>CM042989.1:2400000-4800000 GCA_023678885.1 Pogostemon cablin
ACAATTTAATTGTTGGTTTTTTTAATGAAAAATTGAGAGTAAAAAATATACAATTATTAAAAAATATGTATACACTATTGAATAAAAAATTATACATATATTGATATTAGTTTTTTTAATAAAAAACTTAGTGTGAAAAAAGTATACAATTATTACAAAACACGTATACAAAATAGAATAACATGTGTACAAAATAGAATAAAAAGTCATACACATATGGGTACACCATTGTACCCGGGTGCACCCAATATACACTCTATATTATTATATGAATAGAGTCAATATAATATATATATATTTTTTTTTTAATTTACATACAATGTAATACTAAGTAACGGCGTACGGATTATGTTCCAAAAACTCCCCATTACTACATACAAGTAACTTATTTTTAAAATAAATAGTAATTTGTCGTGTAAAATGGTGAAAATTTTCATGAAGAATGATGACATTTCCATATGCAATCCAACATTAAATTTTCCCATTATATATTCATCATTATTAGTTTTTTTTTTCCTTAAAAATCAACAATATCCAGATAAAATTAAAGGGTCACCATGTGGCACTATTGAACTCCATTTAATTTTGTAACTTGTTGTAGTAGATATTGATCATCATCAAAACCTCCCAAGGAGTAGATTTTTTTTTGGCTCAAAATATTCACACTATTCATAATCTCACATTGATCAATCACATGATGTTGTACTAATCTGAACTACGCCATGCGTGGTTCCAGATTAGGATTTTGATTTGGGTCAGGATCCCATCCTGATTTTGGGGGTCAAGTTTTTTTTTTTTTAATTACTTTTTTTTCCGGATAAAAATTAATGTTATGAGATTTATATATCAACAAAATTAGTAAAACATTCAATATAATTTAAAAATTAAAAAAATTGTATGCTCAAAGACGGGTATGTATAGGAATGGCTAGTGGGTACGACCGACTTCTCACTCTGGCACATTATATGAATAATATAATAATGTCATTTATTTAGTTTATAATATTATTATAATTATATATATATATATATATGGCATGTGTAGAGTGTAGACAAATATATTTTGAAAAAATTCTTCAAAGAATTTCAATTTGCTACCCCACCACTGATCAGCAAATTAATATATATGGAGTATATAAAATAACAAATAGTACATATATTTAGATTATCTGAATTTTTATTAATTAAGTAGCTACTTTGCCAAGTGGAGTATCAATTAACCAAATCAAAATTCAAAACCCACAACAATTTCAAAAAATCCAGATCTTGCCCTCCATATATACTCCTTCGTCTCCTTTCAGATGTCATACTTTTCATTTTGGGTTGCCCCACAAAAGTTTGCACATTCAAAAAAAAAAAAACAAAAAAAAAACACAATCACTCTTCCCCATATACTTTATTTACAAAAAAAATCATCTCTACCTAACATACTTTATCATTTATTTATTACAAAAAAATATCATTATACCCCCTAAAAGTCATCACTTTCTTAATCTCCATACCGAAAAGAGGGGCGCAAACTTTTGCGGGACGGAGGGAGTATATATATATACTCCGTCTATCCGCCACAAGAAGTAAAATGACCAATAATCTTATCATTATTGATGCATTCAAATAGTAGAGGGAAAGGTGGAAAAGCTTCCAACTAAGTTGATAGCTGCCGGGTGGGAGTTCGATCTTGTCTTTGACATAATTTGGCCCTTTGCAAGTACAGTCAAATAGTGAGCTCTCTCTATAAGTCACTTAAAAGACATTTCCCGTGGTTGACATTTTGTCATTATTGATCATTTTTCTTGTATTGCGTGTTAAGTTTTACATGTTTCATTTTGCTTTGTTCTAATATAATGTTACATTTTTTACATTTTTTTTAAGTGGAACCCACACTAAACAATTAATTATTCTACCTAGGTCCCACACACAATACTAATACAACTACTCATTATATATTAAAATTATATTTTTCAATCCACTATCTATTAAAACACTATTCTTAAATTACGCGTAAAAAGTAAATGTAAATTTTAACACGAAGGGAAGGGAGTATATGTTTCTTTCTCCTCACTCTATAATCTTCATCTCTTCTTTCAATCCACTATCTATTATAACACTATTATTAAATTATATGCAAAAGGCAAACGTAAATTTTAATACGGGATGGAGGGAGTATATGTTTCTTTCCCCTAATAAATCTAAAATATTCGTTTATTTTTTTGAAAAAAAAAAGTATATTGCCGAGTAAGAGTTTAACCCGAAAAAATTTACAGAATACATGTTGGTGAAACTTACTAGAAGTCTCACATCTCTCAGTAGGAAGGAAACACAGCTAAATGATACAATAACAAGGATTATTAGATCAATATGAGAAGTCAATATCACTTTTTAAACCTTTTCTCTTCCAAGCCTACCAACTCCATATTTGTGATTTTATTTCATTCAACATCTTGTCACTGTCCCAGGATTTGCCTTGAAACAAAATTTTATTGCGTGTACTCCATATGGTCCAGGTGGTACATAACCATACGTCGCAGGCTAGTCTAGGGATGGCAATGGGACGGGTATTTCCCGGTACCCGGTCTACCCGAATCCTAATGGGTAGGGTACGGGTAGTTGTAAACGGGTTTGGGATGGGTACGGGTAGTTGTAAGAAATACCCGTTAGGGTTTGGGACGGGTACGAGTAATGCCTCAAAACCCGCGGGTACCCCGATTATATATATATATATATTTTTATAAAATTTAATATATATTATATAATTTATATATTATAAGATGTTTTATATATTTAATTAATAGTTATAAGTTTTATTTAATCATATCTATTAAATATTTATTTAAAATAATAGAATTTATATTATATTTAATTAATAATAATGTGATTTTTATTATTATAATTATTTAGACAATAAAAAAATATAATATATATAAAATAAATAAATATTAAACGGGTATGGGTACCCGCGGGTATTGCTAAACGGTAATGGGACGGGTACGGGTACCATAATAAATTTTTTAAATGGGACGGATACGGGTACGGGTAGTTGTTTTTTAATCGGATACGGGTACGGGTACCTCAAAATAAGCGGGTACCCTACCCGTTGCCATCCCTAGGCTAGTCTATTCTTAACTTTGTTTTGGAACAGATTGCTAAACTGTAAGAATGTACATTTTGGATTATTTGCTAGCACAGTTTGAACTCCAAGCCAACCAAGGCACCTACTCCACAACTCTTGAACATTATTGCAACAGCAGATTATATGGCTTACTGTCTCTTCCTCCTTTTTGCAGAGACTACAAACAGTAGGAGTGTTAGGTGGTAAGCTATTCCTTCTCTTTAACTCGACAAATGTTGGGATTTTCCTTTGCAGAATCATCCATGCTAGAATCTGGACTTTCGTAGGAGCATAACTCTTCCAAATCCTCTTGTAGTTCTCAGCCTTGGTAGTGTCCTGTAACCTCCCTCTCGCTTCAATAATCTTATAAGCTTAGCTGGCCTTGTACTCTCCAAGCTTGTTCGGCTTCCAGTCCCATTCATCTTTCTTGTCTTTAATAAGAGTGAACCTGTTTAATAGAGATAATAACTCAGCAAAGATGTTAGACTCCCTCTCCCTAAGTTCCATTCTCCAGTCTCATTTCCAATTCTATATCCCCCCTTCCCAGCTCCCCATCTCAGCCACTGTTTTATATTTGTTCTTACTCAAGTAATACAATCTAGGAAAAGATGTTTTAAGACTCGTATCCCCAATCCAGATATCATTCCAAAAATCAATATTTGCCCCATCCCCCACAACTCTATCTATGTTATTAGTGAACCAATTCCAATTAATGAATCTAAAATCTTCGTTGCTCCATGGTGTAACTTTCAAGGCATGGGATGTATTGTAATATTTTGATGTGACATCTGTTTATGGATTGAAGTAGGATAGAGAAATTCATTGGATTAAGATAATGGACGTTGCATGTCGTCAATGATTTATAAATTAATTAGATCAAGATAATCAATATTGTCAGGGTTGTGCCAAATTTTGTGACAGATAGAAAATCTTGTGGATGTAAATATTATATCACTAATGTTTTTTTAATTTTTTTGATTTTATTTCAGAGTAGATGATGATATGTAGTTTAGGTTCCTAAAGTAAAAGATAAGCACTGCTCCCATTAATGAAACAAAGCAAGTCAAAACTTACGAAAGTCTTTGGCATCCTTCTTAAACGACTTTAAAACTCCTAAAGTTTACAAAGAATTCTGCATATGTATTAATTCATGTTAATTGTTACATGGTACTATTTATTTATTCTTTTCTAAAGCATTGTTACATAGTACTATAAGTTACATTCTCTCATTGGATCAAAACTCCTAAAATGTTTTTAGGCTCGCATGTCTTTAATTTAATTCATGTAGTAATTTTTTATTTTTATTTTTTCAGACAAGATAAATTTCTCACTCTCTAACCTCTAATTTTCCACCACAACTAAAAATCATTCGAACTTCACAACTCCGAATGTAATCATATTTTTTTGTGGCATTAGAAAATTTTCATGTTACTAATAAAATTTTGTACAAAATAAAATAAAATTTATTATTTTTTGCCCCACATTTAAACTTTTGGTGTCGGTTCCATGTGTTTTATACGTTGATCATTGATGCATTTAATAAAAAATTAATCTAGATTATACTTATACCTGCTCGCTCTAACAAAACTCTTTACATTTTATTTATTTATTTGTCCCACAAAATTCTTTACCTTTCGAAAAAAAAATTACTTTATTCTACAACATAAAAAATTACATTTAATTTTAAATTTGTCAATTTTTTTAACATATACCATTATTTTATATTTTTTTATTATTTAAAAATACTTCAATACCCTCCAAAATTAATTTTTTAAAACAGAACAACTTCTTTTAAACTAACATGTTGAAACAGTTAACGGGTCTTTAGGGATGAATTTGGATATTTTGTGTCACTTTTATATTACATCTTCCGTGCCATTTTGTTGGATTTCTTCATTTTATCACGTGTCATTTTATAATGATATAACACATAAGATGTTATATTAAAGTGGCACAGAACATCCTATGCCCTCGGTGGTTGAGGGAGTATTATTGTTGCGTGTTGGGATGGAGGAAGTATTATTGTTGGATAAAACGCAAATTACAATATTAATAGTCAGCGCTAGGGATGGCAGTGGGTAGGGTACCAGCATTTTTTTGGGGTACCCGAACCCGTATCCGTTAAGAATACCACTACCCGTATCCGTCCCATTACCCGTTTAAAATATTATTGAAATATCCGTATCCGTTTCGAACCCGATTATTTCTATCCGCGGGTACCCGAACCCGTCAAACTTTTTTATAAAACTTAAAATATAAATTTCAAATCTCAATCATTTAAATAAATGTGTCTACAACATTAAACAATAATAATTAAAACATGACATAAAATCACCACACAAGTTTAAAGATCTTCAATTCAAACTTTAAATAACATACAAATAAAATAAAATGATAGGTTAGATTAATGATTTGTAAATTTATTTAAATATTGAAACATATAACAAGATACTTGTGTCTAAACGATGAACGGATATTTTTTTTAATGAGGTTGAGTGTTCGAATCCTCTAAAAAATACATACATACAAGTAAACGGGACGGATATATGCAGGTACCCGCTACCCTTATCCGCTTCTTTATACGGGTTCGGGTAGCGGGTACCCGAGGGGTCTACCCAAACCCTACCCGAACCCTAATGGGAATTTTTATTTTTTCTCAAACTCGTCCCAAACCCGATTATAGGTACCCGAACCCGTCCCATTAAGGTTTGATCGGGTTGGGTACCCGGGAAAACCCGCGAAACTGCCATCCCTAGTCATCGCGTGTAAGTGGCCGAACCTACATTTGATTTCCATGAATGGTATGCCCTACCAAGGTCCCTCCAAAACGTACCATTTACCAAGACTACTTTCTCTCTCTTCTTTCTATCTCTCTCTCTGTATAGTGTATACACACACAACAACAATATCACCATCAACATCAACATCAACATCAACATACTAAAATGTTACTACAGTTACTCCCCCCTTCTGTAGGAAAGCAATCACCCAATCCCCCAATTCTTTTACAGAAAACAAAGCCTTAAAAGCTAACTAAACCATCATATATATACATATGCTTTCTAGGATTGATCAAATTTAATATTAAAAACCCAACAAAACAGATATCAATCCCCCTCTCTCTCTCTCTCTCTCTCTCATATACACCATAGTATTTCCTACCCCCATCACATACCTTTTCTGCCTGCAACTCCCACTACAAATACACTCATGCCAATTATCAAAACCCTATTACCTCCATGATCATCAATACTACTAATTGTTTCTGTTCCTTTCAAGAACCCTAGAAACACAAACAAACAAAATTGTACTTAATTAATCCATCCATCCACAGATCCCCTCTCTCTCTCTCTCTCATCTTTCCCTTTATCAAATATAATAGACATCAAGATTATAGATCAGGCTTTTGATGGACCCTATAATAACTCAAGAAATGCTGTCCTCAAGCCCAGAGATCAACAGCTTCACCATCACCACCACCGCCCCACTCACCACCACCTCCTCAATGATGGGTTCCCCCTCCGGCTCCTCCTCCTCCGCCGTCACCTCCCCCACCACGCTCAGCCGATACGAGAACCAGAAGCGCCGCGACTGGAACACCTTCGGACAGTACCTCCGCAACCACCGCCCGCCGCTCTCCCTCTCCCGCTGCAGCGGCGCACACGTTCTGGAATTCCTCCGCTACCTCGACCAGTTCGGAAAAACTAAGGTCCACACCCAGCTCTGCCCCTTCTTCGGACACCCCAACCCCCCCGCCCCCTGCCCCTGCCCCCTCCGACAGGCCTGGGGCAGCCTCGATGCCCTAATAGGCCGCCTCCGGGCGGCCTATGAGGAGAATGGGGGAAAGCCCGAAAACAACCCGTTTGGGGCCCGAGCTGTGAGGCTTTACTTACGCGAAGTTCGTGATTCGCAGTCGAAGGCGAGAGGGATCAGCTACGAGAAGAAGAAGCGGAAGAGGCCGCCGCCACCACCGCCCTCAGCATTGCCGCCGCCGAGCTGATCGGATCGGATCGGAGCTCCATTTTGCATGGGATCATTTATTGTATGAAGTGAGTAATTATACTCTTAATGCTTAATTTATATTACTAATATTAATATTAATCTAAAGACTAAGGTACCTAGTACTAATAGTCTGAATCTTTCTTTACTTTCCCTCTTTTGTACAAGATTGTTGTTGCAGTTTCATGTTGTTTTTAGTAAAACTATGGTTAGAATTAAATCATGGGATATATATTTTGAATTGATTGATATAATTTGATAATCCATAGTAATTAAGTAGTGTATGAGTCACACGAGTGGTAGTTTTTCTAGTTATGGTTAAAGATGTGTGTTTGTTATGACAAATGTAGAGAGCAGCAGCTGCAGTAAGATCTATACATGTCACTGTGTCCAAATTTGTGATTGATGTCCTATTCTGAAAAGCAATTAATATATGACAAGTAGAATTAGATTTGCAATATCGATCATGTTGTTTTCTGTCCCTTTTTTTTTTAAATATAAATAAATATATGGGGAGTAGTATTTGGGTCTTGGCAAATCATCCAGATATGAAAGGAAAAAGGATGACTAACTTTGCAAGAATCACATGTCAGCATTGTCTAGCACTATAACTTGTCACTGCACTGCTCAAGGGAGCTAACCTACTATGTGCTCTACCTTTTGCTCATTCATTATTCATTATTCATCACACCTTATTATATACTTATATAACATTAACATGTGTGTGTGATCATGTGTACTAAATTTGCACCTCACACCACCTCTTTGTGGGGGGTCTCAAGGATGTATGGTCAATATCCTTCTTCACAAATGGTGTTTCATTTTAGTATATGATATCATTTAATACGTATGACATATATGATACTATGATATGTTTGCAAATTGTGTGAATGCTAGCTAGTGCTCATGTTCTCATGATCAAGATTTGAAGGATTAATATCTCACTCACTTGAACTTCCTCTTACTTGTGAATTAGGAGTGTATTAATTTTATTTAATTAGCTTGGTGCATAATTGTGGGTTATTGTGTGACTTAGTGCATGTGTGTGTGAGTTTGAAATGGTGCATAACATATTAATATCAAATCTATCACCCATTTCTCAAAGGTGTCATATCACTCTTATATGTTCCCCAAAGAGAAGCTAGCATTTAATTAGTCAAGTACACTCACATGAACTCTTTCTACAGTAACTTATAGTTAGGTTGGTGTTCATTAAATTCTTATCTTCATCCATATAAGGAAAAGAATACAAATCCCCATCTCTGATCTTTTAAGATCTATTTAGTTTTGCTGGTAGTCAAGAAACACATGTAAAATTTGTATGGAGTCATGAAGGCTTCATACTACTATATGGTCTAAAATATATATATATATATATATATATATATATATATTAGATTTTCTTTTCATTATTTTTCCTATTTTGAATTGGGTTTCCTCGGTCCGGATCTCCTGTAGCATTTTAGTGTTACATCTTATGTTGCAAGTTGTTGGATGATTGACAAGTAAGATATAATGGAATTTATATCTAAAAGGAAAGATACAAATCCTACAGGGAATGACTGAGATTTTACTCTCCACATACGCGTCATACATCCATCTTACACATGTAGCCGAAGATGTAACACGAAAAGTTAATAGAAATTTTGAGATCGATTTCATCATGTCATCTACTTAAAATCAAATTCATAATCAATACAATTTGTAGTTCATTGATGTCATTTAAATGTCTCACTCTCTCACACACACATACATATATGTGCTATTTTTCACTCTGATCATTTATATTTTTTTAAAACTTATGAGAAGGTTTTCTGATCAGATCTTATATTGTGCATGATTGGTTGATGTGATTTCATTAAGATATACTGTATAATATTTGTGATGGACATGAACTTGTGTCGATCGCATGTATTTATTATTATATGTTATTAATTTCTGTTCTATGGTATATAACTTTAAATTTTTAGTGTATGATCTATTATAAACATGTTACTATATTTATTCTGGAATGAGATCACCTGTTACATAGTGGTGTTTCATCTCCTATTCCACTAATTAAATGATTGCCACGTGGCATGATCAATGCCCAAAATTCAATGCTTGCCCCAAGGGTTTATTAGTCATTTGTAGGGTATAATTTTTTTATGTTGTGGAACACCAATGGAACACCGAAAATGTAACAGGGAAATCAACTTGATTTATTCTTTGCAGAATTTCTGTAAAATAGTAACATACAAAGCTTCTCTTTTGAGATTTGTTATGTGAAAATTCCTGATTGATTATTGTGCTTAATTAGGCTGATTAAAATTCATTTATTGGTAGATATAATTTCATTAGCATATTCAAGAAATCCTCCAATACTGATAAAAAAAAAAAAGAAATCCTCCAATACTCTTGAGTTATTATTAGCAGTGTGAGATTAAGAAGTTTCACAGATATGGGGACCCTTTAATTTAATTAAAAATAATACTAAAGGATAGAATTTATTTAATCATTTATTATGGAATTATATACTATTTATTGGGAGTGGACTTACTGTATCTACCAACTTGATATGCATCTTTTTTTTTATTTAAGAAGATTTTATTTTATTCATTTTGTTATCATTATCGTTAACACTTGTCGGTTCTTCATTACAGGCCTTCATGTGTAATTAGCAACCCTAGAGAACTTTTGTCCCCAAGATTAGTGGAAATAAAACCACGTTAACTGTGTGTTAATAATCTACTTAAAAAGTGTAACTACATAAGGAAGATATATTCCTTAATTTTTTTATTTAGTCGATTCTTTGTGGAATTTGAGAGATCTTTACATCTGTGGTTTAACACGGATGTTTCGTGACATTTTGATGTTAAATTTTTTATTTTATATCATTTGATGACTGACAAATATCCTAAAATGCAAGTATAACTTTTAAAGAAAAAAGTTCTGATTTTATAGTTGAAACCATAAAATAAAAGACATAATATCCTAATATAATGGGAAATCAAAAGTATATGTGGGATGAAGTGTTGGATAATTTAATTATATTAGACATTTTCTCTTGGATTATTATTATTATTATTATTATTATTATTTTATTATTATAAATTTTAAAACAAGATCTTGATTACAGGTTATTTTAATAGTAAATTAACTATAATTAATAGAATTATCTTTTCAAAATTTGGAAAGAATATATCGGGACTTTAAGGCTAGGGTAGCCAGCTAGCTATGTTATTGTAGGATTAGTGGCTAGTCGAATCACATCTAATATTGGATTAATTATTTAAAAGTTTTTTTTAAAAAAATAAATAAAAATACTTGGCTGTTATATAAGCTCTTACAATGAGGCATGTGAATCATTGACAAGCCACATATCCACTATTTATTATTTAATGATAAATTGTATATATAGTTGTTAATAGAAATTATTTTATTTGATTAGTCAATCTTTTAATGAGAATCAACGGGAATTATTTTAATACACAAAAATTGTACATATTGAAAAATTAACTAATATTAAAATGGTGTCTCAAAAGTATGTAATGTGAGAGTCTAGCTCTACAAAATATGAACTCAAATAATCCAAATTACCATAAATGGCAACCTATATACTGAGCATGTATGGATGTCAATTGTCAAACACACAATTTGGGATTCTGATTTTAAAATATAAATATTGAATATTATCTATAATATAAGTATAGATGGATCATATTGATCATATTTAGCATTTAGGGTATAGATTTTTACTACTTAGGGTTTAGGGTTTATCACGATATGTTCTAAGTTGAGTTCGTTTTAATCCGACGCTCAACTTTAGCAGCTTATAAATTAAAGCAATAGGATTAGTATACATTCTTTACATCATATGATAATATGTAATCTTTGATTAATTCAATTTTCTTGTATAACATTGTATCTAAGTGCTATGTTTTAGATGTTATGATTTAACTATACTCCATATATGGTGTTATTGCACTGTATTTTTACCATATTATGATTATTCACAGTTTAGTAAAATATATGAAAATGAAAAATGTTTACAATTTAGAGTGCTGATGGAGTATTGTTAATGATCATGTTAAAAGTCTCTTTCAAATGTAATTATTCAATAAGAAGGTTTAATCATTTATCTTTTTCTGTGCTACTATATTATTTCTATTTTAGCAGCTGTTAAACACTTAGATGTGATTTGATTCCAATTTGTATGATTGATATATATCCTTATCATAGACTATATATTCTGTTCTAAAGTTTAATTATTTTCAAATCAATTCATTATGATTAATGAGGAATAGTGGTATTTAGCAGTGTTTTCATAACCGGACCGGAGACTGAACCGGTGGATGCAACGGTTCGAGGTTCAACCGGTCTGACCGGTTCAACCGGCAATTCAACCGGAAAATTGAATTTTACATATTTTCAATTATATTTTATAATATTACAAATCATTAAAAAATTTATAATAATCAAATTATTTTAAAAAGGAAAAATTCAATTTATATAGAAATATAATTAGATAAAATATTTATGGTTTATAATTCATACTTTATACATATTTTTATATATTCTATCAATACAATATTACATAATTTATACTCAAATTGCTATACATTTGGTGCACGACAAAGTCTCTTGTGAGACGCTACCTTCATGAGACGGTTTGTGAGACGTGTTAAAGTATGTCGATTATTTAAATAAAGTATGTTAAATGGTTGTTAATGTATGTTTTTTAAAGTATGTTGGATTATGTATTAAAGTATGATGTTAGTGTGTTATAATTTGATTTATTATCGACATACTTTAACCACAAATAAGCACACTTTAACCACAAATAAGCATACTTTAGTGATGGGTTGACCCGTCTCACATTCGTCTCACCAATAACCCGTCTCACAAGAGACCAACTCTTGGTGCACAACTCCAGGAAAATCACATAATTTAATTCAAAATTTAAATATTATATTTTAAAATAAATAAAAATAAAAGTAAAATTATATAAAAATATAAAATAAAAAAAATAAAAAAAAAATAAAAAAATAAAAACCGGTTGGACTGGTTCAAAACTATTCAACTCAAAAAACAGTTTTATAGGTGTTTTGGACCGGTTTGGAGGCCGGTTCCCTGTTCAACCGGCCGGTCCAACCGGTTATGAAAATAACTGGTGTTTAGGGTTGAAGGTGGACTCAATTACTTAGATCCTTGTTTACATTTGCATCCTGCATAAATTTTTCTGTAATTTTATTTTTTTATCGAATTAAATTATGATTCTTAAAAAAATGCTATAATTGTATTTGATAATCATTTTGCTTGATTAGATATTACTACCAATATATTGTCATTAAAAATTCCAATTGTGTACACTACAAAAAAAGTTAGTATTTTTTAACAATCGAATTTACCAACGGAATTCAATCCATTGATAATTATTAATGGATTTGCAACAAAAATAACATTTTTATTTTAGCAACGAAATTCAATCCATTGATAATTATTAATGGATTTGCAACAAAAATAACATTTTTATTTTAGCAACGGAATGTCAATTGATTTATTTTCTATTTTGGCAACGAAATTCAATCTGTTGGTAATTACCAACGGATTACTAAGTGAATCATTATATAAATTACCAACGGAATTATTAGCAACGGATTACTAACGGAATTATTTACCAACGGAATTAATTTTCATTGCTAAAAATTTACCAACCACCACTTTACCAACGAAATTTTATCGACGGATTCTGTTGCTGATTCGTTGGTAAGCTAATTTAACAATGGAATTAAGGTTTTTACCAACGGAATACTCCCTCCGTCCCATAACAAGGTACGCGTTTGCTGTTTGTACGTGTACGGTTGTAGGGTCTTTATTTGCTTTTTGAACGTAAATTAAGGAGTATTATTATTATAGATAAGTTGGGTAATTGTATTAGAGAGAAGTGGTGAGTCATATTGTGTACTTTCTTTATTAAATAGATGAAATTGATGCATTTTAAGCGGATGTCAAGAATAGTAAAATGAGTACCTTGTTATGGGACGGAGGGAGTATTCCGTTGGTAAAAAATAATTTTTTTTAGGGGTGATAAAGCTCATCACAGAAAATAACTCTTGTTGAATTTCGAAGTAACATTAACTGAATGTTAATAACTAAATATTTTAATATTGATTAAAAAAATTAAACTCTGAAAAAAACTACTAAAAATTCACCTTGCCTCCTCTAATGCTAAGCTGTCATTTTCACAAACTTTTCCTCCTAATCATGCACACAGAAAAGAACAAAAATAAAATAAAATGGAAAAAAAAATACAGAAAATAAAAAAAGGGAAATTACAATTGAAAAAAAAGAAAATAGAAAAAAAGAAAGAAGAAAGGATTCAATTATTCATAAGCCTGTCTATCTAAAAAGAAAGGGGTACGAGAATTCTTCTGAATTCACTCATCAGTCCAATACTATCAGTTTGAGCTGACCCATCAGACTTGACATAAAGTTCCAAGGTGGGGCCCATGGGCCTGCCCAATGCACGTGGGCTTCCGTCACACTGTCGGCCCATTTTCAACGTTACGAAAAAAAACACCACTTGGTCCGGTCCAGCACCAGATATCCCCCGATCGTGCCAGGTGGATCCATCTACGGCCTGGATTATGTGTTGTCTCTGTTGACATGGACCATACACCATTGCCCTGTCTTGTCTGCCTCAGTGCGCTTCATCTGCAATTTTACTCTTTATCATATACTCCCTCCGTCCCAGTCCCAGTCCCATTGGATTGTCCCACAAAAATTTACATATTTATAAAAAAGTAAAAAGTTAAACACAATCATCCTTCTCCACACTTTATTTACAAAAAACTCACCCTTACCTAATGCACATAACATACTTTATCATTTATTTATTACCAAAAAATATCATAATACCCCTTAAAGTCACCACTTTAATCTCCATGTCAGGAAGGAGGTGCAATCTTTCCTGGAATGGAGGGAGTACTCATTTATTCAAATATTTTTTGTTTTAAATTTAATATTATTTCCATCATTAAATTATTTACTTCGTAATGTTGGATAAGCTATACAAAAGAAAATTAGTACTTCCTCGTCCCACAAAAAAAAAATAATAATAAAATAAAATTCTTTTTGCAAGTGAATTAAGAAATACTTCTTCCGTCCCGGGCAAAAAGCACCATTTGTTTTTTGCACGTAAATTAAGGAGTATTATTATTTTATGTAAAATTGATAGGTGTATTAAATAGATATGATGGGTAGTGGTGGGCAATTGCTGAACCCTTTTTACAAAAAGAGGAAAATTGTGCAATTTTGATGGGACACCAAATATAGTAAATTGTGCTATTTTGGGGGGACGGATGGAGTATTATCATTTAATATGCTTATATTTTAATTAATTAGTAAGTGTGTGGGTCTTATGTATTAAAAAAAAAGACTCTTTCAATAAAACGAAAAAAAATCTCTTTAAAGAAGACAAAAAGAGTATTAGTTTTTTTCTTTTTAATTCACATGTGAATTGTTATTGCGCTTCCGATGAACTGTGGTTTAAATTTGGATTGTTCAAATTTTATTTATGTACTAATTTATTGCCATAGGCCATCTTCACGAGTGTATTGCAACTTCATTCTGCAGCGGTTGAGAGTAGAATTTCACGCATTTTATGTGTGCACATTACACCGTTTTACTTAGGAAAGTTATTATTTTTGCATGAAATTATGTACGTTTGAATATTTACATGATTTTGTTGCTACTAAGGTGTTTTGTTGAGTTTTGAAGGATAAAACATGATCAAAAGTTCAAAATTGGAACGAAGGATGAAAGTGTGAAGGAATGCTGAAAAACACACGTCCACTTGAATAAATTTTCTGTGTTCATGTAGAAGTCCAAATTGATCATGTGATATATGGTTGGAAAGCCACGGAAGAGAATATCGTTTTATTCTAAAAACCACTCAAATCGGAGTCCGTATGAGAAAGTTATGCTCGAAACGGTGAGATCGCGCAGCTGTCGATGGAAATTTCTGAAAATTTTTGAAAATTAGCCCAGCGTTCCTATTTCTTGGAGCACAATTCTTTCCTTATCTCATTCTCTTCTCACATCTATATATATATATATATTTCACATCATTATTCATAAGAGACACCACCCTCCACAAGAGGATCACCCTCCATCCATCATCTACCATCATCCACATCCATCCCATCATCCATCCACACCGAAGGAGATTCAAGAGCTGTTCAAGAGTGAGATCAGCCAATCGGAGAGACGGATAAGGAATTTGAAACAACGCCAATACTAGGGTTTTTCTATTCCTTTCTTTTATTTTCGTTTGTCAAGACTTCTAGTATGACTTTGATAGCCATAGGAGTTGCTTGTAACATCATGAGCTAATCTTGTTTACAGTTTTAAGGTTTGAAGGATAGACATAATTAGTTTGATGAACTAGACTGAATATTGTGAATTCATGCTGATTATTATTTTGATTTATTTGATTCGTCTTGAGACTTTGAAATCATGCTTCGTAACGCCTTCATAATAATTTCATGGCATCCGCTATAATGCTTGATTTATTATGTTAGCTTGTGTGCGTTCATGATTGGTATTGTCTATCTGTTAGGGGTTAAGGTAGTTCCGCTATAAACACTTTAATTCCATGAACCGATAAATCAGATACTTGAATTATTTAGTGGAACAATGCAATTAGACATTCAAGTAGGAAGTGAATAATATCTTGTAGTAGTTTCAGAGAATATCTTGTTAGTATAATTTACCATCCGGAGGTATTGTTGTTTGCTTTGATTAATATCTAGGAATGAGATTTGGTAATATTCGCGCACCTTAGGATTTAAACCAGATTATACTGTTAGCTTGGAATCGGATCATGTCCGGTGGGATAACATGGTTATGTGGTATATTTTCATAAAATATGCATGAACGAATAATTGGAAGTTTAGGAATTCAAATTAATCTGTCTATACCGGATTACCTTAGAACTGTTGATCGTCTCCTGAGTCAAACTTAAATTCTTTTTTCTGTGATTTTATTTATTTAGTTATTTATTATTTTTAGTCTCTTAGATAATTAACTCAAAACTCTTGAAAATTGGTTACCCTATTTTGATTAAGCTAGTAATAATTAGAAAATAAATAGTTAGCTATCCCTTGGGTTCGATAAATAAATTTGGTCACTTACTGCTACAATTGATATCCTTCACACTTGGGGTTTTAATTGAAGTATATAAAAAACGCCTATCAGCAGCACACTCCCAGTTCCAGTAGTGCTGCATCCCATATTGTAAAATGGAAAAAAAAAATACTATAGCAGCTACATTTTGTACCATTGTTGCAGCTGCTACAGTGTTGTGCTGCATTTTTCTTTTATTTTTTCTATTTTTTTAAATAATATGTATGTGTATATTTTATTTAAAAATGGGTACGTGTATATTTTGTTTAAATAATTTAAAATAATATGAAAAAAGAGGTATATTGTTATTTTAAATTTTGGAGTGAAAAATGGAGCAAACTGCTGATGAGCTATTGAGTTTACTGTATTTTAAAGTTTAATATGTTGTAAAATAGAGTTGACGTGCCAACGGAAATACATTAAATAGAGAGTTGTTTAATTATTAAATTTGTATACTATTAATAATAAATAGCTGTTTAAATAAATAGAGAGTAGTGCATCACTTTCACAGTTCAAAACTAGTTATCCGATCAATTCTTCAAATAAAATAGCTGATTGTATGGTATGGCATAGTCCAAACTCCAAAGAAAATTTGTAGTTGTCCAATAAACGAGCAATTATTGGGCTATGTGGGCATGGGCTAGGATAAATGGGTCTTACACATCGTTCATTATTTGGCCCAAATAATGTAATGGACCTAATCGATGTCGGTATCAGTCCAGCTCATAGAGAGCTCACCGACAGCTCAATCTACTTTGTAATCTTTATCCCTAAGGCCGCGTGACACCCATGACCCATTACCTTCTATTTAATAAATATACTATTTAACTTAAATTAGTTTCCATTTATTCTAAATTTTTAAATAGCAAAAATTTAAATTGTGTTATTCACAATGACAGTTAACTCTTAAGTCAATTTACAATTTAATGATTATGGGACCTTAAATTATGACCTAAATTTATGAACGCATTGTCATATATAAAGCCAGTTGAAAATGTGATACTACATCTGATTAATGTTATTAAATGATACTCATTACTGTTATTAAAAAAAAAAAACTTTGTTATTGAATATAATATGTATTTAAGATTATTGTTTGTATTTACATGCATGTAAGTAAACCACTATGAAATGAAACCAATTACTCCATATATTGCATGATATCCTTTATATTAAAGAAATTATTATATAATTAATTAATCTTGTAAAATGAAATCATATCACAAATGACAACGCTGTTAAAAATAAAATAACGTTATAACAATTTATTTCGTGAATAATTTCGTTAAATTTTAATAGAAAATTATACTGATTAATTGAAAATTATAACATCTTACTAAATCATGACAAAATATGTTAAATTATGAGTGTTAATATAAATAAAATATATGTATCAGTAGTTAAAGTATGTATTATTTAAGTATGATGTATTAAAATTTAATTTTATGTTATTATTATAATATAATTTACTATAAATATATACTTTAATTATTAAGATAAAGACTTAACATACTTTAATGAAATTAACTCACCTTGCATATATTTGTCTATATTCAAACTCAGGTTATATAAACCTTTTATCTTAAAAATTAAATTTGGAATAAGGATAGAAATAGTATTTCCTCATTATAAATTTAACATATATGCAACAATATTTAATACTAGTAATTAATATTTCACCATCCCAGTTAAATTACATGTAGATACCAAATTTAGGAAAAATTTATTTTGATCAATTTTATTATGGAGGATAATCTAAAATTTTAGATAATTCAAAATAAATTATAAAATATATTATATGTTAAATTTATAATTAAAATATACTTTTAAGATTAAGAATTCTATATACTCCCTCTATCCCATAGAAGTTGACACACTTTCCTTTTTGGTTTGTTCAACTAAAGTTGACACATTTCCTTTTTAATACATGGACCCACACAAAAAACAATCAATCTATTCTCATGGGCCCCACATATCACCTCTAATACAACTACCCACTACACATTAAATATTATTTCTCTCACTTCACTTTACTCCACTTTACATTAAATTATTATACTTCTTAATCTCCGTGCAAAAAAAATATTAATCTATTTTCATGGGCCCCACATATCACCTCTAATACAACTACCCACTACACATTAAATATTATTTCTCTCACTTCACTTTACTCCACTTTACATTAAATTATTATACTTCTTAATCTCCGTGTAAAAAAATTATACTGGGACGGAGGGAGTAAAAAATATTGATAAGGGGGAATAATGAAATTTAATAAAGAATGTAGAAAAATAAAAATCTTAAAATTTAATGTTAGACGACGGAAAGAGTAATACTAGATGACAGTAAATTGTTATGATATAAGCTGTCCCCCCCTACAATGCTATGAGAACACACACCTCACACAGTAAATTCTCTCCGAAAATAACAGAACACAGAACGAGATCTAACCCCATTCATTTTTCTCCTCTCTTTCTCTCTCATTCTCTCTCTCGTGATTTACAATTCTTACCATTTCTATTATAAAAGTCGGTACTTTAGCTGTACCCCTCACTACCCGTACAATCTTGGATCGTTTTCACTTTTGTATTTCGATTTTTTGTACTCTGTTTATTTCATGTAATCTAACTCAGATCTACCCAGATTAATATTTTCGATCCAGTAAGCATCTTTCTGCCCTGATCTGATTACTATATTTCCGCCATTTTACCTTTAATGTGCAAAAGTTTGCGTTTTTTTGCTGATTATTGAATTTCTGGTTTGTTCGCATGCAAAGTTAATTGCTTTCGTTTATGCTTTAATTGCAATGTTGCTATGTGGATTTATTTGTTTTTACTTCCTTAAATGCATTGTGTGATTACTGGGATGGTTTGAGGGTTCCTTTTCATAGATCTGTTATCGCAGAGCTGTGTGATGAGTTTATTTGTGGTGAAGATTCAAATTTGTTTCTCTTGTGAAATTTGATTTTCAGTGTCGATTTGATTTTGATGGATAGTTTTTAAGAATAAGTAGCTAAGAGGGGATTGGTTAGTGTTGGGTTCTAAAGCAGGAAGGATGGAAATTGGTTGAATTAGTGTTTCTAAGATTGAAAAAACTCAATGATTTAACTGATTTGGAGTGTGGAGTTTTTCTGAAAACTATATAACAAATCTACCTCAGCTGTCATTTGGTTTATTCTGTTGATTCATCTAAGGACTGCAGTTATGTTCCCACGTTGCTGATGGATAACTCAGTCTACAATTATTTTCTTTTTCAAACAATTGCTTTTTTATTTTTAAAATTCTTGGAATAACTTGCCAGGGGATCATGGGTTTTCTTGTTATATTTCACAGTCACTTGAATGTTTAGTTTTGATTGCTGAGTGCATTTAACCTACTAGTTTTTCACTTTTAATTATACTACTCACCTGGAAGATTGAGTAGGTAAGGACATAACAACAGCATTTTCTCAGTAGAAGTTGGTGCAACTTTTAAATTTTTGCGTTTTGGGTGGGGGCGGACTAAATTTCTGATTGTTTCTAAATTCTGTTGGGCATGGTTTATTTTCTATGTTGTTCCTTTTAACTTATAGTTTCTCTTTCTCGATATACAATTTCTCCCTGTGCCTAAAACTGTCAAATCAGGATTGGTAGAAGGGATAGATTAGCCAATTCTGTCTTGGACCTTCTACTACCACTTACCAGATTTTGTGTTTGAACATTTCTAGAACAATACATAAAAGATAATTATTTTTTTTATTCTAGTAAGTTTTGTTGATAACTTGATACCAGTCAAAACTTATATAAATTTTGTCTTTTATTTATTAATGTCCAATTGTTTTTGAGTCTGATTTACCCACGAGTTATCCTTATGTTTTGTCCATTGCTGTCACAGGTTGCTACTGTGGTGAGTGTGACTCCAGAATCTCTATAATGCAATTATTCTTCTGATTACTAAGGTCTAACCTTTGAGTTAGTTGGAGAAGCTGAAGCCTTTCAAGTATCATTGTGTCTATATAAATGACGAGGGGACGGCAAGATGGAGCACAAAAGAAGCGTTTGTTGACTTCTGTATGCGTTGTGACTGTATTTCTTGTTTTTCTGTATTTCTACTTTGGCTCTAAGAATGCTGGGGAGTCTGCTTTAGAATATGGCAGCCGGTCTTTGAGAAAACTGGGGTCATCTTATTTGGGTGGTGATGAAGATTCAGATCTTGGTGGTAAGCAAGATGAATCCTTGGTCAAGATTGGGCTAGAAGATGGTGAGGATGGTACAACTCCAAAGAGCTTCCCAGTAAGTATTTAGATTACTAACCATATTTTATCTTATCTGGTTTGTCTCCCTGTCATGCATAAAGTTGCATGAATAGGTAGATTTTTACAAGATATCTGTTTTGTTTATTGTGATCCTACCCAATGAGTTTATGTGATCTTGATTTTTTTACTCTAAGGTCTGTGATGATCGCCATTCAGAATTGATCCCCTGTCTGGACAGAAATCTTATTTATCAAATGAGATTGAAGTTGGATCTATCTTTGATGGAGCACTATGAAAGACATTGCCCCTTACCTGAAAGGCGGTTCAATTGCTTGATTCCTCCTCCGGCAGGGTATAAGGTGAGGCCGTCAATCTCTTGATTTTTAAGTTTGCATCTTGTTCCTTTAATTGTATTTTATTTTTTTTAATTATTTTTTTTTTCTGTTTTTTGGAATTACAGGTCCCAATCAAGTGGCCAAAAAGTAGGGACGAAGTTTGGAAAGCAAATATTCCTCACACTCACCTAGCACATGAGAAGTCTGATCAGAACTGGATGGTTGTTAAAGGAGATAAGATTAACTTTCCTGGTGGAGGCACCCACTTTCACTATGGAGCAGATAAATACATTGCGCACTTAGCAAACGTAAGTTCCTAGCTATCATGGTATCAACAATTGTGTAATTAATCCATTGGGTGTACTTCCTCCAACTAAGTAAAATTTTCTTACAAATGTCCTGTGATTAGTGAATTGATATCTTTTCAGCTGTTTTATAGGAATCACTTATATTTAATGATGCTTACTTCTAGTTTAATTATGCTGTCATTTGTTAGATGCTCAACTTTTCGAGGAATGTCTTGAATAACGATGGAAGATTGCGCACAGTGTTTGATGTTGGCTGTGGTGTTGCAAGTTTTGGTGGTTACATGCTTTCGTCTGACATACTTACCATGTCACTGGCACCTAATGATGTGCATCAAAATCAAATCCAATTTGCATTGGAGAGAGGAATACCTGCATATCTTGGCGTCCTTGGGACGAAGAGGCTTCCTTATCCAAGCAGGTCTTTTGAGTTTTCCCACTGTTCTCGTTGTAGAATTGATTGGCTGCAGAGGGATGGAATCCTTCTTCTTGAATTAGATAGGCTGCTTAGACCTGGAGGCTATTTTGCCTACTCATCTCCGGAAGCTTATGCTCAGGATGAAGAGGATCTTAGAATATGGAAGCAAATGAGTGCTCTCGTGGAACGCATGTGTTGGAGAATTGCTGCAAAGAAAAACCAAACTGTCATTTGGCAAAAGCCTTTAACAAATGATTGTTATTTGGAAAGAGAACCTGGAACTCAACCACCTCTGTGTAGATCTGATGATGACCCTGATGCAGTTTGGGGAGTAAAAATGGAGGCATGCATCACTCCTTATTCTGATCGTAAGCATTTTATTGCCTTTTACCTACATATTACAAGTTCACTCCTTTTGGATATGCTATAGCTGTGTGTGTGTGTGTGACAGAATGGATGGTGGTTGCCAGAATACGATGGTTAGTATTCATCATTCATTTTTGTAGATAAAATGATCATTGTTCCCAGATGTTGGAAAGGGAAGGAAGCCTCTGGATCTGGGAGTAAATAGAGACTATTTATTTATAAGGGAAACATTAATAATTCAGATGAGGAGAAAATCATAACTTTTGTTGGTGGCCATTAGGAATGCCCCCTTAAGATTAAAAAAAAAAAAAAAAAACTACAGAAAAAACTGGTGTTCCTCAAACTTTGTTTATAATTGAGAATTAAAAGATACAGAAGCTTATTCGACTTAGATATGTCATTGAATGAGTTGTTTTAGTGAACTGATTCTACTTCGGAACCATATTGCAGTTTAAAGTTCTCCATGCGTTAATTTTCTTTAATATTACTTTCTCATCATCAGATGATCATAATGCAAAGGGTAGTGGACTGGCGCCATGGCCAGCTCGATTAACTACTGCTCCTCCACGACTTGCTGATTTGGGCTATTCAAGTGACATGTTTGACAAGGACACGGTATTGGGGAATATGCCATCTCAGAGAATTTCTTATTTATTCTTTCGCAGCAGATCCCATCTTTGATCTTGCTAATCATTAGCGTTTGTCCAACAGGAATTATGGAGGCAGAGGGTTGACAACTATTGGAGTCTCTTGAGTCCAAAAATCTCATCTGATACCATAAGGAATGTGATGGACATGAAAGCAAACTTGGGGTCGTTCGCTGCTGGCTTGAAAGACAGGGATGTGTGGGTGATGAATGTTGTCCCGGAAGATGGACCGAACACGCTTAAGATTGTGTACGATAGAGGCTTGATTGGATCAATTCATAGCTGGTAAGTTTATCAGCTATAACATCATAAAGCTGTTCTGATTATGCTGTCAATTCTATTTGGCCATAGGGACTTCTTTTCTTAACTTGTTGAACTCTTATTCGTGTGATTCATAACTTCTTTGTGTATCTTTGATGCTCAAGAATGAAAGATTTTATCATCTGATCTATCACAGGTGTGAAGCTTACTCTACATACCCCAGAACCTATGACCTGCTCCATGCATGGACTGTGTTCTCAGACATCGAAAAGAAAGGTTGCAGTGGCGAAGATCTATTACTTGAGATGGACCGTATTCTGAGGCCCACCGGTTTTGCTATTATCCGGGACAGGCAGCCAGTTATCGATTTTGTGAAAAAGTATTTGGCTGCATTGCACTGGGAAGCAGTCGCAACCGGAGATTCAGAACCTGGGCAGGATGGAGATGAAGTAGTGCTTGTGATCCAAAAGAAGCAATGGTTGACAAGTGAAAGCTTCAGAGATGCTGAGTAGGTTACTGAATACTGTTGTGGGGGTTGATTAATTGATGTGCGTTCTTATATTTATTCTCTTATCTTTTCTTGGGATTAAAGATTAGATCCAATAGTTGGGTAAAATTCATCATTCTGTTGACACAACAGAATGATTCATATTTTTATCCCTTTTTTTGGTTTCTTTTTTTCTTTTCTTGCAAATTAGACATGAACTACTTTTATTTATAGGCTATTCTTAATTGTTTGATATGTAAAATTTAGATTTTGGGGAACATAGCTACCACTCTTAATAATTCTTAGCAAAATACTTGTCTTAATATCCCTCAGTGTGCTAATTCTTCTGTTTTATTTGATACCATTTTTTATAAAATATATTTGGTAAAATATTAAAAGATGTTACATGTGGATCTATAATTTTGAAAAGGCAATTTCTATTAAGTTTATGTTCTAATTATAACGATTAACAATTAAAACTCTAATGATATGAAATGTAAATAAACTTTAAAGAAGGAGAATTTGACTGTGAGTTATCATATACTACTAGTATTTTTTAAATATCTAAATTAAAATGATAATAAGTTTTTTAAATTTCAAATGAAAATTTTTAATCAATTAAAATCGTCATTAGGTTTTACTTAAAGAAAATTCCCTGCCATTTCACTATTTCAGTCAAATGGTAACATTGGAAATTTAGCTCAATTATTCTTTTTATTCTCTTCCAAATACATTGGAATAGAACTTACTCTTCTTTAAACAAAACAATCTATCAATCAAACCATATTCTCATTTTCAAAAAAAGAAAAAGAAAAAGAAAAAGAAAAAGAAGAAGATATTATTCTTACATTTTCCGACATTCTGTTTTTTGAATTATTTCAAAATCAGACAGACCTATTGTCCAAAGCAATTATGGGTAGTTTTGGGCTCCATAACACATGTACAATTATATATATATATATATATATATATATTACCAAAAACATCATTGAATATGAGTCATGAGAAGCTTCCCATTTGAGTGTGTACATAGGGATGCCCCATGTATGATGGGTGTTTGATTTATTTTTATGGGCCATCCCCATAAAACATTCCATACATCATCTAAGCTTTTTCACACTCTTGCAATCAAACCTACAAAATTCAGATAAGTATGTCTGACTCACATTGAGAAAATAGCAAATGGTAATGGTAAAAAATTGTATTGTATAATCAGAAAATTTTATATTTTGTCGTGATAAATTGTTATTCTTTTTCATTAAAAAAAAAGGATTAACTTTCTATAATTATTATGAGTTTTTGAAGAACAATAACTTGTGATTTAAAAGAGTAATTGCAAGATAATCACAATTGTTTATCCGATTCACATTAAATAGATTCCATGGAATTAGAGTAAAATAAGTATCTCCCCCACCTGTCCTACATAAGGGCTAACAATATTGGATCTCGTCAAACACATTGGACATCATACAACGTATTCCTTCCTACTTTTTTTTTTTTTAATTCCTCTTTAAATCTTTTCACATATATAAATTAATTAACTATAAATTTATAGGTGTATTAATATGGAAGTTGATAATTGATGTTAAAATAGGCCCGACATGCATCTATGAAAAGAAAAAACACTAATATATCAGGGTCCCAATATTTTCTTTTTCCAATTTTTAATCTAAACAACTGTTTTATTTATATATATATCTACGAGTCCTTATTATTATTATTATTATTATTATTATTATTATTATTATTATTATTATTATTTATTATTAATCTTTACACTTGTCTTTGCATTAAATCGATACTTACATTGCACAACAGTGATAACTATTAACTACAAGTCTACACCTATATAATATAATTTAATAACATGTACTGTTATTTATTAGTATAAAAGTATGGAGAGAAAATTTAATGGAAATAAAAGCATAACGTGATAATAAATGAAAGGTTTTACGACCCAATTCAAAGTGAAAATAGTTCATTTAAATACAAACAGATGATACAAGGTGACGTGGATAAACATATTATTTATAAATTAATTAAAAAAGATTTAACGGTTGGGCCACGGTGGAGAACGTGGTTTATGGGGAAGTTATAATCCCAGAAACAGAGATTTACTTTATAACAATTTATCTTTGAGATTATCATGATTACAATTTATATTAAGATAATCTTCTTTGATTTTTATATTCTTATACTGATTTTAGTGTCTGAGGGTCTATGCCGGTGTACTTTTGTAGGTTATCCTTCTACACCTATACGAGAAAGCTTAAAGAATGACGTGTGGTTCACGGCTACACGAGAAGTCACAAAGAACAATGTGCTGAGGAGATTGCGGAATTCAGATTAATTTTGTATTCTACTAATCTTTTGCATTATTATTATATTTATTTATTCATTAATTGATGTATCTTCATCACAAGGCTTTTTTTTAATAAATAACTATTATAATTTATATTTTACTTGTATAATTATAAAAAAAAAAATCGGACCACTATCATGTTGTCACTCGATGAGTACTTACAACTCATTAGCCCTTTTATAATAGTTTTAATAATTCTTCTCCACTGAATGATGTAAATTAAAAAAGAAATAATATAAATAAATATTCAAAATGTTTTGAGCACATGGGATGCGACTGGATCCATATGCTCGAAATCAAGAAGGAACCTCTTCTTACTATTTCTATCATGCTATGACATCTGGTCCCCAATTATTATTTAATTCTCACAATTATATAATTATGCATATATATTTATTTAATTATTTATATACTTCTGTACATCTCTTGTACGATTTGTGTAATTCATGGTCTCAACTCGATTAATATTATAATAAAACTATTCGCATATCATGTTTAGGATTTAACCTGCAACATAATGTGCATTCACTCAAGTCATCCTATAGTATATATATTAATTAGAATTAAATGTTGATTCTTATAGTATATATAATTGAAATTTTATTCTTATTATAATTCATGTACTAATTAATTTTTACTTGTAAATTTTAATACTCAATTAATTAATCTAAAGAACATAAACAAGTCTTGTGTGACACAGTTTATTACAGTGATTTTCCTAAGAAAAATAAAAGATGATAGAATTCATTTTAATAAAAAGTACTAATATTCTATTAATGCAAGTATACTATACTCCCTCCGTCCCGCGGTAAGGGTCTCTTTTTGCCATTTTGGTCGTCCCACCCAAAGGGTCTTCTTTCCTTTTTTACACACATGGGACCCACACACCCCCTCTAATACAATTAAAACATGGGGCCCATACTCCCACTAATACAACTACCCACTACACATTAAATAATAATACTCCTTAATCCACGTGCCAAAAAGCAAATACTACCCTTGCCGCGGGACGGAGGGAGTACTAAAAAATCTTGTAATCGATTAACTATGTACACACTGTAGGAGTATCCAATTAAGCTTTAAAAGGATATAATTTAATTGTGGAAAGTATCGTACGTTGCTCACAATTAATATGGAGGGTTCATATCATCTGTAACAATGATGTGATTAATTAAAAATTGATTAATTAGAAGTATAGTGATAACAAATTAAAGGAGTTTTTTCGCTACGCGACTTGAAAAATTAATTAGCTATCAATTCGGGATCCAAAAGATAATTTCAATCAGTTTAAGACCTAAATGATTCTAAACTATCAATCCAAACCATCATTTCTCATCCCTTCTAACGTCGTTAATAAACCTTCTCATTCTCTCTCTTACATGAACTCCAATTTCCACCGTACTTCTTATTAAATAAATATTAAAATAAAATCATATATCATTGTCATAACATTAAACACTATTCTCTTCCTTCAATAGAGATACACACATCTCTTCAAATAAACAAATGAATCTCAAGAATTTGGAAGCCAATAATCATATAATATAATTTGAATGATATTGATATTTATATTTCTTAATAAAATATGATTTTTTTTAACAAAATGAAAAAACAAAGAATATAAAAATAATTTTATCTCACCCTTGTAGAACACCAAATACCAACAGATAGATAGAAGATCAATATCTTATTGAACTCTATTGAGTCAATTTCGATAGAAAAAACTTTCGACGTTTCAAAAAAACGATAAAAGTGAATTTAGAGAGAACTTGAAATTGATTTCCAACGTTTCATTTTCACTATATTTATGGGAGCATTCCAATTTTCTTTTTTATTATTATTTTTTTTAATTGGCAACCAACATGGAAATTGAAGTCCATGTAAGAGAGAGAATGTGAGTGTTTCTTGAGAGCTTTAGAAAGTATGTGAAATGATGGTTTGGATTGATAGTTTAGAATCATTTAGATCTTAAACTGATTGAGTTTATCTTTTGGGTCACGAATTGATAGATGATTCATAGCGAAAAAACTCCTAAATTAAAGTTGAAGTCAACTAGGGCCAAGTGTGGAACATCACAACTAATGATTAAATATTAATTTAATAACGGTAGGTTTGAGGAGATAACGGTAGCTTTTTATTTAGAATTAGTTATGGAAAGTGATTAAGGTTAATCGCAATTAGTGGAATGTGGTAATTGGCCTTTTTTTTGTTTAGTAAGTTTGTCCACAAAGGCTACTTAATTGATGGTCCCCAATATGCCCTTAATTTTGGGAACCCCCACACTAATCAAATGTCCTTGTAGTGGGTCTATTCCTCACCAAACTTTTTCACTTTTTTTTTCCTTAAATTAGTTTTACTTGCCATAATAAAAGGAATTCAATTATGATTTTTTTTTATAGTTTTAATATGATATGTGTAGGGATAAGTTTGGTTTATCCCAATAAAGTAAAGTATTGATAATTATCCATCTATATGTGTAAAATATATATTTTTTTTCCACGTGAATTAAAAAGTATACTTATTTAAAGTGTAGTGTGTAGTTATATCAATGGAGTTTGTGAGTCCTATAATTTAATTATATTAGTGATGCATGTGTGTAAGTCTCACATGTCTTAAAAGAGAAGTGGACTTAAAAAAAAATATTCTTATTAGCAGGATGGAGGGAGTACTACAATTTGTTGGGAAATTTAATTGACTAGTAAGAATTAATTAATAAATTAATTACTAATTAAATAATAATTAAAGTGAGTGAAGATTAATTTCATATGTGGAGATAATTAATTATGATTAATTGGAGATTTTGGGCCACGAGTCTGACCCAATAGTCTATATATATTATTATGGGCATAAAACGGGCCGTGATTGGGGAGCCCACGAAGCCCAAATCTTCTTCAGCAGATACAACATGTGGTATATTGTATCTGAGCGGTTAAACGTTAAATATAAACATAATAAATGACAATACTGTGTGTGAACAGAATCAGTAACAAATCAAGTAATCATGTCATATATATGGGAGTGGTTTATGGAGTCTATAGGATTATTCTCCACTCATTCATACATCGTACGATCTAGCCTTTTATTCTCTTTTGGTTTGTCGGAATTAGTGGAGCACTATCTGGCGTGTTTCTTGCAACAAAGAGTTCTACTCGACTTTACTACACCATCTAGTAAGATATGCTAGTAACTCTCTTTCTATTTTCTATCCATTGTAATAGTAATTGATTTGTGTATTTATAAATCAATCCAATTTACAACTCACTCGCTTTGTCAAATTGATAAGAAAGAGATATAATAGTATATACAATCGGCAGTAAGTGCCGTTTTTTTTATTTTCCTTTAAAATATTAAATATGTTAATTTTTTTTAGGGCCCGTTTATTTGAAGCCTTTTGAAGTGAGGAATGGGTAAAGGGTTAGAGAGTGATGTTTAGTTAGAAGGTACTTATTATAGGACTAAGTATTTTCCATTCCTAAAAATTAGGAATCCTTCATTCCTTCCATATTCCACCTCTGTCACTACCATTCCTTAGTTGGGAAGCTCAAACCCAATTAATTAATATATTTTAATGCTATAAAATCTTATTAAAATTAAAAATTAATAAATTAATATTTTTCTTTTAATAATAATAAATTACAATAAAATAAAAAATTAATAGTAAAAAAAATATGAATATATTCCTAAAGAATTTAATTACACCAAATAATAATGATACTCATTCCTTATTATCAACCAAACAACATAAGTATAAAAGGTAAACTCATTACCATTCCTCACTACTATCACTGTAATTTTTATTCCGATTCCTTCCGATATACCAAACAACCCCTTAATGTATTGTTTATTAAAAAATTAGTATAGAAAATTTATAAAAAAAAAAAGAAAAATTACAAACAAACTATATAATTTTTTATTATTAATGTATATATTATACTTTTATTATTATAATGGTATACATTTTGGATGTGGAAGCACATTATATTTTAAATTTCCTTAAACTTTTCTCTAATACTCTTTCCGTCCATCCACAATCTATTCGTTTGCTTTTTACGCGTGTATTAAGAAATATTATTATTTAATGTGTAGTGGGTAGTTGTATTAGTGGGGTGTGTATGTCCCATATTTTAATTGTATTAGTATATGGGTGGGTCCTTGATTAACCATTTTGTAGTTGGGATGACCAATTCAAGAATTTATCAAACCACAGGGAGGAAGGTACTAGTGCCTAAGCGATCTCACGTTTCTTGTAATTTTATAGAGATGAATCATTAATGGATTGATTGTTCAAACAAGTAATTAAAATCAATCAAAGCAAGCAATCAAGCAATGATCAACAAATAAGATTGATAAATTAAGAGTGATTTTTCAAGTTAAGTAAAAATGAGATTAACAATAATTAAGAAGTGGTAATCATAGAATAAATGCATTAAATTCATATGAATTATAGGTATAAGACTAAGGGTTAACACTAAGTTTACCTAAACTCCCTCTCGAGATGAATATGATATGGATCCGTTTAATAATACCAAAATAGCTCAATGGATTGGTTCTCACTCAAGTAATTTCAATTAGGTACTAAGCTTGAAATGAGAGTCCCTTCACACGATTAATCAACCTCTCGATCTAACCAATCGAATGTCCTATCAAAGGGTTCTAAATCCTAAATGAAATCTATATCTCTTTAAGATCTATAATGCACATGAGGTGTATGACAAAATGATTCAATTAATTATCATAAACATATCATTGACTTCTCAATCTAATAACATGTTTAAAACAACAAACCACACAAATTATCATAAACATTAAGGTCTAAAGCATCAATGATAGAAAATCAATTAACCCAATCAACATATGAATTTTAATACATAAATCCCAAAATTATCCAACAACTCTCATGTTGCTAATCTCACAAGGGAGATTAGCCTACCATATTCAAGAGGAAATCAACATAGACATTAAAATACTTACAAAACATGATAAACAATAAGGTTTCAATACAAAGTGTAGATGAAAACTCCCTTGGATGACTCCAATGGTGACCTCATTCTTCCCCTTGCAATTCTCCTCTCTTCTTTGCTTCCTTTCCTGAAATGGATGGTGATTTTGATGGTGGAATGAAGATAGATGGAATAGATGAAGATGATGGTATAAAATGGAATAAATGGTGTGCGATGAGTGTGCAGGGGTGAAACCCTTCGAATCTGCCTCAAATGTGGAAATTTGGAGTATTTATACCCCTTGGGAGCTTTTAGAAGATTGTTGATATTTTTTGATTTTTTACACCTACACGGCTCGTGTGCGTGCACACTAGTCGTGTTCCGCACACGGCCATGCCTATGGCCGTGTAGGTGTTTTAGATGCTGGCGCACGGCCTTGGCTTATAGGGACGTGTTCCGCACACGGCTCGTGTGCATGTACACTGGTCATGTTGGTGTTGCCCCTATTTTTCTTCTTTCGTTTTGTCTCGTTCACTCTCGTTTCAATTTCGAATTGAGATCTATTTTTTTCACGTCTTCCTTTCGCGTCTAGAATCTATTTTTACCTGAAATCATACGTTTAATCTCATTCTCACACATTTTCATAAAAACACAAAATACAACCAAATAGTACACAAATACAGATAAAATAATACGAAAACACATATAAAAAGACACTAAAATCTAGGTGAAGATATTACTCATTAGTCCCATGCGTCTAAAAGTGAAAATTGATAGATTAAGAGTGGACGGCCCAAATGGTAAAATAGATAGATTAACAGTGGACGGAGGGAGTAATTTTTTTCCCTATTTTGCCCAAAAATTATACTCTCTCCGTCCCACGTATGTTTACTCACTTTTCATTTTGAGGTGTTTCACTTATTTTTACCCATTTCATAAATGGTAATAATACACTCTACATCTTACCTACTTTTTACAATTTTTTCATCAATTCCAAAACTTTATTTATATTTTTACACTTTATTCATAATTCCCAATAACTTTAATTACTTTTTTTCTCAAAATTATTAATTTATTCTTAATTTTTCTTACATTATATATTAAAAAAATAACATTTCTTAATTTTCATGCTCGTATAAATGGGTAAAAATACTCGGGACGGAGGGATTAGTAAATAATGGGCAAGAAGCGCAGTAAGGTAGGCATGAAGCAAAGATTTAAATGCAGCGTGTGTGTGTTTATTAATGAAATTTGTGCTAGTGGCGATTTAGTTCAAATGTGAAATCACATTAGGTATCAAATATTGCAAATGTATCTCTAAACAAAACGTATATAGTACATGTAAATAAGTTTTATTATTATTATTATTATTATTAATTTTTATATTAAGAAGTTCAATAAAATACAAAAAATGAAGGTAAAAAATGGTACGAGAACGTCTTGCTAAATAAGTTTCATATGATGCATAAAAAGAACATTTTTAATTGGAAATTATACTTTTTTTCTTAAAAATAAAAAAATAAAAAAAAACGTTTCTACCTTTAACTAGGCATCCGAATTAAGAAAAGTGTAATTTTTAGGTATTTTTGGTATGGATATTTTTTATAAAAAAAATAGTAAAATGTATATGAGAAATGGTTGTTGTTTTGATTTTTTTATTTTATTTAGAAGGTGAAAATTTATAGAAGAGAAAATATTAAAATTGGCCGTGTAAGTAATGACTGATTCCAATTTTAATCTTTTTTCATTTGCAGTTCTTAATTTTGATGTTTTTTTGTTCAATTTTAGTCATTTTTGTCTAAATTTAGTCATTTTTCAAAATTTGGTCATTTTTAGTCCAAATTTAGTCATTTTTATGTAAAAAAATATCTAAAATTGGTCCGAAAGTTAAAAAATTGTGGACCAAAAGTGGATAAAAAATGACTAAATTTTGAAAAAAGGACCAAAAGAACTAAAATTGGACAAAAAATGAACAAAATTGAGAATTGGAGAAAAAAATGACTAAAGTTGAAATCGATCATACATACATGACTAATTTTGATATTTTCCCTTTATAGAATGGATCTAAATGAAAAAGGTAAAATTTCGTTTGGGACGAATAAATACTTAATTAAATGAAAAATGATAATGGTCGTGATGTAAACTATTTCATGATTAACCGCTAATATAAATAAAATACTCCTATAATAACATCTTTATTGATATCTAATTAAAATATTAATTATTTAATAAATTGCAATGTACATAGTTTATACTATGTCTATAGTGAATAATTAAATTGAAATATCTTATTGAAATTTATTAATTGATAGATAGTTTAAATTTGATGGTTTCATGTAAATTGTATCCGTTAAAATATTTATTTATTTTATAATAATTAATTAATATTGACGTGCAACAAATACACTTCTCTGCGGTAGTTCTACATGCCAAGTTGGTTGACTTTTATCCAAGGACATTTTGGTATTTTCACTCAATTTAATGGGTAGAAAATAAATTTTATCTTTTTAGTGGATGGAGAAAAGGTTATTACTTCATATTAAGTACAAACATTAATCCACAAATTATAAATCCAACTTAATTACATCCTTCAGCTTGTTTCATCATATATCGATTAACGAGGACTAATAACCGACCTAGTGATACAAATATATAGTATTTATTTAATGTTTATATAAATTATTTTTCAAATAAAAAATAAAAAATGTATGATTAGTCTTATGTGAGACGGTCTCACGGTGATACCATTTTACGCTTTCAACTACTCTCTCCGTCCCGAAAAAGTTGGTATATTTTTTTTTGGCACAGAGATTAAGGAGTATAATAATTTAATATAAAGTGGAGTAAAGTGAAGTGAGAAAAATAATATTTAATGTGTGGTGGGTAGTTGTATTAGAGGTGATATGTGGGGCTCATGAGAATAGATTAATTATTTTTGTGTGGGTCTCATATATTAAAAAAGAAATGTGTCAACTTTAGTGGGACAAACCAAAGAGGAAAGTGTGCCAACTTCTATGGGACGGAGAGAGTATAAAATATTAATATCACTCTCGCCATAAAATATTATCAATTTTTATTTATACTAAAAATATATATTGTGGTAGGGCCCCAGATACTAGGCCCATAGAGATAACAATTGGGCCACCGGCGAGAAAGCCCAGGAAGCATAAACTCGGCCAAGCCCAATTGAAGGAGCACCTAATCCTTACGGAGTTGGGCGCGTTGAAATCATCCTCCTGACTAATGCTACCCACTCATTACATCCACTTGGCCACTTGCCTCCATAAAGTTACGAGGCTATGCAGATATCCCCTACGATTCGAAATTAGTGGATATCCTAAAAAGAATAAGAAGAATAGCCACATGACGCTATAACATTTAATGCTCGCACTATACGCATTTATTATGATGTGACCTGATGATATATCCGGATACGGATGACGTTAGGTTATACAACATATATATGGGGACACCCCAAAATGAATAAAAAAGGAACCTTAATCTCCAATAAGCACAAGATCGCCTGGAGGGAACTCTTGAGCATCATCTCTATAATAATTCGAATATCATATTAGATTAGTATGAATAATTCCTTAATCATCCACAAACAACCACATCAACTCACCATATAAAAAGGGGTTAATTATGCTATATATATATATATATATATATATATATATATATATATATATATATATATATATATATATATATATATATATATATATATAATTAATATAAATTGAATATCATATAGTATGTATGATTTAATTGTCTTCCTTAACCACACTTAATGTTTAATTTTGATGAACTTTTCTAAATAATAAATGAGTTACACCTATTGAATAAATTATTTAGTTATGTATTTATGAAAAAATATATATTATTAAAAAAAATTAATACATATATAAATATATCCGTACATATGATACATAGAATATCAATTCTTAAAGTCAATATCCTGTGTGTGCCTGCACGAATCTAGGTTCATGCGTTTGGGTCTGATGTGGTCCAATTTTCACACCTTTGCGTATAAAACGTCATAACATTTAATATAAAAGCTTGTATCTTTAATATTTTTTAGGAATTTTTTTTTAATTGAAATCCTTTATATTTCTATCGATACATTTAATAAAAAAATAATACACTTATTAATAAAAAAAAAATATATTTTAAAATAAAATGTTATACCGTTAAATATCTTGTGCGTCCAAATGAGAGACCAAATAAGTAAAATTTTACAAAGCCAAATCCTTAGAAAAGCCGAGCTGATGGAAGTACAATACACTGATGGGGCACTCAAGACGAATATATCAAGGCCAAATTGTAAATCGGGTCTACCAATTCTTAAAATATGCTTATTATATAAATAAAGTATACTTATAGTAAATATTACAACATCTAAAATTATACTTTAATAATAAAAAAAAGCAGTGTATCACATAAACACCGTCACGCAACAAACTTTGCCTCACTGGAGTACTATAAACTTTAATATTTGTATTATTCACTATAAAAATAATATATTTAATTAGAAATGGAGAGAGTATGCATGCAGTGTAACATTTCCATTTCTTTTAGAGTTGAGTTACAAATATGTTCTTAGAGTACGGAGGTAAAATGACAATAAACAACTTAAAAAACTTTTGATAAATGAAATAGTCTCATATAATAATGAGTGTATATTGGGTGCATCCATATGTGTATGACTTTTTATTTTATTTTGTATACATATTATTATATTTTGTATACGTATTTTGTAATAATTGTATATTTTTTTCACACTAAGTTTTTCATTAAAAAAACTAGAGTGAGGCTTACGTGCGCCCGGGCGCACGGGAACACATTTCGTGTGCCTTTAGAAATTTAGTATTATAAGTAACGGTACATTGCTTTGGTCTAAAGGGTATACACTTTAATTAATAAAAGACACACCATTTTGTTCTAAATGATATACACTTTTTATTAATATTTTTTTCTTTAGAAAATAAAGGGTACACATTTTTATACTAAAGGGTATACAATTTAACACAAAATTCTAAAGGCGCACGGAGTATTGTCCATGCGCCCAGATACACACAATAATTTTCTTTAGAAAATAAAGGGTACAAATCTGTATACTAAAGAGTATACAATTTAACATAAAATTCTAAAGGCGCACGGAATGTGGTCGGTGCGCCCGGGTGCACAGGAGTTTTTGCCAAAAAGACTAACATCCATATGTGTATAACTTTTTTATTCAATAGTGTATACATATTTTTTTAATAATTATATATTTTTTACACTCAATTTTTCATTAAAAAAAACTAACAATTAAATTGTATACATTATTGCTCATAATTGTATATATTTTGGTTATATTTATATATGAGTGCACCCTATCTTAGGGTGCACCCGAGTGCACACTATAATTAGCCTATAATAATTTACCAACATAGAAGCATATAAAAATAAGTGAGTGTAATTAACAGTTTTTTTTTTTTTTTAAATTTATTTGTTTTTATAAACGAGACATTTCTTTCTATTTATTTTTATACAAATATTCAATTAATTGATTGATTATCATCCATTAACGGAGATTCAATTTCAAATTATCCATCATCTACTAACAGAAACTCAATTTAAGTCAGAGTTTTATCCTCTTTAGAAGCTGAACCAATAATTATTAACCTGCAGTTTTGAATGTGAGATGTTACGGAATACACGAGAAATTCTGTTTGAGTTTTTAATACCAATCCAACTTTTAATATAATTTGATATAAAGTTGTAATATAATTTGATATAAAGTTGTAATTTAAAATGACAAAGTCTCTTGTGAGACGCTACCTTCATGAGACGGTTTGTGAGACGTGTTAAAGTATGTCGATTATTTAAATAAAGTATGTTAAATGGTTGTTAATGTATGTTTTTTTAAAGTATGTTGGATTATGTATTAAAGTATGATGTTAGTGTGTTATAATTTTATTTATTATCGACATACTTTAACCACAAATAAGCACACTTTAACCACAAATAAGCATACTTTAGTGATGGGTTGACCCGTCTCACATCCGTCTCACCAATAACCCGTCCCACAAAAGACCAACTCATTTAAAATATAATTTGAAACAATAATTATTAATCGGACGGGAGATGTTATGGAATATACGAGAAATTCTGTACGAGTTTTTAATACCAATCCAATTTTTAGTATAATTTGATACAACGTCGTAATTTAAAATATAACTTTATATTCAATAAAATAATCCATATAAAAAAATTGGTCATATACATATTTGCAGTATTAATTTTATTCAATATTTTATATATTTTTCTTAATAAATGTATATTTTTTTATTTAATTTTTCATTAAAAAAGTTAATAGAAAATTCGCTAACAAAATATAAAATTTTTGTTCATTAATGTTGTGTATATTTTTATTTATTTTTACAAATATCAACATAATCCTATAACACAAACATCAACATTGACAATTTGATTTATCATATTTACAAATATCAACATAATACTGTAACACAAACATCAACATTGACACCTTGGGTAAAACATATAAATAAAAATAATAAACAAGTTTTGTAAAATTAAAGATTGTTATTTATTAATGGATTATATTGAAAATTTACGTATTAAAGGAATAATGGATTATATTGAAAATTTAGGTATTAATTTTTTTTTTTAAGTCTAAGAGCGCACGGCCTGGAGTGTGAAAAATTACTGACAAAGCCATTCACCGTTTCCATGATCTGACGGTCAAATAAAGCTCTACCTATAGTCTGTTTGCGGATGAGATTAAGCTACACGATCTTTTGCCCTAATCATAAACTAAATTCGAATTAGCACATACACACAATACAAAATCCATCTTACCTCTTACCCACGTCCGCTGAATTAAGATCTCTATACCTGCGTTCATTCTTTTGTTATCGTTTTCAGTATAATAATTTCTTCTCCATATGATATAAAATAGTAATACAGTGTTGCATTCTTTTTGTCCATTTGTGTTGTTTTCTTCTTTTCGGATCACGGAAGTTGAAGATCGCATCGAGGGTTTCTTGAACTCAACCCTAGGTTCCATTCTCTCTAATAGACAGAAGGTTCATTTTCTTCACTTATTTTTTATGTTAGGACATTAATTTTCATCTATCAATCTATATTTCCTCATCAATCTATATCTCCTCATTTATGTATTTTTCTTAATTTTTTTTTGGCTTTTCATTCTCCTTTGCAGATGATGTAACATTACGGGGAGGGTTAGTTTCCTGACCATTATCAGATACTAATACGGAGGCAAATTTTGGTAAATGTGTCATTTTGTTTCGTTTTTTTTTGTTTCAAATTATAGATGATGTTTCAATTTAGATGACGATAGATCTTGGTGTTTGAATTTACAATGATATTGAATTTTTAATTTTATTCATTTTTTGGATCTGGGTAATTCAACAAAGGTTTTTAGATATAGATTCAGATGAGTGATAATTAAAATGAGTGGGGGAAAAATTCCATTGTCTATAATCGTCTCTTTCTAAAGTTAATGCATTCATATTTCACTTCTCCCCTAGAATTATAAAAATATAGGATTATTTAGTATTATTTACTTGTATATATTAATTGATTTGCACTTGATTAAATCAAGAATGAATTTATTGACTTTACATGCTTCGATATGCGTAGAAATTTAATCTTTAATCGAGGAAGAAGAAACATGTTAAAATATATATTTCATAATATTTTATGAATTACACATGTGCAAGCGAAGTTAGAAATTAGTGAGAGTGATTAATGATGATGGCTTGAATTCAACAGAAATGTCGTCCTCAAACTCTCCATGTGCCGCCTGCAAGTGTCTCCGACGAAAATGTACACAAGAATGCGTTTTTGCCCCGTATTTTCCTCCTGACAATCCCCAGAAATTCACCAATGTGCACAAGGTTTTCGGAGCAAGCAATGTCTCCAAACTTTTGAATGAACTCAATGCTACTCAACGTGAAGACGCCGTGAATTCATTAGCATACGAGGCGGAATACCGACTTCGAGACCCGATCTATGGTTGTGTGGGCCTGATCTCTCTCCTTCAACACAAACTCAAGCAAGTGCAACAAGATTTGGATACTGCTAAAAAGGAATTAGCTGGTTTCATTGGAGCTTCTGCTATGTTGCCCATACTAAATCATCCGGGCTTCATTCCTCAGCATCCCAATTATACTTCTGCGGGAACTTACCAGGTGATGCCTTATAATATGGGCGCGCAGCCAATGATGGGCCTCCCTACTGGAGTTCCACAACTCATGATACGGGATTCACTGCAACAGCAACAGCAACAACAGTATCTCGAGGCCCAACAACTCGCTGCCGCGGTAGCTGCAGCTAGGGAACAAGAGATGATGAGGAACTACGAACAACAGCAACAGAACGAATTGTTAAGATTCAACGGTGGATTCGATGAAGGTGGAGCTCCCGTGACGGCCACCGGATTTAATCAAATGACAATGCAGCCATCATTGGCTCTAGGAACAGCTTATGAAACATTTCCTTATGTTCAGGATACTCAATCTCATGCGCAATCGCATCAACTTCAGTCTCAGGATCCTCAACCGCTGATACTGCATCAAAATAACCAACAACCACCGGGTCAATTATCTCAAACTCAAGGCCCACACTCACCTAAATCCAAAAGCGAGGACGGGAGTAGTGATCCTTCTTTAATTGATATATAGTTGTTTGTAAGGAAAAAATAATTAATTTATAAAAAAATAATAAAAAGTACTCAAAATAGTTTTATATGTTCATAATATATTTACTTTATAATTATAATTTATTATTATTGTGATAGAGATATCATAAATAATTTTTAAAATTTCTTAAAGCATTCTTAATTCAATGTTGCATTAGTTAAAGTTAAATGTACAGGTAATTTCATAATTATAATGCATGTGTTAATATGATTAATAATAATTATTAAATAAAATATATTAAAAATTAATTTTACTATTTTATAAAAATTATTTTAAAATATTAAAATTTGAAATTTTTTTATTAAATTTTAAATTATATTTTTTAAAATTATAACTTTATATACATCATAATATAACTTGTTTATTAATTATCTGTACTGTAGATGTTTTTTTTAACGTTACGGTAGATGTTCATAAATATTTATATTTGGTTCTTGACAAATCTTATGTAAAATATTTTCGTTTTTCATTGAGCACCTTCTTTAATTTGTAAATAGGTAACTCATGACAAATTCTTTATGTAAAATATTTTTTTTATGATTTATAGTTTTTCATTGAGCACCGTGGATAAGATAAGAGGTTATACCATTTATAAAAAAAAATAAAAAATTAATGGAATTTGATATAATCTCTTTTGAGTTGATATTAGGTACACTCGGGTGTAAGGGTGCTATAATTTTTTATACATGTTATTCTATTTTGTATACGTGTTTTTTTAATAATTGTATACTTTTTTCACGCTAAGTTTTTTATTAAAAAAACTAGCATCCATATGCATATAATTTTTTATTCAATAATATATACTCCTACATGTTTTTTTAATAATTGTATATTTTTTTACACTCAATTTTTCATTAAAAAAACTAACAATTAAATTGTATATACATTTTTATTCATAATTGTATATGTTTTGTTTATATTTGTATACGTTTTTTTATAGTGGGTGCACAATATAATTAACAATCTCTTTTTTCATTAACTCATATTTATTTATTGTTTAAAGAATAAATATATAAATATTTTTGCAGTGCCCATCTATTCTAAAAATTCCAATAGACAACATTATTTGTTAACAATATTAACTAAATATAGACTTATTTTTTCAATATTTGACATTTTAGTAGTTCAACCAAATATTATTGTTAATTCACCCAAGAATGTAGGGAAGTACATATTATTGTTTTATTCTTAATTCAGGGATGCTTAGTTATTGAGTTTGAAAGCATAAAAATTAAATGAAATGAATCGCTAGGTTGGATGGTATAATAATGCAACAGTCATTTTAATTTCCCAAATAAAAATAAAGAATCCTTCATTCGTTAGCATTTTAGATGCTATTCCTTTTATTTCTAATGGAAAAGAGTAATGATATAACTTTTTATTAAAATAATAAATTTTTTTAATAATAATATTATAATAAATTTAAAAAATTATAGAAAAAAATTGAATCAATATTTAAAAAATTGAATCTGCACAACATAGTAGTATATTCTTTATTATCCATCAAACGATATAATTATAAAATAAAAATTTATTACTATTCGCAACTAATATATTTTTTATTCCACAGATTCTTATAAACCAAAAGTACCCTGCATGGATCTTATTACTTACTCCTCTTATTCATTATATTTTCTTTTACTTTTTTTTTTCACAAATCATTTTAAATTAAATTACAATTTATAAAATCCAATCCTCCATTTAAATTTTCTAATTCAATTTTCTTTGTGTTTGTGTTATACTATATTAATGAGCGGCTCCGTTCCCACCGGTTATATGATCATAATTTACATGCATACAATTGAATTCGATCATGTACTTATTAACAAATCGATCCTACAGTATAAATTAATACTCCCTCGTCTCTTGGTAGGAGTCTCATTTGCTTTTGCGCACGTGAATTAATGAGTATTATTATTTAATGTGTAGTAGGTAGTTATATTAGTGAGTGTGTAGACCCATGTTTTAATTGTATTAGTGGGTGTGGATGAATCTCATATGTCAAAAAAGAAAATGTGATACTTTGGATGGAACAAACAAAATGATAAAATGAGACTCTTACCTAGATACGGAGGGAAGGGAGTACATAATTTATTACTATTTATATCAAAAATATTTATAACACATTTACTTTATTAAAATGTTGCTCTTACAGTTCTAACCTATTGATTTTAAATAATTGAGTTGGATTCAGCATTTACTCTCCTCTCAAAAAGTATTTCACAATCTCTTTTTTTTATCCGTCTAGTATGTCAGATTTAATTTTTTACTAAAAGTGATAAAAAAAATACTATATTAATACATATTTTTTACTCATATCCCAACATAGTACCATTTTTTCACACATCCGGATAAACATATATTTTTTCTATTAAAATACCTAAAATATTTTAATAGAAATAAAATTATAGAATTATTTATTTATTTATAATTTATAATTAAACCTCTTAATAAAATTTTAATTTAAAAAAAAAAAAGATTGGAAGTTGCGGTAATAAAGTAGCTAAAGCATCTCGTTAGTATATTATAAGTTGGGAAAAAACGCGTTAACCGAAAAACGCGCCACAGATTCAACGGCGTTACAGTTAAAAGACACCAACAATTTATTACAACTCAACCACTTCAATTAGATTAGTGCTAAACAGCAATATATGAAAGGGATAAAAAAGGACTCCATTGGACAAAGATTTCCAATTGCCCAACCTAAAGCGAATTGGAAAAGAGAAAAATCTCTCTCTCTCTCTCCTCCTAACTTTTTAATGGCGAATGGTACCACTAAAGCATAAAGCTTCTTCCAATACAGTCGTGTTCTTCAACTAACTTCTCCTTCTGAAGAGTTAGGGTTTCGAATTTCACTTACCCTGTTTTTGAGTTGACTGCCAAGTTTTGGATATTGCAGACGTGCTTCTCACTCTTTAATCTACTGATTCCTGGATTTGAACCGCCTTTGCAATGGTTGACGTATTCTTAGAGTTTTTCTGATTCGTTTTTCAGGTGATTTTTTATTTTTATTTTTCTTTTTTTTTGGGATTTTTGGGGCGTGTTTCAGTTGGATCGGTTTGATGCGGTCAATTCTGCTGCCAGTTTTTTATATTTGGTATAAAGGAATTTCCGTAGGAGTATTTACTTTGTTAGTCTTTTTTTGGGGGGCTTTTTGTCAAGTATTACTACTTTACGGAGTTGAATTGTAGATCATTTTCCTTCTTGATGGTGTGTGGAGTAATTGGTATAGTTGACGTGTTTATTCATTTGATGCTTTTTGTTTCTTCAGGTTTAGAAGTTATCTCTGTTGATTCGCTGATCAAATTTTCCCTTTTTTGGCTGTCTAATGGGGGGATGAGTTTAATAGCCCATTAGAGTCTCTTATTCTAGAAAGAGTTTATTGAAATTGGTATTAGAAATCAGTGATAGTTAGATTATGGAATTTTGAATTATTTCTGTGATACCAACCGATAAGGGTTTCTTGATTATTGGCTAATCTCTTGATTTGCTTCTTTTTATGCAGCATCCATAAATGTTTGGGTTATTGCTTGTGCTCTGAGGATTTTGTTGTGTAACTGATGTATTGGAAGCTCAAAGAGGAAGTATAAGAAGTTATTTAAGACTATATATAAGTAACACTTGGAATTCATACCCCACTTTTGACAAGAAAACAGTGAGGTAGATGGAATCCGCTAAGCGTTGGTTTGGGAAAATTTATTCAAAAGAGAAGCCTAAGACTTCAAGCAAGAGGAATGAGCCTAGGACTAATGGAAAAGAAGGTTCAAGGACACCGTTGAATGAGGAAGTGCCTTCAAATGCAACTAAGCAGAAAGTAGCTGCAGCCAAGCAGTATATTGAAAAGCATTACAAGGAACAGATGAAGAGCTTGCAGGAACGGAGGGAGCGGTATGAACTTGCGTTGCATTTAGTTACAAAGAATTTATGTTTGATGTTTTCTTCTTTCTGGTGCAATCCATTTTATGTTCTGATTTCTGCCTTAATCCATTTGTTGGCTTGAACTTGTCACTGCTTTTCGCAATTTAACTCCATTGAGATTCTGTTTACTGTGTTTCATCAGAGTTATATATGGCAATTATATACTGTTACATTATATTGACAATACAGTATTTGTTTCCCAGGGATTTTTATTTATTTATTTATATATTTTTTCTCTTTAGTGTAAATTCTTATGACATTTATAGTTATTGTATCCTCATTACTTTAAACTGTCTGTGGCTTTTATTCCCTCTTAAGTAAGTTTTTTTTTTCTTCTTCTGTGGAGAAGACTTAAAATAGCTTCTGGAAAAGAGCATTCTTGATAAGTACTCCATAATAAAGTACATAGTAACAACACCTACTGAGCTATTTTATCTTCCATTCTTGTATGCCTACTAGCATGGCTGATCTCACACAAACTTTTAACCTGTGCTAAAATAGTTTGAGTTGACGTATATATATTGTTTGGGTCACAATAATATTTTACACACAAACTTTTAACCTGTGCTAAAATAGTTTGAGTTGACGTATATATATTGTTTGGGTCACAATAATATTTTACAATCAATTTCTTTAAGGAATCCTTGGAAACTTGTAGTCATGTATGCATCTTCTGTTGGAATCTTTAACCTTTCCTCTTTTTTCAGTTTGCATTTTTTCATTTTACCTTTCCCTTTTTAATGGTCGACATGCATGCTTAACTTGGAACATGTACATTTTACTTTAACAATAGAAAGTAGTGCGCCTCCAAATTCTGTGTTATGTGCAGGTTACTTACTTCTGCGTTCCAATTTGGCATGGAGAATGATATTCAGATTTTCTTATCATTCTCCCATTTTTTGTTGTTATTGATTTTGCTTTATTTCATGACCCAAAATATACCTGTTTCTCTTATTTAGTCTGCTCGGAGTGTTGAAGTGGTAGATCCTTTTGGTTTTCTTGTAGACGTAACATGCTTGAGAAGAAGCTGGCTGATGCTGAAGTCTCTGCGGAAGAGCAAAACAACCTTTTGAAGTACCTAGAGAAGAAAGAAACAGAATATATGCGTCTTCAAAGGCATAAAATGGGTGCTGATGATTTTGAGCCATTAACTATGATTGGAAAGGGTGCATTTGGAGAGGTTTCTCTCTCTCTCTCTCTCTCTCTCACACACACACACACACACACACACACACACACACGTTACATCTTGAAATTCCCTACCATCTCTTTAGAACACTTTGTTACATTCTCCATGATACATTATTCAGTTGATTAGTTCATGCACGAAGCTGAAAAGCCAATCCAATTTCTAGTTGCATCCTTCTCTAGTTCATGTAAGGCTGAAAGAATTGTATTTTATATATTTTTAGCTTGATTCCCATATGGAATGTTGGCATTTAATGAATTTTCCCATAGCTTCAAATCATGAAGCAAAATATAGGACGTTTCTCATGCTTAGGCTTCAGCCTCATGCTTTCAATTGCTTAAGAGAAAGCAGAATATATAAGATTGACAGTTTGAGGCAGATCATGTCTGAGTTGAAATAAATGGTTATGAGATGCACCATGCTGTTATTGTTTATTAATGAGAGAAAACATGGGTAGTAATTCATTTTAGCTTGTGATACTGATTCACATATCACCTTTTCGGTGCTGTCCATGTTTTAGTTGTGGGTAACTTGAAGTTTTTGCTCACTGCAGGTAAGAATATGTCGGGAGAAGTCAACTGGCCATGTCTATGCCATGAAAAAGCTTAAGAAATCCGAGATGCTTCGCCGGGGACAGGTAGAAATAAATTTATCCTTTAAAAATAGAAAAGTTATTTGGATTAACTATGTTGTGCTTATTATTCCTCCTCCTCATACTTCATACCTAGGTTGAGCATGTAAAAGCAGAAAGGAATTTACTAGCAGAAGTTGACAGCAATTGCATTGTTAAACTCTATTGTTCTTTCCAAGATGAAGAGTATCTATATCTAATTATGGAATACCTTCCCGGTGGAGATATGATGACTTTACTGATGCGTAAAGATACGTTAACAGAAGATGAAGCAAGGTTTTATGTGGGGGAAACAGTTCTTGCAATTGAGTCTATCCACAAACATAATTATATTCATAGGTTTGTACTATTTCATGTGGTTTGAAAAAATGGTCAAGTTGATTCTCATTATATTTTCGATCTTTCTCTGATTTTACTCCTTTTTTTTTCCCAGGGATATTAAACCTGATAACTTGCTTCTGGATAGGCATGGACACATGAAGTTGTCTGATTTTGGATTATGTAAGCCATTAGATTGCAGTAATATTCAAGAAAAGGATTTTTCTGGAGGAAATAGCTACAGTGGGGCCCTTCAAAGTGATGGGCGCCCAGCAGCACCAAAGCGCACACAACAAGAGCAACTGCAACACTGGCAACGGAACAGGAGGATGCTTGTAAGATTCCTGCCAATCTGTACACTCCCTTATTTTCCACTACAGCCAAACTGTGGAGTTGCTTACCTTGAGTGATTCAGAGAGAAAATATTCATCTGTCTTTGAAAAAAAAAGAAAGATAATAATTCTTTTCTTCACATATCTTGTACTGGATCTGGATGCCAGCAACTTCAATGGGAATTAATCTCCTCTCCATTTGTTTCCTTTGTTTTGGGAGCATGCCTTACTTAGATACAACTTTTGCATGGTCAGCTTTTGATGAAGTTACTAATTTCTGTATTTTATACCATAGGCCTATTCAACTGTTGGTACACCTGATTATATTGCACCAGAAGTCCTGCTGAAAAAAGGATATGGAATGGAGTGTGATTGGTATGTGTTTTCTCAATATTTTTTTCATCAGAAAAAACCTAGTTATTAGTTTAGTACTAAGAGAATGTGTCTGGATCGTATAGGTGGTCTTTGGGGGCAATCATGTATGAGATGCTTGTGGGATATCCACCATTCTATTCTGATGAGCCTATGTCTACATGTAGGAAGGTAATAAGTCATAACCCTTTATGTGTACTATACTGTCGTGGTATGCAGTTCCCCTGTTTGTCTACTTGGTCGTGTTCCAAATTCCGTATTACGTAGGAAATTGGCTTTCGATGGGTTGCTAGCTGGGTTTCATATGTAACCTTCTGCGTATTTATTGTTTTCGAAATGGCCTTGGTGCAGATAGTAAACTGGAGAACTCATTTGAAATTTCCAGAAGAGGCAAAACTCTCTGTAGAAGCTAAGGATCTTATTTGTAAACTCTTGTGTAATGTAGAGCAAAGGCTTGGTACTAGAGGCGCTGATGAAATTAAGGTGCTTTTTATTGTGTTTGATTTGATCTGAATTCCTAAATTTATTTAGTATGTATATTCACTGTTAAACTGTCTTTTAGGCTCATCCTTGGTTCAAAGGGATTCAGTGGGATAAATTATATCAAATGACTGCAGCATTCATTCCGGAAGTTAACGATGAATTGGATACTCAGAACTTTGAAAAGTTTGAAGAGGTTTTCTCCTTTTCCATTGCACACATTTCTTGCATTTTACACTTTGTTTTGTTTACTCATGTCATTGATCTTCTGCAGACTGACAATCAAGTACCATCATCAACAAAATCAGGCCCCTGGAGAAAGGTGTGTGCACAATGCCACCGGCATTTACTGCTACTCTTCTTTTGAAATCTTGATTTCTCCTCTGTATCTGGTGCCATGAAATACCTTGGTTTGTGATAGAATTAGTATAGCAGACATCAGTAGCTGCCTGCTAAGGTTGTCTAATATACCTTTGCTTATATATAATATTATGCTTAATTTTAATATTAATCTACTTTTAGATAGAGACAAAAATGGATTCAGGCTCACTTAATGACAGCTACTAATGTACTTATTCAATTAAAATAAATAATCAATATTATTATTATTATTATATACGAATACTTAGAAATTATGAAAGATGTATCAATTTAAAGATGAAGCCCACATTGTGTCTGTTTGGTTCTTTTTAAATAAAAGCAACAATCTAGGCCATCTGGGATAACTTGGCAGCGTGTGTATTCGAGGCTGCTACCTAGAGAGGCTTGTTGATATAAGTTTTTTTTGGCAAATGTAGCAATGAAATTATCTATATCTTTATCTCACTAGTCTTTATTGCAACATGTTGCAGATGCTTTCATCTAAGGACGTGAACTTCATGGGGTACACCTACAAGAACTTTGAAATTGTTAACGATCATGAAGTCCCTGGTATAGGTAAATGTTATCTTGAACATGCTTTGTCCCGATTAACTGTGATATTTGGCTTTTTTTCTTTTTGTCTCTTGAAAGTACACATTATTCTTTGCTCTAACTTTAACCCTGTCGGAATTGCTTTATTTTATTACCAGCTGAACTGAGGAAGAAGAGCAACAAACCAAAGAGACCTACTGTGAAATCCCTCTTCAGTAATGATCCTCTCTTTATCTCTGCTTGTATAACAAATATATAGATACATAATTTCAGAAAAACTAAGAAACACATGGTTAAGTCGTCTTCTCATGTAATTACATCATACAATCTGACAGACGAGGAGTCAAATTCAGCATCCACTCAACAATCACAAGGAAGTTTCCTGAACCTGCTACCTCCCAAATTAGATGCCTCGAAACGTGGTGAATATTAAAGCTAACCAATCTGTCGATAGCATCCAACGACTGTAGTAAAACATTGAAACGGGGTTAAGTGCTTTCCAAGTGAATAGGTTGATTTGCATTGTCTTTCTGCATGTGTGCTTAATCTGTAAGTATTCATGATGGAGGCAGATTTTTCTAGTTACATGTATTTATCTTCACTCAGATTGTGTAAATCATACCCTGATTGTACATAGAGGATGTGTAATTTGTTTTGCAATTGTGAAGCTGTAGAAACAAATTCATTGTTGATAGGATGATTAAGAAGAACATGACAATTTTGAGAAATTGAAGGATTGTTTGATAGATTGATCATTGATCAACTGGAATAGATTTACTTTAGTGATACATGGACAAGTGTGTAATGTATTATAACCCTGTATTTTTTTCCATTTTTTTTGTGCTTCATTTTTTGTGATTTATGATTTTCTTATTTATCTTTAATTGATTTGAAATTTAGCTACATAATCAATCAATCTAATGCAATCCACTTGAGAATGGGTGTTGCTTAAGTAAATAAATAAATAAAATATAGGGAGATTGAAAAAGAATACTTTTTTAAGGGAGTGGATGCATAACTTGATATGTAGGGACCAAAATGGTTTTTTTTTTTCACATTAATATCTTAAAGGGTTTACTTATTGCATTTTAAGAAATTAATAACGACAAATTTTTTAAAAATTTAAATGAGATTGATTGTGAGTCTTTAACAAACGAATTAGATATATTTTGGGCAAATTATTAAACAATTCTCTTGATTTGAAATAAATATCAAATACCTATTGATTTTTATTTGATTAATAAAAATTAATAATTAGTTATGTATACTTCGTTATTTTGTACCAATTAAAGTACAAATTAATAAAGAATAATATTACTAGTAATTTACCAAATATTTGGAAGGTAAAGAAAAACTGTGGCAGTAGCAAAGGGAGAAGTCGCTTTTTCAGATTTAAAATCGCTTTTCGCAGTTGAAATCGTGTGTATGTAAATTCTGTAGTTATACCCATTAGGCGGCCATTACCGTCTTCATTCCTTCTCCCTCCTTTCCGCTAGAATTCAACGTCAACATGCAGGTAACTCCAATAAACCCTTTCTGAAACCCTAATCCATCTCTCTTCGTATCTTACTTTTCTTTCCCTCGGTTTAATTCAATAATATTGAAGCTAAATCATCCCTCCGGATTAGAAATTTGTTAAGCTGAGCGAATTTTTGTTTGGTTTTTGATATAATGCAGGCCAGCGACAGATTTAATATTAACTCTCAGCTCAAGCTCTTACAAGCTAAGTATGTGGGTACAGGGCACGCTGATTTGACTCGATTGTAAGTACTCTAACGAAACTCGTCGATTAGGGTTTATTCTTTTGTGGTTCCTGCTGTAATTCCTTTCCTGTCATTAATTTTTGCCCTCCAAATTTTGTAGTGAATGGGCGGTGAATATCCACCGAGATAGTTATGCTTCGTATGTTGGACATTATCCGGTTTTGGCCTAATTTGCTGTTGCAGAGAATGAATCCATTGGAAGAGAACGCTACAATTTTATGCAGGTTTATACTTTATTCCTATTTCGCACTCTTTCTTTCATTGAAAATTTATTGTTTTCCATCATGAATGACGTATTGAAGATTCTATCATTCTTTATTGAACCAAACTTCTTAATTTGACTAGCAAATTCTTGTGATTTGTATGGACTGCGTGCTTCTTCTAGAAGTTAAAATCTTATGCCTCTGTGGACATGAGCTTAGATGTAGAGTGTAGATGGTCAATGGATGCAGAGCCATATCATATTTTTTAGATTGATCGACTGTAGCCAGGATCAAAGTCATTTATAAGTTCAGTCTCCTAAATATGTGTTAACCATTGGTGATACCTCACTGAAACTTGAATTAGATTTTGGTGATACTTCACCAAAAATTGAATTAGATTTTGTGAAATTATCTCTTATTTAATTTCTCACCACTGTCAACTGTTAATAGACATTCCTAGACACTTGCCTAGAAAATGCTTATTCATCCATTGCTTTCCTATTTGCTTACAATAATTTGGAGGAGTCCATCTGTAGCTATCTCATAATATAGAAGTTTCTAATCTTTAATGGTCTTTTGATGCATTTACAGAAAATGCTTTTGCCGTGCGGTGTCCCTCCCGAGAGAGAGGATGAGTGAAATGACTTCTGTGATCATTTAGAAACCGGACATGCGCTTCTTCAGGCGTTTTTGAAGACTCAGCCATGCCTTTCCCCTGATTTGTTTGATCTTGAGCTTGTTCAAGATTCTGTGTGATTACATTAAGCACTCTGTGTGACTGTTGCTGTTAGTGTTACATTGTTTAATGCATTGGCGTTCGCTTCCGTAGTGTCTACTTTATTTTTATGAGTTGTGTATTGTTTGCAAGAATTTCAACGCTTGAAACTGGGAAGTCTGTGGAAGAGTGAGAAAGTGATTCCTGAGCTGATTAGTTTACTCTCACAAATAGCCATGAAATGCATTTACTTGGTGTTTGCCCTTAGATTTAGGGGTATGTATATGCTTCTAAAAACAATTCTTCTATGACTTATCCTTGCGATTTCTAATCTGAACTTGAAATTAAGATTGTGTTATTCAAGCTCAATTTTATGAGTATAAATGCTCAGGTTTCACATAATCTAAAATCTAAGTAGCAAGGAAGCATTACACATGACATAATCCACATGTATTAAACAGTATATCGAATTAACAACTGTTGTGTATGATAAATGTCAAAGTGGAGAGAAAACTTGATAGCTTTGTTTTTTAGCCAATGAGACCGTCAGACCCAACCAATGCTCGATACTTATCCTTCCTGGTAAGATTAGTGCACTTGAAACCTAATGTCTTCCCAATCATTTCTTGAACATTATTTGCAACATCATAACTTGACTTCCCTGCCTTGCATGTCTGATCAGGTTGCAGCTTGTTCAAGAATGTGATCTCATACTGTGGAATTGGATTCATTGTGAAGAAGAAAGGGTCCAACCATTTGTATCCTCGAGCTGTCGTCCCGTGAAACATGCTCGTCTTAATGTTAATAGCCACCGGAACAATCTGATCAGTCAATTCAGCGAACAAGGATGAAAATCTAAGCAGATAGGGTTCTCTACAGGTGGTGCCTTCAGGACACATCACCAATGATTTTCCTTCTTTGAGAATTTGTTCAATCAGTTTAGCATCCTTGGTACGGTCTCGGGTAAGCTTGGCTGTTTTTATGGGTGATAGGAATTCGGATAAGGTGGCAACGGAGTAGGAAATTGTGGTGGTCATGCGGCGGAGGCAAGCTGAGACCAACACCGCATCAAGGACCGTCCTGTGTGATAGCACGAAAACGACACCTTTCCCGTCTGGAGATTCGACAGGTGGGGATCCTTTTATTATAACTGGGCATCCGATTAGGTTCAGAACATTGTGAAGTGTTGATATTGGGACTGCAGCGCCAATGAAAATACGGAGAATTGATATAAGAATTCCTATTGGAAACCAGAGAATGAGTAGTAATGCCATTAATGGAGTAGGCTTTTGCACCAGTCGACTGTCGTGGAAGATCACCGCCTTTGGCAAACTGTCCGGCCTCACCGGCCGGACCCCTCCTCTAGGTGGCACTACGTACCTTTCCTGCATGCATGGTGGTCAGAATGTTAATTTCGTTACATGTATGATGTACCTTGATACGATTTACAGAGAATCGCTAACCTTGCATAGTTTCATGAAAGGTAAATCAGTCCTTCTGTCTCCGATTCCAATATCCGGCATGTCATCAGCACGAAAAGCTTTCCTGAGAGCCACAGCCTTATTCTTCCCAACCAGCACTCCCGGAGCAGCCACAAATCCAGTGGCGAAGCCCTTGTAGGACGAGATCTCCGTACCTAAAACAAGGTCAACACCCAAGTAGTTCTTCAAGAAGGGCTCCACCATGATCCTAGGATTCGCTGTAAGAACACACTTCCTCCCACATGACGAGACAACGCGCCATGTCTCAGGGTGCAAGTCCTCAGAGTAATGCTTGGGCAGCACAGCAGTTGCAGCTGACTTGATAGACGAAACTTTGACGCCTGCAAACGTTGTGAATATGAGAACTTTAATACCTGCAGATTCGGACACAAAATAGTACAATAGGGCGGCCAGTGGGGAAGCCAACAGCAGGAGCAGCAGCCTTGGGATCCCTCCTACGTCGAATGCAACCAGAGCAAAGTAGGGAAAGGAACTGCGTCCGATGAGCAGTGTTCCATCCATGTCTGCAACCACCGTCCGGTTTTCGCCCTCTTTCGACTCACATTCGTAGACTGGGGGGATTTTGGAAGAGGAATGTGGCCTCTTTGAAACAGCCATTGATCGACCCTAACTCGTTTAAGTTTCCTTTGCATGAATGTCACAACTTGATAGGAACTTGGAAGATTGTACATATATATATATATAGATAGATACATAGATACGTACTTAGGTAAATACACACACGAGGCATATAGTGTGTAGCCTAGAGTTATCTAATTACATAGTTGATTTTATGGCTAGGAATAATTAGTTGGGATCCCTTTTTTTATGGCTAGGAATAATTAGTTGGGATCCCTTTTTTTTTTAATAATTTAGTAAATCATCTCATGTTTAATATTTTTAATATGGTGGTACTTAGTTTTGATAATAAAATAAATAGAAGATACGCAGTATATAAGAAAATATAAGGTTATGCTAGTTGTGATAATATCAAATTATTTATTTGGTATTAGGGTAAGTGAAGCCTAATTAACTTGAGGTTAGCAGGTTAGGTATGATGTTGTTGGAAATCAATCTAGTTAACGATAGATATAATGTTACAAGCTAGATTATTTAATTTATACTTGTAATTTATTAATTATTATAATTTTGGGGTGCATCAAATTTATTTTAATTAATTTTTTAGTATTTTATTTAATAGGACTAAATATCTAATTTAATAATTTTAATTATTTGGACTCACCAAATTACAATAGTACATGAATATAAAATTGGAGTTATCTCTCGACGTGAAATGTGCCCAACTCAAGAAATAGGTAGTTGATAACTAACAGCTTTATTTGTTGCCTAACAATGCGATTAAGGGTCACAATTTGTAAATAAAAAATGTTATAAATCTTAAAATTTTTAATTAAATCTCAAATCATATGATTAAAATGATACTCCATATACTGCTGAATATACATAATATTTTTCTGTAATAAATTAAATTGAATATTATTGCTTTCTATGTAAATATAAGAAAATTTTGTTTTTCCTTAATTAAGGAGATGCTTATTTATATTTGATTTTTGAGGTTTATCTATTTATTTATTTTTTTGAGAAGGTTTCGAGGATTAATGAAATCGAACACCTGACCCTAATTTCAGTCTGACGCTCCATTGTGGGTAAAACTAGGGCTGGGGAAAAATACCGAAATTTTGGTATACCGCCCTTATCATAACGAAAAATACCGATTTTACCGAAATTTTAGGTATGCCGAAATTTTTGGTAAGGTATGATACCGTATTGAAAATTTTGGTACGATAAAGGTATATAAATAATCAATACCGCGGTATTTTGGTATATGCCGAAATACCGTAAAATATTCAATTTTTTGAGTTATATGATACGATATTACCATATTAGATAATACATACAATTATAATTATTATTTATGTATTATAATTTTTAATTAAATTATATATATACACTATTTTATTAAAGATTAAATCTAAAATCCTACTATATATTTCTTCATAATTATAAATTATTGATAAAGATCATTGACTTACATGATATTAGTACTTATTTTTTAATTAAGTAATTCTATGAAAATTTAAAAGTGTTGATTTTAATATAAGTTCCATATATTTTTGTGTAGATCTCTTAGGTACTATTTATTTAATGACAAACACTTTGTAAAACGGGTTTAGATATATTAATTATGTAAACTCGGTTACTGTTTAGTACATAAAAAATTACTCTTTAGCACATGAATTGTTACTTTTTAAATTAAAAAATTACTCTTCAAATTCTTGTAAATCCCGATGTATCGATTACTTTAAGTACATGAAAAATTACTTTTTAGAGATACGAATTATTACTCTATTGTGTAAAAATTATTACTCTTCAAAGAGTTATTTTTTATATATTAAAGAGTAATATTAAAAAATAAGGCTTACCTGTAAACCCGGTTTTCATGAGACTTACTCTTATTTAATTTGGTCGTTTGCAGATTGTCGTATATTTTTGAATTTGTTATTTATTAGAGTATGTTTTATAGCTATCTTTCACTTTTCTAGTACATGGTTTTTATGAGATTTATTGAATTTTAGATGTATAACGGTATAGCAAACTATGTAATAGGATGATATATACCGATATTTTAGGTATGGTATGGCATACCGAAATATTGGTAAGTAGAAGGTATACTATTTTTTTATACCGAAATATTGGTATACCGAACTAAGGTATACCGAAAGTTTAGGTAAGGTAACGGTATGATTTTTTAAATACCAAAAATTTCGGTACGGTATATGGTATGACCAAAAATCTTCGGTATGCCATACCGCCCACCCCTAGGTAAAACTCTAATCTTTCAGCTTGACATTTCATCAAACACCTGAGTATACTATAGAGAATAGCTGGAAAACTCATAAAAATTAATGAAGAATTCATCAGAGACCGTCAAAACTTGTTTGATCAATCCATTTGTAATCAGAACAAACTCTCAGGCCAAACAACTCCACGCCCACGTGATCAAACTCAGATGAGGAGGCATTCCTTTTCCTCAATCCGCTGTTATCATTCTCTCCATTTACTCCAACTTTAACCTGTTACAAGAATGTCTCTCTCTCTCTTCAACACCTTCCGCTCACCGCCCCCCAGCAAGGCTTGGAGATCAGTAATCAAATGCTGTGCTACCAATGGGAATTTTGAGGAATCCATAGCTTTATTCAGAAGAATGAGGGAACTGGGAAAATGCCAGATAGGCATGTGTTCCCTCCTCTTCTGAAAACATGTGCCCATCTGAGGGACTTGAGGTTCGGTGAGGCTGTGCACGCCTGCGTCATCAGGCTTGGTTTGGATACCGACCTTTTTACGGGCAATGCTTTGATGAATATGTATGCAAAGTTGGAGTCTTTGGGTGCAGAGAAGGTGTTTGATGGTAATTCTGAACCAAAACGATTATTTGGATTTGATAAGGATGTGGGTAGAACTGAGAATCAGCTCGGATTTATGCAAGATTCTAAGAAGAGGTTTAAAGATTTTGATAAAGAAGTTGTGAGAAATGAGTTGGCTCATAGTGTTGCAGAAAATGTGTTATTTTATCAAGATAGTGTGAATGACCTGATTGATTCCGATGGTTCATGTGACATGAACTCCAATTCTGTAAGGCAATCGACTGATGTTGCTCAGAAAGCCATTCTAAACGAAACTGTGAAGAAACAGGTGGATTACAGTGGTGGGAAGATTGTAGAATCTGGCAGTTTAGTTGAAAGAAGAAAGAATGGAGCTTTAACTGAAGACAGAGTGAAGAAAGTTTTCGAAACCATGCTGGTTAGAGATGTTGTCTCATGGAACACGGTTATAGGAGGGCATGTGCAAAATGGGAGGTATGAAGAAGCTTTGTTGACAATGAAGGAAATGGGGAAGGAGAACTTTGAAGTCTGATTCCTATACTTTATCAACTGTTCTTCCAATCTTTGCACAGTATGTGGATATCATGAAGGGAAAAGAAATCCACGCGTATACAATTCGACAAGGTTTTGAAAAGGATGTGTTTATTAGTAGTAGTTTGATTGATATGTATGCAAATTGCATACAGTTGGAAGATTCATACAAGGTTTTCAGACTATCTCCTCACAAGGATACTGTTTCCTCCACTTCGATGATAGCAGTGTGTGTCCAAAATGGCAGGATTGATGATGGTGCAACTTTTTTTAGGGAGATGTTGATGGCCAAGATAGAGCCAATGGCTGTTTCATTTTCGAGCATCATTCCAGCTTGCGCCCATCTGACGACTCTCAGTTTGGGTAAACAGCTCCATGATTGTATCATCAGGAGGAGCTTTGATGATAATATATTTGTATTGAGCTCCCTGTTGGACATGTATGCAAAATGTGGGAACATAAAGGTGGCAAGGTGGATCTTTGATAAGATTAAGGTTCAGGATACTGTTTGTTGGACAGCAATGATAATGGCGTATGCGACACATGGTCATGCCCGTGATGCTGTTTTGTTCTTTAAGAAGATGGTGAAAGAGGGAATCGAGCCGAACTCCAGATCATTCCTTGCTGTTTTGACAGCTTGTAGCCATGGTGGATTGGTGGATGAAGGTTGGAAATATTTCAATTGGATGAAACAGAGTTATGACATTCGTCCGACTATAGAACACTATGCTGCCATCACTGATCTTCTTGGTCGAGCAGGACAATTGGATGAAGCTTATAGATTTAACACTAACATGGACGTTGAGCCAACAGAGGCTATTTGGTCAACATTGTTGTTTGCTTGTCGAGTTCACAAGAATGTTGAACTAGCAGAGAAGGTTTCGAAAGAAATCTTGATAATCGATCCTCGTTCAGTGAGTGCTTATGTTCTGTTATCAAATGTTTATGTTGCTGCTGGGAGATGGAAAGATACTGCGAAGATGAGAGTTAGCATGAGAAAGAAAGGAATGAGGAAGAAAGCAGCTTGTAGCTTTATCGAGGTTAAGAACAAGGTGCATGTTTTCGAATCAGGAGACGAGAACCACCTCGAATATCACAAGATAAACGAGGCAATGCAAGACCTCATGGAACGAATGGAGCTCTTAGGGTATGTCCCGGATACAAACATGGTTCTACACGATGTATACGAGGAGCAAAAGAGATACGTGTTGTCTGCTCATAGCGAACGCCTTGCAATCGCATTCGGGGCCATTAGTACTCCGGATGGAACAACGATACGTGTGACCAGGAATCTGTGTGTGTGGACTGCCACACTGCCACAAAGTTCATGTCCAAGATCTTAGACAGAGAGATCATTGTTAGAGATCAAGGTTTCACCATTTCAAGAATGGGAAATGTTCATGTGGAGATTATTGGTGAAAGATAGAGATAGGGAGGTTTTAACATGTTTATTCTTGAAGAATCACTTGTTTATGGAACATCATGAACAGAAGATATGATTCCTGTCTTGTTATTGTTCTTGAGAATTGAGATAAATCTAAACACTGTGTAGTGTTTATTAGTTAATAAATATAGATTAATTAAATAATTCCATCCCACTTATATTTACAACTTTTGTTTCCGTCCATTCTACACTTATTTTTACCATCCGTAATTGAAACATCACGTCAACCAAAAACTCTAAACTTCATCTTAATTTAAAAAATATCACTCTCCTTAACACACATAACATACTTCATACCAGTGATTTCAGAACCGGATCGGACCGGCCGATTCGACCGATTCAACTGGGAACCGGTGCCGAAACCGGTCCAGAACCCCCATAGAACCGCTTTTGTGGTTAAACCGGAAAAAAACGGTTTGAACCGGTCCAAACCGGAATAACCGGCCGAATCGATCAAACCAGAAACCACCGGTTCTGCCTTTTTTTTTAATATTCACTTTTTCTCTTCTAAATTTTCACTTTGAAACTTGAATCGTTGACTAATTTAAGAGCCAACAATCTCAATCTCAACAAGACAAGTATGAAGAAGGGGAAGTGTTTATCTCTTTATATATAGAAATCCAATGTCACTTCTCTCTATAAATAATCAATGTGGGATGAAAAAAAAATAAGGGAAAGCATGGACCTTTATATAGAATCCCAATACCCCTCATTTCTAATAAATAACCAATGTGTGATATATTGGATAAAAGAAGGAAAATTATTTTATTAAACAAAATATTTTACTACATGTAATTTTATAATTCATTATTTGTTTAATTTTGAAATAAATAAATTTATTTGCTTTATATACAAAAAAAATTAAAATAATATATTTTGATAAATGTTGATTAAAATTAGAATTAATAAATTTCTTTCTATTTTAGAATTAACAATTTTCTTTTTATTTTTATTTTTATTTCAATTTCAATATTCATAATTAATTTTCTTTCGATATATTATCTCTAATAGATATATATTAACATGTAAATTAAATATGCTAATGTAAAATTATATATAAAATAATAAATTATTAAATTATATATAAATATTAAGTTATATATAAAATAATAAAATATTAAATTATATAAATAATGAAATAATATTAAAAAATATGTGATTTTTGTTTTTTCCGGTTGAACCGCCAGTTCAACCGGTCTGACCGTGAACCATTAGGTCAACCGGTTCAATCTTCGGATCGGTTATGAAAACACTGCTTCATACTTTATTTATTATTTAAACATACCACAATACTCCTAAAAAATCAATAAAATTGATCAAAAAATAATTTTTCTAAAACTATGTAAGTACAATATCGGTGAAGTTAAGTGCGGAGCAGAGGAAGTATTATCTATACCAGTGACACCCAAGAAATAAAGAAATCTAACCTTCTTCTTTTATTTTAGGTTTTACCATTATTTTCTATGTGGAGCATCCAATACTACAACATGAAAGATTAATGTGTAAATTATCATAGAAAAACTGGATTAATAGTTTCTAATCAAGATCTGTGGTTCTATAATCTCACAAGAGTAGATGGTGACCTGGCGCCAAACGTTGGTATCACCTTAAGATTATGTTAAGCAAATAGGATGAATGAAATAAATTGGATTTTGATTTTTGTGAAATTATTTCACATAATTATTTTATTTTTATTTTTCTAATTTTAAGCGTATGATTGTGTTGTCACAATCTAATTTTGTTGTTTGTTCTTTTGCTCGACCGTTGTATCCACCACCGGGACTAAAAAAGATATCATTTTTTTTTTGTTATGTTATTTGTTTGAATATGATAGATTTGTTTTATTTCTTTTTTTTTTATTTTTCCCTCATTTATTTGATTATATGCCTTTTATGTAATCTTGGCCACATTTGTTTTTCTGGAATTTCAGAATCCTGAAAATGTTTTACATTAAATTTAGGATTTAACATTATCACACAATTTTAAATCCAACAATGCAATTTATATATGCAGTGAAGAAATTGAAATTACTAAAATTGTAAAGAATATTTCAATAGAAATTGAAATGGAAAAATTAAAGAAAATACAACTCCAACAGTAGACGAGTTCTAATTTTGATATAAATAAACTTCTCAAATGAGTTAATTAAACCCCAACCCCCACCCAACCAAAAAAAAAACATGTCTCTTCAACCTTTTAACTTTAATAAAAATATATAAAAACTGAAAATATAATAATTAAAAATAAAAATGAAGTCTAGAGTCTATAAAATCAACCGTAATTATATTACTCCCTCCGTCCCAGAAGTATTGACACATTTTTTTTGGGCACGGAGATTAAGGAGTATAATAATTTAATATAAAGTGAAGTGAGAGAAATAATATTTAATGTGTAGTGGGTAGTTGTATTAGTGGTGAGTGTGATGGGTGTGTGGGTCCATGTAAATAAATAAATTGTTTTTGTGTGGGTCCCATGTTCTTAAAAAGGAAATATGTCAATTTCTGTGGGACAACCCAAAAAGGAAAGTGTGTCAATATCTTTGGGACGGAGGGAGTATGATATAAATAAATGTGATTTGGTGGAGAAGTTAAAGATATTCAACATTTAATTTAAAATGGACTCCATCAAGACACGCATTAAAAAAATAAATTTATATTTACAAATAAATAATTAAAAACAAAAACTTGTGTTTCACAAAATAACTTCAGTGAGACGGATAAGAAGCCATAATTATTACAATGAAAAGTGATACTCAATTGATAAATAATAATAATAATATAAAATATTTTATAAACACTTTTTATTATAAATAAAAAAATGATACTAAAAAGTAAAGCAAAAACTCATGTGCACCCGGACGCACGGACCACATTCCGTGCACCTTTAGAATTTTGTGTTAAATTGTATACCATTTAGTATACAGATGTGTACTCTTTATTTTCTAAAGAAAATTATTGTGTGTATCTGGACTCATGAACAACACTCCGTGCGCCTTTAGAATTTTATGTTAAATTGTATACCCTTTAGTATAAAAATGTGTACCCTTTATTTTCTGAAGAAAAAAAATATTAATGAAAAGTGTATACCCTTTAGAACAAATTGTGTACCTTTTATTAATTAAAGTGTATACACTTTAGACCAAAGTAATGTACCCTTACCCATAATACTAAATTTCTAAAGGCGCACGAAATGTGATCCCGTGCGCCCGGGCACACGCAAGTCTCATTCAAAAAGTAATAATTAATTATGAAAATATAAAATAATATTTTCTTGTAAGAACATCGCACTTAAGTTTGCCTCACAAATAAACAATCAATATATACTGTATACTTCTGTTAATATAATATCATACTAATTTATTAGCTATTAATGAAAAAGAAAATTCAAACTCTTCAAAAAATGATTTTTCCACGTGTTTTATATTTCTTTCGCATAGGCATATGAGTTATGACTAGTACTAATTAAGGAACAATTATTATTATAATATGGTATCACAAAGAATTTTTAAAGAGACTTCTCCAATGAAAATGAAATAAAACTCATTTTCAAGAGACTCCAAATAAAATTAATTAGTAAGAACTCCAAATGATCTATTATCATAAATTCCTGTTTAATTTATTTGAAATCATAGACTTAATATAGTGTTGTAGAAAGCAAAAATAAAAAATTAAGCACAATACTTGGAACGTTTTTACTTGAATATTAAGTAAAGTTATTTTTAGGGGTTTAATGTAAGATAAAGGAAGTATATTTTTAGATAATTTAATAAGAAAAATTATATAAAATTATTTGGCTAATTGTAAATGTTAACTGGTAATGTTGTCCTATACAATAATATCGTGAGTATATTAATATTTTATGTATTCTTATTTAAATAAGTGAATAAAGTTTTTAACAGATCACAATAAAAAATAATTACCCCGTGAAATCAATTCGAAAAAAGAATTTATATATTCATAAAAATCACATTTATGTATGAATGACATTTGTTGTAATAGATTACTACTCTCATAAATTAAATTAAATTTTCTACTCTTTCTAAATATAAATGAAAATATTTTGGAATTTGATCATATGCAATGCAACAATGTATCCATCATTAGGACCAGCGGATCAAATGCATCCAAATAAATTTAGGAATAATTTGGTATATACAAGAAAGAAAAACAATTATTCCTATGCTTAGTTTACCATAATACCCAAAACAATCTTATTAAGACAAATAATCTAAAGATGTTAATCCTCAGTATTAAGGTAATTGAATGCTAATGATTAATTATCCTTATTAACCCAAGTGAATGACAACCCTTTGCAAATAATTAGGTTTTCGAATGCACTTCTTTTCTAAATGTAAAATATATAAAAAGAGAGATCAGAGAGAAGAAAGAAGACCACTCTCTCTCTCTATCTCTTTCTCTCTCTGTCTGTATGTATATATATCCAGAACTGACATCCATGAGATATCCTTAACTGTGCTCATCAGAGCAGCCTGATTTTGCTCGTCAATTCTTTCCTCTGTCTGTTTGTTTTTGGAATTTTTTTCCCACACGGATCCGTTTATGAATCTATCCACAAAACTTTCCTCCCAAATTTTGTTCCGTTAGATTCTTTCATCTCCTTATTAATTCTTGCTTTCCATATTTATTATCGTCATTTCTGATTCAAATACTGAAATACTCCCCATTTTTGTACTCAAGAATTTGATATTCGTCACCGATTGATTCTTCGTATCGGATGAAAAAGGAAAATCTGTGGGTTTTATGTTTCCGGCTTTCCTATAGTCGTAGATGTTGACTTTGTTTGTCCAAATTGGTAGCTTTATCCTTAGTTATTAATTTACTGCCTTTTATTTTGCTAATAATCAAATAGGATATCGAAACGCGTTGATTTCTATTTTATCGTGTATTCATATTATTAATTTCAGGTGATAATTTTTTGGCTCATTGATTTTCTATCATCAAAAGATCTTTTTGGGGATTTCTGCACGATTTCTCATTGATGAATTCGAAATGGATCTGAAGGGGGGTCTGAGAAATTTGGGATTTTGATATTTATCTGGGATGTATTCGAATAATCTCGAGAAATTAAAAGGTGCATTTTGAAATAAAGAAGAATAAATTTTTGGGGGAGGTTCGTATTAATCTTTAGGAAATCAAGTATGGATCATGTTATTGGTGGCAAGTTTAAGCTGGGAAGAAAGATTGGCAGCGGATCTTTTGGAGAGCTTTACTTGGGTAATTTTGATTGGCATTTTTATGATATGATTATATTTTTTTCTTGGAGTTTATCTTGGTGAAAGATGTATGAGTTTATGCATTTTAATTCATTCAGGAGTTAATATTCAAACTGGAGAAGAAGTTGCTGTGAAGCTGGTGAGTAGGAATCTCTGAGAAGTCTTTAAGGTTCTTGGAAATCTATAGCTAGAAAGAAAGAGAAATAAACAGGAAGGGTAATAGAGGTGGAAGAATGACATGTTTATGCAGTTTATAATGTCTCTGTAATTTTGAGGAATATCTTGTCAATTTTGTATAATCAATCATTTCCTCAAATGTGTAGTAGTGAATGAGGATCCTAACTTGTAACTGATGGTGAGAGTTAAATTTTATAATGTTACGATTTACGCAACATTTTTTTCCTTCAGGAATCTATTAAAACTAAGCATCCTCAGCTTCAGTATGAGTCAAAACTTTACATGATTCTTCAGGGAGGAAGTGAGTATCAGTATTTCTATTTTGTCGTATGTGGTTATGTTTAGGGTCTAGAACGAGTCCACTGATGTTCTTGTCATGCACATGAAGCTGGGATTCCTCACCTTAAATGGTTTGGAGTTGAAGGCGAGTACAATGCCATGGCTATTGATCTTCTTGGCCCAAGCTTGGAAGATTTGTTTAACTACTGCAACAGGAAATTCACATTGAAAACAGTTCTTATGTTAGCAGATCAACTAGTAAGCATGCCTCCATTCGTAATATTAGCTAAATTGATGTTTATTTTTCTGTTTTGCTTACTTCCATTAACCACATGTAGATAAACAGAGTTGAATACATGCACTCTAGAGGTTTTCTTCATCGTGATATTAAGCCTGATAACTTCTTAATGGGATTGGGACGCAAAGCCAATCAGGTATTTTTGCTTTCTTTCCTGGGTCATTGTCTTCTTTTAGAAGTCCTTGCATTTTATAGATATTTTTTTTCTTCAGCTTTTGGATCACTTGGTAATGGTTTTCACAGAATCTGTTCAATTGCTTTAGTATGGAAGAGATGGATGTTGTGGGGTAGTCTCATTCATTAATTGTCTTATTGAATATGTGCCCAGTAGTTTCAAGTTTCTCAGCTGGTGTAAATGTTTAATGTACCTTTCGATTTGCTGATAGAGGGTTTAGATGAAGCCAATTATGGTTGATTAGTTTAGTCTCTGCCAATGACATCTGCAATGATCTCTTACATTTCTTTGGACTTTGGAGAGCTGGATGTGTATGTGCAATGTGATTGAGCGGATTAGAGTGTTTGAGAGACCAAACATCCTCATAAACCAATGTTCACATGGTGCCTAAAAACAGTTTAGAGGTTGATAATTCTTACTATTTGGCATTGGCTAATAGTTAGTGGTCAAGACAACTGTTACTGGGTTTAGTTTTACAAGTTTGAAGCAGAGGAGAATGAATCAATTAGTGTACCTTGGCTACTTTTTTGGTAGAGAATTTTCAAATCTTAAGTCACTTCTGAAAATGTTTGGAGTCTGATAAATATCCATGTATTTTTCTATGCAAAGGAAGTAGTTCTTAATAGATAAATGCTCCTTAGCCAATTGTAGTTATTGATAAGGTTGTGCCTTTCTAGAATTTTCTGTCGTTACAAGTTGTGCTGAAGTTATTGTGAGGTGAAGAAAGAAAATTACAGTGCCTAAAATGAAATTTTCTATTGAATAAATTATGGAGCTTTTATCAAAAAGGCTTTCCAGGTGAAAGAATTTGTTGGTTAGAAGTTATATTGAATGCATAAGTTTGTGTATTTTTAAGGTGTTGCTTTTTGAACTTAGTTTGTCCCCTTCCAATGTTCCTATATCAAAAGCACAGACTCCCCAGTCTAGGATGAGTGCTTCTGTTGGATATGTGATGTCAAGCTGTGTAAAATGATTGATGCCTGACAAATTTGAAGTTATAAGTCATAGTGTGGTCCGGAGCTTTATGTGAACCGTGTAGCTTAGCCTGTGAAAGATCTGAATTTATCATCAATGCAATCTGAATTTGAAGTAATTTAGTTTGAATCAATGCAATCATCACTGCCAGCTTTCCTGCATGGCTGTATATATTATTGTTATCTATTCACTGCCATTTTTGAATAAATAGTGTGAGGATTTTTTGGATGGCATTGTTTAGTATAAATTGCTGAAGTTGTTGGGCTAAACTAGAAATTTTTGTTTAAAATATAATTCAGTTTTGGTACTTGGAGCAACCTAAGCTAACCCTTTTTATATCAGGTCTACATTATTGACTATGGACTTGCAAAGAAGTACCGAGATCTGCAGACTCATAAGCACATACCTTACAGGTATTTATGTTAGGTCATCAATATTTTGGTCTTTTTAATTTTCATCCGTCTGCGCCAACCACCTCTATGATGTAAAAAAACTATATTAGATAGATATGGTTGGTTGTCTGGTGTAAAGAGTTTTTAAATTCAATATATTTATAAAGAGTTGTATTTGATAATGTTTTAGCACGAAAATTTTCTGACAAACTGCATCTATTAATATGTCATTAGCTAACAATGCCTGCCTTGGTGAGTTCTGTTACAATTGCATATTTGGCTCCAATTTGGATTGACTTGGGGTTAGTTTGGAGAGGTTGAACTATTAATTTTATAGGTCATGCCAATTACTGTAAGATTTGATGGCTGCGGTCTCATTGATTAGGAACTCAAAGTTTTCTATTTTCTGTTTGTTTATCTTACCTTCGGAGTAATATTTACGTTTCTTGGTGCATGCTGTAAAACTTGAATAATAAGTTTTCCGTATAATGAAAATGCTGTAATTGTGGCCACTCTGTTCTGCATACCTATTTAATTGTATTGCTTATCAGGTGTATGAGTCACGTATACTGAGTTTTTCATCCTTGGGTATTTTTATCTTGAGCTCTCCTTATATTTCTTATTTACAGGGAAAATAAAAATCTCACTGGAACCGCTCGTTATGCTAGTGTAAACACCCATCTTGGCGTTGGTAAGTGAACCTTATGGTCGTAGCTGGTAGGCTGAAGATGAGCTTGTTTCGTTGGGATTCCTGTGTCTCAGAAGAAAAGAAAAGAAAGACTCTGTGTGGAAATGTTTGTTTCTTTTCTTTTCTTCTTTTTTATTCTCTTGATGAAGTTTTCTTATTGCAGAACAAAGCAGAAGGGATGATTTAGAATCACTTGGCTATGTCCTTATGTACTTTCTAAGAGGAAGGTTGATTTCAAATTTAACTTAATACACCTCTTGTGTTCTTCATTGTCCATAAAATCTTGAGAATTTATACATTTTTCTTAGCTTCACATGCATAACCTGCTGTTCAAATATCTGTATTTAGCCTTCCCTGGCAAGGATTGAAGGCTGGCACAAAGAAGCAGAAGTATGACAGAATCAGTGAGAAAAAGATGCTTACTCCAGTTGAAGTACAGTAACTTACTCTATTTGACATTTATTTTAGCTTAAAGTTATCTTAATCATGTGTAAAATTAGAACAAAAAGTGTGACTTTGAGATGTAACATGATCATGGTGGATGATATGTGATTCTTTGAATTTTTCACAGGTTCTTTGTAAATCTTATCCATCAGAGTTCATTTCGTATTTTCATTACTGTCGATCATTGCGATTTGATGACAAGCCTGATTATTCTTACTTGAAGAGACTTTTCCGAGATCTTTTTATTCGAGAAGGTAAATATAATATGAATATCACCTATCTGAGAAGTTCCCTTTTGATGACCACATAACACATGCAGGTTATCAGTTTGATTATGTGTTTGACTGGACTATACTCAAGTATCCACAAGTTGGCTCCAGTTCCAGGGCACGGGTTAGTTTTTGCTTGACCTTTCATTGATCAAGCTTTTCTCCTTATACAATTACAATATAAGCCATGAACTTAATGTTTATTTCTCTCTATCAGCAGCCAACAGGAAAAATACCACTAAACCTTGGACAGTCTACAGAAAAAGTTGAAAAGACTCCAGGTCTGCTTGAGCTCATTTTATTCAACGTTTTTTTTTTTTTTTCCTTCTGTCGAATTCTCTGGAGTATCTGGAAATTAATGGGATAATAATGATAGTGATAACCATGGCATGGAGTGCCTTTGATAACTCAATGATTTTCTTGTTATGATGCTGAATTAAATTATACTTTGTAAAATTATTTTGTCGACATAGCATGGAGTGGCGGTTAATTATAACAGTTGCTAGAATGAAACAGGAGCAAGAAAGAAGTCCCTTGTGATTATGATAGTTTGATTCCTAATCGACCGATGTAAATGACAGTTCCCATATGTTCTTCTTTCCTCCCTTTTCCTTTCTTCCTAACTCATTACAGGGCCAGATATAGTTCTAAGTTATCATGAAACCTATTGCTTCCAGATTTTCTATGTTAAAATGTCTGATTAATCTTATACATGTTTCGTGTAGTGAAGCAAGAGTTTCGAGAAAAATTCTCTGGGGCAATGGAGGCATTCACCCGAAGGAATGGTTCTAGTTCAGGCTTGCATGGAAATCACTCAAGAAATGATGCACCATCTTCAAAAGATGTGGTGGGCAAAAATCTATCATATGTCTTCTATACCACTATATATACTTAGCGAGTTACTACAATTTCTTTTATTCTGCTTTAAATTTACAAGTTACGTCGTTTGTTGATTCCCCAGCAAGTCGATTCTGAAAGAGGTCGACTGTCTCGGACTGGTAGTACTTCAAAGAGGGCAGTGGTATCAAGCAGCAGGCCCAGCTCCTCCGGTGAACCTAGTGATAATCGTCTAAGCCGGCTCGGGTCAGGCAGCGCTCGGATATCAACCCTTCAAAGATTACAACCCGGATTTGAGTCCAAATCCTCTGCTTCCTTCAATCGCACTACTGCTGCTACAAGAGGAGGTTCTCGGGATGAAACTCTTCGAAGCTTTGAGCTGTTGACAATCAGGGGGAAGAGAAAATGACCCGACCACCGTTGTTCATTTCGGTTTCATCCTGTAAAAGCCTTCATAACGTACCTCGTTGGTCATGGCTCTGCATACCGGTAAGAGACGGTGGTCGATTTTCGGATATTCCGAACAATCTTGTCTGAATGCAAGTGTTGGCTAATTATTGCTTTACTATATATGGTGTATGTGAAGACTTGGAAAGATGAATGTATTGCTTTTGTTTGTGATTCTACTGTAATTTAGATTACATTCTATTCAACACCCTGTTTATGTGTAACACTTGTTTTAACTTGTTTGTTACAGTTCATTAAAAAAAAAAAAACAAAAAAAACTGTTCATTACGTTTTTTATTTTTTCTTCGTGTGTTTATTCACAAGCATGCAACTATGTTTTTTTTTTTTTTGGTAATTGATGCCTTTATCCATGATGTTGAACTACAAAATTATAATTTCATATAGTTCTCAAAATTTAACCGTTTAAATTATGGAGTATTATACTAGTATAAATTTTTGAGATTTTTGTTCAAATAATCACAAATACTCTTGTAATCCCGTTTACATATCTTAGCATGTGAACTCAAGTTTAAAAGGAGATAAAAAATTTACACCTTAGCTTGTGAACCCGAGTTTAAAAGGAGATCAAAAATTTAGAGATAAAAAATTTAGCATGTGAACCCGAGTTTAAAAGGAGATTAAAAATTTAGACCGATTCATGTGAGATTAGCTTAGAAATTACTATAACACAAAATCTTTAAATTCCAACAAAATGGAAATCGCACATAATTCAACTTGCTAATTAAAAAGTTAAAAATTACGAAAAAAATAGGATGGGATTATAATAATAATAATATATAAACAATAAAAGAGTTGATACCCATTTCGGGCTACCTTCTTCTCTCTGTTTCCTTTCCTCCTTTTCTAAAAGCTCCTTAGTCCTTCCAATCTAGCCTGCCTTGTCTCCTCTGCTTTTCTTCGAGCTTTCTCTTCTTTACTCTCCTGACCATTACCTCCACTCTCGCCTCGGCTATCTAATATCCCTCTGCGTTCTGCATCAGCTGATGTGTCATCTCTTTATCTGAAAACGAAAGGTCCAATCTTTACATCGTTTGCTAATCGAAAGCCCTCGTGACTATTATGCGTTGGGAAACCTGCTGTAGTGGGTTTTTCGATGAATCGCGAGATGTTTCTTCGAGACAGGCGTCCATTATTCGCCGCAAAATCAAGGCGGCCAGTTGTTGGAGTTGTACAAGGTATATTCAGAAGTTCATCATGTATATATAACGAGAAATATTGGTGGATTTTCGATTTATGGGCTTTTTTGTATGTAATTTGATAGTTACTTAGGAATGATTGGAGTTTCTGGTTTCAGTATAATCTAGCTTGTTGATGTTACTGCATTATATCGAAGAAAAATGGATGGCATGAAAAAATGCAGGATAATGTGAAGTGTATAAGTTGTCACTTTGTAGAATTTCTTCTAGTCTATGTTAGGAGTATTTGTTTGTTTTAAGTATGTTTCCCTAAGATGGAATACGTGATCTTAGGATTTTCATTATTTTTTTTGTTTCTTGAGTGTACAACTTAAATCATGCATAGAATCATAAACACAGTTATCCTTAGTATTACATTAGCAAGACAAAGTAATTATGTGTCTACGCTTAGAAGATCCCGTGCACCACTTGATTTAGGATAATGCAGAGAATTATAAAAATAGTTATCTTTGATATCATATGCCGCCGTCTTTGCCATATTCAGGTGTTATGAAATTACTTCCTGGACTAGTGAATTATGGCACTTGATGTGCATTATTTGACCTATTTTCTTAACAAAATACTTATGTGCGGTTGTAGGATCATATTTGATGATGAAGTGTTCTGGTTTCACTTTAGCAGCAAACTGTCAAAGTTGCCTATTGTAGCCTATAAATAATTTGGACCATGAAAGTGCTATTATCTCATATTATTCTTCCTCTTCAGTGGATGCCTTCTATTAAAACTAGTAAATGAAATGCTGATCCTTTCAACTTTGCATCAGTAACATTTACTACTTATTTACGTGAACAGTCCACATTTAATAACCAATTCTTCATAACATCTGCCCTGTTATTTGCATCCCGATTGGTCACCCACCTTCCTGATTACGTATTTATTTTATCCTTTGCTAAGGTTTTGCACTCACACTATGTCTTTTGGGGGTTTATTTAATTATTCCAGAAAGAAATTTTTGTGGAACACCAAAACTGGATGTCTTCCTGCTCATGTTTTCTTAGACAATACATCAATGATATTTTTTTGCAAATCTCAATCTCTTCTGATTTGGTTGATGGCCAATTGTAGCCTTGAATATCTATAGCTGTTGGAAATTTATGTACCACAAACTGTGAATAAGCATTCAATTTTCAAGTTCTGTTGGACATGTAATCTTGTGTGTATAAAAGCAATTTAAAGTGAAAATGTACATTAATTTTCTTTGTGCACAACAATCACTACATTTCTGTACATGAAATTATTGATTAGTTACACATTTTTGTGAACATCAAAATTTCTTTTTTATGTATTGGCCCTTCATATCCTCTACACTTTGGGATGGAGTATAGGTAGTCTACTAATTGCTTTCACAAGGGAAGCAGGTTGATTTCATGATAGATCAGCAAATTGAAATCACAAGTTGTATTGGATTTTAGGGATTCCTGCTACCATGAAAGAGAAATTGAACTATCTTCGTATATGCTAAGAAATTAGTATATATATTTATTGGATTCAATGAATTTGAATTTTGTGATTTCCACTTATCCTTTCTGTCATAGTTGCATTAGGTTTCTTTGGCTTTTCTTTTTTCTTGTTGAGCCTCATGATGTAGCCTTGTAGATTCAGAACACAGAATAGTAAAGTCACGACTTAGAATTCAGAAATTCAAAACCAGCTTTTTAAGTTTACAGTGGGGGCATTATAATGTAAGAATATAATAAGGTAAAAGCTCTTCACTAAGCGTATAACTATCATAGCAGGTCTTGATTTTTATTTACCATGTGTTCCGTTCATCTTTTAAGAAGTGATTAGTTGTTTAGATAATTTTCTGTCTTTTCATTCTGCAATTTTGTAGTAGCCTTATTACCATAAGTATCCTAGAAAACTCATATGATGATGTCATCAGAGTTATATGTTATAAATTTTGCCTTGTGCTTCAAATTGGTACCAATTTATGTATTTAATGAAATATACACTTACCAGACTTTTTTTAAATCTTGAAATGGTATATAGCACTTGCAAACTAATAAGTAATTTCCCATGGATACACAATTTCCGATGATGTCCATTTTTTTAAAAATATAAAAAAGATTCGCCATTAGGTAAGATAGATACAATTTACGCTAACTAATTATATCAGCACCTTCGCTCACCTTTGGATTTTGCAATGAGTAAAGTAAATATGAGCTCTTATTTCCTTTACAGATGTGCATTTGAACGGCCTGCCAGTTCCTTCTATAAATTCTACATTTTCTAGCGGAGCTATTGAATTGCCTTCCTATCTTCTACCAAATCCTCCCTTCATTTCTAGGTTTTCTTCTGTTGGCAAATCTGCTCTTAATCATGTCTCCATATTTCTTTCTCAAGAAAGAATTCTAGCCTTCTTTAACTTCTTTCTGTATCAGTCTTAGATCTTTGGAATTTTTTTCAATCTTTCACAGCTTAATTTACAGCATGCCTCTCCCTAAGTTATACGTATCTGAGAATTCGAGACAGCTTCCTAGATCACGCTCAACGCCAATTTATTGCATTGTGTGTCATAGAGTGTTCTTTGACAATGTTAGCCTTGTATTGCACTTTGAGTGTCACCTAAGGAGTGGAATCTCAACCCGTAGGCAACACAGCAGAGAAGCATCTTTGCGAAGTTGGGACCCTTTATCTTTAAGCTTGTCACCATATCCCTGTTCTTCTGTGGAGAGAACAAATGAGGCCCGTTATAGATCATCTCCAATGGTGAAGGGCTGCTTTAGGCCTCCTTCTCCTAACCCTGTTTCTTCAGCAATGCCAAATCTTACCTCAAGAGATTCTGGTCCTTTTGATGCGCGATTAAATGTATCACAACCAATCAATCATTCATTGATTAACCCTTATGCTGTTAATTCATCATCCACCTACCCGTTTATGTATTCCCAATTGTGTGCTAGAACCTCTGCTTATGGCTCGGGTGCAGCACCTCACTTACAGTTACAGGAGCAGAATGGAGGACATGTGCGCTTTTCCAATCATTGGAATCCCCGCAAAAATCAGGCTGAAATGTCCGTGCCGGAGATAATTATCATAAGTGATGATGAGGAAGACGACAAGAACGCAGATGGGATAGACTTGACGTTGAAGCTTTAAAAGACTCATTAATTGCTATCTGAATTTATTGTAGCTCCATATGCATTCATGCTCTTGCTTTATGTTATTGTTTTTTTCGAGAGATTTTGTAGTTGCTGTTTAATTTTATATTGTTGTACTTTTAATTAATGCATGCTTTCACCTTCATTAATGCCCAATGGTGGATGAATGTGGAAAATGCTTATTTTGCTTGTTTACTTTGAAGAGGAACATGAATGAAAAGTTTGTGCCATTATGTTTGCTAAAGTTTTTTAATCTTTAAACATGTTCTTTGTGGTTGTTTTTAGGTAGGGTGTGAAGCGGGGGAAAAAAAATGATGCAGTTTTTCCCTTGTCACCCCACATCAGTAAATATTGATCCAGATGCTTATATGGTTATGGAAGAAGAACAACAATGACGAAATGAAAACGAAGCACTGGCCTGGCCCCTTTATAAGTACTGTAACATCACACATGTCAACTTCATACTAAATTGCTGGCAGGCATAAAAATTCATTAATTCAACAAAATGTGCTTGTATCTTTCTTTTTTTCAAAAAATAAATAAATAAATAAATAAATAATTATTTTTCTTCTGGTGATGTTTCTAGAATTAATTGGTGACGAGTTGAGAGTAGTTCTTCAGATACCATAGCAAGAAGGGCGGTCACATGGCCCCTATGAGTTTAGGAATCAGTCCTCCTTATGTGTGTGGTAGAGTCTGTATGTAGTGATGTTATATTTGATTGGATCCTTGGATGGGTTGTCTTCAGTGAATCCATATTACTTCAAGAAACTTTGTGGTTCATTCATGTGTGGGCTCTGCACGACGATGGTAATAGTGTCCCCAGACTCACTGAGAAGAATCTGCAGTTCTAAGTATTCTTGCATGAAGTGTTTGCCATGTTATTCGACATAGTCTACGATATTCTGTTTCAAATTTTCAGTTGTATTGATTCTCTTTCACATTTTTTTTCTCTTTTGCCATGCTGTAAGCAATTAAAATTTACGGTCCAATTAAATGGCGACATGTGGATTTTATTAATTAAATATTAATTTATTTTGGAATTTAAATAAATTAATTCCTAAAGTAAATTAATAAATAATTTGGGTCCAACAAATTAAATGGAGCTTAAATTAAATGAGGTCTGACCCAAGTCAAATGAGGCCTTACTTAAGTCAAACAAGCCTATACAAATTAAATCGGGCCCAAATAAAATAGGCCTGATTACAGCCCAAACAAGTGGAGGCCCGAGCCCGCAGGATATGACCCAAATAACTCTGGACCAATCAGAATGCAGGACATTTATGAGGGGGTCTTCATCTCTCACCTATATAAAGGGGTCTCCCCATTCATTCAACACACACTGAAGCATCTGAAGACAAAAGCTCTGAAGAGGTCAAGAATACGAGCAGTGCTCCCCTCCCTTGAATACTTCAAGCATCTTCAAGTGAAGAACGATATACGCCCCGGGATTAAGGTGCTAAGCCCCCAAATCGAGCGTTCTTCATAAACTGAGTTCTTCAGTGTTCTTCGAGACAAGAACAGCATACGACCCGGGATTAAGGTGCTGAGCCCCCCAGATCGAGTGTTTTCACATCAAATACGTTTAATCCAAGCAAAGGCTCGACGCCTCTGGATAAACGTTTCAAAGTCCTAAATTCGAGTTCGGACAAGCTTCAATTGAAGATCCGACTCCACACACGCTGTCAACACAGTCAGCGTACATTCCAGTCAACAAAGTCAAAAGTCAGCGCAGTCAACACAGTCAGTGCTGTCAACACAAGTCAAGTCAAAGTCAAGCCCAAATTGGTTCGAGAGAAGAATCAGAGGATAGATAGAGATCGTTTCCTTAATTATCAAGTTCAATCCACATTGGATTATTATTGTAATTCAACTTGTATTTATTTCATTATAAATACAAAATTTTTTGTTACACATGCTATTGTGAACTGCGTAGCCCAGGTGATTGAGATGAAGAGGCTTATGTAGATGAGAAGATTCAATTTAAAAATTGAACACCTATTCGAGGATCAAGTATGGACTGCTCTGGTATCTTCTGAAGAGGTAAGCAGGCACTAAGTTCATTGGAACATATCAGTCTAGTTATGTAGTCCCATGTTCTTTCCTCATACTCTACTTGACTCTACGGATGATAGTTTCGTTGAACGTTGAAAGATTCGTGTTGCTCATTCAGTTCAACGTTATCAGACGGTGATTCTTGAAGGCCATCCAACCCCTCGAGGTGAAAACAACGAAGATGAACAGGGACAGCGTTTCGTTCGAAGATTGTATGATCCAACTTCCAACCTATATTGTTGCATTTCTTCCTGTGTAGATGTGCATTTAGCAGCCATTCTTGTTCATCTATGATTTGGTGATTACGATCTCTAATTATTCTGAGTTGTTAGATTAATTACGATTGGTTTAAGGATTAAGATGCTGGCTGGCATTAACACAGAAGTTAGTTGCTCACAATTTATATGATGTGGCTTGTAACACAGAATTAATTAATGCAATAATGTTGAGGTGGAGCCAATTTTAACAGGTCATTATGGTTTTAATTAAAGATGGTGTTGGATTTTTTATTTTTTGTTTTATTTAAAATATTTTATTTCTGAATATATCTACATTTGAATTTTCTATCTAAGCCAATTTAATTTACTGTTTCAAAAGTAGAATTTTAATATTAATAGCAAACACTTCCATAAGTCCAACAAACTATTCTAAAACATATCAATTGTACAGTGCAATTTGTGTGCATTTTTTGAGAACTAAAGTATAATTGTTACACTATAAATTATTTATTCTCAATAGTTTCTTTATAAAATTAATAATTTTTGCACAATGCAAGAATAGTGCATAAATCATGCTCTTTCTAACATCATTTCTCACCCACCCCTTATATGGATGATATCCCATTAGCTTAAATATTTACCATGTTTATAAAACTACAATTAAATTATAATTCGAATAATTTTTTTAAAATAAATAAAATACATAATAATTATACTTAAAAAATGAAAAATTCCAACTGCACAAATGAAAACCTTGTATGTTCAACATCACAGTTGAAATATTGTCTGATTTCTCACCCACCCTTTATGGTTGTCCCATCAGTCCAAACATCAAAATATTTATGAGAATTTGTTATTTTTGCAAATTTTAAAAAAAAAATACAATTAATCATAATTCACTCATTACGTGCAACCGTGTAAGTTTTGCCAATTATAGTTAAAGTGCAAAATTCATGATGATATTGTGCAAAAATATCCCAATTTATTTGTTATTTGTAATGATTTGTGTGATGACGTAGAAAAGAAATTTCGTGAGATGAATAAAAAATTATACTCCCTTCGTCTCGCCCAAATTGTACTATTTTATTATAATTGGCGTCCCATCTAAATTGCACAATTTTTCTCTTTTAGTAAAAAGATTCACCAATGGCACATCACTATACATCACATCTCTTTAATATATCTACCCACTTTATATAAAATAATAATACTACGTGCAAAAAGCAAATGCAGCTCTTTGTCCGGAATGGAGGGAGTACTCCTTTTATAATAAAAAGTACTCCTTCCGTCCCACAACTACGTATATATTTTTTCATTTTCGTCGTCCCAAAACAAAGTATACATTTCTTTTTTGGTTGATGTGACCCACACAAAATCATTATTATATCCATATGGTCCCCACACACTACACTAATGCAACTACCCACTACACATTAAAATATTATTTCTCTCACTTCACTATGCATTAAAATATTACTACATTCTTTAATCTCCGTGCAAAAAGTATGTATATATCTTGTTTCGGGACGGAGAAAATAACTACTTGATCGATAAAAAATAATAACAATGTAATAAAATATTTCATAAATAATTTATAATACAAATAAAAAAACGATAATATTAAAAATAATATTAATATCTTTAATAGAAATTATAACTGATTATAAAAGCTTAAATGTCTCACCTTAAAATAGCCTTAGACAAGTCCGTCACCACATTTTGCATTAACTTCTTAAATTAATTAAATTTGTACCTAGTCAATTGAAGCATGTGGTTGAAAACTGGTGTTATTATTGTTGTTGTGCAGTTATTTCAATTTTTTAGTTAAAGAGTTTTTTATTATTTTTTTTCCTATAAACTTCATAGAGAATGATTTTATTACTATCATTTAGACATTAAAAAATAAAAATAATAGTAATATTTATATACATGACTATTGTTAACATTTTTTTAAAGCCACCACAATTGTTATCATTACACAAAATTAAAAAAAAAAATTGTTATAATAACTGTAAGAAGTAAATTTTTATTATTTTTATGTATAAACGTAATATTTCGAAATTTAATTCCACACAAAATCTAAAACAAAGTCTTGTCATGAAACGGTGTTTACATGAGACGGTTAAAGTATTACTGCTATATATGTAATGTACATTTATTGATTGTTAAATTATATGGTATACTAAATTATGATGAACTATGTAATATTTTAGGGAGTTGACTACTAATATATTTTTACTATCAATAATCATATTTTACATGATACTCATATATAATACTTTAATTTGTAGTGATTTGAAAAATCTAATATTTTAATATAAAGCGAATAGTTGTTTTAATATTGTACGTGGGTCCATAAAAATATATTAATTATATGGTGTGATCCCATCTACCAACCATGAAAATGTAACAATAATTATAAGACATTCTAACTAGTAAAATATAACCATATTTATAAAACAGTAGAATTACATTACAAACATGCTTACATAATGGGTCGATTCAACTTTCAATGCACTTCATATGTACACCCATGTCAAAAAATACCCCAATGCCAATTTTCTTAAAAAAAGAAAAAAAAATGCATGGAAATATAAATGGAGTTATGTGAAACAAATTTTAAGAGTTCACCAAAATCATCATCCCACGAAAAGAACAATGAAATGATTGCAAGAAAACAAAAATTAATACTGCTTTTGCCTTCTTATCTACCTAACGTCCCCACTTCGCCTAAAATTTGACCAACTCTCAAGAATAAATTGCTAACTATTTTCCGCAATTAATTTGTTTTTATGAGGCAATTAATATACTTTGGTAATATATAATAGATGTGTGGTAAGTTTTTTGTCCTAATTACCTAATTTTGTTGCAAAAATTTAATAATAAATAAAATTGTGAAAGTATTAAGTTGAAATGATTTAAGTAATACTCCTTCCGTGCCATATTTATCTACACCGATACTGTAGATATGAAATTTAAGAAAAGTTGTTTTTTGATCAACTTTATTAACTTTTTAGGGTTATTGTGGTATTTTTAAGTAATAAATAAAATATAAAGTATGTCATGTGTGTTAGGTGGTGGTGATATTTTTGAAATTAAGAAAACTTTTGAGATTGTTGGTTGATGTGAAGTTTTCTTTTATGAATGGTGAAAATAAGTGTGGGACGGATGAAAACAGAAAATGTGAAGATAAGTGTGGGATGGAGGAAGTACCTTATATGGAGTATAAGAGATAACAAACATATTTACGTGTTAATTCTCTTTATATTTACCTTTTAAAATATTGAATGTTATTTTTTAAAATGATGAGTGTTAATGTGTTACTCCCTCCGTCCCACATATGTTTGCACCCTTCCCTTCGGCACGGTTATTAAGAAAGTGATAACTTTTAAGGGTATTATAGTATTTTATGAGTAATAGTAAATTATAAAATATGTTAGGTGTGTTAGGTAGGGGTGATTTTATTGTAATTAAAGTGTATGAGGGAAGGGTGATTGTGTTTGATTTTTTGCTTTTTTAGAAATGTGCAAACTTTTGTGGGACAACCCAAAATAAAAAGTGTGTCATCTGAAATGAGACAGAGAGAATATTTCTTTTGAAACAGTTACGATAGTTTGTTTTTGGTTTTGAATTTAAATTTTTTAATTTCAAAGCTTATGCCCTAATTGTCAAAATCATCCTTAAATATACTCTATTAATAAATTAGTCACTCATTTTTCATATATTATTATCTCCTAAATTAATATTTATTCTTTATATTTCTCTCATCTCACATTAATTAATATACTTTTACACATACCATTTACACATTTATTTGACATAAAGTCTAAACTTACTTTATAAAAATAAAAAACAAACCTATACTACTTAATTTTCAATACTCCAAATAAATCAAAAATAAACATAATTAACCCCAAGTTAAGTTTGTCAGACATAAAAGTAGTATTATTACTTGCATAGTAGAGTAATCATAAAGTATTTAGACTCTAAACCTACATTGTACTTAAGAATAGAATACGGTTATAGGAATTCTTTTGTGCAATCAATTGCAGAAAAGTAATTTACATTTGTGTATTTATTTTTTTAATAAACAATTAGAGTCGTATTTTAATATTTCTAGTAGCAAGAGATAGAATATAAATCATCCATTGTCAATTAAAAAAAAAATATCAATGCAAAATTTTAGTATTGAAGTCTTTGCTTGGTAAAATTAGTTTAAAAGTTTATGCTATTATTTTCAATTTTAATACTTAAAATAATTATAATTATATTCATATTCATATATATTCAATAATATAATCTACGATGAACATGCCTGGGATGAAGTTTACCTTGCTCATATTCATAAATTTATTTTAATAAAATATTGATAAATTCTAGCTAGTATGAAATAATGCTTATATTAATCTAATCAAATGTATATTTTACTTATTTATTAAATTGTTTTAATGTATGATCATTTTCTAATAAATAATTAATGATCTTCGATAGGTTGTGTTATAAGTTCTTATATAGTATCGTAGCCGACGACCAATGGACCCCTCATAAATTCTTTTTTAGCATCAAATGTAGTTTTATTATTATCATCATAATATTTTAGGAAAAGAAATTAATTTCTTTATTAGTATTATTACTTTTTAATTAAAAAAGAGAGATTCAACAATCATTGATTATAATTTGTTAGGAGAGCCCAATTCATAATGTTTATTAATTTGTGACAATAAATTAATAACTTCTTTTGTCATCTTTATCTCTATTGACTTTGTCATCATTATGCTGATTGGGGACAATTATATAATTTTATGAGAGAGAGGAAATTAAGATAGATAACAACACTATTTATTTTGAGTTATGAAAATCAACTTTGCTTTTTATTAAAAAAATAAAATCAATAGGTTATATAAATCATACATATGTGTATTTTATATTAAATATACTCGATTCATCCACACATTATTATTATTATTATTATTATTATTATTATTATTTTCCCAATCTATGCCTTTTATAATCTTATTCCACATATTTTCTCTTATATGAAAACATATCACTAATCACCATTTGCATATTAATTCGATGAAGTGAAAATTTATTATACTAACATTAAAAACAAATATAAATTATTATTTATAATTTTCAAAATTTGATAAACATAATGATTTGTTATAATAGGTGATGAGAGTGTAAATTCATGTATTTTCGGCTCTGATTTGTGTGGAAATTGAGTACGATTAGGCCTTTTATTAAGACAAATTGGAATGTTTATGGAAAAGCCACGAATCAGAGGCTACTATGACTTTTTGAGCATATTTGTACAGGAAAATATGTCTTAAGGGCTCGGAATTGGAAGTCACGATTTTCGAGGCGATTTTGGAAGGTTGTTCGATCAAGATGGAGTTGTTCGATCAGCATCACTTTGGTCAAACAGGAGGAGCCAAGTCGAACAAAATGTGAAAAACCATCCAGAGACTTTGTTCGACTAACGGAAGTCGTTCGACCAGAATCACCTTGGTCGAACGGAGGAGGCAAGTCGAACGAAATGTGCAAAATCATACAAAGAGCTTGTTCGACTTCGTTCGACTTAGAGGCCTTGTTCGACTTTTGAAGGCTTGATCGAACGAATTTTCACTGATGTTATTTTTGGCAATTTTGGATTTCTTTTACCAAATTTGACGTATGTCTCAAGTAAAAGCCCATCCAAAGCACATAAAGAGGTTCCATGAGTATAAAAGGAGAGCTTTCGCAGGAGAAAAATGAAGAGCTCCACACACTTCATCATCCATTCACCACCGAAATCCTACCGTCATCCGAAGGAGTTGTGGAGAGAGGTTCATCTGTCGAACCAAGTAGAAATCTAGTAAACATTCAAGATGGAGAGAGTCGTGACGGCACCCGCATCTAGGGTTTGCTTTGCTTCTTAATTTATCTTGTAATTTTCAAGACTATGTAAGATCCTACCAGCCACCATGATTGTTCCTAGATCAACCATGGGCTAGAGCCGCTTCGATAGTTCTAGGGTTATGAAGGTTTTACGAGTTAATTGAATTTTCATGTGTAAATTCCGTACAACACTACTTGTGGTTTATTTTATATAAGGTTGTACTTTTTAAATTCATACTTACAGTCATTTTGCTATTATGTAGAGTCAGAATACATATTTTGATTATTGATTAAGTGCATTCACTGCTGAGCAAGATTACATATTATAATTCTAAGAGAGGTGACTCCGAAGTCTTATTATAACTATCTTATATGAATACTTGTTAATTGAATATTATTCGAGTTAATAAGTAGGATAAATAGTATAACTTCATAGTACCTATAAAGGGAGATCATATCGGGTTAGAGTACTAAGTGCACGGGAAATAATTGATACTGATAGTACCTAGAAAGTGGGGTGAATTATATCTCTTGCTCAAAGGTTATTCACACGTGTCATACGCTTGTTACTTGTGTCTATAGAGTGAAAATGCATGGTTTAGTGATGCGTCCATAAACCACAAGGTAAAATCGGACATCAACATATGGAAAGGAAATTAATAAATAAAACTGGATGACCCGAAGAACTACCTAATTTCTCATTTGATCACAGTCGTATTATCTCCACTGTTTTTTTATTTAATTTATTATTTTAATTTACTTGTTCATTAGTTACTTAATCACAACAATAATTTGTCAACGTAGTCTCAATAATCTAGAATATAATTGAATTAATAATAATTCGTTATTTGGGTACGATAATCACTTGATCACTTATCAAAACTACAATTAATATCCTTACACTTAAGGATTAATTTTATGTGTTGAGAAAACACTCATCAATAGATTGTCTATTATTAAAGTGATATGATTAAATATTAAATGATTTACCTCTCTAACCATTTAAATTTTTTAGTAAAGTAATCATTTAATATGATTTCATAATCATGAACAAATGAAAGTATAAATTCAAACCTCATCATCACCTACTTTTAAATAATTTTGAATTTATAAATTATTTTTTATGCATTGTGGGCTGTTAATATTTTTTTAATTATTCTATATATTTTATATACAAGTGTATATTAATACATCATAATCTAAGGATTTTGACTTATTTATTTATTTTACTAAGTTGGTTTATAAATACTCAAAACAAATATTGAGTTTTAATATTATTTTAGTGAATTTCAAATTAGATTAAATATAAATAACTCAATCTCATATTAGAGACTCAAATATTCAGGTGGTCAAAATTAACATGTTGTGCTTTACTGAGAGACTGAGTGGACAAATTTTAATGCACATAAAGAAGTGTTAAAAGCAAGTAAAGTGGTTGTTTAATCCGAAATACCCGAATTGCCCTAGGGAATTCTTAATATTATGATTAAAAAATTTATAAACTTTACATTTCAATAATTCTTTAATCAAAACACACAATATAAAAGAAAAAGATTTTAAAATGAGTTTTTTTATCTCTAACAAGTGAATGAGAAATTAATTTTGCATTTTTCTTTAATTTAATTGGTCATTTAATTCAGTAATAGAACTGTTTTTACTAATAGTAAATAGATACATAATCAATGAGCTTTTTTTAGGCGTTATTAATCTACATCCTAAAAATAAATCATTTATTAATGGAAATATTAAATACTATTAATATGTCTATGTCAAAAGTAACAAATGTAGGATAAGTTGAGTTTATTAAAATCTACATAGAATTACTGTCATAAAAAAAAGGAAAGAAAGTGGTTCACCATTTACCAGCCATTATCATCGGATCGGTCACCATATAAAGGTTAAAATAGACAATTAATACAACATCACAATATTACAAAAATACAATTTACTTTTTACACTTTATTAATTAATTAATCCAACAATTTTATTTATTTATCTCTGTGAATTACTATTATAAATTTGGAAATGAATTTTTCAAATACATGAATAAATGATGTCGGTATTTTTGGAGTTCGACTTTAGCCAGTGCGACCGCACCTTTCGAGTTGAATTTCCAATTTTACCCTCCAACAACTCCTCAAATGACAAGAATCTACATTTTGGATATTATTTCAAGATTTCTGCACTCTCCCTTCACTTCCCCTGTTCCAGCATCCAAAGTCACAATCTCTTTTATAATACATATGCTTGTCTCTAACGCCGGCTCTTTTTCTGTCACACCTTTTCTCACTCCCCCTTTCTATCTATCCTCCACTCTCACTCTGAATTTACATGAAATGGAGTGTGCATAGGTACTTGTACACATGGAAATGCTGTGTTGATAGTCAGAAAGCCTGTGAGCTATTTTAATTGAAGCCTCCTTTTTCTGAACGTTTTTTTTCCCTTGATTCTCTTTCATGGGGAAAGTGTAAATTCTTTCTAGGATAGATGATAGATTATGTGTTTTGCAATGTATTTTAATTAATAGTTTCCAAGCTTTTTTTTGTTCTCCCGTGAGATCGAAGCGGTGTTGTGTGAAATTGATTGGAGTATGAAGCAGAGTACTCGGCTCAGCTTGACTGTGTTTCAGCTCACTCCAACTCGAACGAGGTACCTGTTTGTAAATTTCATTTTGTTTTATTTTGCATTCTTCTGTGTGATTTATTTAGATTTGTGTCTACGTATGTGGGTGTTTTTGTTTGTAGTGATATAATAACTGATGGAGCTGAGCTACTCAATCTCTGATTTTTGGCATCCATTTTCTATTTTATGTAGAACTGTCATTGAAAATCCTTGTTGCATGATTGAATTTTATTCTATCACCTGCGCTTTTATTTCTTTATTATTCAAATGTGAGAATGTTTTGTGTGTGTAGTTATATTATAAAAAGAAGGACCTGAGAAAGGAAACAATTCGCCAAAAGTCCATTCTGCTCACTTTTTTTAGTAGGAATAATATGAGCGATGACAAGGTTTGAACTATTGCAAGCTTGGGCGCATTCGTATTGTGAATGAAGTTGTCAAGAAAAATCTTTTATAGCACTTGGAAGATTATTTTGTAAATTGAGCCCTTGTGCTGATTGGTCCGTTTTGAAGTTGCAGACTGGAATGTCTCATTTGCTTATGTTTTTCTATGTTTGTGTGGGTTTAAAAGATCTTAATACTTGAACTAATTCTTATTGGAGTATAGTAGTGATGTTAGACAAGTTAAGATGTTGGCTCTGTTGAGATGCCGCTCTCTTGCTTCCAATTACTTAAATTCTTTGGATTGCATGACGGCCTTTAATGCTGTCTGCACATATCTATTTTAAGCTTGCTATGTTCCAGTCTTTAAGTTTTCATTGTTTATCGGACGGTTTCTTCTGTGATGGTAATGCAGTTAAATGAATTGGTTTATTTAAGTTACCAGCCTTTTATTTTTCTACTGTTAGTCTGATGGTTTTCTAATTATCAGGTGTGATTTGATTATAATAGCAAATGACAAAAAAGAGAAAATTGCTTCAGGATTGCTAAATCCGTTTCTTGCTCACCTCAAGACAGCTCAAGATCAAATTGCCAAAGGTGGTTATTCAATTTTACTTGAGCCAGATGCCGGCAGTGATGCACCATGGTTTACAAAGGCCATTCTGGAAAGGTTTGGATGCAATCTAAACGCTATTTGCATGCACATACCTGGTTTTCTTGTTGATGATAAGCTTAATGGATCTTAATCGTCAACGTCCTAAGTAATTTATTTACTTGTTTAAAGTTAATGAAATTTAGAATTGAAAGTTTATTACTTCTTGTGGATATATCAAATCATGATTACTTAATGATTTTAACACATGCTTTTAGGTGACATTGTTAAAAGGTGAAGTTGACCTATTTTGAATTAAGAGATGACAAATGGACTCAACCTGCCGTTGATATATTACTTGAACTTAAGATTCAAGATAGGGTGTTGAATCTGTTTAATATTTATGTAAATCCAAAAGCTGGTGATTTGTTTCGTATGAGAAGATGTTCAACTTTCTAGCTGCCCTTTTCTTTTTTTTTTTTTTCTGGTGGCATCCCACTCTTACACTTGTTTGAACAAATTGGATACACGAATGTCACACTTTTTTATGGACATGTAGTAATCTCATTGGAATGCCATTTTACAAATATATGCATGATACTCTATGTCTTGAGTCATCTTTAAATGCGACTCATGTAATATATTAATTCTCTAGTTTTGATTTCAGTACTGATCGTAACGGGAAGAAAGGATATTGAAAAGAATATGGAAGTGATTGCTAGCCTATATGTTGAATATTCAAAAATATACTATTTGCTTAGAAGCTATCAATTCATGACATGCTAAATTTTATTTTCTGGTACTTGTAGTGATGAGTTTCAGCGACAAAATCCTTGTAAAAAGTTGTTAAGCTATATTCCTGCTCCAGGATTTGATTTATCTCATTGCTAAGAAGTAAGAACTATTGGATGGAAAAACACTAATATTTACTATATCGAATAGGTTTGTTCGGTTTGTCAGCACTCCTGAGATCTTGGAACGTGTCTACACTATAGAAACTGAGATCCTACAGATTGAGGAGGCAATTGCCTTGCAGACCACCTATGAAATAGGGCAAAGCACTGTAAGCTACTCATCAGGGGACAATTTTTAATGTGCATTGCCATTTTTGTACTCTAATTTATTTTTTCTTCATTTTGACAGGTGGAAAACCATCAAAGAAAATCTCTAGGAGGCCATGAAGGTATTGGAGAGCAGATTTCATATTCATTTTTGTTCAGCTTGTTTCCTTTTCTCTCTCCCCTTATCAGCAAGTCCTGATGATGTACCTTAATTATGGTGGTTATTTAATTCTGTGAACTTTTTAGTTAGACATAAGAAGCTCTATTTAGTTATTATCTGTAGTCGGTGCCCTTTTTTATTGAGTGATACGGCACTGATTATCATTTAATGGGCAGGAGATAACTCGGCGGCCAATGGTAATGATGAGAAAGCTATTTTCCTATACTCGGTGAGACAACTCAGCATGTTCTTATGATAAACTCTATTACATGTTTCTTACCTTATTTATTTTAATGACAGCCTGGATCTCGACCACCTGAGGGAAATGGGTTATGCTCGCAGGAGGACAATTCAAAGTATGCAATGCATTGTTATCTCACAATACTCAGAATGTGCTGCATTATGGTTTTTGAGAAAATTCCTTCACTTGCGGTGAACTTGTTCATCTGGTCTGTGTGGTTGTATGATTCACATAAAGCATGAAAATAGAGATCCTTCTTAATGAGCATACCCTAGAAACCTTACTAATTTTCCTTTGAAAATCTAAGAAATAAGGTAAAGGAAAAACTTGATCCTCTTAAATTTTTATAAGAGTACCTTTGGGATACCATGGAGAATGTGCCACATGGCTTTGGGAAAATATGAATTTGAATATTACTTGATATTTGTAATTGTCTATTCTTCTCATCTTTAAAAGTCTGTGGTGAAGAAATACATTTGAGTTTAGGCCAAAAAATGAGGCAGGACAAGATGTAGAGCTAACTTGACTGCTTTATGTTTGAATGTTGAACTAGAGTTCAGCTTCTGAAAGTCCTTGAGACCCGTAAGACAGCGCTGCAAAAAGAACAAGGGATGGCATTTGCACGTGCTGTAGCAGCAGGTTTTGATATTGATCACATGCCACCTCTGATATCCTTTGCTGAGTGCTTTGGAGCCATGCGTTTAATGTGAGTTGCTACTTTGCACTTACCCTTGGCAATTAGAAAAAATGACTTGACCCAGAACCAATTTTCATTTATTGTATGTATCAATTCAACAGGGAGGCGTGCTCAAGATTCAGGGATCTGTGGAAGCGTAAGCATGAAACAGGGCAATGGCTTGATATTGAAGCATCTCAACCAGATTTCTCTACGATGAAAGCATCAGGTATTGTTTTCTCTGGCACGTCCAACAAACAAGATGAGTCCAATCACGAGCTGGCCTCAGAGCATAATGGGAAATTGGGCTCCACAAATAATGCTGGTAAGTTCTAGCCTAGCTAATCTCTTAAATTGAAGTAGCCTGTGATTAACCAAAAATATGCATTTTATTTCTACTTCCATTGTTCAAATTCATCAAGCCTTGCATACCCTTTGTCTCCAGTAATTATGCTGTTATGCAAGCTTGGTGCGCAGCTTTTTTTTTTTTTAAAGATTTCATCAATCTAGTGATTTAACTTATGATCTTCTAAAGGCCTCCATCATGTATCAACTTCTCCTAGATTTGGTTTCATTTAAGTCATTAGTCTAGGACTCTGGGTTCCTGGGAGGAGATATGGGCTCAAAATCAGACTTTATCAGTGGCAGATAGAAGTCCTCTCTATTTTTTAATTTTAATTGTTTTATCTTAATTTGTTGTAGATTTTAGAGACTATATGTCACACCCCAATATTTATTTATAATTAGTTTTTGTGTATAATTCTTAAATAAATATTTTCTAAAAAGGGGTATGAATAACATTTTTTAAATAATTAGGTCAATAATGATAGTGAGCTTTAGGAAAAAAAAAAAAAGAGATCAAATTTATACATATAAGCAGAACTATACTTTCAGTTGATTCTTAATAAGAATGATTAAAATAAAGAAAACACTCACCCAATTCCAACTAACTAGTTCACTGATTCTGAAAATAAATACAAATCATAATAACATGCCTAGTGAAAAATCAAAATTTTCATATGACCTAATGAAAAGAGGCATGCAATAACCCATCTGTGAATATTGTGAAAACTAGTCACAATAATATATCAAGTCATGCAGAATATGAGTAGATCCGTACTTAAAATTTGTAGAAATAAATCATATTCCAAACTTTAAGAAAAATCTCAAAAAAAAAAATCAGTATTAGAAAAAAAATATCAGTATTAGTATTAAATTTATAATTAAATCTCCTTGCACAACATCCGCCCTTGGTACAACATCGTTTTCCTTAATCTGATCTGAAAAGGGGATAATAATGAGTGAGCAAACCACGGCTCAATTGAAAAATCACATTACAATCCCGTGGCATGTAATTGGTAGGGTACCTTACGGTCCGTTACCCATAATTCATGAGTTGGTAGGGTACCTTTACACTTAAAGTCTTGATCCGAATCTCCTTTGAGGCCTCTCACTCTCTAGAGTTATACGGCGCTGGTGTTGATCTTGAGTGAGGGAAGAAAATGGTTTATGGTGTATATTTATGTGTAGTGAAGGAAGCCCTAGGAGGGGATTGGATTGTAGGAGATTTCAAACTTTCCCCAATTACAAAAAGCTAATTTAGGATGACTGAATTGATAGAGAAGACTTTCCTTGTATAGAATGATCAATTAGGGATAAAATAAATAGGAAACTTTCCTCCTTTAAGGAATTTGGTAGGTAAAAAATTGATTTAAAAAAGATATTGAAGGGTGAAAAATTACTAGAGTTTAAGGTTTTTGGATGGGCTTGGATTGAGTTAAATAATATCACAAATAAACTCATGTATTTTGGGGTGTTACACTATGTAATTTAATTTAGCCTCATAAAAATGTTAATGAAGTATATATAATTAAGGCCTATTGCTTTTATCTTTTTCAATTTCAACTATGGAGACGAAACCAAATGCTATGACAGTTTGCTTTTATCTTTTTCAGTTTTCTTTTCTCTTATGCTTTTCACTGTTTTATCTGGGAGATTATAATGTCATCATGTTTGTTTCTGTACTCTAGCAGATAACGTGGCACCAAATGGTCAGAGCGAATACTTTCAAGGCCAATATCCTCATCTAGTATTTCCTTCATGGCCTATGCATGGCCCGCCTGGTGCTCAACCTGTATTTCAAGCATACCCTGTGCAAGGAATGCCATACTATCAGACATACACCGGCAATGGCCCTTTTGTTCAACCACATCACTACCCTCTAGAGTATTCCCCATCCAACTTTAGCCCTCAGATGGGGCAAAACAGGCAATCCCTTGATGTCAGGGATAGTAATAATGGGTCAGATACAAGGGAGATTGACAGAACAAGTTCTCTGGAAGATACAACATCTGAAAATGAAGTATCATACAGTAGGAAATCACGAAAAAAATCTGGAGGATCTAGCAAAAAGAAATCAGGGATGGTTGTTATACGAAATATTAATTATATCACTTCCAAAGAGAAAAAATCTGGTAGTGAAACAAACTCAGAATCACATTCTGACGCTGACACAGAAAATGAATACCTGGAAGGAAGGAAGCTGAAGTCTGTGGATAAGTTGAACTTTAACAATGATGAAGTCTCTATTTTTGGGAAGGACACGGATGATAGACACTGGAAGGCATTTCAAGATTGTTTATTGAGAGGAAATGATGAAGATGCTAAGGCTGACAATGAGGGAATGCTGGCAATGGAGAAGGGTGTGAATATAAAGAGACGTGCGGGGACTTCGAGTGATGATCCATTGGCTCTTCATGGACGGGATAGAGCTGAAATGCAAGAGAATGGCACAAGGGATGTCCGCATAACGAGTGGAAGTACACTCCGCAGGCCAATGGGAGCTGGTGAACAAGATTTATTTTCAAATCCGGATAATGGCTATATAGGGAACAGTGATCGAGCAGGGATCCAATTTTCTGAAACTAATGGAAGGAAGACTTTATATAGGAACACACATGAAGATTATATGGTCAGCAATAGACATGGCCAGGGTAATTTCAGGAATCCATCGGATCCACTAGCTGTGAATAGTTTTGATGGTTTTAGCATGAAAGATAAAGATTCTTCTGTTGGAATGGCTGATGAAACTTTGATTGGACCATTTAGGTCAATCACGTTACATCAAGATGGTTCAACAGATAGAGATGCTATTGATATTGATTCTGAGATTCCGTCTAAGTATCAAAAGTCAGGGATTGAGGGCCATAAGCACAGAGTCAGTTATGAGCCTAACGATTTTAGCATGATGCCTGAAAGGGGCTCTGATAAAAGGTCATTTGAATACAACGATGCTCTAGACTACGAAATGCAGGTCTGTGCTGCAGCTGAAGTGTCAGAGAAGAAAGGGGGAAAAGATGCTGCTAACGTAAAGGATGGATTAAAGAAATCAGACAAGGATAGGAGGTCAAAGGCTGCGATGGGCTCTTTGCAGACGCAAAGAACTGGCGGGCCTATTAGGAAGGGAAATCAATCAAAGATGAGTCCTTTAGAGGATGCTCGAGCCCGTGCTGAAAGGTTAAGGTCCTATAAAGCTGACCTTCAAAAAATGAAGAAAGAGCAGGTATTGCATCATACATTATACTGGTTGTCCTTGGCCACATAACTGTCAGCTAGAAAATTGGCCCTGTGTCATGTTTGCTCGAGATGCATGCAAATCAAAAATTAAATTTCATAATAATTTGTTTTGACAAAATGTACATCCTCCTATCATTGGCAGACATACACTCGCAACCATTGTCATGTTCAATCATCGGAATTTGTTAATCCAATTCTCGTTACTTCACCTAACTCATGGATCTCTTATATGGATACCGTCTTCTACTCGTATTAATGATTGTTTCTCTCTCGAAGGGCAACTGTATCCTGAACTTGTTTCTTTACAGGATGAGGCACAAGTAAAGCGACTTGAAGCTCTAAAGCTAGAGAGGCAGAAAAGAATTGCAGCTAGAGGCAGCACAACCTCTGTAAAACCATCCACACTATCTCCACAGACTAAACAGTTGCCGGCAAAACTTTCTACAGCAACTAACAGAGGATCCAAATTTAGTGATTCAGAACCTGGATCATCATCACCTTTTCAGAGATCAAAAGTCAGAACTTCACTCGGAACAAGTGAATCAAACAAAGCCTCTAAAGCTAGTAAATTAAGTGGGGAGAGCCATGTGGCAGGTCATAGGTTAACCAGATCGTCATCATCATTGTCTGAGACAAAAAGAGGAACCACTGGCGTTACACCTGAATCTAAGGTTTCTATGTCACGGATCAGAAGGTTATCAGAGCCCAAAACAATCACTAGTTCTCCTGTAATATCAATTAAAGCACGTAGTGCTGAAGCAGTATTGAAGCGGAAGAAGTCTGATGGCCCTGATAGGATCAAAGTATCCTCTATCCACAGCCTTGATAGAAGTAAGGCTGCAACTCTACCTGAATTAAAAATCAAAACACCAAAATCACATTTAAATATCGGTGAGAATATATCAGCAATGAAGGACAAGCAAAAGGTAAATGGAACAGGACCTTCTGTTTTTTCCGCAAATGCTGAACAAAATGCTAAGAATCCCAGCAAAACACATCAGGTTGATGCAGATGAAAATCCTATAGTTGAGAAAACTGTAGTTGAGTGTGAGAAGCCTTCTAATCCAACTTCACATTCATCAGAAGGAAAGCCAGAGGTGTGGAAGCAACGGATTAATAATCATGTTATAGGGGAGAAAAGTAATGCATCACATGCTTCTCACTCAACCATGAACGGAGCTGGTAGAGAACCGATTCGAAAGCAATCCGACTATAATGAGGTAGGATATGGTGAATTGAATATTTTTTGTGCATCATTAATTGCAAATAGGTGGCGATTTTGGTTCATTTCTTGTCTTTTTTACTATTAAACATTGCCTATGCTGTATGTACTACCATCTCCATTCTCCATCCCTTCAATAATAGACATGGGTTCACCTGTGTAGTTCAAGCGATCACTTGTTTAGATCAGAATTCTAGATATATTTTACAGTGTGCACTTACCCAAACCTTTTAATGTGTGATTTGGTGGCAATCAATCATGTGAAATGAGCATACTAAAGTTCTCATAAAGCATGCTGTATAATCAGGTGAAGACCGTCTATTCCAAGAAGGATCCTCCAAATCCTGCTAGCATACCCACTTTCGAACAACCATACCGTGCCCCTCATGCTCGTAACTCTTCATTGGAAGACCCTTGTACTCGTCAGACGGATTATGGTAAAGCACCATTAATAAGTTCAGGAGTGCTGTCAAGAGCTGAAGAAACTGTTAAAGCACAGGTTCCTAATGTAAAAGCTCTCGAAATGTGGAAAAAACAAATAACTCCAGAGAAGGATTCAGTAAAGGAATTGTCAAAAGGCTTAAGGCGGCTTTTGAGGTTTGGTGGAAAGAAGAATCACGCTTCTTCGTCGTCAGTCGATCAAAGTGTTGACTCAGAGGGTACCAGTGGTGATGGTGCTCAACAAGTCGATAATGCGAGGAAAACTGCTTCAACAGGTGAAGGTAATGTTCAATTTCCTACCTGAATATTTCTTTTAAATATTGAGTAGTCATTTGTTATGTGATTTCAATATTCATTCCTTCACTATATCATATAAGAAGCCTGTTTAGTAGCTGAATTGATATCAGGTGACAAAATATTCATCACATTAGTTAATATCCTATGTTAGAATACTAAAAGGTAATTAAAAATAAAGTAGAGATATCCCATTAGTAGTACAATAAGAATGGTGAATAATTTGAGACACTCTACAAGAACACAGTTCTGCCAGGGCCTTATTCACTTTTGCTGCAGGTAATAACTTGCATAGCACAGCCCTCTTAATCTTATGGAAACGCGGAGGAAAGAGGAAAACCTTTTATATTCTGCATTGCATATTCTATTGTTCGACGATTTTGCATCTATGTTTCTTTCACTTGAACCCTTGTAAATATTTGTGAGCTGAGGTTGATGACCTTTATTTTTTTCTTCCCCTTCCCATCCAGTTCATACATTAAAGAATCTGATCTTGCAAGATGAATCCTCCCCTGATGGCAATGCCCCACAGAAGAGTAAGTTTCTTTGGTTTTCCTTATGTGCCTAGTATATTTTCAAACTTCCTCAACCGATAACGATCTAATTTGCATTTGTTTTCCAACTTCGTCACAGCTTCTCGTCATTTCTCTTTGTTGTCGCCATTTCGGATCAAAACAAGTGAAAAGAAACTAGCATCTTAGAGTTTCAAGACGGGACGGAAGTCCCCGATTCGCTGAATCGAGTAGCTGCCCCATGTTCTTATATAAACGATGATACATGTATTAACTCTCTTTCTGCAAAATCCATCATCTACTCAAATTTCTTCTGCAGCATATACTTCCTTTTATTGGATCAATTTCTGCTGCATTTTTATCATTGCACTACTTTTGTTCATTTAATTCATTCATGTTTTCTCTTTTACTTGGATTTTTTTTTGCTCGTTACTATTGCTGTTTTGCCTTGTAAGCAAAATTATCATAGTACTAAAATTTATTTTGACAAGACGCTCTTGATGTTATTTGTGTTGAAAAGTACTTTCGTAAATATTTATACAAGATTATTTTGGTAGAAAAATTCATGTATTATCTGTTACAACTTACAGTCGATAACGATTAAAAACACCACGAATAGTGTCAAAATATTAAAAAAAAAAAAAAAAAAAGGGCAGTCTAATGTGAGAGATCATCTATAAGACAATTTTATATTTTTTAATTGGATATATTTTTACCAAGAATGTTACTCCCTCCGTGTCCCAAGAATACATTCGCCCTTTTCATTTTAGTCCGTCCCAAGAATATATTCGCCCCCTAAAAATGGAAATAATATACAATATCAATAACCTTACAATACTACAATATTACAAAAATGTCATCTTCCTTTTACACACAATTTAGTCAAAGTCAACTATATCATACACTTTATTTTACCCAATTACCCAAAATACACCTTCTCTTTCTTACATCACACAACCAAAAAGTTACTCTTAAACTCCATGCCAAAAAATATGCGAATGTATTCTTGACATGCAGGGAGTAATAATTTTCTTTAAAAATGGTGTCACCTTTTATCTCGATCATAAATTATTCACACTTTTCAACAGATAAATATATAACATTTTTATTTTTTTTAAATTTTATCACTCTCTATCATTTAATAATTACATTCTGTCAAATTTAAAATTTCATCTAAATGTATATGATTAATTAATATTAAAATTTAAATTTTCATCTAAATGTATACGATTAATTAATATTATACTAAAAGAGAATAAAATATTTATCTTCTATTTAACTCTAAAATGCTGTTAGAATATCGTTAATAATCTAACTATTTTGGTAATTTTAACCATTTGCTAAAACCACTGCAAAACCCCTCTCTACCGATGCCACTCCATGCGCAAATGGCTCTCTCTCATCTTTTTCAACCAAAATTGAACCTTCGGCTGCTCAGATTAGGTCTACCGCCCTATTTCACGCGATTCATTTCTCTTGTTATGTGATCTGCCAATCGAAAAGGAATATTTCTCTTGTGATTGAATTTAACCTTTTTGTAATATAATAATGATTATTGATTCATTATAGGTTTTTCAGCTGCAAGAGCAAAATTCGTCTCTTCGGAGTGTTCAAATGGCGAAAGCGTCAACAACCCATTGTCAAAAGAAGCTGCTGCTGTGGATTCTGGAATTATGCCCGTGGAGCAATCTGTAAAAGAGTAATTTTTATTTTTCGATGCTTAACGGGTGAAAATGGTCAATCCTTGAGCGACGAGCAAGTAGTCTGCGAAATTTTTCAGTCATTTTGGAAAATGTTGTAATCTGAAGATGTAATCTATTTCCTCATCTTTGAGCTTGAGAATTGCAGTGTTCTTCTGATACAAGAAGTAAATGGATGAAACTAAATGTTTTAGTCGATGAGCATCTCTGTTTTTCTTTTTCCTTTTCTTTTTAAACATAAAGCTTGAAGCAGGAGTTAGGCTGAGAGATACACATGAGATATGAGATATGGTAGTTTATGTGCATGGGCAAAAGGCAGTAGTGTTAGATGCATGAAACCTGCAGGTTTTGCTGACGTTTGATCTAATATCAATTTTGAAAAGCTAGCTCTTCAAGACTCATGACGTCATCCGTTATTGTGTTAATTGCACAGCATCACTATGATGCAGATGATGGAAAATTGCATTTTAGCCACAAGAAGTATATTGAATCTTAAATGTTGTTAACATAAATCTGTGGTGTTCGTATATTTAAAATTGGGACAAGAGTTGGTACTAAGAGGAGATGCTGATTGAACTCTATGTTTGAATGGATGTTAAAATTTTGTTTTTCTGATAGCAGGTGCTGTATATATTCTGATCCCTCGTGATTTGGGTGTAGGACTTTGGAGGAAACACCAGATTTCTTCTCTAAGGTAACATCAGTTGAGGATTTACTGGCTGGATATGTCGGCCCAAATAACTCCAAGGGACTATCTGTTCTATTTATGGAACATAAGGATAATCTGACTGAAACTGCAGCTGAGAATGAAAGAAGAAAAGCTGGGGCAGAACTGTTGGATAATCAACTCAAGAGACGAAAAACACGCCCTGCTAGAACAGAACTAGTAAAAAATAGAGTATTAGTAAAGTTCCTGCAGTGTCCTGTAGACGAGAATGATATACGTGAGTGTTTTAACAATTGTGGGGAAATCTTGAAAATTGAATTTCTTAATCCCCAAGGACCTCTGTTTAGATCTGCTTACGTTGAATTTAAGGTCAGTGATCAGATTATTCTTCCTGGGGATGTTGTTATTGGTTTTATGGCTGATATCTGCTGTATGCCTTAGCCGTCGAATTCTTCTCTGAACTTTGTGCTGACAACAAAAGTATGTGCTGTTGGTCATGTATTTGTACTCAGTAATTTGTTTGTTTTCCTGCAGACCAGAGAAGGGTTTGAGAAAGCTCTCAAAAAATCTGGGGCCAACATTCATAGTGGGCCTATAATTGTGGAATCACCTACTTCAAGGCAAAAGAATACTATAAAAATTCCTGTTCCTGCCTTGCTTGGTGATCCTGATATCCCATCTATATTAGTAAAAAATCCCACCAGGACTATAAAAATAGAACCGTTAACAAAAGAGACAAGTTTAGATCAAATTGAAGAAGCACTGGCCTTCTGTAAGAGCAAAATATCTGGATTCACAATTGGGTCCTCACACTCTGTTGCTTATGTGGAGTTTGAGGTTAAGAATTTGATATTTGATTTTATTTGCTTATCTAATCATTTATTTGGCTAAATCTATATTTCCTCTCCCGTCTATTTTTATTAATCTTAAATTAAATGTCCATACATTGTTATCAAAATGTCTACTTATTGTTAATCATTCCTTTGGACCTTGATGATACACTGTTGCAGACAGAGATTGGCAAAGAAAGGGCTCTGGCAAAACAGTGCATTAATGTTTTGGGAAGGGATTTGGTAATGCTAAGAATTGATTGTCCAAGAACGACAGTGGTAAGGATTGCGAACTTGGATGTCATAGACAAGAGCATTAGATGGACGTGCAAATTGTTTGGAGACGTTAGTTTATCCATAGTGAGAAGTCCTACAGTGCTAGATGTGCACTATAAACTTGCTGAATGGCCAAACATGGTGAAGATTCTGAATGGGTATGCTCTCAATATTCATGATTTCCTTTTACATTAAATATTTATGCTAATCACTATCATTCATCAGGATTTTTTCTACCTATATTATGATTTCTTTCTTTATTTTCAGACTCAATGGATCTGTAGTGAAAGGTAGACGACTGCAAGCCGAGCCTGCACCCGTCTTTCCCCCGGAAGTACTATTAGCTCTGTGGCAACACCCTGAGGAAAGAAAACATCTGAAAGACACAGTGCTGGCATTGTTGCATAAACTTTTGGAAAACAGATTAGATACATCTAAATTGAAATGATTTCTTTTGTAAGATTTGATCCATGAGCAGTGGAAAGAACGAATGTTATGGATTAGAAAGATTTTCCCTCATTTTCTATTTCGATCAGCGGTAAACACGCTTTGTCAAGAGACTGTAGCAAGCTCTCAGAGCTGTTAGTTTGTCATTATCATTGAGAAATTGCAAAGGAGTTTGTTGTACATTAAAACATCTGAAAGACACAGTGCTGGCATTGTTGCATAAACTTTTGGAAAACAGATTAGATACATCTAAATTGAAATGATTTCTTTTGTAAGATTTGATCCATGAGCAGTGGAAAGAACGAATGTTATGGATTAGAAAGATTTTCCCTCATTTTCTATTTCGATCAGCGGTAAACACGCTTTGTCAAGAGACTGTAGCAAGCTCTCAGAGCTGTTAGTTTGTCATTATCATTGAGAAATTGCAAAGGAGTTTGTTGTACATTAAAACATCTGAAAGACACAGTGCTGGCATTGTTGCATAAACTTTTGGAAAACAGATTAGATACATCTAAATTGAAATGATTTCTTTTGTAAGATTTGATCCATGAGCAGTGGAAAGAACGAATGTTATGGATTAGAAAGATTTTCCCTCATTTTCTATTTCGATCAGCGGTAAACACGCTTTGTCAAGAGACTGTAGCAAGCTCTCAGAGCTGTTAGTTTGTCATTATCATTGAGAAATTGCAAAGGAGTTTGTTGTACATTATTTCTTTGGTAATTACTGCATACTACATTGTAGTAAATTCAATCTTTTGCCATTGATCTTCACATACAGACGTTTCTTTTCAAAGATACCTGGAATGATCGATATAGCAATTAATATAAAGCAGGGAATATCACAATTTGATAGCGAAAAGGTGATCAAAGGAAACACATAACCCAACAGCCACTTTTCTCTTTGGGAATATTACTTTCTAAATTTAGATATGAAGAGGGTAACACTGGAAGCATCATAGTTTGATACAAAAAGGAGATCATCATCAAAAGAACTTGATACAAAGGAAACAATTTAGTTTGTTACAACATCTAATTACAGATTACCATTACCATAGCATCCAACCTAACCCAACTGTTCTAATGTCTTCTGACCGTTATAAACGGGGTTGAGCTTAGGTGTGGTGCTATCTCCGGTGAAAAACAATCAACCTTCTTATGGCATTGCGCAATTGGAGTAGAAGGCACCTTGTTTTCCAAGGGACTGAACGGCTGACGACTTGGCATCAGAATTGCCTTTTCGGGACGTAGGCAAGCTAGATGGCCACGAAGTTGGTTGTGGCACATCGGAAGCTTGCTCGTCAGTGTATCAGCCTCCTTCTCCCTTGGCACTGGAGCACCAGAAGGGTCCTGTTTACAGAAACCATGGAATGTAAGTTGAAAAGTAAGTCTAGCAATAAATGAATATAAAGACACTACTAAAGTTAAACATGTTTACCCCAAGAACAAGAAATGTGAACGCTTGCTGATCTCCTCCAAGATGGATCTCAATCAACTTTCTTAAGTCAGCAAGGGTTGAATCTTTCAAAACCTTCAATGTAGAAATGAACTTCCCAGTATTTTCTTTCGATGCTTCCCACTTCACATACACTTCAATGTCATCAGAGCTCTCATCCATTGTGTTGTGATCCTCCTTGAAATCCTTATCAAGCTCATTCTCTCCCAGATAGTGATCTGTGTCAAGTTTGGGGATTTCATCAATCATTTTTGGAGTAGAGTATTCTGCATTCTTAGGAACAGGAGTGTTGCTGTTCTGTGAAAGTTCTCTATAATTTCCACAGAGAGTGAAGATGTTTTGAATCCTTAATTGACGAGATGAGGCTGATTCCTCGTAGTTTTCAGGATCCTTGTACAATCTGGATCCTTCGAGCTCTAATGCATCTTTAAAGTAGTCAAACTTCTCTGCATTTGGGGTAACTATCAGCTTGTCCTGTACAACAACCTCCTTTTTCACCTCATCATCTAAGTGATTCTCATTTTCTTCATCCTCATTGTCATACTCGTCTTCCTCGTAGACAGTGGTTAAGCATGCTTTGTTGGGGAAACTAAATGTTCCATCATTGAAATTGTTTGCGTAGTAGGGGTAGCCAGAAATAGCAGTAGCTCCATTTGTTTCTGCTTTGTAAATCACTTTTGTCTCCATGTCAAGTGATTTGTCCAAATCCATGGATTTAACCATGTCCGAATCATCAGAACAAACTTCCATCAGCCTTTTCATAAAGCTACCACCTTCCATTTCTACTGATGAATTCCCTGCCCTTGAAAGGCGAAGTTCTGATTCGATATCCTCTAAACGCTGCCTCAGCATTTCAACCTCTTGTTGCTGTTGAAAAATCTTCTCTTCCATCTTTCGTCTTTCCATCTCAACAAGTTCATTGGCCATCTTCTGACATTCATGAATCTTCCTCTCTAATTCCCTCAGCATCTTCGTCCTTTCGTTTACTTTTAAATTGATCTCTTCTTCACTTGTTGCAGCTCCTCTCTTTTCTACCACTGCAAGTTTTGCCCTTAGACTAGAAACTTCCTCCTCTCTCTTTGATAACTCTTTCTGAGCCTCATTTCGTTCTTTTTCCCGGATTTTGTTTTCATTTTGTAACTTGCAGATAAACTGGTCCAGTGCTGCTATCCTTGATCCTAGAATAACAGCTGATGAAGAATCTTCAGCACCCTTGTCTTTAACAGGTGTATGAGGACCCCGAACGATACACTTTGCTTTCGCTCCGTATTCTAGGGTGGCAATGGTTTTATGCAACTCTTTTGGATCAGGGCTCGCACAAAGTATCATCAAGATTTTGGACTTATCATCCTCAAATGAATCCTGTCGAACAAAAATTAATAAATAAAATAATACGATGAATAATTCATAAACTGTAAAAGGTGGATGTACCTGAAGAAGCATGGTTAACTTGCTGTCTCTAAATGGCACATGAGAATCACCATTTGCTATTGATTCAACCACTCTCTTCAAGGCTATGTTACCTTGGTTAATCTTTGCTGTCTGCATATACAAGGGTTGTCTTGATTCATAACTATTGTAGTTGAAGAATACATACATATCTTAAGCTTCTCAAGAAATATTCAACAATATGTACCTGCATTTTTGCTTCTGATCCAATTTGACCAGCTTGTTCTATATTTTCTGAACCGGCCATGTCTACGAGCATAAGCCTTCCTCCAACAGTTGGAACATCAACAATTATCTGCAAAAAATGTGAAACTCCAAAATATAAATGAACTCATTCAAACAATACAAGTACTGAAGAAACCATACCATGCAATGGCTTCTAGAGCTTCTTTCATTACAAAGTGTGCTTTTCACTATTCTTCTCTTCTCCACTTTCTGAATCTCTTTCAGTATCTTTCCAGCTTCATTTCCTGAAATAAAAGTGGCGTTTTTCGCTTTCTTTCCCATCACTTCCAGTTTCACCTGTGAAGTGATAGAGCACCAAAGCAGTTAATACAATCTAAACATTACAGGTAAGCCTTCTCATAAACATCTCCTTATCTTTGGTCATACATAAGGATGGATTATTTGAATTACTCTCCCTAAACAAAGTTCTTCAACCAAATCAACAATCAAGCTAACTCTGAAACATCTAATGACACATCAAAGCAAACTAACAAGTCAGAATGTACAAAACAAATGCCATCAAACCCACCAAAGTTTCAGTTAACAATGTTTCAATAGATCAAAATCAAAAAGAAAATCACCTTAGAAGCTGATCCACTCTTTGACCATCCAAGACTAAACCCTCCACCTTGATTGGCTGATGACAGCAGATCATATATCTCTTCATTGTAAATCTCCAAAACAGTAACTTGAACAAATGTACCCACACCCAATCTCTCTTCATCTTCTTCACCCAAAATGCCCTTCAAAGAATTGTACACTATCCCCGGTTGCTTCAAACACCCAAACATCGTGTGAGACTTCCCAGAGCCCGTCGGGCCGTACATCATGATGGTGCACTTTTGCCCTAACTTCACACCATTTATCCTCGATTCAACAAATTTCTTGTAAAACCCTTCAAGATCATCCTCTTCTGAGACTGAAACTCCATCGAGACTGAAATCCCTGTACCCGATTTCCGTTTTCAATCTCAACGACTTGCCATCTCCCGTGATTTGTAGGGCAGAGTAGGGGTTAGGTTTGTTCTTCTGCTCAGGGTGGTCACGGATTCTTCCGATGACTTCCACGGGGTGCTCAGATGGACCGGCCGCCGCAACGGCGGCGGTTTCTTTCAGAAAATTCAGACGCTGCCTCGATTGAGGCGTCTTCGAGTGGTGGTGTGCAGTATTTGGCTTCGTCGACGGTGTGGAAAGGTTGGATTTTGAGGAAGGCGTGGGAGCCATGGATTTGAGTTGGAGAAATTAAAAACCCAGAATGTAACGGAGATTCTTCGATTTAAGATGCAACAGATATCGGAATCTTTGAGTGATTAGAGAGATTTTGATCTGGGTTTTTAATTTCTAAGAATTCCAGAAGAGATGAGAGAGAAATTTGAAGATTAAAACCCTTTCCCCTTGTGTAGAAAAGGATTTGAATATGAAAATGGAGGAATTCTCAGAAACAGCTGTGGTTCAAGAAACGAATGGAAATGTGATTGATTGATTTGGTACTTTGTTCATTTGAGTTTGAATTAATATAGCCGTTAAATAACGTCTACATTTTTCAAGGCTAAAATGGTCTCGTGATTACATTTAAGAAGGTACGGCCCGCAATTTTGGGCTATGGAATTGGGCCTAGCCCAGTAATGAGATACATTAGTTTCTTGATCTCTCTCCCTCTTTTTTTTTAATTTAATTTTATTTTAAAGGGAGGTTAAAAAAAATGCACAGCTTATTGTCAAATGTTTTTCTTCAGACAAGAAAAAGTGGATTTACTTTTTCAAATAAATGTAATGCTTAATGTATGTATAAACATTATTAAAAAGTAATTTTAGAAGGAAATATAAAGTTCAAATACATGTACTACTATTTTAAAAATATTACTGTAGATGCTGGAAAATATTTTGTGAAAAGATCAAGAAGTTTTGTGTTAATTTAATACGTATGACTTGTTTGCTCTGAGTAAAATTAAAACAAACTTTTTGTAGGTGATTAAAAAAAAATGTATGTAACAAACAATAATTAAAAAAAAAAGGTAACACGCAGCAGTTTGAAGAGTAACACAACAATTTGCAGTGCGATTGTGCGAATATCTTTTGGACAATAAAATTACTACATTAGTTACTAGGAAACCATAAAATAACTAGTACTAATAGAAAACAAAAAAAAATGCATACTACAGTGGGAATTTGTAGTATGATACGAATGTGTTCAATTCATTCATTTTTTTTTTTAAATTTACTTTATTAACTTTTGGGTGTAATGTGACATTTTAAAAAAAGAGGTTATTAATTTAGTTTTGAACATTTACTACTTTAAGGTAGACATGCACAAATGAACCACGGTTCCCAGAACCGGGGAACCGCCGGTTTTAACCGGAACCGGAACCGCCGGTTCCGGAACCGGAAAAAAACCGGAACCGGCTAAGGAAGGTTCGGTTCCGGTTCCTCATATTTGGGAAAAAACCGGCGGTTCCGATTCCGAACCGGCAGTTCCGGTTCGAACCGCCGGTTTTTTTATTTTTTACGCTTAAAATCCAAAAAAAAATAATAATAATAAAACCGGAACCGGCGGTTCCGAACCGGAACCGTCGGTTCCGGTTCCTCCTATCTTGGAACCGGAACCGCCGGTTCGGAACCGGAGTGCATGTCTACTTTAAGGTGATGAGTGAAAAAATAGTTGGGATGGAGGAGTATTTAGAATCGGAAACTACTAAATTTAAGATGATGTCACAAACTCGTGAATTTCTGTACAATTGATGTAGATACATCTGCAAAAGAGAAGCTACAGAGAGAAGAGAATGCATAGAAAACAATCTGTATCATATTGTAGTAATGCAAACAAGAAATCAAAACCTATGAGATAACAAAAACCCTCAACTCCCCTCTGTCTCCTCGAGTTATACGTGTATCGCAGTCGAGGTACGTTACTTCAAACTCTCCGGTTCCTGTATTAGACGGCGGCCTCAATGCATCCGGGATACGAGGCACATCCAATGGTGGCAGCTGCGATAGGTTTCCTGTTGTTTTCAGCGTTGTCTTCTCGAAGGTGATCTTGATCCCACAAGTTCCTATTCAAACACTAATCATTAGTACAACATAGGCATAGGCAAGGTGAAGGTGTAATGCAATGAGATAGATAACAACCTGTGATTTCAAATTTGTGAGCTAAGGTGGCAGTGAGTTGGAGAGGTGGCAAAGGAAATGGAGCGCCCAGCTCAAGCTCGACTATGTTGTCGAAATCTTTGCTAAAGACATCAATCCTTTGGAATACCTAATCAAACACAGGATGATGATTGAAGTTACTCGAGAAAAAAGACAATCTTGCTGATTAATGTGAAGTAACATACCTGACCGAGAGTAATGGGAAGAAGTCTTCCTGTGGGAGGGCCAGGGCGGCTACCCCCAAGGGTCCGAGACGAGAAAGCGCTGCTGTAGATGAGTTTCCATCGGCCTTGGAGCTTATCAAGATCGTCCGACAGATTGACTGGTTCTCCAGCTGATTCCAGCTCTTTTGCAGCAGCTTCAGCTTTTCTTAGATCATCTTCACTTGCAGCAAGACCTCTATTTAGCCCAGAAACCGCGCTCTGTACCCCAATCGATTAATTCCGATTTCTAACTCTTCAGATTACAAGTCTGTATAGGGACCTTACTAAGCATATAATTTAACCACACCACTTATAGAATTGAGATCACATAGAGTAAATGAAACCAGCATACACAGCTATCTTCTCTCTCAATAGGAAGGGCTACATTTTTCCTGATGTTTTGAAATCAGACAACACCCCACTATTGTAAATTTGTAATAAGATGCTTGATCATGAAGTAGTTGAAATCAGACAACACCCCACCCCAAATTCAAAATGGTACATTGGTGCCCTCTGAAATGATTCAGATTTTAACTCAGAAGTACATTAACAGCTACCATATTGATAAAGATATTTTTGAGTGATTTGTATATCACAATTCTCCCTCATATTAAATTAACCATTCGTCAACAAAAACAGAATTCGGACAGTCTTCAACTCTATCCTAATCAATCAAGTTCATCACATCCAGTACCAAAACTGCCAATAAAATGAACACTTCTCCACAAACGAAAATCTAAGTAGGACCCACAAGATGAATCCATCAACACATCAAAATCAATCATGATAAAATTCAAAACAAAATCTCAGGACAGGATGAAAAAGGGCGGGTAAGAATTCATACCAATAGCTTGATCTTAAGGGACCCAACAAGATCATCGTTGGACTGTGCAGGTTTAATGAATTCGACTTTAGCAGAAGAAGACTGGCACACAACTCCCTTCTTGAAATCGCACTTCGAACAATGGCGGATTTTGTGGTTTCTTGATAAATGGGAAGCATTCGAAAGAGATGTTCTTGAGGATGATGAAGTGAGATTGGAAGAGAGGAGGGGGGAGTGAAGCAGGGAAGCCATCTGGAATTGAGTGAGTGGATTCAAAAATATCAAGAATTGCCTTTACTTCTATCTTCTTTTTTCTGTGTCTGAAAAATGAAAACGTGTTTGTACTTCGTAGAACCTATTTTGGAAGTAAACACAAAAGAAAAATCGAAACTTTTCGTCTTGACAGAGAAAAAAAAAATCGAAACTTTTCGAAAGTATTAAAAAAAAAAAAATAAAAAATCTTTCAGTCGATATAAAGCCTATTTTCAACACAATTACATAAATACCCACCACGTATTGTTTTCTCTTTCCTGCTCGTTCCACATTATAGACATTTCTTCATTTTACACATTTATTAAATATTAATTGATTATAAGGACCTGCTACCTAGTAATTTTTAAGAATTCTCACTTAATTCAAAATATTAAAAAAAAAAAAAAGAACTAAGAGGTAAAACAGAGAGAGATAAATATTATAAGGCCGTGAAAAATAAATGTGTCGTTTTGGTGAAAAAAGAGTACGCCTATCTTGGTAGAACAGAGAGGAGAAGTAATCACGACATAGTTGCCACTTCTCATCAATTGAGTATTATTTTTCATTAAAAAATGTATCATTTTGATGTTATGGACCAAAGCGTCTCATGGAAGATAAATAGAAAATTAGCAAACCAATTTCGTCGTTCGTATCGCTTCATCTTTCCACCCTTTCCGGATTTGCAAACACCGGATGCTGAGGATGAGACAGGCTCTTGTTTCTTAGTTCGCTCGCCCTGGATGCCGAGGAACTAACTCTGCAACATGAAGCATTCGTTGCTTCCCAGCAAAACACCAAACAGGGATTCAGACATATTGCAGGAACTGAATATAACAACACAAACGTTAACTGGAAGCACACCGCATATCCCTGTTAGCTATAAATTCATTATGGAGCAACAGAGGAGCAGGAGCGATACCACTTGGCGCAAAAAGGAGAAGAAGACAGGACAATACAGGAAGCAACATGTAAACCTCAGTTCATACAATTGAAGGTACCGCACAATCAAAATAAAATATATGCCTCCCCAAAGCTTACTACAATCTTTAAAGCTTGTTCATGAAAATCCTTCAGTTTCTATGAGAAATTACGTAAGTTCTTCAATAAGGAACCACTCCAAATTATAATAATATCAACAAAAAGCTCATGTAAGTGGCTGATTGCATTCTTTATAGCTTACAATGAAAAATTCTTTAATATCTACATTGAGGCCCGAGTTTTTTAATCAGTCTATAAACAAATGATTTCAGCAAGTTTTGCCAAAGTTAATCTTTTCAACTGTGATATGTCAGCTAAATTGAAAGCATCATCAATTAGGATTTGATAAATTTACGAGGATAAACCACAAATCAATATTCATTACCACCACAAGAACTCATGATCACCGAAAGATATCCTCCCTCATAGCACATTAAACAAGAAAAAACCACAAGTAATAAATAATAGAAGCACATCACACTGCTTACTTGTAAAAATTGATGGATTGTATCGGGTTCCATCTTCCCTTTTCAACAGAACTCTCACCCAGCCTCTTTGCATTAAATCCCGTGGATACGCCTTCTCACTCTAGTTTAAGTTTAAAATCCAATAAAGCCCATAAGGAATTAGTGCAATTCTTGCATCCCAAATGAAAAAAAGACCTAATTCAAAGATGTGTAAGGATACCTCGATTGCACAGGGGAGTTTCAAGTGGACACAACATTCATAAAATCATGGTGACTCAACAGATCAATAGCCTACTACGACAGAATGACACCTACACCACTACAGAGATCATATCCAACATTTATACGGAGATCATATCCAACATTGGCCAAATAGAGACACCCTGATGTTGTTTGGAGTATTTAACAATTAGAATAAGTTATAAAATATTCTCTCAAGTGACTTCTTTTCAAGACTGCATATATATCGAGACTTAGATTGAAACAAGTATGAAAGGATGTATAATACTCACCAAGGAAAGATGTAAGATGGAGTTAAAAAGCTGCATTGGAGGGTGATGACAGGATAACCTTCCTTCCTAATGGTTTTCTCTATGCCGACCAATCAGCTTCCTCCCTGAAAAAACAAAGGCAATATATAGTGTTCTTGACTCAACCTAGGATTATATTAAACAAAGAAACCGATTATTATCTACCCTGGAATACAAAAGGCAAATTAACAGACATACTCAACAATCAGGAACAACAAAAGACTGATTAACAAGTACAAAGGATAAGGATATTTTTCTAGGTACCTGAAGTATTACTACTAGTGATCATAATATTCTCCAGATTCTGAGCAATATCAATCTTCCCTTGTGCACGAGAGGCTTGAATCATTGTAGCAAATGTTATATCATCTGGTTTACATCCATTTCCCTCCATTGCCATGAATAACTCCATCATTTTTTCTATATCACCAGCTTTTCCATAGGCATTGATTATGCAGTTGAAAAAGGGTGTGTCGAGCACCACATCAGTATTCTCCACTTGCCTTAATACTGAACCAACTTTACCTAAAAGCCCTGCTTTACTATACGCAGAGACGAGAGAACTGTATGTAATCATATTAGGTTTCACACCTTGATGTTTCATTTTCAGGAAAGCTTCATCCATCTTCTCAATATCTCCTGCCTTTCCAAATACCTCAATGATTATATTATAAGTGATTGCCGAAGGCGAAAAGAATCTTTTCTTCATAAACTCCATAACAGACGACATTTTCTTATACATGGCAGAATTCCCATAAGATCGGATAAGGATGTTATATGTGACTATATCAGGCTTTAACCCCATCAGCTGAAACTCATCAAACCACTTCTCCATTTCCTTAATTCTTCCACATCCACCATATGCTCCAATAACAGAGTTAAAAGTAAAAATATCAGGACAACAATCGCCACTTTGAATCATGTCACTCAATGAGTTCTCCATCAACTCAAAACATTTAGCTTTTCCATATCCGTCAATTAAGATGTTATAAGTAACAGTATTACATTCAATTCCTGACTCTAACATATCCTTAAGAATTAACTCAATCACATCAAAATGATGTTGATTAATGCAGCTTTTGATAAGGGTGGAGTAAGTGAAAGCATCTGGCTTGCAATTGTTAACAGACTTCATTTCTTGAACTAATCTAAATGCTCTGTCAAATTGACCATTGAGGGCAAATGCACCCACGAGTGCAGTGTACACGTCGATGGTAGGCTGAAGGCCATCAGACAGCATCGTCTCGAAAAGCAAGCTAGCCTCATTTGGCTGCTTGCATTTGCCAAGCATCACTATAAGCTTTGCATATGTCTGACCTCGTGGCTCATACCAATGCTGCATACGCAGAAGGCCGAATATCTGCAAACAGGATTAAGCATTCTTCTTTAACAAAACAACCAAATCTGATAGAGTCAATCAAGGGGTCAGCCAAACCATGTTTATTCTTGCTGCAATCATGCTAATCACCAATCTGGTGGGTTAGCAAGTGCTGATTTAAGGGAGAATAGATTTGACAATAATTATGTTCTTTCCATATTAATAAATTAGGTCTCAAATAAATGATTATAAATAAGTGTGCATAGAAGAGGTGAAGATCGTCTAGAAATATCTTTGTGTAGTCTATTAGCAGCTTAGGCTGACGGGAGTCATCCGGGGGATCGTATTTTTACGTTCCTATTGTACTTCTATCCTTCCTCATTTATAATATCAGCATCTTTACTCGATCAAAATCACCTACAGTATAATTTAGCATTTCATAAACATTCATTAAATAAATGGAAAAGGAAACTCTTATCAGCTGATAATTTATAGAGTACAAAAACAAAAACAAATAATTTTCAGCATCAGCAATATCTAGCTCATTGAACCCTATCAGCTGATAATTTATATACAAAAACAAAAACAAATCATTTTCAGCATCAGCAATATCTAGCTCATTGAACCCATTTACAAATACACAGTGAAGAGATATCCACAGCGAAGAGATATAACATTTAAAGCATAAAATTTCCAAATATTTCAGAGAGCAAACGAAGCATCAATAACAAAATTAAAACTTTATACGAAGGTAACAAAACCTTAAGAGCAGACTCCCAACGATTCTGCTTAATTGCATCATTCAGAGCTTCCAACACAGCCTTCGGCCAGAGATTGTTGTACTTGGAAGAGTTTGCTTTTCTCTCAATGGCTTTAATGGCAGAATCCGTTCTCAAGATTCTGGAGAGGTCTTTCTTGGAAAATTTGCGAATCTGGAGAGCCTGTTGCTGATAATTGCAGTCAGACTTTGGGTTTTTCTTCGCAAATAAATTCACCTCAAATCGAGGTTTATCTGCGATGAGAAGGTGGTTGAGCTCCATCTTCACCGGCTTAATTTCCCGATTAGCTTCACCGGCGAAAACCGGAAACGGCGATAGAGTCGGGGAGTTACCCACTATGTATGACGCGTTATATTTTAATGGATATAAGAAAAAAATTAATCAAATATTACTTCTTTTATTTATTTATTTACTCCCTCCGTCCCGGATATTTTTACCCGTTTGTACGGGCACGGAGATTAAGACGTTTTATTTTTTTAATATATAATGTAAGAGAAAGTAGGGATAAATTAGTAATTTAAAAAGAAAAGGTGAATAAAGTTATTGGGAATGATGGATAAAGTGTAAAAAAATAATTAAAGTTGTTGGGATTGTAAAAAGTAGGTAATAAAATATTATATATTTTTGCCAAAAATGGAATGGGTAAAAATACGTGGGACACCCCAAAATGGAAAGTGGGTAAAAATACGTGGGACGGAGGGAGTATTTTTTATTAAAATACTCCCATCATTCGAGGATTTAATATGCAATTCTTATTTGTTGCCTTCTTTTAAATAAGAAATTATATACTAATACTTCATAATTTAAATAGTCATCATACAATAAAAATTATCTCAAATGACTTCTTTTAAAAGAAATATGGGACCCGAATGATAATTCATCTATCAATGGAGTACGATTTAAAACATTTTATTATTAATTTAAATTCGAAAAATATCAAATTATTAATTCAAGATTTAAAATTATAAAATCACTCAAAAAAAAAATTCATGACCTGTTTCATTTCAAGCTCTAAAGATATACATTTACTTTTTACAAGTGAATTAAGAAATATTATTAACTTAATGTGTAGTAAGTAGTTATATTAGTAAGATGTGTGAGAGGTAGGGTTGTAAATGAATCAAATAATTCAAATTCGATTCGGTATTCGAATTCAAAAATTTTGAATTCAAATGCGAATTCGAATAACTATTTAAGTTCGAATAATATTCGAATTGAATATGATTATTAAGATATTCGATTCGAATATTTGTGAATATATTCGAATAATAATATAATACTCCCTCCGTCCCATAGTTATGTTCACCGTTACTGTAGATACGGAGTTTAAGAAAAGTTGATTTTTGACTAACTTTATTGACTTTTTAGGGGTATTGTGGTATTTTTAGGTAATAAATAAATTATAAAGTAAGTTATGTGTGTTAGGTGTGAGTGATATTTTTGAAATTAAGATAACTTTTGAGGTTGTTGGTTAATGTGAACTTTCCATTTTTTGGTGGTGAACATAAGTGTGGGACGGACGAAAACGGAAAGTGTGAACATAAGTATGGGACAGAGGGAGTATATATTAATTATATATTTTTATATATTAAATATAATATTTTGTTTTATAAATATAAATAAATATGTATATTATCTAATTTATTAATATCTTAAAATAAAAGGAAAATATATATTTTAAATTTTTTTTATATATAATGTGAATTATTTAATTATAATTTTTAATAATTTAATGGTTGATGTATTTAGTGAGTTTTTTTCTTAAATTTATTAATAGTACAAGAAATTAAAAATATATTTAAAAAAAAATGAATTTACAATTTCGAATCGAATTCGAATTTAAATATTCAATTTCGAATATTCAAATTCGAATACTCGAATATATTCGAATAGTTCATTTATTACCTTCGAATCGATTTCGAATTCGATTAATTATCGAATTCGAATGCGAATATTCGAATATTTAATCAAATACCATTCAAATACCTTAGTATTCGATTCGATTCGATTCTTTTACAACCCTAGTGAGAGGATCTATATATTAAAAGTAGTAGTGTTGTGTGTGGATCCCATGTGTTTAAAAAAAGAAATATATGACTTTGGTGCAGACTTTTAATATAGCAAAATGTATATCTTTCCGGCAGACGAAAAAAGTATATTTTATTTTAATTTTATTTTAATCTTTAAGTTTTTTTTTATAAATAGAATAATCCAAAATAATTTATATATTTTCATAACACGTGCCCACTATATTAATACAGTCAAAATTAATACTAAGTAATGAGATTATATTATTGTAGTATTTTTTAATAATAACTTACTTTTAATTTCTAAAAAGATACCATTACTACAAATTTTAGTCTACAAAACTTTGCAATAAATAAATAGAGTAACATTTCCTTGAATCATTGACCTTAGAGCATCTCCAGCAAGGATGCAAAAGTGGCTGTGGTTGTAGCTGCAAAATTCATATACTCCTTCCAGCAATTCCATATTAGGCTGCAAATTGGAGAAAATCAATGTAGCATTTAGATTTTCCAAATGCTACATTTGCATCCAATTTTTTTAACTTATTTTTAATTATATAATTTAAATAATAGAAAATATTTTAATAATTAATGATAAATTAATATGTATATTGTATATATTAGTGTCCACTTTTCTGTATTTTTAAAAAAATTATTTTTTACTTATTTATAATAATTAATTTAAATAAGTAAATAAATATTTTGATTGTTAATTTTAATTTTATATATTTTGTAATTTTATATTTATATATTTTGTAATGTAATTTTAATTTTAATTGTTGTCTTAATTCATGTTTAAATAAATTATAACGTAATTTTAATAATTATATTATTTTAATTTTAGGCATATTGATATTTTTATTATATTATTTTTTGTATTAAAAATAAAAATAAATAATAAATTAAATGTAAAATAAAAAAAAAATATTTTTAATAAAATGAATATAAATAATTACTGATAGATACACACTTTGTACCCCTAATTACTACTAGATACATTGATTTAAAATAATTATTATTTAATACAAAATATTAAAGTAAAATACCAAATATACCCCTAAACCCATATACCTTTAAAACACTAACCCCAACCTCCACCCACCACCGGACCACTGCCGCCGGCGGAGCTCCGGCGGCCGGTCGCCGGAAAATCTGTTCGTCAGAAAAAAAAAAAAAAACTGGTCGCCGGAAAGCTGCCGCGCCGCCGCCGCCGGAGCTCCGGCAGCCGGTCGTCGGAAAAACTGTTCGTCCAAAAAAAAAAAAGAAAAAAAAAAACTGGTCGCCGGAAAAACTGCCGCCGCCGGAAAAGCTGTCGGACCGCCGCCGCCGGACCACCACATTTTTTTGCTGCACAAACTTTTTTTTTCCTGCACACACTTTTTTTGCTGCACATGAACTTTTGCTGCACACAATATTTATGTGCAGCACATTAATAGGGGTAATATTGGAATATCACTATATATTTTTGTACCTAGTAGTAATACTTTTGTATGTTAGTATCTCATAGTAATTTAGGGTTTTTTTGTGTACCTAGTAGTAATCCTCCCAAATGAATATATATTATTTTAAGTTTTGGAGTGAAAAATGGAGGAAACTGCTGGAGATGATTTATTTAGTTGACTGCATTTTAGAGATGAATGTGCTGTAAAATATACATCATACATAATACTGTCAAAATTTTTCAAAATCTGAAAAACTTCAATTTTCCCGCTCATATAGAATATCGAATCCCTCTCCTTTAAGAAGCAGATTCAGATGAATTTCTTGAATTATTCTCCACCAAAAAAAGTCTAAAATCACGCACAGATAGATTGCCTGCATTTGTTTTTCCAATGTCCGCATCATCGGCACGCCGGATCAAGGAACGTGGTGGCGGAGATGCTGGCGGAAAAGTCGCCGGTGCACCCACCGGAAAAATATCGCCACTCGTAGGAAGGTCAATCTCAACAGGGAAGGAGAATCCTAGGCCCACATCACGGGTTCGGGCCGCAACCCAAAAGCCCACCATACGACCAATGGCGCGTATAGATAAGTCCGCGGTGGCAGCTCCGGCGGCGGAGGAGCCACGGTCCAGGCGGTCTACTTCGTCGGTGCCGAGAGGTAGGAGCTCTAGCCCTTCTGAATTTACCAGGGTTTTGTCTGATATGAGGAAGAACTCTTCCAGGGTTTCCCTGGAATCGTCCCGGAGAAGAGAAAATAGTGTTACTTTAAAGGGGTTGAATGAGAAATCTGGTGAAAAATCTGACCTTGAAAAAAGGGTTTCAAAAGATTTGGTGAAGAATGAGGAATCTGTGAGTAAATTCCAAGGGGGTTTTCAGGAAAACAAGAAAGTTAAGATTAGGGTTGAGAATAGTGGGAATAGTAATGCAAAAGAGGAAGCTTTATGCTCTGATTCTCTAGGAGCAGATCTGGAGAAAAGGGGTTTGAAAGATTTTGAGAAAAAGAGGTATAGTTTGGAGAATCCAGAAGGGGATAATCAAGAAAATAGGAAAATTAATTTTAAGGTTTTGAATGGGAACAGTGAAGAAAGAGAGCCAAATTTGAGCTCCACCACGGTGAAAAGATCCTATCTTGATGATTTTAGTCAAGACTCGAGTATAGATTCTGATCTTAAAAGTAGCAAAATTTCTAAGGAGGCAAAGCTGAAATCTTGCACCGTGGGAGTCGCATCAGGGTTGATGACTTCTGGAGAGTCAAAAGTAGCAGTAAAAAAAAGGTAATTGTTCGGTTACAATACGCGAAAATGTTGCAAACAAATATCCCAGCAAGCTGCATGAAAAACTTGCCTTTTTGGAAGGGAAGGTGAACAGGATAGCATCTGACATAAAGAAGACTAAAGAGATTCTGGATATGAACAATCCAGATGCTTCCAAGTTGATTTTGTCTGACATTCAAGAAAAAGTTTCAGGTATTGAGAAGGCAATGGGTTATGTTGCTGGTACTGATGGAGGATCCAAGGTGGGGTCGGTGAGAAGTGGAGGTCCAGATGAGAAGGAAGAGAAGGGAATCGCCAATGCTATAAGTTTGGGAAAGGGGTTGAATGCCGAAGAACTGGAAGCACGGCTGTTTCCTCATCATAAGTTGATTAGAGATAGGACCTTCTCTAAGACAACATCCAGAGGTTCTGAAACCCATGCATTAGTTGGAGAATCTACCAGCATAGATGAAGAGAAATTAACAACTTTTGATGATAATGCTATTACGACAGAATTCCTAACCTCTTTGAGTAAAGAGGAGTCTCAAGATGATCCAGTGGCAAGTAAGCTTCAAGAGATGGATGAGTATATGACATCTATAGCAGAAAGTTCTTCTCTACATGCATTGAATGGAAAAGGTGATATTAGTGCTCTGCTTATGGCCGATGAAAAGCTCGATGAGTTTGATGAACCAGAGAAAGTGTCAGCCATGATATTGAAAGAGGAGGTACAAGAGGATTTTTCATATAAATTGAGTGATATTGGGCACAAGACCTCAACGGGAGGATGGTTTGTGTCAGAAGGCGAGTCTGTTCTTCTTGCTCATGATGATGGCTCTTGTTCATTCTATGATATTGCTAACTCTGAGGTATTCTATTAAAAATTGTCCTTTTTAATATGCTTATTTATTTGTGGTGATTATCAGTGCTTTTAATATCCATGTATGCGTAGTATATAGAGCTTTTATTTTTTGAAATATATGATAAATCATTCTTTATAAACAATATAATTATTTTGTTGCTTTCCAGGAGAAGGCTGAATACAGGCCCCCTGCTGGAATCTTACCAAGCACGTGGCAAGATTGTTGGATAATCCGTGCTCCTTGTGCAGATGGATGCTATGGGAGATATGTTGTGGCAGCATCAGCTGGAAATTCTGTTCAATCTGGGTTCTGCTCATGGGATTTCTACACAAAACAGATAAGAGCTTTTAAGCTTGAGGATGAAACCCCGCGTGTAAGAACAGCTCTAGCTCCTATATCAAATAACACTATGTATGAAAGGAATACACTGTCATCTGTTATGGCCACTGAAAACCGACAATGGTGGTATAAACCGTGTGGACCACTCATTGTATCAACAGCTAGTAGTCAAAGGATGGTGCAAATTTATGATATTCGTGATGGGGAGCAAGTCATGAAATGGGAGTTGCGGAGGCCTGTCGTAGCTATGGATTATGCTAGCCCTTTGCAATGGAGAAACCGAGGGAAAGTGGCAGTAGCACAATCAGATGCTATTTCTTTATGGGATGTGAGCTCTCTCAGTTCTCGTGAATCCCAGTCAGTGTCTGCATCTGGTCGTAAAATCACCGCTTTTCATGTGAATAACACTGATGCAGAATTAGGTGGAGGAGTTAGACAAAGGTAATAAATAGATTTGAGAATTGTCTGTAGTTTGGCTAATCAAACTTTATCTCCCATGTTTTATTAATATTCAGAGTACTTGTGTTTGCTTGCTGTGGAAGGGATTTTTAAATTCAGTTATACTAGGATATCATTTACTATTTCTCTACCTTAGCTTTTCTCTTTGTAGATTATTGGAGTACTATGTATGGCTACTAATGCACACATGTTCTGCAGAGTTAGTTCGTCTGAAGTAGAATGCAACGACGGAGTATTCTGCACTTCCGATTCTATAAATGTGCTTGATTTCAGGCAGCCCTCAGGTATAGCTTTAAAGATGCCCAAAGTTGGTGTGGATGTTCAATCAGCTTTCTCCCGTGGGGACTCCATCTACATTGGATGCTCCAGTCTAAGATCAGCTGGGAAACAGCAATACACTTCCCAAATCCAGCAGTTCTCATTGCGGAAACAGCAACTTTTTAGCACCTATACTTTACCAGAATCAAATGCTCATAGCCACTTCACAGCATTGACACAAGTGTGGGGAGACTCAAGCCTTGTCATGGGAGTATGTGGACTTGGTTTATTTGTTTTCGATTCTTTGAAAGACGATGGACTACCGAGCTTCACAATGGACTACAATAGCAGCACACAGAATGTGAAGGAAATAATTGGACCAGATGATATGTATTACCCTACTTTTGATTATTTGGCGTCGAGGGTACTCCTCATATCCAAAGATCGTCCTGCTCGTTGGAGGTATTTATTCTAGATGTGTTTCAGCTGCATAAATCGAGTGATTTCTTATCGCTTGTCCTTTGCTTTTTGTAATTTAACCTTCTTCTTCTGAGTGAATGTGTGGTATTGTTTTTGGATGCAATGCAGCTTTATATGTAATTACTGCATCATAATCAGCTTTATAAGTTAATTTTATGGTTTAGTATCGTATCTCAAGTGCTTTGCGATTTTGAGGAAATAAAAACTGCTGCTACTATGTTTTCATCAATCTTAAAACGTTGGATGTGTTTGTCTCTGAAGCTGTTGTCTTGTTACTATCCTTGCTCAATTCATTAGTTTGACATCAATGACAGAATGAACCGAAAACAACTCATGTTCTTACATTAATTAACATCAAATTACAAGTTACAATGTAATTCTGCAGCCATTTCTTGTGAATTGGATTACATCTGATCTCAACATACGTGTATTTACAAAATGAAAATTCCGTGAGAGATGTCGATTCCAGAGTTGAAACTGGCTGGTTGCCATTAGCCTAACAGCTTGGTTATATATTGTTGGATCCTCTGTGGCACGAGGTACGTTTGATCCGTCTGATCTATATATCCCTTGTTCTGCTCCTCCTTCCAAGCCTCTCTGATGCATTGCTTCGATATTTCTGTTCATTGCATGGAATCCATCTCTCTGAATGGCAATGGCACTGTCTTCACTGCTCTATACTTCCCAGCATTGTTGACATGCTCATTTTCCAATCTGTGTTGGCATATGAAGTAAAATTAGTCTATAAGTACATATTACTGCTGTCTCTGTTGAAAATAATTGAATGCTGCTGGTTAGGAGTTCACCTGTAGTAATTCCAGTGCCCACGCCGGATAACCTCTAGTGATGCTAAGCAAAAATCAAGCAAACGAGACTCCAACATCCCAATATTGAATTTCATCACGGTTTCCACCCATGCTACTCTTAGCACAAAGTTTAATGCCTGAGTTCATACAATCAAGCCCAGAGGATCAGACACAAGTTCAACAATGTTGAGAGAGGGAGGAAAAGGGGGGGGGGGGGGGTTGTGTAGCAAATGAGAACTCACTATGGATACATAGTAAGTGCCCTTTTTCTTCAGTACTAAATCATCTCTGAGCCAAAGATTCTTGGATTTAGGGTTAAGTAGTCCCCAATCTTTGACAAAATCCCAGTACAGTTGGTAAACCGTTGCCACGACTGAAGTCACCACAACTATGACCATCCATAGTTGTGAGGGCTGACTAGCGTATGTTAGTCTAGCCCCAGCTGCCACCATAGCAGATAAATACTTCCCTAAGTTAGCAAGGTGATCTGGATTACTTTCATCGATCCATCTTCTTGCACACTTAAGAGGTATGGCAAAATGGCCGGATGTTAGTAAAAACTAGACATATATACACATGCTTGAGTGCAAAATCAAGTGGAGCTTTTAGCTCTAGAAATCACATGTACCTACCTGCATTGCACGCCAGTAGTAGGGAGCGAATGAGATGACGTAAGCGAGCTCCCTGTAAAGCTTCCCCGATTTGCAAGTCTCATAACGGTGTGTATGGAAACTCCCAGCTATAAAATAACAGGCTGCAGCTTCCATGTGCCTTAGTAGTGGAATCTAAAGGATGGAAATACATTAGAATAAGAAATGTGTACAATATTTCTTGAAACTTATTCTATCGAACAGTGAATACCTGACTGGTCAGTTGATCAGCCATGAAGAAGTCGACCATTAATACCTAAACAGTACACAGGTTGCATTAAAGCTAAGTTTTGTCCAGTAATTTTTAACATGAAATTTTAATCTAATTTACTTGTGTAGTTGAATACCTTGTAAAACGGAGAGCAGATTATGTTGCGCATGACTCTGAGAAAGTAGTATCTCGTCGGTCGATAGAACACGTTGAATGGACATATCAGTAGCAGCACAGAACCCTGTAATTCCACAAAAGAGCAGGTTTAAAACCTTCTGTCTTAAGCTAAGTAAAGATGGTAACAAACATATGATCTCTCTTTTCTACTGATTCAGAATGTCTGAAGCATGACTAACCAGAAGCAAGATCCCGGGAATGAAGTCAACTTGACGAGGAAAGAAGCCGGTGGACAATAAGATGAGGTGGATGACCATAGCCCCAACAACAGCAGTCATCAAACAGGTGCAAATGAGGAAAGCATCCCTGTACTTAAGAGAGGTACTCGTTTGAAATTCGAAGATGAAGTCATAGTTAATCCTTGTGATCTTCCACATGAACAGGTTGCATCCATACATGAACAAATGCAAACTTAGCAATGCAAACATGCTGCATGTTTCAAGTAAATCGAATCATCAACACATATTATATAATTTGCAGTTTATTCAAGAACCATATAATTAATCAGCATACAAGTACCTGAAAATAGGATAGACAGATTCCATATAAGCTGCCTGAGTTGCTGATGAATACATACCAGTTATATGTGCCAAGATTACATATACACTGAACAAAGTCACAAAACTACCCGTAAACAGCCCTGAAATGATGATTTTAACAGATATATGAGTCGATCATGAGTGAATTTACATGTTTCTTACTACCAATCAAGAATTATACGAATCGTACCAACAAAGAATGTAACCATGTGAGAGTCTTTCTGCTGTGAGGGCCTCAAGAACTTCATCGCCCTCTTTCTGTCGTTCTTCGTATAATGCTCTGTGAATAACGACTCCACTTCGTCCATCAGTCTTACCACCTTCATAACACAATGTATGATTACATGCATTACAGTTTACAATCCACTGAAAACTATACTGTAAGTCATGTATTCTTGTGGATTTACCTTATCCGAACTAATGAAATCGGATCTTTTTACTGTTTTGAGGTAATTCTCTGATTCCTGCTGATTTGCTACCTATTTATGAAGATTACCAGAAAACATATGCAAATCAAGATTACTTAAACCAATCTTTGCAATAATTTTTCGTAAGATGATGAAATAGAGTCAATAATTCTAATTACCTTGTCAAATTTCTTCAGAATTTTTGTGAATGCGACCATATTAAGTGAACTGTGAAAATAGCATAAAACATTACTAACCAATAACTAAAAATAAGCAAGAATTAAATAAATAAAAAATAAAAATAAAAACCTGTATTTCTTGAGCAATCCAAGCCCTCTATAGAGCTCCACAAAAGCTCCTCTAATCATTTTCTCAGAACACTGAATCTTGTGTCTGTTAATGCATGGACCACCTCCTCCTTTCTTGGGATTGCTCACCAGATCCTCCCGCAACATCGCCGTCACGGCGGCGATCGTTTGCGCCGGCGTGGTCGCCGGAATATCAATCCTCAATGCCATTTTAGGCTTCATCCCTTTCTTCGACGAATAGTCGAGTTTGATGCCATTTTTCTCCAGTGCAGCTACGACGTCGTCTGCTTCCGAATCCGTCGGACTTTGTTCTGCGTAACAGTTCTAATTCAAATCAAATACAAACGCAATTGCATGCGGAATTGGATGCTATAACGGCAATCAACTCACCGGAAAAATCCGAGTTCCGCGGCGGTGGCGAAGCAGGCGAGGAGGAAAACCCTGAGTCGCCGCCGGACCGACCCGGTAGGGTTTTCCGGCGACGGTCCGTTATGACCCGCTTGAGGTCCAACAAAATCTGGAGCTGCTTATTCAGCAATTCCCCCCTTTCTAGAAACTCTCTTTCTTTATCCGTGTAAAATTGGCTTATTTTTTTAAGCTCGTCGTTTAACATATCAAAAAATACTTTAATCTGTTTTCATAAAAAAATGAATAATTTAATAAATGAATTTTAGTAACTAAATATTTATTTTTAGTTATAATATATTAATTTAGTGACCTCGTATTCTTCGGAAAATAATTGAACATGTTCATTTTCATCATCTTCTTCTCCTCCTCCTCCATGTTCTTGAGAATCGCTAATTATTTTGCTCTTCGTCTGCAAAAATATTAATTATTAATTAAAAAATTAAAACAACATTTTGATATATAAATGTGTTATTATAATTTGTTGCACTTAATTTATGACGTCAAAACGGTTCTAACCAAAAAAAGAAGAATAAAAGGTGCAACTAATTGTGTTGAAAAAGTACATAAATAAGGAAAAAACACGTAAACAAAAGTTAGTACGAAGATAGTGTACATGAATTCTGCATTAATTAAATATAATATACTGTATCATTAATTAATTAATACAGAGTTTGTTTATAGCATTTCGTAATAGACTAGCACACACAAAATCTTATAATGGGAGATGATGTGGAATTAAATTATGGTTAAAAAACGTAACGTTATAGCATTCTCTTTTCATAGATATGGAGAATAAATAAATAAATAAATATTAATTATCGTGCAAAATTGGTCTAAATAGTTTCCCATTTTCTGCCATCTTTTAAGAGTGCTTTACAACTTACAAGACAGTGCTTCAGTATTCACATTAAAGATGTCTGTAATTAAATAAATAAAATATAGTTTTAATTTCATGAAGATTACGTACCTGAATGTTATCGGGTTTATCTCCGGTGGAGCTGAACACTCTACCGATGAAAACACGAACCGGGTCGAAAATGGATAGTCCGAAATCGGAGGTGGAATCCGGGTCGTGTGCATGTTTGGCTCTTCTTGCTAGCTTAATTTTCTTGACGTGTTTCTTCAGCAGTCTGTAGTTTAGAAACGCGTCTTTCCATTCTGGGATGAGCTGCGCCTCCAGCTCCTTGGAGAACTTCACCATGTCGAAGGCGGCGGTAGGGTGGCGGGGTGGTGGCGGAGCGGAGGAGAAGAATTAAAATGGGTAAATACGTATAGTCGCGTTATGGAAGAGCGCTTTATATATATTGCGGGTGGCAAGATTTAATAATTCGGGAAAAAAAAAGAATTAATAATTCGAACCACTAGATTATTGAAATGGGATAACGACTTTCATTATGTATGGCTGCTAAAAATGGCTGTAATTCACAATTTATTATTTATGGAATTTCTTTTTAGGAAATTTTTTTTTTTTTTTTTAATTGAAGTAATTTTTGTGAAAAAACTTTTATTAAGAATGATTAATTAATTATAGCAATATAATTGCGACGTTCATTATCTATAATATTTAAGCTAGTGGATGTAATGCAGTATACTATTCATCTAGACTTTGAAAAATAAAAATGATGTCATCAATTTAAAGGTATATGAAATGAATTTGGGCTTCTATAATTCCTTCTGCTAGTTCGAAAGGCTTTCATATGCACACACACACCTATACAATAGTCTTTATAAATGCTCAACACCTTCCAACTCTTAATTAACTTGTAAAATGTTTTTATAAAATTTCAATCAAAAGAAAATGAAATAATTATATATGTATAAATAGTAGACTCAATATCAAGGTTTCGTTTATTCTAGCAATTTTTAATTTATTTTTTTAAGGAGAATTTGGTAATTGGTATTATATGATAAATTGATAATTAATAGGAGGATGCGATGAACTTATCATATGCACACTTGGGATCCGACTTTAATCTATAAAATTAATTAAGAGTGATTTTTGTCAACATTAAAATTTGAAATTGCTCATGATTGTAGCTTCATCATGAGATCAAGATATAGGTTTACAAATAGGAAAATTTGAGTAAGGGGTGGTATTCCATGCACTTGATATAGTTTGTATCCATCTAATTTAAAAAATAATATTAACAAATTTAATGGTAAACTCTAATAATTAAAAAAAAAATTCAATGAGCACAAATAGTCTATAGATCATTTTACATAATTAATTATCATTTTTATTAAAGATATTAATTTTTTTTTAAATATTATCACTTTTAATTTTTTCAGTTTAAGACCTGAAAAAAATTCATGAAATGGTTCACAATATCATTATTATTTTTCACAATATCATTATTATTTTTCATGAAATAGTGCATATAACATTTGGTTTGTGCACATAATATTTTTAATTATATCATGAATTATTTTACCTAGAATAATGGTTTATTTATTTTTCATAGTTTATTTATTTATTTAGTATTATTTTTTTTTATATATAGGTTGAAAGTGTATTTATTTATAATTTAGAGTTAAAAACTTCCAAGTTTGAAAAAAATCTCACTTTTCTAAATAGGATTATTGTTTTCTATTAAACGAATGTCACTCCCTTGACTATCACGCGATGTGAAAATTCTTTTTAAAAAGCAATGAGTAAGTATTTTGTGAGAGTATAACAATTGATAGCTATTCACATTATTTTATTTATTTTAACATTATTTTTTTATTAAAATTGTGATAATTTATTTATTTATATTATTGAATTGTTCGGTAAATGGTTACTTAAACATGGTTACTTAAACGATAATCACTCTTCATTAATTATTACTTTTTATCAGTTATAATTTATTTATTTATATTATTGAATTGTTCGGTAAATGGTTACTTAAACATGATTACTTAAACAATAATCACTCTTCATTAATTATCACTTTTTATCAATTTCCCTAGATTCAATTCTGACAAGTTCAATCAAACAAAATTTGGCAAAATGGGAAAAAGTGATAATAATGGTATAAAAATTTATTTGACGTGTATATATATATAATTCACTTTAACTAATTTCAAGCTTCGTCATCCATTCCTAATATACATTTTACTTTATAATTTATTTTCTATTACTTAAACATGTGAAATTATCCAAAAATAATAATAATAATAAGTGTGCATATATGGATTAATTCGGAGCGGAGAAATACATATTTCAATAAAGTTTTTAGAGTTAAATTATTTTTTGCCCTATAACTAAGCAAAACTTCGATTTTTACCCTAAAAAAGATAAGTGATTCAATTTTGCCCTATAACTAACGAAAAATTTCAATTTTTGCCCAATTTTCGCCGAAAAATACAAATTTCGCCGGAATCCGCCACGTCATGCTTCAATTTGGGGGTTTCCAGCTGGTCAATCCGACGTGACAATTTTGACTTTTTTTTACACTAGAGTTAAATCACTTTTTGCCCTGTAACTAATCAAAACTTCGATTTTTGCCCTAAAAAAGATAAGTGGTTCAATTTTGCCCTATAACTAACGAATTATTTCAATTTTTGCCCAATTACATAACCTTCTCTTATTTTAATTTAATCATGAATTTCTATTTTTATCACGAATTTTAATTTTTATTCTTTTAAATTAATTTTTTTTGTGTTTTAGTTTAATTACAAATTCTTCTATTAATATAATATATGACTATCTTAATTAATAAATAATAATATAAAATATTAAATATTTAAAATAATATAAATTAATTAAATATATTAAACATTTAAACTTCATAAAAATATCAACGCATTAAAGGTTCATAAAATCTACGACCAAAATATATATCTCGTTACAAATCAAATTTATTTGGTAACATTGTAGAAATAAAAATAAAGAGATGGATAAATATTGAAAATTCCTGTTTGTTTAGACAAATACATTGACAATTGCATGTAATTGGTGATCCATTAATTAATTCCTCCGATATTTAATTATAGGCCAGCTATATGTATAAGGTCATTAAGAATTAATTCACCTTTTAGGTGAGGACAAGATCTATATAATTCGAGAGTGAAATATCTTAATTTAATTAGATTATTAACTTTTTAATTTTGATTGAAAAGTAATTTGATAATATTTAGTCAACTATAGCTTCAATTTTAATATTTAATCTGATGCAATGAGTTGAAGAAGAAATCAAAATGAAAACCTTAAGACTGATTTTGATGTCTTAATTAGGCTAAATTTTGATCCCAAAAATAAGATATCTTCTGTATCATAATCCAAATTTCACACTTCTTATCTCATACTCTCACTGTCCACTAAATATAACCAATTTATATTTTATAGTGGATTAAAAGATATTTTAATGTATAGTGGGTAGTTTTATAAGTGTTGAATGTGAGGTCCAATGAGTTGAGCATAGTATTTTTTGTGGGTCACATCAATATAAAAAGAAAATAGATACTTTATCACGACAAAATAGTAAAAATAATATAGTATATTCTTTGTGGTTTTATTAATTACTATGTTCGTATTGAAATTATATTTCCTCTATTAATTCTAATCGCAGATACAAGTAAATATGGTTCTTTCTCATTTGGCTTTTATCACGTCAGTTTAACACCTATGCTTACGTCTAAATCAACTTTTAATAATAAATTCTAAAGTAATTAGTCTAATTGCATTGACTTTTAGGAGGAAACTGAAGCTTTCATTTAACTATGAGGTCTCATATTATAATGAGAGGTATTTATGTTTGTATATAATTGAAGTTCTATCTTGAAAATATCACTAAACACTACCACACAATTTATAATATAAATAAAAAATAATAATATCTTTAATAAAAAATAATAAAGAATTATGAAAACATAAAATAATCTTATTTAATTATATAATGCTCTTGTATAAATTTGCCCCATCTCAGTATATTTCATTAAAAATATATTTTAACTATCAATCAATATACTTTACTTATATCACAAAAATGCTTTAACATTGATTGATTTGTCTCATATATTACCCTCTCACAAGAGATTAGCTCATTTTAAAATTATTATTCACTCTTTTCACGTAGATAACATACTTTATAATTTGTGTTATCAATAAGTATCAAATTATTCTAAATAACAAGTTAAAAAGTGTTTGTTATTAATTTTTTTATGAACATAAATAACGTGTAATAGTAAATGTGAAGGATTTTTCGATGTGACAGTAAATGCTATAAATAAAAATGAATTAGAAAGATGAAAATAAAATTATATTCAAAAAATTAATTCTAAAATTTAAATAAAAATTAGAAGATTAAAAATAAAATAAACACATGAATCACAATATTAAATTAGTAATAAGTAAAATTAAAATATAAATATATGGGTGAGTTTTGGGTGAGACCGTCTCACGGATCACATTATGTAAGACGGATTTTCCTTTAATCCATTTAAATTTTTTTCTTTTTTAAAGGCGGCGTTGCCCATCCATTTAACCGCATTCAACTATTTTCAACGCCGCATAATCCATACTAATTGAATTTTTATCTCTATTTTTGTATTTTCTTTTCTCTCGCATTGTATATTTAATTTATAATTATGTACATTTTATAAAAATTATAATCACTTTATATTTATTCCATAAAACTTTTATGTGTGAAATAGTTCAATTAATGATTATCAATTTCATTTATATGTATCACTTTTTATTAGACATATACTTTTATACAAATTGTTCATAATATAATTTCATATACTCCCTCCGTCCCAGGTTAGGAAGGCCATTTTACCATTTTGGTCGTCCCACCCAAAGAGTCCTATTTCCTTTTTTGGACACATGGGACCCACCCACACCCACTAATACAATTAAAACATGGGCCCCACATCCACCAATACAACTACCCACTACACATTAAATAATAATACTCCTTAATCCACGTGCCCAAAAACAAATGAGACTCTTAAGTTGAGACAGAGGAAGTAGTTGATTATCACATTTTTCTTACTCAGTTATCACATTTATTAAAAATGTTATCACCTCTTAATTAAATTACAAACTATCTATAAAATAGTTTAATTTGAGGTTATCACTTTTTTGATTAAATATGTAATCACTTTTTATCCATCATATTAATTGTTAATAAAATAATTTAATTAAATTTTTTTATCACTTTTTATTGATTATATATAATTTTTTATCTATCTTACAAAATATTTTTACAAGACAAATTATCACTTTTTCTTTTTTATTTTACTTTTTATTAAAAATATTATCACTTTTATGTAGCATACTAATTATAAAAACAAAAAGTTATTATTTAAAATTTTATTTAATATAAGTATGTATAAAAAAAAAGGTAAACATATGAAAAATTATATTAATATTTATAAGAAATAGTATTAAATTTGAAATTTCAAAATAAATAATTAATTATAATAAGTTTTAATAATTTTATGTTGATTATAAAAAGAAATAGCTAAAATAAAATTATTTAAAAAAAAAAACTGCACATGCCTTAAATAGTTCCTGACCGCTAAAGTTGGGTAAAGACCCTACCCGTTTCACATAATGAGACGATGTTTCACAAGTATTTGTCTAAATAAATTGAATATGGACCCACATGTTTACTTTGGATTAGAGGTAATTAATTTCAAAAGTGAAAAGTCGATGTATAGCCGTGGGGTAGCGATGCCAAACTTAAATAATACGGGTTGTGACGTGGAAGTTTGATGATCCACGTCAGATTTCCACGTGGCAGACCTTGTATCAATTTTGTTTGTTTCCGCCGTCATGTCAGTATCGCAGATCCCATTAAATAAATAAATATTCTCATTTTTTATTTGATTCAGAAATAGGAGTACTTATTTATATTTTTTATTTTTAAGAATAAATATCCTGCAAGCCCGTTTTGAATAACTCTCGTTTATATTCGACAAAATAAATATTCTCATTTTATTTAAATATTATTTCCTGCAAACCCGTTTTGAACTTATATTCGACAAAAAAAATTCTAATTTTTCCTGCAAAGTTTTAATCGTTTTGATTAGTGCAATATAATTTATATTTTTGTGTGGGATTTACTAAGTATTTTCAGACCCCTTTCCGTAATAAGAATACACAAATAGTATATATTATATTAATAATAATGGAAATATTTTGTTGTGACTTGTTGGAGTTTAAAATATACTCCCTCCCTCCGTTCATTCTAAGATATCATCATTTGCTTTTTACATGCGAATTAAGGAGTGTTATTATTATATGTAAAGTGGATAGTTGTATTAGAAAGAAGTGGTGGACCATATTGTATACCTAAATATGGGAAATAGATACATTTGAAGCGGACCCAAAAAATAATAAAATGAATACCTTAAAAATGAATGGAGAGAGTATATTTTAAGTAATAAAGATATTATTTTTCTATTGAAAAAGTCTATTAGAGTATTAATATTTAATTTGAGCACACAGACTTAAATTCATGTGTCGCAATGCATGCAAAACTTTTTCTATTGCGATATGTAAGCCATATTTTGAAATCAGAAATTTTTTTTTAAGACTATTGATGAAATTGATAGGAAATGGTAATATTTAAGTTATTATTAAATGTCCAATTAAATTATTATATGAAAAAAATTCATCAAAGAGAAACGATTAAATAACTAATAAAAAAAATGAAACAATGTAATGAAAACAATCTCATACAGAACTTACTTTGAAATTCCATAGTACAAGAATTGCGAAAGTTTTTTCTCATTTTATAAAAGGAACGTTTTCAAACTTTATAATTATTAAATTGAGCACATTATTTACATTTAAATGATGTTTATTGTCTTTAATTTTTATTTAAGTTGTTATAGCTACATAATGTATTCAAACTCGTGAATTTTTTTATTACGAACTAATTGATATGCTCCACTAATTTAATTTAAATATCACGGCAACTAATTATAATATATATCGATGCTATGGTTTTATAAAAAGCACAATCGCAATTTCTAGAAGAAAAGGTGAAACAGTTTTTAAAACAAATAATGGGAAACGTAAGAATAGTGGTCTGATGTAAGATAGTGGGTTTTATTTTGGCAGAAAAATATTATTTTATTCATTATTAATTCTTGCTTTTTAAGATGTTGGAAAAGTATAAATGACAATTACTAAAAAGTTAATTAGATTTGATCTTGCATATGATATTATATTAGAGGCAGTACTGGTGCAGATCCATGTTAGAGAATCATGAGGTTAGTTGTATTTCATATATTAATTAATTAAATTATTTGTGAATCTTAATGAATCTTAATATTAAAAAAAAGAAAAAAGAAAAAAAGAAAGTTGTGATAATGTTTGGCAGCATCCTAGTCGTTAATTAATTAGCATGTTTATTTATTTGTGAATTGGCATGTAATTTAATATATTCGATATTTCATTTTATTATATTATAATTATAAATGTACGTAGAATCTTAATTTTTTTTTTGAATAAAAACAAATGTGATCCTAGCAAAAGTGTAAGTTGATCGGATTTCATATACTCTAGAAGATAATATTTTAAAAGCCTGATGGTGGTTCTTAAAAAAAAAATATTACTCATAATTATTTCGTATAATAAAATGGAGGTTCTTATAAAAAAAATATTATAACTATTATTATAAACTTAAAAGCTAATTATAAAAGCCAAATTCTCGATGACATATATATTAACTTAAGAATGTGATAATAATACCTTTTTTTATTGACATTAAAACAGCATAAACAATATTTTAAAATTTTCAAATAAATTATGTTATAAGTACGGTAGCTTTTCCCTCCAAATTTTAACTGCTGCCTTAAAAAAAAGTTAACCTGCTGTGGATTATGGTAATCTCTTTTCATGAATTTTAAAAATAATTACTTTTAAATATTTTAAATTTAGTAAACATTAAATTCTAAAAATTATAATAGAAAATAAACCACTAAAATGCATAGTGAACTTACAAGAAATATTTAAAAAATAATACTCCATAAAACTTGAAATTTTATAAATGATAAAGTAGTTAGTTAAAAGTAAAATACTTTGAGCTAATTGTCTTGGGTATATCCTCACTATTTACATGTACTTTCATAGGTTGATTTTTAGGTGTAAAAATAAAGTAAGATAAAGAGAAGTAATGCTTAAAATAATTTAATGAGAAAAATGTACGGAATTGTTTAGTTAAACATAAAAAAAACCGATATTATTTATAGTAATGTTTATTATAAGGATATTAGTGTAGAGAGTTATTTTTATAAGTGCACAAACAATTTGAGACAGATGAAATTGAAAATTATTAGGTAAACAGACGAAGTAAGTATTATAAGAATTAATTAATACTAATTTTATGAATAAAATATAAAATTTATGGATAAATAATAGTATAATGTATGAGTTCAAGGGTTAAAGTAGTATGTGTGAACGGTAAGATGAAAAATATTATTACACCCTAAATATTTATATTAAGAATATACATATATTCTATTAATAAAATACCATGTACTGTCTGGTGTACATTTATGCATTCTATACATATATTTTAAAATTTTATAAACTTAGTCCAATAATTTTATTCGTTTTTTTTATTAAATTATCGAAAATACCTCTATTTTGTCTTATAATAATTAAAAACAACTTTCTAAATTCACATGTTTATTTATGTATTTGCAGAGTGGTTTAGAGTAGATGTTAATTAATGATTCGAAATGTTGTGATAAATGAAGTAAATAAGGAGATTTATTGGTTAATCACGTTCCTAAATGCATCTCCTACTCACCAACTTTAACTTTTTCCCACTTCATGTGGTCTTCTATTTGATTTCTTAAAGTTATATTCTTTTTTACTAATTATTTATCCATAATTAAACATTCTTTAGCCCAAACTATTTTACTTTCATTCATCCTCTAAATCACCATCTTTACGTATCTTAAATTATTAAAAATAGCAAATATCTCTCTAAGGTGTCGTGTGCATTGATATCTATATCCTTATATAATATATAATATAAATAATTAAATACATTGCCTTCTTAATTATATATTACAAGAACAATTAACTTTTATAAAAAAAAAATAAACAAAATTAATGTATTCTATTATTCCATTATTTAACTTTTAATGAACTTAAAAACATTTTGCATTTAAAATTTAAGAAAAAATGTCGATTAAAAAGTGAAAGAAAATGTTAAAATCAACTATAATTCTCTATTTCATATTTACATTTCAACTATCAATATTTTATAGCGTGAAAAACTACTATAAATAATTATTAAAGCCTCAAAGCACTTGAACTAATTTATGAGTAATTTATCATTCACTTAGAAAGTAATATTAACTGAAACAAGTGATTTCACACGAATAAAGTATTAAAAATTTCCAATTTAATAGTAACAATTTTCTTTTAAAAAAAATTCTCTCAATTTCTCTATCATACATTAATTATGATGTTCAACTAAAAAACATAACATTATTACATGTTATAAACTTAGAATTTAATTTTCCAATATGCTCCAAATTAAGACTACAATATTTCACAATTTTCTAGCTCACAAGTCATAAAACCCAACATCCCAACTTGATTCTTCACCAATCATTATCCACAGCAATTATTCTTGAAATTATAGTTGAGAGTAACACAAATGTTTTTTATTTTGCTTTATTTTATTTCTAAAACATACATCCTATTTAGTATCCACTAACTAGAGCAACTCAAATGATTTTTTTTTTCTAATATACACATCTTATTTAGAAATCCACTAACCCTTTTAAAAAATTATTTTAATTTCATTTATAACTTTGATCTCATGTAGAACATTGTGCAAGACACTATACCCAATGAAATAGGTCAATGGGGATGTTGTGTTTGACCAATTATAATGTGTGTAAATGGCAACCTAATTAGAGATATCATACTTTCTTATAATGCAACTACTTTTCCATTAATAGGCTATGTCATTTAATAGTGTGTAACACTTAGATTCAACTATGAAAAAAGTTGGAAATATATATAATTAAAATAGTACATAGCACTAGAGAGTAATGAGTGAGATCATATAAGTAGGTCATCAAGGATGAAACTTTTGTTCCAACTTAGTTATATTGTGCCAAACAAGAGTGGATCATGATAAAATCCATAAAAATTTAATCAACAATTTAATTTATTTATTTTTACTTTAATAAATTCCCCCTTTTTAATACATTAATAGCATTTTTTTTGTATTGGATTCTACAAGTTGATAAATGAGGATGTAAAAGGAAAGGTTGATGGAGTGTTTTTAAGACAACCTTTCAAGTATTACACGTGCTATGTACCACACATTTTTATTTTATAGCTAGATGTATATTCACTCCACTCATATAATATAATTTTAATTAATTAGCATGAAGTTTTTGACCTGTTTTTATTTTAAGAACAATGTTTCCCGATTAAAAATAGTAAATAAAATCTTTTGACAAGTGAAAACGCCAATCAATGAAATTATTGAATCTAGTGGCAGAGAAAGTTATTAAAATTTTTAGACAAAATTATTAAAAAAATCCTATGGAATAATTAATCAAAAATCTGTGATTAAAAGCTATTTTGTCAATTAATTTATTGTTAATTGATATACGACGTCATAATGCTGTGTTTTATGTTGCTTTTGTCAATAAATTATTGGCCAAAATTTAATCATTAGTGTTAATAAATAATAATGGCGCAACATATTTGTTTGAATTTCTGCATACATCAGTTCAACATAATTGAATCAGTTACTGGTCTCTACTCTACAGATTGGCCCACCAAATATTGGGTTGGGCTTTTTATTGGACTTATGATTTCTTGTAGGAGGAAGACAAGGCCCACCACGCGGGATAAGGGGCATTCAAAAACACAACTATACTGCACAAGAAAATTTCACACTTTTCGTTTTTCTTCTCTCACATTATGATATTAAACTTCACATTTTTTTTACACAAATCTTCAAATACACAACATACTTTATAATTTATAATATTTATCATCTTAAAATAGTACATTATCTCCCAAAAGTCAATAAATTTGATATTAAAAAAAATAATTTAAAAACCCGTGTCTACGGTATCAAAATGTATATTTCCCATTGCTATATTAGCAAATCCATGTTCGTGGTCAAATCTCTACTTAAGAGCATCAATAAGGTGAATTACTATAGAAACGACTAATCAAATTCTATATTTTAAATCCATCCTTATGAGATTATAATTACCTAATTCCTATCTCGATTCTCAGTAACAAGAAAACAGAAAAAATTGAACAAATAAGAAGAATAGATGAATTGTTTCAGTCAGAATATATCCAAATAAATCAACTTATTCCAAATAAGAAAAAACACAAACACCATTTGTTAAAGGAGTTTTTGATGGGTGAAATGAAGCCGAAGGAAGAGAGGAGTTCCACATACAGAGAATAAAAGAGATGAAGATTCTATACCGCTTCCACGTGGCCTACATTTGAACCCACCTGGCTAATTGTGTGGGGTTGACTACGCCAGGAATGTGGACCCCATCGCTCTTAACTAAGTTGGCCACCTCACCATAGTTCTGCGGCTTCGACTTCCCATTCGCCTCCGCTTCCTTGCTCTGCTTGCTCCTTTTTGTCTCCGATGCGCTCACCGGCATAGCCTCCGCTCGACCTGGGTCGAATTTCTGCCCGAATAGCGTTCCCTTTGTTAAGAACTCGTAAGCCATGTAACCGGCTAACAGCCGGTTAGATGCCAACGGCACCTGCTGCTGCGAGTTTGGCCGAGTTAACGGTTTTGGTAGCATCGAAGAATGGAACGCATCCGCATCTTTCCGCTTCCGTGATGTACCAGGTGCCATTAATCTGCGCGAGTCGTAATTCATCACGACCGTCTTATTTTTATCAAGATCGAATGCAAGATTCTTGAAGGGAGGCACACACTACAAAAGAAAATTAGCACGTTAATGATTGCTAGATGGTTATCTAGATAGTGTTGGTACTGTCGGAAAACGATTCAACATTACAAGTGCTCTACGAAGCCATAGTTGTCACTTATGTCTATGACAGTAAACTAAGCATTATATTTCACGACTCATAAATATTACTCCGTCGGCAGTGCTTGTGGACTTACCAATAGCAAAAAACACAGCGTCAGCCTTACTTCTTCCCAACGGTCAGTGACTTAGCGAGAACCTTAAAATCTTCTGTAATAACTAACTGCATTAAATTGCCAATCAACTCATCAATTGTGAAATGTAAAATATATATAGATATGCCACTGCTTACAAAATGTTTAATCACACTGGAAACAAGTCTAAAACTTATGCGAAGTATTTTATGTTGAATATAGAGAAGGAATGTTTTGTTAATAGAAATGGTGGATCGCATTAAAATTCTTATCTTCTACGCATGGTGCATTCGTGCAACTGCTTCAGTTGCTTATCCAGGTAGAAGTAACACAGTGAGAGTCAACAGAGACTGGCTGGCACTGCATGTAGTTTGTCGACGCTGCCCACACCTTCAAAGTCAGAGATCAACCTAAGCAGAAGAGTCCCATTGGGTCCACATGTAGAAAAAGTTGCGCACTCACTCACAGCATCAACAACGGAATTCACAGGAAGCTGGATTTTTTTCTTCTAGATACTGTTAATGGCACGACAATCTAACGGTTACCTGGGTTTGTGCAGCTCTAAGGTAGTAATTGTTCCTTGGTCATTCCTCACCCCAAAAGTTGAAATTGTAACTACTTTCGGATAATGTAGCACTAATCAATCCCCATATAATCTAACATATGCTGGAAAAAATAGTAGTTAGTCTTATGCTTTGTCAAGTTACACCCTGCTTTCATCCACTTCAGAAATGTTGTATTCTTATATTTTACGTCCTTTGATTTCAATAGGGCTTCATATAAGGTACTCGGGAAGTGTGGAGACCAGTGGAACAAAATCTTTGAGGTAATAAAAGCATTAATGTGAAGGTCCTAAACAGGTTCTGTCAAAACAATTGGGAGAAGCATGCAATTCTAAAAGCTTAATTCTATTCCTGCGCCATGAAAATTAAAAGACCTGGGAAAATAAACATGCAAACTACGACATGGAGCAGGAAGCCTGCAGTTCTAAAAGCTTAATTCTATAAACATATAAGTTCTCAATCTTGCTAAAATTTCAGGAAAATATATCAACGGGAGTTTGGAGTATAAACTATTAATCATACAGATTGTGTGCAAGAGAACAAACACTTTCCCAAAGCAATCTCAATATAACTCCAAGTCATACTTCAATCATATGCTTTAAACAAACAAAAGCGAATAAATCAACCAAAGCACACAAGGCAAAATTCAAGTAAATGTAATCAGTCTGCAACTCGTAAATGAATAAACTACAACAAACTCACCGGTTTGTCCAAATCGGTAGACCAATGGAACCCGAAGAAACAGCCATAAAATTACCAAATAAATGCAGAAAACGAACCGAAAAATAAGGGATTACCTTCAAATTAGGAGTCAAAGCAGCGGAAAAGAGCTAAGGCGGATAAAGTCCAAATTTCCTCAGCCAGGCGCACCTATTTTACGAAATACACTTAAGAATGGGAAAATTGGGGCACAAGAAATTCAAAAGAGCAGAACTAAAGAAATACAGGGAAAGATGCGAAATTGATAGCGAAATCTGCGTAGTGGAAGTACGTACCTACAGTATCTGAAGCTGGAAACTCCAATTAGGGTTTCTGTGTTAAACTTGAGTGAGACGAAAGAGGAGAACGGTGGAAAACCTTTTGTACAATGGGGAAAAATTAGGGTTTCTCTGAAATTATAGAATACCAAGTCCGATCGAAAATGGGAAACACAAAAATAAAACGAATGAAAAAACGACATCGTACCTATGCCAAGAAGCAAACGCACAAGGAGCAGCGCAACCAAATCAGAGGAGAAGAAGAAGATAACGTAATTAAGATAATTTTACAGAGACAGATGGAGAAGAAGATGATTAAAGGATCAGCAATTAGCGGGCTTCGGGCTTTAATTGGCCATTCTGCAACATCCACGTGTTATTTATATACAGCGGGCTTCGGGCTTTAATTGGCCATTCCACAACATCCACGTGTAGGTTTTATACCAAATGTCTAATTTGTTTACTTTTAAATTTTTAATCAACCAATTGAAAGGGTGAATTTTAATAAAACATTGGAATTAAATTAAATAAGGCGTTTATTACGCATGTAATTTTCATGATATTTCTTTCTTTTCTTATGATAATTTTTTAAAATTATTGGATAATCTTAAAAAGAAAAGTTTGTTGCCCATATACATAATCCATTCGTAAAGTATTAGGTGGATTAAGAAATATTAGGAGTATTATTTTATATAAAATGAGGAGTTAGTATTAATAGTGAGTTATGAGCGTGAAATACTTTAGCTAAAAAGAGAAAATGAATTACAAGTGTATGACCAAAATATAAAATATCAAATGGACCTTGTCAAGAGATGAAGGGAGTTCAATTATTTTTCAAAATGTGAGTTTGGTATGAACTCGATTTTATGTTATACCTCTAAATATTCTAAACCCTAAATAAACATTAAATCTTAAAATTTAATTGAACATAGACTAGAGATTCACAACTAACTATATATTAGCTGTTGAGAATATTTCATTTCTTAGTTGTGATACATATTTTTTTATTTTACAGACCGAATTGATTTGAAACATATGAGGCTTCATAGAGTGTAGCTTCACTGCTTCAGTCAAAATTGATTTTGATAAAAGTGGTTGAGTTCTTGTTTTTGTTGTCAATTTTGAAGGTTAAAAGTCTTGGTAAATATAATGTGTATATATAAATATAATTAGGGGTTCTTATATCACTAAAATTCAAGTAAAACAAAAAATATCATAAGATTACCAACACTTTCCTGATTAGCAAAGAAGCCCACTTGCATCATGCTACTAGTTCATCAGATCATACTCGATATTCAATCCAAATAAGATCGAAAACCGCCGAATTCATCATACAAGGAATGAAACAACGGAGACTAAAGGCGATGGCATTTCTCATATATGGAAGAAAGAAGCTAACATGAAACAATAGAGACTGTATTGAGAATAGCAATAATCAATTTAGAACTACAAAGGGATTAGATACTAGAGATTACTTTTTTCGGAGATCAATTCCAGCCTTCTTAGCCACAGCATCCAGTCCATTCTTCTCTATGGTCTTTATGGCTTTGGTTGACAATCGCAACTTGACGTAGCGCTTCCCAGCTTCCCACCAGATTCTCTTGTACTGCAGATTCACAAACTGTCGCTTTATTGTCTTGTGGTTTGAATGAGAAACTAAGTTCGCCTTGTTTGCTTTCTTCCCAGTGAAAGGACAGACTCTACCTGAACCAATGTAAAATCAAAAGTGTAAATGCAGGCAACGCATGATTTCTCTTTGACTTTGCCTGCAGTCACTGAAAATATTCTTGATCACTTCTATCATTTTCATGTTGCTACTACGATTGCCAAAAACTGATGATAATAGATGTGTAACGGTACAAGACTCCACAGGTTTATGTTCATGTTCAGCTTTTCTCAACAAATTTGCTAATTTTTTTTTTCCGTATTCTGTCAGGTTAATGATAAGATGAAAATCATGTATTCAAGAAATGATAAGTTTTGAGTCTCCTTTGCCCCTAGTTCTACTGAGGTAGCGCAAATGACACGTCAAGTAAAAGCAAACAACAACATATCATGATTACAGCAGATAGGATTCTCATCATCCCACATTCACCAAGCTACAAAGTGAAAGTTAACAAGAGGGTAAACTATGATCCTGCTTCCTAGTCCAATAACTCACTGATTGCTTAAAGGGCAAAAAGAATCAGAGACCATATAACATCTGAATATCAAATGTTTATTTGTAAAAAATTAACATCAAAACCAAGATTTAGATTAATAAAAGTATATAAATACCAAACTTCTTGAATTTTGGCACTTTTTTGCTTTTACATAGTTCGATAAATAAAACAATTGCACGTCATGAAATATCAAACCATGATGCACCATTAGCTGCTAACTGAACATCCTCACAGATGATCTCTGTGAAGGGCCAGTAAAGAACAGAAAGCCTAATGCTTACAACAGTGTCAGCATCCCAGAAGCTCCATGTGGAATTACTAAGCACTTTATATGGATATCAGCCACACACACTGACTGATTGACGATAATCTAAAGTACTTAGTTGACATCGAGAGGGCTATGCTGGATAAGCATTTCCAAGAAATCTTCAATTGCATGATAAATAAGACTAATTTGTCAATATAACAACTTCATATCATCAGTGCAACACTTAACTAACACGACTGTATTCATAAGGTAGCGTGCATCTAACAGCAAGTTTCTGGGTAGCAGAAGCAAACTGAATTTGAGAGTATTTTTTAGAAAATCTAATCATCCAACTCAATCTTGACCACTTTCTAACTTAATATATCTCCTTCAATTCCAATTTGTTATAGGCTTATAACAGTGATTGAGTGACCTATATGACCCAACTTCCATTCACAGTAACAACATAAATAACAGAAGGATCAGTCTAAAGAATACAACAGTACTTTGTGCTTAAAACCTAGTACACTGTTTCATATGTCAACAGCATAATTCATGAAATTCTATCTCCCTATCTACTGGATTCTTACTACTTAACCATAGTCTATCATCTTAACCTACTCCAAAAGAGCTGCAACTAAACAACAAAAAAAAATTCAAAAATTTTGCACTTCAGAGAGCAAAGTTAAGAAATTTACGAGCAACGGGCTGAAGAGAACGCCTGAGAGGCGCAGCAATTGCTGTAGGAGGGATTTTCTGAAAGGCCACTGTTGAAATTTTGATGCCACTCAATTGGGATGTAATGAAACCAATTTCTGAAGTCGTTCTTGAACTCTTCAACGAAATCCTGGCAACATTTTGGGATTTTACTGCTGCCACACCCACCATTATTGGTCCTGATATAGCTGTAATTGTTGCCATTGTTTCGAATTAGGGCTTCTTGTTCAACAAAGACCCTTTGTCGTCGTTCTATCTTCCGGTATCGTCTGTGCAGAAATTGATTGAAGAAGAGGGGGAAATGGGCGGTGGTGGAGGGAAAGGGGGTGAAGGAAATTGGTGCGGATAATGGTGAATACAGTTTTTCTTTTGGGGGCCTGATTTTTGATATTTTACAATTTGACCCCTTCACAGTTTGATAATTATGAAATGATGCATCTTGCAAATTGCTATCTAGTAGTAGTACTTTTTTTTTTAGTATTTTAGTTCTTGGATAATCATGAAAATCAAATTCTAACATAGGTATAGTACATATATACACACAAAAATGTATGGAACCTACATTGAATTTTATGAACTCTGACAATTTACAAGGCTAGATTTTATTCCATTAATTTAGAGTGTAATTATTAATGTAACAACCTTAATGGTACAGTACCTACATGATTAGTGAATCTGAGATTACTGCAAACAGTTTTCTTGGAATCCAACATGTTGACTTATGAGTCCCTTAGATTTCTTGACTGTACATTAATCAGTTTTCAGGAGAGATTTCAGCTCCATTGGTAACAGACTACTTAACAGAGTAATTAGAGAATCTTTGGCTCATAATCACCTTCATTCCATGTAAGCATTCCTCAGTCTTTGGGAAACTTAAAAGGGTTGAAATCTTGAATGTACATAGCTGTTAAGGTTCTCAATCTACAGGTTGAGAATGCAACGAGGCGTTTTGAAGTCGAGTGCCGAGTGCTGAGCTCCATTCGTCGCAGTGTCATCAGCTGTTGCAACTACGAAGAGTAGTTCTTGGTACATGCCTAATGGGAGCTTAGAGAAATGGTTATGTTCTCATAAGTCATAACTATTATTTGGATTGGAGTTGCAGCAAATATTGGACATATATAGCAATTGATGTTAGAATATGTTCATCATGGACTCCCTTTGTTCATTGCAATCTAAAGCCTAGCAATGTAGTCCCCTTTTTTCATTGAACTGATCAGATTCATTTGAACAGAATCACAAGGAAGAGTATCCACAAAAGGGATGTTTACAAGAAAGAAGCCGACAGACGACATGTTTAGTGAAGAACTGAGCTTAAAGGAGTGGCTGAGTGAGGCAAAACAAGCAAATGCAGAAACTGAAGATCAAAAGCAATGTGTCTCGTCTATTCTTCGCCTAGCGATATGAAACGTCTAGCCCTTTCACCAGAGGAAAGAGTCGACATGATAGAAATGGCATTAGCCCTAAAAAAGATCAGAACATCATTTACGACAAGCACCAAAAGGCATCAAGAAGCCATCCAAGATTAAAACACCAACATTTGTGAAAAAAGAATCATACCATTTGATCAATCAAACTCTATATTACAACAGAATACAATGAACATGCCTAACAAACTACTTGTGCATCTATCTCATCAGAATTTTACGACGTATAACAGTCAGCAGGCAACGCGAGAGATGCCTAATTACAGCTGCATCAGATCAGAAGCTGGTGAGTTTATAATAGCAGCTGGTTCCAGAGAGTAGAACTTCATATCCCTTATTACAAGGACACCTGAAATGGAGTACCAAATTATCTCCATTCTTCTCCACCAATACAGCCTCCTGTGAAGTATTCTCTGCATTTTCAGAATCTTCCTGCATTATTACAGCCCACAACAATATCTCAATCCAACAGATTACAACACTTAGTGAAATATGATCATAAAGGGGGGTTGAATATCATATGCATCACTCTGTTCTTCAAGAGTAATAATTCAAGAAAACAGAGAAATTAAGTGGTATTAAAAAGTGAAAGATAATTGAAACCTTGGGATTGTTGTTGTTGCAGCGATCATTCTCAGGTTCGTCAATGTCATCTTCTTCGCCATCTTCACTCACAACCTGATTCCACCACTCCCCCATTTCTCTAAGCCTCTCTCTCATCCTCTTCAGCCTCTGCATTCAACCACCCCCATTCATCTCCATCAAGAATTATCCATCAAAAAAGGATGAAAGATTTAAAGACACAAATGAGAAATCGCAAAAAAATTCTAACCTTAGTACTGGGAGACTCTCCACAGCTCGGAGAATTCCTGCCGGCCCGGGGGCGAGGCGGGGTGCGGTGAAGAGACGGTTCTTGAGTAAGATTCCGACGGCGGGACTGATTCATGACAGGGCTATGAGTTGGGGCGGCAGAGGGGGAGTATATGGGCTCGGAGAGGGTGCGGCGAAGAGGGGCAGATGGGTTCACCGGAAAAGGCTGTGGGAGTTGGATTTTGGTGAATCCTAGGAGGTGGTAATCGAGGGGGGAAGAAGGGGGGAGGAGAGTGGGCCTCTTGGGAAGTGGTTCGTCCAATTGGGATGGGGAATCAGAAGAGTGTCTGGTGGGGGTGAAGGCGGAGGAGTGGTGGTCGGCGGCGGTGGAGAGGTGGAGCAAGGAGCGGCAGATGTCATCTTCTTGGAGGAATTCTTGAGTGCTCATATTTTCGATTTCGAATCTTGTTTTCTGGTGACTGTTTCATCTCCGATTCATATCTTAAAAGGAGAGGGAAACCCCAGAATCGGTTGCTGTCGGTTGGGATGCAGGGGCATTTTGGTAATTTCACCTGTTTATTATTATTTTTTTTAATCCATTAATTGTGATTTTATCGTTGTCATTTGATTTGCTCTGCTGAAGAAGTTATGCCGGCAATTCTGAGGCTGTATCAGATCTAGCTCGTTTTATTTAGAATTGATAAAATTCAACAAAATTACCAACGAATGATTACTACAATTGGAGATTATTAAAAAATTATATAAACACACTAATTAATAATTATACATGATTTTCTATGTTATTTTATGAAGATAAATACCGGGATATTATGGTGACACAAATTTATACTTTTATAATTAGTCAGTACTTTTTATTATAAAAATGTTATAATCTTTCATTTATATTATAAAAATTGCACTAATGCATTATACCATAATTATTTTCATTAATTATTATTCTCCCGTCCCATAGAAGTTGACGTACTTTTCTTTTTGGTTTGTCACACTAAAGTTGGCACATTTCCTTTTTAATACATGAACCCACGCAAAAAACAATTAATCTATTCTCATGGGCCCACATATCACCTCTAATACAACTACCCACTACACATTAAATATTATTTCTCTCACTTCACTTTACATTAAATTATTATACTCCTTAATCTCCGTGCCCAATAAAAATTATACCAACTTCTATGGGACGGAGGAAGTATCATTTTTTATTAAAAATATATTTTATCCAGGCACATACCCATACGGGGCGGGGCGGCCCCGCCCCGCCCATTCTCCTTTTTTTTTTTTATGTACACTCATAAATCATAACTCTCTCACTTCATAATTTTCCATAACTTCAAATAATAATTATGTCAAAAAAATAAAAAAAAAATATAAATAGTAATAATAATAATCATAAAATTAATAGTAAATTATTAAAATTTTAAATAATTATTAAAATAAAAAATATAATATTTATATTTTGTACGGGCCGGGGTGGGGCGGGACGGGTACCCGCGGGTCTAGCGTATTACCCGGCCCCGGCCCATTTTAAAACGGGTCCGGGCGGGTCCACCCCCGTTTTTAGTTCGGTTCGGGTCTACCCCGGCCCATATCGTGCGGGTCGGGCCCAAATTGACACCCCTAATCTATTGTTAGTTAAATTATATTTTCCTAAAGTTTGATGAATAATGAATTAAAATATGTTTTTATGATACTATAATATAATTAATCACAACAAACATATTTTAACTATCAATAAATATACTTTACCTATTAACAATTATACTTTAACTATGAATCGATCCATCTCAAGCTCCGAAAGGAAATAACATTCCCATCCAAAATCTTATAATTACACTATAATTTCAAAAAAAAAATCTTAAATATTAGTAATATTAAAAACATCATGCTTCCCACAAAAGTTTATAAAATTAGTTAATTAAAATATATACTATATTTTTACTTAAATAGTACTCTGTTTCGTATTTATCTTCACACTTTCTTTATAAATTACAAAGAGTTACAAAGAAAGTGTGAAGATAAGTATGGAACGGAGGGAGCAGTAATGTAGAATTGTAAGTTGAACTTATATTCGGGGTATTGTTTCAGTGGAATCTTGGACTAGTCCACTTTTATTCACTTTTTAATCACTGTATTTCTTAGTCCAGTTGAAATTAAGATTTTTCCTAATGGGAATTAAGAAAATGTATTTTCGGATATATTTTTTTTAATAATACATAAAATGCAAAATAAGTTTTGTATTAAGTAGTAATATAAAATTTCTCTTATCACTTGAAAAATTACTATTAAAAAGATTAATTATTATTATTTCAATAAAAAAATATGAGTGTATATTAGGTGCACCCGGGTGCACCCTTGCACCCATATTTGTATAACTTTTTTATTCTATTTTGTATACATGTTATTCTCTTTTGTATACGTGTTTTGTAATAATTGTATACTTTTTTTCACACTAAGTTTTTCATTAAAAAAAACAAGCATTCATATGTGTATAACTTTTTATTCAATAGTGTATACATGTATTTTAATAATTGTACATTTTTTTACACTCAATTTTTTATTAAAAAAATTAACATTTAAATTGTATACATTTTTACTCATAATTGTATATGTTTTTGCTTATATTTGTACGTGGGTGCACACTATATTTAGCCAAAAAATATTATCAATCCCAGTTAAATATAAAAAATTACAATATATCAAAATTAAAAAAGTAATAATTTTTTATTTAAAAAGTGTAATAATACGTTTTTCTAGAAAATATTCAATAATAAAATTATAATGAATCGATTCACATTTGCCAAATAAAAAAAGGGGCAACCCCTGTAAAACGTAGTACATAATAATCACATGTGCATGATTAATCTAGTAATAATTACAGGCCATATACACATTAAAATCATGTGCATGATTAATCTAGTAATAATTACAGGCCATATACACATTAAAATTTAATTTTAGTGTCAGTATATATCACAAAATCATGGCATGTGAGTAATATATATTCGAATATGAAGACGTGGTCGGCATGCCCATTTACATATTGACCTTCCACACCTTTTGGAAATTCAATGCGTAAGTTTTTTTTTTTTTAAATCGAGTTTATATCCTAAATCTTCATAAATCTTATGATATTCCTTAATTTAAATAATATAGGTATATAGAATTTGAAGGGGATTACAAGATTTATTTTGTAAATTCAATTTAAATAAGTGTTTGTATTGTTTTAATGCTAAACAAGATAATATTTTAATATGTAATGAATATTTTTATTAGTATTTAGTGTAATTTTATATATAAAGATATTATTTTATATGAGTTCTATCTGTTAAAAAAATTTTAATGAATATTTTGTAATAATCAGATATACCAGCAAAATGATAAAATGAATCATTTCAAGAGACGGAATGAGTACTTTCCTAAATTCTGAAAAATAATCTTTAATTTTAATCTTTTATTTTTTGTTGAACAATTGAATTTTAATTTATTACATTTTTTTTTCAAGTTTAATCGTTAATTAAAAAAAACTTAAATCAACATAAAAATAACTAAAATAAAAAATTATAAAATTAAAATTGATATAAATATAACTAATTCATGACGAAAGTTGAATTACTTAAAATTGCGGAAACTAATTTGATATTAACTCGAAATAAAATTTACAAAATAAATATATTTGAGTAATTATATGGTCCACTTAGACACAAGTGATAAGTTCTTCAAGAAGCCCAAAATATGTACTCCCTCCCGATATAAGAGGAGATTTTGTTTTTTTTCACGTAAATTAAGGAATATTATTATTTAATGTGTAGTGGGGAGTTGTATTAGTGGGAGTGTGGGTCCCATATTTTAATTTATATTTAATTTGTATTAGAGGGGATGTGTGAGTTTCATATATGTAAAAAAGCAAAAGAGACCTTTGGGTGGAACGACCAAAATAGAAAAAATACTTTTTTTGAATGGGACGGAGGGAGTATGATTATATATATTTATTATCTGAAAAAAAAAATGTGGCAAATTCTATGCCAGTATATATGCAACCGATTGTACGTAGTGGCTACAGTCGAATATATAGTTCATGTTTTAAGGTATTAATTAGTTTAAAAAATCGTGATTAATCAAAATATCAACCCCACAATCATTTCGATTTCAAAGAAATCCCTTTTATAAAATATGAAAAAAAATTCAAAGAAAATTGAATTGGTTTTATAATGAATCTGATTCGAATTTGATTTAATTAGGAAGATTCCAAAACAAAATAAATGTTGTCACGACAAGCTTTGGTTGTATGATAATTGTTTACGCAATTCAAAGATAAATTCAATAAATAAAATTTTATAAATGAGAAACTCGTTTTATTGCTGCAAATTAATTAATCTACTTATTTAAGAAAATGGATCTGAAATTAGAAATCTAAAAGAGTTGTATGATTAGAAGACTTCTCTACGGTGGAAATCTGCAAAAAGTTGTAATAAAGGTGACAAAAGATTCTAGTTCATTCAAAGTGGGAGTCTATTTCTATGTGAAAGAGATAAGCAAAACCTCCATTAAAATGATTAATCAAAATAGAAATAAATTAAAGTAAGAGTGGAAAATGAAATAGAATAATTTTCAACCATTCTTTCTTAAAAAGTGGGCACGTACCTAAAGATTTGTCAACAGATCGAACCACTTTTGGATCATTTTTTCGTAAAGTAGTGTTTGGTTCGATGAATTTAAGAATTAAAATATCAAATTCGTATTTGTTTGGAGTTATTAGAATTTATATAATCCATATTTGAATAGAATTTCTAAAGATTTGACTTTAAACGTTTGTAAGATATTAATTTTCATGCATTTTATTTATATGTAAATGTGTTTAATCTAAAATTTTAATTTATAAGAATTAATTTCTAATTTACTGCTTACATTATATGAAATTTTTTTTTTGAAATGATTCATGCTTACCTAACTCAAAGTAACTTAATGAATGTGTGACACTTTTGAAGTTAAAGAAGTTCAACAATTCTTTCTTTTGACGTCATTGACGAAGATTCACTCATTTAATTAATTGGAGATCCTAATATAATTAAATATTAAGCAACTTGAATGGTTCAGAGGCACTTGAGCCTAGGTCTGAGTCACAACAAGGAAAGCGCAAGGATCGGATAACTGAGATTGATATGATTGATGAATCTCCGACACCTGAACTGAAACGGATAAAGGGAAGCTCTGAGAATTGGTTGATGGAAGAGATTGATAACATGACTTTACCAGCGGCGGAGGTTGCACCCATGCAACCCCGCCGACACCAATGAGTTGTATTGGATGGAACTGCCGAGGGCTTGGGAACCCTCGGAAAGTTCTTGCGCTGAAAAAAGAAATTAAATCTAAAGTTCCCATGTTCGTCTTTCTTTGTGAGACGAAGCTCTTATTAACGGAGTTAATTGTTGTTTCTAGAAAGTTGGGTTTTGATAGATGTTCAGGTGTAGATTGTATCTTAACTGGAGGGGGTCGGAGAGGTGGCATTGGCTTGTTATGGAGACATGACTGCAATATCCAGATACTTTCTTCTTCACTAAACCATATTGATGCTCTAATTGGGGAAGAAGAGGGAGAAATTGGATGGCGATTCACTGGAGTTTATGGTTGGCCAGAAGCACATTTGAAATGGAAAACTTGGGATATGCTTGAAGCTCTAACTAGGGAAATGGACAGGCCATGGATATGTTTGGGTGATTTTAATGAGATTTTGTATGACTATGAGAAAAGAGGGGGACGCCCACGTGCAGCTCAGGCAATGCAAGACTTCCGAGATGTTTTGGATAGATGTAGACTTACGGATCTTGGATTCGAAGGAAATAAATTTACTTGGACAAATGGTCAAGCTGGTGAGAATAACATACAAGAGAGACTGGACAGAGCCGTTGCAAATGGGGAGTGGATAACTAAATTCCTAGATTTTCGAATCACTCACCTTACAAGACTCCTGTCTGATCACTGCCCAGTTTCAATATCTTGGATCAAGCGCCATCAATCTAGCCGTGGGGGAAAAACAGTGAAACTTTTCAGATTCGAAGCGATGTGGCTACAAGACCCTCATTGTAAGAACATCGTTAATGAGAATTGGAATGAAGGGGATCATAATATTGTGAGGAGAACAGTGGATAACATTCAGAGATGTGGGGAGTCTTTATCTAGATGGGATAAAGAATGCTTTGGAGATATACCAAGAGAGATAGAGAGGGGAAAGAAAAATCTTGAATGTATTCATTCTCTCCCAGCCACACAGGATAACATCGCAGCAGCTAGAACTTTGGAGAATAAGCTTGCGGCCCTAATGAGAAAAGAAGAGGCATTCTGGCATCAAAGGTCAAGAGTTAACTGGATGAGAGATGGAGACAAGAATACCTCTTTCTTCCACAAAACGGCTAATGGGCGTAAACGGAGAAACCATATTGATATAATTATGGATAATGAAGGGAGACGTCATGAAGAGGAGAAAGACATCTGTAATGTTTTCCAAGACTACTTTCACACTCTCTTCTCAGCAAAGGACAGTTTGGATATGGATGAAGCTATCGAAGCTGTGAACCATAGGATCACTGATGAACTACATGATCTACTATCCCAGCCATTCACAGAGGAAGAGGTCGTCCAAGCCATCTCCCAAATGCATCCAACAAAAGCCCCAGGGCCTGACGGTATGTCTGCTATTTTCTTTCAAAAATTCTGGAAAATTGTTGGTACCGATGTTATTCATTCTACCCTTGATGTGCTCAATAATGGTACTAGTCCTCAACCTTTCAACCACACCCACATCGTCCTTATTCCTAAAATTAAAAATCCTTTGAAACCCACTGACTTCCGCCCCATTAGTCTTTGTAATGTCTCTCTTAAGATTATTACCAAGACCATTGCTAATAGAATCAAGATTTGTCTGCCTTCTGCAATAGATACTTGTCAATCTGCTTTTGTTCCTGGTAGATTAATTACTGATAATGCTTTGCTTGCATTTGAGATTTTCTACCACATGAAACATAACAAGGCTATTTCCAAAGGATCATTTGCGTTTAAACTTGATATGAGTAAAGCATATGATCGGGTTGAATGGGCTTTCTTGGAGAACATGCTTCTGAAAATTGGTGTTCATGCACCCCTCGTTGATACCATTATGAGATGTGTTTCTTCAGTTACTTTCTCTGTTATGATTAATGGGAACCCCTCACAGTCTTTTTGCCCATCACGGGGACTCCGTCAAGGAGACCCGTTATCGCCTTACCTATTTCTTTTTTGTGCAGAGGCTCTGTCAGCCCTAATAAGGAGAAATATTGAGATAGGCACTCTCCATGGTATTCGAATCTGCAGACGAGCTCCAGTGGTGTCACACCTGTTCTTTGCAGACGACAGTATTATTTTTGGGAGAGCGAACATCAATGAAATTATGAAGGTGAAAAATATCTTGGAGATATATGAAAGGGCATCAGGGCAAATTATCAATTTGGAGAAGTCAGATATTAACTTCAGTAGGGGGACCCCTGAATCCAAAAGAGTCACACTAGCTGACAGGTTGGGAGTACGTAAGGTTGATCAACATCATATTTACCTTGGACTTCCAACTACTGTGGGTAGATCAAAGAGGGCAATCTTTCAGGGAATGGTGAACAGAGTGGAGAAAAAACTTAAAGATTGGAAAAGCAAACAGTTATCTCAAGCAGGGAAGATTACATTAATCAAGTCAGTGGTTCAAGCAATCCCGACATATATAATGAGTTGCTTCCTTCTCCCTCAGAATGTCATAGCTCGAATTGAATCGGCAATTGCACGATTTTGGTGGGGTCAGAAGAATAATGAAAGGCGAATTCATTGGATTTCTTGGAAGAAACTCTGTACACCAAAATGTGAGGGAGGTTTGGGACTTCGGAATATTCTTTGCTTCAACAAAGCCATGCTTGCTAAACAATGTTGGAGATTACTTAAAGACGAAGAATCGCTCTTAGCCCGTACTCTGCGGGCTCGATACTTTCCTTCTTCGAATTTTTGTGATGCTCGCATTGGCTTCAATCCAAGCTTTACATGGCGAAGTATTATGGCTGGAAAGGAAATTTTGGATAGGGGGCTTTTTTGGGTCATAGGAGATGGGAAATCAGTTGAGATATGGGATGATCCTTGGCTACCAGAAAATGACAACTTTCGCGTTCAATCCTCCAGAAGGAATAACTTGGTTGGAACAAAAGTGGAAGATCTCCTCTCAGATGATGGTCAGAGATGGAATTTGCAACTTATAACGGAGGTGTTTTTACCGAATGAAGCAAGCCAGATTTCTGCTATCCCTTTGAGTATCTCAAACAGACCTGATGCTCTTTCATGGAGGTACACAAAAAATGGAATTTACTCAGTTAAAACAGGCTATTTGACAGGTCTTGAAAACATTGAAGGAGATGAGGTAAATCTGAATATGGCTATGAATTCACGCTGGAGATGGGTTTGGTCTTTGGATGTCCCACCTAAAATTCAAATGTTCGCGTGGAGATGTTGTAAAGGTATTCTACCTTTAAATACCAATTTGATTGGGCGATTTGTGGATGTTGATCCTATGTGTAGTAGATGTGGAAGCGGTGTGGAATCAGATGAGCATGTATTTCGGGATTGCCCATGGGTAAGGAATTTTTGGCTTCTTTCTCCACTCCATCTTGATCTCTCAAACAACGATGAGATGCAGCCGTTGAACGAATGGTTGGATACCTTTTGGAAGAGCAGCGACCACAAACAAAGCTGCTATTTTGGTGTCTTACTTTGGTGTATATGGTTTGCTCGCAATCTCTTTGTTTTTGAGAAAAAAGAACACGACCCACATCACTTGTTCTCTATGGGGTTGGGACTCCTTGAGGAGTATTGGAAAGCTAAATCTGTTTATTCCAAGAGGGATAATCACCGAGCCTCATGTTTGTGGACACCTCCAAGTGGGGATGTTATAAAGATAAATACTGATGCTTCGATTATTACTGGTATGGGAACTGGTATTGGGGGTGTTGCTCGCAATGTGGATGGGAATGTGTCTTGGAGTTTTTTTGAACATCTCAATACTGAACCATCTGTTGAAATTGCTGAGGCACTGGCTGCACGTCGAGGATTACAACTTGCTCGGGACCACAATATCAATCAGATTGTGTTAGAAATGGATTCACTTGTTCTCTACCATGCATTGAATCAACCAAAGGCAGATATATCATATTTTGGCTCAATTGTTAAAGATATCATCACTCTAGCTTCATATTTTGAGAAAAGCTCCTTCTGCTGGATTCGTCGTACGGCTAATTTCTTAGCCCATAAATTAGCTCATTATGCTTTCAATAATTTGTTGTCCAACTTTTTTGATTATGGCGTTCCGCCATCTCTTTTGGTTTATGTTGACTCTGTTGATGTTAGATGATTAAATAAAGCTTTTCTTGAGTTTTCAAAAAAAAAATAATAGGGAAGATTACAATTTGTCGGCTAACTATATGATCAATTTTAATTTTATAATTTGGGATAGTTACTATGAGGTACATTGGAATCTCCTTAATTATTATGAGATATAAACATACAAAAATATTACCACTAACTACATAAATATATGAGATATAAACATACAAAAATATTACCACTAACTACATAAATATATAGTGATATTATAATATTACCCTTACAATATGCTGCACATAAATGTTTGTGTGCACCAAAAGTCCTTGTGCAGTAAAAAAAGTGTGTGCAACAAAAATGTGTGGTAGTTCGGCGTAGGTCGGGCGGCCGGCCGGTGGTCCGATGGTGGTCCGGCGGTGGGTAAAGATTTTGGGTTTGTGGTTTAAAAGTGTATGTGTTTAGGGTTATATTTGGTATTTTATTTTAATATTTTGTATGTGAGAGTAATTTATTTAAATCAATGTATCTCACAGTAATTATGGGTACAAAATGTGTACCTATGAGTAATTTTTTCTATATTTTTTTATTTTATTTTTATTCTCAATTTTGATTATTTTATTTAATTGGGTCATTTGTTCCAAAGTTAATTATTTTGTTGTCTAAATTTTGAACCAAATTCTTACCTGAAGGGTTAAATTTGAAAGAAAAAATGACTCATTTTGGCAAAATGTCAAAATTGGAAAAAAAAAAACGATTAAAATTGAGATTTGCAAGTAGAATTTTTTTAAAATTGAAATCAGTTATATTTACCCAATGAATTGTGATATTTTCTCATTATTATAATAATTTGTGGGAAAATTAGAAAAAATAAAAGCAAGAGCTTGAAGGCCATGGCAGCTCAAATAATAATGAAAAAAGACCTATCTAAGTCATTCTCGAATGCTTCAGATGAAAACTCATAAGTCCATATTTGGATTGAATAAGTTGATAGCAATATTGTAAAACTTCTAAAAATAGATAATAATAAGGATATTCATATGCATGTTTGAGGTTTAAGCAGATTTTGAAAAATCATAAATACTGATAATTTATTTAATTTATTATATATATATATATATTCTCTTTTTTTTGGCTTTTTTGGTATGGTACATTTAAATATATTTCGATCAATGAGTAAGAAATTAAAAAAAGTATAATGTAAGAGATAAAAGAATAAGAGATAATTAATTATATTAAATGATAAGAGAATGTAAGAAAGTTGTCTAAATTATGATATATGTAATCATGTGTAGTATTTTTTTTTTTTTTTGGAAGACCCTGACTAGTGTAGAAACTCAAAACAAAGATATCAAATATGGAGTAAATTATAAACCATAAACTAAGGGAGTAAAATAGTAGTAATAACATCCTCATTAAAATTTTAAGTACAACGGTGTGAATTGGATTGATCACTTACACTCTAATTTTATTGAAATTATTCTTTAAGATGATGAATTATTATTTTTCTAAATAAAGAAATATTACTCCTTACATTTGGATATGTTGGAATTGTTTATATTTCTATTGAAATGATTAATAATTTTTACTTAAGAAAATATTAAAATAGTTCATCTTTTTTAAAAGTAAATTTTTATGTACTAAAGAGTAATTTTCATACACTTAATGATAACTTTATAAAATTAAAATGCCTGGTTAACTGAATAATACAAATAATTAGAACGAAATGATGATAAACCTTCAAAGAGAATACGTACTTTAAACTTGAAAGATAAATAATGATAAATAAAAATAATAATATCAATTCACAGTACTCCCTCCATCCCAGATATTTTTATCCATTTGTATGGGTACGAAGATTAAGAAGTGTTATTTTTTTAATATATAATATATGAAAAAGTATGGATAAATTAGTAATTTAAAAAGAAAAGGTAAATAAAGTTGTTGAGAATTATGGATTAAGTATAAAAAAATAAGTAAAGTTGGAATTTTGATGAATAAAGTGTAAAAGTAAGTAATAAAATATTATGTATTTTTACCATTAATGGAATGAATAAAATACCTGGTGGACATCCCAAAATGAAGAGTGAATAAAAATACGTAAGAATGAGGGAGTATAATTTTTTATGTATGCAAACATTTGCAAACCCCTCTACTAAATGGCATTCAATTATAAGTCCATCGTAAAATCATGAAACACCCCTCTTTATATTGAATTTAAGAAATCATTTTGTTCATCAATAATCCATCGATCAATAGATTAAAGGTGTGTTAGTTGCAATAGTTAATTAATAGTACTCGCATTTTTAGTGTATATATGGAGCCAATAGCCATCCATGCCACTCATTCATTTTCCATCATCCCTTCATGCTTGCATGTATATTAATGGAAGGAAAAAAAAAAAAACTCATGATTATATTTAATGAGAAATACAATGATATCGTTTCACAGAATAACGGGTCCGGGGCGGGTCCGGGTAATGGGGTACCCACCCTAAACCCGGCCCGTTGACATCTCTACAATAGATATATTTTACTCATATAATAATGATGATATTTTAATAATTGATCAACCCGTCTCAGGTAGTAATTGCATCACAAGAGATTTTATTTTTTCTTTATTAAAAAGTGAATTTTATCGTGAAATGGAAAAAAGAGTGAACTTAAATTTGGTATGGACGGAATATTAATAAATAATAAAAGGATGGATGCGTACAATTATAGGCTTCATATGTGTGTGTACACATCAACAAGTCAACAAAAAGAGTTGATCCATCCTCAAAGATTCTTTCCACTTTATAAGTAGGCAAAAAGAGAGGAGAGAAATAATAGAGAGAGAAGAGAGATGGGTGTTCAAGAAGAAGAGAGAGGAAGTGATGGATACACACAAGATGGGACTGTTGATCTCAAAGGCAAACCCATTCTTAGATCCAAAACTGGTGGATGGACTGCTTGTTTCTTCATTGTTGGTAATCTCTCTCTCTTCACACTTAATCTTTGCTCTATTTAATTTACCCTTTTTGGAGATATTCTTTCTTATTAGTTAATGAGTTAATTACGGAATGTTATTAAATGTTGCTAAAACTGATTTCATCTTCTGCAATCATTTTAGCATAAAGCTTAAATCATTTTCTCCAAATGTTGATAACATACGTCTGGTATAGATTGACTCTTGTCAATTGATATATATTCATAAAATCATGACCTGTATATACATACAACACGTCCTCTATTAATATATATACATATATATTTTGTTTATTTAATATGTGGGGTCATATCGTATCGTCCAAAAAAAAACAGAAAAAAGAAAAAGGACTTTCAATGAGTGAGCTAATCTATGCATGTGTTAACCCGTTAACCCATGTTGTGCAAATAATTAAATACTCATTTCGTCTCGTTCAAAGAGTTTATTTTTTTTTCATTTTGGGCGCTTTATCCAAACAATTTTATTTTTTACATATATTGAACCATACGAACCAGTAATACAATTAAAATATGAAAACCACACTCACATTAAATAATATTACTTTTTAATTCACGTACAAAAAACAAAAGTTAGTAGTGGAACGGAGGGAGTATATATAATGAAATTTGTTTTCAATTAATAGTACATTTATATGAGTCAACATGGTAAATATATATTTCCTCCATATTTGCACACTTTTATTTTGAATCGTCTAAGTAAATCATTCCACAAAAGTTTACAATCCTAAAAAAAAGCAAAAAATCAAAGTGATCGTCCTATACATACACTTTATTTATTAAAAAAATAATCCCTATTAAATGTATCTTATTATTTACTATTTACTAAAAAAAATACCATAATATTCCTAAAAATTATCGCCCTCCTTAATCTTGTTGGTGGGGGAGCGAAGGATGCAAAATTTAGAGAGAATAATTATTGTGTTGTTATTTGCATTATACTATATCAATCCAAAGAAGGTGATTTGTTCCCAACAGAATTGCAAGTATTTGACAGTAGAAAATACTTGAAAATTGATGCGTACGTATAATTATACATGCAGTGTACGAGGTATTCGAGCGTATGGCGTTTTACGGAATTTCCTCAAATCTGTTCATATACTTAACCAAGAAACTGCATCAAGGCACCGTTAAATCTGCCAATAATGTCACCAATTGGGTTGGCACTATTTGGATGACTCCCGTTTTCGGTGCTTACGTGGCCGACGCCTATTTGGGCAGATATGCCACCTTTCTACTCTCTTGTGCTATTTATCTTTCGGTAATTTTTTTATTACTACTTTAGTTATATTATTTAAAATTACTTTTATTAATTGATTTATTTATTTATTTATATAATAAAGACAAAGTTAGACTTTGAATAACTCAAAAGTCATGCTACTTTCTTGATCATTATTAAAATAAGGGTCCATTTCCGTAGGATAAGGTTGGACAAAACTACAAAATAATTTTTAAAAATCAAGGTCCCACGATTCCCTTTTTAAATAATTGTATTTGATAATTATTTATATTTTTTTGAACATAGGGGATGTCGCTCCTAACTCTGTCGGTATCAGTACATCCACTAAAGCCCAGCCCATGTTCCGACCCAACTGGGTCCACTTGCGCAAAGCCCACTACATTACAACTGGCTGTATTCTTCGGCGCACTTTACACGTTGGCTGTGGGTACGGGTGGAACAAAGCCCAATATCTCAACAATCGGGGCGGACCAATTCGACGATTTCGACCCGAGAGAGAAGGCCCAAAAGCTTTCCTTCTTTAATTGGTGGTTGTTCAGCATCTTTTTGGGTACACTGTTTGCCAACACAATTCTTGTGTACATCCAAGATAATGTGGGCTGGACTCTTGGTTATGGGCTCCCCACTATTGGGCTACTGATATCGATACTGATATTTTTAGCGGGTACTCCGTTTTATAGACATAAGCCTCCAACGGGTAGCCCATTTACTAAGATGGCTAAGGTCATTGTGGCGGCCCTAAGAAAATGGAGCGTGCCTGTTCCCTCCGACCCGAAAGACCTATTCGAGCTCGATTTAGAAGTCTATGATGCTAGGAAAGGGAAACATCGGATCGATTCTACCTCTTCTTTAAGGTTTGCGTTCTAATTCCATTGGGCTGCAAAGCCCATTAATATATCAAGTGGATCATCATTGTCGTCCCAACTCCGTATGTTTTATAACTTGATCCAATAAACTCCGTATGTTTTATAACTTGGTCCAATCAATCATCTTTTAGGGAATGACCAAATTTTGTTAGTGACGGAGATCCTGTCATTTTACTTTCGTCCTGTCATTATTGCTTTCGTAGGTAAATATTTTTAATAACGGGAAAGTGATTTATAACATTATAGATCACTTTCCTGTCATTAAAGATTTTTAATTAAAGAGACAGTAATGACAGAATCTATATCATGTCATTTTTATTCCATAGTATAATTTTTTTTACCCCTAGCTATAAATAACTATTAAATCCTTGAAGCATGTATTGCTAATTTAGAAAGCAATAATGACACGTGTTATCTACTTAAAAAGTGAAATACAAGATGAAACATAAGTTGAAATAGGTGATCCTACGCTGGATAATAATAGGGTTCCACCACTCATTCATGTCATTCATCTTACAAGTGAAATATGACATAAAATGTTACAGGAGATCTGGTGTAGTCACCTAAAAATTCATTTAATATTTTAGAACAAGTCACGTGTATTAAACGACATTATTTGTTCCGTGCAGGTTCTTGAACAAAGCTAGTGTAAGAACAGGCCCAACCAGCCCATGGATCCTCTGCCCAGTGACACAAGTAGAAGAAACCAAACAAATGCTAAGAATGCTCCCCATTCTCCTCTCCACCTTCGTCCCAAGCACCATGATGGCTCAAGTGAGCACCCTCTTCGTTAAGCAAGGCACCACCCTCAACCGAAACATCGGCCACTTCAAGGTCCCTCCAGCCAGCCTCGCCGGCTTCATCACCATCTCCATGCTCATCTCCATGGTGATCTACGACCGCCTCATCGTAAAACTCCTCCGTAAATGGACCAAAAACCCTAGGGGCATCACCCTCCTCCAAAGAATGGGAGTAGGCATGATCTTCCACTTCATCATCATGGTGGTGGCATCCCTAACCGAACACTACCGCCTCCACGTGGCTAGGGTTAACGGCCTCGTGGAGAGTGGGGCCCAAGTGCCATTAACCATCTTCATCCTTCTACCACAGTTCATCCTAATGGGGACAGCTGATGCATTGTTGGAAACAGCCAAGTTGGAGTTCTTCTATGATCAAGCTCCTGAGAGCATGAAGAGTTTAGGGACTTCTTATTCCACTACTACCCTTGGAACTGGGAACTTCATTAGTAGCTTCTTGTTGTCGACTGTGACGAGGATCACAACGCGCGGTGGGGTTGGAGGGTGGATACGGAACAACCTCAACGCGTCGCATTTGGACTACTACTACGCGTTCTTCGCCGTCTTGAACTTTGTTAACATCATTTTCTTTCTGATTATGGTGAGGTTTTATGTGTATAAGGCTGAGGTTTCGGATTCGATGAGAGTGCTTAGGGAAGAGTTGGTGGCTTCAGGACAGAGTGGTGTTGATCATGGACAAACTAAGAACTAGTTTAATTATGGTTTAGTGGAAATTAATTAAACAATCATGAGCAGAAGTTGTACATGATTTATTTGGATAAATATATTACACCATCAATCCAATTCGAATTTCGTCTTGTGTATTCGTGAAATTAAAACATGGTGGGTATTAAATGACATTATTGTCGATTTGTGATCTCTAGACATTACGGTACACAAGGGAAAAAAAAACTTTTAGAGACTAGTCTTTTTCAACAATAAAAAGTGGAGTCACAATAAATTAAAATAATAGTAATATAGTAGGAATACTTCACATTTATAACCAAAAGTTTAAAGAAAAAGTTTACAATAAAAAATTTTTCGGACCACAATTTATAATTGCAAACTACCGAAGTTAATTTTTTTTTGTTTTAAAATTAAAACATCCTATAGGTATGTAACAGTACTGTGCATGGCTGCCCTATATTGATGAAGGTATTCATCCTTTCGAATGAATTTGGTTGAATTGAGTTCCTATGTAAACTTTTTATTTAAAAATTGTATAACAATTATATCTTTAAATATTCTCTTTCATAAAAATAAATATTAAACTTTAAAGATATTAATATATGTTATAAACCATTATATTTCACATATTTAAATTAGATTAACACAATTTATACAAGTCTTTCCCTTATCCTTTTACTATTACTATCATTATAAATGTGACAAGAATTGACATATCTATATTTTTTTAATATATAAAGTTGAATTATTAGAGATTGCGTCATTCTCTTGGTACAATATTTCAATAGGTGATATAAATATATAATGCGTGGCTTTGTGACTTTGACTATCAAATTTCTTACATATACACACAAATAAAAAAAAAATAAATAAAAACTCATTTTTAGTAAAAGTAATTCATGCACCAATGGAATTCAATTATTGACGCATTGTCAATAAAAATTATATTTATATTTTAGCAATGAGTGCCGATGAATTTATAATAATTTTACTAACGGATTAATACCCGTTGATATTTTATCAATAAATTGTCAATAAAATTATTATATAATTATTAGTAATAAATTATCAATGAAAATATTTTGTAACGGAATTAATTTTTTTGATAAAAATTTACTAATTACTACTCTACCAACAAAAAAAATACAAATCTCATGTTATTAATATGTTGATAATTCAATTTATTTAACGATAGAATTAAAATTTCTACCACCAAAAAATTTTACCGGTAAAAAAATATGTTGCTGAGGTACTTGGGAATATTAGAAATCGTTGGATTCAGTATTATTTTTTTATATTATATTAGAAAACACACATAGTACAAGTGGAAAAGAAGAGGATTTCCACGGCAATTCTAGAAGAAAAATGACGTACATATATAAAATCAAGAGCTAGACATATGTATAGTTTATACAAGAATTTGTTAATTATTTAATTAAATAATTACTTGTAGACAAAATAATATTAGTTATAATAATGTCCATTTTGGAGAGATCCGAGAATTCAAATAGTCACTCCGTCTCTTGACACACTTTTCTTTTTGAGTTGTCCCACAGAAATTGACATATTTCCTTTTTAAGGATATGGGACCCACACAAAATAATTTATTTATTTACATGGACCCACAAGCCCATCACACTCACCACTAATACAACTATCCATTATACATTAAATATTATTTCTCTCACTTCACTTTACATTAAATTATTATACTCCTTAATCTCCGTGTAAAAAAAATGTGTCAATTGTTATGGGACGGAGGGAGCATCTTAATTTTGGTTTTTCAATAATAGGTGCTTGCAATTAATAATTGGGGTAGCTAGCTACACTACACTTAATATATGTAGGGTAATAATCTTTAATAAAAAGCGTAGAGAGTGATGCTGAGTTTGGAAGTAGAAAAAAGAGTAAGGGAAATAGTAATCTTGAGATATGGATTTGGAGGAAGAATACACACAAGATGGAACTCTCAATCTCAAGGGAAAACCCATTCTTAGATCCAAATCTGGTGGATGGACTGCTTGTTTCTTCATTGTTGGTACTTTCTCTCTCTCACTCCTCCTCCTCTCATGTTCATATTCACTCTACTTTTTTCTTAGTCTAAGGTTGATTTTCTATTCTTTTACTTGGAAATTTTATGTTTTCTTTGGTGGAAAGATGGATCTAGAATTTTACTCTGAAAGATGCAAAAAGTTTGATCATCATATTATTACAAGTGTTGAGGGTTTGTCATAACATAGTGCTCCTTTCGTTTCAGTGGATCTTTCATACTTCCTTTTTAAATTACAAAGGACGTGTAAAAGCTCAATTGGGATAGAACGAGTATAGTTTTAAATAAAAGTGTTTTTTCCCCCTAAATCCATGACCAAAGTGCAGCTAATCCTTATTTTACAGAAAAACTAGAAAATCACTTTTGTCATGTTCTTCTTCTTTCATAACAGATGCTCAAACTCGTATTTTCATAAAATACGAGGTGAGTAGGGTTCAAACGGTTCAAAAGTATTTAAAAAAAAAGTTAAAATTTTACGCTAAATTATTAAATTAATTCTAACTTTTAATCATGTGAACACACACATCATGCATGCATAAATTCTCGTGATACATATAAGTAATTAATTTTGAACTAGCTTAAACTTCTAAACAATGTGCATATATGTGTGTAAGAGAGAGACACGTGAATGTGAATGTGATCTGCCCTTCTATCTACATGCTTTTAACTACAACGAACCAAATGTATCAACTACTAGCATTTATGGCAAAATTTATATATCAGACAATACGTACAAGTTGCTAACTCTAGGCAGGCTGTCCAAATTAAGTGTACGAACGTATAATTATACTGTACATGATGTGCAGTGTACGAGGTATTTGAGCGTATGGCGTATTATGGAATCTCTTCGAATCTATTCATATACTTGACCAAGAAATTGCATCAAGGCACTGTTAAATCTGCCAATAATGTCACTAATTGGGTTGGCACTATTTGGATGACTCCCATGTTGGGTGCTTACGTGGCGGACGCCCATTTGGGCAGATATTGGACTTTTCTCCTCGCTTGTGCTATTTATCTCTCGGTATGTATTTTTTTTGTATTTAAGTATTTTTTTATTTTTTATGCATGTATTATTTTATATTATGTGTAGTTAGGAAAATGGTCAAACGGCTACGTATAAGTATGAATTTATGACGTATCAAATTCTACCATCCACCAACTCTGACTATGAGTCAGTCTGTCAGTGTAAGAAAGCATACAAAACGGTAATTCGGACTAGTAGAATTTTAAATTAAGTAGGTGTGCAATTTTCAACCTTAAATATTGCGTGAACAATAATTAATTCATTATTTTATGATAATTTGTCAAACTAATATTTATAATGTCAATGTTAATGGTTTAATAATCATTAATTAAAATATAGTATTCTAATACAAAATAAGTTTTGGAACTATGCGCCCACCCTTCATTTCATTTCATTAATTGATATTTTTTTAAGAATTAATCTAATATTTTAATATAGTAATTGATTTTTAAAAGATTATAAATAATTAAGAGTATATTATAATAGCAATAAAAAGAATATATTTCCTCCACCGTCCACAAAGGTGTTATTGTTTTTTACGTGTATATTAAAGAATATTTTTGTTTAATGTGTAGTAAATAGTTTTATTAATAGAGTAGATAATTTATTAGTTGTATTAATAATGTAGGTGAATTTTATATATATAAAAAAAGGAAAATAAAATTTTGCAAACCAACATCGAAATGACAACCTTATCAGCAAGGAGATAGAGTATTTCATAATTACAACTATATGCTAATAATAATCATGCATACATATTATGATTAAATGAGACTTTTCAGCCTTTGACAATATGTGCGTATAATATTAATTGAAATGAGACTTTTTTCAACTAATTATTTATAGTATTAATTAATCATTGAAACAGGGGATGTCACTTTTAACGCTATCAGTATCCATACACCCACTGAAACCCGCCCCGTGTTCGGATCCAACCGGGTCGAACTGCCCAAAGGTTGCGCCACTACAAGTAGGTGTATTCTTCGGTGCACTCTACACGTTGGCAGTGGGCACCGGTGGTACAAAGCCCAATATCTCAACAATCGGGGCGGATCAATTCGATGATTTCGACCCGAAAGAAAAGTCCCAAAAACTCTCGTTTTTTAATTGGTGGATGTTCAGCATCTTTTTGGGAACACTATTTGCAAACACGGTTCTTGTGTACATCCAAGATAATGTGGGTTGGACCCTAGGATATGGGATTCCTACAATTGGGTTAATCATATCCATTACCATATTCTTAATTGGGACTCCATATTATAGACACAAACCACCTAATGGTAGCCCATTTACGAGGATGGGTCGGGTCATCGTGGCGGCCCTGAGAAAATGGAAAGTGCCGGTCCCGTCCGACCCGAAAGAGTTGTTCGAGCTGGATTACGAAGTTTATGATGCTAAGAAAGGAAAATATCGAATTGATTCTACATCTACATTGAGGTTTGTTTTTCTTTTTTCTTTTTCTAATTCAATTTAATTAGTGGTTGAAATGTATAGTAATAAGGTATTAGAGTACAGAGTATGAGTATCTATTAAAGTATATATATACATTTATTTTGTTAGTAAAGTATACACTACTCGTTCCAATTTTTTTTTTTATTTGTGTTAGGTGATATATTTTGAAAATTTATTTATTTTGAAACCTTTATTATTATTTTGTATTTGTAGAATTAATATAATGAAAAAAATGAAAAAGAAATTGGGATGGAGAGATCATTCTTTAGAAATATAAATATATCAAATAATTGAATTTTCTATGTCATTTTGATAAAACATCTCATGTATTATATTAATTGTATAGATAACACGTTGGAAAAGAGCGAAATTTACCCTAAAAATGAAAATATCTAACTTTATTAGGGATAATAATTGAATTTTCTACCCTTATAAATTATTGACACATTAAATTATACACAAAATAGAAGATGATGGTAGATGCCTAATTGGTAGTGTTAAACATAAGAGACTAGAGTATCTCTAAAAGTGAACAATTTGAATCAATTAATTTATACGTACTAAAATTCTTTTTCTTTTAGAAAAAAAAAACACACGCACACACACATTGAACACACCATGCATGCAATTAATCTAAGGTAGCTGGTCTTAAAATTTTGCAGATTCTTGAACAAAGCTAGTGTAAAAACAGGTCCAACCAGCCCATGGATACTATGCCCAGTGACAGAAGTTGAAGAAACCAAACAAATGCTAAGAATGATCCCCATTTTAGTAGCTACATTTGTTCCAAGCACAATGCTAGCTCAAGTTGGCACCCTCTTTGTGAAGCAAGGCACAACTCTAGACAGAAACATAGGCTCCTTCAAGATCCCTCCGGCTAGCCTTGCCGGCTTCATCACCCTCTCCATGCTCGTCTCCGTCGTCATCTACGACCGCCTCCTCGTAAAACTCGTGCAAAGATGGACAAACAATCCTAGGGGCATCACCCTTCTTCAGAGGATGGGAATTGGCATGGTCTTCCACTTGGTCATCATGGTCGTCGCCTCGTTGGTCGAACGCTACCGCCTTCATGTTGCTAGGGTGCATGGCCTTGTTGAGAGTGGGGGGCAAGTCCCTCTGTCCATCTTCATTCTGCTGCCTCAGTTTGTGCTCATGGGAACTGCTGATGCATTCTTGGAAACTGCCAAGTTGGAGTTTTTCTATGATCAAGCACCTGAGAGTATGAAGAGTTTGGGGACATCTTATTCTTGTACTACACTTGGAGCTGGGAATTTCATCAGTAGTTTCCTTCTTTCGACTGTGACGAGGATCACCAAGCGCGGTGGCCACGAGGGGTGGATACGTAACAACCTCAACGCGTCTCATTTGGACTATTACTATGCGTTTTTCGCAGTGTTGAACTTGTTCAACTTGGTGTTCTTCTTGGTTATTGTTAGGTTTTATGTCTACAAGGCTGAAGTTTCTGATTCAATGAGAGTGCTGAGAGATGAACTTGTGGTGGCTTCAAGACATCATGTTACTAGTGCAGAAGAAGGTTATTAGAATTTAGAGCAAGAAATTAGTTTGTAATATTAAGCAAATGGTACTCCAAGATTGATTAATATCATATATATAATGTACGTGGTACAAACACAAGTTTGAAGAAAATCCCACCTTCTTCAAGTGATGTTTCTAATTAGGTGTAAAAAACATGAATTCAAAAGGAAAAAAAAAAATAGAGCAAAAATAAGCATTCTCCCAGTCTCTATCACATGAGCACTGTCTGAGAGCATACATGATACATACCACTACAAAGTTTATATGAAAAGTGTTATTAATAAGGAAATATTGTTATTTACATTAGCCTTTTTTCCTCTCTATTACCAACTCCACAGTTTCTCTCAACACAAATCAACAAATTGTTCATCACATGATCATTTTTGATTCAGATTAGCCTCATTCCAGGCCTTCTCTTTGCCAAGTGGAATGTCCTCTTTAGGAAGTTATTCGCTGCCCGATCTTTACGAGCACAGAGCACCCTCAACACGGTGTTAGGATCAGATCTGTTCCATCTCCCTGTTGTGGGAGGCATCAAGATCTTTTGACCCCCTCCCAGCCCACCTAGTCCACTGCATTCGGTTGCTACGCTGCTAAAATCTTCGATCAGCTGCTCTGTCGACTCCTCCATCAGCGCCAGCACGCCTTGCACAACCTCAGCTTCTCTCTCAACCATATCCTCAACTATCAAACCTTCCCCACATGTGCAAAACAGACGCTTCAAGTTGTCGAAGTCCTCTTCGATTGTTGGATGGTCGAACCTAGTGAACATCCTTGAACTCCCTCCTGCTAACAGAACCATAAGGAATGCCTCGAATGATGCTTTCATCACTTCCTTTAGCGCGGTTGGTTGAGCACGTTCGGTGACTATTGCACACAAGAGGGTGAGGTTCTGCTTGAGTATCCTCAGAGCTGGATTGATGCGTCTGTTGGCCACGCCTCCGATGTACAACCCACCGAAGAAGACAGAGCTCGAGTCCAAGAATATGAGGCGGTAGGCAGCCACTTCTGAGACGTGCTGACAGGCTACTTGCAAGGTTGTGAGGCTGGTTTCAAAGTATGAAGTTCCTGCCTGTTTTCTGTTGGACATGAGGGATTTTGATGGAACTACCTTTGGTGAGAGGCAGAGTGTTTTGTCAAGGGATTGTAGCTGTGAGATGAGGTAATGCAAGGTGTTGAGACGAATGTAGAGACGCTGCGTTCCACGGCTCGTTGAAGGGCGAATATGGCTGCCATCGTTGGAGAAGATATGGTTTAGATCTTCCACTCCAACATGACATGCTGCCTTTTTCCACAGCTTGAAAAACTTCGAGTCGCCACTGCATCTTGTTAATGGAGGAAGAGGGGGGAGATAGTTCTGTCTTGATCCTGAAAATCAAGACAACAGATTAACATATGATCTAACCAAACAAACATAGGAATCTCGCATTGATCTTTAAATCAAACATAGGTACCACATGATCCAACATAAGCTATGTAGTCTCTGAAGAGATTCCCCAAGCCATCCACAAGATCATAGAACAAAACTTCTGATATTGTGACAGGAATCTCAAAGAAGTTATCAACAGCTTCCTTTGCAAAGCTAACCAACTCCCCTGCTGAATTCGCATGCGGTTCGTTTTTCGACTTGGGATTCCATGTCTCAGTTTGTTTAGCCCTCAGGATGAATTCCTTCCCCTTCTGCAACCTCTCCTGAATCCATTGCTTCAATAGCTTCTGAATAATCGAGTCGACTTCATACGGAACCATCTCCCTCACGATCGCTTTCCCTCCATCTTCACAATCCACAGAGTCCTCCACCAACACCTGCACTAAGGCCTTCTCAAGCTTTCCAGCTCTTTGCAGCACAAGTACTGTTTCATTCAACGTCGAAGATTTCGCCGTTAGGTACTGCCTCAACAAAGTTCCATAGCAAGTATGCAGAGTGACAGCAGCAACACCAGCAGCAATTGGATGCCACTTCTTCAAAAGAGGGCTAAAAATATCCTTCTCCTTCATAGCCAACTCTTCTGTTTTTCTAGCAAGTTTTATCAGCACTTCACTCACTTCCTGCGCCTCCGGGCTCTTGGTCCCGTTGATATCTTGCTCTTCTATCATCTTCCAACACAACAAAACAAACAAGTGTTATTCTCAATCCACAATCTATGTCCAAAACAGAGCAAAACAGAACAAACCTAGTGTTATTTCTCAATCCACAATCTACTTCCAAAACAGAGCAAAACAGAACAAACCTAGTGTTATTTCTCAATCCACAATCTACTTCCAAAACAGAACAAACCTTAGCATAGGCATTCCTAATCGATGCACGAATGTAATGATCGACTCGGTTCGATCCGGTCCTGACTTCACCACGATGATCATCTTCCTTCTCTTTAGGTGAAGTGACATAGCAAGGGATATCCTCTTCTAGAATCTTCTTACAAGAAAAGAGCAAAGGAAGCATGTTCTCCATAATCCCAAGTGTGTCCCTATTGAAATTCCCATGATAGTTGAGCAATCTCATCTCTGTCCACTTCTTCATTGCTGTCAAAACGGATCCCAGCATCTTCACATAAACAGGCTCCCTGTCAACTTTCTTGGCATCAACTGCAACCTCTGCCAGCATGGCAAACGACGCACCAAGAAGATCCGGCTCCACCTGCCCCGTCAGCACGTACTGTTCGAACAGCACCCAAGTGAAGCACAGGTTGTGTACGGACCGATTGATCCCTAATGTGGACCATGTTTTCTTCATCAGCTCAACCAACTCATCCACCTCATCGAGAACCATGGTCTCCTCTTTGGTGTCGAAAATGGAGGAGAGTAAGCCGGTGTAGATTTGGACGTTGAGGGGGTATCCGTCGGCCCAGTGGCAGATATCGGTGCTTCCGCCGTCGGAGCTCCGCCATGCGAGGGAGAAGATGCAGTTGCAGAGGGCTTTCATGGTGGCGGAATTCTTACCGGTGTCTAGTGCCTTGATTTCGGAGGCGTCGAGGAGTTCTCGGAATTTAACGGCGAATGCGTCGGATTTTTCTAGTGGGATTGATGGGTGGAGAAGAAGTCCTGCTTCTAGAATCTTCAACTGACGTTTTTGCCAGATGTGGTATTCATGGCCGTCGTTGAATTCTGAGGGTTTCAAATGGCGTAGCAGCTCCAGTGGAAGGATTATTGTCTCTGCACGCCTCCCCATCTGATCAAATTAAGACAAACTTGTAAGAATACATATGAAAACTGTCTTTAAACAATTTTATGATATAGGTATAAATATTCAAGGTTGTTTGAAATGTTGAGCTTCAAAATACTCCCTCTGTCCACATTTAAGGGTGTCATTTCATTTTTTACACATGGGACCCATGCACACCCATTAATACAACTAAAAATGGACCCACCCCTCCACTAATACAACTATCCACTACACATTAAATAATAATACTTCTTATTCTACGTACAAAAAGCAAATGACACACCCTTAAAGCTAACGGAGGAAGTATATGCTTGAGCTTGTTTGATAAGCAAAGAGCTAGCCTGAATGAGCTTTTATGGAGCCAAATACAAGCCAAGTCGAATTTGATTGATAAATTTTACACTTACTTTACTTATTTTTATGAATCGATCCCGAACCAAGCTTTTGATTTTATCAAACATAAAAATCTCTTTAAACTTGTTTGATATCTTGGTCGAACCTAGCTTAGACAAACTTTTAACGAACGATTTCAAATAGTAGCTTAGTTTGATTTTGATGAAGGAATAAATGAAAAGTGATATACATCTCAAATGATTTGTCCTTAAATTAATCATATTAGTTGAGATTAATGTGATTGCATGCATGCATGCAAATAACAACGTACTTGGCCAACGAGTGTTCTCATGAGAGTTTTACGTAGCCTATTATCGCTCTGCTCCGTCACCTTCATCTGCTGTCTCATAATCTCCGCGGCCGTCATCGGCCGCTTCACCCTCCCCGCCGCCTGCGGCACGGTGAACCCCAATCTGGGGCTCGACCCAGCCGCAGCGGCGCTGGGGGACGACGGGTTCACCGTCCCAAAGGAGCTGGCCCGGCGAGAAGACGGCGACCTCTTCATCATCTTCAACCCCAACGCCCTCTTAATCCGGCTAGTTACCGCCATTCCTACGCCGGAATGCTTCACCGGAGACCCGGGAGCGGAGGCGCTCGCTTCCCCTCCACCGGCGTCGGAGGAGTTGTAATACGAGATCGCCGTCCGGCCACCGAATCCCGGCGAGGAGCGGCAAGCGGTGAAGAAGATCTCGTAGGCGGCTTCCCGGAAGTCGTCGCGGTCAAGGCCATCGAGATGTCCGAATGGAGAGAGAAGATCGGCGGTGGGTTTGTGCTTGTGGGTGTGGGTGGGGGTGGGGTGGTCGAGGGTGGGGCGTGGAGAGAGATGGCCGCTGTGAGGGTTGACGGAGATACGGAAATCGCGACCCATTGACGGAGGGGTCGAATTTCCGGCGAGGAGATTATTACGTCGTCAAAAACCCGGCGGAAGAGAGGCCAACAACACTGGTTTCATTATATTGATAAGTGTTTTTGTTTTAGGAGAAGACGAGAGAGAGAGGAATAGAGGTCGTTGGATAGGAAGGAAGAAAGAGAAGGAGAGATGGATGGTTGGAATTTCATCTCTCATAGTTACCTTAGGATTTTTTTACGCCCTTTACTATTTTTACAAATGTATCACCTGTTTCGTATTTTATCACCTATTCTACTAATTAAATAATTGGCATGTGTCATAATCAATGCATAAAATTCAATACTTGCCTTAAGAGTTTAATGGTCATTTGTAGAGTATAATTTTTTATATTGTGAAATACCAATAAAACACCGAAAATATAACAGGAATTCAACTTTATTTTTAGGCTTTCTATATTTATATATAACCGCTTCACCTTATATATGAAAATTATTAATTATTAATGTACTTTAAAAAAAACGAGTCCTAATTTATATTTCTAAGGAACTACTTAGTATTTAAGGAGTTTTAAGAAAAGTTAATTTATGAAAAATTTTATAGTCAGACTTGTAGTTGGATAATCTAAATTCTTAGATCAAATTTTTATTTAATCTTAATTACGGAATAAATAAAATAATTAAAAATACATACAATAACTACCCATCCATTATACCTTCACATTTACCCCTTTAAACTCTCAGGTACCAGTGCACCTGGTGCAACTACAAATTTTATTGATTTTGAGAGATTAATTAATATTTTTAGATAATAAGGGAGTAAATTTGTAATTGAAATATACTTTAATAATTGAAAATTAATGTAATATTTTTCTTTTTGGATGGTGAAGCATAATATAAGATGAACGAAAACAAAATTTGTGAAATTTAATATTTCCTCCATCCCATTTTAATGTTTACGTTTACTTTTTACACGTTGATTAAGAAATATAGTATTTTAATGAATAAAATATTGAAAAATATAATATTTAATATAAAGTGTGTAGGTATATTAGTATTGGAATTTGGGTCTCATGATGATATATTAGTAGTTATAAGCGGATCCTATATACCAAAAAAAAATATAAAAATTAAAATAAAATATTCAAAATAAAAATATGTAAAGATTGAAGTGAGAAAAAAGATTGAATAATTTTAATTTGAGTAATTTGCAATGGACAATCTCCTCTTAAGACGCAAATTAAATCAGGTGGCTGTTACTCCGCCACGTAGCCTGCAGACCAACCGCAAATTAACAATTCCTACCTCTGCACTCGGATTACTTTCGTTTTTCACTTTGGTTGTGCGCTTATATAAACTTCCAAGACAAATGAGATTGATATATTATTAAAATATAATTAATAATAAATTAAAATATAATTTTACAATATTATTGTATATATTTACTAATGCATAATTATTAGAAGATAAATCATATTATAATACTACAAAATAATAATTTAATACAATATTCAATATTATAAATTATACTTTAATCATCCAATAAAATATTTTACTTATATAATATCTAATAATATATTTTACCTAAGATAATAACTCCACATTATTACTTTAATAATTGGCATATTCATCTCTTAACTTGTCTATCATATATCAATCTCACATACAAAGTGTATGCATATTAAACATGGTGACATATTAATTGATCAAAATGAACTCTAATTTAATGTAGTAATAATATATAATTGGTATGATTGAATGGAATAACGATGGAACTGAATAAACTCATGAATGGAATAAAGATGTGAAATGAATAATTAAAAATGACTTTTACAATGATTGGTATGACTCAAGAATCACTCAAGGAATATAAAATATACTTATTTCTTAATTTGTTCCAATTTTATTAATAATATTTTTATAATACTAAATTAATTTATATAAAATTATTAAATAATTTAAAATCGTAATGAAGATTTTATTTAATTATTAATTATATAAAATTAAATTAATTTTTAAATATTACTAAAATATAAATAAAACATCTATATATTAAAAAAATAATTAAAATCAAGATGAAGATTTTATATATTTTAATAATTATATAATTAAAAAAATTAAACTAAAAATAAAATATAATTTAATATTATTAAAATATAAATAAAATATTTTATATATTAAAAATATTAAACTTACAAAAAAAAATATATTTAGTTACATATATATATATATATATATATATATATCCAATTTAATTAATAATATTGTTATTTTATGAATAATTTAGTATTTTTATTTTAAATAAATATTAAATTAACTATATAAATTCTTATTATATTTTTTAAGAATTTAATTTAATTTTATATTTTTTAATGAGTTGAGCATATAATTTTTTTATTTAGATTTTAAGTGATTCAATATTTTATTTTTTTATTAAATAATTTAAATACCAATTTTTTAAATTAATATTATATACTCCCTCCGTCCCACAACAAGGAGTGCAATTTACCATTTTCGTCCAACCCAACACAAGAGGTGCATTTTCCTTTTTAGTAAAAGAAACTCACATAAATTAATTTTTTCTCTCTCCATAACCCCACACTTCATACTAATACACCTACTTAAAATATTATTTCTCTCACCTCAACTGCCCCAAAGTACCCATTAAATATTATATCCCTTAATCTACGTGCAAAAAAATTCCGTCACTCTTGTTGTGGGACGGAGGGAGTATTAAGTAGAAAAATATTAATCTATTTATAATTTTCTGTAATTACATATATTTAATGTGGTGAAAATTAAAAAATACTGTTTATAATTATTTATATTTTTTAGCTATATAAATTTTAAAAAATAAAAATAAAAAGTTGATTCCAAATGATGTGTTATAGCTAATACCATGAGGGTGTAATGAATCATCATTCTCATGTTTGAGGGAATAGTGATTTCAAATGGAATCGGGATTCTCATTCCTTTAACTTACTAATCATGACATTTTGAATGGAATTAGAGATTGTGATTCCATTCCTAATCGATTTCAATCTATCCATCATGCCATAATAAGAAAATCTATTGTGGATCCATCGAATATATATATAATGAGTAAAACATTAATATGGTGTGGATGTTGTAACTTAGTAAAGAAATGTGCAAAGGTGACGTGGATGAGAGAAAACAAAATTTAAAGGATTTTTTAAAATAAAAAACATTATATAATTCATTTGATTCCAGAGAGCATATAGGTCCACGTCTCATCCATTTATTAACATACAAAACCTCAATTAATAAACTTTGGTCATTTGGAACCATGTATATTCCACAAAATACTTTTCTAATTACACAAATCCAACAATTATGTGTTCTAATTTAATACAATTTCCCCATTAAAAAAAATGACTCAATTATTAATTTTTTTTGCTCATTATTATTTCTAGCGTATTATAAAACGGGACGTGGCATCTTTTTTTTTTTTTCATTCCTTTATCCATTTCGCATTTTTATTCTGAAAAATGATTAATTTATACTCTAGCAATGTAAATCATTACATTATATTTTTGTTTAATTCACTATTAAATAAAAGTAAAATAACTACGTACTTTACTTTAAGCTAGAATCACCCTAATTTATATAATTAGTTGATGAAACAATACACTCTCTATATATATTTTTTAATTCTTACATGGAAACCACTGTAATTAAGTTTCTGATTTAAAGTTAATTTGTAATTATTTAAGGAAACATATTAAAGAGAATAAAATGTGTGGCAAGGCACCAAAAACGGAGTCCATATATCTATATATTTTCATAATTTTCAAACTTAGAAACCTTATCTTAAAGAATGGTACCGTAATGATAACGAAATTCCCTCCAACAACCATTCTCTCTCTCCCCTTCTCTCTCTCTCTAGATTTTTCAGTGTGACTGAGCATTACCATGTGTGCATTTCCATGGTAATGTGATTGATTTAATTAATTAAATCAGCAATATTATATATTAATGTCGAGGATGAGAGTGGCGGTGGTGGGAGGCGGCGTAAGTGGGCTGGTGGCCGCTTATGTGGCGGCGGAAGGCGGCGCGGAGGTGGTGCTCTACGAGAAGGAGGAGCACTTAGGCGGCCATGCCAAGACTGTCACTCTTGACGCCACTTCATTAGACCTTGGTTTTATGGTTTTTAATCGAGTAAGTCCATTTTTATTTTTATTTTTATTTTTCTATATTTTAATCTTACTTTTTTTTTTCTTATTGGATTGGTAATTTATTTGCGTGAGGTAGTCTCTTGTAGGATAAGTATAGGCGAAATGAGTTTGTTATTAAAGTGTGATTGTTAGATTTATAAAATATTTTTATTAATAGTTAAAGTATGATGATAGTTAATCATATTATACTTAAAATACAAATAAGTACAGTATATTTTAGTTATATAATATTAATCATTTTTAATAATGTATTGATCCGTCTCAAAACTAATTTCATATAGTTAAAGTTTGACAAAAAATTTTGTCAATTGTTTATGAAATAATAACTTGCGATTATCTGAATAATTAATTTAAGAATAAGTAGTATCCGAGTGTTAGTGTGTTACTATTCGATTAAGAGTTTAATTTCTCTCCTTACATTATTGGGATTTAAATGTCGTTTTACATTTTGGTGTTACATCTCTTATTAAACACGTTAGATGAGTGACACGTATGCAGAGAGTAAAATCTCAACCTTTCTCCTTAGGGTTGATTGTTAGGGTATAGAATAATTTATCCTATATGTCAATCATCCAACGATTTACAATAGGAGATGTAACACTAAAATGTAATAGGAGATTCGAACCGCATTTTTGGAGGTGTATTAGTTTTGATGATTAGTTCTGGAAAGTGGTTGAAAAATATAGGAGGTCGTTAAAAAAGATTAATAAATAATTATTTTTTTTAGCAATTTTTTATTTTACTTTTGAAAAGGAAAAAGTTCTCGTGCTAATCAAGTAATTTTCGATCGAGTTTAGTTCATTTTTGAGATAATCACGTGATTTATTACTAAAGTAATTAGTTGTATTTATTACCCCAGAATGGTCCCATAATATTAATAAATTATAAAACTCATCTAGTCACTATTTTTACAATGTTTTATTTATTTCTTCTATATTCGAACGAATTTTGACCTAAGAAATTATTAATTAATTAGTTAAAGATCGACAAACCATGGAATCATTTCATTAAATTTATAATTTTATTTAGCTTATACAATGACATACTTTCCATAATTAAATTATATCATCAACTTGAAGTATTAATTTAAAAAAAAAAAAAAAAAACTGCCATAAGCAGGCGGGTGCAGTGGACCGGTGCACCTAATAATTCACACTGAGACAGCCTTTTAGTTGGCTCTTGTCGGTTAGCTGTAGCTGTTTTTTTTTTCTTTCTTTAAAAAAAAGTCCATATGGGCTTATGGGCCAATATCGTGTTCACACTATTGATTTTTGAACAGTAGACATTTTCAAATTTTGGGCCATGGGCCCACCGACAAGTACCCAGTTTACCGCTTATGGGCCCACTGATTTTTTGCCGTTTTACGATTTATAATATAATTATTTATTATTATTTTTTAATATTTTAAAGCCAAATTCTTCTATGCATAACTAAACTAAACTAAAAATGACTACAAGTTGGGATTCTTATTTCTATAACAACATATATTGTGAGATGGTAATTATATGTGAGGATCTGTGAGAAATTTCGACTCGTATGATTATTATATACATAAAGTATACTAATTCGTAATTAAAGTATGTTTCATAAAAGTAGTATAAATAATGAATTAAAGTATATTTTTGAAGTGATATAATTCAATACAAACATACTTTAGGTATATTAATCTTATTCGTACACATGATTGATGACAATGGAATGAATACATGTAGTGTAGTCCATATATTAGATGAAGAAGATGTAATGAATGTGATAGTTATGTGAATGGTGGTGTGTTGATCAGGTTACATATCCAAACATGATGGAGTTGTTTGAGAATCTTGGAGTAGACATGGAGCTCTCAGACATGTCTCTGTCTGTGAGCTTGGACGAAGGGCGAGGATGCGAGTGGGGTAGTCGCAACGGCCTCACCGGCTTGTTCGCGCAGAAGAAGAACATCCTCAATCCATACTTTTGGAACATGATCAGAGAAATCATCAAATTTAAGAATGATGTGCTCAAGTAATCTTCTAACATCATATACATGTGGTGATCAGAACACAATGACAATGCAATGTTTGATTCTTGCAGTTATCTTGAAGAGCTCGACGCCAATCCAGACATCGATCGCAACCAAACACTTGGGCACTTCATACAATCACATGGATACTCAGAGTTGTTTCAGAAGGCCTATCTTGTGAGCATTGATTTCATGATCATTTTTATCATCTTTTTGCATGCATGCAGCTGAAACTAGCTCCTATTGTTTGTGCAGATACCTGTCTGTGGTTCAATCTGGTCTTGTTCGACCGAAGGTGTGATGAGCTTCTCTGCTTATTCCATCCTTTCGTTCTGTCGAAACCACCATCTCTTACAGGTAGGTTAATTCTATTACATTCAACTTGCTCTCATTTACTTGGTCTTGATGGTGTGCTTCTGTGCAGCTCTTTGGTCGTCCTCAGTGGCTTACCGTGAGGTGGCGTTCGCAAGATTATGTCAACAAGGTAATTAACACTCGAGTTTCGTAATAAAAAACAGATATTAAAGAGCGTCGAGATCATGTGATTCGAACAAATGCAGGTTAGAGAAGTGCTGGAGAATAGAGGGTGTCAAATAAGAACAAATTCTGAAGTATGTTCTGTTTCAACAAATGATGAGAGTGAGTATTTATATGTTGTAATGATAAGAGTCATGTTTTCATGCTCAAATTGATTGAACGGTGAAGAGTTTTTCAGGTTGTACAATAAGTAGTAAGGATGGTACAGAAGATAGGTTTCATGGATGCATAATAGCTGCTCATGCTCCTGATGCTCTGAAGATGTTGGGAAATCAGGCGACATTCGACGAAACAAGAATACTCGGAGCATTTCAATACGCCTACAGGTTTAGCTATGCCTTCAAAACCACCCTTCCACCATTTATGCAGCTCACACTACTCTCTATGGCAGTGATATATTCCTTCACCGTGACCAAGACTTAATGCCCAAGAATCGAGCTGCTTGGAGCGCGTGGAATTTTCTCGGATCCATAAACAACAAAGTTTGTGTTACATATTGGCTCAACACTCTTCAGGTGACCTTGATATGCCAAGTTCATTACAACCTTGTAGTTGGTTGGCAATAGGTTGAAATTTTATAATCCTTCTGTTTTGAGCTAGTAGAATATTGGTGAGACCGGGCTTCCATTTCTTGTGACACTTAATCCGTCTTCTACGCCTAAAAATACCCTGCTTAAGTGGATGACTGGACATCCAATCCCATCGGTCGCAGCATCTAAAGCTTCGTCTCAGCTAAGTCTCATCCAGGGGAAGAGGAGAATATGGTTTTGTGGAGCATATCAAGGTGCACTCAAGTATTTTCATTATCAAACCATCTAGTGTAGCTCATTATACACTCAATACAGTTTGTATTGTATTGCTTATGCAGGTTATGGCTTCCACGAGGACGGTCTAAAGGTATGTTTACGACTAATACAACACAATCACACAGATAGGATATAAGAGATCCACTTGATTCATTAATCCTCACAGGCAGGCATACTTGCTGCAAATGGCTTGCTTCAAAGAAGCTCTACACTATTGAACAACCCCAAACACATGGTTCCGTCTTGGCTAGAAACAGGGGCTCGTTTACTCGTTACTAGGTTTCTTCAACAGTTCATAGCCACTGGTGGCATAGTGTAAGTTTTATCCAACATGAGAAAGTAAAGTAAGAGTATGTACGGTAAACATATATCATTAAAACAACCTAGCCTCTGGTGCTGCAGTTTATTGGAAAACGGAGGTACGATGTTCGCCTTTGAGGGCACTGGAAAGAGCTCCCTAAAAGTGTCTTTGAGAATCCATTCTTCACAGTTTTATTGGAAGGTAACACTATGATTTTTTCTTTACACGCCTATTGAGAAATTTATGTATGTATGATTTGAAATAGAGATGAATCAAGTACAGATATTTCAGTTGTTTTTCATTGTTACATGTACTTCACAGGTTGCAACTGAAGCAGATTTAGGCCTAGCCGACGCCTATATTAATGGCGATTTCTCATTAGTTGATAAGAATGAAGGTCTTCTCAATCTTTTCATGGTGAGAAAATGAAATAGGCCTTATTTTATTGTTCATTTTGAAAATATACCAACACTGAATTCCAATTCTGCAGATCTTTATTGCCAATAGAGATTTGAGTGCTTCTGCATCAAATCTGAACAATAAAAGGTAAAATCCCAAGAACATCTATGCCCTCCAATCTTTTTCATGAATGTTGAAAAAATTTGCATTCTACACTTGTAGAGGATGGTGGACACCTTTACTTTTCACTTCTGCAATAGCATCAGCAAAATACTTTATCCAGCACGTCTCAAGACAGAATACAATAACTCAAGCACGACGTAACATCTCAAGGCATTATGACCTAGTAAGTTCCTACAGTTTTTAGTGTCATCAACTCTTTCTAAAAGAGTATACTTACATTCCTTCATATGTTGTTCTTCAGAGCAATGAACTCTTTTCTCTGTTTTTGGACGAAACAATGACATATTCTTGTGCAATATTCAAGGTTAGAGCTGTTCATAACTATTCATCTGTTTAGACCTAAACTTCCATCTAATGTACCTAATCTTGATGTTAATTTCCTTTGGATTATTGCAAGACTCAAGGTGAAGACTTAAAGGTTGCACAGCTCAGGAAGGTTTCTCTACTGATTGAAAAGGTGAGATAAATTATCTACTATAATCCCTAAAATGAAATCTGATTTCCATTGGATCACAGGCAAGAATTACTAAGGATCATCACATTCTAGAGATCGGAAGTGGTTGGGGTACTTTAGCAATTGAAGCCGTTAAACGAACCGGATGCAAGTATACTGGGATTACCCTATCAGAACAGCAGCTACATTATGCTGAAGTGAAGGTAAAAGAAGCTGGCCTTCAGGTATGAACTACTCACATTTTAGTATAAACATAATCAAATCATTCGCAGTTTCCACGTATTCGTTTCAACTCTATAAAATGAACTTGGCTTCAGGATCGGATAAAATTCCTTCTATGTGACTATCGCCAGCTCCCCAAAGCTGAGAAATATGATAGGATTATATCATGGTGAGCATTTTAATTTTTACTATGTATGACAGATTTGAATCTTGAACCTTGTCGTTTATCGTCATTTTGGCAATTGCAGTGAGATGTTAGAAGCTGTAGGACATGAGTTCATGGATGAGTATTTTAGGTGCTGTGAATCTGTATTAGCAGAAGATGGTCTTCTTGTTCTCCAGGTTAGTCAGTCTTAAGAGTTGAAATTCTTTCTATATATGAGAACATCCCACATTTTACATCACTACCATAAACCAATTGTGCTACATCAAAAAGTTGAACTATGTAATCCAACATATGAAAATGGTCTCTCTTTCTCTCTGTCTCCCTCTCCTGCTCTTAGTTCATATCTATACCAGATGAGAGATACGACGAATACAGGCGTAGTTCAGATTTCATTAAAGAGTACATATTCCCTGGTGGGTGCCTTCCCTCGCTTAGTCGAGTGACATCCGCCATGGCTGCAGCTTCAAGACTATGGTAAAGCTAAGAGTTTTTTTCTTTTTCTCATTATTTTTATATAAAAAAATAAAAAAGAACAAGAAACTTAATAGCAAAATGCTTTCATTCAGTGTGGAGCATCTAGAAGACATAGGGATCCATTATTACCAGACACTCAGATGTTGGAGGGAAAACTTCCTCAAAAAGCAAAGGTAAGAATTAGGACATCATGTGACCATTAATTAGACACATTGGTTTGAACTTTTCCTAGTTCTTGATTTTGTGGTGGATTTAGAGCTCATGTAAATATCATGCTACCCAGAAGGTTAATTTCTTTCTAACAAAGTTATCGATAAGTGTTTCAGCCAAATCAAGGCTCTAGGATTCGATGAGAAGTTCATCAGGACGTGGGAATATTATTTCGACTATTGTGCAGCTGGCTTCAAAACTTGCACTCTTGGAAACTATCAGGTATGCCTAAATCTGCTTTACATTCATCAAATTTCTAACGAGATTCTTCCGAAAGAACAATGGTCTCTGTATATGTATCAGTTCTCTAGATATGTATACTGAAACTATTACTTGTTTTCTTGTCTTACCAGATTGTGTTCAGTCGACCAGGTAATGTCCGAGCATTTGGTGATCCGTACAAAGGTGTACCTTCTGCTTATTGATAGCACCCTTAATTAAGACGTCGTCTCTTCTGCAACTATCGATTAAATAAGGTTAAAGAGTTGTTATTTGTGCCATATTCTTATTTTGAGTCCATATTATGGGCATACAATTTGCATTCTTTGTGAATTTTCCACATATGAAACCAAACCAAAGCATTTATTGATCAAAATATATGAAGAATTGATAATGTAAATGTTGATGTTTGTAAGAAAATATCAATCTTAATCACAAGAAAAAATCCAAATATACATATATATTATGCTCAAGGACAGATCATTTTGATAGAAAAAACTGTCAAATTCTGTACAAAAGTGGAAGAGAACAGAAACAAGTGTAACTTCACTATAAGAAAATTGAAAACAATCATATATCTATCCTGAGTATAAAAAGCACACACTATGGCCATCTTCATACGCCTTTGATAAGATGAAAAGTATCATGTGTATTTTCCATCAATGAGATTCTTGAAACCATTGATTTGGCATCTTCGCCAGCAACTGCATATTTCGATAAACTTGTGTTCCCAACAACATTTTAGTTAAAGAACGGAGATCAAATTGCAGGCAATCCTAGACATTGAAGTTCCACCGGAAGAAAACTGACCTCTCAATGATCCCATGGAGGTTCCTGGGAAAAGATCTGGTGGAGCTGGTCTACATTACTCTACAGATGCAAGAATCTGAGTCTTCGTCTTCTGAGTCACTTTCGTCACTGCAAGGCAAAAAAGGATGGAATATTTTGAGGAGGGAAGATAAGAACTGCTAGTATTCCAAGTTTACAAGTTCATTAAAATTCTAAGATGATTGATTTTAGAAGATTTCTCTGATAATCCAACAAATGAGAGATATAGGAGGCGTAGTAACAAACTCTTAGAAACTGAACTTACGTACATCAAAATTCAAAACATGTTCCACCATGTTTGGGGCATGCCTTGCAACATCGAATTAAACAAATGTAGAATCAATCAACACACAATAATCTCTCCAGTCCAGGTAATCATATGACCAGGTTAAAACTAGAGAATTGACACCTCGATCCACAAGTAAAATAAACTAGAATACAAACCCTCCAAAAGACCAATCCAACCGAGAACAGAGATTTTCAGTTTTCAATGAGATCACAACTTGTGTAAGTCTTTAAATCAAAATCTAATGGAGTACACACATTGTAGCAACAGGCATTTGAATTTTAGGCCATAGTCATTTACAACTATAAGCATGAGAAACAGATTATTGATTTGAACTTATGCATGGGAAACAGGCATTTCAAGAAGGCAACTTTATGTCACTCAATCTCGCGGAAAATGAAAGGGGTTAGCATGTTGTCTATGGTTTGTACCTCTCTTGGTAAGTTTGCTAACTAACATAATATCATACAGACTCCTCACATTCATATCCATTATATAGGATTGCTATCAATTCCTCTTCAAATCTATGAATGCTACTATGCCAGATTCAGTGCTCTGCACTAGAGTACTTCAGTTTCATAATCTACATAAAATTAAAAAAAAATCAACCCTTTAATGCCAAAAACAACAGGTGTCCACAATTCTTCTTCAAATCTACTATGTTTTCCCTCAAATATATACTTCCATTGTATAATCAATAATATCGTTGTTCTGTTTATAAGCCAATGGATATGCATCTTTATTAAAAATTCAAACTTAATCCAGTACCTTAGTTGGACTTGACAATAAAATCAATCATAACAATTCCATGTTGAGATTTCATCCTAAAACACAAGTGGAGTAGCTCACAAGCTTTTTTCCCCTTATCATCAAACAATTCGACTAGGATAACTCACAAACGACATCATCTACAAAACTACATTGACAGTGAATCAAACAACAACAACTTAACCAGCATCAACAGCAGAAAGCATCAAAAGATACCATGGTTACCTTGGTTGAAACTCCAAGATCTCTGCAAGCTTATCACCATTCTTATCTAACCACTGAACTTTCCTCTTCGGTTTTTCCGACTTTTTCAGCAATCCATCGTTGTCGGGAAGCAACAGTGCTTTGGATTCATCATCCCCATCTCTCTCCTCCATCATCACTACCTTTGGCGACTCCAAACTACCACTTAGACCATTACAACTTGCATCGATCTTCAGACCATTAAGATTCATATCCATTGACAAAAAACATTCACCACCCAAAAGACACAATTCCAAAGAACAGTCTCACGAACTCGGAAAAGTCAACGAAAGGGTTGACCAAGGTCCCGAAAACGCCCGCTGAAAAGATCGTTGAAAGAATAAAATACGAAACGAAGAACCCGAAATCGGAACGACCTTTTCAAAACGCCGTCTTTTCAAGAAATTAGCATTTCCGAATCCCAGAAAAGGGGTTGATTCTGAGAAGCGGTATTGGATAACGGATTGCTTCAGGTTGTTAATCTTGAACAACGAGAAGCAGAGAGGAAAACCCCTGAAAATTCAAGGATTTGATTGAGAGAGAGAGAGAGAGAGAGAGACCGAGACCGTGTTTACTTTTGCTTTGCGATGGGCTTTTTGCGAAATAATTATATAAATATATATATATATATATATATTTATTTATTTATATAGATATATTGCCAAATTGCCATATTCAGGTCCTGCAATTAGATTGGGTGATATGAATGCGACGTCGTTATCTTACTAGATATGGGCGGATTATCCTCGGGTTTGATTTGACCCGCATTTAATTCGGGTCTCCGGTGTGGTTATTCAAGTGAAGTTGCTTCATACTCTCAACGCATAAGTAAATAATTAAATATTAATTGAACTTTGGAATTAATGGAGGGCGTCATTTGGTATTAAATGGCCTTTACTGTGTCTATCTATTCTTAACCTAAGCTGGACAATTAAAAATGGAGTTTGTCTCTTTCTAGAAATGATAAGAGTTAAACAAAGGAGCATCCATTTTATTACTCCCTCCGTCTCAAGAATACATTCGCGTATTCTTGGGTACTGAGTTTAAAAAAAATAACACATTCGCGTATTCTTGGGCACGGAGTTTAAAAAAAATAACTTTTTGGTGGTGTGATGTAAAAAAGAGAAGGGGTATTTTGGGTAATTGAGTAGAATAAAGTGTATGATATAGTTGACTTTGACTAAATTGTGTGTAAAAAGAAGGTGACATTTTTGTAATATTATAGTATTGTAAGGTTATTGATATTGTGTATTGTTTTCATTTTTAGGGGGCGAATGTATTCTTGGGACGGACCAAAATAAAAAGGGCGAATGTATTATTGGGACGGACCAAAATAAAAAGGGCGAATATATTCTTGGGACGGAGGGAGTAGTATTTTATAATTATTTATACTTTTAATAAAATATATGTTACTCTAAGTTTATAAAAAGAAAATTTTAATTATTTATTAAATAGTTCACAACATCATTATTATTTTTTATCAATTAAATATTAAGGAATAAATCAATTCCTTCATTATAGGGTATTAAGGAATTAATCAATTCCTTAGTTATAGGGATTTTTTGTATATTAATTGATTGTATTTTGTCCATACATATATTCTTGTACACTATATATTGGGATTAATCCCAGAAGGAATGAAATCACGCCGCAACTATTCTTATATGGTATTAGAGTTCATGGTTAACAAAAGTTTAAGATTTGAACCTCACCGCCATCCATTTATAAGAAAATTCCACATGCAAGACTTAGGGTAAAAATTCCCCACCTGCATGTGAGGGGGCGTGATTTAGTTAAGTATTAAAGGACTCCCCTCTCTATCAGCTTTGAGGTAATCATTTAACATGGTATTAGGGTGAATATTATTTTTTATTATAAATTTGTAAGATGATGTCTTTGCTTAAAACAAATTATTAAACTTAAAAATAAAATATTACACAAAACATAGTATTATAATTATAATTGTATCTTAAAAATTAACTCTAATTTTAAAAATAGGAGAAAAAAAAAACAAATTATTAGGTTGTACTTGCAAATAATGGCGGAGCACATGAGGCCAAGATGTTTGGCTTCCCTAAAATCTAAATGGAAAAAATAAAAATATAATGTAAGAAGATATATATAAATAGATATATTTATGTAATTTTTTTTCTTTCATAATGTAGATCTACATTATAATCTAACATAATTCTTTTAATATATGTATAGATTTATTCAAATTTCATGAAATTAATTTTGTTATAGTATAAAAAAATCCTTTGTAGTTATATTATTTTTTAGTAATTGATTTTTTCATCTATTAATATTTTTAGAAAAAAAAAATTATCCAAGTCAAACAACTTTGTTAGTGTTCAACTTAAAAAATTCCTGGCTTCATATTGCATGCAAATAATATTTTTTTCAAAATATATATATATATATATATATATATATAAAGCGAATGAGCTTATTACCAACAAGTTGTTGGAGTATAGGGCATTTGCACTCAAGTTATTATGCTGCGAATATAATGATAATTGTGGGAGGATGGGAATATAATAACATAACTTGCTATAAAAATATTTTAGAGATATTTTGATACATTTTCCAATGTCTATAACTAAAAAATAAGTGGAGATAATAATTTTCATTGATTCAATATGAGAAATTAATTGTGTAAGAATAATTAGGAAAGTGTGTAATAAGGTTTGATTAATGTGGTAGGTGTTTCTTTATTAATGTGTAATAAGGTTTGATTAATTGTGCAAGAATAATTAGAAGAATGTTGGAGGAATTAAAATTATTATTAAAATAATTAATTAATCATTATTAATTAAAATACTATACATACACACTAAGGAAAATACTAAGTGTTTGATTAATTGTGCAAGAATAATTAGAAGAGTGCTTGAGGAATTAAAATTATTATTATTAAAAAACCTAATTAATCATTATTATTAATTAAAAATACTATGTATATATAGGGGAAAATTCGGTTTTGGAGGGGGCTAAAGTCCCCCACCCTTCAACGAGGAAACTCCCCTGCATCAATATCTAATGATCCTCTCTTCAAAGACATTTATTTAACCATCAAATTGGACATTCCTTGAAAGTGTTGGGATGTAAGAATGTTATGAGTAATGAGAGCAAGAAATGTATGCTTCCCATTGAAGCATTATAGGTGAAAGTGAGATGGGTAGGTTATGTATATTGCTTCTAATTTTACTAACCCATATATGATTGCATTTCCATCACACTACTTTCATTTTACTCTTCCACTTTTTTCACTTCTCACCAGCAAAATTCACACACACATAGAGACTCTATAGAGAGAGAGAGAGAGAGATGGGGTGCTTTGAAAGGGCTTCACCAGCATTGAAGGAAATTCTTATGAGGATACACAGGTTTGAGTTGGACTCTTTGATTCTCTCATTCTTTATTCTTTTGTAAATAGATGCTAATTTTCTTAAATATTACATCCTCAATACTTTTTGAGACAGAATATTAATTCATTAGTGGTTAAGTGATCACCTCAAACAGTGTTAAACAACACTATTTTTGGCAGACAAGACAACCATATGTGTTTTCCTTGTAGATCACCACCTTCTCCTTCTCAAATTGATCTTTTCTGATCATGAATAATGAACAACACTACAACATTATTTCTATCTCCAAATCTACCCTTCTCTCCCTAGAAACATCATCATCATAACCCTTAACAAAATGTCACATGCTAGCTAGGTAAAATAGTACTCCCACCGTCCCAGATAACTCTTCACGTTAATTAAGAAAAAATTTTCTTTTTGACTAGCTTTGTTGACTTTAGTCTTTAAATGTAATGAAATATTTTTAGGTAGTAAGAAAATACTATACAGTAATGGTATGTGTGTTACGCGCGAGTGAAAATGCTCCATAGGAAGGTGTACAACAATGGTAAGTGGTAACAACCCCACCAAATTTGTATACTACTTAAAACTGATAAATCGCTTGATGCATGCTGTATGATCTTGATCACAGATCCAACGGCCCGATGGAGATCGACCACCACGTGCATGAATTTGGATCCGTACACTACCATATTCGGGTAATCAGATCAAATAGGGCTGCATTCAAGCTCAGATGTCTTTGTCATGTAACCTAACAGAGCTTTTTCTAACCGTTGGATCTCACTTGCAACAGCATTCATCATCGTCGGATCCACTTCACACGTACATATCAATATCAACTCCTCTTCTATCTCAAGGCCTACCATTCTCTTCACAACTTCCTCTGCACACTCTCAACATGGTCAATGCTATCTGCCCCAACTTGATGGAGGCTGTCGACCCCCCAGACGAAGGGTATCGACTGACTTTGAAGCTGGATTCGTCGAGGATTCGACAGAGCAAAGGCTAGTTGGTTCAAGATTAGTCCACTCTCACAACAAAAATGATGTGATCATGATTTGTTCTGTTTTCATGTTATGATCTTAATCTTGCAGCTTCTACGAAGATGATTTCAGACATATCTTCAGTTCAAGCAGTGATACTTAGCTCACAACTGAAGGAAATATTAAGGAATGTGGATTCTCGTGAGATCACTCATGGAATGACAATGTTTAAACCAATCAAACTTGTTTACCAACCAGGGGAGCCATTCTTTGTCATCAAACAGGTCAGTTCAGACCTGTTGATTCTTTGTTAAATGACCACCTCATCTAGTAGTCCTAAGTTGTAAGAAATGTGTCGCCTTGTGTTGATCAACAGGCGGCAAAGATCACCGCAGTGTTCTTGATGCGGTTTAAGGAGAAGGAAGATGTGATCATAGCAACGGCCTTTTTTCAGGTAGCCACGGAGATTGGAAGGATATATACACGAAACGACACATCGTTGGCCTGACCCTGACCTTTTTTCCCGTTTGTACATAGGAACTTATGGATGTAGGAAACACACAAGGATGTAGGAAGGCTCCTCATTGCATATGGTCACCTATTCCACCTCCTGAGTTAAGAGGAGAGATGATTGAAGACCTCAGCACCAACGGTGGATTCGTCTCGTTTGGTACTCGCCTTCACCTAGCTTATACGCATCGATCATCAGCTCGTTTTCTTTTTCTAACGAATCGGAACGTTCAGACATCACATCACGCCATGTGGAAGGCAAGAAACTGGACAAGACAGTGTGGAATCTACTCAACTTCTACACATTTGTGAAGAATCATGTGAAGGTAATCAAAGAATTTATCACAATTTTCTTTATTAATTCATGTCACATTCTTGAATTTGAATCTATTAAGTTCTAATGCAGAGCACAAGAGGGTTCATACAAAGAAGGATGAGAATGAGACTGGAAAAATTACTTCAGGTGACTAAAATCCATGCATGTCTGAATCTTCATGCAACTGTAATAACTGAATCCATCTAATGTGCCAACATGCTTATGCTACAGCCCCTGCATTACGTTGAAACCGAAGAAGAAGAAGAAGATAAAGCGACGAGAAAGAAGGCGCCACGACACGTAAAAGGTAGCATTACAACATATCATTGAGATCATCCAACTTCACTTGAAGCTAAAGGTGTATATATAAGAGTTCTCTTGCAGGATTTAAACGAGTGAGGAAATGGATAAGTGCCTCAAAGACAAAGATCCTTAAAAGAAAGTACGATTTTACGACAAAACTGAAGCGCATTCGATCAAGAATCAAGATACATTGCTTTAATACTCGTTTCCACAGGAGGTGGCTGAGGATGCCTAAATTCTCTCCAGTGACCAAGTATATAAAATTGGAATAACTTGTTTTGTTCGTTCTGAAGGAGGTCTCATGATGGAATCTCCCCGTCTGTGTAACATTTCCTTTGCCACGTTGTTTGATAGATGACACGTAAGAGAGAAAGGGAAATATCAATTCTAAGAGCAATCCTTGGATTTTCTTCCATGGTTATATGTCAATCATATAATTGGTGGCACATAGATGATGTACAAAAATGACACAAAAATTCTGTGTGAATTGAATCTCCCATCTTTAGTTGTTAAAATTTACCTAAAATGTAAAGGAATCTCCATGGAGTATATCTTATGCATTGAATTTTGAGAGATGAAGCTTCAAAAATAAATTATTTAATTAAAAAAGTTCATAATTTCACACTAAAAATTTAATTATGTTCTAAGCACTGATCATGTCAGGAAAATTTAACGGATTGTAAGATGAATAAAGAGTTCATCTTTACAATACAATTTTTATTTTTATTTTTTTGGTTAAATGTCACTTGTTGAGTTTTTATGTTGAATGAGCTGCATTTTTTTACCTTAAATAAATCAAAAGGTTTAGTACTATCATTAGTATAATATAGTAACTAAATTCAACTCATTGATCAACCAAAGGAAAAAAAATAATACTAATAAAACCATACGTACGTGTCACACATTCATTGGGGCCCTGGAATAAAACAGCCAGTAGAATCAAAGATTAAGATCTCCAAATGACTAAGAAACATCCTCAGTCAGCTAAAAATTTATAGAGAGAGAGAAAAGAACAAAATGAAAAGATAAATCTAAGCCCACCAGTTTTCTGTGGCTCTCATCATGCCTCCTCACCTTGAATCCTTTGAACCAAAATACCTCAAAATCACACACCATGAAATTAATAAATAAAAATTAAATAACAACCTCAGAAGAAAAATCTCCAACACAAAATCTTGATCCATAACAAGGAGCTGCAGGCAGCTTCATCATTCAACAATGGCTGTTACTTCAGTTTCTGCTTCTACTTTTCTTGGAAGTTGGGGCACTTCCATAGGTGGTGATGAGCACTTGAGTAGCATGCTTCAAGCCAAGGCGGCGCCGCCACAAGCAAGGGCGGTGGGGCGGCCGCTCCGGCCGGCACCTATGATGAAGAATGTTAATGAAGGGAAAGGCCTGTTTGCTCCAATTGTTGTCGTCACAAGAAACATCATTGGGAAAAAGAGGTTCAACCAGCTTAGGGGTAAAGCCATTGCTCTACACTCACAGGTGAATCATACTACTATATCTTTCTTTATAAGTATGATCAACCCCACCCCACCCCATGTAGATTTAAGGCAGTGATCATATTTGCTATACTATGTTGAATGTTGTAAGAGAAAGAGAGTTTAATATGTGGTGGAATATTGTGGACAGGTGATAACAGAGTTTTGCAAATCAATAGGAGCAGATGCAAAGCAAAGACAAGGCCTGATTCGATTGGCAAAGAAAAATGGGGAGAAGCTTGGTTTCCTTGCTTGATTCGTCCAAGATTTTTCATTTTTATTTATGTATTAATTTAATTTTGATTATAATACACATGCTAGATTGTATTTATAACTTCTCAAAATACATGCTTCTCTCTCTCTGCATTAGATCAAAATTTCCATCATATCTATTGTTCATACATTCATCTTTCAAATGCCAATTCCTAAGTGTAAGCCATGAAGAATCTCTGTTCCTGATTATCATTTAATCTACTTCAGACTGAATATCAAGATTCATTGATTTATCAGAATGAATACTTTTAAATCTCAAGTATAATATTGCTCAAAATTGGGTGGAATGGGGCAAATAAACTTGAATGCTTTGTAAAGAAAACTTGGATAATCTTTTTAGAATACATAACACAAGGAAAAGAAGACATCTGACATGAGATTTAAGGATATTTGTCTTAAGCAGTGCTATGATCTCTCAGATGATGTAAATAAACATATTATGACAGCATGATGATAAAACGGAGAACTCTGGTTTCACTTGCAAGAAAGGAGCATCGCAGATTTTCGCTTTTATCAAGTTTGGGAACTGGATGGGGAACAGGTACAACAACGCACTAGGTCGTCCCTCACACATTGTATCGGCTTCTAGTTGATCTTTCCTTCCTGGAATCATCCTGTAGAAAACCAGGGAAGAAAATGTAGTGTAAGATGCAGAAAAACTGCCAGACACAGTCAAAGTATGACGCAACATACGTGAAAGGTGTAAGTGATCTTATCAGTGACATCAATGATCTCCTTCCACTTCCGTCCAATGCCCATCTACATTGCAAAGATTTAAAAAATTATTAATCAATTCAACTTTGCCTGAAGGAGGTAAAAAAAAACGTAAAGGCTCAACTCATTGCCACTTAGCAAGCTCTGCACATAATAACAAAATAACTAAGTGTATCACGAACAAAACCAAAAAGAAGATACAGATGCTGTTTCACAAGTGACAGCCAAAATATGATTAACACTCTCAATGATGTCCCACCAAATCATATGTTCTGACTTCAGGCTACTTCACATATGTTGTCATTTGCTCCTTCAAACTTTACATCTTTGTCAATTTAGGACCGTGAGCAAAGGGCTATCATGTTCGAAATGCCAAAGCTTCCTCTAACTTTATAAATAAAGTTACCTTTCTAGTGTAAAAGGGTCATATGCAGTGTTGACAAGATTACTGCTTAAATTGAGATATCCTTGAGCTATACTAGATCAAAGGTATTCTGCTGCGTCAGGAGGTTTCCAACAGATATGCGAAAAAGAGCAAATGGTTTTGAATACAAAATTTCCAAGGCATACTTCTGAATTTCAAGTGATTTTATGAAAATACAAGAAAGATACCTCAAGAAATAAGAGCAAATCAAATTGTCTAACAAGGTCGAGAAAATAATAGTCAAGACAATTTTAACTTGTGAGATTGATACTTTGATAGCAATAGTGATCCAACCAAGCTTTATAAAATAAGGCTGAGATGAAGTCAGGTTTTTAACTGTTGTGAGAGGAAATTACCTGAGCTGCTTCATTAGCTGCAGTCTTGGTCCACAATGAGAGTTTATCTTGCTTTTGGCGAACACTGGCAACGACTCCACAGATGTCATCAGAATCGTCAAACTGCTCTCCAATTAGAGCCATTAACTATTCAACAAACAAAGGGTCAATTCACTGATAATAATGACAGTCTGTTGAGTTGAGATTCAGTAAGGAAAAATGATAACAGCCAACAAGTGTTCGGCAAGGTGTTCCAGTGGGGAAAACACCAAGCTTCAAAATATAACACAAATATTAGAGCTGAAATACCCCACAGCCCAATAAAAAAGTGTGGATTCTTAGAATAATTCGGTCAGGTACTAGATATAATGTGTGAGATGATTCTATTGACTTAAGAGTGTTAAAAGAGTTTGTATGAGAACAAAATTTTGTGATCTTTTATCATGGTAAACATATTGTCCTCATGTGGATGCAGCTATTTCAATTGAGGCAAAGTATTGTCTATGAAACTTTAACCAGAAGTAAGGATAAGGTGTCTTACAGTTTCAAGCCACATGGTATCCAGATTTCCCCTTTTGCTGCTAGTAACAGTCCATTTGCCCCCATTAGCACACTCAGGGTCTTCCCATTTGGGCTCCACTCCAGCTTTAAACAAGTGAAAGTCTGCATTTGGTGGGAACTTGCTAGGTCTGAATATCTGATCATATAAACTGCAGAGAATGTGCTACTTCAGTTCACTGGTAATAACAATTTGTACCATTTTTCAGAAATTCAAATGAGAAAAACTCAGAAGAGAGGCATAAATGTACTTTGTTTAATGTTCTACATCTTAAGATCACTCAATAATAGAGCTCCATCAGAGGATTAACATTATCTGATGATACAGTCTTAATTGAACTACACCAATTTTGTTCCAAACATGGCCATGTACAAGATAAATGTGGTAGCAATAAAGATCTCAAGAAAAACTGAATTAAAAACCAGTAGAGGGGAAACGAAGATGTCCTTTTGACAATAATCTCGCAGATAATGAACTACACCATATAAAACAGAGAACACAAAATCTGGCGAATTAAGAAAGTAGACCGAAAAATCATAGGCAGAAAAGGATTTCAATCCAAAATAACACCAATTCAACAAGCTAACAGTCCATCAGAAATCAATCAACTAAAGCCACAATTTTTTATAATCATATGCTCACTTACCACCAGAATTCTTCGACGGTATCGAAAGTGTAAACCTTCCGAAGAGAACTTCCCCAAGCGGCGCCCTGCTTCGGCTTCGACTGGTTGTCGTACCAAAACGTCCACTTCCTCTCAAGCTTGTGCGGCTGCTTCTCCGGCGGCGCCTCCACCGGAAGTTCTGCAGTAGCAACCGCAACCTCAGACGCCATTCGATGAAATCAAATCTCCGAAGAAAAGGGGCTGTTGCTGTGAGAGGATTTCTCTTGAAGGCGTGAAGGGTATTGCTGTAGTTGACTGCAGTTGGATTTGATTTGCCACCTGATTCACTATCTAAATCAATAAATGTGCAAGCCCAATACGGATTGGATTTACTGGGCCAAAATTTGGGCCTACTGACTATAATGGGCCTAACTAAAATGTCATCCTATCAATCCGGTAACTCTCTCAACTCTTGAAATTGGGCTGTGCTGGAATTGGTTAGAATATACTTGACCCGACAATTCAATTTTCGCGGTAAAACTTTATACTCACTCACTTCACAACAAACTTCTTCATTACATTGTAAAAATCACTACAAAGTTTCTTATAAAACCGGTGCTTATATAAGATAATTTGTAATACGTGTTAAAGTATAATAATTATTATGTAGGTAAAATATGCTTATTGTTAGTTATTTACTTAAATAATAAGCATAATTTAATAATAGGTATAGTTCGTCTCACAACTGGTCTTACAAAAAAAGTATATATATACTCCATATCAATTTCCTATCATCAAAATTGCAATGTGTAATGTATCACTTAATTATATATAAAAGCATAAAATAACCTAAATTTTGGGTTTGTAACGATTTTAAAACATTACTTAAAATACTTTTCAAGCTAATTAGACTATCTTAAAACGTACAATTGATGAAGTTTTTAAACAATATATTACAAATCCATGATTTTAAATAGCTTTGCACGAAATATTTTGGTTTATACTGTTTTTTAAAACTTTTCTCAAATTGGATTTTTAGTGTAATTTGACTATTACCATTCTATCATAAATATAGTATTATCCAAATGCCGGTATAAGCATCTACATTTTGTTCTTATGAATTTAAGAGGTAAAAATTCAATAGATTGAAATACTAATTTGAGTGAGAATTTTTTTTAATTTTAAATTACAAACCCAAACTTTTTAAACGAGTTATGCATAAACTTGAAGTCTTGGGTTTTTCAATAAATCCGCATAAATTTTCCTATAAGTTTATAAACTCTATTTACTCTTACTCACTCCGCATTATACAATTTTTTTCTTTATTTCTTTCTCTATCCTCTTTTAGCTCTTGTCTCGTATATAATTTAATACTGACGTATGTTTAGAGAATTGTCTGATTCAAATTATAAAAATCATTAATCATGAGTATAATAATAGTAATAGTAATGAGAATGATATTAATTGAAATGGTGTGAATAGTCATTGAATAAATGAAAATAATTGAATTTTTTAAATTCTGATATGCCTTATAAGAATCAATATTCTTTCATTCCCTTTCATTCTTTATTACCTCTTGCCCAAAGCCCCTTAATTCTATACTACTGAAACCCAAAATATAAATAAAATAACACTATTCATAATTTATTAAATCATAAGGCATAAACTTAAATTCAAATTAATCATCATCTCTTTGATAATTGCGGATGTTTTACGTTCAAAACATATAGATTATTAATAAAAATGCATGCATGCACCGATAGATAAGAACTTGTATACTCCCCCCGTCCCACGGAAGTTAACATACTTTCCTTTTTGGTTTGTCCCACTAAAGTTGACACATTTTCTTTTTAATACATGGACCCACACCAAAACAATTAATTTATTCTCATGGAGCCCACATACCACCTCTAATACAACTACCCACTACACATTAAATATTATTTCTCTCACCTCACTTTACTTCACTTTACATTAAATTATTATACTCCTTAATCTACGTGCCCAAAAAAAATGCGCTAACTTCTCCGGGACGGAGGGAGTACTATTTATTAGTAAATTTTTAGCAAATTTCTTATTAATTTTTTAATGAACAGTTTAATATTAAAAAGTAATACTCGCATAGTTCTCCCACCTCCATTATAATAATAATTTTCTCTAAACAAAATAGTGTGAAAACTCAATTAGAAATTTAGGATATAGAGAGTGCATTTATTAAAAAAACACATACGATGAGGTGAAAATTAACACGTGGATGGTGATATGCTGTGACGAGCTGCATGTCCGCCACGATCTTCACCATGAAGATTTCTTCTTCATCAACCTGAATCTTGCTGTTCACTGTTTCATCTATCTATTTATATACCAAACGGTTCGATCAAAATCAGAGCTTTATGAAGGGAATTCCTGCTAGTGATTTACAGAGAGAGACAGAGATGGCAACTGTTGAAGCTAATGCATCGGATGTTAATCCCTCATTGTCGACGGAGGCGGCGCTTGCGCCGGTGACTGCGGAGCGGCCAGTGAGGAAAGACTTGGAAACTTCAATCCCTAAACCCTGTGAGTGATTTTCGATCCTTTTGTTAAACCCTTCTTCTTAAATTGAATTTTACTTGCTGTTCTTCGCATTGTCTATCGATCAATTTTGGGAATTAACAAATTGCCCGAAATTAAGACCTCTGCCTTCAATTTAAAACTTCAATTGTTCAAAATTAGTAGTCGCTCATCTACCATATGTTCAATTTCTGTTAAAGCGTGGTGAATTATTTACGCAATTAGTGTCTCAATGTTGAACCCTAAGCTTGTTTGCTCTGCTGCAAATTGGGGATTTCAGATATGGTAAGAGCGTTGGTTGATCCCGATAGTGATCATCCTGATGGAACACCAGGTCATATGCATCATAATCTGAGTGTCCTGCAGCAGCATTGTGCTTTCTTTGATTCAAATGATGATGGGATTGTGTATCCATGGGAAACCTATGCTGGTAATTGTTATTCCTTTGATTAGCTTACTTGCTTGTGATGGAGGAATTTGTTCTTACCTCCAACTTTGTAGTTTGCTAACTTCAACTTGTGGCTATGGTTTGGTTTCCAACATCCTCCTGTTCATTTATGCAGGACTTCGGAAAATCGGGTTTAATGTGATTGCATCCGTTGTTTTGACTCTTTTTATTAACTTGGGATTGAGTTACCCAACCCTCCCAGTAAGTATTTCCTGTTGTTATCAATGAAAAGGTGTTTGCCAAGATAGATGGTATTAACTCGTCTCTATCATTTTTTGTTGTTCACTTTTGTGTTCAATTGTTTAGTTGTGTGAAATGTGTGCTACTAATAAACAATCAATGACATATATTTATCACATGTGCATCCAAGTAGTGAATAAACACTATACCTAGTCAGAGTATGTTATTAGCCTTTGTTCTTTTTGTTAAATGCTGCTAGAGCTCTCCTGTTCTCGTGTATAGGAAGCCGAATAATCTTGTGTTAAAGTTATGTTGAGTTGTGCAGTGAAAGCTTATATCAATGTGAATTCATTGAACTTCCAAATATTGATGGTGATTGAATTGTAACAGGGTTGGTTTCCTAATCCTTTACTCCCCATATACATACTTAACATACACAAAGCAAAGCACGGAAGTGATTCTGGAACCTATGATACAGAAGGAAGGTGGGGACGATTTTCCTGAAGTTGAACTGTGTTAAACTGTGAAGTATGTGTTAGAATAACGAGTGGCTCGATTGTTTCAGATACTCCCCAGTGAATTTTGAGAACATGTTTAGCAAGTACGGTAAAACACATCCGGATAAGCTTACTCTTAAAGAAGTGTGGAACATGACTGAGGGCAACAGAGTTTCTTTCGACATCTTTGGATGGTATGCTTATTCTACTTATAATAGTCCTTTTTCAGCTCTTTCTTTCTATATATATGTGAGTTCATATTGAATATTGATGAGTACAGGATAGCAAGTAAAGGAGAGTGGCTTAGCCTATACATTTTGGCTAGGGATCAGAACGGGTTCTTGTCGAAAGAGGCGATCAGGCGAGTTTATGATGGTAGTTTGTTCGAGTACTGCGCCAGGATGCAAATGGAAGATGAAGGGAAGATGAAGTAATCTGGAACTCATGCAACGAATAATGCCTTGATGATGTAAGTTAAGAATAAACGCATATCTATGTAACCGTGCAATGCAACCTCGTTTATAAATGAATATGTAAGATTTATTTGATGAATTCATGTTTGATATAGCTCAAATTAGAACAATCGTAGGGATGTCACATTCAAGCAACATAGTAGAGAGGATTTGGTAGCTTGAATGATCTTTTAGCAGTAGGAAGGCCATGTATGCTGCTCCATTGATCCCCTAAGACGCCCCAAACACGATACCCATTGCCGATCAGTTGCTTCCTCACATCAGCCTTGTATTTTTGGACATCCTTCTTCTCATCTTCTGCATCTCTGCATTGACAAGAAAAACCTGTCTTGATCAGCATTCTCACTCTAGAGAATGAGAGAGAGAGAGATATGGAAGTAGCAAACCTTAGCATGAGACTTGTCCATCCATGATAGCCAACATCAACTAGGTTATCCACAGTAGCAGATCTCAGGCATTCCCTTCTAGAAGAAACCAATATGATCTGCAATCCCACCCCTTTTAACTCATTGAACAGCTTCAATGAATGCTCTAATGCTGGAGCTTTCCCCTGGTACATCCACTCTTCCAACGACGTCGAATTTACCTTCTTGCCTCTGTCATCAATGCAGCATGATGATCATGATTAATACAAATAGATCTAATGAGATTGAACTAGGTCTAGTGTGCCTTACCCGAACCCGTTTTTCTTATAGTATGGAACCGTAGAAAGAAGTGTGTCGTCAATGTCGAAGATCCATGCATCCAGACCATCCTTCTTCAGACCACAGCTGGTACTGAGATAAACCCTGCACTCATCGACCGTCCTCTCCGAATCCACCTTGTATTGGGTCGACGTCATGTACTTCCCTATGTACGGAACGCACTCGTCGGGCACGACGTCAAAATCCTTGATGTTGTTCAGCTCAACATTCATCCTCCAACTCTCACAGTAGTTCTTTAGAGTGATTTGGATCCCCCCGTACTTCTTCACATTCTTCTGATTCAAAATGCTCCAATCTGACGCAGATGAAATGCCTAAAAGTAGACCATAGATGGCCAAGAAAACAAGAAGATTTCTTGCCATTGGTTTTCAGATTTGAGGAATGTAATGAAAATTCTGACTTATTGAACTGTTTTTATAAGGGAGTGAAGGTTGATCATGTTGGGATCACATGGATGTAAGAATTGGAAATTGGTTGTCGCCACGCTGGCATGCCACCACGTTTGAACTTAATTCACATAACATGATAACGAATGATATAATAAAGACGTTTGAAACTTGACAATCATATTAGGTGGGTCGTGCAACGGTATATAAATTATATATATCTATACTATTATAAAATTATAAGTATAAATGTAAAGTATTAATTGTATATGTCATTAACTATATAAATTAAATATAACTCATATTTGATCTTTATGGTTGTAATTAGATAGAACTTTAAAGATGTAGGAAGGCTAATTAATAAGGACAAATTAGAAGAAAAATAAAACCATGTATTAACTACTTTTAATTTATTAGAATCAGATAGAATATTAGATTAGAAAGTAAGAGTATTAGGTCGAGATTCTATGTTCTTGAAATTTTTATCAATTCCAAAAATGATAAAATTAAGCAGCTATAAGTCACATAGAAGTTGAAAATGAAACAATAATCTCACTCAATCTTAACTCAATTTGCAAGGGGTGAAAAATGCAATAATTTAAAGTGTTTAACACTAACTAAACTAATGATTATTTTATTGAAATCCAACTAAACTCAAACGCTATTAGATCATCATATTACTTGGGAATATTTTGACAATCAACGTGCTTACAAAACAAGCGACATTGTTCAAATAATTCTAAATGAAAACAAAAACTGAAAAAGAAACCAAATCCAGCTATTCAACATTAGAGACAAATTGGTGATGGCATTTCTTTATTTTATTGGCCAATCAGTATTTGTATGGTTGATAATTAAAAATGTTGAAGAAATAACATGCCTTCCAGCAAATCAACAACGCTGTTAAAATTCGAAAATAAATCTCAAGAGTCACAAGTACTGTTTTCTTCTTTCTTGTCACAAAATCTTAATAAATTTAATTTTCAATGCAAATCTTAACAAACATAATTAGAAACCAACGTCTACTTATGCAGTATGGGGATTAAAGTTGGACAAAAACAGTCTCAAATCCAGTAATTGCAACTCATCTCTAATGGAATCTCATGTGTTCTCAAAAGGATACACTTCCCAAAACGATTTCAAACGATGGCGTTAGCCGCGCTAGCAATCCTAGGCCATAGATCAGCACACTCTTTCCCAATTGGACCGGTAATGGCGGAACCTGAAATCGAAGAACGAATCTGTTCAAATTCATTCTCGCACAACAAAGTAACAACTAAAAGCCGAAACAGTTAGAAAGCTTTAACTACCTTTCATTTCCCCCTTTGGATTCACAATAACACCAGCATTATCTGAAAAAGAAATCATGTCAGCTTTCGATGAGCACGTTATATACAGATCAGGACACCACTTAATATTTGTTTAGTGGACAGTCTCATTCGTGTTACGGAAATAAGAATTAGAACACTTATGACCAAGGAAGAAGACAAAGGCGCATGAAAGCATCAGAGCAATACAATAAGTATCCTTTGATCTTGAGCTGAGCAAAAAGAGTCACATTTGAGGCATCAATGAACAAACAGTAGCACATACTGTATTTGCTAGTGTTGTATCTATCGGTGTTGTGTTTCTGGTGATAAAGGCCATCTCAGTGTATTTATCATAGGCAAATCTTCCTCTCATTCGAAAGCAATTAAACTTTCTCAAATATGGATTGATACCCAATATGGTTTAGGAGATAATCCTTCTTCAAAAAAGGTTTATCAGTGAGATTAAAGAATATTCAACTCCCAAAGACAATTATTTTAGCAAGCCAATACTATTTTATATACCTATCTCTTTCATCTGAAAATACACATTACAAAGCTACTGTCGAGGCATGCTAAACTCGTATACTTGAGAAACTCTGCACTGGACATGTGAGTTCACACTGACATACGTATTGAAACAAGCAAGAACTCGAAGTATAAAACTTATACTGTAGAGTCCTAATGGAGCAAGTGTAAGCTGAGAGACAATGATCACACTTGTAACGATGGACACATTTTAATATTCCAGACTTGTAACTGTATCATCATCACTATAAAAGATGGAAACATGACTAAGCCTGGTAATAAGAATTGAGTATGCTCTGAATTACTAAGGCAGGACTTGCATGGAAGATACCACTCGGTATTAATTCGGTTCTTAAATTATTCTATCTGGTTTAAAGCAACACACACATCATGCCCACATAACCAAAGCTATTACATATATCAAGACAAACCTTATCTACACCTTGGATGCTTCAACGAGTGAAAGATACAAAAATATATATATATATGTAATCAGCAAGTTCAAACAATTGACCTAAGTTGAGTAATCATCATATTCATACGCGCTAAATCAAAAACATAATTACGTAAATGTATTACAGATCTCATGGAAATACTTTGTAAGGACTCACCTTCAAAGTACATGAAAACACCATCCTTTCGCCTCCATGGTTTCCTCTGCCTCACGATGACAGCAGGCATGACCTTCTTCCTCAAATCAGGCTTCCCCTTCTTCACCGTCGCCATCACCATGTCTCCCACACAAGCTGAAGGTAACCTATTGAGCCTTCCCTTAATACCCTTCACTGAAATAATGTAGAGATTCTTCGCTCCGGTATTATCGGCGCAGTTTACCGTCGCCGCCACCGGCAGCCCCAGAGACATCCGGAACTTGTTCCCAGCTGACCCTCCGCGCCCTGTAAACAAAATTTCAAGCAATTGACGATCTCAAAAATGTCGGGCGATCAGATTTAAGCTAAGATTGCAAAAATGGATGAACAGACCTCGTTTAGACATCGTTCGTATACACTTCGGAGCAAATGGATGGATCTCAAGAACACATTTAGTTGACACTGCGTATATAAAGGATGATTTTAGGGTTTAGGGTTTGCAAATGGCGGAAGCGATGGGCTTTCAATTGGTTTTGGGCTTGGGCTTTGATAAGATTGCAAATTAATCTTTACGAAAAATTATACGGGTTTGAACCATTTTGGTCTTTTATGGGCTGAAGCCCAAATACTACGCGGGTCCATATAAATAATACATTGAAAATTTCTAATATACAATACTAAGAAAATGTGAATTTGTTGTGGGTTCTGAAATATTTTTATTGAACTTTAATATTTGTGTTGATAATAAAATACATAATTATTAAAGGATTATATATACTCAATAAATAATACTCTAATTTAAATATTTTAAGCTGTAAATCATTCATGAGCTGATATCAAGTTAATTAATCATATGGAGTAATAACTTCGTCCCATCAATTTCACTTCTTTTTTTTTTCCAAGTACCAAATTCAATTTCACAAGAAAAAATAAATAATTAATATCCCGCTTTAATATTAAAAATATATTACCTTTTTAATACTTATACATAACATATTTTATTAAATTTTTATCATCTAAATATATCAAATTACTCTAAAAGTTTGTGAATCTTATTAATAGCGTACAAATATTAAATTAAATGTGAAGTTGAATTTATGGACATAGGAGGCACTTAATAGAGTACTTCCTCCATCCCGTGATTATTATTAAGACCCTTTTTTTTTATAGCCTCTGTAACCATGAAAAAAAATGATGAAGAATACAAGGTGTGTATAAATAAATAAAATGGTAATAACAGATGAAGGCAAGCATTTACACACAAAAAGAAGTGATTTGAAGGGCTAATCAAATCAAGGCAGTAATGCTACATTATAGATGCCAAACATGGACAACATTACAATACAGCAATTTAAAACAGGTTTCAAATCAATAACTATATGCCTATAGATGATTTTCGACTGCTCGTTAGTCGAACAATACGCCCCACGGGCAGCAAAAACTCGGGTTACATCTGTATAAACTAACCTCCGAAGTAACCTAATTTAGCAACACCTGCAGCATGTCGATGCAAGCAGCATCACATGTACGTGTACGTGTGTGTGTGTTTATGTTTCGTTTGCTAGCAGTATTTATACAGTAGACTAATCCTCTCAACATGAAGTGCGTGTTACCTCAGCTCCTGTACACTTTGGATCGAAGAATGGGACTACGCGAATGAAGTATTGCAGCAGCAATGGCGAACGACTGCAACGTTGACAGTGTCGATTGGAAGTTGATATAATACAAGCCCTTGTGAATGTTCACCATTTTCATGATTGGTGTGTTCTGTTTTGAGCCCTGTACAATTGTAATGTCACTTGGATGCAAGAATAAGTGTATAACAGTAACTATAGGCGAAAAACGAAGGGATTGTGTGCTGACCTGCATAAAGAGATCAACTGATTTGCATTCCCCTGATTTCTCCAGCTTGGATGAATGGTCTGTGGCGGTGGACCGGGTGGTGAGAACCTTTAACGGACAGCCAGTATCCCATCCACCGCAGTCACATTGACCACCGGACATCCACCTCTCGATTAGGGTTGAAGGGCCGCCTACTTTTGCTCTTGGTCCCCCATGAAAGCCAGCAGGTATTAATATGTCCATGCTGGTCGAGCACTCCCCTGTGTTTCGAGAGCTTTCAGAAGGTATTGTGGCATCAAGAGATGAAGCATTTCCACTTCTTTTAAGAAACTTCAATCCCCATCCTCCAAGTTCAACCTCCTTACGGTTGTTGGAAATGTCCTTCACAACAATGGCAGCCAACTCAAGATTTGGGGCGTAAGTATTTTCTTCAAAACTCTCATCTAGATCAAGAAAACTATTATCAGACGAGTCCAACGGGGTATCTTCAGAAATAGCACTAGATCCCTCGAACGAGGAAGTAGATCTCTGCTTGTGAGAGTGGCCTGGCCTAAAAACATCCACCACCTTCCTTGTTAGTTTCTTGTTCTTTTTGTGGGCTTGATTCGAGGCTTTCACGTCCCCTGTACGGTTCTCACTGGAAAATGAAAGAACAAATCGAGTCTCCCGGACTTCAGAGTTATTGGAGGAGAACGTGATTGAAGTAGACACTCGCATCTTGGCAACAGTTTCCAACTCAACATCAGTGACTTCAGTTTCTTTCTTGCCATTTCTTTTTAAGTGGAATGTGTAGTAATAATCCAAGTCTTTACGGTATGAAGTCTCAACCTTCGACAAATTGGCTACATTGACTTCCCTCTTATCATCAACAGTGAAAACATGGCGTGGTAGTCCACCCTTCCATGTACATTGTAACATTCCTTGAAACGAGTTACCATACGTAGACGAAGATGACTGATCAGAGAAACTGGAGTTTGAGCTTGAAATAGACGTTTCCCTTCTATGCAGAGGTGGAGATACGTACTTACTGTCAAGAACCTTTACGTCCTTCTCCGGCTTACAAGATAAAGTGCTAGTTGGTTCTTGTACAGAGCCTGTAAAATCAGAGGAAAATGGCTCACTCATATCATCAAACGAACCAAATTGTTGAAGTAATGGGCTCTTCAAGATGTTGATCATAGTCTGGCTACCAGAAACAGTGCCAATGGTCCAGCCACCAGTAGAGTTCACGATAACCTCAGTTGCACCGTCCAACGGATACTCAATAGCCATATTATCTGAGCTTGTATTCTTGATCTTTGCTAAACTACTAGGGTGATCAGATAAAACATCCAGTTTTGAAGTAAAATTCCAAGATGCTGCTCTCAACGCACAATTGCGTATCAATTCAAGGCAACGAAGTACATACTTCTCATCTACAGTTGTAATGTGTTTAGGAATACTATTATACGAGCCATGAAAGTTATGCAGGAACAACTCCCTGCAACTTGCACTCGCCCTCGACCTCCTAATGCTTAGTATCAGAGTTCTATTATGCTTTGAAATTCTTCTGTATCTTTTCGGCACAAGATCGTCTCCTTTCGATTCTAGGCTTTCAATAGCAAATTCCGTTGCATTATCTTCTTCTCCACCATCTTTCCCTAAGTTCCTACTCGTGCTCTCCATACTCCAGGGAAAATGAATACATTAATGGCGGAATAGGAAAATCTTCCCACTTCCAGCTTCTGCTTTGCTCATCCACTAAGGTAGAAGATCTAGTATTCGGCTTTCTGTCGTGCAGGTGTCACTCAATATAATCTGGATAAGGAACAAGATAAATATTTAGCACAGCATCGCGTGAGATTAAAATTGAAAGATTAGACGAGAGCCCGTGTAAAATCTTGTTTAAGAAATACCAAGGCAAGGCCAATGGTTATAAAGATCTATAGGGCAAATCAGCCAAGAAAAGCATCTCAATGTGCTAGATTATACGGCAAGCAAACTCAAATTAAGACAAGTTTGGTCATAGCCAATGAGAAGAGATCGTTTACCCTAAAAAACCCAAAGAAGGGCTTGAATAAACAAGAAGATATTCAGAGAGAAGAGATGATACATTAACCAGAAAACTAAAATCGAATAAATTGTATCACAAATTCAAGTAAGCACAAGGTAGTTTCTTCATATGAATGAAACAATCTATAATTAGATGACAAAAGAAAGCAACTAACTATTCAAGAATGACTATCAAACAAGTAAAAACAGAGTTCACAAATTAGAAATCCACTGAATCATAACTCCAGCTAAGTAAAACTTATACAACTTACCTTGTGATCTAATACCAATTGACAATTCACAGAAACATATAAATTTTATCCACTGAAATACCAACCAGCTTTTTTTTATTCACCTAAATGAGTAATTCTTGAATACGACTTATAACCATAAGAGATACATACAAAACAGGAGCCATCATCATCAGAAAAGCCCATAAAAATCCATAAATAACTCCAAACTTTCCACCAAAGCAACTCCCCAAATCAGATAAACCCTAAATAAACAAATATCCTCACAAGAAACCCTCTTCAAGAACCCATCAAACAAAAACTCCCAATTGGCAAAGATCATTTCCAAGACATGCCCATAAAGCAAAGGAAATGCCAGAATTATCAATCCAAAAAACGCACCAAATGTAATCTTAAAGTCAATATTCGAGATAGACAGAAAGAGTTGTAAAGATGGCAACTTTACCAACTTTTCACAATGAAGATTGAAGAATAAGCTCCCACCACCACAGAATCTCTTCCACCCAAAACTACAAATAACCGTCTCCACATACTCCAGTGCAGTAAAATCAAAACTATAGATACACATGTATATGTATACAAATATGTATAAGTTCAGTTCAGCAAGATATTGAAAATTGAAATACAAACAGAGAAACTTCAACCGAATCCCTGATTGGGTGTAGGCTTTGGAAAATTAGGGTGGTGGTAGGCCCCACACGTGACAAATTCTTGATTTTTCATCCCCCATTTCCGTGGACATACCAATACAATAAACCCCAGAATTTTTAATCCATGAGAGAGAAAGCAATAGAGATTTCTGTGTGCTTAGAGAGAGAGAGAGATGGAAATGGTGAGCTGGTACGCACGATGAGTGAAGAAGTCATAATCCCACTAGGGAGCAAAAGGGGAGGGCATAAATGAACACAGAAACCGACATGGCCATGAAAGAAAACAAAGGAACACCCCACAAAGAGAGAGAGAGAGAGAGAGAGGAGTGGGGCCCTCTTGGGTTTCCCAAACATGTGACGACGTCTAGTCTATCGATAATTTACATTTCAAGATTGGATTTTTTTTTCTGGTTTTGAAATTTAAATGTTGGGTTTGTGGTGGCTGGGATTATTACAGAAGGAGATGAGATGATGACATTAAATTTGGAGGTGATGGATCTGTTGTGCATGAGATCTCCCACTGTGGAGTTGATAAGAGGTGGTAATTAATGCACCCACAATCTATTCAATTATGCATATAGTACTAATTTAATTTTGAGTTTAGTTTAGAGTTTGAAATGTTATGACTTGTGAAATAAATTGTTTGATCGGTTATTAAGTATTAATGGTAGTATTAATTAGTAGTTTTGAGTGTTAATTTGATTTATTTATTATGGTTTGTGTTAAAGTAATAAATTATAGTAATAATATATTAATATGCATTCTTCTAACAGTTCATTTTAGAACAGTTTTAGCGTATTTTTTTTTTCAAAATTTTTACATTATTAAAAAATTAGCTCACAAAAGTACTGCACAAAAATTCTAATAAAAAGTGCATTAATATTTAATTCTAATTAAAAAGATAAAGCTTTTTCCTCTTTAAAAAAAAATAATAAAAGATAAAAGATTTTGTTAGCCCTGAAAGGCTGAAACCTACATGAAATGGCTTACTTGTAGATAATTTAGGGACATAATTCACATTTCCCATTTTAATTATTCAACTAATCATCATAAACATTAGTAATATAGAAAGTGAAGTTGCTATTTTGAGCACTATTTTAGTATTTTATATGGTAGGTTTAAAATTCTGCAAAAAATATTATCATGAACATTGTCACCTCGGTATTTCTAAATTAATTGTGTATTTTTTCCCCTTATTTACAATTTTCTAAATCCAAGTAATCATAATTTTTTTGCAGTGGTAGTGTCTTATCACAAAACCAATAATCAATCTTGTGAATTTTTTATAATTTATTCGAATATATTTTCAAATTTCAAGACGTCATAAACGTTTGAAAATGAGAGAAGTTTGTCAAAATTCAAAACTATGCACTTAACCTAATTAAAGAAGAAATTCAAACATTGAATCATTTTAATTTGCCTCTTTCAAACATCTATTGATGGGTTTTTTAAACTCATCACTCTTGATATTTATCATCAATGAATCTTTAAATTAAAGATTACTCCCTCCGTCCCGCTCATATTGCACCGTTTACTGTAACTTTTGTGAGATTTTTTTGCAGTTAAACGATGTTGTTTGACTGGGACGGAGGGAGTAATTAAATTGCATCAAATATATATAGCTTTCGACAAGAACTGATTATAATATCTCTTGTGGATAAATATATGCGCAACTTTGATAATTTATTATTATTATTTATTTAAAATGACCATGTGATTTGTATTATTAATTTACACTCTCTTGTTACAGTGATTAGTATGGTTGTCATAAACTGACACCTACCCTTCGATGGTTTGGAGAAAACAATTAATTAAATGGGACATTCATATTCATTTAATTAATCTGTATTTCTTAAATCGAATTTATAAGCAATTATTGTTGATCCCATTAGTTGGATCTCAATTATTATTATTATCATAATTATATATATAAGCGATTTTAAAATTTTAAAAATTGATCAATATCAATTATTTAAAAATTTTGAATCCTTTAGTATGATTATAATTTTGGACTATATTCAGTGTATTATAGAACACTAAAAAAAACTGTTTTTAAGCAACAGAATATTCCGTTGTTAAAAGTCTTAATTCCATTGTTAAATTGTCTTACCAATGGATTAGTAACGGAATTCGTTGATAAATTTTTAGCAATGAAAAATCAATTCCGTTGGTAATCTGTTGCTAATAATTCCATTAGTAATTTATTTAATGATTTCCTTGTTAATCCGTTGGTAATTACCAAATGATTGAATTCCATTGCTAAAATAGAGAATAAATCTGTTGGCATTCCGTTGCTAATCTTAAAATGTCATTTTGATCGCTATTGCTAATTACCAACTTATTGAATTCGGTTGATAAATTCCATTTCTAAAAATATTTTTTTGTAGTAGAACTTCTTTTAACATAATACTCACAAACTGTACTGAAGATTTTTTTATTGGGTGAATGAAATCAAACAAATTTGAAATTTAGATAAAAACAAATAATAATACATAAACACCATGTGGCTATCACAATCATGCATTAATAATATATTAATATCTTTTGAATATGTTTTCCATCATTAAGTGACAAACAAACAATGGCAGTGTAACCAATTTAATATATTCTACTTGGCACAAATTAATTAAAATCTGTCTACAATGAATACAATAAAAATAACTTTTGAACTAATATATATGTCTTTTTCTTGTAGTTAAAGATTGCATTTGAATTGAAATTTTTGGAACGCAAGTAGTATTTAATATATACCAAATATGAAACAATCCAAAATGAGAGTGATAAAATTAATTCATGTATCTATCGCACACAAATCAACAAAATTCTAAATAGATTCTTCCATTTCCATGTATAATGTCATGAGAGAGAAAAATTCAATCATTGTTTTAAACTTTAATTTTTTCAGAATATGCTACTAATTTACATCATTCTTTCATGTGTCTTCCATCCAATAATGTGGCATATAAGACAGTGTAATAAGAAAATAAAAACAACTAATTTGAATCGAGAAGGATAATTAAAATGTGTAAAATTGTTTAAATATTATATAAGGTGGGTGAAGTTATTATTTTACCAATATGGCAATATTCCTATTAATATTAATTTTGTTGGCCAGAAAGATCGATCTAAAGTCTAAACCTAATTATTTATATTTTGATCTTCTCTAACATTGTCATACATATTTATTTATTTATTTAATATTTATCTGGTCTTAATTATCATGTCAGTAGTGATTTTTCATCAGCTGGAAGATTTTATAATGACAATTAATAGATTAATTGAATTGTTTATTAAATTAAATTAGTAGTACTGATGCCTTTTTTGTTTTAAACGCCAAACCAACTACTCATCCTTTTGAAATTTTTAAAAGTTGTCACTTTCTTCAAAACTGATCAAAAGTCAAAAAAAAAAAAAAAAAAAACATACGGCTAATTTAAAAATTAATATGGTTATTTGTCATATATAATAGAAAAGTAATCTGTATATAATTTGGTCGTTTTCACGAAGCTGCAGTAGCACCCATTGATCTGTTACATCTGTATTAATTTAATATATGATCGAGAATATAAAAATTATTAATTTGAAATACTAATAATCTTGTTGATCAATCCAAAATTTTCAAACATAATATATGTACTATTTAGAGATAAGTCAAATGATGAATTCTTGCAAATTTAATTCACTTCTAATTGTAGTATATGTTTTTTTTCAAATAATTAAATCAATTACTTGATAATAACTACAATTTTGCATTTATAATCATCACAAAATCAAAATTCTGATGAATTAATACATCTCTTCACATGAATCCACTGGAGCCGAGAAAAATATATCATTAACCAAATTAAACCTCTAAATTGACAAAATAAAATTTCTCATCATTTTATGATTCAAATCGAGTAATTTCAAAGGTGTGAAAATTTGAGTTAAATTTATTTTTTGTCCTATAATTAAGCAAAACTTCGATTTTTGCCCTAAAAAAGATAAGTGTTTCAATTTTGCCCTATAACTAACAAATAATTTTAATTTTTGCCCAATTTTCGCCGAAAAATGCAAATTTCGCCAGAATCCGCTACGTCATGCTTCAATTTGGGGGTTTCCGACTGGTCAATCCGACGTGGCAATTTTGACTTTTTTAGCCTAGAGTTAAATCATTTTTAGCCATGTAACTAAGCAAAACATCGATTTTTGCCCTAAAAAAGATAATTGATTCAATTTTGCCCTATAACTAACGAATCATTTCAATTTTTGCCCAATTTTCACCCTAAAAAAGATAAGGGTAAAAAAAATATATATATATTATTAATTTAATTTTGAACCCATGAATGTAAACACCGAATTTCTCTAATTTTCGAAAAAATTCTTTAGGTATATATGTTTTTTTAACAACGGGTATTTGTTTTTTAAAAAACTAATGTATTCGGTGTTCTTACTTGCCCATAAATATATAAATACACTTGACGTTTATAAATTATAATTTTTACCATTTTTTAACAATTTTTTATTTACTTTTAATGTTTATTTTTACAAATTTAAAGCTTGACATGGTGGTCAGAACATTATTTAGTTTCAATTTTATTAAGAGTATTTTCGTTATTTACTTAAAATTTGTGGACAAAAAAGATGATTTTTAATACACTTGAGTTTAAAAAAAAAATCCCCCTTTAATATACATGTAATCGATGCTTTGAAACACAATGCACATAAGAGAAATTTAAAAAAATAAAAAACTGAGCAAAAATTGAAATGATTAGTTAGTTATATAGCAAAAATTGAACTACTTATCTTTTTTAGGGCAAAAATTGAAATTTTGCTTAGTTATAGGGCAAAAAATGATTTAACTTTAGGCTAAAAAAAAGTTAAAATTGTCACGTCAGATTGACCAGCCGGAAACCCCCAAATTGAAGAATGACGTGGCAGATTCCGACGAAAATTGGGCAAAAATTGAAATGATTCGTTAGTTATAGGACAAAATTGAACCACTTATCTTTTTTAGGGCAAAAATCGAAGTTTTGCTTAGTTACCGGACAAAAATTATTTAACTATGAAAATTTTGAATTGCTCAACAAAATTATTTTTAGGGATCACACTAAACGACTTAAAGCCCATAATTAGAGTGGATCTAATCCATTATAAATTTGGATCCACCTCATTACGAAATTTTTTAGAATTTATACATACATTAATTGCAAAGCAATTTAAAGTTTGAATATAGTCCAAGAATGTTAACCAAATATTTAAGTAAAAGCTCACATAATAAATATAAAGTATATATAAGAGTATATATTTACACAAAAGGAAAAAAAAACATTAATTTAGAACTACTACGAAAATACTATTATTACTACTATTACTATTAGCACAAATACAACGGTAAAAAAAAATATTACCAACGTGTTAGTGTTCTACTTTTTCAGAATGCCCAATTGTTACAAAATTTTGGTAAAAAAAAGGTTTTACCATAACTAGTTAAATCCAAGATTGGATAGGGTAATTGCATTTGAATGAATTCACTTCACCCATGTTTGCAAATATGTCTAAAGGATCCATATGCTCTTCTTCTTTCACAACCTACAAAATAGTATAGTAACAATTAATTAATTTACTCATCTTATTAACATTTATAAGACCCGACCCGACCCGGCATACCTTGTGTTGGTGATCAGGGTTGGGATTGGAGAAGAGCCTGACGTCATCGTCTACGTCATCTTCATGGGCAGCGCCCGCCGTTCTTGCCAGCTCACCCAATTCATCGTTCTTCGCGAACCTTCCTCGGACCCTCGGCCGGCTGTCTGCAAGCGTTTTCCGACAAGCATACTGCAGAATATAAAAATCGTCACATCCATCGTCATTCAACTCTTTAATTTGATCTGCATCAGATCCATATTCCATGTCGGGATATATACTACAGAGGATCTGTTCCTGTTGTTGATCTTTACTTTTTCTTTGCCCCCTGGAAAACAAGTACGTGGAGTGGACTATATCCTTTTCTCTTTTCCTTCCACTATTATGGGATGTTCGATTTGTATTTAGTGTTCTAAATGTTTGTTCGGGTTTGGGTAGGATAGATATAAATTTTATGTAAAATCAAATTTGTGACAAGAGAAGAGATAAAAGGAAAATAGATATCCGAAGAAAAAATATTAACTGAGAAGACACAGCATAAGATTAATTTTTTATAAGAGAAAAAATATCAAAATTCATAACATGGAGGATTTCAATTTTAGACTTTTTTTTATTTGCAATTCTAAATTTCAGTTTTTTTTTCATTTTGATCATTTTTGTTCAAATTTAGTTATTTTATGAAATTAAATCTTTTTTTTAATCTAAATTACTTCTTTATGTCAAAATTTATCCATTTTTGTTCTAAAATTTGAATATATCAAGGACTAAATTTAATAAAATGATTAATCTTGGACAAAATGATCAAAATTGAAGGAAAAACAAAAAATCAAAATTGAAAATGGCAAATAAAAAATGAATGAAATTGAAATCGGTCCTATTTAAATAACAAGAAATTTTATATTATGTAAAGAAGATTTATTAAATTTAAAAGCGATTAAACATAAATCAAACACAGACAAAAGGTTTGTGTCCAAAAATTTGATGATAACATGTAATGAAAGAGATGAAAGTGAAGGGACCTTTGATTTTCTAGGTGAATTCTTTCATTCTTTTCAGGGATTTCATGAAATCCCAACAGTGTATATATTCATGGGCATGTCATAAAGAGAGAGAGAGGGGGGGATGAGAGAGAAGCAACCTTGATTTTCTTGCTGAAATTTCTTTCATTTCTTTTCTTGAGATATCTATGGATCTTCCGTTTCCTTTCTTCAGCAGAGAGTTTCCCAACCTTAAAAGTTGGATCTTCCAAACTGGAAATTTCTGATGCCAGAGTCGTACTCGGGCTTCCACTCAGCAGATGCTGGCTCTCACCACTCAGCGTCTTCTACCATTAATCACACTCATACATAATTAACCACAATTAATCACCATAATTAATCCTAATTAATCACATACCTGTATATCACCGCTGGAGCAGTTAAAAACCCTAGCCAAAGAATCAGGAAGAAAGAACCCTCCATTATCCCCCTGAGATTCCATCTCCTGATGATCGTTTCCGACAAACATTCCCGCCGTACCGCCCGTAAAAAGCCACGGATTGTCGAAACCAAATGGCGGCGTTGTTGTTATGTTGTTCGAAGACAGGTAGGATCCGATTATGGTCGGATCCGTCATTGCGCAGGCGGGCGAGGAGCTTCTCAAACGGATGTTGTACGACGGCAACGGCGGCAGGCATTCCACCGGCGGCGGAGGCGTCGCCACCATCGCCGCCCGCTGCTGCTCTTGACTGTACTGATACGCCGCCGCTTCTCCCAATGACTGCATCTGGTTGTTGATGTTAGCCATTGCGAACGATGTCGACTGGTCGTGATTACTGTTGCTGTTGTTGTTGTCGTTGTTGTAATAAGGATCCTGAGGAACTGAAAAGGACGGCGAGAGGCTGAAATCTATGGATGCCGATATGTCGTCCTGATCGTCCTCAAGGAACATCGCCAGGTTGCTGTTTCTAGCAGCTGGCGATGTGGGGGCGGCCGTAGGAGGCGGGATGTCGTTGTCCACGCTCCCGCCTCCATTGTATATGTTCGTATGATCCGATGGGAGAGTCGTCGGATCATACGAAGATTGCTCTTCATAGCAGCAATTTGGACTCGAAGCAATTTCTGAATTTTGTAGGGTTTCTGGGAATAATGCTGACTCGCAAAACTCGAAAATTTGAGCTCCAATTGGGCTCGTTATTTCATCCTGCAAAACAAAATTAAAATAATTTTATTTCTAAAAAATCATACTCCCATGTTATATATTAATGCTTAAATAGAGTAATTAGTTAACCATGTTATACATGCATGATTGATAATGACACAATTTATTTTGGTGTATTCAGCAGATGAGGTGATTATAATTTAATTAAACAAAATCAGACAATGTATATATTATTCGATATTGCACCTAAATTGGATCAAAGAAAGCCACACAACCGACTGAAGATTGATGATCCGATATAGATATTTTGCACAACATAGAATTAAAGTTTGATGCTCCATGTGACCTGTTGGAACTTAGGTGTTGTGTGGAAACAATTACTACAAAGCATTATTTCCAAAAAAGGAAAGTTTTGATGGTACAAAGAGTTGCCCATTTTAGGACACAGAGAACCCATAATGACATGTTGAAATCACACCATGTGAAGTGCCCCCCTCAATCAAATTAATAGACTTCCATCCATCATTAGTGTAACTGAATAAAAGTATCAAGATTAGGGGAGACTTATTACATAAGCCTGGAAAAAAGAAAATTATTCCATGATGGACCCTTGTCATGATCAACAACCTTAAAAAGAATAACATCATCATGCATGCATACATACATACATATATGCGATATGTAGATGAAGATGATTAATTCATGCAATTACGTGTTGATTAAAGGGAGGATTAATTGATAATCATGCTTAGAAATGAAATAAAAATAAAAGATTAAAGAAGGTTTATGAGAATGGAAGGGAATTACAATGGGGAGGTGTTCTTGAGGAGAAACCATGGTGTGCGTCATTAATGGTTGTGTTTCCCTCCCACCCTGATTAATGAAAACATAAGTACTAATCTTGTAGATAAGCTAATTAATAAATAATTAAGTATAAACAGCATCTTCTCTATCTCTCTCGCATGCATCAATTTCTTCTTTAATTTTTTTCTTTTTTTCTTCTTTTTTTTTTTTCAGAGGAGAGGAGAGGAGAGATGGAAGAGTGAGAAAATTAGTAAGAGAGGAGAGAGGGGGGGGGGGGGGGGGGGGGGGGGGGGGAAGGGGGAGAAAAAAGGGGTGTTAGAGAAAACTCACAGTATTAAGCATGGGGGGTGGGCTTGAAAGATTAGGGTGGTAACTAAAAAAAACAAGAGTTGGTTATATAGCATAGAGGATGTCCGTACATAGGAAGTCAAACCGAGGTTTGAGGTGGGCCACTTATTACTTTTGACAGTTGAAACCTTCCTTCTTTCTATTTTGTCTTAATCTTCTACTTATTTACGATTATTAATTGGGATGTATGATTTTAATCTCATGCACTTTTTGTTTTGTGCATGTTAATTTGTTTGAAAATAATGAATATTACTTTATACTCAAATGGGAATATTGTTTTGTGCATGTTAATTTGTTTGAAAATAGTGAATATTACTTTATACTTAAATGGATCACCTATTTCATTTCCCTATTTCATCCATAAAATTCTTGGCATGTGTCATAATCAATGTTCAAAATTCATCACATGCTCAAATGTGAAACATTTATACTCCCTACGTCTCTTCAAAGAGGGGTTTTTTTTTTATTTTTTGGCGTTTATTCAAAGAGTTCTTTTTTTGGCACATATGAGATTCATACACACTCACTAATACAATTAAAATATGAAGTTCAATCTCTTAATAATATAACTATCCACTACCCATTAAATAATAATACTCTTTAATCCTAGAAAGTAAAAGACTTTTTTAAATAGATCATTTTGGATTTTGAAAGGTTTGTGCATGTAAGAAAGCAATTAATTCATGTGAGAGGAGATTAAAAAAAAGAAAAGAAAACAATGAAAGATATATAATAGAAAGGAAAAAAAATTATCATATACTATTGTAAAGTGAAAATGAACATAAGATAAAATATTATATTATGAACAAACATTTGAGAAGCACTTATTATTATTATTATTATTATTATATATTATTATTATTATTATTATTATTATTATTATTATTATATGCGCAAAGCATATAGAGTGAGAAAATGCTTTGAATTTATTTGAAAAGCTATTATAAAAATGTTCGTTAAATTTAATCTTGTTTATCTTTATAATGTATTAATATTTTAAGAAGTATTGCTAATATTTTATCTTCAACATATTGGTTTTCACTTGCAATTAAATATATTTTGGATTTTTTATATAATCAGATTTAATTTTTGGTAAAGAGCTCATGATGTGATCATCTCATCATGAGTATATTACTAAAAAACCTACTCCCACTATTTTTTATCTACGAAACATTTTATTTATAAAAAATTTAATTTACTCGTTAAATTAGTTTGTTAATGGATTAACAACATGAAAATTCATTTATTATTATTGTTAAAGCGGTGATTAGTAAATTTTTATTTACGAAAATCCAATTCCGTTAGTAATCAATTACTACAATTTCACTTATTTATATAATGAGATCAATTAAAATTAAGTCTTCTCTTAAAACAATGATGTTTAATCAAAAATATAAATCTCCAAATGCATTACAAACTCCATCATATGATGTCCTTTAAACTTTGACCAGGTATATAAAAATATATATATCAATCACACTCCGATTTTATATGTCATGTATAAATCTCATGTAGAATTTTAAACCGTTATGAAGCAATAAAGAGAATTAATATTAAATGATGGGATATGTAGATTTTTAGTAAAGGAAGATCTCTTTAAATTTTATTAAAATTAACAGTAAAGTAGCATTGATTAGTATTTAAATTAATTAATAAATAATATAAAAATTGAAAATGGGTAAGTACGGAAAGTTTAGTAATAAAAAATTAAAAATTGTAAATTGGTATAAATTGATTGATTAGTATTTAAATTCATTAATGAATAGTATAAAAATTGAAAATTGGTAAGCAAAGGAAAAAATTCAAAATACACATCAAAATCTCAAGTGATATTTGGGCACGATTGTGCATCAAATGCACCTTGGAGTTTAAGGATAAATTTAGAGTATAATATATTAATTATAAAATTTTAAAATTTAAACCAAAGATATGTTAAATTAATTTAAAATTTAACGATTTAAATGCTAAATGTTCGTACATCAGGTGTACTCTAATAATTTTTTAAATTTTAATGGTTATTAAAAAATAAAAAAATAATATTATATAATTAATTCCTTAAATTCATCTTATTCAAAAATCTAATATTGTATAATTAATTCTTCAAAATGTATTCTAATAGATTGGCTCCTAAATTATGATAAAATTAAAATTAATTAAATGAGGGAAATATTGAATGTGATTTACAAAGTTAAATATGGCTATTGATATATTAATTATGATGATTTATATTACCATTAATTGATTATATAAAAATTAAATTAAAAATATTAAATTGAAAAATATAATAAAAAAATTATTATTACCTATTAGATAAGTTGACCTTGCAAAGAATATAACAGAATATTAAATAAGAAAATGTCATAAAAAATTATAATTATTAAAATAATTAGTATAGCAATGTTATATTTTATTTATATACTAAATTTTTATTCGATTATTTGACTTTAGAAAGATATACTAAATAAAATATATAGAAACTAATCAATTAAAATATTTTACAATAAAAGAAATTAATCACCCACTAAATAAAATAATCAACAATATTAATTTTACAAAAATAATTATTCCACCCAAATAGGGTAATTGACACATTTATAAAGAAATTGTCATAATGAATTTTTTATTTAAATGGAGGGAGTATAAAGAAAAAATATTAATTTAATTAATTTAAATTGGTATTGATTTATCTTAAAAATAAAAAAATGGTCATAATGATTTTTTTATTTAAATATATAAAAAATTATTGATATAGGTATAAAGCCGCTCATGATTGTTCTTTGACGTGTTAATAAAGTATTCTTTATTTTGAGTGATGATCCTTTCAATGAGTTGCTTATCCATTAAAAATGAAATAAATAACAAAAAAATAACCTTAAAAAAATTAATAATAAAATAAATAATAATTAAATTTCGAATCAAATATTTAATTAATGTAACTTATATCGTATTCCATAATGCCATCATAATGAAAAATAAATTTAATTTGAAAGCACTCCTTAAAGTAACAATATCATGTGTAAAAAAAAATAATAAAATGATAATTTATATTTTGTAATCTAATTTATAAATAATATGAAAGCATTTTATATTAAAAAAGTCATCTAAATTCAAAATATTCTAAAAACTATAATATTAAATTTACCGGGTCAATAATCTTTCAAAACTTATTACATCAATAAAATTATATTTTAATTAGTCCTTGAGCTTTCTACACTTCTTTAAATTATTTAAAAAATATAAATTAATATTAAATTTTTAAATTTATTAATAAGTACGTTTAAATCCAATTTATTATGTACTTAAAATTTTAATATTTTGATATAAAACTTTATTATTTTGAAGGGATAAAAATCTATATAAAATATAAAATAATCATAATATCTAAAATTGTAAATAGAAAATTAAAGATGATAAATTATAATATAAATTTAGTATAAAGAATATGAAACGTTCAAAATCTAATCATTAAATGATTAAAATTGTACTGTTAATCATGAATACGTTAATGGATCCATGATTTCAAATTTTACTAATTAATTATGGGAGCAATTAAGTTATTATTATTTAATCAAACAAATATTGCTTAAATGTGCTTTTAATTAAATTATGCTCCTAATAATATCTAATAAATTAACGCTTACAAATATTTTTTCACAATACATTTAATTTGTATATAAAAGTACGCACATGCAAGGAATATTATAAAAATAAGAACATACAATTAAATTATTATAATAATAATAAATAAATAAATAAGTAAATCATCACATTAAAAAGTTTCTTATATATCATGGTTGTTTTTATAAGAATGATTATATTATATTAAAATTTTGAAACAATTTAATATAATTATAAATATATAATTTTGTGTATTAATAATAATTTAAAGAAATCATAGGAAGTATTATAGTAAAAAGAAATTATAAAATCAAAACAAATAACATAGAGTAATCCTGTAAATTTATGATAAAGCATTATACAAATTTAAAACTTGTCACTTATAAAAAAAAAGATTGTTAAATTACATTTTGTATTATAACCCTAAACATATGATTCAATATCAAGCTGGTAAATATATCTGGTAGAAATATCATTGCAAATAAATTATGATTATTTCCAATCTTTATTCCGACGATCCACGTTCTACATGTTGTGAGATCTTCATCGGAATGACTTCAATGCAAATTCGAAACTCCAAAATCTGTATTAAAACAATTATATATATGCGAGTAATATGAGAAAATGAGAAAATACTCAAAGGTAAATATGAGAGTGAAACTTAAAATAAAATTGTAAAAAATATTTATTGTGATGTGTGAGCGAGATTAAATAAAATATGATTAGATGAGAGGAATCAAGAAAATTTTTAATAGCGTGATAGGGTTTGAACCATTTAAATTATATGAACATATATAAAGTACTAAAAATGTACATAATACATAAATCCTCGTATGACTTGACTATATATAGAGAGAGAGAGGAGAAGAAGAAAGAACATATCATATGAAAAACTACTGAAATCAACTTATAACATAAACAAAAAGGTATAAATATTTTGAATGCAATACAAATATTTGTTTGATTGTGTGTTTATATAGATACATGACAATAAATACTAATTAATTGAGACTATTAAAGGAGATCATATTTTCCTCAATATTCTATGAAAAATAGCTTAATTATTGATTAGTATTTAAATTCAATAATGAATAATTAGATAAAAATAAAGAAAGTTTAATTCTAAAAAGTTGGAAAAAAAAACAGAAAAGAAAGAGAGGAAATCAAATCTAAAAAACTTATGAAATATGAATGTTACAAAAATACTTTTAATATAGAAAAGGAGGAAATAAAAAATAGTATTATAGAAAGTGCTCCAAGCACTCTCCTCCTGCCACGTCACCAAGAAGGATGGAGAGCTACTCCAAGTATGCAAATAGAAATTGTTGTATAGATGTATTAAGATAAAATAGAAATTGTTGTATAGATGTATTAAGATAAGATTAAGATGGTTGTGTATGCAGTATACATGTGTCATGTGTGACACGTTCATATGAAAAGAATCAAAATAGATATAGGAAATCCTTTCGATTAGACCAACAATATTTTGGATGCTCTCCCCTACTGATTCGTGAATCAAATTTAACACTAGCTTCTATAATGTCGCACTTTATGATAAATTCATTTGGCATATATATACTCCCTCTATCCCGCCCAAAGAGATACATTTGTTTTTTTCACATAAATTAAGGAGTATTATCATTTTATGTAAAGTGGGTATGTATAATAGAGAGATGTGATAAGTAGTGGTGGGCCATTGGTAGACCCTTTTTACTAAAAGAAGAAAATATTGCAATTTGGATTAGACGCCCAATATAGTAAAATAATGCTATTTGGGTGGGATGGAGGGAGTATATATATATATATATATATATATATATATATATATATATAATTTCAGATTTAGTCCCGTAGAATTTTTTCATCAAAATCTGTTAATAGTTGACGAAATATTTTGAACCATTAACAAGACCAAAATGGACTATGTTTATTTTGAAAAACAGAAAATAATGTAAATCTGTTAGTTTATAATAATATAAGTTAATTTGGATGAAAATTTTCAAAAATTATGATTATAATATTCTTATTGAACCAAAACCGCTAGCTATGAGATCAGTGTATTCCTACGGGACTATAATTGAATTGAAGTAATTCTTATGGAATTAAATTTGGTATTATATATATATATATATATATATATATATATATATATATATATATATATATATATATATATATATATATATATATAATTTTACTCTGAAAACTTGCCATTACAAGATAGTAACTTAGGGGTTTTTTAATTTAGGAAACTATGTCATTGGTTTAGCAATTATAGAATAATATTATGTTTTAACTTTCACGATTAAATGATGTAAAAATTTGGCCATAAAATTTCAATTTAAGCTTAAATTGTACTTTAATTACAAAAATAAAAATATAATATTCTATAGTTACCATCTCAAAGACGTAATATTCTAGAATTACAAAGCCCCTGAAATTATAATTTCCCATTTAACACTACCATACTTCATAATTTATCTTTTATTTGAAAATATCAAACTACACAAAAGTAAAAAATTTTTTTTATTAAATTACGCATACTCATATCATGTAACAGTGTACGTAGGAGACTTTCAAGGTGAGACTATCTTATACTTATGTAATTAATTACTTCCTCCGTGTTTTTATAAGTGTCAGTTTACTTTTTGCACGTAGATTAAGGAGTATACTTATTATTTTAGAATGTAATGAGGTGAGAGAAACAATAGTTTAATGTGGGGTGGTTAGTTGTATTAGTGTTGAATATGGGCCCATGTATAGTGTTTTAAGTATAATAATATTATTGTGTGTGTCACATCAACCCAAAAATAAAATTTATATTTTGTATTGAGACGAACCAAAATGGTAAAATTGACACTTATTAAGGGGACGGGTGGAATAGTACTTTTTATTAAAAATGTTAATTTATTTTAAATATTATCACTTTTTATTTATGTTATAAATTATTTATAAAATAGTTCACAACATTATTATTTTTTATTAATTGAATATCATTTTTCATTTTAAAGCTTATCAGTATTTATTAATCTCACGATTATAAAGTCATTCTATGAGACGGTCTCCTCCGGCTGCATGGATGAAATAGCTGATAACTTTATCCGTGTCACCACAAATTTGTTGTCTAGAGCATCTGAAACCATAGCTAATGAGTGAGGCTTGCGTTCGCCCAGGTGCACACCGTGCATCTTTAGAATTTAATATTATGGATAAAGGTACATTATTTTGTTCTAAAATGTATACATTTTAATTAATAAGGGTACACCATTTTGTTCTAAAAAGTATATACTTTTCATTAATTTTTCTTCAGAAAATAAAATATACACATCTTTAAACTAAAGGGTATACAATTTAACACAAAATTCTAAAGGCGCACGGAGTGTGTCCCGTGCGCCCAGGTTCACCAAGTTTTTGCCTCTCTAATTCATAATCTATATTATAATCGTATTATATATATACATATACATATATATAATTCAAATATTATATTAAAAAATTAATTAAAATCTAGTTACTTGATCATATTAGATTGAATAAGAATAAGAAATGAAATAAGAGAATGTACTAGTGATTTTAGTGCAGTTACATACTATATGGTATCTTATCTCGATGACTGACATAAGAATAGAATTTAATTTTGACTGAGTGATGATCCCAATCATATTTACTATAATTTAAGAATGTTAATTTGTGTAGGATATTATGCTATTAGATAGATAGGATTGGTCAATTTTGATGGTTCGAAAGTTACCCCCGGATAGTGTTATAAAGACATTCATTTGAGTAGATATATCATTTTTATTTATGTATGGAGACGATGTAATTATTTTAAGCTTTTATAATTAATTATTATTTATTATTAAGAATGTTATTATTTTTTTAATGTTATCACTTTTCATTTATATTATAAACTATTAGTGAAATATAGTTCACATCTAGCTAGGATTGTTATCATTTTTCTTCAATTGAGTATTACTTTTCATTATAATAAAAAATATTACTTCTTATTCGTATCACAATCTCACACAAATCTTTACCTCTATTTATTGGTGAATTAGGTTGTATGGTAAACCTCTTTTGTTTGCATGAAAGGACAAACTTACTAGCTAGCTTGAATTTGATGAAGATATATAGAAAATTAAAGAAACTATAAAATTCTTTTCTTACAAGGGTAATTACCACATTAATTAATCTAGCAAGCTTGTGGGCAACAATAAAGATATATGTTTGTTTGGATAAAAAAAAAAAAAGCCCTTATGAAGGACGAAATTCTTAAGCACATGTCATAGTAATGGAATATGTTACTTCTATATTTCCAAAGAAGTTTCTTTGAATGGAAGTTAAATGTTGGGTTCTTATTGATCAACTTATCTTTCATTGTCTCAACTACTTCGCTAATTTTTAAGACAATGTGAGAATAACGTATATTTGCCATAATTAGCCTATAGCAAGATGTAATTAAATTGTGAGAGTAATTAAGTATATATAGTAAAGTGTAGCATTTAAGCACAAAACATACGACGTGTGAATCTTATATGCTTCTCTTTTCATTTAAAGATATCATGATTTTATCTTTTTCATATATTACTTCGATTCTCCAACTTTCATTAAATATTTTGTATTGTTTTGTTTGGAGAACTAGCTAGTTGATTTCTCCTAAAAATTTTCATTATGTACTAGTATTTTTGTATTTTAAATGGAGTGTAATCTTTTTCTAAATTAAAATCAAGTAGTATTAAAAAATTATGTGACCATTTTTAAAATATAATATTTCAATATATTAAACCCTCTTGAAATTGAAAATTTTTAACTTTTAGTGTAGATTTGAATGCTATTGTTGTTTGTAGGAGTTGGATGTGTAATTCAAAATGCCTTTGATCCACTTCTCCTTCACTTTGTTTTGGATAAGTCTATTGAAATTGTGTGATTACTAGATTGGAAAATTATATGATGTAATTTTCATGAAGACTAATTCATTGTTGTTTGAATTAGGATTGATAATTGGTCTAATTTTTTATTATATACTAATGAAAAGTGCCACTATATATTGAATTTATCCACTATGGAGCTCTATATGAGCACAACTTTGTAGATTAGTGTAATATTTATTGGGTAAAATTTTAATTTCGATTCCTTTTGGAAATGAATTAGGGGAAGTTATAAGGAGACTTAAAAAAGGGAAGAGTAAGAGTGTTTGGTAAACTAACTATTAACAACTAACATTTACCGATAAAAAGAAAAAATTGAAGAAAAAATAATGAGAGAAACAAAGATTGTTGAATTATTTTACTTTTAATAATAATATTAATGTTAATTTCTTTATTACATTGCACAAGCTGCAACCAGCATGGATTTCCTATTCCATTTTGATTGTTTCCTTCTTTATTCTTAATTTTCAATGTATATCGTTAAACGAATATTCGGCCTGAATGAGTTGGATAATCTGTTAATATCATCAGGGACTACTTTTCTACTGGATTTCTTTTTGTATTATTTGGGCCTATTGTATTGGGCCCATTGTATTGGGCCTAATTGAGAATTGTCAAGGTCACTACTACATCCATATCTCCTGTTTACACTTCCACATATTAAAAAAATTACGACTTAATTGTGTGTTATTTTTTTTGGCGCCATGTAAGAAAACGCTTAAATATTTTGGATAATTAATTTAATAGTAAAAATGTAAAATATAAGATTGTCGACTGTGACCTAAAGTCTGCAATATCATGAGAATTTTAATATTATAAATAATTTTTATTTTATGAGTGCAGATATAGGAATGGACAAAGAAAAAAAAAGTGAAAAGGTTGGAGTTTTTTTTTATGCTCTTCATATTGTGTAATTATATGAAAGTACATGTATCAAGTACATTTATAATATGATACATTCTCTTCAAATATACTCCCCTGGTGTCACTTCAAATGATATAAATATATATTTTTTTAAAATATATGAGACCAAATATATTATTAATATACTTAAAATATGAGACTTATTCATTATACTTTTTAATACATATGTAAAAGATAAATAAATGCTACTTGGGCGTTGAGTGGGCGAACAAAGAGATTATAATTTGCTTAATTATATATATAAAAAAACCTCCATCTTTTATGGTAGTTGCATGATTATGAGTAAAACAAAGATAATATATCGAGTTAGAGATAATTAGGTAATTATAGAAAAATATTTTATATAAATTTAAGTGGCAAACTGGTTTAATATTGTTGTACAATCTTATTCATTATTATATGAGTGTTGGTGGGGTCATAAATTTGAGGATCATCCCATCATAATTCTGTTATCCTTCTCCTCCACCCTTCGCCCTTACAGGCCAATAGTATCCGTAATAGCATTTACTATTGTTTTGTTTTTTAAATATTAATTAAATATATTCAAACAATTAATATTCACATTCTGAATCCAAATTCAAGATTTCTTCAGTACTTTGGTCAAACTTGCAAACTACACTCCCCCAAAACGGGATTCCTTTCTTCCTTCACCCACAGGCACACAGTCACCCCCCTCCCCCCCACCCCACCCCACCCCCCAACCTCCCAATTCCCTTCCCTTCAACCTAGAGGAATATTGTCCTCCACTTGTTGATTTTTTATTCAACTTATTTTGTTCTCATTCTCTTTAAAAAATTCAAATTACTCAAAAGAGTGGAAATAAGAGAGAGAGGAAGGGGAGGAGGGAAGAGGAGAGAGAGATTATACCTAGCAGCTCAGCTCTATTATCAATGGGACAATAGTAGTTTGGGGTTTTAGTACATCTCCTTATGTGTACAGAAAAAAGGCACCCCCTCTTCATCTGTGCAAATAGATAGACGGATATCAGTGAGCCCTTCTGAACATAAAGTGAACCATACAAAACAACCTACAACCTACACTCTTTTGTTACTCGAGTGAAAGTGTGAAATCAAGAAACACCACCCCTCACACTCCCTTTCCTCATTCTATTTCTACATTCAAAAACCACATACCCAAGAATCCAAAAATCTCGTCTTTTTACTCCACAATAGGGCTCTAAGAAAAGGGGAGGGTGGGGGGTAGAAACACAATGATTTTGAGTTATCAAGATTGAGCCAATGGGTTTGCCCAGAAATCCCTTTTGGTTTCTCCCTCTCTTTCTGGTCATTTCAACCATTCTTCACCTCCTCCCACTTTCCAAATCTGCACCTGATTACACAAACATAGTGTACAAGGGGTGTGCCAAACAGTCCATATCAGATCCAACAGGGGTGTATTCACAAGCGCTTTCATCTCTATATGGCACTCTTCTTGCACAATCCTCCAAGGCTAAGTTTTCCAAAACTTCTGCTGGCAATGGCCAGAGCTCAATTACTGGTCTTTTTCAATGCAGGGGTGATTTATCAAATGTTGATTGTTACAACTGTGTGAGCAGATTGCCTATTCTTATAGACAAGCTTTGTGGGAAGCCTATTGCAGCAAGAATGCAGCTTTATGGCTGCTATATGCTCTATGAGGTGGCAGGTTTTGCTCAGATATCTGGGATGGAGATGCTGTACAAGAGCTGTAGTGGAACCAATGTTGGGGGAGCTGGATTTGAGGAGAGAAGGGATACTGCCTTATCTTCTCTGGAGAATGGAATGAGTAGTAGTGGTGGGTTTTATACCACAAGTTATGAGTCTGTTTATGTGTTGGGGCAATGTGAAGGGGATGTGGGAACCTCTGATTGTGTAGAGTGTGTGAAAACTGCTGTTCAGAGAGCTCAGGTTGAGTGTGGTAGCTCCATTTCTGGTCAAATCTATCTCCACAAGTGCTTTATTAGCTATAGCTATTACCCAAATGGGATACCTAAAAAATCATCCTCTGGCTCATATTCTTCTCCTTCTTCCTCTTCTTCAGGTATTGATTTTCTTTAATTTCCTTTGTAAATGTATCTTGATTGCTAGATGTAATCTTGTTTGAGATGGATTGTCTGTGAAATGTGTTGGGGTTAGTGTGGTTATTGGGAATTGCAATCCCAGAAGCGCTTTTCTCCAGCATTGGTTTTTGAGCTGTCTTCTTATTTTCCTTTTAACCCCATTAGTAATAATTCTTGATGTGATTATATTCATTATGGAGTGATGTCACATGTGCCTCTTTAAGATTTGCTACTTTATACAAGATGTTTGTCTATCTTTAAATTTGCGGTCCTCATCTCTTTATTTATTGAAAAAAACAAGATTTTGATGAATTATTAATACAGCAAGTTGTGCTTTGTTTATTATAGGGCCAGGGCCAAATACAGGAAAAACAGTGGCTATTATATTAGGAGGGGCAGCAGGGGTGGGGTTTTTGGTTATTTGCTTGCTATTTGCAAGAGGTTTAGTGAAGAAAAAAGATGGTAAGTTGACAAATTGCTTACATTCTTGATCTTTAACAACTTTGCTTGTTTCACTCTCTTTGCATTAATTCCATGCTTGTTTGGTGCTACTCTATCCAGATTACTAGAGCATGAGGAATTTGTGAACTCCAGAGGTTATTTGAGGTGCAGCTGTTTTTGTCTTTGATAATACAACACAACCTGGAAAACAACCACCACCCACTTTCTATTATCTTTTAAAGAATGTGGATTTTTGGTTGCTTGAATGTTAATTAAGTTTGAAATCTATTATCACCATGTAGAGAGATCTTTAGAGAAAATGATGGGATTCTTAGCTCGTGTAGCGGTTTTCTTCGTCGAATCCCTTGCTTCGTATTAGATGTCTACTGATTTTTATAATTTGCGGTGGCAATTCATGTTAGGGATGAGAACTTTTGTTGTTTGTAAGAAAATTGTTGCAAAAGAATTCTGTTTCTTGATGATCATATGGCCAACAATGATAGAAATATGATAATGTTTTGGTTGTGTAGGAAATGAGAGGTTGCAACTAGCAAGTTTTTACCAACAGATTTTGGCATTTTATCCCATTTGCCATGTGATTATTTGTCTGTTTTCTTCCATTGTCTTGAACAATTATTCTCAACTTTCTTCAAAAAATTATGCTTGAAAGAAAAGAAAATCCACCCCCCTCCCCCTTCCCCCCCAATTATCTCTCTCTGTTTGTGCATTGTTGTCTGTGTTCAGTGTTTTCTCTATTCAGCTTTTCGTATAGTCAACTGCTGACAAAGATCCAACTCATACAAGGGGCACAGTTGTCATCTTGTTTCTAAACTCCATTATAGATTAGATTGAGATATGAAGTGATCAAATGGTTTGTTTCTCAGTAAACATGCTAAGGTTAAAAATTCATTTGAAATTTTGAATGCATCTGAATAGATTTTTGTTAGTTCAAAGTGTTCAACATAGAGAGCAACAAAAAAGTACCTGTTTTACCCTTGTTGAAATGATCCCAGCTCGTGATCAGTCAGACTCTTGTTCTTGCATCGTTCTTTGTCTGTTACTCTTGCGTTTAGTGTTTCGTGAGTCACTCGTTTTTGGTCGGTTGTTGAAGCTCGTTTCTGCAAGACTTGGTGGGGGCAGAGTTCAGTTGTGGGCTTGGATTTCTTGTTGCTGTTCTTGCTGTTGTTATGATAGAGTTTGTTGGCTAGTTGTTTCAAGTTTCAAGATGCTTGCTAGCATCTTGATTCTTGGGCATTGGTTTTTGATCAAGTTACTAAATCTTGTTCTTTTTTTAATCTTTTAGTACTCATTTTACAAAACTTTCAAGTCCATTTTTTGCAGATGGGAGACAGATATGTGTTCCCTCACCATTCTCTATATATTTTTAACTGATAAATAAAATATGTTATTGAATTTCATTTTCTCCAAATATATTAAAATCATGTTCTGGGACAAAAAAATAAATTTAAGTTTAGATCCTTTTAATTTTATCTTAATTTTTTATTTTAAAATTCATAATAAAACGGTCCATCAATCTGCACGACTGTACCAAAGGCAGGTAAAAATTATACTCCCTCCGTCCCACGTATTTTTACCCACTTTCCATTTTGGGGTGTCCCACGTATTTTTACCCATTCCATTTTTGGCAAAAATACATAATATTTTATTACCTACTTTTTACAATCCCAACAACTTTAATTACTTTTTTACACTTTATTCATCATTCCCAATAACTTTATTCACTTTTTCTTTTTAAATTACTAATTTATCCCTACTTTCTCTTACATTATATATTAAAAAAATAAAACGTCTTAATCTCCGTGCCCGTACAAACGGGTAAAAATACCCGGGACGGAGGGAGTACAAAAAAATTGCCTAACTCATCATAACTAGTTAACTACAGAATCCATCAAAATAATAACTAAATCCCAAAATCTAATGAAAGCCCAACCCAACAACACAATGGGCTTAAACTCAACTTAATAACAATACTACTCTTAACATGACCCATTCTCTACTGGGCCCTAACTAATAAGCCCAAACTCCCCCCACCCCTCTCTCTCTCTGTCTCTCTTCCTCTCTCACACAGTGACACACTCTTTTGCTACACATATACACCACCGCTACACATTCTTGAATTTTTGAATTTTAATGCGTTGCTACAACACTAATACGGGTGAGGATATATATTTATATTTATAATAATATTCTTACCATAATTAGTTTAGATGTGGTGTTATAAATTAAATTTTCCCTAATTATGTTTCTTGATTTATGAATTTTAATACGTTGTTACAACCGTAGATGAGGATGGCGACGGCGTTTCCTCTGCCTGTTACTGCTGCCCAGGTCAAGGTGATTCTCTAATTTTTTTTTATTATTATTTTTTTTCTGTCATTCATATTCAGTCATCTCTCTTCGGATGCTCTGTGTGACTTCTGTTAGATTTTTTTTTTCTTCTTAATTTGCTTGGATACTTCCACCACCAGGTGTATGACAAATTGCCTCATAAGTAGTCCTTGTTATGATTTCCTCTTTGTGCCTTCTCGTATTCATGTATGCCTTGTGTTAGGGAAGGGAAAGAGTAGCCAGAGTTAATTTCTTTCGGATGACAGGTATATTGAATGTTTTAGTATCAGAAAATCTCATGAATGCATATCTGCTTCTGTGCCTTTTGGAACTCCCACCTACATCGTGCTTTAGGGCCAACCTAAGATGGTCATGTTAAAATTTTCAACCTGTAATGATCTTGATCGTTTATTTCTACCCGCCCTTGACCATTTAGATATGCAGAACTTGTTGCTTTGAATATGAATTTTTTTCCAGTTTTGATACAAGTAATTGGTGAAGTTTAATTGGAGTGATTTTCAGTAGAGCTTAAATCATAACTATGAGAAGCTGAATGAATACATGTGCTGTTTCTATTGATTGTTTAGTTTGGGATTGAACCTATGGTTAACCACCTTTGTTTCTCTAAATACATTCCTCAAAAAATTCTCCCCCCCACTAACAAAGATATCTTGGTATGTGGCTTATGGTGTGCTTTCTTTTATGTTATAGTAGGTTCCAAAAATGTATCTAAATTTTTTAATAGGGTTCATACGTGTTCAATTAGTAATAAATAAGATTAGTCCATTTGGATGAGGATTAGTGGTGACACAAAAATGTCCTTTCTGACTTGTGGTGTATTTTTAATGAAACAAAATTTGATCATTAAAAAAGATTTAATTTACCTGCTGCTAATTTTAATAATTTTATTATGTTAAGGTTTAGATGGCTAATTAGAGAAACTACTTTAATCCCTCTAAAAAGGCGTTATTATCATTATGGCATTCTTTTCAACCACCCATATTACAACCAATAAGATGCAAAATCTTGATTTTGGACATCATCAAGTAATATTTTTAATGTTGGAAGGATTAAGTTCCATGACCTCTTGGGATATGATGTAGGACTGTAGGAGTTCCTGTTTTCAACTTAGGTGATCAACTTTAGTGGCTAGGAATATTGAATGTTTCCTCCTGGCCCCTCCCTGGAAATGTTTTATCCTATTGTTAGATTAGTTGTGTTGTATACATTGTGATGATTCTAGAATAATTTATTTCTAGGCATCTCTGATGAACTAAATCATTTTTATGCCATGCTGAATTCAACTAAATGATGTATGAAAGGAATGTCTTTTGAGTTTCTTGCATTGTGTTATGTATTTGTAATTGTAAAAAATTTATATAACATTATGTCACATATTAATTGATTAATTGTGCTTTGCCATGGAGAGTACGGTTTCGAAGTAATTCAAAATGTCTTCCTACTTACCATAATGGTATGCAGTGTTTCCCACCTTTTGGGATATTAGAAACTACAGATGACATAATTAATTTCAGTTGTAAGTATAAAGACAACCAGCAGTGGATTAGAGATGGATTGTTGTTCATGATATCCTTAGTTATATTACTTTTTGTTACCCATCATTTTTAATTTTTTTTTGGGGACAAATCTTAACTTTGCAGCTGAATCTGAGCCGGTACCTGAACCTTATGCAATTGAAACTATTTTTCCTATCTGTAATGTAGGCAGATCACATTTCTCTAGACCTTGAATCAAATCAAATGACAGTATGTAAGGGATTGTACAACTCGGTTTTGCACTTTTTAATAACTACTTAAAATTTAAGTCTGCCACTACTCATGTATATAAATGTTCATGTAATGTAAAATATAAGAATATAGACCACACGTAAAATTCAAATCTGCTACTATGTCCAGGTTAACACCTCAAGAATTGAGGTGTGCTCCACTAGTGTATTTCTTATGTATTGTCTTGTGTTGGTGTGTGTGTTTTAGGTGTGCGTATTGTGGAGGGTTTGTGTATGGAACCATTTAGAACAGTGTACTACTTGGGAAGCGTGGTGGATAATCCCATTGACGTGTCTGGATTTTAAACTTATTGGTGTTTGCTGTTCTTATTGGATGCATATAGATTCATGAATGCCTGGATTTTTGGGTTCATTTGAGGAATATAGGCCAGAAATGATGATGTATTTGTTTAATTGCATGTTATGTGGTTCTTGCTCTAGATTTTGCTGTGGCAGTTGATCTTGTTTATGATTTGACTGTTGCCAGAATGCTCTCCATTTCTGTTTTATGTATGTACGACAAATTTTTAGGGGTGTGTGTATATTTAGGGCATCGTAAAATACGACAAAGAATGTGCATTCAAGTCTTGCGCATATGAAGATACGATCTCGTCTCGAATTGTTTTCTTAATGAGAATAATTGGGGTTCTGTACCATATTGTAGGGTACATTAATGGTTTAAGTGATTGATTTGCTTAATATAAATTAGATATCTCCTTACCAACTTACGTCAATGAAGGGTTGCATACACATTAGTATAATCCCTTTAAAGTAATCTCTCTTTTTTAACCACGTGTACAAGAGTCAATTTTAGGTAAATTGGAATCTGCTCTTCAATATCTTATCTGCGTGTTTATCCTAGCTTTTTGGTCTCATAGGACAGTTGAAGTTACTAACCCAATGATTTGATGAAGAAATAAATTTCATAATTTTTATTTTTCTTTTAGGTGGGGACATACTTTGTCGGCCAATACTATCAGATGCTACAGAATCAGCCAGACTTTGTGCATCAATTTTACAGCGATGCCAGCACCATGCTTTAACTGCAGTGACACACTCTTTAGTCTCTTTTGCTGCACATATAAGCCTCCACTGCAGTGGGACGAGGTGTTCGATGAAATGGTTCAAAGAGTTAGTGTGTATGTGATGATAGGAAAGAAGCTCCATATGAGTACACTCCAAAACAATGGTGAATCCAATTCCAGATGGTGATCCACGCTGTCTCCACGCACAAGCCATCAAGAAATGCATCGCACCAACACCCCACAATCTTGCTTTCTTCAACAATCTCATCACTCTCTACTCCAAAATCAATCTCCACTCTTCAGCTCTTCAACTCTTCCACTCCATTCCATACCCCAACACCGTCACATGGACCTCCATCATCTCTGCATTCGCCAATTCATCACTCGCCCTTCGCCTTTTCCTTTCCATGCTGCGCCACCCCATTCAAACTCTTCCCAACGCCCGCACTTTCGCCTCTTTGCTCCGAACCTGCGCTTCATTACCCGGTGTTTCGCTCGGCCCACAGCTCCATTCACTCTCATTCAAGCTCTATTTGCATGAAAACACTTTTGTTGCCTCAGCTTTTGTTTCTCTCTACTGCAAGACGAAGGATTTGGATGCTGCGGCGAAGGTGTTTGATGAAATGTCTGACCGTGATGAGGTTTGTTATGCTGCTATAATTAATGGGTTGGCTCAAAACAAGAAACCCACTGAGGCTCTGCAGTATTTTGTAGAGATGAGGAGGCAAAATGTGCTTTCGACGTATCACAGCATTTCCGGGGCGTTATCGGCTGCTTCCAAGGCTGCCATGCTTCAGCAATGCGTGATTATTCATGGGCATGCGGTGGTGATAGGGTTTGATTCAGATGTATACGTCAGGACTGCATTGATTGATGCATATGGAAAATGTGGGATGGTAGAGGAGGCCAGGGGAGTCTTTCATGAGTTTGAGATGGTCCAAAGTATAGCATGTTGGAATGCAATGATGGCAGCATATGCACAACAGGGGAGCCAAGAAAAAGTGGTTGAACTTTTCAGATCGATGGAGAAACGAGGTACCTTGGCGGATGAGTACAGTTTCTTGGCTGTTTTGACAGCATTTTACAATGAAGGTATGGCAGAGGAAGCTGAAATGTGGTTGAACAGAATGAGAATGAGGCATGGAATAAAACCAAGGATCGAACACTACACATGTTTGGTGGGTGCATTGGGGAGAGTTGGAAGGTTAGAAGAGGCGGAGAAAGTAGCCATGACAATGCCATATAAGCCCGATGCAGCTGTATGGCGAGTTCTATTATCAAGCTCTGCAAATTATGGAAATTCTGAAGTAGCTTCAAGGATGGCTGAGAAATTGCTGGAGCTCAACCCAAATGATGATTCAGCCTACGTGATCTTAGCAAATGTGTCTGCAAGTGCTGGAAGGTGGGACGAGGTTAAGAAAGTGAGGAAGACAATGAGAGAGAAGGGAGTGACGAAGGAGGTGGGAAGGAGTTGGGTTGAAGAGCGGGGGCAGATTCATGTGTTCTTTGCCGGGGACAGAAGGCATTCTAGAAAGGACGAGATATACAGTAAACTAAAAGAGTTGATGTTGGAGATCGAGAAACTGGGATACGTACAGAATTGGAGTGAGATGTTGTATGAAGTTGAGGAAGACGAGAAGAGGGAGTTGCTTTGGTACCATAGTGAAAAACTAGCAGTTGCTTTTGGATTATTGAATGGGGTGACTCCTCCCGGGAAGGCGTTGCGCATTGTTAAGAACTTGAGGATTTGTAAAGATTGTCATGAGGCTTTCAAGTATATCTGTGTTGTGGCAGGTAGAGAGATCATTGTGAGGGATGCTCATAGATACCATAGATTCTTGAATGGGAGGTGTAGTTGTGGAGATTCTTGGTAGTGGATAATTGTATTCAAAAAATAGACTTTTCAAATCTTGCAAAGCAGCAAAACCAGTCAAATATGGCTCTTTTACTATTTTTGCTTATGCATCAGTACAATAGTGAATGCTTGGAGAAGGTTTTTGAATGAGTTTCTTCTTCCTTCATCTTTGTGCTGATTAGTTTTTGAGAACTTTGATTTTTTTGTTTGTGATTTCCTCTTAGCCTCTTGCATACTTGTTTGTGACATAAGAAAATTGATGAGTTTTAAGAGTTGTTCAATAGAATACAATATTAACTATTTCTGAAAACGTGCATTTTGACACATCATTATACTCTCCAAGTTTAAGAAAAGTTTAAGAGGCAGAGATTATTGCAGACACTCCTTTCTGAAAAGGATAAATTTCATTTCAGTTCCATCGGTCATAATATATATAAAGTTAGACGAATCACTATCCTACCATTCCCTTGGCTGTAGACACTCCTATGATAACCTGAAAACAGAATTTCCTTCCAGCACATTTCTTATTAACAAAAACTTGAACTAACTTCACAATCACAACTTTTATTCTATCATCATAATTAGTGGGACAAATTAGTCTTGAATACACCCAGTGAAAACGATTTGGGATACCATATGAACAGGGGTGTAATCAGACTGGGAGAAAAATATGAACCTGAAAAAATTATAAAGCCTAATACTTAATATTAGAACCTGAAGGCCAAGGATCCAAGAAAGATAAAAACTTTAAAGAGTGAGTCTCTTGTGCGCCCGGGCACGGATTTAAATCCGTGCCCCTTTGCAATTTCCGTGCCCCTTTACAATTTAAACTCCCTAGCAATACATAGGTTTAAATAGAATAGGGAGGGGAAGAGTTGTGTTCACATGGGGACACAGACCGTGTCCCCGGGGGCGCAGGAGCTTTTGCCAACTTTAAAATACAATAAAACCCTAAAATTATCATTAAAAAGTATAAAACTAGAGGCAAAAAAGTATGCATAATTATGTTTGCCTTAGTGGAAAACATTAAACTACAATACCAAATACAGATGTAAACTTGGCTGAAAATTTTAAAACACCTCCAGATGAAGGTAGGGGCTGATATACACATATTTAAGAACTAAGAGAGAGCACAAATAGTGAATAACAACCATGAAAATTCCATCAAATAAATGCTGGATAACATTTAAGTTAGACAAGCAGAAAAGAGAACTTAATAGGAGGCATAACTTTCTTGGAAAGCTATGTTATAAGCTATCATTAATAAGACAATTAGCACCTCCAGCAATGGCATAACAAAGAAAATTGATTAAACTGAAAACTGAATTGGAGTATGAATATAACACCCAATCTTCCAAGTTCCTTTCAGTTGAGGCAAAAAGCAAGTACTCAAGATTCAATACCAATGATCTTTCACAGTTTCTAACCGTGCATTATGAGATATAGAACCAAACAGCCCCATTCAAACACTGAATATGAACTACAATAATTTCCAATTGAAACCAAATGTGAAGTGGAAAATTAACAGAAGCCTAACAATGCTTGATTTGCCATAAAATCCGAGTCATTCGTTTGAGCAAAACACAGGAAATACAATAAACTAAACTTCGAGTATCAATCAGTTCATTGAAAGGGTTCCTTGAATACCTAAATCGCAGTAAAAGAACGACAGTATCCAGAAGAAATTTAATGGCAAAACTCACATGATATTTGCACAGTACTGTGAAGGGGATAAAATGTAATTCACTACTATTTCAAATCTCGCAGACAGTGAAAACCCTAGCCCTAAAATCAAAACAGGATTACACCATCACTTGGGTGGGCCGAAAGCAGGCTGGGCGGTATGGGCGCCGAGGAGAGAGGCCTGCTGTAGCTCGGCTTCGTTGAGCTGCGCCTCGCGATCCATCTCGATGATGAGCGGAATCCCGAGCACGATGAAGGTGGTGGCGGCGATCCAGGCGGCCTTGCCGGTGCTCTTCATGAGGCGCTTGGCCACGTACTTTGCGTCGCCTGCGACGCTTACCCCCTTCCGAACAATTGGAGAATCGGAGATTCGAGACAGGATGCCGTCGCCGGCGGCGCTGGATTTGCTTAGAGAAGGGCGGCGAGAAGCCATTGATTTGGGTGGGCGTTCTTTGCTGTTGATCTAAAACCCTTTCTCGCCTTTAAACCTGTTGAGGTGGACTAATTATCACCTAAAAAAGAGTTGTATTTTTTATTAGTATTATTTTATTTAATTAATTATGTGTTATTTCTTTTATTTATAAATAAAAAATACTAGTATTACTATTCAAATTTTAATATGATGTGATTTTTTATATTTGAGTGTATATTAGGTGCACCCGGGTGCACCCTTGCATCCATATTTGTATAATTTTTTATTCTATTTTGTATACATGTTATTCTCTTTTGTATACGTGTTTTGTAATAATTATATACTTTTTTCACACTAAGTTTTTCATTAAAAAAATAAGCATTCATATGTGTATAACTTTTTATTCAATAGTGTATACATGTATTTTAATAATTGTATATTTTTTTACACTCAATTTTTTATTAAAAAAATTAACAATTAAATTGTATACATTTTTACTCATAATTGTATATGTTTTTGCTTATATTTGTACGTGGGTGCACACGAAGTTTCGTGTGCACCCGGGTGCACACTATATTTAACCTTTATATTTTTATTAAACAACTTTGATAATTAATACTTCCTCCGAATGGTCTTTTGCTTTTTATCACGTGAATTAAGGAGTATTATTATTTAATGTGTGATGGGTAGTTATATTAGTGGGAGTGTCAGTCTCATATTTTAATTGTATTAGTGGGTGTGTGTAGGTATTATGTGTGTAAAAAATGAAAGGAGACTCTTTGGGTGAGACGCCCAAAATGAAAAAAATACACTCTTTAAAGGGGATGGTGGGAGTATTTTTTATTAAAAAAAGGGTAATAATTTATATTTTTAAATAATTTTTTACTATATACATATATACTAGTATGAAACCCGCGTACTACTCGAGATCATTTAATTATTATTCTTATTTTTTATAATTAAATAATCCATGTCATATAACGATTCAACATTAAATAGGGAGATTTTTTTTTAAGATATAGACAATTTCTTTCATCAATATAAAGATTTTGCAACAAATTATAACTTTTGATAACATTTGCAAATTATAACTTTTGAGAACATGACATTCATGTTAAAAATTAATATATATATATATATATATATATATATATATATATATATATTTAAGAAATCTTGACTTGTGTTTTTTTTTATTTTACCTTATAACATAATATAATTGAAAACTATCTATTATTCTTTCTATCTCTCTAAATATGTGCAACCAAATATGAATAATTTTGTCTATTTACTATATATTTATGTAGTTGATAATATTTATTTTTTTCATTGTATTTTAGTGCAATAATTATCAAAGTATGTACCTCTTAGTAATAAATCATGTGGCTAGTCTTGCATGAGACCATCTCACGTAATAACTTATGTGAGACGAATAAAAAGTTATCACTTTAACTTTAAAATGTTATCACTTTCGCTATAAAATATTATTATTACTTTTCATTAATACTTTAAATTATTTATGAAATAACATTATTACTTTTCATTATAAAAAGTTATTATTTTTTATCCGTCTTACATAAGCCCTTACGTGAGACGGTTTCACACAAGTTTTTGTCTAAATCCTTAATTTTATTATTTGTCTAAAATAAATATCAATTATTAAAAAAAAACTCAATTTATTCTTTTTTTATACATGATTTGATTTGATACTAATTAATTATTTATCTTAAAAAATTAATTTATTAATTGCATGATACTAAATTAAATAAATCATAATAAGTGTATAGAAAAAAAGATATTATATGTCATTTTAGAGAATTCTGAAGACGACACGTTAGTGAAAAAAAATTTGTTATACTAAACTTAATATGGCTAAATATAGTGTGCACCCGGGTGCACACGAAGCTTCGTATGCACCCACGTACAAATATAAGCAAAAACATATACAATTATGAGTAAAAATGTATACAATTTAATTGTTAATTTTTTTAATAAAAAATTGAGTGTAAAAAAATGTACAATTATTAAAATGCATGTATACACTATTGAATAAAAAGTTATACACATGAATGCTTATTTTTTTAATGAAAAACTTAGTGTGAAAAAGGTATACAATTATTACAAAACACGTATACAAAAGAGAATAACATGTATACAAAATAGAATAAAAAATTATACAAATATGGGTGCAAGGGTGCACCCGGGTGCACCTAATATACACTCACTTAATATATATATATATATATATATATATATATATATATATATATATTTTTTTTTTTTTTAAAATATATATAATATATATTTAAAATATATATAATATTATAAATAATATTTAAGTGGAGTATTATTTTTACTCATGTTTATGATTAAGTATTTCTTAATTAACTATATAATAGTAATTATATTTTTGTTAATTGTTATTTTTAAGAAACTATATACATAAAATTAATTTTTATATATATTCTTTTAAATATTCATAAATCTGTAATGAATTAATTATCTTTCTTAATTTTATTAGTTTAAAATTATATAAACAACTAAAGAAAACAAATTCTATAATTCATGTGTTATAATTGAATAATTAAGATATATGTAAATAAATATTAATATACTAAATTTAAAAAATGGACAAATATTTACAAAACTCGATTTTAATGTTATTTGATATTCCCTCCGTCCCCTTGATACGTATCCATTTTTCTATTTTGATCCGTCCCATTACAAATTATTCATTTCCTTTTTTTGATTGATGTGACCCACAACCACTGCACATGGCCCCAAACTCAACACTAATACAACTATTCACTACACAATAAATTATTATACTCATTAATCTACGTGCAAAAGTAAACGACTACCTTTCAAGGGGACGGAGGGAGTATGAAATAATTATTTAACTTAAATAACTTAAGATTCCGATTCTTTACATGAATTAGTTTTTCAACCTTACTTGAATAATACTTAAATCAAATACTTTAGAGGTAAATCTTAAAAAATACTTGAATCGATTCTTAAAAGATAATAATGCTTGAATCAATTTTTTTCCTCTTGAAGAATCAATTCTTAAGATATGTAAATCAATTCAAGTATTCTTGAATCGATCATCTTTCTATTCAAGAATCGATTGAGTTGATTTTTAAAGGTAGATCGAATCTCTACCTGATTCGCTCTATCGAAATAAATTTTATACTTTCATAAATCAATTATCTAGAGGAATTTGAAGAAAGCTCTTTTTTTTTTGAAGAATCGAATTGAATATTTGTATTTAGAATGAATAACCAAAAAGTCTTATTTATAGGTGGGGTGAGAGTGAATATTATATAGAATATTCTTTTTTTCCTTTATATATAAGTCAATTTGATACTAATTAATTTATTTATTGCATAAAAGATTTAGTAATTAATCAACGATATTAAATAAATAAATAAATAAAATATTAAAAATTTAATCATTATTAAAATTAAAAAATATATTATTTAAAATTAAAATATTACAATATTAATAGTAATAGATTTATTTTTAATTAATAGTTCATAAAAATCAAATAAAAATATTTTCTTAATTTATTATTTAATTTAGATTTATACATAGAAAAGGAAATACATTATTTTAAGAAATAAATACAAAATAAGGAAATTAATTATAAGCAAATAAAGAAAATATAAAAAAATTATTTAGAAATTTGAAAAAAATGAGAAAATTACATTTCATAACGGAGCGCTCTGGAGACGACACGCAGACAGAAAATTTTTTACTATAGTATACTTAAGATATAATATATATATATAATTTATATATAATATTCTTTCAAATATTCATAAATTTGTAATGAATTTATTAACTTTCTTAATCTTATTGTTTCAAATTATATAAACAACTATAGAAAACAAATTCTGTAATTCATATGTTATAATTGAATAATTAATATATATATGTAAATAAATAAATAAATATTAATATACTAAATTTAAAAAATTAATAAATATTTACAAAACTCGATTTTAATGTTATTTTATATGAAATAATGATTTAACTTAAAGAACTTAAACTTTCGATTTTTTACATGAATTAATTTTTCAACCTCTTATTCTCAAGACTCGATTCAAGAATATTTGAATCGATTTTCTTTCACTTGAGGAATACTTGAATCAAATGAATACTTGAATCAAATACTCTAGAGATATATCTTAAAGAATACTTGAATCGATTCTTAAGAGATAATACTTGAATCAATTTTTTTCTCTTGAAAAATCGATTAAAGAATACTTGAATTGATCATCTTTCTCTTAAAGAATCAATTATTAAGACGTAATTCGATTCAAGTATTTTTAAACAATTCAAGTATTCTTGAATCGATCATCTTCCTCTTCAAGAATCGACTGTCGATTTTTTTAGAGGTAGATCGAATATTATTTTTTTCCTTTATATATGAGTTAATTTGATACTAATTAATTTATTTATTACATAAAAGATTTAGTAGTTAATCAATGATACCAAATAAATAAATAAAATATTGAAAATTTAACCATTATTAAAATTAGAAATACATTATTTAAAAAGAAAATATTAAATATGGAAGATAATTGAAAGTAAATAAGAAAAATATTAAAAAGAATTAAAAAATAAAAAAATTGAGAAAATTATACGTCACTTTGGAGCGTTCTGGAAACAACGCGTCAGCAAAAAAGTTTCTGCTATAGTATACTTAAGATTAGTGAATAGTGAATCGATTCATACCAAACTTAATTTAAGGAAAAAAATAGTATATATATAACTAACATTAATTTATAGATTATGAAATCTATATAGAATCTTATTTTAAATATGACAAATTCTCTTGTGGGACGCTATTTATGTGAGAAGGTTTTTTTTTGACGTGTTAAAATATGTCTATTTTTTACATAAAGTATGTTTAATGGTTGTTAAAGCATATTTTCTAAAGTACAATGAATTATGCATTAAAGTATAATTTCAGCATGTTATAATATAATTTATTATTGACATACTTTAACTACAAATAAGCATACCTTATCTCTACAATAAGCATACTTTAATGATGAGACCCATCTTACAAATAACACGTCTCACAAGAGAGTTTCTCTTAAAATATTATCACACCCTTTACATTAAAATTTTATTATTTTTTATTATATATACACCGTAGAATAATGAATCAATCTATCATGCATAAGATGTTCTGGAATATAATAATTTATTTTAAAGATTGTACTTTATTGGGCCATTTAAAAAATACCAATTTTACCATTTTTGTGGCCATTTAAAGGTATTTATTTTTCTCTTTTAATAGGAAGGGACACACATGGTCACCACATTATTCTAATAGAACTATTCATTATGATAATAATACTCTTTAACTTACATATAAAAAATAAATGGATATTTCGTAAGTGGTCGGAGGAAATATATTTTTATTAATAAGGATTTAATTTTTTATTGAAAGTTTTCGTTGAAATATGAATGATATTAATATTTAATTAAATAAAGTAACTAATTCTCCTAAAAATTTAAGAGTTCAATTTTTTATATATTAAAATATAATACATTTAATACAAGAGAGTGTGAATGTATGGGGTAAAACATGCAAGTTATTTCCTAAGAATGTTCATTATGTACGAGAACAACAATTATCCATATAATATTTTGAAATTTGATTACACATAAAATCTATTACTCCAGTCTAAAAGAATCATAATTAAATAAAAATTACATTAAATTTGAATTATAAAAAGCTAATACAAAAGTACAAAAAATTTGTACGCGTTTGGTATGTGGGGTTATACTTGGCCACACAACAAATGACAAAAGGCAGCAGAAAAGAGAACCAATGGTCTTTATGCTCTAATTACTCCATTTGATTTAATTTAATATAATTTATTTGTATATAAACACACACTAAATCGCGCACACACGCTCTATCTAGCCCCTCCCATACACAATACAGCCACAGATACACTTATCAGTACTCCCAGAACTTGGAGTCACTGTGCAGCCTTTGCCGTGGCTGTGTGCGCGTGAATTCGATGCGAGGGATAATGTGAATTGGTTCAACTGGATTTCGGTTGGGATTTGTTGCTCTTGTTTATGATTCTTTTGTAGATCTTGCTGATTCTGGTTTCTAGATCTGGTGTTTCTGCTTTGAATCTGAATTCTCTCTCGATGGCGACGGCGTTTCCTCTGCCTGTTACTGCTGCCCAGGTCTCTTTCTCTCTCTAGACCAATAGATATGTGTTTTTTATGTATCGTGTTGTGTTGGTGTGTGTTTTAGGTGTGCGTATTGTGGAGAGTTTGTGTGTGGCGCATTTAGAACAGTGTACTACTTGGGAAGCATGGTGGATAATCCCATTGACGTGTCTGGATTTTAAACCTACTGGTGTTTGCTGTTCTTATTGGATGCATATAGATTCATGAATGCCTGGATTTTTGGGTTCATTTGAGGAATATAGGCCAGAAATGATGATGTATTTGTTTAATTGCATGTTATGTGGTTCTAGCTCTGGATTTAGCTGTGGCAGTTGATCTTGTTATGATTAGAATGTTGGCAGAATGCTCTCCATTTTTGTTTTATGTATGTAGCGACAAATTTTTAGGTGTGTGTGTATATTTAGGGCCATCGTATAATACAACAACGAATGTGCATTCAAGTCTTGCGCATATGAAGATACAATCAAGCCTCGAATTGGTTTCTTAATGAGAATATTTGGGGTTTTTGTACCATGCTGTTGGGTACATTAATGGTTTAAGTGATTGATTTGCTTAATATGAATTAGATATCTCCTTATCAACTTACGTCAATGAAGGGCTGCATACACATTAGTATAGTCCCTTTAAAGTAATCTCTTTTTTAACCTCGCTTACAGGAGTTAATTTTAGGTAAATTGGAATCTGCTCTTCAATATTTTATCTTCGTGTTTATCCTAGCTTTTTGGTCTCTCATGACAATTGAAGTTACTAACCCAATGATTTGATGAAGAAATGAATTTCTATGTATCTTTCATGCTTATGATGTATATTTATTGAGTTTTTTTTTTAAAATAATTTTTCTTTTTCTTTTAGGTGGGGACATACTTTGTTGGCCAATACTATCAGATGCTACAGAATCAGCCAGACTTTGTGCATCAATTTTACAGCGATGCCAGCACCATGCTTCGAATTGATGGAAACACCAGAGAAACGGCTAGTGCTATGCTGGTAAGCTTTATGGATCCTTCATTATATGCATGAAATAGTCTCTTGAAGTTTGGACTTAGTATAAATGGATATGCATTAAATTGTAGTAGAAATTCTATAGGGCCACTTGTTATTATAATAATAATAATAAGAGTAAGAAACTGAGTAAGAAACTGATAGTATTGATCAATCATGTATTTGATTTGGGACTGTAGTGCTTTATTGATTATTTTTAATAATTGATAACCCAAAGATTATGATATGTGAAAATCTTATTTTCATGAGAATCCTTCATTTAGTGTTCACATTTTAACATGATAAGAGTCTTACATGAGCTGATATTCTAGAACCACCCCGTGCATTGTCTAAAAGGCATCAGGCAGACACCTCACTGGCACGTGCTTGATGTCATATTTAATATGTTCTGAAACTAAACAGAAAAAGCGTTTTTTATGTAGCCAATCAGACTCGTAGTATTTTTTTATTTATATTGGACTTTAAATATCTCAGGAACTGTTACAAACTTGTGAAGATAACCAGATTAAAATGATGAAATTTAAATTCAGAAACTAGCATTTCTTTATCGCGATCACCTTCTCTATCCGCTGGAATATTTCGTCTTTGTAGGCGAATTTTTACTCAGATTGTGGTAGAAGATAAAAAAATCACGCCTGTAGATAACCAATACATACACGCCCGAACATCTTTTTCTTTCTATTCACACTGTCGTCTTTATTGTTGTTTTCTTGAAATTTTTAAATATTAATATATGTATATTCGCATGTATATTATGTGTTGACGAACTATAGTCTGGAGTCTGGACAGTGTTCTCTTTCTTACACTTGTAATCAGTATTCTATTTTCTGGCCGATCCAGAATCTTGTTTATTATGTGGTTTCTTTTCATGGTCATTTCATATATGAACTGACAAGGACCTTTCCGTGAAACAATCTAAAGTTGGTTGGCTAGAAGGTTTTCGCTTAATATGAAGCCGTCTGTTACTTTACTGTGACCGGCAGGAGTCTGAAAATATTGATAAAAATATACTCTTAGTCTTAGCATAATGTCGAATTCTCAAATCTGACATGGTCACAGGATAAACGTATTTCATTACGTTGCATCACTCATCAGCCTTTGCATCTCTTATGTTGTTTTGCTGTAAATAGTGATCAATTTCTAATTTTCTTAAAATATTTGCAGCAAATCCACCAGCTTATCATGTCGCTCAGTTATTCAGGGATAGAAATCAAGACTGCACATTCTTTGGAATCTTGGAATAGTGGTGTCCTAGTGATGGTGTCGGGTTCTGTGCTTGTAAAGGGTTACAATGGTAGGAAGAAGTTTGTGGAAACTTTTTTCCTTGCGCCTCAGGAGAAAGGATATTTTGTTCTCAATGATATTTTCCACTATGTTGATGAAGAACTAGTTCTGCAGCATCCCATTGCCTATTTGCCTCAGAGCAACCTCGACCCCAAAATCCATTCATCAGCAATAGTTCGAGATCAAGGTTCATTATTGAAGTGTGAGTTTATATTTAATTACTCTATTGACAAAAGGGTGATTTATAACTTTTTGAGACTTTCCATCTGAATTCTACTCTTGTTAGCATTTATTTATACCAATCATGTACACTGATAATATCCAGATGTGTTGTAAAATTTGAGGTCATACATGAGTATATGAGTTGACATGCACATTTATATCTGAATCATTATCTCTTATCTAGAGTAAGTATTCATGTTATGATATCATTGCTAATAATAGTCCATCCTTTTCATATCTATAATTAAGGAAGTAATTTCTGGAAATTAAGAATACAGTAAAGTATTGCCTCTAATTACTGCGATGCGTGTAATTTTTGCAGCACCCAATTACATGTTGGGTGGAGATATCCAGTCTAGGGAGTTTGCAGCACCTGCAAATATTGAAGAGAATGGTCCAGTTGTCAATGGCTATAACTATTCTGAGGAACAGATACAGCATGTCCCTGAAACAGAACAGATCCTGGAAGAAAATTATTCAGTCCAGGCAAATGGTACACTTCAGGGAACTGTGAACTCTGTACCTGACCATTTCTCTTCCCCTGTTGAAGATTCTGTTGTGGAGCCACAAAAACATACTTATGCTTCTATAGTATGTGATCACATCTACTAACCCTCACACTTCTCACCCTGCACATTATTATGTTTACAGTTGCTCAGATAACTTCACTCATTATATCTTTATTATTTTCAAAAGTTGCAGGTTGCTAAAGGACAAACTGCTCCAGCAGTGGCTTCTCAATCATCCTTTAACAAACCTGGAACACCAGACTGGCAACGTATACCTGAAACCTCTACCCAACAAACGGCTGCATCATCAAACCCAGTTGAAAGGCCAGGGTATGAGACATTCGAGGAATCATCAGCTATGGAAGATGAAGGTGATTGTCATCTTTCTTCCTCTTGTTATGTTTCCAAATTCTGATATTGAGGCCTTCAATTGTGAATTTTCTTGTGAAATTCATCTTATTTAGTCTGTTCTCTACAGTTGAAGTGAAGTCGGTGTATGTGAGAAATGTTCCTACCAATATGCCTGCATCTGAAATTGCAGAGGAATTCAAGAAGTTCGGTAAGCTGAAGCCTGATGGTGTAGCCATTAGAACCCGGAAGGTGTGATTTTGGCCTTGCTCTAGTTTTATGCTTTGTTTTTTTAATAGCTGAAGTTCTATGACTGAATATCTGCAGGATATAGATGTATGCTATGCTTTTGTCGAATTTGACGATATATCAGGCGTGCAAAATGCAATTAAGGTTTGAACATTTATAGTTGAAATTAATCTGTTTTTGTTTCATTTATCTTTTGGAACCAGTATGAATGATTACACTTGTGCCCACTATTTCACTCACTTGGAAGCTTCCACAAATCTTAAATGAACTCAATGTCACCCTCACACTACTAGTGAACTGTCCTCTTTTTACTGTGTGATAGGTTGGCTGCTTCTGTTCTTTCATTGTTTGTAAAACACCCTCAAACTTCAAGCCTCTTAGGTGATGTTTGTTTTGGGGTTTTGGGGAGTTTGAAAATCATGAATAGTGATGTTGTGTTTGTTTTGGGTTTTTAATAGGGTAGGTTTTCACTTTATGTCAAATCAATGTGTAAGAATGTATTAATTTATGTAAGAAAGTAGATGAGAGAGGAGAGATAAATAGATAAAAGTATATTAATTGAAGAGAAAAAAGGTATATAGGTATATATAGGGGTGATTTTTAAAATTTGGGTGTGGAATTTGAATTCCAATTCCGGGGTTTCAAACCCGGAAACAAACATCCCCTTAAGAGTTTTCATTCCGTTTTTTCTATCTGTTTCTTCTATGGAGGACCTAAAGCAACTACTTTTTTTGTAAATTTCTGACCAATCTCTACGTATGAAGGCTTAGTACCTTGAATACTCTGTAGGGAATTATTAATCATCTTTACTTGTGTTCTCACTCACTTGATTCCATTCCTTTTAATCCTATTACTGGGGATACAATACAACACTACTATAATAAATGCAGGTAAACTCTATAATGGTTTCGCCCTTATACTACATTGGTTCCTTGTAGGCATCCATGGTTGATATTGGTGGACACGAACTCTTCATTGAAGGACGAAGACCAAACAGGAATAGTGCTATTCGAGGTGGAAGTATGTATAAATTTTGGTGAATACAAATGTTGTCTGTGACTTGAAATTACCCTTTTTTTCACAGGCATTGTTTAGTAATTCCCCTCGTCCTTGAATCTTCTCAATCTTTGCTTGATTTCTGTCATGGCTGTGTTGTTATGATTAGGAGGAAGGGGTAGAGGCAGGGTAAGCTACCAGATGGAAGGAACAAGAGGGCGGTTTGGCGGTCGGGGATTCAGCAGGGGGGTCAATCAAGATGGGTTTGAGCGTTCTTACAACAGACCACGAGGGAACGGTTACTACAAACAAGCTCCTCGACAAGAAAGGGCATACTCGACCAACCAACAAGGATATTCAAACGGACAACACTATTCTGAATGATTCGTCATTTAGTGTCCTTGGACAAGTAATTTTGGAACATTACATTCACTGTCATAGTTTTTCCTCATTTTCTTTTCATTGATATATACTTAAAAATGGAAAGTGATTAGATCTGCTGGCATGGGGTTACGGCAATATTTTCACTTGTGGCCTATCTACTTGTTACTATTTATTTATTTTTATTTGATTACTAATGAAATGAGCTCTTTAGGAATTCTTTATGCCACTTCCTACGTGCTGTACCATTGTTTTTTTTTTTTAATTGTTGAGAAATTTTCTAAATTGGTACAAGAAATATCTTGCCTTTTTGGCTTTTATTATAGAGCTGGTTTAAATATTTTTGGCCATGGGTTTGTTTGGTTTTAACAATTGAAAATTTGAGATTGTTTAGGCCTTTCAGTCTTCGATCCAAATTAAATGAAATTGAAATTTCATCAACCTCCTTATAATTAAGGTTTATACATTCTTTCTCCCATCTCATAAGTCATAACTAATGTGTACTGCTCCATTCCACAAAAGTTTGCGGCATGGAGATTAAGAAAAATTATAACTTTTAGGGGTAGTATGATATTTTTTTATAATAAATAAATAATAAAGTATGTTAGATATGTTAAAGGTGTTTTTTTTGTAAATAAATGTTGGGAAACGGTGATTGTATTTGATTTTTTTTTTTTTTAGGAATCTGTAAACTTTTGTGAAACAACCCAAAATGAAAAGTTTGCCTTCTGAAATGGGAGATGCGGAAGGGAGGTAGTAGTATTTTTTTAATAATTAGAGTTGTTAGCATCATTTTGATTAAAAACTTGCACGGATCCACAATTCTTAAATCCAACAACCAAGATAGTTTGTTTAAAAGATAAATTTCCAATTCACATTTTTCTCCAAAATTCACTCCAAAGTTTTGCAAATCAACATGATACATAACAAATTACAGGATGATCAAAACACTAAAGGAGCTTTTATTGACCAATTACACAATCATCTTCATTTCTTGATCTCACCATCAATGGCGGCATTTGCAGAAGCAAGATCTTCATCGAAGAAGATATCCCAATGGCCATCCCACTTGATGAAGAACTCTGTATCCTCATAATACTTCACTCTATGAACATCTCCAGCCGGAGTAAACAAATAATCCCCACTCACCAGATCGTACTTCTCCTTCTTTGTTAAATTCCACACCGATTTACTCCCCTTCGTCACCACCAAATCATGGCCGAACGTGTGGTGATGCGCCGGTTCCACACTCCCTGCCTTAAACCTAACCAACGCCGACGTCGGGCTCTCCCTCAGTATCATCATCGACCCACCGGGCATTATTTCAATCGGAGCGAAATCCTTCTCTTCACGAGATCTCGCCAGCGAACAGATGAAACATGGCGCCGGAATGTTCTCGCCGCCGATTTTCGACATCTCCTCCAAGGATTTGTCGAGGAATGTCTGGATCTCATCCGGCCACGCCTCGGATCCGGAGGCCGGGCACGGCGATTTGAAAGGCGTGTCGAGGAAAGTCGTGAGGATTTCTGAGGCCACTTCCGGCACGGTGGATATGCCGGAGACGGTGAGGACGTTGCAATTGTTGATAGATCGGGCGTTTAGGGCATCGCCAGGGGTGAGGCAAGTGGCGGCGTAGACTCCGGGGAATTTGTTTGCGAATATGGCGACGCCGACGCCGGTGCCGCAGGCGACCAGGCCGCGGGTTTCGACGGCGGAATCGGTCTTGGAGGCTTGGCTGACGCGACGGCCGATTTCTTCGCCGACGGAGTAATACTTGGAAGTGCAGATGTCTTCGACTTCGATGTTGAGGGATCGGAGCTGCGCTACGAGAGAATACTTCAGGCTGCAGCCGAAGTCGTCGGCGCCGGCGATGATTTTCAGAGGGCGGTGGGAGGCGTGGTTTGGCTGTTGCTGCGCCATGGCTGAAGCTTCTATTTTAACTCTAGTAAGTTTAGTCGCTATAATTTAGTCAATCATACTATTATGTCCAGGGAAAGCCCTGAAAATGATAATAATAATAATATAATTGCAACTAACCCAATTTTAATGAAATAATTGGCGCTTGGGGGTAACAGAAGAGTAATAGGAATGGTAGATTATTAATTCTCAACTCATCTTTGAGAAGATATATGGAAAATTCGAAATTTTCTCTTATTAATAATTTTCATAACTATTTCAAAATTTTGAATCAAGCTGATTCTTAATGCAAGTTGAAGTCAATGATATAAAGATTGAGACTCTTGTGCCTTCGGACACCTTGGCCCTTTTATAATTTAACATCTAGCAATACCTAAAGTTAAATAGAATATGTAGGGAAGAATTGTGTTCTCATAGGGGCACGGTGTGTCCCCGGGCACACAAGTTTTTGTTAAATATAAATGGACTAATGTAATTCTACATACTCCCTCCGTCCCGCCCAAAGAGATGTAATTACTTTTTGCACGTAGATTAAAAAGTATTATTATTTTATGTAAAGTGGGTAGGTTTATTAGAGAGATGAGATGGTAGTGGTGGGCCATTGGTGGGCCCTTTTTACTAAAAGAGAAAAATGTTGCAATTTGGATGAGACGCCCAATATAATAAAATGATGCTATTTGGGTGAAATGAATAGAGTATTTGTCATGCTGTTTGATGTTAAAAACTTAAAACCTCAACTCCTTACTATTTCGGTATTTATATTTGTCTAGAATAGAAACTAAAAAATAGCATAATATGTGTGTCTTATAAAATACTTACTATTTCGGTATTTATATTTGTCTAGAATAGAAACTAAAAAATAGCATAATATGTGTGTCTTATAAAATACTTACTATTTCGGTATTTATATTTGTCTAGAATAGAAACTAAAAAATAGCATAATATGTGTGTCTTATAAAATACTACATAATTACTCTATTCGACAAAATTATTCATACTTCCCTTATTTGTTTAGGGAGACTTACTGTTATGTGCAATAGATATTAGGATAATACTATTAGATATGTGGACTTAAAATTAATACTAAAAGATATAAAATTATATTGCACAAATTCGATTTTATCCTTTCTATTTATTCTCTACACGTCTACCATGAAAGTTGCAACATATTATATAATCATTCCGCATTTTAACCATTTTGTGATTAAAATGATATTTAATTTAATTTTTCAAAATCAGTCATAATTAGTTGTACATAATTTGCATTGGATTTTTGAATAAGCTTCATGTCTGCACAATTAGTGATTAAGATTGCACAACTGGCTTTATATCTGCACAATTTGTGTATAAGACTGCACAACATTAATGTTATTAAAAGTGTATTCATTTGCTGGAAATAAATTATACCTATATATTTATTTGATAAAAATCAGTTTTATTTTTGTGCATAGATTGGTTTGTTATATAACAAATTAAATTGTTGCACAATTTATTATATTATTGCACAATATGTTAAATAGTATGCACAATCTATTATATTACCGCACAATCTATTTTTTTAAATACCAGAAATTAATTTTACGTACGCGTCGTTGGAATATTTGATTTTCAATCTATCTTCAATTTCAAGATTGGAGCTCTAAATAGATTTTCAACAACTCATTTACTAAAAAAATTAAAGAGGGTGTGTCTTTCGAATTCCAAAATTTTTGACGAAACTTACTGATCAGTGAGCTATCGTAAAAAATGACGATGACACGGTAAGTTTATTCGTGGTGTGTAACGACGCTGCGATATATTAAGAAAACATAAATGATGAGTTTATTCGTATTCTGCAACAACGCTGCGATAGATTAAGAAAACAGAATAAATATTCACAGAGTACAATTTGACCCAAAAATAAGGAATTAGTTGGGAGGGAATATAATAAATAATTAGATAATATATCTATTTTCAAATATATATAAATATTTAATTAAAAGTAGGGTGTTATATTAGGTATATTATTTTAATTTTTTGTATTCAATAGTAATATAGTTGGATAAACGTATCTTAGAGTAATAATCATCATTAATATGTATCTTAGAGTAATTATTCCATTTGTTTATCCCATAAAATTAAAAAAAAAGAAAATAACTTGATTTTATGAGTATTTTAATTTCAAATTTATTACTCTTTTTCACCTACATATTATATAAAAATATTACCATATCTTTTAAAATTAGCAAAATTAATTTTTTTTAGAATTTTTTTTTTCTAAAACAACGTTATACGTTCTCCGAGATGGGAAACATGATTTTTACAAAAAAAAAAAATGTAAATATTGAGATGAAGTGCTTAAAAATACATGAAAATTGAAATGAGAGGGAAGAAGAATGTTTAGATTAGTGGATATAATTCAATGAATTTTTATGGCACACCAATGAGTTAGTAAGCATGTTATTTTTGGACTACCAATGGAACAAAAATCGGGATATAAGAAATAATATTACAAGACTTACCAAACAAATGTCATTCCATTCTGTGGAATGTCGTCAACGCAAGTCAAACCCTGTGTTTTCTCGATTTGATGTTTTCCAGGGAGGACATTAATATCCTCTCCATCTCCACCTCCACCTCCATTCTCATCTCCTCCGCCTCCTGTTCAACTGGTGAGGCGGAACACCACCGTCTTCCCCAATCCTGAAATTTCACCGCGATTGGCAAAATGGCGCCACCTGTCCAGAAACAGAAACCTTTCCAGCTTCTGGAAATCAACATTATATCGGCGCAGGATTTGGAGCCCATTTCGAAGAAAATGTGTACATATGCCAAGGCGTGGGTGCACCCGACCCGGAAGCTCTCGTCGTGTATGGATACCGAGGGGAACAACAACCCTACCTGGAATGATAAGTTCGTTTTCAGGGTGGATGAGGCGTTTCTCCGGGGAGACACCTCCGCCGTAATGATCGAGATCTACACGCCTAATTGGTTTCGCGACGTTGTTGTTGGCACCGTTCGTGTCCTCGTCGGAAACCTAATTCCTCCTCCTGCCATCACCGGCCGCCACCACATCGGGATGCGTTTCGTCGCTCTTCAGGTCAATTTTCTTTCCCCAATTCCAATTTTTCGTAATCAAATAGTGTTTAAGTTTCAATTTCGATTTGATTCTTGTTATTGCGAATCTGAGATGATTCAATTTCAGGTTCGTCGTCCGTCAGGTCGTCCACAGGGGATATTGAACATTGGTGTGACGGTACTGGATGGATCGCTGAGGAGCATGCCGTTGTACAACGATTGCGTATCCGCCGTTGGATATCGTGATCTGATGGACATGGAACCACAAAAACAGAATCAAAACGACGACGTTCAGGATTCCCCTGCGAAGCCTATACCTATGCTACGTAGATCAAGAAGCGAACGCAGTGAGCGCCTGGCATTCGACAACTTCTCCTGCCAGAGCTCGATGGTCGGAATTCCGATCGAGACGTTGCCGGTTCAAGACGGTTCCATTCTCAGCATTTCAGAATTCGTGGATCCGTTCATGGGGAAGAAGAAGAAAGGCAAAGCTAGTTCAGTGATTAATGGATCAGAGCTCATGAGAGAGAAACCAAAACACAGAAGCAAGAAAGGCAAGGCTAGTTCGGTTATCAGTGGAGCGGAGCTGAAAGAGAGAGAAACAGAGGGAGAGAAAGATGGATCAAAAAAAGGCAAGAAAGGTAAGAAAAGCTCTGTTTTGAGCTTCAACAAAAGAAACAGTCCAAGTAGAAAGATCGACGATGAACAAAGCCCTGATGAACCAATCAAGAACGTTGTTGAAGAGAAATCTGTCACAGAAAACAAAGAAACAGGGAAGCAGATTCCAAAATTTGGTGCACCAAAGGGATCACTGCCATTGCAGCCAATGCCATGGCCACTTCCCACCAAGCACATGAAAGGCAGTTCTGTTCTGTCCAACGAGCAGTCGCCATTGCCATGGCCACTGCCTAGCAAGCATGTAAAAGGCGGCTCAATTCTGTCAGTGGGGCCGTCGCCGTCGGTGGTGGCGGGCATGATGGCAGCAGAGAGGAGATATCCATTGGACAATGAGAGCTCGGTGCTGGACGGGTGGAGCTTGAATGAAAGCGTGGAAGGGATGAAGTCAAAGCTGGAGAGGTGGAGAACGGAACTACCGCCGTTGTACGACCACCACGGGTACGGGTCCTCCGCCGGTAGCTACAGATCATCAGCTCACACGCGGCGGCGCAGTGACGGCGGGAGTGGACTGTTCTCCTGCTTCGGGAACATATGTGGATACGAGTGCCAGTGCACGTGTGGGAAGCCAAGTGGACGGAAGAGCCACGGCGGCAAGTACCTTAGCTCCTCCGTCGGCAGCACCGGCCGATCATTCCTTTGAAAAGCGTTTTTATTGGAGATTAATTTTGATATTCTTGTTACATATATATCCACCAATATATAAAGCATGCATGTATACGTATTCAAGTTGGGAGTTTTTTTGAGCAACTAATTAAGTGATGATGGACGCTTATTTTTTCAAATAGTTACATTGATTCCGATTAATATATAAGTAACAAAAATGAATGAATTATGGAGTATTATTTTTCATTGGATTAGTAGTTCCTACAGTTGTGACTGGGATTAATGTATTGTCTATTGTTTTGATTTTTTTTTATTTATTTAAAGAATTAATAGAAAGGGTGAATAATTTTCACAGTTATGAGAAACACCAAAGGCCCCCACCCTCTTGTTTTTCATTAATTAATTTATTTTTTAATTACTTCTCTTTTTGTTGTATTAAGAAAAAGACTAGCCAGTGGGAAAAGTGTAATTAAGAAATCCAAATTAAACTGATGGTGAAATAGTTGTTGATATAATACAGCCAACCGTTTAGAAAACATGAAGTAGTAATTAAACTACAAATCAAGCTGTAGAAGGAGGAGATAATTTTTTTGATTTTTAATTTATTTTTTTAATATAGTGATGTAGATACTTTATTATTAATATTTCTGTTAAATTAGAAATGATGTTGCTATTTGATTAGAAATTGAGCATAAAATGAACAATTTAAAAAGGTTACAAGTTCAATTTAAAAAAAAATAAATAAAATTGGGATAAAAATCGAAATTATTTTTAAATGTGGACCGAATTCAACTAAATTTCAATACAGTTCCTTTTTAATTTCATTTAAATATACCCAAAATTAGATCACATTACACATAAGTGTAATAAAAAAAAAACAGATGGATAATCATCAAAATGGATCAAACAAACCCAATAAACATACAAACCAAACACAACATGATATATATCAACCCGGATCCCCTATTCTATTACATCAACTCAACTCACCAAAAACACACACTCGAAATTGAATTGAAGAACACAAAGAGACAGCATTAATTGATCATGTGAAGATCGAATTAATGACATGGGTATTTCAAATATGTTTCATAATATTCCCCCTGTCGCCATTTACATTAATGACATGAAATTTATAATGAAACCAAAGAAATATTTTTCTTTATTAATTAATACTATATGTTATAGCCTAAAAATCATAATTAAGCCATATAATATATACTTGACATTAGAAAATAAATAGGTCGTTGAGCACACCGGATCTTCTGCGCCATTTTCGTGCATCATCTCTTATGACACGCGTTAAGTGATTGACACGTAAGAGGGGAATTAAATTCAACCATTGCCCCTATGGTTTAAGGATTAGAGTATAGTTTCCTCTCTCCTACGTATATTGTCCATCCTACAGTTTGATACAGAAGATGATGTACCAAAATGACACAGAAAATTCGAGCTGGTATTTGAGATTTCACACTACATCCGTTACACCAATTAATTAAGACGACCTACTTATCCCTAATAATACTTGCCATATTTTGTGTCTAACATTCTTTTTAAATTTTGTATCTATAATAAGTTATAAATAGATATTACTTTGATATAAAAGTACTCCCTCCGTCCCATAATACTTTTCACACTTTTCTCATTTGTTTGTCTCACAAAACTTTTCACACCCCAAAAAAGGAAACATCACTTTATCCAACAACCTCAAAAGTTACTTTAATTTCAAATCTGACACTCATTTTTCACACACATATCATTACTTTATATTTTTTTATTACCTAAAAAAAACTACAATATCCTCCAAAGTCAATAAAGTTGGTCAAAAAGTGTAACTTTTCTTAAACAATGTGGAACAATAAACGTGAAAAGTTTTCCGATACGGAGGGAGTATTAATGAATTGTGTTAAAAATATTGAAGAATGGAAGGCTATGCAAGATAATGGAATAAGGCATTTTCACGGTGACACGTCCAAACTTCTTGTCTTTTCAATTGACGTGATGAATTAACAACTTTCAAGATAATAATAATACCTAAGAAAAAGAAAAAAAATGACAATATACTCTCAATTATATTGTTATCGCTTTTAGATGGGTGCGTTGATTATTTTGCTTTGAAAACAGTTTTATTCTCGAATTTCACTATAAACTTACTTATTTTAGTAAGTTTATTAGATGAAGGAAAAGAAAAGTGTTCTTGGTGTGTTTTTAATTAGAAATGCATGGTCCGGCTGATATGAAAAACAAGAAATTCTGTTATTTTTTGTAACGAAATTTTTTAGATTGACAAATTATTGGAAGAGCTCAAATCAAGTATTTGGAGTTGGATTCTGGGAAAACATTATGAGAGCTTATCAATTTGGTACTAATAATAGAGACGATCTACAAGATATATTCTATAATTGATGTGACGGTGTGTTGATTTTTTTGTTTTTAATTTTTTAAAATCTTCATCTTTCTCTTATTCTAATTATATTTTTCATTTTCTTGTAATTTTGGATATCTTATCCATTATTATTAATAAACACAATATTTTATTTTAAATTATATAATTAGTAATAAAAATTATATATACACGAAAATGAAAATTGAATCTACATATTTCACCACTACGTAATACTCCATGTTCACTTTCTTTAATGATATTTTCATTTGTGTAGTATTATTAATCACTTTCTTAATTTATACCTCGATACGAATTTAATGACATTTTCTGCGTAAATGGGTGTAGTTTAACCCACATTACCTTTTTTCACGGAGATTAATAAGTATATTATTTTAATATAGAATTATTGTTGGTTGGGTGTCAACCAAAGTCCCACATCGGTTAGAAGTGGGGATGGCGAGGGGTTTATAAATTAGGGATGGACTCTCCCTAGCATGAGGCCTTTTGGGTGTGATGTCCAGAGTGGTAAAACCGTGCGGGCCAGTGGGCGGCCCAAAGCGGACAATATCATGCTAGTGGATTGAGTGGGCCCTGCTCCGCTGGGCTAGATAAACCCAACAATTATGTGATAAGAAAAATGTGGATAGGTCTATTAATATTTGATGTGGGTCTCAGGGTGATATATTAATTGTTTTAAGTGGGTCCCATTTACCATAAAGAGAAATGTAAATATTAAAATGAGACACCCAAATAGAAATTTGTATAGATTGAAATGCCACAGAAAGAGTATTTTAATTTCATAAATATATTTTATGTACGATTCTAATTTTCTGTGTCATTTTAGTGTATTAGTATTTCTTTTGTCACATAGTCACACTATTGGATATAAGTGACACGTAGTAGAGAGAAATATATTGTATTCTAAAACAAAAATATAACTAGAAAAGGATTGAATTTTATTTTCTTGCTTACATGTCAATCAAATAATAAGTAGCGTGACACAAAAGATGATACACAAAATGATAAAGAACGAAGTACGGAGTATTTTTTTAACTTCCACTGTTCAGTATAATATTATGTACAATGGCGCATATTTTTGGAATTTGCAATATTATATAGCATACCAGATTAAATTAAAAATTGTATGCCATTATAAAAGAACGAGAGTATATCTATATATATATATATATATATATATATATATATATATATATATATATAATAGCCTCTAGGGCACTTTGTTTTTCCCGCTCTAAAAACCCTATTTAAGAATCTTATTTTCTATCCTTATTTAGATATTGTTATCCCTTATTTTTCCTTTATAAATTTTCTATCTCTTTGATTTTTTTTCACTTTATCAATTCTATCTCTCTTTTGTCTGTGTGGCGTGATGGTGTTGCCATATTTTCTTTCTCATTCTCCTCTAATCGGTAAAGTTTCCTTCTTATTTCATCTATTTTTTATATTTCTTATCAGTAAAGTTCCTCTTCTTATTTCATCTATTTTTTACATTTCTTATTCTTCTCTCATCGCTAAATTGCGATCTTTTCATTTTGAGGTTTTGACATGTAAAAGTTTTGAAGTGTACGGATCATCGACTTCTTCCCTAGCTACCATGTTCTTCTCTCATCTTTTAATTTTTATTTTATTTTTCTTTGTTAAAGGATTTATCAAAGTGAAATTACTATTCAATTTCAGTATTGTTTCATGTATTGATGTTCAATTTTAGTTTTCTTTCATTATTCTTCAATGCAGAACCTTCGATCTCTATTTTCCACATGGGTAGCATGGGTAGCAGCAACCATGGTAAATCTAATTTAAATATTTAAGATATTCATCAATCTCGAGTTTAAAATGTCCATATTATACTTTTTTTATTTTAATTTGAAACGCAGATTCAAGGAAAGAAGTTTGTACTGAAACTTAGGTTTTGTCTACATTTTTCATTACACAATTTGTTTTGATGTTGTGATTTATTAATTCTGTACATTGCATGCATTATGTGTTTATGAAAATTATCATTGATAAATTTTGTTCACCTTTAAATTGATGCTAACAGTAAAACACGTCGCACATGTGCTCTGTGTTTCTGTATCTTTAATATCTATTTAGTAATTTCTATTTTAAAGCGATGTGTTTTTAATCTATCATAATATTTTTGATCTTTACTGTGTGCTCTGTGTTTCTTTATCTTTAATATCTATTTAGTACTTTCTGTTTTAAAGCGATGTGTTTTTAATCTATCATAATATTTTTGGTCTTTACTGTATTTGGCTATTGTTCCTTATATTATGAATTCAATAAATAAAACATATATTATATTGAATTAATATGGATTCTATGGATTTTAATTATTGAATTTTTCATTACCAATTATGTGTAATCTTAAATCTTAACCAATTATTCAATCATTAATTATAATTCTCAATCTTGATATTTAATCATCGTAATTTTAATAAAGAAACCAAAATTGTCATTTGATTCTGATTGTCATATTATTCCATAATAATAACTTGCTATAAAAGCACTAATTGTACATTTATTAATTACCATATTTAAGTTGAATAAATAATTTAAAATTATTGATTACCATATTTAAGTTGAATCCATTATTTAAGTATAAAAATACGTACATTTTTTAGTATTTCAATAAATAAAAGGGTTAATTCCTAAAAAATTCACCACGGGTTTTCAAATCTATCACGACTTTTTATTTTTGTCAATTCAGTACACGATCTATTTAATATTTTCAATTCTATCACGAACTTTTATTTTTGGCAATTTAATACATGATGTATTTTATATTTAACATTCTATCACAACTTTTATTTTTTTTAATTTAATACACCATTTATTTCATATTTACAAATTTAATTTTTTTTTATTATTATTATTATTTAAAAATTAAAACACACGAACACTTATTTCATAAGATTATACTTTTTCTGTTATTTATGAATATAATTATTAATTTTTTCATTTATATGATATTTTTATTACAGTTGTGATTTATAACTGATGTTTTGAAAAATTTTCAATAAACTAAAATATCTTAATTAAGTTTTTTTTGGTACATACCAAAAAAATAATTAGCAATCAATTTGAATTTAAAAATAAAAAATAAAAAAGGATGAAATATTAAGTTCATTAATTGATAAGAAAATTGTACTAATTTTATAATTGAGTAATAATAATAATAATAAATAAATAAATAAATAAATAAATAAATTAATTAATTAAATTGAATTGAAAATATGAAATAAACGAATGTAGCAAATTAAAAAATCACATATTGAATTGACAAAAATAAAAGATTGTGGTAAAATTGAAATATTAAATAGATCGTGTAATGAATTGACAAAAATAAAAGATCGTGATAGATTTGAAAATTACCAATAAGGTGGTGAATTTTTTTGAAATTAACCCTAAATAAAACATATATTATATTGAATTACTCTAGATTTAAATTTATTGATTACCATATTTAAGTTGAATCTATTATTTAATTATAAATTTACGTACATTTTTTTTGTTTGTATTCAATAAATAAAACATATATTATATTGAATTACTAAAGATTTTATGAATTTTAATTATTGAATATTTTATGATCAGTAATAAATTAACATTATCATTTGATTCTTATTGTGTATTATTCCATAATAACTTGGTATAATAGCACTCATTATATATTTATTGATTACCATTTAAGTTGAATCCATTACTTAGGTATAAATGTACATATATTTTTTTATTATTTTAATATAAATTATTTGTGCAATCTTAATTTCACTTTTGAAATATGCATAAATTTTCAAGGTTCTTCTTTAATAATAATTCTTTTTATCTTATTAATAGTTCCACACATTTTGAGTTGATACGATGAATTGATAGTAAGCGTTAATATTTTATCATATATTATCCAATAAATTTTATATAATTTTTTTTACGTCTTTTCAATATGTGTTTTTGTTTGTAATTCCTACTACTTTTTATACTCATAATTATTTTTATATGTAGATTTATTTTACTTATTTTTTATTTTATTTTATTTTTTGCAGACTATAACAAGCCAGTTTATTCACACATTCCCATTTTGATTTCCTAATGAAATAATTCTGTTGGATACAAACAATAAATATTGGAGAGTTTGTATAGTGCATAAGAGTAACAAGTATTATTTTGGTGTTGGGTGAGAATTGTTTGAAAGGTTTTATAACATATGCATTGGTGATGTTATAACTTTTATGTATTTTAGAGATAATATGTTGAGGTTTAGAATTCATGATTGTGATGAAGTTAATTGGAAATCATATCTTTTTAGAATTTTTTTTATCGATGGTATATTTATTTGGCCAATAATCATGTATTATTATTTTTGTAATTATGTTTTGTTTAATTTAAATTGTCTCATTTGTGTGTGGCTGAACGTACAAATTGAACATATGTTTCTTACATACTCAAACTAACATTTTCATTATGAAATATATGAATATCATTTGTTTGGTTTACATGAGTAGCATGTTATGGTATTTGTTTTTAGTTCCATTAACTTAATTACGCTTCATTTTGCCTTCAAATATTCTAATCAGGACTTTGCATATGGTTGACCAATAACCATGTCAATTTGCTGTTGGTATTTTCTCATAGGTTTCTTTTGATCAATTTTTTTTAGCCTATCTTGGTCTAGGTTATGTGTGCAAGTGAGTCGACTAAGCTAGAACTCAATTCATATATAAGTTCTCATAAAATCGTGCTTCAAGTTATATGGATAATTGGGTTATATGGATACATATATCAATTCTCATAAAATCATGCTTGAAGTTATATGGATAATTGAGTTTTCCACTATGTATATTGTCTTCTCATAATTCTTTGCAGTGAAAATTTATATGGTGGAGAGATTTTTTTCTAAAAGGTCTTATTCAATTACTGTGGCTATTGTGTTAGTTGTGTTGTTTCTCCATGTTTGTAATGATGACATGATTATTATTTTTTATTATTGTAAGAGGTTGATTCAATTTAGTTGTAAGAGCCTACGTACATCAAAGCAGCCCTCATCTTATCTGATTCAATTTACTCGCCTTGGATTCTTCTATGTTTTCTTTTCTCTTGCTATAATACTCTTAATTACACCATGATGGAAGCAAGTGATCAAATTTTTATATTTTAGTAACTATGTTTTGTTGTTCGTTATTATATTGCATATTGTGAAATATGTGCTCTAATTCTAGATCAAGTATTTTATCCAGCGGGTTGGATATATAATTATTTTTTTCCAAGATATATTTTTTGTTTTATTTGGATAGACAGAGAACAGACTTATTTTCACAAAAATGATTTCATATATAATTGTTGAAGGATTGGTGTATCATTAACAATGGAGTGACATATATATTTTGAAGAAAATTAGGATCATACAAGGTAGGTAGAAGGTGAGGTTCTTGAACCATACAAGTTGCGTATACTATTTGTTGCGGTCATAGATATGCATTCATACTCAGATATCATGTTTTGATATCAAGCAATATAGATATATCACGTTGCTGCCTTTGTATTAATTGACATGTTTTATATCACGTATGATAATATAGTTTTTTTTAACACTCAAGTGAACATAATACATATTGATACTTTATTTATATGGAGTATATTTTTTGCTCTATAATTAGTGAGAAGGATGATGTACTACAGAGAGACTCTATAACTTCATTGCTTTTTGGATTTTAGTGATGATAATGGTTAGTGGTTCTTAAATGGATCACATTTTTATTTGACCTTTTTTATAATGCCATGAAATATATAGTATCAAACTTCAAGGTCCTCTAGCAGAGATATGGAAGGTGAAGCCTAAAAATCAAAAGCAATAATTTTCACACGTGGAGAAGCCTTGCAAACCATAGACATGAATCAGGTTAGTATAATTTTTGAAGTAAGCATATGATTTTGTTTTAAAATGTTACAAGAAAAATACATCTTTAGATTATGGAGCATTTGGTTTTTAGAAACACATGATTAGAGTGACAAGGAAAAAACACTTTATAAAATCTTAATACGATATTTTTCCCTAGAGATTGACTAACGTCAAGGTGGCTCAACAAAATCTAGGGCACTTTTGAAAAATATATATAATTTGCAGAGTGTGTTGTAGTCAAAATTTATGTTGCTATATCTGAAACTTTCATTTCTCCCTGTTCTTTCTGAGATGTCATTTAGAATGATTTCAAATACTCCTTTGAGTTTAATTTCTACTAAATAACTGGCAGACTACGTACGTGACCATTCTTCTAATTCTGTGCATCAGCTCTGCACCAAAACTCTTGCATACAACACTTTAGTCTCTGGGTTTTGTCTGCTATAATGCAAAATAAACTAGTCTTGAAAAATAAAGCAATGTGGGTGACCAATATCATGTAATTACAAGAACTATTACCATATGGGGTTGTTAGTTAATTCAATAAACTTCTAAATTATTAGTTAATATTTTCCATGTGTTTTCAAAATTTCTAAATTAATTGGAGCTTCTACTTTTTCTGTAACATTTAATACTGCTTTGTTTGAAATGTTGAATCTTTGGTTCTCTACTCTGTGAGAGTGAAAATGAAAAATTGAAATAAGATTTTTATGAATGACTCATGTTAAATGTCTAAAATTTTCTTTTTCAGGTTTTATATGCATTAGACGGTATAGCAAGAAATATTGCGGAATGCATGTCAAAGCTTGGGGCTAAGCCTAACTTATGCATTAGAAGGTGTAGCGACAAACATTGCAGAATGTATGTCAAAGCTTGGAGCTAAGCCTTACATGATAAGTATGTTAGCTTCTGTTGAATTATTGTTGATTTCCTTTCCTTTTACCTATGTAAAAGGGTTTAGATGTTTGCACCTTTAGTTTGGATTCAGATATGCAACCATTACCCATATAAGTATTTTTATCAAATTTATATTTATGTACCCTACTGTTTACTTTGCATTTAGATTTGTTATGTTAATAAGATACACAAAGCTAAATTCCTACCTTGATGTTTATGTTGTCACTGTTTTTCTGTTGTAGTTTAAATTTATCACTAATCAGAAATAAATTTTAATTGATATAATGATGCTTTAAAAATTTTGGGATTATTTGGTATAAAAAGTGAAGTCTAATATTGTCTTGAAGATTCATCTTATAGAGCAGTCAAAAAAGTAAGTAGAACTTTAATAACCATTAAAATTTGTTGATGATCAACCTATATAACATTGAAGATGAGACTTATAGAACTTAGCTTTAGTCATGATGTTGCATGTGACCATTTTTGTTTCAAAATTAATGATATAAGTGATGATGATGAGGTATAAATTGATCATTTTTTTACTTTTGATGTGAATGTGAATGATGTGAATGAGTATTAATTTAATTTGAATGTGATTTTTATGTATTTTGGATCTTATTTTTGAATTTTAGGAGAATAATTAGAAAATTGGTCGGAAACAACACCGATGTTTGTTGCTGGAATTGTATTGCCATTTTAATGCTCTGCCACATCAACCAAAAGAATGATAAGGTTTTGGATAATGTACTTGAGTTAGTTGTCAAATTGCTGACATTCTTATTTCTCTTTATATTTACTATTTGGTTGTTTGATTGTAATTGATGGCTGGCTATGTGCTCAAAAATTTAGTTTATAATTTCTATTTGATTTTTAAGCCTATATGTTATCTTGGGTTTTGCTGTCATGTTTGGAATTATGACTTCTAATCATATTTTGCTTATTGGAAAAGTTGTTTACTTTTGGTCTATGTTCTTGAAAACTTGGTTTATTTTTTCCGTTTGGCATTTGAGCCTACATTTTTAATTGAGTTTTGTTATGTACATGTTTAAAATTATAGTCTGTGGCATTATTTTGCTTACTTTAAACAAAAGTGTTGTTTCTGTTCGCCTGTGCTCCAACATTTTGATTCTTTTAATTTCTATTTTGGCTTATGAGCTTATGTATTATCTTAAATTTTATGTGTATATCTTAAATTCTAATACTTCAAGTTACATGAAGCTATGAAGATCCGCGCTAGTTTGCAGCTAAAAATTTGGTTGGAAAGACATTTTCAATGATACGTGTGTAGATGGTATAATTGTTGTAGAATATTTATCTGATCACCTCCTATCAACATGCATAATTGGAAAGACATATAAACTAAGAATTTCTATTTTTTTTGGAGGCAGTAAATAAGTGATGGCACATTGGTTCAATATTATAAAAGCTACAATTTCTTCTTCTTTCTTTTTGTATATAGGTGACATATTAATATATTTAGGAGTTCCTATTTATTAATTCAATCACATGTCTTTGTAAAATTTGATAGTTAAACTTTTATTCATCACAAATTTCAAGTTTTTTTTTTATTTTTTAGTTATTATTCATAAATTGAATTTTCAGAGCGCATTTGAGAGTGCAATCTGAATGAGAACAGACCTGTACGTTCTTGCTTTGCTGCCTGTTTGCGTTTCACTTTTATAAAAGTAAGTATTTTTGCAGTTGTTATTTATTATTATTATTTCATTGTACAAACTTCATTTCTACATTTGAGGTTAGCAATTTTGTTTGTTTTTAAACTAAATGTAGTTACTACTATCCATTTATAAATGTGTTTGCTTAATGAGAGTGCAATTTATTATATTACTCATCAATATTTCTGATTTGAAAATATAAGAAATAAATAATGAATCACAAACTTTCTCTCAAACTTCTCTATGGGTTAAAGTTTTCTATTATATATATATATATATATATATATATATATATATATATATATATATATATATAATATTTAAATTCGGATGTCTAAGTCAACCACACTAATTGATTTCCTTATTCATAAATTGCATGAATTATATTTTATGAGAAATGCGAATTTAATTGATGATTTTATTGTAGAATGATATTAAAAAATGTGGACCGTCACCTAATATCTATAAAATATAGTAAATCAAAATGTAGTATACTGTATATGGTTAACTATGTGTTCATAGAGATATTTTGGAATGTGTGATTTTTTTTTATTCAATTGACTTGGAACTATAAATTTATATTGAATAAGATTAGATTTAATGGATTAAAATTCCTTTTTTTTTTAAAATTATACTGTTTTGCTTATATTCAAGTAAATATGTATGAAATTTAATGCACATACTACATTAGCTATAAAATTATTTGCATTGAACATTTATACACATAAAGGACATAAAAACATACAGAAAAGACATAAATTTATAAAATTGATATACATCAAATACGACGAACATAAAAAAATTAAAATATAATAATAACTTCATTCCAAAAAAACATAACAATAACTTCGTTCCAAAAAGCTCAAGCTTAAAATAAACAAATGTAGATAATCAGCGAGTCTTAACGATTATGCATTTTTTAGAATCTTCTTATAACTTTATTCATCTTTAGAGAATTAAAATTAAACATAAAATTTTTTATAAATGTTAAACACAATCCCGTGCATCGCACGGGTCAAAACGCTAGTAAATGTTAAAGTGACTTGATTAAGTATTAAACGATTTATCACTCTATCAGCTAAAATTTTTAGATGAGGTGGTCATTAAACAATAAATACTCCCTTCGGCCACTTGAAAGATAACTGTTTGATGTTTGCACGTGGACAATTCTAAGGTCTTTATTTGCTTTTTGCACGTGGATTAAGGAGTATTATTATTATAGGTAAAGTGGATAGTTGTATTAGAGGGAAATGGTTGGTCATATTGTGTACTTTCTTTGTTAAATAGATGAAATTAATATCTTTGAAGCGGACGCTAGGAATAGTAAAATGAGTACCTTGTAAGTGGTCGGAGGTAGTATTATTTATTATGATATTATTTATTTTCTTTTTACAAAAGAATAATTACTTTCACTATTTTTTATATGCATAAAAACAAACTTTAAAGCTTTCATAATATTACTTGCATAAAAATAGAATCATAATTTTTTTGTGACAATTAATTCACTACTCTGGATTCCTAACAAACTTTTACCATGGGCTGCTAATTAAGCCTCCGTGGACCCCATTAACTAAAAGACAACCATAACAATAAATTTAATATTAATTTTAAATTTAAGTGAACTTTTTAAAATTAAATTACGAATAGTTCATTATTCAACCCAACAACCTCGTAATTCTATAATTTATTTGAAATTAAAGACCAAATTAGCATACAATTTAATGTATTCTCAGCCTGCCTCAAGCAATAGAGTAAAAAATTACATCTAATATATATTTTTAAGTGGATAAATTAAAGTAATTACTCATTAAAAAAACAAAAGAAATCAAACTAAGTTGGATTTAAAGCCGAAAGCTATGTTGATGAACTATTAAAGTGTATAGTAAAATAGAAAATAGAGAATGGAATGTAACATCAACAAAAATAGCAGAAAATTCAACACTTACACAAAAGTTTTAAATTTTATAGCATCATTGTAAATCACTTAAAGTCATTGTAAATCTCTTAGTAGATTTATTTATAACTTTAAGTCTCAATCATTATACCTGATCCACCAATATTTATGTGTGGATAATTTGGATAATATATTTATATAATTCTAACATTAATTAATTAATTAGATAGCAGCATTCTTTATATTATTAATTAATTAATCTTGAGTGATCACCAATTTGACGATCTGAAAAGTCATTCATTAATTATTTTAATGAACTGAAAACAGAGTTTTTTTTTTTTTAAAAATAATACTCCCTCCGGCCACTCACAAGATATCCGTTTCACTATTTATAGCGTCCGCTTCAAAGTATTAATTTTCTCTATTTAGTAAAGAAAGTACACAATATGACCATCACTTCCCTCTAATACAACTACCCACTTTACCTATAATAATAATACTCCTTAATCCACGTGCAAAAAACAAATAAAGACCTTAAAATTGTCCACGTGCAAACAGCAAACGATTACCTTTAAAGTGGCCGGAGGAGTATATTAGAACAAATGGTCGGTCATCAGTCATTTTAATAATAAAAGATGACAAACAATATCAACCAGTAAATAAAAATCTGATTTAGGTATATTTTTTGTTCTCACAAGATTTATTTTTTTTAGCATCGTTTTTTCCCTTTAAAAAATTGAATATGACTAATTTGTTATGTTCATAATAAACATAAACACTTGGAGCCCACTTTTTAGACTGGTATTTCTATTATTTATAATTTATAATATGTTCTAGAAATTTTTGACTTAATTAATTACTACTAATTATTTACATACATCCACGTCGTCTCTTTTTTCCCACTTGTTATATAGTAATTGATTCGCATGTATGAGAGGAAAAAAAATACACCTATAATATCTTTAGAATTTATATTTTCTTTTACAGAGTAAAGTTTTTTCTCCAATGTATCATATATATATATATATATATATATATATATATATATATATATATATATATATAATTAATAGTATTGTGACATAGGGACATCAAAATGTTTGACATAGCCATTTTAATGTAGAATTATCATTGGACCCAACAAATTTATGCTTCAAGTCAATCTAAAATTTTCATGGGACTCCTGTACATTTGATTTTTATGTACGGATCATGTAATTCTTATTGAAGTGATGTTAATAATATTAAAGAAATCATAAATAAACTTAGTATAACGAATACTCCCTCCGTTCCACCTAAATTGTGCATTTTGCACGTGAATTAAAGAGTATTATTATTTAATGTGTAGTGAGTGTGGACCCCATATTTTAATTGTATTAAAGGGTGTGTATGAGACCCATGTGTATTAAAAAGAAAAGGGAACCCTTTGGGTGAGACGCCCAAAATAGAAAAAGAGACCTTTGAGTGAGACGGAGGGAGTTTATTACTACAGTCTACAAACTACAAGCGTTTTAGTACTCATGCTTGAAATTAGAACTCCTTTTTTTTTTTCCCGAGGAATTATTATAGTTAACATCAAAGATGAGTATTATATATAATATATATGATCTAACCATGGAAAACAACATGCATGCATGATTGTTACTTCATTTATTCTATCACACACAACACCACTCGTTCAACTTAAAACTCCAAGCTATAGTAAAAGCTTAAATGCATGCCTTGCATACGGGTGCACACGAGACGAACTCATAACTAGGTTTAAGCGCAGACATTAGGGTTCTTGAGGAGGTAGTCCTCACAAGCCTTGTAGATATCCCTGGATTGCTTCTCTCCAGCTTTAATCTCATCATCGCTTATTTCGACACCAGCCTTGGGATGATACTCACTCTTTAGCTTCGCCACGCACCCTCCGTCCCCACTCTCCTCGACCTTCAACTCGTGGACGATCTTTTCCACCTTCTCGCCCAGCGCATCGCCTCCCAAAGTAGTGAATTTGCACACAAACTTCTCCTGATCAATCACATCGACTCTGTTCTTCATGTGTGAAATGTGTCCACCTGTTCCGTTCATGCATGCATCCATCAAATGTAAAAAGACAATAAAACCCTAATTACAAAGTTTTATACTCATGTACTACTAAAGAGTAACAGATATATTATGGTTAACAAAAATTTGAAGAGTAATTTTTTTATTTAGAAGAGTAATAATTTATATGTCTAAAAGTAATTTTTCATATACTAAACAGTAACAGAGTTTACATATAATCGTATGTAAACCCGGTTTACACAAGTGTTTGTGTAAAAATTATACTTTATACAACGAAAATTTATAATTGTGTACACGCATTTGGGTGCAAAGGAAAATTCGTACCCTCGGTGAAATGAATATTGTAAACACATCCGGGGGCAAAAGCGTGGCCCTCGACGATCTGAATGCTCTTGATGTTCGTCGAGACCTTCGGAAGAACGTCGATGGATTCGGTTACGAAAGCCTTGAACAACCTTGATCGGGAAACCTTGAGTTTCAATTCCTGGACGAAGCTCTTTGCACCCATTTTATGCTATTGTTTTTAAGTGGAAAGTAAAATGTGTGATGAATTGAAGGTGAGAATACAGCTAGCTATGTATTTTATAGGCATTTTTCATGGGATTATGACGAAGACACTGCCCAAATTTTCAAACATTTGGAATTTTTGATTATTGACCATGACTTTAATCTTGTGACCACAACATATATATCAGTCCGATGATAATGAATTAACGAATAATGAATAGAATTATTAAATTAATTGAATCAAGGATTATCAAAAATCTTAATTTAAATTTTCCTCTAATCTAATGTATTCAAGTTTCAATTGCTTTTAGAGCTTAGTTAAGTAGGAGTACATAATAATATAACTGCTTTATATATTTACTTATTTATTTATTTTTATTTACATGAGATTTAGAAATAATGAAGAAATAAATAAATTATAAAAAAAAACGCTCACAGCAAAAATTACCATCTTACCCTGAACTTTAATTTCCAGAGCACCTGTTCAGAGAATCAGAGCTGGCGTTTCCATGGCGTCTTTCTAGAAAAACTTCATTTAAATAATCACTGCTGTGCAAAGACCCTTCACTTAAATTATACTATGTTTATATTAATTTTTTTTTATTAATAACTAAAAGTAAATTTACTAAGAAAGAGTATAAATACTCTTTTCATAAATATACTTTATTTAACGTACTTAAAAATGTTAATTTCAACCACATTAAAAAAAAACCTTTTCCATTGTATATTGTAAAATAATACGCAAATTTCTAGTGGCGGAGTGGATAAATAAATTCTCGTACTTTGTTATTTATTTATATTTTTTAAATAAATAAAATAATAAGTTTCAAATTGTAGAAATACTTATTAGTTTGAAAATAAATTATTTTTCACCCAACCTTAAAAGACTTTCTTCATAAACAGTCAAAAAGTCCACTAAGGTAGTTTAATTTGACCGTTGCTCCACATTTAACAAAGTCCACTAAGGAAGTTTAATTTGACCGTTGCTCCACATTTAACAATATTATTGAATGACATAAATTTAAGAATTAAGTAGCAAGACTGAGGAGTTATTCCATCGATAATTAATTAAATTATTTCAATAAAAAGATTTAATAATTTGCCATTAATTATGAATCTGTTTCAGAGAGATACAAGCTATCTCCCTCATCACAACTCTCAGTTGTATCTTCCATGTTGGAATTCTTTACATCATGGCTGGTTTTATTTTGATTGTGATTTTTGTTCCATATTTTGACACGCTTACCTTTAATATAACGGTACTCCCATTTGGGTGGCGGGTATTTCTTCTTCAATTTTTCGCATTTTTCGAGCATGTCGAGCTTCTTGAAGACGTCACCCATCTTCGACACGATTGCTTCAGTAGGCCTGATTCCGAGCTCTTCCATGTCCGCAAATATCTAGTAGAACAAAGTAAGTGAGTGGAAGCAATTTCAACTCGTCAACTTTAGATCTCGTCTTAGAGTAGATTATAGTGAGAAAAAATACCCAACTATAAAGAGTTCATAACTTGAACAAGAAATCAGAAGATGATAAATTTAGATAGTGTAGGTGAGCAAGTGAACAGAGATATACCTCAAACATTTTCTCATGCATATCTCTTTGATAGTAGATAGAAATCATCCTGTCGAAGAACACACGTGGCATACTCTCTATGTTCTGAGAGAACAATGTATGCCAAAGCTCTTCAGCCTCGTCAATCCTTCCATCCTCGGCCAATGCATTCAGCAAAGTGTAATAGCTTCCCATGGTCCTTCCTTGACCTTTACTTAGCATCCATTTAGTCACCTATCCGAGGTGGTGTAATTGAGTCGAACATTCAAAGCTAGAAACAGAGGAAAGAGGAGAATATACTGGATGAATTTACCTGAATTATTCTCTTCCATTCCTTTTCATTCTCAAGACTTTTTAAAGCTTTCTTCACAGTTATCAAGGGGAATTCCAATTCCCAAGCAATGAATGCATCAAGAGCCCCGTATACTTCCTCTTTGACATTCGACAAACCTTTAATCTATAAAGGCCAAAAAGATTAAAATGGCAAATAGTTCATGGTGATGGCTGACAAAGTAATCAATATGATTAGAATCCAGAACTAGAGATTTTGGGGGGGATAAAAACTCACACATTCCACAAGTTTTATGGATTTGGAAATGGTCCCTGTTCGCTGTTTGGTTTTCCACACCCGAGGATATCTTGGTCGAGGACCTTTAGCTGCACATGTCTGAGAAATGCAATTGCAATTAGTTACGACTGTAGTCATGTTTAAGGAAGATTACACTGAGCAAAAAAAGCCAACAAAAACCCGGCAGCTCCTTCTCTCCCGATATTCTTTCTTCCCTGTCCCCTTCATCCCTAATAATTGATGGAATTTGACCTCTAAAAATTCAGAAATACACCTAAGAACCCTACTTCTTTTTGGGGTGTTATGCCCACCTGCAGACCTATGCTAGATAACCAATAAACATGCATTCTTTATTAGTAATTTTTATCAAGCAAAGATGTTGATTCAAATATTTCCTTAGAACATTTTGGAGACATAAGATAGAATTCAACACAGCAATATTAGTTGTTATGTGGCCCAAAACCTAGAAAATATTTATAACGGTCAGAAAACTGACTACCACAAACCATTTCATTCAATAGGCCGCGGAACAGTATATTTAAAGAGCATAAACTGATGGAGAAGACATGAAAACGGATACATGGGCATATATAATTATCAAAATCATAACTCTCTCATTCAAAAAGCTAACAGGGCAGACTGATGTGGTATGTTCTTCACATACAATACACCTGGTCATATGCGTTGAAAAGAATAATAGCTAGCAAGCAGAAAAATAAAGTTAATGAAGAACTTTTCCGCAACAAAAGCCTTACCACTAGACATCTATGGTACTCGTTCTTCGTAACTTCAACCAATTCCAATCCTATACAGATAGTTGCCAGGGAATGCCTCAAACTGAGCATCCTGAAACTAACACAATATGGTAGGATTGTTATTTACAATGATACAGTCAACCAACAAAACACTGAAGATTTCATCAATAAAAAATATTGTACATGCTATTTACAACTATCAACAGCCAAATTTAAAAACTCAAGGAAGAAGTAGGCTTTCTTTCCCGTCTGAAGAATTACACCCAATAGAACAAAAAGGCATTCAAACATTAACAGTCGATTAGTATAATTATGACATGTTCAAACAAACCAAATCCCAAATCAACTTGGCTTTATATAGTAACCATGAACGAACTGAGGAGAGCACTTATGCGTAGATACATAAGTGAGCAAAATAAATTAAGGAAAATACAAACTTTTACGGAAATATATCCTATAACACTATCCCATCATTTGCTTCCTGAAATTTTCTATACAGCCAGAAAAGAAAAATCAAAAGAATTAATCGTACAAAAATAAAATAATATGATTACATTATACATAAAACTTCCGGCAAGGCAAAACTTAACAAACGCTCAGCATTTATCGCCAATCAGAACAGCACCCAAAATAATGGAAAATAATTAACAGAAAAAAACCCTAACAATCATCAGAATCATACCTATGAAGCAGAGACCTAAAAAGAGCTCCTTTAACTCAGGCTGAATGAAATTGCTGAGAAATTTTCGGTGATTGCGTGTTAAAGAGCGCCGATGAAGTGTGCGTTTCAGTGTGGGAAAAAGGTGTTGAGGTTATGTATCTGCGTGTAGAATAAATCTGGGGAAGAAGATAGGGAAGAACTGCCTGAATAAATCTGGGGAAGAAGATAGGGAAGAACTGCCTAATTAAAAAGATGCTCAGTCTCGAACTTTGGCTTTTCGACTGACTATTTTTGTTTATAAAGGAGAATATTATTTTAATTTATAATGATGTGAGAAATATAATATTTAATATTTAATATCTAATGCTTTAAAAAAACACTTTAGTAATAAGTAGCTAGTATTTTTTGTTGGCTTCAAAGAGAATAAGATGGGATCTATAAAATAAAAATAAAATGTTTGAACGAGGGTGATATTAATAATAAAAAAACTCCATATTCACACATACCTTTATATAATTAAATAAAGAAAAATTACTTTAGTGATTCAGTGATTATGTGAGACGAGTATGAGATGTGATAAGATATAGTATGAGTAATTGTTATACTATTATTACTGATCAATAAAGCACATATTTTTTTAAATATAATAAATGATACTCTTTCCGACCCTTTAACCCTTTAGTGATTTGATGATTATGTGAGACGAGTGTGAGATGCGCTAAAGAATGACAAAAGTAATTGTTATATTATTGATCAATAAAGCATGTGAGACGAGTGTGAGATGTGCTAAAGAATGGCACAAGTAATTGTTATATTATTGATCAATAAAGCACATATTTTTTTAAATATAGTAAATGATAATTCCTCCGTTCATTTAAAGAGGATTTTTTTTAACGTAGATTGAGAAGTATTATTATTTAATGTGTTATTTGGTGTGTGTGAGTCCCATGTGTAAAAATGAAAATGAAATCTTTTAAGTGAGACGATGAAAATGAAAAAAATAATCTTTTAAAAGGGACGGAAGGAGTATATTATAATATAATTCTAAGTGTTATAAGTATAATTTATTATAAACATACTTTAAATATCAATTAATTACATATATAATAAGTGGAGTATATTTTAATAATGAGTTAGTTGATCAACCTCACAACCAATCAAACAAGTGATTGTCTCTTAAATATTATTTACTTTTTTTTATTAAAAATTAATGAATAGTATTACTAAACTTATAATCCTCCATCCCATAAAATTATTGCTTTTTAGAGTACAAACACTAAAGAAATTGTTTTTTTACTGAAAATTAGTAAAAACCTTAATTCCATTGTAAATTAGTTTACTAATTGATTAACAACGAAATTTATTGATAAATTTCTGTTAGTAAAGTAGTGGTTGATAAATTTTTAACAACAAAAATTTAATTCCATTGGTAATTTATATAATGATTTCCTTCCGTTGGTAAATAGAAAATAAATCGGTTGGCTTCCGTTGCTAAAAGAAAAATATCATCTTTGTTGTCAATCCATTTGGTAATTATCAACGGATTTGATTTTGTTGGTAAATTCTGTTGCTAAAAAATATTTTTTTTGTTTTAGTGAGAGGAGAATAAACATTTTAGTTAATTTAATAATACATAGATGTGTAAAATTGTTGAGATGTAGTATGTAAAAATGAATACTCCATCCATCCATGATTTGTTACCAGGTTTAAAATGGAAATTGCACTACATTCGGAAGGATGTACATCATTGTTGGACTGTGCCCGTCATACTTTTAAGTGTTAACATTCTCAAGAGAGTGAATGCCGTTGTTATTGCATCTCACATATATTTACACCTCCATATATGTGCACATTTATTTTATGTTGTTTGATATTTTATAAAAATGACGTTTTCTTTTTTTATAATAAAAACAAAGTTTGATATTATTAAAAATTGATGTTTCTATAAAAAATATTAATGTTTTTATGTATAAATTGCGGGTATTATACCGTTTATAAAAAGATAAATAAATAACTATAGTAGATATAATTATTAATAATATAATTAGAGTATGGAATTTTAAAAACATAAGTTAACCTATCAAATTAATCTATTACAACCTGACTTAGTCCACCACCATGTTCACTCATCATTCGAACCAAATGTAGTTTAGTTTACCCTCTTCATTCACTCCATGTTGAACTTGAATTAAGTGCTCTCCAAACACCTTCATAATCATAAGGAGTCATTCTCAGGCATCTCATCCTTCATGTCAAAGGCAAGGTTTTGTGCACCAAAAAGAAATTCCTTCACTCTTATATTTTTATATATACTCACGTGTCATCATACTTAGATATCGTGTCTTTCAACATCTCTTTATATTCGACACGCGTATAAATCTCTTTCCACACATATTTTCTTTTTATTTTGTTTACATTCAATTTCTTTTTCTGTTCAATCCTTTCATTCTAATACCCGTATCTCTCAACACCTCTTTGCCGTTTTCTGTTCAATCATTTCATTATAATAACCGTATCTCTCATCCACACGCGTATAAATCTCTCCACACCTAAATCTCTTTTTCTATTCAATTCTCCTATTCCAAAACACGTATCTCTTTTTTTTTCAATCATTTTTCTCTCCATCCTGATTTTGATAGGGACTGCTCTCCATCCTGATTTTAATAGGGGATTAGGAATTAAAAAATTTTATCTGTTAACCATAGGACAGTTAATAATGAAACAAAACAGCTTTCCTATAATAAATAAAATATTTTCTTGATATTAAATGCACCCCCATCATAAAATATTAAATATTTTCTTGATATTTATTTATGATAATGATAATAAGTTTAAAGATATATATATGTAAACAGATATAATCACAACAAATAGCATATTGTATTTTTCGTTGACAATTAATATACAAGGAATTCAAATAATTACTTTCACGTACAAAATATTAAAATAAAATACCAAATATAATCTTATAATTCTATATACTTTAAAATTACCAACCTTACCTCTTAATCCACCCACCGGCGTTGACCTGCCATTGACCGACGTTGCCCGGCGTTGACCAGCCGTTGACCGGCGACCGAACAGCCGCTGACCGTCGGCTGGACAGCCGCTGACCGACATTGACCGCCGCCGCCTGCTGCCGGAATTTATAATGTGTAAAACAAAATTGCCGCAAAGCTAAATTGTGAAAAATAAATTGTACAAATACATAGGGGTATTTATGGTATCACAATCATAATTGTGTAGTTATGAGTAATAGTACTTTGAGTCAGATAGTTTACAGCAATTATGCATTATTTTATGTATCCAATAGTAAGTGACCCTTATTATTATTATTATTATTATTATTATTATTATTATTATTATTATTATTATTATTATTATTATTTTAATAATAAAAAATCTTTCAGCAGAATGTGGATGTTGGATTTTGGAATGACTTGATATTTATTAATTTATTATTTTTTATTATTATTAAAATTTGTAATTTGTTACTTTTTTTATTTATGTGAATTTTCTATATTTATAATGGGCGGTAAGTCAAACGTTAAACTATGAAACTCAACACGGCTTACCTTTTATAATTTGTGAGTGTTTATTTTGAATTTTATTGGATAATAATAATAATAATAATAATAATAATAATAATAATAATTTTTCTCTCTCAATTTTATAATAGAATAAACATTTAAATAATTTTATTGCCGTTTTAAATTATACCTAATACACACACCCATTGATCTAAATACGAAAAGAAAATTAATTTTATACTAAGTGATTTAAATTTAAGGCATGCAAACACTTGAGTTCAATTAGTTAGTTATATGAATCTTAATAATTTATGTTTTATATTATCTTTGAAGTTTAACCTTTATTCATAAGACTTGGAATATTTAAAGGTATTATGTTATTTAGTATTTTTATAAATATGAGAAGATGGGTGTATGCGTGAAAATTGAGGGTAGTGAACAACATTACATAATACACATGATAAGATAAAATGGAATAAGAAAATCCAATAAATATTATGCAACAAAAAATACAAATTGCAACATTTTATTACCACATGGATATAATATGACTTTAGTCAAATCAATATTCATGCTTCATATGATTCATATGTCATAAACACAAGACAAGAACTTATCCATTTTCTCCTTATCAAGTCCAATCCAAACACTTAATCCCAACCCTTTCTGCTCATCACACGAATTCCCATATTCAGACAACAAAAGAACAAACTCATCATTTCCACTAACAACAGGACCAGCATGTTTAGGTTTACCAAATCCTAGATCAACCTCCCCAAAGGACAACTTCCACCAAGCTGATACATAAAATGAGCCATTGCATGTTGCTGGAATCCCTTTATACACCTCCAACCAATCTATCACTGACCATATATACTCACTTGTCACTCTCTCCTTCCCCCTCTTCACCATCTCAACGCCGAACCACAGAAGCTTCTCCAACAAGTCGCGGGCTTTAGCCCTGGCTGATCACCGCGTTCCCAAAGTAAGAATTTGGCAAGGGTGGTGACATCTTGTCACTTATGTCAACTGCAAAGATAACTGTTGAATCTTGATCATGGTCATTGTAACTTGCCTTTGTTCTTGCCCTCCAAATGTGGGCTACAATGACTTCAAAGGTTGAGCATTTGATGATCATGGCCTTTTGTTTCAATTGTGTGAGCATTTCTGAGGTGAAAGAGAAGAGCTTGTGGGTGTACTTGTCTGAGAAGATCAGTGGGGAAGGTGATATCCTCTTCTGGGAGGTGAATGAAGAGGCCATGGAAGTCGTTTTCGCGAGTTTTAAGTATTCACTATGGGGGAAATTGATTTGTGGTGGAGTTCTAGCTCTGATGAATGTTCTATCATTGTTGATCATCTTTCTTCTTAGCCCTTCTCCTCTACATATTGATGCAAGATTGTGGAACATCTCACTGGCTGATTTCCCATCAAGAATTGCATGGTTTGTCATAAACCCTACTGAAATCCACCACATTCAAATCTTGTTACCTGCATAGTCAACACTAAAACAAAGTAGGATCCATAAAAAAATGATACTCCCTCCGTCCCAACTTAGTTTTCACGTTTTATTTTTCACAATATTCATGTTATTATACTCCAATAATAGTAAAAACTCCCATTCAATTAACTCCTATACACTAATTTACTTCCAAAAAAATAACCCAAAAAATTACATTACCTTACAAAGTCAATAAAATAACTATTTTTAAAGAACTATGTACAAGTGACTATGAAAACTGAGTTGGAACGAAAGAGTACCCGTTATCCAAAAAGGGTAATATTCACATGTATATAAAGTAAGTTAACCTGAATAGTGAAGATTGCAGTTTCAACAAGGGTTTTATGCAACCTGGGGCGATGGATGAAGCGATGAAAAGCCGGATTTGGGAGAGAAAGATTACCAAGATCCTTGAGTGAGAACTTAGATCTTGCACTCACAAACAAGACTCCTGCATTGTTGCATAAAAGCTCAAGTCTTTTAGTTTGATCATTGAAGTTGAGCCTTCCTGCCATGAAGTAATATGGGACCAAAAGCACTTCTTCCACTGCTTTTTTCACCTTTTCCACTATATCAACGGTTGATGAAGAGGGCCTGTTTGGTGGGACCTCATAGAAGAAAACTGTCTCAACTGGAAAAGTTAATGTTTGATCAATGTTGGACAAGAATATTGTCTCTATTGGCAAAGGATTTCTTGGTGAAAAGAGTGAGATTGGCTTTTCCTTGGATAAATCTTCATGTGTTAATAAGATAGTTTTGTTCACCATAGTGAATAATCTTGCAAGTTACAAGGTTTTTGCAAGATTTATACATGGTTGAACAAGTGTCCTCATGGAGTATATAATATATCTACTTTGTGGAGAGAGAGGGAGAGAGTTTGTAAATTCTTGAGAAAGAAGTTTCCTTTGATGGGTAGAGTATGAATAAGGTTTATTGCTCTATTTTGGGTTTGATTGGCTAAAATGGTGATTTTTATGTTAAGATATACTTCATGAGTCTAAAACTTAGGCATGGAATTATCATTTCTTTTATTTAATTATGTTAAGATATACTTCATGAATCTAAAACTTAGGCATGGAATTATCATTTCTTTTATTTAATTTATGTTTCTCTACAGTTTTGCAGGTAATGTTTGGTGCTTTATCTTGTGTTAAAAGACAAATTAAACAAAACTAGATATATAAAATTTCTTCCGTTACATCATAGGAAAATAATACGTATCTTTGTTATGTATATTAGGAATTATTAAAACTTGCTCCCTATCAAAGATTTATTTAATATCTAGCAACAGATTAAAAATTAATTTCCTCTTCTTATTAATTATTAATGAGTTTTCGAATATTTTACATTAGAAAAGGCCATTTATATATTTTGGGAAAAAAAAAATTTGAACCCAAAACAAGCCGAACTGGGCCAGATAAGTGGGCCGAACCCAAAATGGGCTTTCCTGGTTTATAACAGTATAACCCATTTATAATTGGGCCTTTTGGGAGGGGCCTCTTAGTTAGTTGACCCATAAAACAATCCAATGTAAATAATTAATTTAAAGTTTATCATAATCATAATTATTTAGAAAATTAGATATAATATCACAATGCAAATAAATTACTCCACAATTTTTTTATATTTTTTTAATACAAACCAAAAAACTTTATATATTTTTCTTATTAAATTATTTAAAATATCATTAACTTATCTTAATTTATACATTTATAATTTGTATGAAGAAAAAGCAAGGGTGAATCAAAGAAAGGTAAATAGAGGCTAGAGGTTAAACTCCAAAGTAGAAAAAAAAATTACCATTACCTAACACACCTAACATATTTTATCATTTATTTATTATAAAAAAATATCATAATATCCTTAAAAGTTATCACTTCTCTTAATCTCCGTATTGGAAGAGGCATGTAAACTTTTGTGGGAACGAGGGAGTATATACTTCTGATAAGTAAAATTATACACACAATAGATTATAGAGGAAGAAAGAGAAATAAATAGTTATGGGGAGAGAGAAAAATTAATCTATTTAATGAGTAATTATTTATTATTATGAAAAAAGGAATGTGATGGGGATATTCATCAACCCATGCTCCTATATACAACATCCTTAATTTCTTCCCATTGGGGTAGCTACTAACACCATAAACTACTTGGCTCTTGACTGAAACTAGTCAAACTATGCATACATATATATTTTTATATATGTAATTTAAGTGAGACAAAATGGTAAAAATAAATATTTATGCCAATACCCAAAAGTTTTTGTGGGATTTACTGTTGAGAAGATATCCCCCATTTCCTTTTTTCTGTACTGCAACACATTTGCATTTGCTCTTCTCTATTGCAACATCTGCTGTGGCGAATCCTTTAAATGATAACCCTCTTTTTGACCTGCAATTTCATTCTTTATTTTAACATTTTTTTTTTAAATTCTCACTCTCTGTTCCTAAAATACTTGTACATGATTTTTCGTATTGACTCGTACTCAAAAGACTTGTACATCCCAAAAATAAAATAACACACAATACCAATATCCTTACAATATTAAAAAAAGTCTAATTCTTTATACATACAATTTAATCAAAATCAGTTATTTTATACAATTTATTAAGTTAAATTATCCAACAAAAAAAAAACTCCTTTACTTACATCATTATAACAAAAGTCATTTTTCTTAAACTTTGTGTCGCATATTGTAGAGAAGGGAATACAATAATTAGTTATAATTTTAAAAAAAAAAAAAAAAAAAGTAAACTAGCTATTAAAAGAATTTCAGATGGAACAAAATGAGAAGGGTAAGAGAGAGATAGTTATGATTTTTTAAATTTTCTGAGAAAACTTTTGTGAGTTGATGAAAATGGAAAGGATGAAAATTTTTAAGTCTAAAATAAACTCCTCCATTCCGTTAAGATTGATTAATGTTTGCTGAATAAAATTCTATGTTATCATTTTCTCATATTTTACTCCTAATAATGAGGAAATGAGAGGAAAAGTAATTAAAGATTTGGGAAGAAATTAAATTGAGAGAAATAGTAAAGAATTACTAACCCTAATAATGATTTAGAAAGAGTAGTTCTTTTTTGGCCAATAATAAGAAGATCAACATTGCATGCCTCGCCGGCGGCCACGATGACGGAGGCCTTATCCTTCCCCTCCGCCATCTCCGCCTTCTCCACCGCCACCTTCAGCTTCGGCTTCTTCGCCGCACACGCTTCCTTCATCCCATCAAGAAAATCCGTCTCCCCTCCGCCCTCCACCGCGGAGGGGGACGACTGGGACCCAACGCCACCGATACGGGGCGGAGCCGCCGCCGGCGACATCGGATTCTTAAACAATCCGCCGAACGGCTTCTTCCACGGGCTCGGATTCTCGACGTGGAGGAGAATCAAAGAGTCGTTTTCCATTATTGCATGCGAGAGAGCGTACTGAAGCGCTCCGGCGGACTCACGGCTGGGGTCCGCCACCACCATCACCTTACGCGCCGCCGCCGTGCCCTCGATTTCCATGCTTACGTATGGCCGCCGCTTGTCAGCATCAACGGCCGCCGGAAATCGTGTAGACGAGGTTTCTTGATTGATTTCTTTTTATAGAATGGTTTTTGTTATGTTAGAAATTAGAATTTTTGTATAAATGAGGGATTTTATTTTCTTTTAATCAAGAAAAAGAAAAACATTTTGTACTCACAAAATCTGCTTTTTTAAGCTAAAATTTTAATGGCTTACAATGACACAAAATCCCATTAATGGTCAGTTAGGCATTCCCTTGTTAATGGCACAAGTTGATATAGTATATTTTAGTTATGTCATTATAAGGGATTTTTATGTTAAAATATGAAAATAGTAAAAAAATATTTTTTACCGAATAAATAAAATTGAAAATTTATAATTAAAAAAGAAAAAGAAAAAGAAAAGTAACGGCTTCCATTTTACAGATTATGTTAGAGCAAATGCAAAATAAGAACTAACTTTTTTTTCTATAGGGAATCTCTCTTGTGAAACAGAATATGTGAGACGAACAACTCGTATAAATAAAAATATGAAGTATTTATTAATACTTAAAATATATTTATAATGAACTATATTATAACATTATAAAATTATATTTTAACATCGTTCATTTATATTTTAAAAATACATATTTAAATTACCAATCAATAAACATAAGCTATCATTTATGAGAACAAAACTGTATCTCGCAATATAATAAAATATTTAGTAAATATATCAAAAGTGGTCGTGCCGGAGTGGTTATCGGGCATGACTAGAAATCATGTGGGCTTTGCCCGCGCAGGTTCGAATCCTGCCGACCACGCTAATTATCCTTTTTTTATTTTTATTATTTGATTTTCTTTAACCATAAAAATATAATAATAATTTTAAAATAGAGTTTGTTGGTTTTTTTTTTCTTCTGAATGAATGAACTATCATTATATAATAATAATTTTAAAATAGAGTTTGTTGGTTTTTTTTTTCTTCTGAATGAATGAACTATCATTACTCGATATATTTTTTCTATCGTAAATAACATTTCAATATGGGACACTATATGAGACGTGTATGTGTGAGATATATGGGTTGTGAAATAAATCAATTCATTATTAAAAAAATGCTTATTATATAAATTAAATATACTTATTAATAGTTAAAATATATATATGTTTTTATTAATAAAAATATCCGAGTAGTTCTTGATAACTGCAGACATCGTCAACCTCGTGTGTGCCCACATGGCTTCGATGAATACCGAATCCGTCTCCTCGTACAACGAGGCGGCACATGACTTGTCGACTCTTAAAGTTTCGGCAGTCATGATGGTGGGATTATTGTAGGGATGTCAATTTCGATCCGGTCCAGCCCGCACGTTTTGGGGGACCCAGACCTAGCCCGAACCCATAAATATATGGGGTGGGTCCGGGTCTTAGCTTAGACCCGACCCGGACCCGCATATAATATAATAAAAATTATTTTATATTTTATACATATATATATATATATATATATATATATATATATATATATATATATATATATATATATATATATATACTGAAATACCGAATTTTTAAAAACACCTTATCGGTACCGTACCGAAAAATTCGGTACAGTATCCTACCGTACCGATTTTTTCGATATGCTGAAATTTTCGATAATTTCGTTATTTTAAGGTACGATAAATGCGGTATACCGATTTTTCGGTATTTTCGTCCACCCCTAGCCTCAATAGATTACGATCCTCCACCCATAGTTAAAAAAAGAACAAATTAATAGATTATCATAATTTATTAAAAAAAAAGTTATATGAATAATATTTTTCATATGTCGAATTTTACTCCATCTATTCGCCCAAATTCAAATATACTAAGATTTTATATTTTGAAGTATTCATGATTTATTATTTTTAGAGAAATTGTGAAAAATGTTTAGTATTACTTGATTTTGAAAAATATCATCCTTTTGAAAAAACGGCTATTTTCGACTTTTTACCCCTTATTATTATGTAATTAATATATATAGTCGCGCATAGTTGCACTTACATTAATAAATAAAACAAGTGTGTAATCGCACATATAGTTGCGTGTAAGATCTCATAAAAAAAATTATGTATAAAGTCGCAAGTGTAATTGCAGAAGCCGTTGCATGAAAATATTGTATATGGGGTTGCGGGCGTTGTAGGTATAATCGCATGAGGTGTCATATGAAAATTGTGTATAAGATCCGCAGCAATTGCAGGCTTAGTCTCAAAGTTATGTTAATTATGTCAAAAAATCAAAAAATAAAATGCCATTTTTTCAAAAATAAAAACAAAAATAACGAGTGATATTTTTTTTAAAATAAAATATTAAAAGTGAACTTTTGCTGATTTCCCTTATTTTTATTAAAATCCTACACACAATTATTCAGTAAACTAGTTAATATGACTAAGGTGTTTGACCCATATTGTAGTATATTTTTTATACTAATGATAGTGTGTCATCGTTAGAAATAATAGTTTTTTTATTAGTAATTTTAATTGTGATGTAATGTGGCAATCATGAATAGCCTTGTCAACTTTTATATGAATCCATTTGAGACAAATCATGAGTAGGCTGTTGTCAACTTTCATATAAACAAATCACCAATAAAAGGATGAGAAATATCAGAGAGTAAAATACAACTATTGAATATTAAATTTGCTAGTCGATCACATAGTAAAATACAACTATTAAACATTAAACTTGCTAGTAGGCATCAATCTCATTTGAGAAACAAAGAAGCCACCATTACGGTAGCGAGAGACTCTATCATTTAATATTTAATCAGATCACTCGCAGATCATTTGCTAAACGACTTCAACTTTTGGAGGAATACATGCCACTACCTCATTAACGGAATTCACGCCTTGGACGTCTCATGCCAATCTCGTTGTTGACGGCTTCTCCATTGAAGACGAATTCATATATTAATTAACCCAAATAGCTTATGTCTCCCCTCTGGAGCTGGACTCCTAGACGGCGCATCATCACCAGGAAGGAATGGAACAATTAATAATCAACCCGTCAGGTGGGTATTCGCTGGGCCATTAAATGAATTCAATTGGGCCATCAATTTAATCATTTATTTGTGGGCTTTCTTTATTCCTTTTTCTAGCCTATTATAGTGAATAAGTCCAACGATATATATAATTCATATGATACACAGCAAATTTATACGGAGAGTAACAATGATATTTTAATAATGATTCGATCCGTCTAACAAGATGTCTCATATAATAACCGTCTCTTATCTCCAACTTATCCTAATCCAAATTTCTTACTCCCTCCATCCCACAAAAGATTGCACCCCTAATTCCAGCACGAAGATTAAGAAAATGATAACTTTTAAGGGTATAATAATACTTTTTGGTAATAAATAAATGATAAAGTATGTTAGGTAGATATATTTTTTTGTAAATAAAGTGTATGAGGGAGGGTGGTTGTTTTTTAGTTTTTGCATTTTTGTAAATGTGCAAATTTTTATGGGACAGTAAAAATAGAAAGTGTATCATCTAAAATGAAACGGAGAGATTATTCTATTTATAGTGAAACCAAACACCAGTGATGACAAGAAGGTAGAACACGAAATTACATGTTGGCGTGTACATAACATAATCTGTTACATCGACACGTGTACTCTTGCATCTACATTGACACAAACGCGTCAATCTGCATGTGATAAAGTATGAACTATCGTGTTTAATTATTTCCAACCTATACAGTTCACTCCTCTTACTGTATCTTTCATCATTTTCTAGTTTGTTTATTTTAGGGAAAATATCAATTTTATAGGATAGGTTAAATCAAATTTTAATCATCAGGTTTTGTAATTTTTGGTCTTTTGATGTTCAATTTTAATTTTTTTTATTCACTTTTAGTCCATTTTTCATCAGAAAATTCCTTAAAATCGCCAGAAAAAAGATCATAAGTTAACAAAAAGGATCAAAAGTGACAAAAATGATTAAAATCGGACAGCGAATGACCACTTTTGAGAAATTACTAAATGTGAGGACTGCAATTAGATTTGGTCTATCCTAGAGATATAAAATTGATATTATCCCTTTATTTTACTAATCTCTTCCCCTTCAAAATCAAAATAAAAATAAATAATTTCAACATAGCCCTCCGTGATGTAAAGGGTTGTTTTTTCTTTTTACATGTAGATTAAAGAATATGGAGTATTATTTAACTAATGTGTAGTGAATAGTTCTTGTTGGTTATCCGCCAAGAGAGTCGGGCCCACTCAATCCAATAGCATGCTATTGTCCGCTTTAGGCCGCCCACTGGCGGCACGGTTTTACCACTCTGTGTATCACTCCCAAAATATCTCATGCTAGGGAGAGTCAATCTCACACTTATAAATCCATCACCATCCCCACTTCTAACCGATGTGAGACTTTGGTTGACACCCAACCAATATTTTCCCCTCAAACAAAGTCCCGCGGCTAGACCATACAGTTTGAGGTCCGAACATCCCACCAATCCCGAGTTGGGCAGGTTAAGTCTGGGGTCTGGCTCTGATACCACTTGTTGGCATTCGATCGTTTGGTTAACGTGAACCGTTAGGGTTCCATGCGTTTCTAAATCAGCGGAAGCAAGAAATATAGAAACATATTACCTTTCACCAAGGTATGTTGAAGAAGAAGATGAATTCTCGCCGGCAGCATGTGCAGCCTCACAATTTTGGACATAAATCTCTCATCCGATCTCGAATTTGAGTGATCTATGCGCCAAAATGATCCTCTCTTCAGTGGCTTTCCAACGGTGTATTACATGTCCAGTTTGGAGTTCCACAAGATTTTAGAAAAATCGTGGAAGTTGACGGACAACAGCAGCAAACAATGTATACTTTCTTAGTAATGTGTGTGGATCATGTGTTTAAAAAGGGAAATGTATACTTTTGGTGCGGACGCCTAAAATAGCAAAATGTATACATTCTCTGCGGACGGAGGGAGTAAATATAAATAAATGATAAATTATGTTATATTATATGTGTTAAGTGGGAGTGGTAAATTTATAATTAATATGTAATTTTAGAAGAGGGAATGATGTGATATTTCTTTTTTAAATGATGAAGTTTAATTTAGGACGGAAAGAGTATATATATATTAAAATATACTCCACCCTCCTATACATAATTTGTTTTTTTTTTTTACTAAATTAAAGAATACTCTCCCGTTCAGCATAAGATATGTACATTTTAGAGTTATATTTTCTTTTTTAGATGAATTCCACAAAACAATTAATATATTTTCTAAGGTCCACACATAACATTAATTCACCTATCCGTATATATTAAAATATTATACTCTCAACCCACTACATCTTTGACTTAAAATACTACTCCCACCTTCCAACAACAATCTATTCGTTTGCTTTTTGCGCGTAGATTAAGAATTATTATTATTTTATGTGTAGTTGGTAGTTGTATTAGTGAGGTGTGTGGGTCCAATATTTTAATTGTATTAGTGTGTGGGTGAGTCCCATGTGTCTAAAAAGAGAAATGAATAGATTAAGAATGGACGTCCCAAAATGGTAAAATGGATAGATTAACAGTGGACGGAGGGAGTATATTTCTTAATCTCTGTACAAACAGTAAATGTAACTCCGTCCCATTTAAACTTTACGTTTGCTTTTTGTACGAAAATTAAGGAGTATAGTATTTTAATGTATAGTGAGATGAGAGAAATAATATTTTAATTAAAGTAGATAGGTGTATTAGTGTGATGTGTGGGCCCATGGAGAGAGAAATTATTAATTTGTGTGAGTCCTATCTATCAAAAAGGAAAATATAAAAATTGAAATAAGACACCGTAATTGGAAATATGTAAAGATTAAAATAAGATGGATGAAAGAGTATAATATTTTAATGGATCAAGCTATTCACACCCCCCAAAAGTGATAAACATACCTTATAAAAAAGTTAAATTAAAATATTTAATTGAAAAAACTAAAATACCCTTATAAAAAAATTATTTTGTTAAAATTGTATACAAAACCTAATTGATCTCCTACTGTAATTCATTTCTCGTTCAATCCTTATCCAATCAATCTGCATCCACATTCAGATTGACGATGAGAATCCCATCCCACAATTATCTCATCTGTTAACATCGTGAAGCCCTTGCAAAATGTATCTTTAGAGTTAGTTTACACAAAAAATTGAATGGACTTGCGTGTTGATGTTGCAGCTTTCACTAACCATTTTGATCCTTTAAATTTGTTGTAACAAGTGTTACTTATTTTCTAATCCAACAAAATTTGGATGGAAGTTAAAAAATGGATTGTGTCTAGGACCAAATCCCATAAGAATTCCTTCAATTTAATTTTAGTCCAGTAGGAATTCACTGGTCCCATTGCTAGTGGTTTTGATCCCATAATAATTTTATAACCATAATTTTTCAAAAATTTTCATACCATATTAACTTATATCATTATAAACTACCAGATTTATATTATTTTCTGTCTTTCAACACAGACATAGTCCATTACGACAATTCACGTCTGTTTTCTCTCTCAATAAACATTGTATTAGTCTTCTTTGGGATTATTTTTGCAAATTATGGAATCAAATCTACAAATTGCCATTTTGATCTTACTAACGGTTCAAAATATTTCGTTAACTATTAATAGATTTTAATGAAAAAATTCCAATGGGACTAAATTTGCTAGTTTTGGGACCTTTTTTGCATTGAGCAATTCTTACGGGACCAAAAATATAAAGTTCCCACCAAAAATTAGTTAAAGATAACTGATATTAATAACACCATTGAGGAGTAATCACTGTATCAAGTCTGAACATCTATCTTGCAATAATGGGTATATTTAGTAATTTATATGTGTATCTTTTGATTTTAATGAAATGCATTTAGTAATTGGGGTACGTTTAGCAAAAACGAATACTCCCTCCGTCCCTCACTGAGAGGGTCTTTTATTTTTTGGCACGTGGATTAAGAAGTATTATTATTTAATGTATACTAGTGGGTAGTTGTTTTAATGGGAGTGTGAGTCTCATATTATAATTGTATTGATGGATGTGTGTGGATGTCATATATATAAAAAAGAAAATTAGACTTTTTGGATGGAACACTCAAAATAAAAAAAAAGATCATTTCTAAAGGGGATGAGGAATATATGAATGGCGAGTACCTATTTCGATTTGTATTGAGTTGAGTAGTGCCACCAACTCGTTGTCCTAATTAAGGCTAGGATGTCGGAGACCCACCAAAATACCAAATGGAATCACCTGTTACACAATGGTGTTTTATCTCCTATTACATAAATTAAATGTTTGCTACGTGTCATAATCAATGACCAAAATTCAATACATGCCCCAAAGGGTTTAATGATCCTTGGTAGGGTATAGTTTTTTAATAGTGAAATATCAATAAAACATGAAATATGTAACAAAAAAATCAACTTGCCAAAATACAAAATTCAGGGAATATAGAGCGAGTATACTCGATAGTCGTGATTGAGGATATGCCTCTTCATCCATCTTAATTTATCTTTCACCATTCACCACACCAATTACACCACCTAATGTGTGTATCTCATTTTCTTTAATCACTTAGATTTTTGGGAATTAGTTCTTGGCTTTATACAAATTAAATAATGGATATGTTTTCCCATTTTGAATTCTACACTTTAGTGTATATTTTCACTTCTAGTAGATCATATCTACACTCAGATACAAATATCTTTAGAATTTTACTAATATTACATAAATTTTCATTATTAATTTAAATTAAAATTAGGAATAAAAAGTAAAAGTACAATAAAATTTTAGTATTAAAAATTTATATATTAAAATATTATATATCTTAATTTATACTTAAAAGATAAATGAATATTTTACTGTAAATATATATAAAAACGACAAATTCTCTTGTGAAAAATTATATATGTGAGACGATTTGTGAGACGTGTTAAAGTATGCTTATTATACAGATAAAGTATGCTTAATAATTGTTAAAGTATGTTCTCTAATATATGATAAATGATGAATTAAAGTATGATTTTAGAGTGTTATAATATAATTTATTATTGACATACTTTAACTATAAACACGCATACTTTACTTATATAATAAGCATACTTTAATAATGGATTGATCCGTCTCATAATCGTCTCACAAAAAACCCGTCTTACAAGAGAGTTTCTCTATAAAAACAGGAGAAACAAGTATTTTTAAATTTTAAGACGGAGGATTTAAATTAAGTGACTAGACAATTGAGTTTTTACCCTTACTAGCCATATGGATTTCAAGAAGTATTTTTAAAAACTAATTTATTGAATTTTGAGAATAACAAGTATTTTTAAGGAATAAATAAGTGATAAATTAAGTATATGAGTTAGTTGGGTTATGGGGGTGATACTTTTAAAATATAATAATATGTTATTTATTTTAAATTTTTTTAATACTTTTTGAAAGTAAAAAAAAGTGTGACGAGACAATAAATATAGTCCAATAAAAAAAGAAGAAGTTTTTTTGCGTTAGTAAATCTCAATAGATAACCAAAATAAAATAAAATTATACAATATTTAAATTTAATCAATAGAATGCTAATAAATTTATATTTTTTTCCAACAGAATAATATTCATTGTTATTTATTCATTAATTACCAATAAAATTATTATATAAATTGACAATGAAATTATTAGTTACGAATTATTAGCAGATTTAGATTTTTTTAGTAAAAGATCGACAATGATTGCTTTTTTTAACTGAAAATTTCCAATAAATTTTATTGTAATACGTATTAAGAATAAAATTTACTAATGATTTATTAATAGAATATTACATTGATAAAAATGTATTTATTTATTTATTTGTTTGTTTGCAGTGGATAGAGTTATTAAGAGTGTAATGTAACAATAGATCAAAAATTTATTTAATGTATAATGCAACTACAAGTACAACGACCTCTCAAATGGAGTAACATAAATCTATTTAATATATGCAGTCTACAACCACATTTCAAAATTTAAACAGTATAGACGCAGGCAACCACCTTTCAAAAGTTATACTCCCTCGACCCATTAAAGTTCCTACATTATTTTTTTAGCATTTAGATTAAGAAATACTATAATAAGTAATAAATAATGGGTTGAGAATATAATATTTTAATGTGTAATGGGGATGTGTATTAGTGGGGTGTGTGTGGAACCTTGTGAATATGTTAATATTTTTGTGTTGGGTACCATGTATTTGAAAAGGAAATGTGACAATTTTTGTGAGACAACCCAAAAAGAAAAGTGTCACAGCTTCTGTGAGACGGATGGAGTAAAAATTAAACCTACCATCATCTTGATAATAGGCATACAGTCGTGTGATATTATTATATTGGAAGACTTTCGTGAGTGATATTCGAATGGATGGGAAATGATAGTGAATGGTGCAATCAATTATTTTATAACTAATCTACAGTATAAATGAAAAATATAATATTTTTAATTAAAAATATAATATAGTATTTCGTAAAAAATAATAACAATTTAAAAAATCCTAAAACTAGTGTCGCTTAGCTTATTCTATATTGAGAAATTGAGATTGAATTTTAAATTAATTAATAAATTAAATGCTTAGAAACAACCTAAAATATGGACACGTGAAGCGAGTAAATATGAGATGAATTGTGAGACAGTCACCCATTATTTAATATGCTTATTTTATAAGTAAAATATATTTCTTGGTAGTTAAAAGTATGTTTATATACTAAAAATTGTTAAATACCTAAACTCATATTTTAATACATCATTTATTATGTTTATTAGCAGTTAAAATATGTTAATAATGATAGCAATAAATATACTTTAATTATATAATAATCATACCTTAACACGTCTCCGTCCCACATAAAATTTACCTCACAAGAGTCTTTTATCTCTAAAATACTCCGTCCATTTCAAAAATCATTAATTTTATGATTTTGGTTTATTATTAGTTTTATGATTTTGGTTTGTCACACTATAAAATTAATTCTTTTTCTTTTCATGAATACTATAACAAAACTCTAAAAATTTACAAACAATTCCTTTTAAATAAAAAAAAAATTAGGCAAAAGGCCTTTAAAATCAATTCACTAGATGTAAAATAATATTTCAAGGTGACGGGAGTATATAATTAGATAGTGATTTGAATATTTGTATATTCAGGTCATTCTTACTCTTAAATTAATGAGTGCCCTATGCAATTTATTTAATGAATTTTATCGACTTTTACTTTTAGAGGTGATATATTTTTTTTTAAATAATGAATAAGACGTATATTATTTGAAACCCATCTTAGTTACTCGGGGTTTTCAATTATATATATATTATAGAAAATAACTTTTTAAAAATACGAAAGATAATTGTGTAACTTGCTAGTGGGTTGATTGGGTATAACAAAAAAAAAATTGGAGAATATAGAAAGGGGCTGCTATCTACATCCGCATTTACTAAACATACCCCATTAATTAATAAGTCTAAAATATATATTAAGAAGGCATAAATTCCCTTCAAAAATTATTAATTAAAATTTTCATTATTCTTACCCCATAATTCTAAAACTACCCCAATACCATATCAGAGCGGTTTCCTCGCAATATTCAGCCAACTTCTCTTTTTCTTCTTCTGATCGTTTTCTGTTCATGTTTCTGATGAATTCCACAAACTTAATTTAGCTTCTTTTTTTTTTCCCCTCTCTAATTCTTTCTTTCTCCACTAATCCAATCAACCAAACAATGTTCAGTGTCTATATACGAACAAACTTTGTTTGATTCCTAAAGTTTAACACATATTAAATATTCGGTTCCAATAGACGAACACTGTTTCCAAATCACCACTATCATTGCACCAAACTCCCATAATTCATTCATCGTTCACTAATTTCTCCCACAGCAACTAAAATTCAACTAAGCCCATATAAAATTGGTTAATTATTTTAATTTCAAATCAAACCAAAACTAAATTTAGAGAAAAGAAAAAGAAAAAAAGTGTAAAGTAGATAGAACACTTGCTGCCCAAACATAATGTTCTTTATTCGCATTATTGGCGTGAGTTCATCGATCGGGTTGTAATTGGTGTTTACAATTGATTTGAATATCTTTTGAGTGGTGTTTGCTATTGGATTGAACATATGAATGAGGTATAAATTAAAGGGTAAAAATATTTTGGGGTGCATTTAGTTTTTTGGTAAGCTAAATAATTTTGGAGTGTAAAAAGGGATTAGAGTGAAAGGATAAAAATGTCAAAGATGGGGTATGTTTAGTAAAACATACGAATGTTTTAAGATTATATAGGGGTATATTTAGTAATAGGGGAATAACACTACAAAAAAGTATTTTTTAGCAACAAAGTTATCAACTGAATTCAATCCGTTGGTAATTACCAATGGATTAGCAGTAAAAATGACAATTTATTTTAGCAACGGAATGTCAACGGATTTATAAATTACCAACGGAATTATTAGTAACGGAATACCAACGAAATTAATTTTTCATTGCTAAAAATTTACCAACGGAATTTTACTAACGGATTCCGTTGCTAATCCGTTGGTAAGTCAATTTAACAATAGAATTAAAGTTTTTAGCAACGGAATATTCTGTTATTAAAAAACAGTTTTTTTTTGTAGTATAAATAGTAAAATTGGGGGTATGAATAGCCGCTCCAATATCACACTGTCGTGGGAACCCCATTTGGGTATCAAAACAATACCCCTCACTATAAAAAAAATATTTTTTAGCAACCAAATTCAGCAACGAAATTCAATCCGTTGGTAATTAGCAACGGATTAACAACAAAAATGACATTTTTATTTTAGCAATGCCAATGGATTTATTCTCTATTTTAGCAACGGAATTCAATCCGTTGCTAATTACCAACGGATTACCAAGGGAACCATTATATAAATTACCAACGGAATTATTAGCAACGGATTAGCAACGAAATTATTTAGCAACTGAATTGATTTTTCATTGCTAAAAAATTAGCAACCACCACTTTACCAACGGAATTTTATCAACGGATTCCGTTGCTAATCCATTGATAAGCCAATTAACAATGGAATTAAGGATTTTAGCAACGAAATATTCCGTTGTTAAAAAATATTTTTTTTTTGTAGTGCCTCGTGTAAGATTGTATTTCAATTTTTTTATTTTTTACAAACTTAATCTACATCTAGGGGCTAATTAAAGGATATTTTTCTTGCCATGAATTAAAAAAAAAAAGGTAACTAATTAAATTAGTATTGAGGTACCATTGTATCCGCAGCAATTGCGACGTCCTGATTATTCCATTGCTGCTGATTTGTCACATTACTATTGGTTGCACCTTGAATCCTTGCCCATTGCCAAAATCTTCTCTGCAAATCATCAAAAATGTAATGAAATCAGTCAATGCTACATGCATGCATAAATGGAGTAGTGTTTATCTCTACACATTACTGGTTCTTGATCCTCTGCAGACGACGTCGTTCGCCCCCGTTTCTTGTTTTCCAACAGTGTATACGTATCCAAGAACTGCTGATGGCCGTTATGGTTGTGGTTACTCTTGTTCGATCTATAGCAATAGATACAAAGCGAGTAGTTGGATCCATCGGGCGTGTTGTCGAAGCACGAGAAAAACGTGCCCGGGATTAGCACCCGCAGCACTCGCAGAGCGGCCTTCCGCTCTTGATTATGTAGTAGAGCGTGAGCACTTCCCAAAAATCTAGGGTTCCGTTCCCGTCTCGGTCGAGCTCACGGAAGAAGTGAGGGTTGGCGAGACGGGTGTGGCCGAGGTGCTTCATTAGAGCTAGGAACTCGTGTAGACTTACTCGACCGTCATTGTCCGAGTCGAGCGCTCTGAAGAAGTCGTACGCCAGCGTTTTGACCGCTGGCAGGGCTGCTCTGTAATGAGCATCCGCGATGGCACGTAGTCGTTCCATCGCATTATAACATGAGAACGTTGGGATGATATGCTTTTCTACTAGGTTTAATGTCTAGTTATCATTATAAGATCATATGTGTAGTAGTGTTTGATGGACATGATGAACTTTGAGATTATTGGGTTGACTAATTAAAACTTATTTCACATTAATAAAGAATTAAAGGATCTAGATTGGATCTGATTAAATTAATGAAATATGGCTGGAAATTGCAAGTCTTTATTTATTATAAATGTGGGGTTTTAGGTATGCAGCTTCAAGTTGATCATATATTTGTATTTTGAATTGACTTTTATGTCTAAGTCGTGATTATATGCATATACATACAATGATTAAGTCGTGATTGCCATCACACACATGTATAAAATAAACTAGCTTGAAGTATGACTACCTCCACAATGTAAATTTGCTTTGGAAATTTTCTTCACATTTTAAGTAGATTTTAAAAAAAAAAATGTTAACTTTATTATTAATTTTTAATAGAGATAATTTAGTTTTTGATTTAGTAAATACTCTCACTATTCCACACTTAACAACACTGACACTTTAGATACGTAGTTTAAAAAAATAAATTTTTAATAAATTTTATTAACTTTTTAGGGGCATTGTGATATTTTTAGATAATAAAATAATATAAAGTATAGTTAAAATATCTCCCACACCCCAAGCACCCCTTCATCCCGACAGAGTGATGAAGAGGGTAATTATGATGACTCAACTGATCAATGAAGGCTAGATCACTACCTACTGCATACAAGGAGCCTCATCATTTTGAAAGATTAATGCTCCCACACTTCGGCTGTAGGATTCTTTCATTAGTCATAAATAATTACAAGATGTCACCCCTATGACAAATATGTTATGTATATTAGATGAGAGTGTTAATTTAAATTAAGATAACTTTTAAGATTATTATTAATACCTTTTTATTTATTTATTTTTTTAAGTGCTAAGTATATTAATAAAGATGGAGTAATATTTTAGGGTAGGTTTTGCGTGAAACCGTCTCACGTGAGACAATTTTATACTTTTTTAAATAGCTATCGCTTTCATTATAAAACGTCATCACTTTCGCTATAAAATGTTATCACTTTTCATTTAAACTATAAATTGTTCATGAAATAATATTATCACTTTTTATCAATTTAGTATCACCTTTCAGTATAAAAGTTATCACTTTCTGATCGTCTCACGTAAACTCTTACGTGAGACGGCCTCACACAAGTCTTTGCCATATTTTTTAAATGAATTCATATGGAGTAAATACTTAAACACTTTAATTTAACACACTGATAAATTAATGGGTAGGTCTTGCGTGAGAATGTCTCATGTGAGACCATTTTACACTTTTTAAAATAGTAATCACTTTCCCTATAAAACATTATCACTTTCGCTATAAAATGTTATCACTTTTCATTTATACAATAAATTATTCATGAAATAACATTATCACTTTTCATTGATTTAGTATCACTTTTCAGTATAAAAGTTATCACTCTCTGATCGTTTCACCTAAACCTTTACGTGACACGGTCTCATACAAGTCCTAAATTGATAAGGAAACCTCAAAACATAAATAAGACAACTTAGATCCTCAATTCATGAGCAGCTAATCATATGTATAATTTTTTATTTGAAAGTTATCATTTTAAAATCATGAAATACATTGCATTTAATTTGAATTAAATTCATTTGTGTAATAATTGATAAAATCTAAAAAAAAAAAAAAGGAAAATTCTTTTTTTTTTCTTTTTCTTTTTTAAGGAATGGAGTTCATTAAATTGAAACAACTAAGCAACCATTATGCCACCATACAACTTAAATAAATAATTAAAAGATAAGTTGAGTAAATAATTAAAAAGATTAGCTCATAAGAAGTTGTTAATTCATGTTCTGTCGGGGGATCCAAAGGCAGGATGCATATAATTTATTTTTTCCCTTTTTTAATGTGAGAAATTACATTATTACTACTTTTAAACTGTTTCATTTACTATTTATCATGTTCTTTCTTTGTGATTATGTTATTTAGTTTAATATATTACTATTTTTTAAAATACAGAATAATTGAGCTACCCGAACAATAATGAGTTCCACTTTCGAGTGAATTCACCAATTATTTTAATCAATATCATTTTATACTTATAATTGGCTAGGTAAAATATAAAAAAGAAAAAGAAAAACGAAAGAAGAATGTGTATGGGCGGGCTTCTAGGGTTGGGCACTTGAAAGCCCAAACTCATATATGCCGTGGGCCCATTTTGAATGAAATGATAGCCCAATCTCAGATAATATTATTACTACATTTGGCAAATGTTTCTACAATGAAGTTGTGTGTTAATAATTAATTAGCAATTCTTTTCTTACCATTATCGTTAATATAATTTGAACAATTATGATAATTTGTTATATATCTAAAACATATAATTAAGAATTTATGATAATTATGAAATTGAGACTGATCTATCACCAACAATTGAATCAATTGTTCAACATAAACTATGAACTCTATACATACTAATTGAGATTTGAATGGTGAGTGATAGTCCAGTTCTAAGTTAAAAAATATATAATTGATCTTTTGCTATATAGTCATATAACTTTTTTATTCTTCTTTTAGCATGACAAATCATTTCACTCTTACTAATTCAATTAACTTTTGAAAGGTTATATATTTTAAATAATAAAATAATTATAAAGTATTTTATTGTTAGGTAAATGTGGCAATATACACTGAAATTAAGAAGTATCTGAAGATACTATTGATGTGAAGTTTTTTTTTTTTATATAATAAAATTTATTACGAGATAAAATAAAAAACAAAGTGAAATTTATTAAAAAGAATGGAGTATCATGCATGCTAAATTATCACTAAATGCATGTATGCAGTGATTGAAATGTTTTGTCTATAATTTTTTTTTATTTATAATTTTGATATTAATTAGAATTATATTTTTCTTATTTTCTAAAATATCAATATAAGTATGCTATAGTTAGAATTGTACATAATAGCAATATTTAAATTTATTTTATTTTTGAAATTTATATATAGGTATATATATAAGTTTATATTATGTAATCTCTAATTAAATCAACACTATTACGGTTCATCTATAAATATAAATGAAAAAAAATAAGAACATCGTATAACTAAATTCATCTCAATATTTCATATTTCAAAGTGCATACATTTATTATATATTTTAGTTTTTAGGTTTATACATATGATATTATTTTGGACGAGAGACTGTGTTTTTGGAATGGGTGACTAGATTGCAAATACACCTAGAAACTGCTGCAACTACAGCTCCTCTATTGTTTCTTCGAGGATGCTTAAATACTTAGGTTCACCGTTTATACTTAATTTAATAAGACATGATAGGATCATATGTACTATTAAAGTGAAAAATGAACTGTGCTAGCTTATCTTTATATGTATAAATATGTTTTATGAATAGTTTATTAAGAATTTATTAAATTAAATCTTTTTATTTCCTTAGCCTCTCTATATATTCACACTTGATCTTCATTCATTCATCTCATTTTACCTTATTCACAGTAACATTAATTTAAAATTTCAAAATTAAATTTAATTTTATAATCATCCATTTTTAACCTATAATATATTTATACATTATTTATTATTTAAAAAATATAAAATTATTTTAAAAACAATAAAGGTGGTCAAAATTAATGTTTTTAAACAATTTAGGGTAAGTCTTGCGTGAGACCGTCTCACATGAGACAATTTTCACTTTTTTATATAATTTTCACTTTCGCTATAAAATATTATCGCTTTTATTTATACTATAAATTGTTCATGAAAGAGCATTATCACTTTTTAGTAATTTATTATCATTTTCCTTCATAAGAGTTATCACTTTCTGGCCACGTAAGCCTTACGTGAGACGGTCTCACACAATTCTTTGCTAACCATTTATACCTTAATATTGATTTCTTTAGATATTTTAAAATAGTTTTAGAATATTGATATTTTGATAATGTTATCCTTTTTCATAAAAAATTAGAAATATTATTGGGGAGAAAAAGAGGATAAAGTGAAAGTATCAATATAAATTGTTTAAAAAAAGTCGTGGCATAATTGGACATGTGTCCCGAACAGATGTACACCGCGAAAGCTATATTCATGCCACGTATCTGTGCACCGAACCCATGCGTGCTCTATTTATTCACTTAATCTTTAAGCTTGTTTCTCAAACTATCACAACTACAGTTTTTCCAGTATAACAGCAGTTTTTCAATTCTCGAGATCACAGTTTTTAGTGGAAATCAACTACAATGGCTAGAGCTGTGGCAAGAAATTTGGCAGCTCCATTGCTCTTCTTGAATCTGATCATGTATTTTATTGTTTTAGGATTTGCTAGTTGGTGTCTCAATCGATACATCAACGGGCAAGCTGCACATCCCAGTAAGTTATTATATTTTTTTATGGATGCATGTTTCTGTAATATATCATTATATAGTATAAAATAATAACAAAAATTATGAAATTATATTTATGATTATAGGCATGGGAGGAAATGGAGCAACTGGTCATTTTCTGACTTTTGCCATTTTGGCGGCGGTTCTCGGAATCGTATCCAAAATAGCGGGCGGTAACCACCTTAGAGCTTGGAGGAACGACAGTCTTGCTGCTGCTGGTTCTTCTTCCATCGTGGCATGGGCGGTCACTGCTCTGGCTTTCGGGTAATTTCAACAAACTAAATGTAATTGAAATATTAAATCATAATATTCATGCTCAATTTTGATATCTTTACAGTTTGGCGTGCAAAGAGATAAACGTAGGAGGGTGGAGAGGTTGGAGATTAAGGGTGTTGGAGGGGTTTGTTATCGTGCTTGCGTTCACCCAGCTTCTCTACGTTGTGCTAATCCACGCTGGATTTTTTAGCAGTCGATATGGGCCCGGTTATAGAGACAGGGAATATGGTATTACTGGTCCGGGGTCCGAGCCTGTGGCTAAAACCGGCGTCACCACCACTTCTGTGGTTTGAAGGCTGCAACAAAGAAGAATAATACTCTCTTAGCTGTGGAATGATGTATCTCTATTTATATAGTTGTGTTTTTTTTTTCATGTATAAAGTGGTACTAATTATATAGTTAATAAGTATGGTGTGTGTGTGTGTTTATTTTTTCATTGTTGCACTGGTTTGGTTTTAATGGAAATCTATGGTGATTTTCGTCTAATGTTGTAGAGCACAATTATTTCCTTTATTATAATTTTTAGTTACTTATAATTTTTTATAATTGTTTTAGTTACTTATATATTTTTCAAGGCAAAATATTTATGAAATGTTTCTACGGAAAAATAATTTATTGAAAAGTTTTTTATTAATCAACCAGGAATATCTTTTAATAAAATGTCTCATATGTTTTTGAGTGTGTTTCCACAAATGTTTACCTTAGTCATATTTGAATTTTGTTTTAGGTTTATCCTTATTTGTTCTCTTTTCAATTCATTTTTACTATTTTTATGGCCTATTTTTTTAATTTACTATGAGTGAGGCAATTCATTTTTACTATTTTTATGGCCTATTTTTTTAATTTACTATGAGTGAGGCTCCTGCGCATAGAGCACATTACATGCCCTTTGCAATTTAGGACCCTACCAATACATAAGTTTAAATAGGATTGGAGGGGGAAGGGTTGTGTTCACATGGAGACACGGAGTATTCTCCGTGTCCCGGGGGCGCAGGAGCTTTTGCCATCTACTACTCCCTCCAGCCACTTGAAAGGTGATCGTTTGCTGTTTGCACGTGGACAATTCTAAGGTCTTTATTTGTTTTTTGCACGTGGATTAAGAAGTATTGTTATTATAAATGGTGTACCCCACCATTAGGGGCCCCCACCGCCCCTGCCCTGGGGATTGGTGGAGGAGGTAAATCGCAGGATGTGCCTCAAGTGGCTTATAGGGAGGGCTCACTGTGGGTAGTTGTATTAGAGGGAAGTGGTGGGTCGCATTGTGTATTTTCTTTACTACATAGAGGAAATTAATACCTTTGAAGCGAACACCAGGAATAGTGAAACGAGTACATTGTAAGTGGCCGGAGGTAGTATTATCTTTTCCAAAGAATTACTATTTCATTTTTCAGTTCATGGGTTATTCTTAAATCATTTTTCAAAGATATTTATCTTTAACTTAGCACACGAATATGAACTCTTTTTACCTTAACCTACTTTGTCACAAAATAACGGCATCGTTTTATAACTGATTTTTTTTTTTTAAATCAGTTAAATTAGTATATATGGCAAAATATTGTACATAACAGGTGCATTCATGTTCAAAATATATACACAGTAAATTTACAAAGACAAATGCATGTATATGAATCAAAATATTATAAGTAAATAATATATTTACAAAGACAAATGATGAACTGGATTCACATTTTAAATCTTGTTTTATTCATTACTTTTTAGTAAATGAAAAATTATTCTTTTTACTTTTTATTAAATGAAAAATTACACTTTTAAAGACACGAATTATTACTCTTTTAAATAAAAATTATTATTCTTTAAAGAGTAATTTTTTATATAATAAAAAATAATTTTGTAAAATAGGGTTCTAAACTTGTTTAACACCGGACTCGTTCATATACAAGAATTTGTCAAAAAAATTATACAGTTTGTTAACAAATTTTTCGTGGACTTGCAGTAGATTTTTTTGTTAGTTCTTTAATAAATAACTGAATATAAAATATAATATATTCATAAAGAAATACATATACATTATTAAATAAAATTAATAGGAGTATAAATTTGATGTACGACAACTCAATCAGAACTGGGTCAATCTGTTTGTAAATCTTCTTCTTGGAGGGTATGCTTGTCTCTAGGGCTATAAACGATCCGAGTCGAACGAATTTTACGAAGATTGAGTTCCATTTATTTAGAAATAAACGAGCTCGAGCTCGTTAGTGAAAGCTCGTTTTGTTTGCGAACATGTTTGTTAACGTGTTCGCGAACTTTTGTTCGTGAACATATTTGATAACGTATTCATGAAACTTTTATTCGTGAACGCCTATATAATTTCGTTCATGAACATAATAAACAAATATACTACTATCTCAATTCCTAAAATAACAAAATATTCATTAACTACCAATAAAAAAAATTATTATTTCATAAAAATAAGGAAATTTAACATATATAAATGCTTTCAATATTTTTAATATTATATTTATATTATAAAGAATTATAATAAATTATACTCCATATATAAACGAATACTAAACGAACTTGTTCACTAGCTTTTAACAAACGAGCTATGCAATTCGTTTACATAATAAAGTTCTTAACGAGTCGAGTCACGTGCTGTTCGCACACGCTCTGTTCGTTTACACTCTGCTTGTTTCACATATAACATCAATTCAAGATTAACCGACAAAAAGTTATGTTCATGAAGATCCAAGAGAAAATACGACATAAATTTAATTTGAGTTTTCTATTATAATACGAGTTTTTGAACATCATTTCAAGAACTACTAAAGATCTTTCTTTATTATAAGATCCAAATTTATTCATGCATAGACTATATCTGCGCATGTTCATGTGATGATTTAATTAGTTTTGGGCTTTATTTGACTAACATAAAATACACTAATTACAAATTAACCACACTTTGGGCCTGCTTCACAACTAATCTAAGTTCGGCCCACTATATGATTACGCTAATGTATCAAGTTAAATAACTTTTTAATTTTCTTAAATGATTCTGTCCAAACGGTGAGGTTGTTTCACATCTCTTAAATAGTAGTAATAATTTTTAGTAAAATATTATCGTGTTTTATTAAGATTTTACCACTTTTAATGGTTATCAACTTTTAATTTATAATACGAGTAGTTCATAAAATAGTAATGGTTATCACTTATAATTAATTAGGTATCAACTTTTTCTCGTAAGAAAGAATTTTATAAAAAAGAGTATTATCACCTCTTATAGAACGGTAGGATGGTCTCACGCAAATATTTGCATTTCTTAAATAAATAATGTTAGACTACTTAATTTATGTATATATGTGTGAAATCAAAATACAACTAAAAGGAGATGTGTAATAACTACTGGACTCCTTAATAAAATGAGTTATCTAGCTTCGATTCCGTCCTTAAAAATCCAAGTTCGATTCCCTAAATATCATTGGATTTTAATATTATTTTTATGAATTTGCTCTATTGTATATTGGTTGTATTAAGTGTTAAGAGTATAATATTTTATTTTAAAGAATATATATTTTAATTAATAAAATTATTATTTTTCAATAAAAAAATAGTTGAAATAATATTTTCATTAATATCGTTCATATTTTAATTAATTCTTTTATTAAAAAATAATACCCAAGAAACTAGACATTGTAGATATATTTGCTAAAATTTGCACGATGTGTTGGCTTCTTGGTTGACTCGTTTCTCTCTTTTAGACCTAAGTCAACCTTTTTGCAACAATTATTAAGAGAGAGAAATTTGAGACATAAAACAGTGAAAAGCGTATAAGCAGGCGAAGATATTTATACTCCATTATTTAAAATTTAATGTTTCTTTAACCTTTGTATTAATCCAACATGCAATAATGAGTTTTCACTTTTAACCGTCCATTTTTATTTTCAAGTTTGGATATCATTCGTTATAAATAGTTACTTCCACAAGGAAAAAGTTTAAATCACCAACTTTTTGCAATTAATGATCATTCAAATGGCTTATTTCCATTAATGATGCCAATGTTTTCCTACTAAATTTTTTCTAAGTTGATTAAAAAAAAAATTATAAATAATAAGAAGAAGAGTGTTTTACAGTGTAATTAATTAAATATGTTTTTCATCTCTATAAAATAATAATACTCATTAATCTACGTGCGAAAAGTAAATGCATCTCCTTGCACAGGACGGAGGGAGTATATAAGTAATTTTAAGTAGAGTTGATATTAGGTGCACCCGGATACAAGGGTGCACCCATATATGTATAATTTTTTATTCTATTTTGTATAGATGTTATTCTATTTTGTATACATGTTTCTTAATAATTGTATATTTTTTTCACATTAAGTTTTTCATTAAAAAAACTAGCATTCATATGTGCATAATTTTTTATTCAATAGTGTATACATGTATTTTAATAATTGAAAGTATTTTTTTACACAATTTTTCATTAAAATTTTAACAATTAAATTGTATACATTTTTATTCATAATTATATATGGTTTTATTTATATTTGTATACCTTTTTTAAAATTGGTGCACCCTATCTTATGATGCATAGTATAATTAGTCTTTTAAGTAAGTATTTTCCATAACGTACACGTAGTTTATTTAAAACATTTGTCTGAATTTTTTTCTAAACCGTTTTTCACATACTACTCTCATTTGAAACTCAAATAAATCCAACCATTTAAAATGAAATTGTCGTACTCTAATATTACTTCCTCCGTCCCGCATTAAGGGTGCATTTTATTTTTTTGCACGTAAATTAAGAAGTATTATTATTTAATGTGTAGTGGGTAATTGTTTTATTGGGAGTGTGGACTCCATGTTTTAATTGTATTAGTGAGTGAGTGTGGGACTCATATATATAAAAAATGAAAGAGAATCCTTTGGGTAGGACGATCAAAATAGAAAAAAGAGACCTTTGGTGCGGGACTTCTTTTCAATTATTTTAAAATACGATTCACATCTTGTAATAATAACTATATATATTTTAAGAAGAACGAACTAAAATGATCTAACGGAATGTGTTCAACTTATTCGTTTAAAAGTATGTCCAGAAATGTGTTGAATTATGAAAAATGAGGATTTGTGTATAGATTTTAATTTAAGTTGTCTCATAATGAATTGATTTAACTTTAGAGTGAGTTTTAAATTAAATCCAAGTGTCCTTTAAAAGAAAAAAGACCACGATTTATTTATTAATTACACCATTAAATCATAATTCTTTCATAACAAACTTTAATTTAATAGACAGTGTTTTGTAGTGACTTTTCCATTCATTTTAAATTTCAAATAAATTTATTAAAAAATAAATTAAATGAATAATATTTAACTTTATTTTAGATATTATTATGACTTTTGTTAACTGGATAAAGGAGGGCATTAGATGTATTTAGATTGATATATACAAAACAATTATGTGGAGTTTATATTGTATGGTATTTTGTATCTTGGGTGTAAGGTAAATCTCTTGCCTCATACTCTTACGATAACAAAAAAAATTCTTATAAAAAAAAAAATCTAAAGTGTTTGATAATTTGACATTTGATAGAGTTAAATATTTGTTTGGTCCCGTAACTTTTTTTCTTTTTAATTTTAGTCCCAAAAAAGATATTTGTTTATAATTAGTTTCATAACTTTCATTTTTCTTTAATTTTGGTCCAATTTTCGCCGAATTTGCCACCTGTTTCCGAAATTGGCAAGTGATGCTGACATGACGAGTCCAACCAGCCAAATATTGATGAAGCTTAAGAAGAAGAAGAAGGATAACACCAAAAATTGCAAAATGTTTATGTATGGGGTGACTATAAACGTTTTTGCAATCTTTGGTGTTGTCTTCATTCTTCTTCTTAAGTTTCATCAATCTTTGGTTGGTTGAGAAATAATTGGACTAGCCAAGTCAGCATCGCTCGTCGGTTTCCCGCAACAAGTGGCAAATCCGATAAAAATTGGACCAAAATTAAAGAAAAATTAAAGTTATGGGACTAATTATAAACAAATATCTTTTTTGGGAATAAAATTAAAAAAAAAAGTTACGGGACCAAACAAATATTTAACTCCATTTGATATACTCTTTGGCAATGTTCGTTTCCGAGTTTCAAACCCAGGATTTAGTTTTCAAAACCCCATCCAGATTTTAAAAACTACCCCTATACTCCCTTCGTCCCGGCTTAAGAGGGTCTTTGCTTTTTTGCACGTAAATTAAAGAGTATTATTATTTAATGTATAGTGGGTAGTTGTATTAGTGGGAGTGTAGGTCCATATTTTAATTGTATTAGAGGGGGTGTGTGTGTCTCATATGTCTAAAAAAGAAAATAGGACTCTTTGGGTGGGACGACCAAAATGGAAAAATGACCCTCTTAGCCTGGGACGGATGTAGTATATACATACTATATTTCTCTCTATTCAATTAATACACTTTCTCTCTTTATCTCTCATCTTTCATTTAACTTTTTAAATAAATTAATACATTGATTTGATATAAAGTTAAAACCTACCATACTCAAAACAAACATAGAACAACTATTCATGATTTTCAAACCACACATAACTCCAAACCAAACATCACTTTTGTGTTCTCTCGTAAAGTATTTTTCTTTTTACATAGATTAAGAAGTATTATTATTTATAATTTAATGGAGAGTGTCAGTCTCATTTTTTTTTAGTTGTATTGGTGGTTCATTTATCTAAACAAGAAATTATGATTCTTTGAGGCAGTCGCCTAAAAACTGCAAGATGACACCTTAATTGACGGACGGATATACTTCCGGTTTATATAAGTCTTTAAATCTTCTAATATATGAAGGTGTTTTAGTTCTCATGGAGGTCATTTTTTAACGTATAATAATAATAATAAATTCACTACTACAATTTGACTGTAGTTAGGGTATAACCGACATCTCTTAGTGGTTGAAGTTCGATTTGCACTTGAGAACTTGACATGTCTTTCTCCCACTCTTTTATGCCTAACTCTTTATTTAGATAAGAACTGCACTCTTGCAAGCTAAATATTTTATTATATTATAACTTGGGAAATATTTGTTTTCGAAAATATTATTCTTCTACATCATAAATTTATATTTATAGCCTTTAAATCCAGCATCGTTTGTTATGTGAGCGAATATAAATGTGAAAAAAGGAAAATAATTATAATATCAATGTATTCTCTCTCAAAATAATTAAACTCATGTTCACAACTTATTTTAACATATTTATAGAAGTTTTATTAACCCAAATATTAGTTTTATGAAACAAACCCGCACTTTGAATAAAAATTAGGAGTAATATTTTGAGAGAAAATAGTATTGTACTCTCCTATCCATGGGCAAGGTAAAAAACTTATTATTTAATATATAACGGAGAGTTGTATTTATGGGATGTGTTGACTCCATATATTAATGTATACTATGTGTGTGGATCTTATGTATTTAAAAAGAGAATGTAAACCTTTGGTACGAATATCCAAAGTAATAAAATGTACGAACATTAAAGAGCTGTGACATCTTATTCCTTATTCCAGATTGGGGTTGGCTTGTAGAATAGTACAGGGTACGTTCAGAATGTTTGCTTAGACTTTTTCTTGTGTTCTTGAGTATTTCATATACTCAACAATTTTTTCTATATAATTTTCCTCCCCTCATAAAAAAAGAGTATACCTTATCAGCGGATGGAGGGAATAAACCATAATAACATAGTATAAACTAATACATGAACCATTAAGGTGAAATATAATTATAACGTAAAAAAATTAATACCAAATCTTGCGCATAACCTCACGTACAAGAATGAGTGGAATGAATAATTTGCATGCATTATATTTTCTTAACATCAATATCTTAATTAGGTCCATAAACTTCAATGTTTGACCACATGCATTTAGTCGTAAATGCACACACCAAAATATCTTGATACAAAATTAACAATTTTAATTTTGCATAACATGATTAACACAATTAATTAAGTGAAATGGCGCGTACGTGCGATGGTGGACTTTTTGACGACAAAGACTTGACCCGAAACAGTAGTTTGACCGAATCCTAATTACAACATTAATGGAGTCCAGATTATTGTAATCTTTTAAATAGATTTTTAATACTATTATACTCCCTCTTTTTACCTGCCTTGTGTGATTAATAAAAGCAAAAACCCACAAACCCTTAGTCAAACAAATCTGCAGTTCAAACTGCACAATTATTTTTCGGTGCTTTAATTACCGAAGGGATAATTTAAGCCCTTTTTTACCAAACAAAATGAACTTTTGTTCTTGCGGACAACTCATCAGATCATGCCTACGGTTCGGTGCCTGCAGTTCGTGCTCATGCGACCTGTGGGCCCAACTGCAATTTTCACTAATTAAATTATATAGATGATTTTTTTATTTCAAAGAAATTGAATTGATGAGATTGCTTCATCTTTTTGGTTTCAAGTCGGCAAGAATTTTTGGACAAATTAATTTCTGCGAGGGTTAGTTATTGTTACTTCATGCTAATTAATAAGTAAATATACTTAGGAAAATGATCGTAAACGTGTTTATTATTAAGAGATACTTTCATGCAATTTGATGTAAGCGGATTCTACCGAAAGGGTAACACTTTGATGGAGATGAAGCTGTTATTCAATATTTAGGGAAGATTGATCCAGTCACCTTACAAGTTTAATTATTTATTGCTTTAGTGTTTTATTTTGATCTCGGACCCAAATGTGTTGGGCATTTATTGTTGGCCTTTTATCTTATTTTCCTAGTATATACCCTATGCATATTCATTATTAGGGTTGGATGATTTATGATAAAGAACTACATGGTGTTTATACCCTTAATCCATATTCTTCGTCATTCTATACGCTTCCTTGCATCACACTTGCATTAGTATTGCACGTTTTTACATTTTCTTAAATAGTTATCATTTTTTATCAATGGTATTAGTATTATTTTTTATTAAAAATGTTATTAATTTTCATGTATATCGCAAATTGTATATGAATAATTCACTGCATTATTGTCATTTTCTTTATTAAAATATTACTATTTATTAATAAATGTTATAACTTTCAATTCGTCGCAAGAAAGTATTTCTCTTATAATAGTTTCACATAAATATTTGTCTAAGAATTTAATTTGCATAATTAAGTATAATTGAACTTTTATCATTAAAGTTTAATGTTTATCCTTAGAATATGATTGAACTTTATTCATTTGCTATTTTTTTATTTTTGATTTTAACTATTTTCTTTAGAAAAAATATTCTTTGATTATACTCATGATTAAGAAGGACATGAATTTGGATTGCACAAACTCAATATTAATTTCCTGGTAGAGATATTGGAACATAATTAGAGGGAAAAGTGGTAAAGATCATATACTTAATTATATTTAAATATTGCAATAAAATACCGAAAGAATTATACGATAGTATCCAGTCTGGTGTTCTATTAGGACTCGCAATTATGTACTAAGATTTAGCAAATCCAACAACATATATAAAATCAAATTATAAAATTAAAAAGTGCAGTTTCTAGAAACACTTTTTGGCATGACTTAATAATTAACATTTCGGTCGGAAAAAAACAAAAAGATTATGTCATTTAAGTATGGTTCCAACCCACAATTTCAGTCCTTCTTATCCTTATCTATTAATTAATATCCTTAAAATATTTAAAAATAAATAAATTATAATCTTATGAGCCACGTACATATTAAAGAATGATCTCAAACAGTCAAACTTGGAATCACAAGGTAATATAATAAATATACATATATTTCTTCTTTCACAAATACTTGTACTTTATTAAGCAAAATATTAAATAGTATAAAGTAACACTTCAAAAAAAAAAAAAACCTACACCACACATATGGATTTTTTTTTAAATTTATTTTTAACCTCTTTGTAACGTTTTATTAGGACTAAATATTTATTTCAAATCTGTATATCATTTCAACTTTACAAATTTTCATGTTTCTTTATTCCCCACAAATACTATTAGAATTTTTGTAATATTTCTTGTTTAAAACATTAAAAATGTCTTTAATTAGTTTGAACTTGAATGCATTTAATTACTGTAAATTAATACTATATTTTCACCACAAATACTACTAGAATTTTGAAAGAAAAAAAAAAAAAACAAAAACAAAAAAATCGAAAACAAAGAAGATGATGAGAGAAAAGGATTAATTAAGCTTCGTTGTCTTCCACTTTACAAGTCCTTTTCTATAGCTGTTAAACCACTATAATTTTCTTTCATTATCTTTTGGCAAAACATTTCCTCACGTCCGTACACAGCACGGATTTTTTTTTTATTAAAAAAAAGGGAAAATCATGAGTAAAGTAAACAAATCTCATTACCAAAAAAATAAATACTCTTTTAATCAATACTCTATTTATCTCCTTTTCCAAAAAAAAAAATCCAACTCTTCATAAATTTTCATATTTATACTGCGTTTTTGTTGCTTAATTGGGTATAAATTAAATGTTTGTGCAATAACGAGAATTACGACGCTGACTTGATAATGAAATAATTCATATTTTATGTTCAAATATATTGAAAATATAAATATGAAAAGATTATAAAAATTAAAATCGATAATTACTAAATTTTGAGAGAAAAAAAAATTCTAAAATTGAATAAGTAAATATGGGATTATATTAATATTTTAACTTAGAAAAATCATAAAATCCGAGAGCTTGTACTATTTATGAAGCTGGTTTTATGTGGAATAAATTGTCACCCTACTACACAAAAATTATTAATAATTTGTCGCATGCACTTGAGCACAAAGCTAATTTCGTACGATTCAGATTCAATTTATACCCTTATACATGTTTTTTTTATTTTTCAGGAAAAAGATAATTATTTTTTTGTCTTTAAGAATTCAACATATTTCAATATTTTTTTAATAATACCTTATTAATTAAAATATATATCTTTTAAAATAAAATGTTATACTACTCTTCAATATTCTGTGCCGAGAATGCAATAGACCAACTCTAATTTTACATATATAGGAACAACTTGCAAAGAATGTGATGTTTTTGGATTTGGTTAAAAAAAAAAAACCATATCATACAACCATTTTGTATAATCTTAAATAAAATTTAAATATTAAGAAAAAAAATCGTGCTTGTATAAAACGCGGAACATATGAAAACTTCGTCAATTTTGAAAAACAATTAAACTCTATAGATTTTGAAATTGTTAAACAAATCATAAGTGTGATAATTGCATTCACCAATTCGTAGGAAATGATACCTTAAAATGACACTAAAAAATCATCAGGGAATCCATGATCGAATCTTTTTCCATTTACTTCAATAAAATTAATACATAGACATGATAATGGTCTTTTGTACTTGTCATGATTCTAAAGAAGGAAAAAATAAATAATAAATAAACTTGGCTTATACTAAAGTGTGGCTAGCTAGAGTTAATATATATAAAGAGCGTACTCCATCATTAATCTTGGGAATTGACGGAGAAGTAAATTACAGGATATATTTCAAGTGACTTATAGAAAGGACTTATTGTTTTATTGCACTTGCAAAGAGTTAAATTCATAACTTATAAAGAACTCATTGCTTCCAAGAAGTCAAATACATGACTTATAGAATGCTTGTTGTTTGATTACGCTTGCAAGAAGACAAATTCATAACAAAGATAGAATTCTAACCTCCACCCTAAGGCTTGATAGTATAGTTACAAGATTTTTCCATCGTTTTCTCTTTTACTTGAATTATTCCTAGTGCATTAATGGAGAAATATATTACCACCATAATCGAAGTTTATGTGTTCAATTTATCTACCACAAGGTTTCAATCAAGTCATCATATGATTGATTTAATTATAAACTAATTATGATCTCTAGATTATTATGGAGCACATTTGAAATAATGAATTAAATTATCATTTCTTTAAACTTGTCATCAAAACACAAATTAAAATTCATTAATACTTGATCAAATCTAAAATAAATCTTGATTGAGATATTGGTCTACTACAATCTCATAAATTTGGACACTAATTCTACATTAATTAATGAAGCACTGTCTAAATAACCATCATATAAGTACCAGGTGTCTCTCAATGACGTGATCAAAGCATGTTTAACACAATATTTAATTCCCTAAATGTCCATAAATAGCATCAAGAAAACCACATTTAAATTAAAAAAATGGTGATTAGCTTGCATCTATCCCCTTAAGAAGCAAGCAAACCCAACACCTGGTGAGCTGTGATTGGACAAGCAGTGGTTTTCAAGCTTAAAGACTTAGCCACCCACTTTAGTATTTAATATTTTAATTGAAATTAAGAATAGAATATTATTACACAAAGTGCTTTGTGTCCAGATACACAAGCCCCAAGTACTACGTGGCCTTTTCTAAGTGATACTCGAACACACTTTAGCATCACAATTATACTCGTTTGATCTTTTGTTAGATTACACCATGTCACCTAATGCCTTGGCAAATCTTTCTTTCCCTTAATACCCTCTATCAATCAAGATAATTTCACCACTTAAAGCACCAAGTTATTGAACAATTTTCTTATTCATGGGTTAAAAAGATAATTACACGATTGATAAACTAGAAATAACAAATATAAATATATAGAGTTGAATTATAAGAGTAAAATATATCATGAACCAAGTAAAACAAACCATAAACCAAAAATTTATAGGAGAAAATACCATATTTTAGGCCCGTAAATGTGTCATTTCCAATTTTGATATTTTTTTGTTTGAATTCTCAATTCTTTTTTTCCTCATATTTAGTCCTCTTTGTCAATTTTAATCCCTAGTGTCCAATATTCTTTGTCTATTTACCTTATGTAAATTTTAGTCCTTTTTCATTTGAGAAATTGAACTAAAATGAACAAAAAAGAATAAATTGGACAAAGAAATGATTAAAATTAAAAAGAAAAAAAAAAGACCAAAATCAAAAATACAAAAGAAAAATGACCTAAGTCATAAATCAATTATGATGTTATAACCCAAAATTATTATAATATTACACTAACCACAACATATATATTGAGGATATGACATTACAAAAAAATATTTTTTAACAACCGAATTTAGTAACGAAATTCAATCCGTTGGTGATTAACCATGGATTAGCAACAAAAATGACATTTTTATTTTAGCAATGGAATGTCAACGAATTTATTCTCTATTTTAGCAATGGAATACAATCCGTTGGTAATTACCAACGGAATACCAAGGGAATCATTAGAATTATTAGCAACGGAATTATTTACCAACGGAATTGATTTTTCGTTGTTAAAAATTTATCAACCATCACTTTACCAACGGATTCTGTTACTAATCCGTTGGTAAACCAATTTAACAATGAAATTAAGATTTTTACTAACAGAATATTCCGTTGGTAAAGTAGTTTTTTTTTGTAATGTGATATTAACCCAAAATTATAATATTACACCAACCACAACATATATATTGAGCATACAATATCTCTGTAACAATGTTTTAAACATAAATTATAACATGAGTATATATTACACCTAAAAGCAAAATCATTAAAGAAAAAATCCGAATGCACATACACCCAACCGGGGGCATATATAACAAAACATTGGGACTGTGAAGGGTATTTAAGTAATTTCGGCATCTTATTGCTGTACTATGGAGCTGATCCTTAGCTTATTGGAAGAGGTGGCAGATTATTTGAAAATGACATAATTAATTAATTGACTGATGGGTTGAAAGAAAGGTAGAATGTTTCCTATATAAATATGCACACCTTATGTCATGGAATTTTAAGAGAACAACCTATCTCTTACATTACATATACTTATGAAAACAGATATAAGTAGAAAATATATCTATAGTTAGCAAATTTTGTCTAATTCCATGACTTGGGGGGTTATGGCTGAACACATGGGGTGGGGGGTCATTGAAGAGGGGTGGAGAAAGGGCCCCTGGACTGCTGAAGAGGACACTTTGCTCATTCAGTATGTCAAATTGCATGGTGAAGGAAGATGGAACAATGTGTCTAGACTTGCAGGTATTTTTTTAAAATTCGAATCGGTGTTCGTTTTACGTGTATCTGAGTGATCGCTTGCGCTTACTGTTGATACGGATTTTGTTTGAATAGGGTTGAAAAGGAATGGCAAGAGCTGTAGATTGAGATGGGTGAATTACTTAAGGCCAGATCTCAAGAGGGGCCAAATTACCCCTCATGAAGAAAGGGTCATTGTTGAACTCCATGCTAGATGGGGAAATAGGTACTTTTTTGTAATTTTACCATTTTGATTAGGAATTAGTTAATGCATTTTTTTAAGTACTGTTATGTTCACTTTACCTTGTACTTTTGATTCTACTTGCTTTGAACCTATTATAGCCCCATGGTCTAAAGGCAAAGTTTTCTAATGCATTAACCCTAAATACACAATCTAATCTTTATCCTTTTTTTTTTATATATTATTATTTTTTTGGTAAATGATATATGGGTAATGAGACATACCTAAAAATTTACAGAGTATAAATATGTTAAATCAAATTTGACTTAACAACATATGGAAAGATGTACAATCTATATATCGACTCACATTATTGACATAAAATCAACTTTCATACTCTACTTTTTATCTCTTTTACCACTTTATCAAAAACAGAATTATATATCCAATTTATTAACCAATCTCCACTTGTTTGATCATATGAACACAGATGGTCAACGATTGCAAGAAGCTTGCCGGGAAGGACAGACAATGAAATAAAGAACTATTGGAGAACTCATTTCAAGAAAAAGGGCAAATCCACCTCGGAAAACTCCGAAAAAGCACGTGCCAAGCTAATCAGGAGGCAGCAATTTCAACAGCAGCAACAACAACAACAACATCAACAACAGAGTCAAGATGAACAGGATCAACTCGACATGAAAAAGATCATGTCGTTGTTGTTCGATGAGAGTGAGAATCGAGTGCCAACTCTAACTCAAATGAGGCAAGAAATCATGTATCCAAGTGCACCCGACATGCCCGGGTTGCCCTTCTCGACTATCAACAACTATGCGACAGAGCCCGAGGCCTCAAACGAGGATATGGTGGTGTGGGAAGGGCTGTGGAACTTGGATGATCACCATGGAAGCATCATTGGCAAAGCTAATTATTATAATTACCAGAATAATTTAGCTGCAACTTTTTATTAGTACTGCTTTTTTGCACAACTTTTCTTAAGTTTGTTCTAGCTGGTACTTGATGAACATTGACAACCAAAGAAGGTTCTCAATTGGGAGATCATAATATATAATATTTCCCCTTTTTGCCTATGTTTCCAATGTAATAATAATTGTTATCCATTCGAGGAAATGCTTGAGAGTACTTAGATTTTATTATGAAAAATGAATTGAAGTCATTAACTATAATAGATCAGATCCTGTTTAATCTTTTGCAATTTAATACATTTTTTCTATCATAGGGCTAAAAACGGTAATTTCCCGTTTAGATTGAAAGTGATCTTGGTTCTTTCAGAAAATTTGTCCTTAATGCCAATTACATGAACATAAAATGCACAAGTAATTTTTCTTTAGAATAAACATAAAAAACGACATGCATTATGGGAAATTTAGTGTAAAATTACAATCATGGAGTTTTAGTCTTATAAGTTACTAACTTTACTTTGTGTTATTAACCCATGAATATTTAGGGGACAAAGAAATTATTTTAATGTACACTTATTATGCATGTTTTCTATTAAAAAAAAAAGTAATTGTTTGACTTTGAACATTCAAATCAACATTTCACTTTTGCGTTATTATTAGGGAGGTGAATTTGTAACTAAATCAAACTGGTTCAAATAAATTTTAAAAAATAAAAAAAAAAATATTCAAATTAGGGCAGTTTTGGGTAAAAACATATCGTGAGACAATTTTACATCTTTAATTAGTTATCACTTTTTATACTAGAGTTTATTCATAAAATAGTTTACTATACCATTATTATTTTTCACCAATTGAGTATCACTTTTTCATTATCATCGTACGTCTCACACAACTCTTTCCATATAAAATAAATGCTATAGAAATCTAAACAAGGAAACCTAATTGTTTGTGAGTGATCTGCATGAGAGCAAAAGATCAATACACTTATTTAGAGATGTTATCATTTTCTTTAAAAATGTTATTACTGTTTATTTATACTATAATTTGTTCGTGAAATAGTTTACTATATTATTATCATTTTTCATCAATTGAATATCACTTTTTCATTAAAATGTTATTATCATTGCTTAACCCTCTCACCGAGTAGCTCGTGAGATGGACTCGCACATGTCTTTTCAAAAAAATAAATATTAGAGAAATCTAAACAAGGAAACTAATTGTTTGTGTGTGATTTCCATGAGAGGAAAATATCGACACACTTCTTTTAGGGTTTATGTTTTGACTTAAAATTTAAATTTTATCTCTTATATTAAATGTTATTATTGATAGAATGAAATTGTTCATGAAATAATGTACACTAACCATACCGGGCCGTCTCTGGCAATTAAATCAAAGCCATTCCTTCTTCCTCCAAGCAGGCCCAAACCAGCGCAGTAAAGCCCATAAATTGAAGCACAACACTGAGGAATAGTTTTCTTTAAACCCAACCTTATTTGAATCTAGGCATATACGCTAAGAAACTCTCATCGCAATAATTGATTAAAAGCCCAATAAATGAGCCCAGAGCCTAGAAGTTTTAAACTTTGCTGTTCATTTTAATCGAAGACTGGCCCATCTCAATCGCCAATCACAAACACTTGTGTAAACCGGTTCATGATGTAAACTATGTGGTCCTCTCTTTCAATATTATATACCTTATGTATTATTAAAACGTTTACATTAAGAGTTTCACAGGATTTATAAGAATTTATGATATAAATCGATTAGAATAGACTAACTCATTGTCAATTCCATCATAATCATAGGTGGGGTTATTTAATTTATTTTCAATCCTGCATCACTACATGTTAAAACATTTAAGAATAATACTTTTTAGTCATGCATTTTTTAATACACGTGGCAGGTGCTAGGCTTGCATGGGAGCACACGTGTAGACTCCAAACTAAATCCATTCTCCACCTAATTTGCTAGAGTAAACAAATGTATACGCATGCATTGTTACATTTGGATTTTTTTTTAACTTTAATTCACATGCTTATTTTCAAGAATTAATCACGATTATGTGATCCATGGATCTACCGTTTTACACTTATTTTTTATTAATTATCACATTCCATTAAAAATATTATTATTTTTCTTTAAAAATATTATTACTTTTCATTTATATTATAAATTATTCATCATAAAATATATTATTCACTTTTCAAAATATCACCTTCCATTAAAAGATTATCATTTTAATTTACATCCATTTCAAAATATTATTTCGTGAGTATAGTCTTTGCCATGGTCTGTTTGTATTCAAATCTGTATATTTTATACTCTCAAATTCTCTTTTTTCAGTTAAAAAATATATATTATATATATAATCATTTTAAAAAGTTGCAGTAGAAGTGAGAGGTGTGTTATCAGGAGAAAGAAAAGCATGAGGAAGAGTAAGAAGGTGGTGGTTATTTTAATGACATTCATCTTAACTTGGTTTCATTTCCACTATGCTTCTTCACAATCAATTGTCAAGGCTCTACCAGGATATTCTGGTAATTTACCAAGCTTGAAACTGGGTGAGATCAATTTCTATCCACATCATTACTAAACAATTCTTCTGCATTATCTCCAAAATGAATTAACAAGTATTTAATTTTGTAAGTAATTGTTGTTGTGTAGATACATTAGTGTGGGTGAAAGAGAAGAGATAGAGCTGTTTTACTACTTTGTAGAGTCAGAAAGGAATACAAATGAGGACCCTCTTCCTCTTTGGCTCACTGGTGGGCCCGGTTGCTCCGGTTTAAATGGACTTGCTATTAACAATGGTAACATATATATAGTACTCCCTCCGTCCTATAATACTTTTCACGTTTACTCTCCCACGTTGTTTAAGAAAATGTGCACTTTTTGACCAACTTTATTGACTTTGGAGGGTATTGTGGTATTTTTAGATAATAAAAAGTATAAAGTAATGATATGTGTGTAAAAAATGAGTAACAAATTTGAAATTAAAGGAACTTTTGAGGTTGTTAGATAAAGTGATATTTCCTTTTTTAGGATCTGAAAGGTTTTGTGGGACAAACAAATGAGGATTTCTAAAAGTATTTTTTGATGAATAACATGCATTGCAATAGTACATAATTTGTTTTGCAATTTGAGACAAATTTGATTAGGTTTAGAGACATTTTTACGTTTTCTTAAATGATTATAGTTTTTTATCAGAGATATAATCACTTCTTATGAAATATGAAATATTTTACTGCATCATTGTCACTATTCATAATCCAAGTATTTTTTTTAATCTTATTACTTTTTATTAGTCTTACGAAAGTTTTCTCGTTTTACGATTGTGTATCTCATACAAGTGGTGGTTGTATTATTAATGTACTTTTTTATAGGCCCTGTTGCTTTTGATGCTACTTCCTTCAATGGAAGCTTTACACAACTCATACCTAAACAGTATTCTTGGACCAAGGTGCAAACTCATGTATTTTTATTAGGGCTTACGAGTTGAAAATCAATAATTATTTGATTAATCATGTACATTTTTCATATGATTGGCTTAGGTTCAATGGAGTTTGACCTTAAATCTTCGTATGTTGTCGTATTTAGATTGCCAATGTGATATACATAGATTCACCCGTTGGTACTGGATTCTCCTATTCAACCCGACCCGATAGTTACTTCACTTCGGACACCTTGTCCGCAAAACATACTGCGTCGTTTTTTAGGAAGGTACATGATTCTTGTCCTTGATTGATCTTGGAACATGAATATTTTGCTTTGGATATATACTACTCTCTCCGTCAAAGAGAGGTGAAAACTTATCTGGGACGAAGGTAGTAATCGTTAACATGTGATGTTTGTGTATGTAGTGGATGTTGAATCATCCTAGATATACTAGGAATGACATGTATGTGGGGGGTGATTCTTATGGTGGCAAGATTGTTCCAATGGTGGTTTTGGAGATATTAAATGGTAAGTCAATAATGTTCTTCATGAAAATTACCAAACATTTTCTTACCATGATGATTGATGTTGATAGTCATTTATAACAATAGGTAATGAAGAAGGTCTTGAGCCACAAACGCCACTTCAGGTCATAATTTTCGTTCATAAACATTCCTAATTGTTAGAGTGCAACCTGATTAAGTATTAAACGGCTCTCCTCTCTAACAGCTTAAGCTTTTAGATGACCACCATGAGGTGGTCGTGTAACACTAATGACTTGTTAATTTGTCCTTTTTTTCTTTTTTCTTTCATTTTTTTTTTAATTCTTGAACTGGAATTGGATCAGGGATACTTTGTTGGTAACCCTATTACAAGTATTGATGAAGACAAGAACGAGAAAATACCATACGCTCATAGAGTGGGACTTATATCAACCGAATACTATGAGGTAATGTAATGTCTCTATATCTATAATAATATAACAAATGTTTTTCAAATGAGTTGATGGTCGTCTAAGCTGAAAGTTTCGATTCCTGATGAATGGATGGAATCGACTCTCGAGCGCCATAAAACAATTTCACCTCTCAAGAAGGTTTCGCCATTCCACAAAACAGGGCAGTAGGGACCCTCATTGACAAAATTTCCTTAATTAATCTTTTCAACATTGAGAATCACTTTGATGTAAACTATATAATTTCAGTTGGCAAAAACTAGTTGTTCTGGGCAATATGTCAATCATGATCCAGATAACGTGCATTGCGTTCGTGCTCTAGAACCAATCAATCATGTAAGTACACGAATGTAGATATACATATACTGATATACACATGCAAATGTACATGTAAAGATATGCTTGAATATCTTTATGAGTTATAACTTTATTCATGGTTGGGGCTGAAGTGCTTATATGGTATATCGGATCTTCATATCATGGAACCAACATGCTCGTCCGAGGAAACTTACAAAAGGGGTGTAATGCTTAAGGAAGACGGTTGGCTTGGTGTTGATCTTCTCACATCCAACAACAAGAAAACAACATGCATAGTAAGTATATTTTGTATCGATCTTTCAATATATATCAATGTTGTATCTCTTAATAATGTAGTGTGTTTTCAGGACGATTTGCGCAGTATGATGTCTGGTGCTTGGGCGAATAATCGACAAGTTCAAGATGCTCTTCATGTTAGAAAGGTATGTTTTATTAACAAGTAGCTAGTGTCACTTATGCAATTAAAATCTTTATCATCTATTACTTTGAGGTTTAATGTGATCATTTTAATTACTACGATTAGGAAACAGTGAAACAATGGGAAAGATGTAACAATTTGCTTGAAACAACTTATGAAGACAATGTAGCAAGTGTATTTCCATTTCATCAAATCCTCCTCACTCAGAAAATCTCTAAAGCTTTGGTATACAGGTATTTTCATATTAATGAATCAAGTGTTAAAAATACGATAGCCCTGTCTACCATCCACACCATTAAAAAACCTGCTAACGAAAAGCAGATTGTTACAATTGTGATCACGATGAATGTCCATTTTGTCGACAGTGGTGATCACGACTTGACAGTGCCATACCTTGCCACCCTAAAATGGATAGGGCGTCTTAATCTGTCCATGGATGATCACTGGAGACCATGGTATGTGGACGGACAAGTTGCAGGGTTCGTTCCATTCTATCTATTCGAATCTACTACCATTTTATAGTAGCAGAAAATGCTTATCATTATGATCAAGAGTATGCATGCCAGTGAAAATGATCTTACCACTTTCATCCTTCAATTCTTTTTCTCATGCAGATACACACAGACACAAGAAGGGTGAATTCTCCTTAACTTATGCAACAGTAAAGGTGAGAGTTGTATGCTTAAGATTTACCATTTTACAACAAAATGCTCACAATGTAACGATTTACGTGTGTACGTAGGGCGCCGGCCATGTAGCCACCCAAAACAGCCCTGGACAGTGTCTTGCAATGGTTGATCGATGGATTTCCTCTAATCGTTTGTAGATGCAAGCTAAGATTATGTCTCATTTATGTTTGTTGTAGATTAATACTAGGGAGTGTTTGTTGTAGATTGATAAAGCTTGAGCTAAGGTCTGAGCACCAAATTTTTCTTAATTTTTTATTTGTTTCAAGAGATGTAGCAACCCACCTCTCTTAAATGTTTCATTCTATTCTACTGGGCAAAGGGACTTTAGGAGATATATATAAGCTCGTATAATTTTAATTAATATGCAAATTCTCTTATTTTTAGCAAATTTTTAAGACCCACGGAGTAATATTAACTCAATTTTTGTTCTAATCTAGGAGTAACAAATTCGCCCATTGCCACTGGATTTTTTCTTCTTAGTTCAAGCAACATACTACACATCTGATACTTCATAAGCAAAAACATAGACGTATCTTTAAAAGGAAAAAAAAAATGAATATATGTGTGTTGGAAGTTGGAATATTAAGTGTTTGGCTAGGAATTTTTTATTTTGTTTTTCCTAGATGAATTATATTTGAGGAAATAAATACTAGCTAGTGGGAAATAAGAGGGTGATTGGAAGTGAGAAAATTTTTATGAACAAAGTATTTTTGAATATGAGAACTTCTTTTATGAAAAATGAGAGTGCGATTGGATGTAAGAGTTGATTATTTGAGAAGTAAATTATTAATTTGTATATGGCATGGTTGGCTGTAAGAGTTGATTATTTGAGTAATAAATTACGAATTTGCATATTAATATGAGTGCATATAGTATTTGGACTTGTCGTGAAACATTAGCCAACAATACAAATTGTTAAATTCTTACATAAGCCAATGGAAAATACTCCTCTCTTTATCTTGTAGTATTTGATAATTTTTTCCCCAAATTACACTAAAATAAAATGGGCCTTTCAATTGAATATCAGGCCCGTTCCGCCGCGGTCTGATACAAGTAAATTTCAAATATTGGGCTTTGAGGGATTATGAGCCCATTATTAGGCCAGGTAACTCATAGTCTTAACTCTTTAACTGAGAAAATATCAATTTAAACCCTTAAAACACAATTTTTACTTTTTCAATTCTAGTCTTATTAATTATATAACTTTTTCACTTTTTCAAATTTGATCATTTTATAAATAAATTTGCACAACTTACAACACTTGCAAGTCCTGTAGAATTTTTTTTTTTAAATGTGCAAAAAGACCGAAACTGAGAAGTTACGGGACTCAAATTGTGGCAAAGGACTAAAATTAAATAAGTAAAGAATTAAAAAACTAAAATTGAATTTTTATCAAAGTCATGGAACTTTATATCTCAACTCTAACTGGATGAAATAGATAGATTTTTTTCTTTTTCTTTTTCTTTTTCTTCTTCTTCTTCTTCTTCTTCTTCTTCTTCTTTTTCTTTTTCTGGATGAAATAGATAGTTTTACATGCATACACTGGGTAGATTAGTTGACCTATGATACAAATGTTGTCTTAGCCGCTCACAAGATTGTCTAGAAATTTTTATTTAGTTCATCTACTGCTCATATGCCTTTCTGCTTGTCTACAAAAGGACACTAACTAATACAACCAGCTGACAACCCGAAAGGGAACTTAAGTTCCCTCTTATATATTTTTCTACCAGTACCAAAGAATACGAAATAGCCTCAACATATATCAAGATGCATAGAGGGACTGGGGCTTATACGAGTCTCACGTCTCTGAGTCGATTCATTTGTGAGAGTTGGATTAAGCAACGAGGTCAAAATTCTTTTCCAGGATTGAAAGAACATCGATGAGGGAGTACACTGTGTAATCTGGTTTGAATTCCACATTTTGGTATTCAGGAGAATCATACCTTCCTGTTTCATCGAGCAAGCATGTAAAAGCTCCGGCTCGTTTCCCACACGCCACCTGCAATGAAAACAAATGATTAAAATGACTAAGCCAGAAGCTCCAAAATCGCTGCTCGTGAAAAGCAAACTAAAGATTTATTCTTTTGTGGAAAAGAGTGAAAAGATGAAAAGAAAACAATAAGGCTGAAATGCTTTTTAAGCTGAGAACAAGCAAGAGAAGTTCGAGCAATAAACTAAGACTATCGATTTTAAAGAGAGTGAACTCACATCATCCTTAAGACTGTCTCCGATCATCATAACCTCATCAGGCTGTACTTCCCAATTCGAACAGATATGTAACAGGGGAGCTGGATGTGGTTTATAAGGTCTAAACTCCCTGCTTAATGCAGGAGAAAATATCATCTGCAGTATAGACCTAAAAACTTTTAAAACTTCATGACTTGATCTTGAACCCTAGTGATCAGTTCATGTAATACGTAGTTGTATAACAACTTAAAATAATGTCGTAGTAAGTGAAGAAAGCCAGTGCATTTACACTTACCCCAAACCGAATATGAAACAAATCAACTGCATCCTTGACATTTCGAGTGATTAATCCTCTCCTGAAAATGAAAAACTAACAGAAGAGTCAATATTTCGACTATAAAATCATGCAAAAGATGATACTAAGACAATTAAAATGATTCTCCATCCTATCAGTACACTCATATAAAAATATATATAAGCACACACATTCATAAGCAAACATGCATAATGGTCTAGAGAACAGTCAAAATGAATTTTATTTGTAGAACAGCTAAAAATGGGAAACGAAGATAAGAGGCCCAAAACAACGAACTGAAAATTCCCAAATGCCCTTGCCAACACATGAAACATGATGATAAATCCAAACAAAATACCTTTTGCTTAACTTAAATAATGTATAAAAAGAAAGAAAACAAAAGCAAATAAGTGAGACAGGGTCAAGTTGCAATATAGATATAGCATTCATTACTAACAGGCAAAATTAGATGTGATCTGAAATAATTACCTAATATTCTTTGACTTCAGAAATCCATAAAGTTCTGAAGCACCTGCCACAAAACTAAAATGTTAATTGTAAAACCTAATCGGACCCAGACCCAATAAATAAAATACTATCTTTCTCAGATTAACATAATATTTATAAAAAAAATGCAGATCTTAATCAAGTTGTTTTTGTTCTCTCTTTTCATTTGTGCACCATTTAATTTATCCTATTGTACCAGATTTAGTTCATCCTAGAAGTTCTTAAGACGAGAGGCATTTGGCATGTCTATAGTTTAGTTTTTCATGTAGGATCTCATAGTGAAAAAAAACATGTATCTTTATTAAAGGCATCTAATATTTGCGAAGACAATATCATCTTCAAAGAAACTGTCTTATTTCTATATTGTTTTATGTATTGCAAAGGACCCATTGTTCTCTGACAAAGAAAATTTAATGTAAGATTTAGCAGCTCCTCTGGTGACTTACCATGATGACTAGAACAAATCTAAGTCAGTTTTACAAAGCTAATTAATTACAGGAGGATGGAATAAATGGTTAAAATCTAATGGGATTGTCCTGATTAATAAAGACATGATTTTAAAGGTGACCCATACATTAGATCAGAGTTCAAACTTTCTCAATTAGTTCTTGAGATTTCAGATATTATCAGCATTCGATGCAAAACACACTTTACCCCAATACATTGTCCTTTAATTTCAGGATGAAAAAAATGGCAAGAACAAATTTGCATTAACATTAGACCAATGCTAGAGTCTTAACTCTCTCAAAATTAGTTCTTAAGAGTTCAAATATCATCAGCAATCAATGCAAACCACCATCTTTCCTGTAGATGACATAATTTGGACGAATTGCAGAGAAACAACTTCAACATTACATTCAAACTTTCACGAACTAATTCTTACAATTTCGAACATCATCATTCGGATGGGATGAAACATATAGCATGAAAAAGGTAATTTCATGATTCACTGAAGCCAGGGTAATCTAAATTTCGCATTGCGTAAAAATGTGTGTATCAGGTACCGAGAATCGATGCAAATAAGTGTGGAAGACAAATGGGGAAAAAAACCTAACCGGGCATAATTTGGAGGCGATCCGAACCCTGTTTCTCAAATTCGGCAATAATCTCATACGCTCGTTTCTGCTTATCGGGGCTCCATTTCTCAATGTGGTGCAAAATGTCAATCCCCGATGGATTTTCCGACTTAATCTTCAAGTAGTCTTCTTCGCCGAGAACTGCTCTGTACATCGCAGGGAAGTCGATGACAGGAACCGTTAAAGTTCCATCCATGTCGAACACCACACCTCGGAGTTTAGCTTTCGTCGATACGGCGGCGGAGGTGGCAGCGGCGGAGAACGGAGCAGATGTTGCCATTGACAAAAATGCCCTTCTGGGATTCAAGAAAAAGAGTGTACGAGGGCAAACCAGTGGCATTATTTAAAGGGTAGGGTGGAGAGGGGAGGGGAGGGGTAGGGTGGAGAGGGGAGGGGAGGGGAGGGGAGGGGTGGGGTGGGGTGGGGTGGGGGTAACTGGGAGAGGTTGAGGTGAGTGGAGGTAATTGGGTGTATTTAAGGATCAAAAACAGAGAAAATCTAGTCCATCAGTACATGGTATTTTAAGATTTCCCTGTTCTATGAAACCATAGAAACCTCATAGAAATATATAAATAATAAAATTAAAATAATGTATCGTCACATTCGATATTTACCATGCCAATTATTCATCCCAAAGTTTATACTTATTGTTAAATGTTAAGATTAGTAACATTTTTTTCTTAGAAAAGAGTAAGGGCCGTTTGGTTGAATGGGTAAGGGATTAAAAGAATTTATTTGGTACATGAGTATGATAGTGCTACATTAAATCTCATTTCTTAATAAATTGAACATTATTCCCCTTTCATTTCTGCAACAAAAAGAGGTCCAATCCAAACTTGTTAATATTTTATATTAATAAAATATTTTTCTTTGAATAATAATAATAAAATAAAAACAAAATATGAATCAATTTTAGAATAATCATACCAAATAATATTAATAGTTATGATAGTCATTTTCAACTATCAACCAATCAACATAATTATATAAGATAAACTCATTATTATTCTCTACCATTGTCATTGTGATTCTCAATAACCGAAACACCTCTTAATAGTTTATTACTCTAAATAATTTTTATGTATTAAAAAATAATTTCAATAAAATCAAGGTGCATGTGATATATTGGTTCATAGAAACAAGCATCCTTTTCAATACTCTCTCTTTTTCGCTACAACATATACCATTTTGGTTCATCTTAATACAAAGTACTCTTATATTTTCTCTTTTTATAGATAGGATTCATAAATAATGATTAAAATATATTTATATGACTTACACACAACACTAATACAATTACCTATAAGAATTTAAATATTATATATCTTGACCATCATGAAAAATAAAACATATACATTGCATAGAATGGAGGTATTAAGTCATTTTCAACATGTCAAGTATTATAAACTTATTAATAATCCTTCTTATTACAATATTATAATAATTGCATAAAGGATAATAATGTCCAATTTTATAAAAATGTAGTTGTATTTTTTTTAAAAAAAATAAATACATAATTGGTGACTCTGGTAGAAATGAAATTTTCTATTTTCATTGCTTATAATATAAGAATATATAGAGTGGAACAATGAAAATTATTTTTTTAAAATATATAATTTCTATTGATTATTAATTATACTCTTATTTTAAATAATCTAAATCCAAGTGCTAACAATGAGGAAATTTTGGCTTGGTAATAACTCTAGAAATAAATTAGTTAGGTACAATTTTATTCTTTATAATACAAATTATTACTAATATTTTTAATTGGGTTGATATTAGGTGTAAATGTGCATTCATATGTATATAACTTTTTTATTTTATTTTGTATATGATTTTATTTTATTTTGTATATGTGTTTCTTAAAAATTGTATATTTTTTTCACACTAAAATTTTCATTAAAAAAGTTAGCATCTATATGTGTATAACTTTTTATTCAATAGTATATACATGTTTTTTAATAATTGTATATTTTTTTACACTCAATTTTTCATTAAAAAAACTAACAATTAAATTGTATACATTTTTGTTCATAATTGTATATGTTTTTGTTCATATTTGTAGTATTTTTTAAAATAGGTGCACCGTATCATAAGGTGTATCCGGTGCACAGTATAACTAGCCTTTAATTATTCTTTTCATAATATTTGAATAGTACATCCAAGTGCACAGAAAATTTCTCTAAAAACATTTATACTTCCTAGTTAATCCAAACTTGTGGAATCGTATAATGGTTTTACACAATCTTGATATTTATATTGGGTTAGGATTTGATTTTGAAAGATTCATCCCACAAATGTTACTCTATCATAAAATCTTTTCAGATATTAAAAGATTACATTAACCTAAATTAGCAAATGTAATATTGACAGATTATCAAACATACTGACTGATTGTCATTGTTAGTCAAACGGTCCCGTAATTTGTGAAAGTATTAGTGACCAATTTATCAATACAAATTCTCCACTTATATATGTATAAAATCTACTCGATAATTTTGTTAAAAGTTAATACATACTCCCTCCGTCCCATATTTGTTTTCGTAGTTACTGTAGACACGAGTTTAAGAAAAGTTGTTTTTTGACCAATTTTATTGACTTTTTAAGGGTATTGTGGTATTTTTAAGTAATAAATAAATTGTGAAGTATGTTATGTGTGTTAGGTGAGAGTGGATATTTTTGAAATTAAGGTAACTTTTGAGGTTGTTGGTTAGTGTGAAGTTTTCTTTTTTGGTGTGTGAAGATAAATATGGGACGGACGAAAACGGAAAGTGTGAAGATAAATGTGGGACGGAGGGAGTATATAATGTACGCATGCACACAAGATATCTCACCCTTTGATTTCAAAGTGTTTTTCCATTGGCCAGTGAAAAGGCAAAATTGAGCTCCAACATTATGGGAGCTTGGTAAATTAAATCATTTATTTTTTTATTTTAATTAATCGAATAAAATTCACCAAATAAAATAAAGTCAACAAAAAATTCTTCATATCCATCTTTCCATACCTATTAGTATCACATTCACAGTCTCTCCGGTTTCCAACCCTACGTTTCCTTCACTCTCACAAGCCATGGATTGCTCGCCTGAGCAGCTCGCGCCGCTCCTCGGTGCCAACGCCACCGCCGCAGCCTCCTACATCTGCGGACGCTTCTCAACCGTCTCCGACAAATTCCTCGACACATCCTACGCCATCGACTCCACGTACCTCCTCTTCTCCGCCTATCTCGTCTTCGCTATGCAGCTCGGCTTCGCCATGCTCTGCGCCGGCTCAGTCCGAGCCAAAAACACCATGAACATCATGCTCACCAACGTCCTCGACGCCGCCGCCGGCGGCATCTTCTACTACCTTTTCGGCTTCGCGCTGGCATTCGGCTCCCCATCCAACGGCTTCATCGGCCACCACTTCTTCGGCTTGAAGGAGATCCCCTCTCCCCTCTTCGACTACAGCTTCTTCCTCTATCAGTGGGCATTCGCCATCGCCGCCGCCGGAATTACCAGCGGCTCCATCGCCGAACGAACTCAATTCGTCGCATACCTAATTTATTCCTCTTTCCTCACCGGATTCGTTTACCCGATCGTTTCCCACTGGTTCTGGTCGGCCGACGGATGGGCGAGCGCTAACAACACCGGCAATCTGTTATTCGGATCCGGAGTCATCGATTTCGCCGGCTCCGGCGTCGTTCATATGGTCGGAGGTATCGCAGGGTTTTATGGAGCAGTAATAGAAGGTCCTAGAATCGGGCGTTTCGATCATTCGGGTCGGGCCGTTGCATTGCGTGGCCACAGCGCATCTCTCGTGGTGTTGGGCACGTTTTTATTGTGGTTCGGTTGGTACGGGTTCAATCCCGGGTCGTTTTTCAAGATCACTAGTGCGTACTCAACCGGCAGTTACTACGGCCAATGGTCCGCCGTGGGTCGGACGGCTGTGACTACCACTCTAGCCGGATGCACCGCTGCTCTCACGACTTTGTTCGTGAAACGGATACTTTCGGGTCATTGGAACGTGACGGATGTATGCAATGGGCTTTTAAGCGGGTTCGCAGCCATCACTTCGGGTTGCTCCGTTGTGGAGCCGTGGGCGGCGGTGATCTGCGGGTTTGTGGCGGCGTTGGTGCTGATCGGCTGCAACAAAGCGGCGGAGAAGCTGAGATACGACGACCCGCTGGAGGCGGCCCAGCTGCATGGCGGGTGCGGGGCGTGGGGCGTGGTGTTCACGGCGTTGTTCGCTAGAGAGAAGTTTGTGAACGAGGCTTACCCGGGGAAACCGGGTCGGCCATTCGGGTTGTTAATGGGTGGCGGGTGGGCAATGTTGGCGGCTCATTTGGTTCAAATCGTGGTGATAATCGGGTGGGTCAGCATTACAATGGGTCCGCTGTTCTTTGTTCTGCATAAGCTTAAACTTCTTCGGATCTCACCCGACGACGAGATGGCGGGTATGGATCTGACCCGACATGGGGGATTCGCTTACGATTATGAGGATGAATCATATCATCGTGAAAAGGGGAAAACGGATTCATTGCCAACATTTCCTCCAAATTAAAACAAAACTTTCTTCATATTTATTTCTCAATAATTATTAGGATGTCTATTTTTTTTTCAAAATATTGTTTCCTTTTTATAAATAATACTCCATCCGTTCAAGAAGTGTGCAAAAAATTCTAAGCGTGCAAAAAATTCTGGAACGGATGGAGTAATTATTACTATTTAACATACAATGTGTATATTATATAGATCCCATTCCGATAATTCTTCGCTTGTTATTAGTGGTTGATATTGAGATAATGTGATTATGGACTATATTTATTACCCATATATTATATTCCATCTTGATTTTTATCAAATTTCTTTTATTTTTAGACAAGACGTTAGTATATGGCGTCAAAGATTGTTATAAATTTAATCATTCTATTTTTTTATTTTTTTTTGTTAAGTTTTGGTTACCATGGTCCATAATTGTAGCACTCTTGTATCATTGAGTGTTTTTGAGGAATAGTTCCTACCTATATAGGGGGTTGCAAATCTTTTAAGAGTTAAAAAAAAAGCCTACAGTTCAATAATATATATATATATATATATATATATATATATATATATATATATATATATCTCTTTAAATTGATATATAAAAATAGGGTAACTGTAGAAGTGAGGTGGAGTAAGAAGAGTTGAGAAAAATGTGATTTGGCATTTAGCTCAAAGTCACGGGGAAGCTAAGCTTTAGTACGAAAAGCTTAGAGTGTTGTGAACCAAACTCGATAAGGAATAAATTGTTACTCTCCGTCCGTCCCATAAAAGTTCACTTACTTTCCTTTTTGATTAAAATTGACATATTTTTCTTTAATACATGAGACGCACGCTAATCTATTCTCATAAAGTCCGCATATCACCTCTAATACAACTCTCTACTATACATTAAATATTATTTATCTCACTTCACTTTACATTAAATTATTATACTCCTTAATCTTCGTGCCCAAAAAAAAGTGTCATCTTCTCCGGGACGGAGGGAATACTTGTCTTGTTTTTACGTAAAACCATCTCTTCGTCAACCAAACCAAACACACTGTATTTCACAAAATTTATTTTCTCAATCTATATGTAACAACGTACCCATACACCATAGTGTATCTCTTTTGAGTTGATATTAAGTGCAATCACTATTCGTTTTTTTTTTTAATAATACTCAATATACAATATATTTTTTTTATAAATGTATAATTTTTTTATATTCAGTAAAAAAATTCCTTAAAAATTCGCTATCAAAATGTACGAAGTCTTATACTTTAGTGTATAAAATTTAAATGTAGTGCATAAATTTGATTTCGTGGTGTACAAGAGAATTTGTCATCTCCATAACATCCCATGCTTTACTTGTTAGATTGTAACATGTAAAAGAAAGAAGAAGATTCTAAATTAAATTTTCTTCTTTAGTTTAGGATTTATATTGAAAATATCTAAGCCCTTATTCTTAAATTGAATTTTCTGTGACTCATAAAGGAAAACAATCAAATCCTTTAGCTTATATTAAGATTTTCTTTATTGCAGGGATGTAACCAAATGTGTAAAACGACATCCGGACAGAAGGAGATGTTTGCAATCTATATTACAAGAGTGAGAATCACTTATATAGCTGCCCACTCACAGCTTTGAGGAAAAAAATCTCTTGAAACCCATAAATCATTTCCCTACATTATAACAGCAAGTGTTGAGAAAGAAACAAAGATCGAATCGAATGATACTTGGAACGAAACATGATGCTACAGACAAGGATACAGAGGATAAAGAGCATTGAGCAACCCTTCAATTCCGAGTTGAGGCTCTGAATTTGGAGCTTTCTATACAACGCAACAGCGAATGTTAAACGAATAGTCTTGTATTCGAGCTGGATACTGTACTTGCGGTGCAACCAATTGTTGTCTATACAACTTTAATTAATCCATGAGCTCAAAAATGGGAAAATGGATACCAGGAACCTCAGTAATAAAGGCCCATCATCACTTGCACTCAATCTCTTCATTTTGACCTTCTGTCGAGTTGTCCCTCGCAATCTACTTGTTTTCTGAGCTGCTCTTCTTGAAGATCCTACATTAGAATCCATCTCTGAGTCTATCTCGAGCTCATCCCATCCACCAAAATCGTTCCTACTTCTATTGTGGATGCTATCATCAGTGTAAACCCAGGATTGATACCCTTTCTTTTGCTTTCTTCCCTCTTGGCCTTCTGTTGCGTCTTCAAATCCAGTATCTTTTGAATTATAGATACGGGGTCTTCTTTTCTTTGTCTTACTTTTGCGTTTTGGCTTGATCTTATCCCTATTCTGAAACCTCTGTATTGCAAATGCAAAAGTTGACTGTCCCAGAGGAAGGGCTAATGCCATCAGAAAAGCTTTTGGACCATTTACTAGCAGCAACGAAAACAGAATCGGAGGAAGCATCCAACCGAAGGATCCAAACACCTGCATAGGTAAAATGTTTTACCTTGAAGCATGAAATTATCATTTAAGTTCAAGAAGGTGATAAAAAAAATCATAAATCAAAGAGAGATGCATTACATTGGAAATAGACTAAGCAGGTGTTACATGGCTACAGAATACTTTACTAATTACAGACGCATATTGTGAAAATGGTGTACAAACATCCATTTCTGAATATGTAAGGGAGCAGAGAACTCAAAGCTCTGATATCTGATGCAAAACTATGAACACAAAAGGTCTACCCCACATACGGAATTCAAAAACTGTAAAGGTTGTTATCGAACATCAGTTTTCCAGCAACTGGCCACAAGTTTATTAGGTAGAAAAATGAATCCAGTTAAACTTCATACTTCGATTGCATGTTTTCATTGATTATATTCATCCGCTTAGAGGCAACTCAAGTTGATCAGTGTTGCTCGAGAAAAACTAACAACTCCAAATCCCCAAAAACTAGATCAAGAATCCCATAAATATAATGCCATTCCTTCAAGAACATATCAATCCAGCAATTAATGAACATAGGCAAATGAGCAAGATTAGTTCAACAACACATCCAATTATAATTCAATCTTACATCAAAGATAAATGCCCCATGAAGTTCATTCAAAATATACATAAATTCTAGCTTAAGAAATGACATGTAGAAAAGGAATGCAGACAATTCAGATAACAATAAACGTACTGCACTGATGAAACACGTATTAATCCATATCCAAATCCAATTGTAATCTTAAACTCGCACAATTGAAACTTAAACTCGCAATTACACACATAACTTCATGTTCGTTCACCTTAATTATCCAGATGCTATCAATAAAATCATCGAGAAGTTCCGCCCACTGCTCCACAATATCATCGGATTCCTCATTATCATCGTTAGGTTCAAAATTGAAGCTCTTGGTGGCATTAGAGTCCCACCGCGTAGACCTGCGGAGATGAAGCGGCCATGGCGAGAGGAGGAGGAGAAACCGATTTCTGGATGTAGAAACTGGGAAGCAATGAAAATGGCAATTATGATTTAGGGTTTGTAGAAGAAGAAGAGCAGGGCGAGAGGGGGGCGAAGGGAGGTGAAATCCAACCTCCGTCACCACCACCATAGCCACTGTTATCTTATCTATCATCTAGAAGCTTTTTTTAATTAATGAGTTATTCATAAACAAAATTAGGGAGCAACTTTTATGATATAGTCCTATGTGTCACGATGATTATGTGAGACCTTTTATAATATAATTATTATATTAATAAGTATATTTATTGATAATTAAAGTTAATTTTTTAAATATAATAAATTATGTATTATTAATGTATGATTTTAAAGTGTTATATTCCTTGTACTCCCTCCGTCCCGCCTTAATGCTTACGCTTCCTTTGTAATTTACAAAGGAAGCGTGAGCATTAAGGTGGGACAGAGGGAGTACACTTTATAAATCTTCTAGTTCCCCTTCAAATTCTATATAATATATGTATTGCTAGGGTATTTAAATTAAATGATACCACATATTTTACAAGGTAAACCCAATATACAAGAGATTAACTCTTTCTTAATAATATTCCTTAATCCATGTGTCAAAAAGCAAAAACAACCCTTTGGGCGGAACGGAGGGAGTATGTTACAACTTTAATAGGACAGGGGAGTATGATATAGTTAATTGTGTGTAAAAAGAATGTGTCATTTTTTGTAATATAGTAAGATTATTAATGTTGTGTATTGTTTTCATTTTTAGAGGGTGCAAGTATTCTTGGGGTAGACCAAAATAAAAAGTGTTCAGGTATTTTTGAGATGCGGATAATATATATTTTTTAGGATAATTTATTATTTTAAAATAATAAATAATACTATGTAAGATATGTTGCTCACGCTAATAAAACATTACTCCACAATTTTAAAATTAAAAAAGATTTTTAAAGTTTTAATTGGTGGTACTATATATTTTGGATAAACGATTGCAATGACACCAAATGACAGCATATCATTAGAAGTTAGAACCGGTGTGCAAATTTTGTGTGAAGTGGGCTGAAATGAAAGATTATTATCCATAAGATAAGGGAAGTTGCCCACAACCATGAAGGCCCAATTTGGATAGGCCCAACACTGTCATCGTATTACTTTCGTTGCAGAGAAATATAGAGGGGATTAGAGAGCTGATAAACGGATGAAGACGTTAGCGATGGACTACTTCGGAGAGGCGGAAGAGCAGAGCGGCGGAGCAACGGTGGCCATGGACGTCGACGACGTCGACTCATCCCTAGATCTCTTCGGTGAGGGGCCCGTCTTGGACCTCCATCGTCTTGCCAATTCCGATTTCTTCAACTCCTTTCAAGACGATTTCGACGATGAAGACATCAACTAGTCTGTATGTTTCACTTTTGATGTTTTGAATATTATGTAATCTTTCCATCCCTAGTTATTCTGTACACAAATCCCCAATTAGGGTTTTATGTTCTTATTAAGTGATGTATCGATCGTTGAAGCATTTCAGACTTTGTTCGACCATTTTCAATCAAATTATGTTACATATCCAATATATATTCTCTTTTTAACTGGAAAAAATAAAATAAAATGGCATCATTGGTTATGTCGGATGATCATGTAAACAATTACTATCGTCACCAAGAAAGCAAGATATGATTAACATCAAATATACAGCAAAGCTAAGATACACTGGTTGTTGGGGGCAGGATGATTAATATCAAATATAGAGCAAAGCTAAGGTACACTGTAAGTTGGGGATCGAGTAATGCTCGACCGATTCAACGAGCTACGAATGATTAGCGAACGAGCAATGGGAATTGTACCAGGCTAGTAGTGTTACTTTGTTCATAGAAGCTGATACCGGAGGAACTTCGAAGGTAGTCTAGGTTAGGTTAGGTTAGGTTAGGGTAGTCGAGTCATTCGAGACTTAGTAGCTTAGAATCCACCCTGAGAAAACCGCATACAGTTATTTTTAAGCATCTGGTTTTCGATCAAGTTCTCATTCCCAGAAAACTTTCATCATATGAAAAATGAAACCTTGAATAACACTATAACAAGTTACAGCTAATATTATTGGGGCAAAAAAGGAGGAATACCTATTGTAATCAAGATGTAGAAGGTGCGGTATAACCAATTTGCTCAAATCAACCTTCTAATGCATATGTAGGAACCTTCAAACAATAAGGAAAAGCTTCCGTAAGCAGCCATAAAGGAATATACTGCATCTGTACTTACAATCAAAACCATATAATATGGAGACTAGTATACAACATTTTACAATGTATATTGACTACTTATTACAAGAATGGTGATTGTGGAATTATTACTGTTTAGAATATCCCAAGGAAGTTCAAAGGAACTCGGCCGTGGAGGCATTCATCAGGAATATGAACTTGGTAGAACAATGTTTATTTTTTAATCCCTCGAAAGGGGCAAATATTTTACCAGCTGGTTCAATACTCAAATTGCGATCTGGCTTAATATGTATATATATTATTAAGGTATACTCACATGCAATCATAAGTGCCTTAGTTAGTCTAAAGAATAATTAAGTACCAAGAATTTGTAAAATAGCATATATCAACATCCTAATACCTGTACCATGTTATCAACAGGAACACAGGAACCCTCGGCATCGAAGCTGTGTGATTCATCACATTGAAGAATTCTCAGCTTTCCTTCCTGCCATGTCTAAAATAAGCCATCTTTGACATAAAACTAAATTTTTACCAGATAAGAAAAATAAGCAGGCCACTTTCCTTTACCTTGGTTCCGTATACAAGGCCGCCTCCAACTAAAGGATTAAAACAAGCTACATTAACCTCATCCTCTGCACTAGAAAGGGCTCTCACAAGTTCCATATTGGAAACTTTATAGGTCTGTAAGATAAAAAGACATCTAGGGGATGTGAGAAAACCAGTGGGAAATAAAAGGCAATTGAAGAGGTAACAATTTGCTGCTAATGTTTTAACCTGCGTTATGATTTGGAAACTTAAAGTGGATTGAAAGCCAAGCAGCAGTAAGAATATCATGCAACTTCTTAATTGCAACTCCAATTCATAACAAGTGAAATCCAACATTAATAAACAGTACATTGCTGTTTCACATTTTCAAGTTCCAGTCACAAGTACGAAGAAGGAACAATTCCTTAAATAATATATGGAGCATCATGGTCCAGGACTATAAAATTAGAGAATCATCCAATGTGCCAAATGTTGAGACAATGAGTTTCTTGGAAACATGGATATAAGACTAATTTTAAGACTTCATCTAACTATTTCATTATTTCCTAGACCCACACAATGTGGAACGATTTTCAAGTCATTATACTGTGGGTTTACCAAATTCGATGGCTGATATGCTGTAAATTAATAAAAACATAAATTATGCCAATGCTTCAATATAGCATAAATGATAAAGTTAGGCTTAGGAGAAACAAGACTTGGGTTTGGGTACATCCCCAACAGGAGGCACCAAAGAATGTGTATGAAGCATGCCTAGAGCTGTTATATCGAACGAGCAGCTCGAAAACTCGGCTCGACTCAGCTCGAACTCGGCTCGACTCGTTTTCTATTCGAGCTCGAGTTCGAGCTCGTTTATATACTCGTTTAATTAACGAGCCGAGCTCGGCTCGGCTCGTTAAAGCTCGAAAATAATAATTAATAATATTAATAATTATTATTATTTAATTATAATAATATATAATAAAATAAATATTTTAAATATAATAAGAAATATAAAATATATTAATTAATATTGGCTCGACTCGACTCGGCTCGAAAACTCAACTTTTTTGCTTAACGAGCCAAGCTCGAGCTCGAGTTCGAGCTCGCTCGAGTATTTTTCGAACTCGAGCCGAGCTCAAATATGGGGTACTCGAGCTCGCTCGGCTCATTTAACACCTCTAAGCATGCCTTAAAAACTGTACTTGACCATAGATGTGTTTTTGTTTTACCAATGTAACTAGGTTTATTGGGAATATACATAAGCAGGGAGGGGAGAACGCATATTGTTCCAGCCTTTCCAGATGTCTCTATAAGGTAAATAGGCCTCAATTTCATATAAAGATTGAATAATCATTGACATTGCCTATTCCACAACTAATAAGTAAATCTGATAGATTTGGGTGCCCTGTAACGTTTTCCACATTCAAGATGAATCATACAAGCAAACGTAGAATGAGCTGCGAACAAGCTTACAGTTACAGATCAACATGAAAGGTGATAGAATATGAAAACACCTAAAATAGTAATTACAAAGGTATCTAACCTCCAGAATTATGTAAATGGGCACCGTTGCATCTCCATCAATCACAATACTTTTAAGAAGTGAACTATGGCGCCTACCATAGGCAAGTAATAAATGCTCAGACGTAGGAGAGAACTGCAAAATAAAGCATTTCAGATAAATAGCCACAACAGAATTTCATTAATGTATTCAACAGCATAGATAAATATGAATATGAGCGATCGATCGGAGCACAGTACACCAGTAACGGTCCCATCAGCAAATGATGGATTTTTATCTTCATGTTAAGATCAGATTTACAGACAATTATCATGTAAAGAAGCACAAAGCTATAGTTTACGTGGAAAAAAAGACACGACATACTTCAATAGTTTTGTGTTTTGACCATTCAGAGAATTAATTTCATTGAAGAACCTCAGTATAACATTTGCCCAGATATTTATATTCCATAGTTTATCAGCAACCAAGAAAATCTTTCTATAAGTTTAGATCACTAACAATAATTGGAAATGCAACTACAGAGACAACAAGAAAAGAACATACGGTAAGGATACACCACTACAATTACCTACTTTTTCATGAATTATGCAAACCCTACTTATTCATAAAGTAATTAGCAAAAATGGCATTAAATATTCCTGCGGATTGACAGTGCATATTCTTTGCAGTATTGATGTTCAATGTACCTCGCTCCCCCCTAAAAGGATGATTGACAGTGCATATTCTTTGCAGTATTAATGTTCAATATACCTCACTGTCGTCTAATAGGACAAAAGGAATTTGAACTAACTGAATTGAAATTCTTTTTGATATGGACTTCTTACAAATTTTATTAAGTCTATGAGTCTATGATTAGCTAACTTAGTCTCACTGATAACAAATAATGGTTAATGTTTTCTTAACTTTAATAAATGAATCAAGTGTTAATTTCCTAATCAAATGCTCAATTTAGTATTAAAGAAAACCTGTATTGATGTCAAACAATGAGCAGCTCTGATAGCTCGAGAAGCCAGTACCGACCCAAATCTACATGAACAGAATCATCAACTTTGAAGAATGATTTGAATTAGATAAATGTATAAGATAGTAACAAAAATACAAGAATGTAGGCTTACGTGGCCTCCTCTAGGGAATATATCCTAAGCTCATACATAACTCGGTGAGCTGAAATTGGATGTCTAGTGGGCGATGTTGAGGCCCCTGTAAAATTATGCTGAATTTGGCCTGGAAACCTTGGATCAGATGATTCAAATTCCATGTTCGGTAGGATGCAAGCTACACAGACTGCCAAAAATCTCCCGCATGGTGAAAAATGGGCACCCATTTCACTAATAAAATTTGTTTAGTGTAAGAATTTGGAGTAATTCAGCCAAGATAATAGGTAAAGAGGGGAAAATTAGTTTGTAGTTAATATTAGAACTTCCTAAGATTTACTCAATACTATCAGGAGAATAGTAAAGGCAGCTCATTTAGCTAATAACATTTATCCCAAAAACTAAGAAATAGGTACAAGTACTCGACAGCTAATATACCTGCAAAGCACCGCATGCGAAATTGTTAAGCGACATCGTTCTATATCAAAAGGCGCGCAAGGATTTTTCATATCAAAAGGCCATATCCTAAGCTTCACAGTGCAAGGTATCTCAGTTGCTGCAGTTTCAGCCAGAGAAGTGGCTACCTCAGATTGGACTTGGCTCATGAAAGGTTGTGAAACCCTATGCTGAGGTCGAGTACTACTAAAACCAGAAGCATCCCCAGATCCAGCTGATGGTAATGTGGGGATGTTTGAAGACTGGTGCCGTGAACTAGATCTTCCATGACCCCTAGAATTATCAACATTAGTAGGGATAACTGGATGAACCACCGTCGATGGGTTCCTTACCATATTATAGGAAGGAAAACCTCCATTAGTGCCTCCATTTTGTGAGTGCATCGCATGTTGGCCAGCTTGGCTTTGACCAATCAGCCATCCTTGTAAAAATGGCAGCTTCCAATATGCTGGGTCTCCTAATGGAAAAGGCTGATTGCTTCTCACTTCAGGCTGCACATCAGTACCCATTCCATCCGTTGCCTGATGAGAAACACCAGTTCTCACTTCCCTGGAAGCATTATTCAGTGGCTCATCTGGCACTGCGGTGCTATTAGACTCATTAGGAGACAATGCAAGTTCATACTGTCCAGATGGATTAGAATTTGTGAGAAGTCGCACAGAAGAAGAAGTATCCACCCTCTGTTGTGATAGATTAGAGCTTGTGTCCTCACTACCCCGCTGTGAATGTAAAGTCCCATCACCTACTCTGAGCGAAGGCCATGGTGAAAATGGTATAGACATTGTGGAGAGCTCATTTCCTGAATTTGATTGATGATGTGAGTGAGCATCTGCAAAATATATAGTAGGAGGGGGGTACAGCAAGTAACCACGTGAAGTTGCAATACTCAATGAAGGGTCTGATGAGTCAAGTTCATTGACCTGAAAGAAACCACATTAATATAACGGATTATAGAAGGGGCAAAAAATAAATAAATAAATACACTACAGCACCTACCAATACCTCTGCAGTTAGAAGATATGGCGCTGCATGAGGGTGAAAATGCACAGCACGAAGCGAACGGCGTGTCTTCAATATAATTGTTGGTGATGAAGCTTCTCCTCGCCTATTGTAATGCCAAATATAAAGCTGGACATAACCAAGGTTAAATGAACTGTAGTATAAAACCAAGGTTAAATGAACTGTAGTCATCCAAATCTAAATCAAGGTCAAGCTGCATTCTCAAATTTTTACCTTGTGACCAGAAGCTACAGCCAAAATCTCCCCTTGAGGATGGAAAGCCATTGAAGCAATAGGACGGTCTGAATAAAGCAACAATTTGACTTGAAATCATAATAGGTTTGAGAATTAAAGAAAAGGTAAATGGAAAAGATACTCTTAAGTAATTACAGAAATCACGTGATCCTATACACACTGCATTTTTTGCATCCCATAACCGAACTTCATGATCTAAACTTCCACTTGCAAGAACTTCCGGATAAAATGGATGAAACCTAACCTGCAGTGTGCTCACTCAGCATATTAATTACCGAGCATTTATAGAATGCTGAGCATATAGCTCAAGCTAGACCTGAACAAAACACCTCAAATGAACTCAAGTTATCAACATCTTTTTTCTCACTCTCCTGCTATAATTCTTATATCTTTATTTAGTTAAGTGTCCAAATATTCTTTCAAAAATTCTATCGTAATTCAGATTATACATAACAAAAGTTCCTAAATAAAAAGACAGCCTTACCACCCAAGGTGTCCGCCGATGACCAATCAAGACCTTTAAGCATTTTCCAGTTTGACAATTGATTATCTTTACTGTATGATCACCACTGCCACCAAGGAACATATTTTTTCATTACATATCCAAGTGAAAGCTATATACACATAATATGTGCACATGATGTGAGTGTGTGTGTGTGCGCGCGCGAAAATAGAGAGAGACTAACTGCGTTGATGCCAGGGTCTTTCCATCATGACTAAAGGCTGCAGCAATTGTTGACCTAGGTGAGGGCGGTAGAGGACAATACTTGGCTGATAAATGCATCAATGACTTAGCCTCTACCCTATAGTCCAGATGAATATGATTTTAAGTACTCAACCATTCTTTACATGATAAATCAGGTAAATATCACTAATAACCAGTAGAAAATCAGAAAAATCACAAGTACCATGAATTCAGCTCTCGTCTCAGGTCTTTTTCAAATTCACGTTTAGTCACACAGTGGTCAATACAGCGATCAGAATCATTGCCTCGAAATCTTTTGGTAGAACACTTTGTTTGAGGTGATAATTCTCTCCAAGCTAACATTTGAACAACATTACTGCAAGTGAAATTTAACATATCTGAGTCAAATAATTTGTTGGTTCATTGATGTATAAACACATGGAAAAAAGTAGGGAACTGTAATCATGTTAACACGAAAAATATATATATAAGGAGTCATTTAAAATAGGCACAAGTCCCCAAACTAGTGTATTGAACAGTGTCTGTAATTGAGAAAAAATTATCACAATAACAAAACAACTTTTATCTTAAGGAAATCTCCAACTGATGGTGACATTTTAATTTCCTGTCTCAATCCATGGATATCAAATAACATCTGTCACAAAGGTAAAATTTCCAAACAGATAAACTATTAAGTCCAATAAGAGTATTGGAGCAAAAAGGTCTTTCAAATAGTAGCCCCTGAATGAACATATCTATATGTAATTATAAAATGCAAGTTAACTTAGGCACGTCTTGGCACTTAACACTGGAAGATCAAAGACAAAGAAATCTAACTAAACCAAGTATATGCAGTTATGCACTACATCCCATAAAAGAATAATATAGACAGAAAGGTGGATTTATTTGCAGAGGAAAAAATAAATTTATCCAATCACTAAAAGATCCTCACATTCATCCATATAGAATGTCTAAACTAGTATCAGCACTCATAACCAGAGGGTGGATATTCTGCCAGAAAGTTGATGCAAATCAATCTGAATTCTGAGGGAAATCATGACTTCATTCTAAACTAGGATTAACGAATCTTTAAACCATAATCAACAAACATTCTACAAAAGTCACCTTTAGTCCAATCAAACCCAAAAACATATACGAAACAGCTCATCTTGAAAAAGCTAAACATCTTCTCCAGTAACAAATGGAGTAGTAATCTATCAACCACACGCTGCAGTTCTCTAAAACTATATTCGAGATAAGAAGAGCTAAATCCAAACGAAGCCAAAATTCAATTGAAACCACGCAGTTTTGCTTCATGAGTAAGCACACAGCACAGTACAGTTCAATTCAATTCATCAAACACCCACAATCAACTCAGTAAAAGAGGGTAAGAATAAACAAAACAAAGGACTCCAACAATCAAAATTCCGGCTTGGAATGTAAATTGAGGCACAAAATTCCACCTTCTCCTCCGTAGAGAGCGGCCAGGAGAGCCCATGGGCCAGCTGCGACGAAGACGACGACGGAGTCGCAATTATCCGACCTAATCGATGATGAGTAAATCAAAATAATTCACAATGGTTCGGATTAAGAATTTCGGAATCATTGTTCGCATGTAGATTGGGGGTGGGATTAAGTGGGCAAGATTCAGGCCCAATTGTGGGCGATTAAAGAGGAGGAGATCTTGGCGGCGGGAGCAGAGGCGTTTAAAATTTTTCCGGCGGTCGGAGAATGAAATATTCGGTTTCAGTGACATGCTTTGACGAAATTGCCCTTATCTACTGGTTTCAACTTCAAGTCCACCCCACGCGGCTCGATGTGGCGCGTGAGTTGGTGATGCTTCTACTGCAACTCTGCAACACAGTTTATTACTCTACTTTATTACTCCCTCCGTCCCAAATTCAAGTTCACGTTTAATGTAGATACGAAGTTTAAGAAAAGTTACTTTTTGACTTACTTTTGAGGGTAGTATGGTATTTTTGGGTAATAAATAAATGATAAAGTATGTTATGTGTGTTAAAAAGATGATGACAAATTTGAAATTAAAGTATGTTAGAGGGATATTAGTTTGTTGCTTTTTCTTTTTATGGAAGTGTGAAGTTGAATTTGAGACGGACCAAAACGGAAAGTGTGAAGTTGAAGTTGGGACGGAGGGAGTAGTTGTTTAGAATTTAGATTCAAGAAATCATTTATACTACTCCCTCCGTCCCGGGTATTTTTACCCATTTGTACGGGCACGGAGATTAAGACGTTTTATTTTTTTAATATATAATGTAAGAGAAAGTAGGGATAAATTAGTAATTTGAAAAGAAAAAGTGAATAAAGTTGTTGGGAATGATGAATAAAGTGTAAAAAAGTACTCCCTCCGTCCCGGGTATTTTTACCCATTTGTACGGGCACAGAGATTAAGACGTTTTATTTTTTTAATATATAATGTAAGAAAAAGTAGGGATAAATTAGTAATTTAAAAAGAAAAAGTGAATAAAGTTATTGGGAATGATGAATAAAGTGTAAAAAAGTAATTAAAATTGTTGGGATTGTAAAAAATAGGTAATAAAATAATATGTATTTTTGCCAAAAATGGAATGGGTAAAAATACGTGGGACACCCCAAAATGAAAAGTGGGTAAAAATACGTGGGACGGAGGGAGTACTATTTTCTTGTATCAAAAAGCGTTTTAAAAAATTACTAATAAATAAAGGGTAATTCTTGGGTGACCCGTGGTCACCCATGATCCTCTCACATGAGGGGGTGAGGCTCACATATTAGGGATGGTCCCCACCCCCTCATGTGAGAGGGTTATGGGTGACCATGAGTCACCCAAGTGGTTCTCATAAATAAATAAAGGCAAAGACTTGTATACAACCTCCAAGTACAACCCTCTCATTCCTTCAACTTCAGTATTTTTTTTTTAACTGTTGTGTTTTATTATTTTTTTTTAAATTTTTTTTGTTTTTTTATTTAATTTTAAAAATATAATTACAATTTTACCCTTGTGGCTAGAGTATAATTTATCCCTAGGGTTTAGGGTATAATTGTAATTTTACCCTTGTGGTTTAGGGTATAATTTATCCCCTAAATTTTAGGGTTTAGGGTATAATTGTAATTTTACCCTTGTGGTTTAGGGTATAATTTATCCCCTAAATTTTAGGGTTTAGGGTATAATTGTAATTTTACCCTTGTTATTTATGATATAATTTATCCCTAGGGTTTAGGGTTTAGGGTATAATTGTAATTTTACACTTATGATTTAGGGTATAATTTATCCCCTAGGGTTTAGGGTTTAGGGTATAATTGTGATTTTACCCTTGTGGTTTAGGGTATAATTTATCCCTAGGGTTTAGGGGTTAGGGTATAATTGTAATTTTACCCTTGTGGTTTAAGGTATAATTTATCCCTAGGATTTAGGGTATAATAGTCGTTTAAATAAAATAAATTTAAAAATAAAATAAAAAACAACATTAATGAAAGAGCAGATATTAATTAAAAAGTGTGGAGACCAAGGTTGTACCAATTCAATTGATACAACAATCTGTTGTACCCTAGTCCCTCTCATAAATAAATAATAATAAATATAAATTTGTGTAATTGCTTGTAACATGTAATGACGGGATAATAGTAACAAGTATTTTGTAAAAATTGAATTTTAGAGAACTATAAATGTAAAATATTATTTGAAATGAAAAAGGAAAAGTAAAATTTTACATTCAATTTAACACAAAAATTTTAAAGTAATATTTAAATGTTAAACAGTACAATATAGATTTTTTTACCTTCTTCAAGGACTTAAATTAACAACACTAAAAAATTACAATTATAGCTAAAAAGCTAATAATAAAATTGTGAATAAAATTTATTTATAAATAAAATATAAGACTGAGCCACAATAGTTCATGTGAATCATATTTCATAAATTACTTTACTATTTATTAATCATTCATGAAATATTATTTATTTAGTATAAAAAAAAGGGTGATTCTTGGGTGACCCGGGGTCACCCATGACCCTCTCACATGAGGGGGTGGGGTTCACCCCTAATATGTGGACACCACCCTCTCATGTGAGAGGGTCATGGGTGACCCCGGGTCACGTAAGTAGCCCTCTAAAAAAAATACGAAGCCATATTTTCGTTCTCACAATCACAAAGTGAGAAACCTATATGAATCTAATTCACCAATGTTATACTCTCCTGCCTTCGTCCTACTTTTGTTTATAAATTACAAAGAAAATATAAAATAAAATATTCTAAGAATAGAGGGAGCATATTATATTGTGTTCCATACACTATTATTATCACATAAAGTGAATAAAAAAACACATGTTTTAATGTAAGGAGAAGCACATTCTAAGCCAAGAAAATCCACATGTAAATAGTTCAAAGGGAGCAATTCACTCTTCACCATAAGATATTAACTGCCACTTCTCACTTTTATACTAATCATCTTCATTATAAATACTTAAAAAATTTACAAATAATTTGATCATTCACAATTAAACTACTCTCTTTAGAATTATTTTTACCATTGTTTTTAACCTAAAACTTCAGAGAAAATGTCGAGCAACTTCAGCGCAGGACAAACTAAAGGCCAGGCTCAGGTAAATAGTATCAATGAGTACTTTTTTTTATTATTATAAAAACGAGGTATTTAGCATTTATTCATTACTCTATACATCCATATTTCTAATATCATTTAACTTTTTACAGTTTATTTAACAAACTCAATAACTTCATTCATTTTTTTCTTATTAAATGATAAAAAAAATATCTTAGCTCTATTTTATATCACACATAAAAATAAAAATTAAAAAATTACATTTTTTTAATATTGGTAGAATAGGTGAAGAAATAGAGGTAGGGCCCTTGGGGGAGAATTATTTAAGAACGAAATAGTTATATTGGGCCAAGGCCCATTAAGAGTAATTATGTACATTGGGCAGGCCAAGACAGAGGATTGGATGGAATCAGCAAAGAGCACAGCAAGTGCGGCCCATGATAAGGCCTGCGATGCAGCGGGTAAATCCCATGGGCAGGCCCAGATGAGCAAGGAGGAAAATGCTGGATTCCTTCAGCAGGTTCTTTTATTTACTACTAGCATTTTTTAATTAAATTAAATTATTTATTATTATTATTTATATATATATTAAATTAAATTGTTTTGATGATTGTGTAGACTGGAGAGCAGATGGCTCACATGGCTCAGGGCGCCATTGATGGTGTGAAGAACACTCTTGGCATGAACGACAAGAAGTGAAACAAGGGCAATTATGTCATTTCATGTTTATTTATGATTTTTGGGATTTTCTTGCATAATTCTTCCCAAGTTGTATTTAATAAGAGCTCTAGCAATTATGCTATGGCGAGTAGGTAGTTTTTTATATTTTCCATCTTATATTTTATTTTACAATTATATTATGTGTATATAAACACGACGTTTTGCGTTGTGTATCATCGAATTATCATAGAAGATGAAAGAAATACATTAATAAAATAGATTATATTCATTGACGTCCAAAATGTTTGTCATTTTCAGACTCATGGTAACATATTACTCCATATATATTTTTATTGGTGAAAAAGTAAAATGGTGAAAAAAAAAAAGCATTTCCTAAATTTCATGCAAGTAAATGTAAGGTGTTAGGTATTCAATATAGTGGGCCCAACCTACTCTGCCTTTGACAATTGCTTTAGGCTTGGATTTTCCTTGTTCATTTTGAAATTTCTGCATATATTAATAACAATAATAATAATAACGGATTTAGAATTAAGAAAAGAAAAAAAAAAAGAAAACCATACTCAATTGGAAGTAAACAAAAGCATGTTATATAATTTTGATTGTATGTGACTAATATGAGAATAAAACATATATATAGGCTTAATCTTCATGTTGTTGATGCATGCAAGCCTAATTGGATACAATTAACACCTTAATTTATACTAATTACAAAAAACAGCAGCAGATAATCAACATCCTTGGATTGTTGATCTCTTTTTGTGGCTCATAATCCTCAAACTTTGTCTTAATATATCCACCTCTCTCTCCCTCTTCAATTCTTGATTTTCCAGCATTGCAATCTTTGCTTCAAGAAGTTGGATTTTTTCTTCTTTAATTCTCAACTCCTCCTTCTTCTCCTCTTCTTCTTCCACTGCATTCCAACACAGTCTCTCCTCTACAAAACAGCATATTCAGACAAATTAGAAACCTTAAAATGAACAAATTAGTGATTCATTAAGTAGTACCTTGATGGGTTGTGAGAATGAGATGATCAAGCTCAAGTTTGATGGCAAAATAGAGCTGTTTCCATTTCTCAACAGTCTCATCTCTCCTTAAGAAATGCTGTTCTTTCTTATTCATATTATCTTCTCTCTCACCCCTCAGTTTCTTCAACTCTTCCTTTAGTCTCTTTCTCTCTCTTCTCCACTCTGCCTGTTTGAAAGCCAACACCATTAGCTCCCTCTCATACACCTGGTTTTCTCTCTCTCTCACACACTTCATCTCGTTGATTTCACCTTGGAGGACACGCACCTTCTCCTTCAGCCCTTCTACCACCTTCTCACTTGGGCTGCATGACCTTTTCTCTTTTGTTTGAGAACTCCCCATCTTACTCTGTTTCTCTCTCTTGAGTGTGTGTATGTGTGTGTGTGTGGGGAGAGAGAGAGAGAGGAGTGGTTTGGTGGTGTGGTGCAGCTGCTATTGAATGTGGAGAGTGTGGGGACATATATATCTTTCAAGGGAGAATTTTGAGACCTATATTTTGTCCAATAATTGATGACTAGTCACATTTATTATTAATGGACCTAATTATAATCTTTTGAGAAAATTGATTCATGCCACAAATGTTGTGTCTATTCACTAATTGTGAGAGATTTCATTAGTGACTTCTTGATTAATTGGAAACTTTCCAATTTCAAGATTTTGGGGTCAATTGAAAATTTAGACCAACAAAAATGGTCTTACAGGAAAAATTATACTCGAATTAATTAAAAAAAAATTATTTATTTATTAATAATTTATAGCATAAATAAAAAATGATATAATATTTAAAATATTAAAAACTAATAATAAATAATTTTTAATAAAAAGTTTTAACTATTTAGAAAAATATAAAATTAATGTGAGTGTTACCCTCAAATATATTATGAAGGTTGTTAGATATATATCATTCATGCGATGATAGATTTAATTATTATTTCATTTGTATCATTTGTTTATTTAGTAATGTAATACATGAATTGATAAAAGTAATGATGTAGAAAATTCAGACTAATCGAATACTTTATCCTCTGGATAAACTTTTCTTTTTCTTGCAAAATGTAGGCTCATTTTCCTCTTTTAACACATTTATTAAGTGTAATTCATCTATAATAATGATCGTATTCAATATTTCTAGTTAATTTATAACACAAATTCATTTAAATTTTGAACATAAGAGGATAAAATAAATTTAATTTAGAAAAAAATATAATATCACTAATGTTATTGATCAATTTTTATCTTTTTAGGAGGGAGTAATCTTCGCGCTATTTTTATTTATTTAAATATGTATATTGTCTAACTTAACTTTCAACACTTAATTATATTAATATTATAGTAATTAAATTTTTGTACGAGATTTCACTATTTATTATGAAAAATGAGTTTGGCAAATGGCACCATCTTAAGTTGTCGGTAGCATATATATATATATATATATATATATATATATATATATATTAAAATTTATTTATGTATTTCACAATTTTATCTTTTTCAAGTTGTAAAACAGCAGTATTACAAAGACCAACTTCAGCATTTTGATTTTTGTGACAGTCCAAAGAAAATACCGTGATTAATTCAATTCATAATATATATATATATATATATATATATATATATATATATATATATATATATATATATATATATATATATATATATATATTCCTTATAGGTGCTACCTAAGTCTACAATTCTATTAAGTGGAATTTGGAGACACTAAAGACAAATCAGAACGTGAATACATATATAGGTTCTGCGATTACATTTAATATCAAATACTATAATAATTCAGTGTCTAACCCTACATCTTTTAAATTCAACTCCACCATCATTTTTTTATAATAATATTAATTTACTATATATAATACACTCTTAATTATAACAACAAATTGATTAAATGTACGATGAAATGCAAACCTAACATATTAATCATATATTTAAATATATATAATTAGAAAAAACCATATAGCTAGCCAGCAAGCTCCCTGTCACGAATATGAAGCTGTGGAAGTGATTCTTTATTAATTTATTTGATTATTTATTTATTAAAGAAATTGTTGTGTAAGTGTTGGTTTCTCTCTCATCAAATTAAATCATTTATGGCACTATTTAAATTTGCTCGTGAGAGGGGGGCTCCCGTTGTTTGAGCCCATGTTTCAGATGTTGACGTGTCATTACATCAGATTTTAGATGTAATAAAATTGATTTTTTTTAATAATAATGATATAATACATTATCTTATATATAAGCGTGACATATTAAAATAACACAAAATATATTAAAATATGGTAAACTGTGGGGAATCTATTTTGCGGAGTGAGGTCCATTATCTGGAGTACCATGTAAAGTGATTCGTGATTTAATTAAAAAATTATATAGAGAAAGGATATATAAATTGAGTATTAAGTGGATTATATATAGTTTAATTAAATATGTTATGTAAATGATTAAGGTTTAATTTAGAGTTGATGTTTGATGTAAAAATTGTCCCAATATTTCCAAAACATGCACGCAAAAATTAATGAGATGACTAGGGCATCTTTGATACAAAAAGAATCCTAAGACAAACATGGCATTTACGTATATTACATATGGAAAATTATAAAATTGATTTCATATACTCCTAGATGAGTGACATGTGTATGAAGAAAAAAATCTCAATTATTGTTTTTGGAATTTAAGCTTTCCTTTTAGAGTATATTATATTTTATTATTATATCATACGTGTCAATCATTTAACAAAATGAGATGTAACATCAAAATATAACAGAATAACATAACTGCTTTCCATCTTGCCGCAAGGTTTTCATCTTACTCCCTCCGTCCGCCCAATAGGTATACATTTGATTTTTGCACGTAGATTAATGAGTATTATTATTTAATTAATGTGTAGTGGTAGTTGTATTAGTGATGTGTGTGGGACCCATATATTAAATGTATTAGTGATGTGAGTGGGTCTCATGTGTTTAAAAAGGGAAATGTATACCTTTGGTGCGGACACCCAAAATAGCAAAATGTATACCTTTTTGGCGGAGGGAGGGAATCTCATTTTATGAATAAGTCTTAAAGAGTTTTATTTTTCTTTTTAAATATATATGAGGTCCACATACATCACTAATATAATCAAAATATGAAACATAACTAAAATATAATAGACATCTCACTAATACAAATATTCAATGTACAATAAATAATTATATTCGCTTAATGCACGTGCAAAAAGTTAATAATACCCTTACGGGTGGATAGAGGGAGTACATTTTAAAAGGAGAAACTCTTATATAAAACACATAAAAATTAATACTCCCTTCGTCCCATGTATTTTTACTCACTTTTCATTTTGGAGTGTCCCACGTATTTTTACTCATTTCATTTTTGGCAAAAATACATAATATTTATTACCTACTTTTTACAATCCCAACAACTTTAATTACTTTTTTACACTTTATTCGTCATTCTCAATAACTTTATTCACTTTTTCATTTTAAATTACTAATTTATCCCTACTTTCTCTTACATTATATATTTAAAAAATAAAACATCTTAATCTCCGTACCCGTACAAACGGGTAAAAATACCCGGAACGGAGGGAGTAACATTTTTATAAAAGTGATATTATTAGAATTGATGAGAAGTAACAATCCTGAAAGTGAATTTTTCCATTATCAATTCAGTAATAATTTTTTCTGAGAAATGTGCATAGCGTATAACTCTTTAAATTATTTTTTTTGTAAAAAAACGCATAATCTAATATTTGAGAAAAATATAATAATTTAATTAGAACAAAATATAGCTGTGGGCCATCCTCTTTAATTCATTCTCTCCATTATAGGAAAATGTGAAATATTGGAAGCAATTTTCTGACAAGTGACAAGAAACAAATTTGTATTCAGTAATATTGCCAAAAAAAATTTGTTGCCTCCAAATTCTCTATTTCTTACATTAATGCCATTTGCAGGGTTAATAAATTTACTGAATAAATAAAATAAAAAAGGATGTGTCCTCATAACTTTTAAGAATTTCCTGTTTAAAATAGGATATATATGGTAAAATAATAAATAAATAAATAAATAATAATAATAATAATAATAATAATAATAATTGTAATAATAATGAAATAAAATAGGACTGGACTAATAGAGTGCATATAAAAAGAGTAATAGCTTTCACTATTTTTGGGCTTTAAAAAATCTTGCACATAATGGGCCGTCATTCTTGGACTAGGCTATTGGACCTCATGCGAGCCCAATTACAAAAAAAGTAATGAAGACAATGTTTGAAATATGAGATCAAATTTGAATCTCCGAAATCTTAAATTTTATTTCATTTTGGAAATTAAAAGACTTCAAATTCTCTATAATTGAGTAGATTTTTATAAGAAAATATTCATCTAAAAATGTGCAACCAAATCTTATGGCATTGGAAATTGTGTTCATCTTTCACGTTTAAGTTTCACTTGGAACATTAATTAAGGATCAAAATTATCATGTTTAAAAACTATTAATGAGTATTAATGTCATAAGTATCCCTTTAAATTAATTTTATTATTGTTTTATACTTATTCACATTTAATGAATTATATAATTTTGTTACGATAATTTTGTTTCCATTACTTAATATTAGAGAAGTTGTTTCTTTAAATATTTTTTATTCAATAATTATATTTAATTTTCTCTATAAATTAAGTTATATATATATATACTATTGTTAAATTAATTTTAATTTAAATATTAAAAATTTTAAATTTTATAAGCATAAAATAAGATATGACAAACACTTGTGTAAATCGGGTTTACATACATTAATGTAAACGCGTTTACATACATTAATGTAAACCTTGTTACTTTTTATTAATACATAAAATGTTACTCTTTAACACATAAATTATTACTCTTCTAAATTAAAAAATTACTTTTCAAATTTTTGTAAATCTTAATTTATCGATTACTTTTTAGTACATGAAAAATTACTCTTTAGAGACATGAATTATTACTCTTCAGTATAAAATTATTACTCTTCAAAGAGTAATTTTTTATATAAAGAGTAATTTTTAAAAATAAGATTTATATGCAAACCTGGTTTATATGAGACAACTGTAAGATATTTCGATAACAATATAGAAATATATAAGATTTCAACATAATTCCAATCAAATTTTCTTGACTTAAATATTTTAGATAATACACAATCTTGAATAATTTTTTTTATTAAAAGGTATATATTGTGACATTTTTAATCTTCAATATTTTTATTTTTATATAAATTCACAATATAACTTTTTTAAATACAAAACAAATAATTAGTGTATTACATTACCTAATAGTAAAAGACTTTTCCGAGACTGTCTCACGAAATGACTTTTGTGAAATGGATAATGAGTGATAATTTAATTGATGAAAAATAATAACGGTACTGTGAATTATTTTATTAATACTTTACACCATAATTGAAATTATAAAAAATAATAACATTTAAAACAAAGTGATAACATTTTTAATAAAAATAATTATTAATTATAAAAGTATTAAATGATCCTATCGTAAAACGATCTCACATAATTATATACATAGAGTAATACAAATCCTACTAATAATGTAGGATATGAAATTATAAAGTATAATATTAAAAGGTATAATTTGCCGCCAAAGAAAAATATTATAATTAACTAAAATAATATCATATTTAATGATTTTTTAATGAAATGATAATTATTCTGTATATTTATTAATTAAAAAATCATAATTTATACTAAAAATAAATTATTAATAGTTTTATAACACTAAAAAAAAGTATTTTTAGCAACTGAATTTACCAACGGAATTCAATCCGTTGGTAATTACCAATGGATTAGCAACAAAAATAACATTTTTATTTTAGCAACGGAATCCCAACGGATTTATTCTCTATTTTAGCAACGAAATTCAATCCATTGGTAATTACCAACGGATTACTAAGGGAATCATTATATAAATTACCAACGAATTACAAATTGAATTATTTACCAACGGAATTAATTTTTCGTTTGCTAAAAATTTACCAACCACCACTTTACCAATGTAATTTTACCAACGGATTCCATTGCTAATCCGTTGGTAAGCTAATTTAACAATGGAATTAAAATTTTTACCAACGAAATATTCCGTTGGTAAAATACAGTTTTTTTTGTAGTGTAAAACGTGAAAATATTTTATATCAAAAGTGATAACTATTTGAAAAGTTATAAAATAGTTTCATGTAAGACGGTCACACAAAATCTACCCTATAATTAATTAACAAACATGATATTTCATGTATAACTTAGTAAAATTAATCATACTAACTATAAGTTAAGAAACAAGACTAAAAACATTTTAATTTAAAAAACACAAAAAATCGTTATTTTTGTATATTTGAAGTAAAAGTTTGTCTCTTATGAAATTGTTATTTTATCGAAATTATTCTTAAATACAAAATGAATAATTTTTTTTAGTAAATTAAATATAAAGAGAATAATTTGTTTGTCCAGAAGTAATATTGAATTTTGGGCTCTTAATTACAAAGTATCATATTGAACATATTTGTTGAATTAATTGGACTAAATTTAAGTTAAACCATGATGCAATATATTTTGTTATATTATATAATTTTAGTTATATTTAATTGTTAGCATGATTTATTAGTAAATCATTTATTTATTTATTTATTGATATATTAGTTTTTATAATAATTTATTTAAAAAATTAGTATATTCAATTTTAGAGTTTCATACTATATACTATCTTTCTATATATAATTTGGTTTAAAATAAATAAATAAATAAATATATATATATATATATATATATATATATATATTAATTTCTATTTATTTAATAACTAATATAAACTTAAATTTCAATAAAAAATATGTTATGTTACAAATGTTTTATATTTTTATTGAGATAAAAAATATTTTTTATAATTATTTTGAAAATTAGTTTTTATGTAATAATTATAAATATTAGATTCTGTTATGTTATAAATACAAATTGTTAATGAAATAGTATTATCACTTTTCATTAATTTAGTATCATTTTCGTAATATATGTTATCACTTTCATACATCTCACGTAAAGGCTTACATGAGACGGTCTCACACAAGTCTTCACCTTCATATTTCAGTCAATCTTTTCAATGAAAAAATTATACCCCCTCCGTCCACGTTTACGTTTGATTTTTACATGTAGATTAAGAGATAGTAAAATATTTAAATGTGTAATGAGGTGAGAGAAATAATATTTAATGTAAATTATATAGTTGTATTAGTGTTGTGTGTGGGTCTTACGTGGAATAGTTAATTGTTTTGTGTGAGCCTAATTTGACAAAAAAAGAATTGTAGACCTTAACTTGAGATAAATCAAAATGAAATACATAAACCTTAATATGGGATAGATGTAGTACTTATTAATTAAAGTGTATGTCATTTATTTAAAATAAAATAATATACCTTTACACATCTTATGCACTCAAAATACAAGAGACCAATTCATAGTATCATTTAAATTTTAAGATACTAGCTCAATAGAATTTTGTTCATTAAATTTATCTAATTTTTAAATAATTTATTTAATCATATACTATTATTAATTATATATTATAATTTTTAATAATAGTATTATATTTGAATCATACAATTAATTATTAAATCCGCCATAGAAATTTTAAGTTTTTTTATATTAAAGTATTAGATGTTAAATTTAGTTATAAATTATTCAATAAAATGAATGTTGCTATTATTTAAATTTTAAAATGCATAATATTTCATTTCTAAATTATTAAATAAAACTGATCTTTATTCATTATTTTATTTTATTTATCTAAAAGTTATATATATATATATATATATATATATATATATATATATATCATATAATATTCGTATATTTGTTATGTGTATTTAATATTTTATCATATTGAATTGATACTTATCTCCTATACTTATATATATTGGTTTCCCCCTTTTAAATGCACAAATTCAATTTCATTTTATTGGAAATGATGTTCACTAATAATAATGGAGTAATTACAGGGATAAACATAATAAATGAGAAGGGTTGAGTTAATTATTGTATTAAAACATGAATTATTAATTAAAAAATCAAAAGGGTGAAATAGTAATTATTCAATAACATTTCATTGTTCTATCTGAATATATTATATCCAAGGAACATTATCGAATTAAAAATTATGTGTGCAATTTATTTTGAAATAATTAATGAAAAATTGAGTGTAAAAAATATACGATTATTAAAAAAAAGCATGTATACACTATTGAATAAAAAGTTATACACATATGGATGTTAATTTTTTTAATGAAAAATTTAGTGTGAAAAAAGTATACAATTATTACAAAACATGTATACAAAATAAAATAAAAAGTCATACACATATGGGTGCACCCTTGCACCCGGGTGCACCCAATATACACTAAAAAAACTATTTTTAGATTTACGTAGAAATACATGACTAATTTAATCTTATAAAAAAAATTATGTTTATGTTTATAATTATTTAAAGGCCCCATATTTTCAGTTGATAAAGTTATATGAAGTCAGTTCCTAAAAGAAAGAACTAAAAAAAAAAGTTCAATTATAAGATATGAACCTTGTTCTTGGGGAATTTAATAAATTAGGAATGATTATTTTATTTATAGTTGAGTGAAACAATGTGGGTTAATTCATTGGATGAAGACATATACTTTACAGTTTATATTATATTATTATATTTATTACTATTACTATATTGGTGACAATCTTAGATAGGGAATTATTTTGGAACATGCAGTGATATAAGATATTGCTTGTGATTTAAGTTTGAAATCTTAATACAATGAACTCCGAAAAGAATCCATCCGACATTTCTTAATTAAGTGCAACTAATGGACTTAATTAATTAACCCAACAAATTAACTAACACAATCACTAAGTAAAACATGTGTTCGAGGAGATGTTTTCCATGTAATGAGGAATTAATTAGTATAAAAAATCAAATAGTAATTAATATCATGATAAAACTTTGGGAATATTATTGTTGATTAAAAAGTCAATTATACTCTTTCATATACTATATCATGTAAAAGTAAAATAGTTTCAAGTTAAAATATTACTAATAATTAAAAGTACAATTATACCATAAAATTTAAAAACAAGCATTAACTATAAAGGTATAATGATCAACATAAACCACTAGAAAATATAAGAAATGGAGTACATAAAATGTAAGAAGTGATCTTTTAAGAAGCACAAGTGATAAGTCGTAATTTTACCTCATTATTTTAGATGAATTCATATATATTGTTATGTGAATGGTGAATTATTTAGTGTAATTACGACTTATTTATATTTTTCACACTTGAACTTTAATTATTTTATTTCTTATTGAAACATGTCAAAATAGAGATAAATTGTACCGTCACATTAATTTATTTTTATGTGACTGTTACAATAGTCTTTATTGAAGGAAATAAAGATTTGACCAAGACAAATTAAGGAGGGATTTGATTTGAAGAGCATAATGAAACTTACCAAAAAGATTGGAGATGCAATGAACCTGAACACTCTTCAAGAAGGAAATAAATCAATTAGGTTTATTGGGGAACAAGAAGATAAATAAGGAGGATATATATATCATATCATTTCTGGACGTTCGGAAGGCAGAATGCATATTGGGAAAGAACTCCACCACGAAGAACACATGATTATCGGGTTATTTATTTTAATTTAATTTCGATTATGTAATTTCGTTTCTAGTCCTAGGGTTGTGAACCTCCCATGAATTATTTATTTGATTGTTAGGAATTTTATGTTGCAAACTTTATATGAATTTATCTTATTGCATGCACTGAATTGATTTTATAATAATTTGATAATTGTTTTAGACAGGCCATCTAAATTAATTGTTGAATTGTTTATTGCTATTTCATGATTCATGATCCGTAATTGTTGTGAGGATTGAATTGAGTAGCGAAATAGAGGAAGACCCTCTAGATGTAATAAGATCTAGGTTGTATGATTCCTAGCCGGTTTTCGTAGCCTAGTAATTCTATGTTTGGAGTCTTGATGCATTTGCGAGTTCGAATCCATAGGGTCACTCGTAAATAGTTCAATTTAGTAGTCGTACCCTAATTGATGATCTTAAGAACATTCGGGTTAATTTGGTCGTACCATTAGCCTAGGGATTTGAGTTTGAATAATTGTTTGCATGTTTAATTCATGCGATTTTATGAATTAGGATATGGGAGGGGATCAAATCCTTGGACTAGGTTTTCAATTTATTTGTTGTCTTAATTTTATTATTTTTACGTTTTTAAATTATTTATATTTTCATGTTTAATAGTTGTTAGTCTCAATCCAAAACCCCCCTCCGGTTACTTTAGAAATACGTTAAGTTCAATTGAAATTCGATTACTCCCTGTGGGTTCGATCCATACTTATCCTACTAAACTCTAGTGTGGATTTGTTCGGAAAATTACAAATCATATTTTTGGGTGCCGGTGACAGCACATCAACAACACTATTTATGGCTAAATTTTATTCATTATCTTAAAATGATCTTTTCACGTGTTAATTATAATCTATATGGATCAAGAAATTGAGTTCTAGGTAGAAATTTTATCCATTATCTTAAAATGATCTTTTCACGTGTTAATTATAATCTATATGGATCAAGAAATTGAGTTCTAGGTAGAAATAGATTTAACATGTCCGCGAACATGATTAATTCAATAAAAGAAATTAAAAAAATAAAAAATCATGGAATAAACACTAGCTAGCCACAAATATTGTTGGGCTTTATTGGAAATCAAATACTTAGGTTTTATATTATCCTAATATATATATATATATATATATATATATATATATATATATATATATATATATATATATATATATATATATATATATATATATATATATAAAAGGTAATATTCCTTCCGTCACAAGAATACTTGCACACTATCTATCTTGATCCGTTCTAAAAATAATTGTGCATCCTAAAAATAGAAAGAATAAACAATATCAAATAACTTTACAATACTACAATATTGCAACAATGTCACCTTTTTTTTACACACGATCTAGTTAAAGTCAACTATATCATATACTTTATTCTAAATGCCCCTTTTATTTTTTACAATTTTTTTTTTTTTTATATTCTGTGTCACTAAATATGTGCAAGTATTTTTGGGATGAAATTACCTTTTTATCTGACTATGTGAATTTATTTTATAAAATGGATTCTCACAAACGCATACTAGAATCACATACTTCAAATGTCAATTATAATTTAATTCTTGTAAGCAATTAAAATTCACGGTCCAATCAAATGGCGACACGTGGATTTTATTGATTAAATATCAATTTTAATTTATTATATTTTATTTTTGGGATTTAATAAATTAATTCCTAAAATAGATTAATAAATAATTGATAATTAATTTAATACCCAACAAATTAAGTAGGGTTTAAATTAAGTAAAGCTTGACCCCTAAGTTAAGTAAAGCATGGAAGGTTCCAGAATCAAGTCAAATTAAGCAATGACCAATCAAGCTGTGATATATTTGGAACGGCCCAAGCCCGTATAACCAGGCCAAATCTGTCATGGACCAATCAGATTGCGAGATATTTATGGGGCATGCTCATTCCTCACCTATATAAGGAGTCCTCCTTCATTCACTACACACACTCAAAATACTTGAAGACATAAACGCTTTGAAGAGATCAAGAACACGAGCAGCGCTCCCTTGAGATCTTCAAGCATCTTCAAGTCAAGAACGGCAAACGATTCGGGATTAAGGTGCGGAGCCCCCCAAATCAAGCGTTCTTTATAAACTGAGTTCTTCGGTGTTCTTCGCGCCAAGAACAGCATACGACCCGGGATTAAGGTGCTAAGCCCCCCAGATCGAGTGTTCTTAGGATCAAGTACGTTTAATCCAAACAAAAGCTCGACGCTTCTGGATTAACGTTATAAGGTCCCAAATTCGAGTTCGGACAAGCTTCAACTGAAAATCCGACTCAACACACACACAGTCAACGCGATCAACGCAGTCAAGTCAAAGTCAAAGTCAAAGTCAAGCCAAATTGGTTCGAGAGAAAAATCAGAGGATTGATAGAGATTATTTCCTAAATTTTCAAGTTTAATCCTTCTGGATTATCATTGTAATTCTTTTGTGTTTATTTTATTATAAATACAAAATTTGTTATTACAAATTTTGGCACGCCCGGTGGGACAGTCTCTACCTCTCATCTCTTCTCTCTACAAGCTCGAAGTACGATATGACTCCTGTCAGGATTACTGTAGGTAGGACTGCTGCTTCTAAGCTCTCAGAGGCATTAACTGAATATGTTGCTGTTGTTACAAGGAGCATGTCAGAAAAAGCTCGTTCGGAAGCCTCATCTGGATCCAACCCTTCGGTTGAGGAGGCTTCGAGAAAACAACTACTTATGAAAGATGATAGTGATGAAGATTCTGCATCTTCAAACTCTTCATCTGACTCCGTTGCAGCTCCAGTAATGATGGCAGTCGCCACGACTGTTGAGGAACAATTAGCAAACATGATGAAAGCTATCGAGGGGCTCACGAAACACATAGAGGCTCAAGACACAAAGATCTCCCAATTGATGAAAAGAGACATTGCGGAGACTAGTCGTGCAAACGGAAAAGGAGTCATGGACGATAGTGAAGTGGAAGAGGTCACAAGGCGCCAGGCTATTGAAAAGGAGCAAACTCAAGGAACGTTGCCACTTTCAGCTGATGGAATGCTCCAAGTAGATCAACTCAAGGATATTATACTTGGAACAATAAAAGAAAGGTTTGAGGAGAATTCCAAGCCTACTGTTACTTATGTCAAGCCATACACGAAAAGAGTGGACAACTTGAAGTTGCCAGCTGGCTACCAGCCTCCCAAGTTCCAACAGTTTGATGGCAAGGGAAACCCGAGGCAGCATATAGCACACTTTATTGAGACCTGCCATGACGCTGGTACTTATGGAGATCATATGATAAGACAGTTCGTTCGCTCTCTCAAAGGAAATGCATTTGATTGGTATATCGACTTGCAAGCTGAATCCATTGATAGTTGGGCACAAATGGAACATGAGTTCCTTAATCGTTTCTACAGCACGAGGAGAACTGTTAGCATGAATGAGTTAACTAATACTCGTCAATTGAAGGAAGAACCTGTGATTGATTATATCAATCGATGGAGAAATTTGAGCTTAAATTGCAAGGACCGATTGTCCGGAGAGTCTGCTATTGAGATGTGTATCCAAGGGATGGAATGGAATCTCCTTTATATACTCAAATGAATTCAACCTAAGACTTTCGAAGAGTTGGCTACCAGGGCCCATGACATGGAGTTAAGTATGGCTGCTAGTGGAATCAAACATTCACCGATGTCGGACTCCTACAAGTCTAAAGATAAACAAGATTTCAAAAGGGGGGGCAAGTCCTATGTTAAAAGTTCCAACAAAGAGTCAATGGCCACAAATATTATGACGGTCAAGGTTCGAAAGAATGAAAATGATAAGAAAGACAAAGGGAAGCAAGTTGCCCAAGAGTGGGGGCAAAGAAGGTTAACTCTGAAGGAGATGCAAGAAAAAGAGTATCCATTTCTGAACTCAGACCTTTCTGGCATATTTGATGATCTGATGAAAAATAAGCTCCTTGACCTTCCTGAGATGAAACGTCCAGAAGAAGCCGACCGAACTAATGACCCAAAATACTGCAAGTATCATAGGTTGGTGAGTCATCCAATTCATGATTGTTTCGTTCTTAAGGAAAAGATCATACAACTAGCTAAGGAAGGGAAAATCGTGTTAGAAGATGAGGCGGGCATAAACTTCACTTCTGTAGAAGAAAGTCATAATGGAGGATCATGTCATGTCGTGAATGAGGACAATGAAAGCGAACAACTTGAAACTAAGGGTAAAGCTTACTCCATGAAGGTGACCTTCACGGATGAAGATATGTTGTTGGGTATGCAATCTCATAATCGACCTCTATTTGTGACTGGTTATACTAAAGGGATGCGAGTAAATCGCATACTTATTGATGGAGGTTCGGCAGTGAACATTTTGTCCTTGAGAATGTTGAAGAAGATAGAAATACCAATGGATGAACTAATCCATAGCCGATTGATGATCCAAGGGTTCAACCATGAGGGACAAAGGACTCTCGGCACAAGACAATGAAAGCGAACAACTTGAAACTAAGGGTAAAGCTTACTCCATGAAGGTGACCTTCACGGATGAAGATATGTTGTTGGGTATGCAATCTCATAATCGACCTCTATTTGTGACTGGTTATACTAAAGGGATGCGAGTAAATCGCATACTTATTGATGGAGGTTCGGCAGTGAACATTTTGTCCTTGAGAATGTTGAAGAAGATAGAAATACCAATGGATGAACTAATCCATAGCCGATTGATGATCCAAGGGTTCAACCATGAGGGACAAAGGACTCTCGGCACAATAGTTCTTGATTTGCTAATTGATGAGATGAAATCCACAGTCCTTTTCCATGTTATTGATGCAAAAACTTCCTACAACATGCTTTTGGGGCGTCCATGGCTACATGAGAATGGCGTGATTCCTTCTACATTGCACCAGTGCTTCAAATATAGTGAAGGTGACAACGTGAAAAGAGTATTCGGTGATGACAAGCCATTTACTGAAGCTGAAGCTTACTTTGCCGATGCTAAATATTTCTTCAAGAGTACAAATGAAGTAAAGCGTAAAGAAGCCCCGGTGCAAGATAATGGGGGCAATAAACAAATAAATGATGAGGAAGGTAGTACATCATATGCCACTCTCAAGGAGAACAAAGGCAAAGGGCTTGAGACCTCGGAAGAGTTAACGTTGCCTTTAACAAAAATTGATGCTAGTAAACTTTCTTCTCCACCACTCAAAGGATTCACACGTCCTATTGAAGGACCAAAGACCGAACATGGTGAAGTGTTTGAAGCCGAAATAACCAAGTCGTATAGTCCACAAGCTTATAAACTCCTTATGAAGGCTGGTTATGAACCAAGGGAAAAAGCGATGGCGAGCAAGGTGTGTCAAGAAACTATCAACCCACCAGGACATGGGTCACACTTTCAGGAAGGCTAAGCCAGGTTTGGGATATGTCCCTCAAAAGCCAGTCCGCATTGCAATTAGAAGAGCAAGTGCAAATTATATCACCGAGGGAGAAGCTTTATCCACGGAGGATATGTTTGATGCAAGTAGTAGGGAAGTCAAGAGAATATCTGTTTTTGAAAGGCTTGGGAGTGTCTTCGAAAGGCTTGGACCCTGTAAAGGGAAGTGTAGGAGGCAAAATCATGTCAAGTCCCTTAACCTCTGAAAACTCCGGAGTCAAAATCCATCTCGTATCAAGCGGCAAAATATCTTGACTATCTCAAGCGGAAGAGTATTGAAAGCTAAGGTGCGAAGAATCGTCTTTACCAAAGATGATAGTAATAATGATAGAGAAAGTGTAGCTTCCACCAATCATATTACTGCTGTGGAAGATTCTCAAATGGAGGAAGTAGATGCTGAAGATGCCCCTCCACAATTTGAAGAAGGAGTGAAAGCCACTGTTGATGAATTGAAAGAAATTAACTTAGGTGATGAAAATGACCCACGTCCTACCTACATAAGTGCTCTGCTAGATGTTGAGGAAGAAACAAAGTATGTCAACCTTTTGCGAGAATTCAGAGATGTCTTTGCATGGTCGCATAAGGAAATGCCAGGCTTAGATCCGAAAATTGCAGTGCACCACTTGTCCATTAAAAAGGGAATTCGGCCAGTTAAACAAATGCAGCGTCGATTTCGATCAGAGTTGATTCCTTTGATTGAGGACGAGATTAATAAGCTTCTTGAAACAGGCAAGATCCGAGAAGTCAAATATCCTACATGGATTTCCAATATCGTGCCGGTAAGAAAGAAAAATGGGCAACTCAGAGTATGTGTTGATTTCCGAGATTTGAATTTGGCATGTCCGAAAGATGACTTTCCATTACCAATTACTGAACTCATGATTGATGCAACAACGGGGCATGAGGTCCTTTCATTTATGGATAGGTCATCTGGCTACAATCAAATTGGTTTGGCTCCTGAGGATCAAGAGAAGACAGCCTTTCATACTCCGAAAGGGATATATTGCTATAATGTTATGCCATTTGGCTTAAAGATTGCTGGTGCCACTTATCAGCGAGCCATGCAAAAGATATTTGATGACATGCTTCATAAGATTGTCGAATGCTATGTTGATGATATTGTGGTGAAATCAAAGGAAAAGAAAAATCATTTTCATAATCTAAGGCGAGTGTTTGAACGATTAAGAGAGCATCAACTCAAGATGAATCCGCTCAAGTGTGCATTTGGAGTTTCATCTGGGAAATTTCTTGGGTTTATTGTTCGCCGTCGAGGGATTGAAATTGAGAAAGCAAAGATTGACGCAATCATGAAAATGCATGTGCCTCGGAACATACATGAACTCAAAAGTCTGCAAGGAAAGTTGGCATACTTAAGGAGATTCATATCAAACTTAGCTGGCCGATGCCAGCCATTTAGTCATCTCATGAAGAAGGGCAGCATATTCGAATGGGATGAAGCTTACAATAATGCTTTCAATAGCATTAAAGAATACTTGATGAAGGCACCAGTGTTGAGTGCTCCAATACATGGACGTCCGTTAATTCTCTATCTAGCTGCTCAAGAGCGTTCTGTGGGAGCTTTGCTTGCACAAGAAAATGATGATGGCAAAGAAAGAGCTCTATACTATCTAAGTAGAACCATGACTCCAAACGAGTTGAAGTATTCACCCATTGAGAAGATATGTTTATCCCTTATCTTCGTGATTCAGAAGTTGAAACATTATTTTCAAGCTCATACAGTTCGGCTAGTTTCGAAAGCCAACCCACTAAAATTTGTCATGTCAAAACCAGTACTCTCTGATCGGCTTGCAAGATGGTATCTCCAACTGCAACAGTTTGAGATCGTGTACGTCCCTCAAAAGGCCGTAAAAGGACAAGTGTTGGCAGATTTTCTAGCTGATCATCCAATGCCTGCTGAATGGGAACTATCTGATGAACTCCCCGATGAAGATGCTTTCACTGTGGACATAGTTTCTGCTTGGAAGATGTATTTCGATGGAGCATCTCATTGAGAGGGAGCTGGTGCGGGAGTCGTGTTTGTAACATCCAGTGGTGAAGTTCTACCCTTCTCATTTTCCTTAATGGAAAATTGCTCCAACAATGTGGCTGAGTATCAAGCACTCATACTTGGTTTGGAAATGGCTGTCGATATAAAGCAGCTACACCTTAGAGTGTATGGTGATTCGCTATTGGTGATAAATCAACTCCTTGGAGTGTATGAAGTGAAGAAGCCTGAGTTGTTCCCCAATTACAAGTATGCTCAAAAGCTTATGGGTTATCTCGGTGATGTTGATATTAAGCATCTGTCTAGAAGAGAGAATAAACAAGCTGACGCCCTCGCTAAGTTAGCATCAACTATAGCTATGCCAGAAATGCAAATTCAAGTACCGGTGTGTAGAAGTTGGGTTGTACCACCAATCTTTGAAGATGATGATTATGAAGAAGTTGAAAATCATGTGGTGGAGGTTTTCGAAATTGAAGAAGAAGATTGGCGCCAACCACTTGTGGATTATTTGAAATATGATAAGTTGCCTAACGATCCACGACAAAGAGTTGATATTCGGCGTCGGGCACCTCGGTTCATCTACTTCAAGGGTACACTTTATAGAAGATCATTCGATGGAATTTTCTTGAGATGCTTGGGTAAGGAAGAAACTATTCAAGCAATAGAGGAGGCTCACTCCGGAATTTGCGGTGCTCATCAATCCGGACCGAAGCTACATTTCAGAATTAAAAGGATGGGCTACTATTGGCCAACCATGGTGAAGGTTTGCATGGATTACGCACAAAGATGTCAAGCTTGTCAGTACCATGGAAATCTGATTCATCAACCTCCGGAGCCTTTGCATCCAACAGTCGCTTCATGGCCTTTTGATGCTTGGGGTTTAGATGTGGTGGGGCCGCTTACAAAGTCATCTGGTGGTCATCTCTACATTCTTGCGGCAACCGATTACTTTTCAAAGTGGGCCGAAGCTGTGCCTCTAAGGGAAGTGAAGAAAGAAAATGTTGCTGATTTCATCCGGATTAACATCATTTATAGATATGGTGTTCCGCGCTACATCATCACTGATAATGGAAAGCAGTTCAGCAACAGTTGGATTGATAAGCTATGTGAGAAGTTTGATTTCAAACAAAAGAAATCTTCAATGTATAACGCAGCTGCTAATGGTCTTGCCGAAGCTTTCAATAAGACATTGTGCAGTTTGTTAAAGAAGGTGGTGTCCAAGTCGAAAAGAGATTGGCATGAAAGAATAAATGAAGCTTTATGGGCATACCGCACCACCTATAGAACACCTACTCAAGCCACTCCGTATTCCTTGGTGTATGGTGTTGAGGCTGTTGTGCCTCTCGAAAAGCAAATCCCTTCTTTGAGGATGGCCATAAAAGAAGGCCTCACCGAGGAAGAAAATGCAAAGTTACGTCTCCAAGAGTTAGAAGCGTTAGATGAAAAGAGGTTGGAAGCACAACAAAGACTCGAGTGTTACCAATCTCGTCTTTCTAGAACATACAACAAGAAAGTGAAGGTACGTTCTTTTCAAGTTGGTGATTTGGTGCTTGCTGTGAGAAGACCTATAGTAGTCACCCATCGCGTTGGAAATAAGTTTCTACCCAAGTGGGATGGCCCTCATGTTGTGAAGGAAGCCTACACAAATGGCGCATACAAGTTGATCTCAGAAGATGGCGTGAATATTGGCCCTATAAATGGGAAGTTCTTGAAACGCTACTACGCGTAAAACAAATACATATACAACGCTCCATGACGCACGAGCCTAAACTGCATGTTACTCCTGGTCCGCATGAGTGTAAACTGTGTACGACGAACTCCTGGTCCGCATGAGTATAAACTGTGCATGACACCCACCAAAGGTAATTATATGTGGTTAAACTATTAATTCACCCCACTCAGATATTTTAAGTGGTTAAAGCATTAAATATCCTACTTTGTCTAAAGTGGTTAAAGAATAGTCACTCCTGGCCCGCATGAGTTTAAACTGTGTACGGCACCCCCCATTCAAAACCAAATCGTGTCCCTTTGAACTACGTTATGACTTGATCCTCTTTAAAGAGGTACGTAGGCAGCTTAGCATTTTGTTAAGTTCAGTCATGTTTCGGTTTGTTCACATCAAGTTTGTGAAGCAAAGCAATAAGTTGAAGTATGTAAAATAGTGAGTAAGTATCAGACATAGTGATGCAAATAAGGAGTTAATGATGGATAACAAGAAGAAGAATAAGAGATAAGGGATAAAAAGCACTTTATTGATAATATCATTAAGTGAACAAAATAAAATGGAGGTATTAAGGTGAGTTGGTTTCAAAAGAAATTAATGAAAAATATCCATAGTGGATAGCTCCTCTCGAGCGTCTGTCAAAGCTTGCGTAACGCTCTTCAATTCGTCAGCGATGGAATCTTCTAAGGTCGGTGTTTTCTTCAGTACACTAATATTCCTTGCAGCAGTTTGAGCTCCAAGCTTTGCACTTTGAATAGATTGGCGGAGACGTTCAGTTGTTTGTGACATGGTTTTCTTCTCCTTCAGCAGAGTCTCGATCTTCGTTTCAATCTGCTTCAATTTAGTTTCAGATTCTTGCAGTTGCTTGGTCTCTGTAGCCTCTTGGTCTTTGTATTCATGGGCGCGCTTCTTTGCATCAATTAGACGCTTTTCAATGTCTTTCTTGGTTATTCCATCAGCAAGTTTTATCTTCATGGTGTCATACGCATCGGCTTTAGAGAGTAGGAAATTAAATGATTGTTCTAGAGCGGATCCGTCAATTCCTTGAGCGCTTTTGAAGGTGTCCACCATCTTAAGCCCTTCATTCCTCACAGAAGATAATGCGTTGACAGGGGTTCTTCTTAGTTTTTCTTGAAAGCGTTTCCACACTGCCAAGTTAACTAGTTTCCTAGCGTCCATAATTTCTTTATCAAAGACAAATTATGTAATGTCTGGAGCTTGGGCCGCAGAAATTAATGGGGGAGATTTATTCATGATAGGAGAAATGTGATCCGAAAGGTCATCATCAATTAAGATTTCGGGGGCTACAACAGAGGTTGATCCTTCTTCATTCGAGTCATCATAATCAGAACCAAATACATCATGCATGTACTAAAAAAAAAGGAGTAAAAGAGATGGTAAGAAAATATGTGCAAGAATGGATGTATATGAATTATGATTAGAAGGGATTAAAACCTTAGCCTTAGTTGTCGGGGTAAGCATCGGAGATTTGGTTTTTTTGATCCGCTTCGGGTTGTGGTCGGTTGTGCTCTCATTTGAATGTGAGAGACCGTTCTTTCTCTTTCCGGCTCCATTAGACCTCCCTACAATCACCTTTCGAAGGGGCGGGGCCTCTAGTGATACAGCTTCCTCATCAGCTTTGGCATTATCTGAATTATTAACGATGTCAACTTCTTCTTCCATATCCTGGTTAAGAACAGCATCAGCCAACTTCAACACATTATCCAAGAGGTAGGTGCCATGAATTTGAGATAGCCACTGTTCGTATTCTGGGGAGCAAAAGTTTTTAAATTCTGAAGGTGCGCATGGGAAAGTTGCGGTAGATTGAGAATTACGCAAAGTGCATTGCTTCCAATATTGAAGTCCTTGTTCTAGGGTGGTCTCTCGAATGTCTGTTTTCATTCTTCCTGGAGTATCTTGGTAAAAGCCGAATTGGCGACTAAATCGATGTGGGTTGTAGGGTTCAATAAGAAAGCCTCCACTCTGTCGCAAGGTAATATAATTGGTACGAATAGCAATAAAGTAGGCCCAATCACGCCAAGATGCTTTGTCATGGTCAGTATACCATATGGGATCTGTTGTTGGGAGGACGTTGCAAGACAAGAAAGTTTTGTTTCCGTTTTGAATCTTTTTGCGAGCACCAACTGAACTAAAGGATTTTGCTCCATTTTCGCCTGAGTAGGTCACCATTGAGGGTATTTTTAATCCATGAGGGTTCAGGTAATGAGTTTGAAAGTAATGAGCCAGCCAAGTATAAACGAAGTGCACAGGAAATGTTGACTTCACTTCAGAGGGTCTAAGTTCATTAGAAATGTTATTCAGACCTCGGTATATGCTTGTCAAAACTGGAACAGCAAGGCAAATTGATTTTCCTGTAGCCATCAAACTTGCTACCTTGAAGGTACCAGGACGTATCATGTCTACTTCGTCATTAGGAAGTACAAAAGAGCAAAGCCAGCAGGCTAAGTGGGCAGCTAGATACGTTTCCTCTTGTTCTTTAGCATCAATATGAAGCATCTTGAAGGGGTCCGTTTCTATGGAAGTCCATTTCTTGCAGTCGTCGAGGATACCCTTGGGATTGTGCATACTCTTGAGGCGTGTTTTTCTTTCACTTGCTACACGTGGAGGGGGCTGCTTGTGTTTCTTAGGTCTACGACACCAAAAGCTCACCCATTGAGAAAGTGAAATAAGGTCAGTACCATCACGACTACGGAGTCTGTGATAGGCATGTAGTAAGTGTTGACAACTAGGTGGGATACGTAATCCAGTGGCGTCACGCTCGTTCAAAAGTTCTGGCTTGTCGGGCACAACTTCTTCATATATGTGACCAGCTAGCGGCAATCCTGCCCAGTTATACAAATCCCATAGAGAAATCGACATTTCTCCAAAGGAAGTAAGTAAGGTATTTGTGGTAGGGCACCACGCCTCGCAAAAAGCTTTGATGATCTCAGGATTGCATTCATATGTGAATAGAGAAGCAAAGATAGGGTCATAAAGCATTATTTTCTCAAGTTTAGAGCGATATCTGCTTAAAACAACTTCAGTCCATTCCCAATACCCTGGGATGTAATGAAATTCCCCGAGAAAATTCATTGATTTGCCCCATGCTGCATTACCCTCGATTATTTGGCGCCCTAGTGTGGGTAAAGGACCAGTTTTTAGCTTCTCCTTTGTATGGTGAGCCGATCTCAAAACTACAACTCCAGTTTCGTCCAATTTCTTGTCTCTGGTCCAAGTTGTTAGGTTAAAGATGTTATCCTCTTGAGTTAACTTCTCTATAGGTTGACCCATGAGAGGCCTTTCGATTGAAAGACGAGTTACTATGTCTGATAGTGGACGTTGGGTATCAAGAATCAGCAACTGACGCTCCTTGGAATCTGTTATATGACTCTTGAACTTAACCATCCTGAAGTTAAGTGTGGCTGAAAAATGAGTGAAAGGAATGTTAGAAAGCAATAGTAGGGCTTGGAAATAATTTAAGTTTATGAATTTTAACAATTAAAGGAGCTCGGAATAAATTTATGAGAACAATTAGTTAGTAAAATTCAAAGTTTTAAATCCATGAAGGAAGAAGCCCAAGGTGTTAAAGTAGTCAATTAAAATAATTCATGCATGCCCAAATTATGTGAAGCCCAAGATACTAAATAGTTGGAAGCCCAAAGTTGTTAAATGGTGGGCTCAAGTTAAGTATGCAGCCCATTAAACATGTTGAGTCCATCCTTTGGTCAAAATTGGAGGGCTTGAATCTCCCAACTGGTAATTCCAGTTCGAAGGCGCAGCAAGTAGCCTTCCCCTCCGCGAAGCAGTTTCCCCTCGTCGAGCAGCTGCCGTCGATCACGCACCCGGTTGCCAGTTTCTTCTCGCGCCGCTGCCGAAAAACACGAACTCCCACCTGCTCCGCACGCCACTCGCCGAGCGCGAAGCAGTTTCCCCTCGTCGAGCAGCTGCCGTCGATCATGCACCCGGCTGCCAGTTTCTTCTCGCGCCGCTGCCGGAAAACACGAACTCCCACCTGCTCCGCACGCCACTCGCCGAGCGCGAAGCAGTTTCCCCTTCTCGCGCAGCTGCCGTCGATCACGCCCCGGCTGCCAGTTTCTTCTCTCGCCACTTCACCACCCGAGAACAGCGAGCAGTCGACGGGCGCAGCGCGCAATCAACACACACAGTCTGCGCCGCTGTCCCTTCTCTCGCCACTTCACCATCCGAGAACAGCGAGTAGTCGACGGGCGTTTCTCGCCGGATTGGATTGCCGCTGTCAACGGCTCACCCATTCAGCCGATGTCATCGCCGATGCCCGCGAGCAGACGCCGCCCGGATCTGTTTCATGACCACGCCGCCGCTGCCCCACCGGCCAGTCATCGGAGCCCATGGATATCTCGCAGGGTCGACTGAAGCCGCCGTGATCCTCCCATCACCACCGACAGTAGTTCTTAGCTGTCGACATCATCGGGAGCCCCGTCATGATATAGTCAACACAGTGCGCAATCGAGCCATGCCAACAAACCGCAAACCCTGTCAGCCGTTGCCGTCGTTGAATCCTTCTTCACCGGTCTGGTCAATCGTCGGTAACAGCCATAACCAAGGGTCGTAACACCACCATGTATGTTGCTGCAAATCACTGCCGGTCTGATCCCATCAACATTACATACTACCGCCTCAACCTCTCACTTTTAGCAACACGGGACAAGGACAAGGCTCGCTATCGATTTCTCAAAAGAGAAAGGATAGCAAGGACGAGGCTCGCCGTAGATTTTATCCAATGAGAAAGAGGGGCAAGGACAAGGCTCGCTATCGATTTCTCAAAAGAGAAAGGATAGCAAGGACGAGGCTCGCCGTAGATTTTCTCCAATGAGAAAGAGGGGCAAGGACAAGGCTTGCTATCGATTTCTCAGAAGAGAAAGGATAACAAGGACGAGGCTCGCCGTAGATTTTCTCCAATGAGAAAGAGGGGCGAGGACAAGCATGTTGCTAAGTTCTTGGTTGAAGACAGGTACAACAAGCAAACAAGACGAATAAACAATTAAAAAAAAAAAACAAATTAAGGAATTGAAAGCTTACACTTGTAGATTGAATTCTTTGGATGATGTGTTTTGATTGAGTGTTTCGTCTTGACAGCTTCTTGGGCCGATGCTGAAGAAAAAAAAAATTTTTAGAGACACTTTATGCTACACTTTGAAAAGAAAAAAGAAAAATTCAAATAAGAGAAGGAAGAACCACGAATTGAAGTGAATATCTTGTTTGTTGGATAGCTTTGATAAAAAAAATTGAGTTCATGAGGTACCATTATATAGTAGTGGGTTCATGGATAATTATGGACTCATGGATAATTATGGAAATTATTTGTGGATAATTATAGAAGCTACTAGTGGACTCATGGATAATTATGGAGATTATTGTGAGGTGCGCAAGCTCTACAAAATTGTAGGAGATTCTTTACTACAAATAACTTTGATAATTTTGGGTAAGGTTCATGAAATCTTGGTGAACAAGAAACAAATCTTTTGCGATTCCTTCACAACAAGACATTCTGTCCGTGAACAAATCGCAAGGGGGCATTTGTAAGCAATTAAAATTCACGGTCCAATCAAATGGCGACACGTGGATTTTATTGATTAAATATCAATTTTAATTTATTATATTTTATTTTGGGGATTTAATAAATTAATTCCTAAAATAGATTAATAAATAATTGATAATTAATTTAATACCCAACAAATTAAGTAGGGTTTAAATTAAGTAAAGCTTGACCCCTAAGTTAAGTAAAGCATGGAAGGTTCCAGAATCAAGTCAAATTAAGCAATGACCAATCAAGCTGTGATATATTTGGAACGGCCCAAGCCCGTATAACCAGGCCAAATCTGTCATGGATCAATCAGATTGCGAGATATTTATGGGGCATGCTCATTCCTCACCTATATAAGGAGTCCTCCTTCATTCACTACACACACTCAAAATACTTGAAGACATAAACGCTTTGAAGAGATCAAGAACACGAGCAGCGCTCCCTTGAGATCTTCAAGCATCTTCAAGTCAAGAACGGCAAACGATTCGGGATTAAGGTGCGGAGCCCCCCAAATCAAGCGTTCTTTATAAACTGAGTTCTTCGGTGTTCTTCGCGCCAAGAACAGCATACGACCCGGGATTAAGGTGCTAAGCCCCCCAGATCGAGTGTTCTTAGGATCAAGTACGTTTAATCCAAACAAAAGCTCGACGCTTCTGGATTAACGTTATAAGGTCTCAAATTCGAGTTCGGACAAGCTTCAACTGAAAATCCGACTCAACACACACACAGTCAACGCGATCAACGCAGTCAAGTCAAAGTCAAAGTCAAGCCAAATTGGTTCGAGAGAAGAATCAGATGATTGATAGAGATTATTTCCTAAATTTTCAAGTTTAATCCTTCTGAATTATCATTGTAATTCTTTTGTGTTTATTTTATTATAAATACAAAATTTGTTATTACAATTCTTCATCGATAATTATTGTATTGGCAAATGATCTCTACATGTAGTATATGTATTGCAATTTAAACTGACTTAATATATATTTTAAAAATAAAGTCAAACTCCAACATGTATTCAACCATTTATCCGCATGTGTCTAATTAATGAAGGCGAAATTAGAAGGATAGTATTAAAAAAAAAAAAAACAAACAAATTAGGGGTGTTTGAGAATTGAGTGTGTCCAGGGTGAGGGGTTAGGGGACACTGGGCCCCTGAACTTCTAAAAATTACTAGTATAGATATAGAAATTTTCTTGAAATACTTTTGTGTCCAAGTGGTGAAGTGAGGATGTTTTAGTTTTAAAGGTCCCGTGTTCGATTCATGCAGCACTGTTATTTTTTTCCTCTCTTTTATTTATTTATTTTCCCTCTAAATAACATATTTATTTAATAATTTTAATGACTTTAGTTTCAAAATTGTTACTCTTACATAATACAATTAAAAATACTAAAACATCTTTAGAAAAATGTTAATAAAAGTTGGTAAATAAAATAATTCTTCTTAAAATTTGTAGAACAAAAAACACGAACTATTGTATGAGAAAAGTTGGGCCCCCCTCGACGGAAATCCTGCGTCCGCCACTGAGTGTGTCAATTCCGGATTTAAAATACTCTAGGGCGTGGTACTGTGGAATGGGTGGGAATGGAATCGTCATTCATAATTATATTCACATTCCTGCTGGTATGTTTTTAGTAATAGGAATCACAATTCCAAATGAATGAGTATTCCCTTACATGTGGAAATGGACATTCCTGCTACCCCATGGTATTGCTCATTTCATTCCCTCATTCCCCCCACCCCACCCCACCCCACCCACACACACACACACACACACACACACACACATATATATTATATATAATTATAATTATAAATAATATTCTTTTAATTTATACAACATTTATTTATATAATTATAAATATGTTACTATTTTTCTACTTAACATGTAATATTTATTAAAATCATTTGTATTAAATTATTTAATAAAAAATAAAATAATAAATCATTTAAAATCTAAATAAAATAATTAAATATTTTTATATACTCAAATCAGTAAAAAATATATAATTAAATGAAATTCTTAAAAATTTTAAATATAAATGTATATAACTATTTTAATATTTATTCAAAATAAAAATTAGTAAATTATATATAAAATTAATATTATTAATTAAATTGAATATATACATGTAATATAAATATAAATATAAATTTTTATACATAGTTTAATATTTTTTAATATATATATAAATTTTTTATTTGTATTTTAAATTTTATTTATATTTAAAAAATATTAATATTTTATTTTATTTATAATTTAATATTTTTCTATAATTATAAAATATGTAAAATCTTTATTAAAATTTTAAATAATTTAATATTTTAAATAAATTAAATTTTAAATGTAATATTATAAAAATACTATTAATGATATTGAAATTATTAAGGAATACAAATTCTATAACTTGAGTTATTCTTGAACCATACCAATCATAATAAAAATAATTTTTAATCACTCCATTCCAATTATTATTCCATTCATAAGTTCATTCCACTCCCATGTTATTCCATTCAGTCATACCAATCTATCCGTTAGAGATATAATGGCATTTCTTGAAAATAAATATATAATATATGTATTAGATATGAGTATTTTTTATTTTTTTTATAAATAAAGTGCATGAAAGAATGATGATTAATTTGATTTTTTGATTTTTTTTTAGATAGGTTCAAGCTTTTGTAGGACAATAAAAAATAAAAAGTAAAATATCTAAAGAGTTGGTCTTGCGTGCTCTCGGGGCACACCGTGCGCCTTTAGAATTTAGTACTATGGGTAAGGGTACATTATTTTGTTCTAAAGGGTATACACTTTAATTAATAAGGGTACACCATTTTATTCTAAATGGTATACACTTTTCATTAATATTTTTTATTTTTTTTAGAAAATAAAAAGTACACATAATACAAAATTCTAAAGCTGCACGGCGTGTGCCCGTGCACCCGGGTGTACACAAATTTTTGTCTAGAAGGAGACGGATAGAGTATAAAACTAATCAAAATTGAGAAATTCTTTTTTTATTTAATTGAAAAGTATATATTTTTAAAAATCTTTTTATATATAGCCTGAAAAGTTAAGGAGGATTTAGTGGGTTGATTATTGGGGTTTAATTAGTAAAGACATATAATTAGTTTGTTTACTTGAAAAATGTTGAATAATATATTTATTTATTTAAATATGATGGGTATAACTTTCTTTAAATAACATTGTTTATACTTAACGTTTTTCAAGATTACTTTTAATAAAAGTAGATATATATAGTGATGGATAAATACTGAAACACAAATTTCAATGGTGAGATTCTATTAATTGGAGGTGCAGTTTGGTAATGCATGAACAAAGACTAGTATTAATTTATGTAAAAAATTAATTAATTAATTAATTAATCTTAAAATGTTGTTTAAGTCATGGGGACTGCACCTTATTTTGTGGCCAAATCCTCCTCGTGCTACCAATGTCCAACATCGTTATTCTATTCAACATTTCAATGCATTAAATTATCATATATTTAATCCCATTTATATTTTAGATTTTCTATTTTCATACATTCGACTAAATTCAAATATTATTTTAAATAATTTCTTCAAATAAATTTAAATTTTAAATTTTAAATCACACCTACATAACATAATTGATATTTTATTTATTATTTAAAATATTATATTATCATTAAAACGTAAACAAATTAGATCAATAATTTAGTAAGTTCTCTCCATGTTCATTATTTATAAAATAAATATTATTATTATTGTTTTGGATTTTTATGCACAATCCAATTATTTGCATAATTACTAATTGAAAAACTCTCTTGTGAGACGAGTCAACCCATCATTAAAGTATGCTTATTGTAGAAACAAATTATGATTATTTGTAGTTAAAGTATGTCAATAATAAATTATATTATAACACGCTGAAATCATAATTTAATGCATAATTCAGCATACTTTAGAAAACATACTTTAACAACCATTAAACATACTTTATCTAAAAATAAGTATACTTTAACACGTCTCAAGTAAATAGCGTAAGAGAATTTGTCTTACTAATTACTATAGTTCAAAGAAAAATAAAAAGAAATTTAATTAACTCCCGCTTTAAATTTGATTGGGTGGCCCTATATATATATGTCAACAAACTTTTCAAATCAATTTCAACACTTCTATGATTATTCAATTAGGGGAATATCATCCCATAAGTTCAAAAAGCAAAGCAAATAAAATAAAATAAAATAAAATAAAATAAAATGATTAACAGATAATTATGCTATTTATTTAACCTGTGTCATTTATATAGTATATATATAGTCGGCCCAGTGGTGTGAAAGTGACCTTTTGTAACTTAACTATCAACTTAAAAAAAAATTGTTTCCATGTGATCTTTTAGTCTTCTACTTACATTTAACAACAAACTAATTTTCATATTTTTTTGTTAGGTTAAAATCTGACAGTTTGTGGATTAATTAAGACTATACATCTTGTTGTCTTAATCATGTTCATATATATATATATATATATATATATATATTAATTCAAGATTCAAAACATTATTTTACTTAAATTAATATTACCTCTTTCTTAGTTTTTATAGAACATATATATAAATCAATGATGAATGTGTCTGATGTAAATTACATGTAAATCTATCAATGCTGAATGTGTGTGATGTAAATTACAATAAATCTTGTAATTTAAAAATTGTAAATATAGTTATACCATTAAATATTTTAAACCGTAATACTAATTACATCAAACTTTAGGAATTCGTAATATGTGACATAGACCAATTGAACTTTGTGATTCACATAAATAACTATTTGAACTCGATTTAAAGTGTTTACCCTCAATCCCACACAATTTTGCTTAAAACATTTGTTTGTTGGTTTTTTAATTTAAATTTAATTTTATTTAATTCATTTCTTATTTTAGTTGGGATTAATAAAATCAAATTATATAAATCTCTTACCCACGTTATATTCTCTCTTAAACATCACATCCTACTTTTATACTGTATATTGATTTGACATAAAATTAAAATTTTTCCTAATTAAATTCTCAAAACAAACCTAAATTAATGTTGAATATACTAAATCTAATTAATTTAAAATCTATCATTCTTTAAACTCAAAATAAACACCATCGTGAAACCTCATGAAATCTGAAGAATTAGTTAAATTAATGAACAAACAAATTAACTAAAATAAGTGGGACCCTTTACTAATCATTGGCCAAGATCAATAATTCAATATAAATGTATTTGGTGGACTGTTAAATGAAAGATTCCAAACTCTTTGACCAAGAGGGACAAAATTAGTAAAATACATCTAAATGATTTTTTTTTCTTTTCTAAACACATTTTCATATCTTATCTAGCTAGATAAAAATGTATATTCATTTGAAATTATAATAATAAGAAGAAAGACACCGTTATTAACAAATCATGCATGTATATAATGTAAGTACTCAATACATGATACAAAATCTTGATTTTTAATTTATTGGAAAGTTTTTATACCCCGTATATATGTGTGTGAGTGCTTTATTTATAATACTACTCTTAAAATTTATTGTTGACTCCTACAGGTTTATTATATTTTCACATTATCTTCTTTAAACTTTTATTTAGTCAGTCATAAACTTATTCATATGTATTAATTATTGTTAAATGATCACATCATCTAAAAGTTTAAACTCGTAGAATGAGTGTCATTTAATATATTAACTAGTATAAAGCCCGTGCGATGCACGTGATATATGTATTTTTTAATAAATTAAGTTAGTAATATAATAGTAAAAAAATATAAAAAAATATATTAATTAAATTAATATGAATATATATTATTTTATAAATTAATATTAGAGTATGTATAAAAAATCAAAATAATAATAGAATGACATGTCATCGGCAAATTTAAGAAAATATGCCATATATGTATAAAAAAAACTATAAAATAGTATTATTAAGATAAAGATATATTTTTTTTAATAAATTGAAAAAATATAAATACAAAATAGCAAATAACTGAAACACTTGACTTCATATTCTATTCAATTATATACACAAAAATAAATAAATAAATAAGAAAATCTTTAAATCAATCTTTTAAAATTAATTATAATAATTAAGAAAGGAATATAAATGACAATCAATTTTTTAAAATTAATTATAAAAATTTAAAAAAGGTGATACTATTGCAACCCAAAACTTTACTAATGGCACCAAATCCTTAAAAAAATTTATGTAAAATTACAATTTTAACACTTCACTCATATAAGATCTCTATCTTTAATTAATGCTTTGAATACCCTAATCACTTTCTAAACCCACAACATAGAACAGGTATGCGAAATCTTCACCTTCCTCGCTGCTACTTTGCCGCCCTTCAATTCATGTTCAATTTGATAACAACTTTCGTATTGTAAAGGTTGTGGCTTCTAGTGATCCGGGCCGCCACTCATGAACAATCATTTTGGTGGGCGGATTGCGATGAAAGCTCTTCATTTCCTACTATGGACTCGACGATTATATTTTCCTACGGCTTAACATGCCTTACATGAACCAAGTTGAATAATATCATCAAATTATTGTAAAATGATAAATACATTACCAAATTGCTATTTTTATATATAATTAAACAAATAATAAGGAAAAGCTTATAGGTATCTTCTCATATTTCTTCTTGTCTGCCATTGTCGATGAAAAGTGAAAGAAACATGATTATTATCATGTTATTACATAATAAATATATACGCTCTAAAATTAATATGTTTTAATAATAATTTAAAAAATTATTGAAGAAATGCTAATGTGATCCTTTCATCTTTCTCCGATGAAAAGTGGAAGGAGCAGGTTTGAATAAGGGGATATTGGGTGTATAAAGCAATTTGAAAATATTGAAGTGGGTATTGGGTGTATTAAGTTATTTGAAAATATTAGAACATATACAAAGTACATGGTTAGAATTGTAGAATAGCATTTTTAAAAAATTCGAATACTCTCAGCAAAGTTTGAGTAGCAATAGCGCCGCCCTTAAGAAAAATGATCCACACCATTCAAGGAATTTTTTTCCAAAAAATATTCAAAATTCAAAAATCATTGAAGAATAATTTAAAGTAGAAAAGTAATAATGATTTAAAAAGTAGAAATAAGAAATATAATATCACAAAAATACCTTTATCTATTGTTCAATTAAAATATATATACGCACAAAACAAAATAAATTAAATTAAAATTAAAATTATATGATCTAAAAAGAGAGAAATGAAAAACAAAGTGTACCTAAACCCAATACAATTCAAATATATGCAATAAAAAAATTAATAATTAAATTCTAATCAATTCAACATTAAATATAAATTACAATTATTCCCTTTAATAAGCATAAATTGATTAAATTATGGCAATTTAAAAAATATTCTTTTATGATATAAAATTAAAATAAAAGTGAATAAAAGTTTGAAGAGAATTAATTTCAATATAGTTAAATAAGAAAAAAATATACAAAAATAATAAAAATAATAAGAAAATAACATAGCATTAACATAGTTAGAGTAATATATCACATATGCATTAACATAGTTAGAGTAATTGAAGTTATAGATAGTCAAGGCGGTAGAAGAACTCACTCTAATTAAGGGGTCAAGGGTTCAAACTTGGTAAGTGTATTTTTTTTTCTTATAAAATGTGTTAGATAAAAAGAATATCACATGTAATATTTATAAAGTGTTAAATAAAGTTTTTCATCTATTGTAACATTTTTTTAAAAGTGTTATTAATAATCGATATAGTGTTGCCTTAGACAATAAGCAGCACGGGCAAACATTGCACCATAAAAATGTTACATATTATCTATAGTAACACATTTTTATTATTAAATAATACTTTTTACGTGTTATATAAAGCAAGTTATGTTGTAGTGTGCAAAAGTGTAATTATGTATAATGGTAAAATTTTGATCTCATATTCTATTCAACTATATATACACAATATATATATATATATATATATATATATATATATATATATATATATATATATATATATATATATATATATAATAAATTAAAATAAAATTAGCGTCGAATATAAATGACAATCATTTTTTTTAAATCGGTATTAATAGATGACAATTAAGAATGATCCACACTATTCAAATAATTTTTTTTTTGAAAAAATTAAAAAGAATCGTTGAAGAAAAATATATAAAAGTAATAGTAAATTTAAAAAAGCAGAATTAAGAAATAAATATCAAAATAAACTTTACCACGTGTTCGATTTAAATATATACATGCTAAAAAAACAAAATATATTAAATTAAATTTAAATAAAATCAAAATTATATTAAATATTAATGTTAATCAATCTCTTAAAATCAGCAACAATTCATTAAGTGAAGATAATCATGAAGAATGAGCTTCAATATTAAGGAAATCTCTTATTTTAAAACATAAAAAGTCAATAAAAAAATTATAAAAAAATATGCAAAATTATAATAGTGATCTAAAAAGAGACTGAAATGAAATACGAAGTTTATCTTGAAACCAATACCATTCAAATATATATATATACACTCTAAATTAATTAGTATTAAATTCTATTCAAATTAGCAATAAACACTACAAAAAAGTTGTTCGACAGTGACGGACTTTTGTGACGGAAAACTTACCGTCACAATTGTGACGGACTTTATGACGGCATTTTGAAAATAGTGACGGCTAATAGTTAACCGTTTAAAATTTCGTCATTTCCAATATTTGTGACGGCATTTGTGACGGAAAAATTTGTGACGGACTTTTTTCCGTCACAAAAATATTTGTGACGGACTTTGTCCGTCACAAAGTCCGTTAACCATTTAAAATTTCATCATTTTCAATATTTGTGACGGCATTTGTGACGGAAAAAATTGTGACGGACTTTGTGACGGACAAAGTCCGTCACAAATTACAATTTAAAAAAATTTATTAAAATTGTACTTCTCATTACACATGTACATTATTATGCCATTTAATTTAATTATATGAAACAAAAAGGTTAAACTTACATGTTTTTTTTTTTAAAAATTATTATTTTTTAATTTGTATTGTGAATTATTTAAACTTAAATAATAGAATGTATTGTATTGTTGTGTATAATAATACTCCCTCCGTCCCGGGTATTTTTACCCGTTTGTACGGGCACGGAGATTAAGACGTTTTATTTTTTTAATATATAATGTAAGAGAAAGTAGGGATAAATTAGTAATTTAAAAAGAAAAAGTGAATAAAGTTATTGGGAATGATGAATAAAGTGTAAAAAAGTAATTAAAGTTGTTGGGATTGTAAAAAGTAAGTAATAAAATATTATGTATTTTTGCCAAAAATGGAATGGGTAAAAATACGTGGGACACCCCAAAATGGAAAGTGGGTAAAAATACGTGGGACGGAGGGAGTATTAATTTTAAAATCAAAATAATTATAAGAACATAGTTACTTTTTTTAAAAAAGGAATTATTATTTTTTATTATTTATTGTGAATTTAATTAAACTTAAATAATTGAATATATTGTGTTGTACATAGTAATATTAATTTTAAAGTCTTTGCCAAATAATAGAAAAGTATGATTGACTTAATTATCTATTTTTAATAAAAAAAATTATACTTAAAGGTGGTATTTAATTTTAAGATGTATATGAATAATAATATTAATAAATTGAATATATTTTATTAATTATCTATTCCTTAATGAAAAAAATATGATTAAAGGTGATTTTAATTTATTGTATGATTTAATATATACATAATGATAATGATAATATTAATAATAAATAAAAATATTATATATGTAATATGAAAACAAAAAAAATACGAAATTTAACCACGTTGCGACACCTCATATTTTTAAAAGTTATTTATAACAGTGTATTCGTTATTTTATATATATATATATATATATATATATATATATATATATATATATATATATATATATATATACTAGTGTTTTTCTCCCATGTAACACACGAATTAATTAGTAATACTTTATCTTAAATTAATAAATATATTATTTTAATATATTTTAATATTATTATAAATACAATATTTATGTTAATTAAGTATATTGATTAATTTAATAATTTATATAATTATTTTTTTTGCCCGTGTATATTCATAAATCAAATATTTATATTAAATAAATATATTACTTTTTTTTAGTAGAAGCTTTATAGTAATTAAATAATTTTTTTAGAGTAATTAACTTTTAAATATTGTCTTATAATAAAATAAAAGGAGTCTAGATTTAATTTTTTTAAATGATGGATTTATTTTTTATTCAATATATTATAATATTTAGATAATTATTATATTAAAATAATTAATTGAATAAAGACTTATCAAATATATTGTAGATAAAAATAAATATTTTGGAGATATAAAATAGTGATATAATAATAAATCCTAATATATATTAAAAAATATAAAAATACAAAGATTATGTATATAATATTAAAATATAAAATATAAAAAATACAATGATTAACCACATCGTGACACATCATATTTTTAAAAATTATTTATAGTAGCGTATTCGCAATTATTATATATAAGATATATATATATATATATATATATATATATATATATATATATATATATATATATATATATATATATATATATATATATATCTCCACAATTTTTTTAATTATTTTAATAATTAATATAGATAGATAATTAACCTATTTTACATCTATAAATAATAATATATTTAGATATTATTTATAGATTGTGAATTTAAAATTTATGAGGATTTTTTAATTTAATTATGAAAATTTTAATATTTCTCTTAAATAGATAATAAAATAAATAAATAAATGTTTTGATAATTATTAGTCATATTAATGTATATTACATTAATCAATATTACCATCATATTTATTTTAAAAGTTGGTTGATGCTATTTTAATACAAATTAATTAAATATATACAATATTTATTAAAAACTAACACAAAAGACATCTAGCCAAATTGGCTCAACCCTTGCTAACAAGTACTCTTGCTTGGCACCCACCCAGGTTCAAACCCGGTTGGGAGCCAATATATACAATTAAATTGTAAATGAGGTATAAGGGGTAGAAATGCAATAAAATGTAAATGGACTACCCGGTAGCTGGTCCGGTTGGTGCCATGAAGCACTCACATGAGCAACAAGGTTCGATTCCCACCTAATTAAATTTTTTTTAGAATTTTAAGTTTGTGACGGACTTTTTTCCGTCACAAAGTCCGTCACAAATGAAATCCGTCACAAAAGTCCGTCACAAATATTGGTTAAAACAAACCGTCACAAATTCCGTCACTAATGATTTCCGTCACAAATTCCGTCACTAATAGTGACGGGACCGTCACAAACAGTTTGTGACGCATGTTCGGGTGACGGGCGATTTCCCCTCACAAAGTCCGTCACAAAGTCCGTCAGTCCGTCACAAAGCCCGTCACTGTCGGCCAGTTTTTTTGTAGTGAAATATAAATTTTAATTAATATCCATAAAATAAGCATATATTGATGACACTCATAATAATTAAGAAAAATGTTAAAATAAAAGCCTACACATTAATAGAATTAATTAAATAAGAAAAACTAAATATAATCAAATTAATCTCAAAATTACATGTCATCAACCAACAATTCTAACTATGCCACATCATCTAAAAAAAACTCTTCAATAGATGTCTTTAAATTGGATTACTCTAACAGGTCCCTTCAAGTGCAGGTGGATCAATTTACCTTCTTAACCTAACTCGGAAAATATTTGAATGGGAGATGGTGAAGTTTGAACACTACAAATTTATTTGGTTATGATTTTAATATCATGTTAAATAATCATTACATCTCAAAATTTAGAAGTAATATATATATATATCATTTAATATTTAATCAGGTCTTATATAAAACTCTCTCCGTCCGCTTCTAAGGTATCCATTTTACTATTTTTGGCGTCCGCTTCAAAGGTATCAATTTCCCCTATTTAGTAAAAAAGTACACAATATGACCCACCACTTCCCTCTAAACAACTACCCACTTTACATATAATAATAATATTCCTTAATTCACGAGCGAAAAGTAAATGGATACCTTAGAACCAGACGGAGAGAGTATATATATACATACATTCGATGGATATATACAGTGGTCCTGCAAGAAATGTGCATGAGCATGGGATGGCACGCTATTGTATATGGCTTTAATTTAAATGTGGACCTAAACCAACTAACTTTGTAATTTTCAATCTTCATCTATGCCATATAAATATATCTCACCTACATAATTATATATACATCAACGTCTCGTTTTTATATTAGGCTGTTTTAGGGTGAAAACTCGTAATATTAATTCATCAAATCACTTGAATGCCATCAATAAATGAGAGATCATCATACGGAGTCATCATATATTGTTAAATTTTGATATTATTTTTCTTATTACATGCATCATGACTAGTATGTGAAAGAAAAATCTTAACCTTGATATTTTCGTTTTAGTGAGTGCTTGGTTTACTAAAATAAATATACAGGATAATTATAAAACTTGTAAAAGTGAAAAAAAAAAAAAGTGAACATGAGGGTTCTTTCAATTCCATATTAATACTATAGGTGATAAAGAATGAGTGAACATGAGGATTACATGTTCGTTTTTGGTTTTAAAACTTTCACATTTGGAATTCAAAATTTATACCAATTTTTTAAAAACCACCCTTTTATATATATATATATATATATATATATATATATATATATATATATATATATATATATATATATATATATATATACTATATATTTTCAATCCTCAACTAATACACTTTCTTTTTTTTATCTCTCCTCTCTTATCTATATTTTTACATAAATCAATATATTCTTACACATTGATTTAATATAAAATTAAAACCTACCTTATAAAAAAACCAAAACTAACATCACATAGTTTTATAGGAGGTTGAACTCAACTTCTTTAGATTGTTCTAAAACTTTTGCTTTAAACTACGGGGATTATAAATTAAAAAAAAAAAACCATAAGTGTGTGTAATTAGCGCGTAATTTTTTTTAAAATAATTTTTTAAGGCCCATTAGCTAACACTAACTTAATATGACTCTTAAAAACTGAATACAATTTGAGCGGCTCGGATTCTCTGTGTCATTTGGTACATCATCTTCTGTATCATACCGTTGGATGGACGACACGTAGGAAAGAGAAACTATACCCTAATCCTTAAACCCTAGGGGGCAATGATTGGATTTATTTCCCCATCTTACGTGTCAATCATTTAACGCGTGACACAGAAGATGATGCACAAAAATGGCGTAAAAGATCCGATGTGCAATTCGAGTCGTGTTTTATGAGAACTTTAAATCTTAAATCATTTCCCTAAAATTAAAACTTTTATACTCCCTCCGTCCCACATATTTTTACCCACTTTCCATTTAATCTCAATAAGTTTAATTACTTTTTTACACTTTATTCATTATTCCCAACAACTTTTTTTTTTTTTAAATTACTAATTTATCCATACTTTTTCTTACATTATATTTTAAAAAAATAATACGTCTTAATCTTTGTGCCCGTATAAATGGGTGAAAATACTCGGGACTGAGTGAGTACTGTTTCTTAAGTATCAACCCCACCCACCCTTACCCTTGCCCACATCACGTGAAGTAACGGTACCTTAATCGCTTCTCTCTATATTTCACTTACGCCTACCCTTTGACTGCGATATTTTTCAATATAGGTATAAATAAAAAGTTAATATTTTTAATAAAATTGCTAATACTTTTGATAAAAAAAAAAAATTATTAAAACGGTAAAAACCGTGTCATGTTTATATCTTTTATTATTTCCCATTATTTTATTACCAAATTATTTTGCAGATAAAATATTTATACGTGCTAATTTTAGTATGCATCCACAAGGATTATTATTTCAACCCTGATGTTCAATGTTTTTTTCTTAAATTTTAGGTTGATTTAATTTTCTATTTAGATTCACTTATTTATAATTAAATGATTTCACCGGTATGTATAAGAATATAATATCATTATTTAAGATTTAGAACTTAGTATCATTTACCTTTAGTGTATTTATTTTTAGTTTTTAAAAAATGGTAACACTTAATTTAGATGACATTTTAAAAATTACTCTTATTTATAATTATAAATTCTGTTAATTTTTAATTCGTCAATATTAAAATATATACTAATACTCCCTCTACCAATTTTTTTTTTCATATATTCTATTTTTGTTTGTTCCTAAAAAGCTTTTACATTTTTAAAATCGTAAAAATATTTTTAAAAAAACTGACCTTTTACCATTATTTACAAAAATATATATCATATATTTTCTCACACATAAATTATTATTCTCTTATACATTATCATACACATTTTAGATATTAATTTGAAATAAAATTAAATTATTATACAAACAAATTCAAAACAAAACGTATATATTTTTGACATTTGTGATTTATAAAACCAACGTACATCAAACAAAGTAAACATTTATGTGAAATCATCTAACGAAAAGACTTTTATAGGACGAATAAGATATTTGTGATAATATTTTAATAAAAATTAATAAATTGATTAATAAAAGTGATAGTTACATAATAAATTATTTTAATGAACAATTCGTAATATAAATAAAAAATTATAATTCTCTTAAAAAAACGATAATATATTTAAATAAAAAATATAACTATTTAAAAAATAAATAAAAAATGATCTCATTCATGTGTGGCCCCTCGAACAAACATATTCTTAAGATATAATATTAATTTTTAAAATATAATTATATTTCAATTCATAATTAAACATATTCTTAGGATATAATATTAAATTTTAAAAAATAATTATCTTTTTAATTTATAATTAAAAATATTGTATGTTTGATTGTGGATAATTAATGTTCAAATAGAAATTGAGAGTCTAAATTCTTATATTTCTTAATCAGAATTTTATGTTGTTGACAGGGACAGCATGGGGAAGGACTAGGAATTGACAGCTGCTCCATTTTATTTAATTTAATTTATATTCCTTCTCGCACTACATTCAAATATCCTATTTTAACTATAACAAATACTAGTAATTAGTATGTCGATAAGTTATTGTCTGTAACATTGTGATTGTTTTTATTAAAAAAATATTATTTCATTTTAAAAGTTAGTAATAAATTGATCAGCATAAGTGAATCAAACAAGTTATGTTTTTTCAATTTTTTTTACTTCCCTGATTTAGATGGAATCAAATAAAGACACACATTTAAAACCAAAATCAGTGCACGAAGTATTTATTATTTTATTTTTATGAAATCAGACACATTTTTGAAGAATGATTTGTCTAAGAAACTATGAGAAATTAATAAACTGAAGATGTGTAATAATTAATTAAAAATCCCACATCGCAAAGAAGTGATTTTGTTGGCTTATATATAATATTCTGGATTTATTAAAGCTTTGGTGTAGTATTGGATAAGACGACGGTGAAGATCACTTCATATTTTTTTATATTAATTTTTACTTTTTATTAAAAATATTATTATATTTTATTTATACTATAAATTATTTATAAAATATTTTACTGCACAATCATCATTTTTTGTTAATATAAGATAATTTTTTATTAAAATATTATCATTTTTTAACCATCTCATGAAAATCATTCCGTAAAACGTTCTCACACAATATTTCATTAAAATATTATCACTTTTTATTCATTTTACGAAAGTCTCCATGAAACAGTTTCACACGAGTTTTTCCATAAAATTTTAAGGATTTCTGTGTCCATTCACATAAAAATTAGAGATTTAAAGATCAATAAATCTAAAATTAAATAAAAAATAAAAAATGCTAAATAATTTTCCTGACATTTGGATAATATATAGTTATTGCTTTAATAATTGTTGGCTAATTTGTAACTCAAAATAATTACCACATATTGTATCCTCTAAGTTGTGGTAATTTGCTAGTGGATCTTTCTGTAAATATATAGAAAAAAAATAAAATAAAAATGGCATGATGCATGCTTTTCATGGCAGATAAAATTGTGAATTAGCTGGAGATTCACAACACTCTTTTGAGTGCCCCATTAATGATCATTCGTCCTATAATTAAAAAAAAAAAAAAAAATTTATCACTAAATTAATGGCATAATTCTTTTTCTTTTATAGAGCCTGAAGGGCACTGTCAGTCTGTCACCCCCTTAATTTCCCTTTTATCATATGATCCTCCATCAGAAAAATACCCATTAATTTTTTTCGCTTATTATTTACTATATATATACATACATAGTGGCTAAAATTTTACTATATAAATAAATTTTAATTTTTAAAATAAAGGGGTGACATAAATTATAATTTTGTAATTTTTTTTTAACTCACATGGTACATAATTCGTTTCATACAGGAAATGTATATTGTATATTTTATATGAACCATAAAAATGACATAATGAATATATATAAGAATGTGTTTATCAATTTTTCAGGCCTATTATTATTGAAATACTTACGGTATCATTCCACCCAAAATCATCCATGATTAATGATTATGGCTTAAATATTATGGTCGAAATTGGAGAGTCTATATCATATCCCGTTAAATTATTTAATTTTATTTAATTTAATCATATTCTATTATAGTTGTGGATGTAGCAATTTTTAACATTAGTGATCAACGACATTAATATTCTGTGTTCTTTCTGGTTAATGTAATTTTTTTACATTTATTATAGCATGGGTCTTTATCATGGAATGTGAAATTTATAGATTTAAAGTACATGATTAACAATAATCTGAATATAAAAATCAGATTAGCCATTTGAAACAAAACAACAATTATATTTCCAATTATCAAACCATATTTATTGGTACAAAAGCCGACAAATCTTAACCTATCAAACATATGCAACCAAAATCAAAAGAAAAGTCAAACCTTGCAATCATGACATGAACCCAAACTGAAATTTGGTTCCAATTGCAAAATTTTAATTAACAATCCAACCATACTTAACAAGTAATATCTATAAAAGTTCAATAATATTGTACATTTTTGTCATTTATTCAAATTAAAATTAAAGATTAAAAAAAATCCTTTAAATTTTCATGATGTAAATATGTACTCCATGTAGCAGAAATTTGTGAGAGATCTCGTCCCAATAAAACCTTTATATTGAAGAGTGATACTCAACTGATGAAAAGTAATGATGGTGTTGTGAATTATTTTATAAACATTTATAGTATAAATTAAAAGTGACAACATTAAAAAAAATGTGATAATATCTTTAATAAAAATGATAACTAATTACAAAATCGTAAAATAATCTCACCGCGAGTGTGTCACGTGCAAGTCCGCCACTATAAAATATTGATGCTTGCATATATTTGATTGATATGTGATATATGGGGTATGATATTCTATGCTATTTTAATGTGACATCATTTGATTGATATGTGATATATGGGGTATGATCTTCTATGCTATTTTAATGTAACATCTCGTAAGACACTCTGTTGGATAAGTGACACATAGGAAAGAAGAGGAAAATTATATCCTAAATCAATCAGTAGATCCTAATGGCGAGAGATTGGATTTCTTGATCACCCTGCTACATGTCATTCTCTAAGAAGATATTAGAAAAGATGTCACACCAAAGTATCACAAAATATCCCGTATCATACATGTCCCCATTTGATAAATCGTATAGTGATTTTAATGAATGTTTAAATTTTTTTCCAATGGCAAAATATCAAAAAGTGGGTAAATATTATAATTTCAATACGTTTTAATGTGTGAAAAAATGTGTAAGTAAACTTGTATCACAACATAGGGAATAATTCATATGTTATAGTATCATTCGTGATTCAACAATACAATGACGTAAAATGATGCAAACACATTATACAATTTCAAATGAGATTTAAATCAAAAAATTACATAATGAGTATTGTATAAAATGGCACTCCTAATATATTGTAGTTATGACATTAAAAATGAAATGATTGTTGAAGTTTATACATCAATAATGAAGATTGAAGACATCCAAGCGCACACATTTTTTTTTTAAAAAGAAGCCAAAATTAAGATATGAAAAAGACACAGGAAATGATCATTTTCAGATCATAAATACAAGCTGCCATTTTAGCAACCTTCCCTATTTAAACCTCTCTACTCCTCATACCCCCCTCCACACATTCCTTCTAACTCAACCTTCTACTCTCTCTCTCTCTCCCTCTTCTGTCCTAATCACTCTTCCAAATTGCTCTAAAACATTCCACATTTATACTACTCATCCACCCTCCATTTTGAACATTCTTCATGAATAATCACTGTCATCTCTGTCTGCAGCCAGATCATGCTCCGACGGACGGCTTCTTGACGGGTCGTTGCGTGCTCGTAAACGGCCCTGTCATCGTCGGAGCAGGGCCCTCTGGCTTAGCAGTTGGTGCTGGTCTTAAACAACAAGGTGTTCCCTTTGTGATTCTTGAAAGAGCCAACTGCATTGCTTCTTTATGGCAGAATCGAACCTATGATCGTCTCAAGCTCCACCTCCCTAAACAGTTCTGCGAGCTTCCCTACGCCCCTTTTCCAGAAGACTTCCCAGAGTATCCAACTAAACACCAGTTCATTGACTACCTCGAATCTTATGCCACTCAGTTCGAGATACATCCGAGGTTCAATGAATCGGTGCAGTCTGCTAAGTACGATGAGGCGTGTGGTCTGTGGCGCGTAAAGACCGTTGCTGCTGATGATTCTACAACAGAGTACATCTGCAGGTGGATTGTGGTGGCCAGTGGTGAGAATGCAGAGAAGATTGTGCCGGAATTCGAAGGCTTGCAGGAGTTTGGTGGGAGTGTTTTGCATGCTTGTGATTATAAATCAGGTGAGGATTACAGAGGAAAGTGTGTTTTAGTTGTGGGATGTGGAAATTCAGGAATGGAAGTCTCTCTTGATCTTTGCCACCATAATGCAAATCCATCAATGGTTGTTAGAAGCACTGTGAGTACCCCCCCTCTCCCCCTCTCTCTGTCTTCAAGAACTTAAACTAGCTACTAATCTTATGATTTGGTTCAATGGTCACTAGGTTCATGTATTGCCAAGGGAAATCTTAGGAAAATCAACGTTCGAGCTAGGGGTTTCACTAATGAAATGGATGCCAATTTGGCTAGTAGACAAAATACTGCTACTAGCAGCAAGATTGATCCTTGGAAACATAGAGAAATATGGCCTCAAAAGGCCATCAATGGGGCCTTTGCAGCTGAAGAACACACTAGGGAAAACTCCTGTCTTAGACATAGGCACACTGGCCAGAATCCAGTCGGGCGAGATCAAAATCGTTCCGGCAATCAAGAGATTTGTTGCAGGAGGAGTGGAGCTGGATAACGGAGAAATTCTTGAAATCGATTCGGTTATTTTGGCCACTGGATATTCTAGCAATGTTCCATCATGGCTAAAGGTGAGAATGCTGTTAGTCTTGCATTATGTATCTACTGTATGTATTAATGTATAGTTTGGTAGTATCTGTGTGTGGGTGGTGGATTCATGTGACAGTTATGGAAGTTGGGTTCACTCTAGATTCTTTTTTCTGAATCTAGTCACTAGTCAGTCAGGGATCTTGATATTCGTTCTTCTTAACAATTTTTAATAATTTTTTAAAAAAACATTATATTGGCAACAGAGAAATGTTGCATAGGATTTTTCCCTCTGGCATTAGTTCCCAGAGTAGGATTGATTTCTCCAAGAATAGGGTGGTAAGAATTCAGAAGCGGATAAATCAGCACATGCATTTCCAAATTACCTTTTCTACCCTTCAGCAACCCATATCCCAAATTTTAACATATTTTAACAATCCTCAACAAACACAAATTCTGAAGTGAGTCGAGCCAGCTCGCAAGCTACTCAATACTCATGCTCAATTATAAGTCATTTTTAAGATCACCGTAATTAAGTTGAGCTAGAACTGAGTAAAAAGCAGACTCAATCTTAACTATCTTCACTATATTACCCTTTACATGCTAATTATTTAAGAATTCTAACGGTTTATTCTGTTGTCCAGGAGAATGATTTCTTTTCCAGAGATGGATTTCCAATATCTCCATTTCCAAATGGATGGAAAGGCAAAGGGGGGCTATATGCAGTAGGTTTCACTCGAAGAGGCCTTTCCGGTGCATCCATGGATGCCATTAAAGTTGCACAAGATATCATCAAAATCTGGAAAGCAGAAACAAAGCAGAGAAACCATTCTGTAGGTGTATCCTGTTACCGTAAACCGTAGTCATAACATCTACTACAAAACTAGTTCTCCCTCACATGATGTTGTAGTAAAGTTTACTGTTACTTTAGAGAGCAAAGTAATGTAAAGAGAAGAACTAAAAATAGCCCTCTTCACAAATAGTCCCAAATTAGGTTACTTTGAGCATTCTTGTACAGAGGAAGACGAGGCTTTTCCCTGTTTTCATTTCATTTTTCCGGCATCAAATCATCTGTATCACTAGTTTATGAATCTTGAAAAGTGAAACAGGGGATGTGGTCTACTTTTTTTCCTATCTTTCTTTTGTGGTAAAGGGATTTGTACAAAGTTTTTTGCATCCATCATTCTCTAAATTTGGTCCCTCTGAGCGTTTAATACTACAACTATAGGATCTATATATCTCCAGAGAACTGGTCCATCTTTGGACCCAAATAAATGTGGTGGACCTTGTATTTATAATCCCCAAGCATCCATATTCTATTGAATGTGATACTGACTTCACTGCTTTCATCTAGGATGTAGATTTAAAAAACAATCTAGAAAGTCCATGTTGTACAGCACATGGATAGAGCCCACAGTAAGGTGCAAACTAGGACGAAGAATTCAACTAGTAGCATGCATTGATGAAACGAAATACGAGATTGAAATACGATAGGAAATAGAGAAACGAGGGAGTTTGAACAAGCATGGGGTGCATTTAAGAAGTATAAGCCTGTATGAATAATAGCGCCATGCTTTGATGTCACCCACCGGCCCACCCCATGAATATATATAATATAATAATATAGTATTCAGCTAGTCATTTTCACAAACAGGTGGGGAGTAATATATATTCAAAGAAAAGATTTTGAATGGATGAGAACCCCCTCGTTGGAAAAACTTCAAATTCACGTCATGTCAGATTCTCATTCTCAAAATTTGAAACAAAAAACATAATCAATGGGTGGGCTCCTGAAGAACAAATAGATTAAAAAGTAACCTGAAGAATGAGGATATGGACAAGGCACATGAGCTCCCATGCTGTGGAGAATATCGGTTCTCGACCACACACAACACACAATAATCCTTCCAATCACAGCTCAACGCTCACCAACTTACAGAGATCGTGTTTGAATTTTGCACTTGTTGATCGGATCAAAATGGACATTGTCCTTTTCTCCATCTCTCTCTTCAAATTTGTCAACTGCGGGCAAGATAGATGACATCGCAGAGGAAGAAAAACACATGGGTGGGGGAGGTCACTCTTCTTCTTCCTCTCGCCCATGCCTTCATCTTGTCGTCTCTCTCCACCATACCCTACTTCTTGCCGCTCCACCGGATGACATGCTATTTCTTCTGCTCAGTTTTCTGTTTTACAGGATCACCGTATTATTATTTAAAAAAATAGAAAAAAAGGGGTTACTCGTTTAATTATTTTATTAAATCAATTTTTTTTTAAATACATGATTAAAATTGGGATGGGTAATACTAAAATTGATGTTAAATTTTTTTTTTTGAGAAAATTAAAATTTACTTAAAGAGATTATAAGAGAATTAAGATTAAAAAAATAAAAAATTATAAAACTGAATTGAATAAACAAAAAATATGATTAAATCTGTAGTGATATTAACTGTTACATTAAGTTTTAATTTAATTTATACCATTAAATTAAATAAAATAATTAAAAATTTTAAAAAAATAATTAGTAAGAAATACTATAATATTTGATGCTTTTATTTTACACCCAAAGATCTTTCATCTTTACATGAGCCCTACGTACTAAAATACCCATCAGCCTAGTTGCATTTTGATGGTCCAGTTTTATTCATGTCATGGTTATTTAGTATTTATGGTTAATTTTACAATTAATCAGATGCTTTAATGGCAAAAGCACCTGCAACCCCCAAGGGACGCTTAAAAGCACCTGCAACTCCCGAGGGACACAGAGAGATACTCCGTATCTCCATGTGAATACAACCCTCCCCTTTATATTCTATTTAAACATATCTATTACTAAGAGTTTAATTACAAAGGGGCACGAAAATTACAAAGGTGCACAGAATGTGAACCATGCGCCTGGATGCACAGGAGCCTCACCCTATTTTAACAAGATTGTTCGTTAAAAATAGTAACACAGGAAATGAAACACAGTTTGAAAATAACCAATACGACATAAATTTAGCCTTAGCACATTATTATGTTGGACCATCTATTTTGTCATAATATTTATTTCACATTTCTTGACATCGTAAAGTTTAAATCGGCTGAACGTTGATTTGAACATTAACATAATGCATTTAAAAATAAAAATAAAAATAAAATAACGAAGAAGGTGAATGATAAATATGAGAAATTCAGAACACTGCAACCAATAATAATCAAAACATAATTTCCAGCAACTGCAGAGAAGAGTAGAAAGAAAAGCTCTTCAACTTCATCAATTCATAGCTGGAGGGACTAGGAGAGGTCCATACAGCCGAGTAACGATTAGTATCGAGTCATTGCTGTTAAAACTGAACACATCTTCATCGTGTTCTTATTTAGAAACGAACCAAGCCAAAGGAAAGTCGAGACATTGTGTGTTTTTGCTGCATTCATGAGCCAGAACTTCATTTATAGATTTGTGAATTTACCAGATATCAGGGCGAAGTTCTCCAGTGGCCGGTGGCATCCATTTCCCGGAGTGGTACACACTTTCACCCACCTTCCAACCGGGCACATCTTTCATTATTCTGGCTTCTTCCTCTAGATACTTCTTCCATTCTAGGACAAATCTAAGAAAGAGTAGCAGAGATGATTGTAGTCAGAAAAGTTGTGAACGAGTCATGTGTTCGTCAAGAGTTTCAACTCTCAAGACATATCCTCATTCGTATTGCAGAATAAATCTTTGTGGGACTTAAGTTTGAGCTATCTACTTTTTACTTGTCAAACTAAAGCCTCAAAACATTGTAAAACATATTTAGTCTGTTCATATGATTTTCTTCTCATCAATATTTTTTTTCTAATGCATTCAACTACCTGAAATTTTTGTTAATGTATGGTCACACAAGTATCTTGTCTATATACACGGTAACATGAAAATTGAACTGCTATGGACATTTTGATCAAACTGCAAAATACCTCTCATCTTCCTCAGCTTGAAGCATTGGTAAAATAGCCCTTCGAGCAGCATACTTTTCTTCCTTTAATGCCCTAAAAGTTCCAGCCGAGTGTGGTAAAGTATGTCACATATATGGAACAGTTTAGAATTGTTACGCTAATTTGTCCAGTGATAGGAGGGAACAAGAATTCAGAAAACAAATTAATACTAAGAATAAACTATCGAGTGAATAATGAAGTAAAATACCCATATAATTATTGGGATATATATCATATAAATATCAGAAACTAATCAACAAACATAAATATACTAAGAGAAACTCTCGGATTATTTATGAGACGGATGTGAGACGGGTCGACCCATTACTATAGTATGCTTATGTATAGATAAAGTATGCTAATTTGTAGTTAAAGTATGTCAATAATATATTATATTATAACATACTTTAAAAAACATACTTTAACAACCATTAAACATACTTTATTTAAATTATAGACATACTTTAACACGTCTCACAAAGCGTCTCATGTAAATAACGTCTCACAAAAGACTGTCATATACTAAACCTTCAATATGAAATTCATAAACTCACTTATCTAAAATAAGTTTTACATAGCACATCACAATGTTCCAAAACCTAGACTAATCCGAGTAAGTGATTTCAACCCGAAGCAAATCCAGCTTACACATGGCATCAAAGTTAACTAGAAGGATATATTAAACATATAACAGAGCCAAAATTAAACAACTGCAAATGTTTAAATATCGCAACAAGCATGTGTCCTTATTCAACCTTCATAATCACTTGCTCTTTTGAGATTATAATGGCTAAGCTTGTACTGATAAACGACAAATACAGACTACAACAATAAGATCAAACTAATAGCCAACCAGTTCCACAATCTTATTAAACCATGTATTGAAGGGATATTTCCCCAAATAAAAAAAATGAAAAATAAAACTCTAAACAGGGCAAGCACAAGTTTCTATGTAAGTTTAAACTCCAATCACATCCATAGAAATCTAATATTCTCTGTGTAGAGAAAATAATATGCCATTAACAATCTAAAGCATCAACATTTATAAAGAAGGTGGTTCGTAAATTTTCTGATTCCAATGGGATATGCTGATCTGCAAAGATATTATAATTCAGATTGCACTAGCTTTTCATTAATGAAAGGAGCTAACAAGTACGGCAAAGACTCAAAGCACAGACAATCGTCCAACATAAATACAAATTTGGTAGAAAATCTTCAGGCATATGAAACTTACTAGGAAAGCAATCAAATAGAATTTACAACACTGCACTAACTCTAAGAACAATGTACACAACCTTTTCGACAACCGTGACAGATTTCCTTTTGTTATGGAGTATAAGCTATCTTATATGCAGGCATGACACCAATCCAAATATACATGAAAGTTCCTCTAAATTATTTCATCCGACAATCATTGTAATTCAACATCGTGTGAAACACCATCTAAGTCCTAAAATAATGACGTCTTTGTAATCATGCATAAGTTATTAAATTACTGCAGTTGAATTTCATCGAGAATGCACATCACTCCTCTTAACAATTCTAGGCAAAGACAACAGATTAAAAAGCTAGTGTCTAACAACTGAAACTTTCCTTAGCTTAAAATGTCAACATTTAAAGCAGATTCAGGATGAACTTCAAAGTCCATGATAACTTATCCTCAAGAATGGTCATAAGAAAAACCACTATGCAACTCAGTCAGGGCCTTGAACAACTTTATACAAGTAGATATGAATATAGTCAGAAAAACTGGAATGATAGCATAGAATATAGCAGGCAAAACCATTCATATCACTGTCCATCTCAGTACTTCACAGATCAAAATGCTCTAAACATCACTAGCATGCTAAAAGCTCACAAACCATATCAACCCTCCCTCAGATTTAAGAACATTGCTGAATCGTCCCTTTAACTCGTTACCCGAAAAAAATGAAAAGAAAAAAAAGTTAGAAGATTGAATTTTTACCCTTCCCGTGAAACTAATTATCCCTAAGAAAAACCAACGCCTGACTGTAATACCTTTTCCAAGTGACTGTAAACTAGGGTTTGATAACAGAAAATTGAAGCTTAAGACTTTAAGAATTAATAACAAATTTACTCTCTTAGTACGTTGTTTACCGAATTGAAAAGACCAAGAGCTCTTTTTCTACGATCAGCTTTAAAAATCAAATCACATTATACAATACAACCTAAATATAAGCTCAATTAACAGCTAAGCGAAAAAAACACGCAGCAAAATGAAGAAGTAAGACACTGCAATATAAACGAACACGCGAAATGATCGTACCTTCGGATCTTGTTTCCTTTGCCGACCTGGTACATGCCCCACGAGAAAGCACCAAAAGCAGCGAGAAAAATGGCCATGGCGCTGGGGCCCTTGTTGGGGATCCGCCGGGCGAACCGGACAGGCGCAAATCCACCCGGAGGAGGACCGTCTTGGAGAACCGGCATGTCCTTCACACTCGCCATGCCTGCCTTCTTCCTTATCGTCGCCTCCGTCATCTTGCTTCTCCCTCTCTCTCTCTCTCTCTCTCTCTTTCTCTCTCTCAGTGAGGAATTGGGGAGAGAATGAAAGAATGCGAGAGGGAAGGTAATCTACTACTGTTAGTAGCTCTACGGTTTTATCCACTTCATACGGGAAGTCGCGTGTTGCAAACAAATTAAAGTTTAAAAGAGAACTGTAGAGAATTAAATATTTATTTAAGTAAATAAAATCTAATTAAATGATTATTAGCCAAATAGAAATATAGTTTACTCCACCTAACTATACTTTTCAAATCATTTGTTTTTTACAGGTGAAGAGTTTCTACTAAGAAGGTATTACTCCTTAATCTTTACAGATCATCCATGGATGCCAACTTTGTAAACTGAGATTGGAGTTTCTCTTGCCATTAACGCCATATCCAAGAACACGCAGTAAAGGGGGTAGACAGCTGAGTGAAAGGTGGAATCGGAATCCGATCCTCCACCGCCGCACATTTCAAGAATCAAGAATCCCCAATTCGATTGCACAATGCACCATCACCAGCCGTCGTACGCCGCCGCCGCCGGCGCGGCGGCCAGTCCTTCACTGTGGGTCATATTGGGCACAACCCTCTTCTCCCTCCTCCTCGTCCTTTCTCTCACCACCGCGCCCACCCCACCACCCACCCGCTCGCAACCCCACCCCTCCCTCTTCCCCCACCACCACCGGCTCCTCTTCCTCGACAGTCAGGAGAACCAAACCGCCGCGGAAGCCCCACCTGCTCCTCCTCCCCCTCCCGCGCTGGCCTACCTCATATCCGGATCCGCCAACGATTCGGGTAGGATAATTCGGCTTCTCTACTCCGTCTACCATCCCAAGAATCAGTACTTGCTCCACCTCGATCGCTCCGCTAAACAATCCGCCCGTGACGCTTTGGCTATCACTGTCCAATCACTGCCGCTCTTCAGAGCTGCGCAGAATGTACATGTTGTTGGCAACGCGGATTATGTGTACCCTACTGGGCCTTCTGCTCTTTCATCAACACTCCACGGCGCTTCTGTTTTGCTTCGTTTATCTTCTAACTGGGACTGGTTCATCAGTCTCTCTGCTGCTGATTATCCTCTTGTCACTCAGGATGGTACCTAAATTGCCTAATTTCAGAGGGTTTTTGTAGGTCTCTTGGTTTGGTTAATTATTAATCTCTGCATTGCTTCGGTTAATTGGCTTCATTGTACTGAAGTTGCTTTGGTATTTGGTTGCTCTGTGTGTGTGTTTTTATGTTCTTGAGCTTTTGATGGATATGCAATTGCATTGCTGTATTGTGTGCTTGTTTATATCTCATTCACATGATTGTTTGGATTCACATAATATTTGGGCTGCTGACCACTAGCTTGTTGCTCAAGATGATGGCTTCATTACACGTTTTTTCACTTTTGTGCGAAAATGAGTGTGAGCGAGTTGAGGGAAGTTTATAACTTTGTCGATTTATTGTGGTTCTTCTGCAGTTTTTGGTAACAGAAGCTGCTTCAGCTCATGATTGCTTAATGTATGTGCATAAATGGTTGTGAAATTTTCATGCTTCTGTACTTGTATGTATGAATTTACTTGTTGTTTATCCGTCATGCTTCTGTGCACTCAAGTGTGTCTCTCTCAGCGGTTTGATGAATCTTTTAATATATGGATGTCCATCACATTACGACCAAGGTACCCAGTTTTTGCTCCATATGTTAGTTCAAGATTTTGAGTTCTAATAATGTTACTGGAGAAGGGTTTAGGAAGGGTTGAGTGTGCTCAGAGGGGAAGGTGACTGATTATAACTGGAGTTGGTTTATCAATTAATTGCCCTGAAGTTTTGTATATCCATCTGCTTCAAGCTTAATGCATCACTTTATGGTAGCTTTCTGTGATGCACTCTTACTTGGCTATTTAATTATGATTATTTAGACGACTTTATAACTAGGTGATGTGTGTTCTCTTGTCTTTTGAATACTTCAGGCAGTGATGGCAGTAGTGGTATTAATTCTCTTTTTTCTAATGACATTTGCAATTTCATATTTGAAAAATGTCAACGTCGTTTGCAATCCTCTCCTTGCATCATGTTTCACTAGGCAAACCAGTGGATTTTCGATTATTTTTTGTGCACTTGTGATAGTAGTAATTTGAAATTTTTAGTTTTTCTTTGCTGTTAGTTAAGAGTATTAATGTGTGATATGAGTTTATGACATGGTGATTCTCTTCTAATGCAGATCTTTTGCACATATTATCATATCTCCCTAAGGATCTGAATTTCATTAACCATACCAGCTATATTGGTTGGAGAGAGTAAGTTTTCTTCATTAAGATTGATGAAAACATGTTGACAATTTAGAGCCTTGCTTCATATTGTTATATATCTTTAGGTCAAGGAAATTGAAGCCAATAATAGTGGATCCAGCATTCTACCTTAGAGACAACAGCGAGTTTTTCTTTGCCACTCAAAAGAGACCACTCCCGGATGCTTATCGTTTATTCACAGGTCTGTGTCACACTACTTTGCTTCAATTTTTGGTTTTATTTTGGGTTGTTGAGTTGGTCAATAGCAAAGCAATCACGAGACGTGAAATGGTAATGGTATGTATGCACCCTAGAATACAGAGATATAAGTTGTTTAGTCAAGAGTGGAGGTGATTTGAGGCTTCATGGGAGTGAATGAGAATGCTGATGTCCAGTGACCTGTATTTGTGTGTTCTTTGTACTGCAGGTTCGTCGACGGCTCTTTTGAGTCGCAAGTTTATCGAGTTTTGCATCTTGGGAACAGACAACCTACCTAGAACTCTGCTAATGTATCTGTCCAACACGCCTGCGTCAACATCCATCTACTACCCTACTATTCTGTGCAACTCCCATGAATTCAACCGAACTACAATCAATCACAGTTTCTGGTATACGTCTCTCGACTCAAGACAGAACCCCACCTTGCTGAACTCCAGCAACTTGGACGAGCTTGTTCAGAGCGGAGCAGCCTTTGCTTCACATTTTCTCCCAAACAACCCGGTTCTTGATCAAATTGACAGAGAACTACTACAGCGTGAACCTGGGAAACCAGTCCCCGGTGGGTGGTGCTTAGGTGACACTAATGACAATAAATGCTCCGTCTGGGGAGACGCTGATGTTCTGAAACCCGGTCCAGGAGTTAAACGGCTCGAAAAAAGGCTCGTTCAGCTTCTGTCGAACGAGCCTACTCCTTGTTTAGATGTCTAATTCACGGCCCAAATTGTGAGAAGGTGTTGGCAATTTTAAGAGCTGACATAATTTTAGCAAACACGCCCCCATTTAGGAGGCAATGAATGATACGAGTAAAATGATGTCGTGTAAAGATACGAAGCCAATTTTTTTGAAATCAGTTAGCCAATTCTTTCAAAGCTACGATTCTAAGTGTTGTGTACTTGATACGGTGTCACATAAGACTGTCAGCAGACGACAATCACATCTTTCAACTTGAAAGAGCTCTTAGTTTCGATTTTTTTAGGTGCATTATATACCGTTTTACTCGGATGTATTCAGTAAAAAGTTGGGTGTGAATAGCACGGACGACCTTTGTCGATATAAAAAAACTCGAATTTTAAAGATCTAAATGGATGGAGGAGAGGGTCATTCAGACAAGAAGAAATGTTCTTGGCTACAAGAACCACCCATGGTGTAGGGGCAACAAAAGTTTTGAAACAAAGTGTGTGGTAGAGGCAGGATAGGAGTTGATATTTTTGTTCTATTTATTTGTCTGAATTAATTAGTACATGTGACATTAATAACAAATTAACAATTGATCCATTAATTCCCCATAACAATAATATTTGCCAAAATGGTAGGTTTAACTCTTGAGCTTACACTTTATTAACAACTATCACATGTCAAATTAATTACTCAAGCACTTAAGTTTAGCAATAATAGTATTTTATTTTATTTTTAAATACAGTAATAATAATAATAATAATAATAGCAATAATAGTAATTATTTTTATCACGAAGAGTACTAATACATGCATTAAATCTATAATAGCGGTGAAAATTAATTGAGCTTTTGGGGTTTTTTTTTTCAAATGCTCTATTTATTATTTTAATTTTGTAGTTTAGGATTTTATTTTTTTTATATAGTTCATTATATTATTTCTCTAAGTTCCATCAATTTATTCAACATTGAGTATTAAGCTCAAATGTACGAGTTCAATATATATATTTTTTAAATTGTCTTAAAATTAAGATTATGATTATCTTTTATATGAAATTATAAAAGGAAAAAAAATCATCTCATACAATTTTCTTTTATGAAGTCCCTCTCTAGTCTTTTTCAAGAATTTTTTACTATTTATAGAAGTGCGCAAACTATTTCAAATTCTAGAATTATTGGTACCCTCCTAATCTAGCAATAATGCACTCATGAATAATTATTGCAAGAATCAATACTCCAAGTGTCATATGGCAACGGGTTGACTCAGAACTCAACGGAAACTCGTGATTTTGCTTGGACGAGTCCAAACTCAGTCGATTCAATTTAATAGTATTAGTAATGGAAGTTCAAAACTTATACTACATGAGATCGATTAATAAAAATAAAATTCATACGAGTATTAATATTGAAGAAAAAAAATCATTTTAATAAATAAGTTATCAAAATTATTCTTTCTAATTTGGTTTATGTAGTAGAATTATATGAACATATTTTCACATGAGATTTTCTATGTGACATTAAATATGATCTTGTAATTTATGGAATTTATTCTATGTGAAATCAGATGAGAAAAATAACACATTTCAATCCGAATGGTGTATAATTTTAAAAATTTAATGAATAACAAACTATTTCCTTTCACCATACAATAAAACATTAACACATTTCTTTGAAGAATAATAATTTATTATGAGAAATGTGATATTTCGCATTAAGTTCTACTGAAAATCTTTCGTAGAATGGTTCCACTAATTTTTTTTACAATTAAACATATAAGCAACTTATAAAATATATATATATATATATATATATATATATATATATATATATATATATATATATATATATATATATTTTTTTTTTTTTTTTTTTTTTTTTGATATATTACTTTTATTCTCTCTTGATTGACATGTTATTCATATGATGTGTGACAATTATGAGATGATATATACATCCGAATAGCATATTATAACATAATTTCACAAGAAGTTAATTAGGTGATAAAATAATTTGTGTATATTAATCAACTAGGATCTTTGCCGTCACACAAATCAATAATTAAAATTGCGACTATTGCTCCACATGGCAAACAACTTGCAGCCTTCGGATGTATAATTTGTAAAGTCAATTATTATTATTTTTTTTTTAAATAAAATAAAGAAATACCAAAACATAATACGTGACAGGCAAATTCATGACAAAAATAATAGGTGCTTTGAATCAAGTACAATCTGGATGGGGACACAAAAATAATCTTAAAAGAAGGAAATGTTTAATCAATCTTAATATTGTTCGAACAAAATCAATTGAGTGGGACACGACACCATGTTCTAATCACCCATTTTAGCTGATTTGACCTTAAGTTTTTCAAAAAAAAAAATTATTTTGTTTTATTTTATTGACACCACAAATATACGAAGAAGGGTTATTTTTTATTTCATTTTTTTGAAATAAGGAATTGGGAGTTAGATTATACTTATGCAATTATTATTGTTTAATAAATAAAATATTAAAACGATACAAAATAGGAAGCATAGAAAATATTTTAATATACCCCTCCATCCACTTGATACGTATCTATTTTTTATTTTGGTCCGTCCTATTACAAAGTATTCATTTCTCTTTTTGAATTGATGTGACCCACAACCACTATAGATGACCCCACACTCAACACTAATACAACTAACCACTACACATTAAAATATTATTTCTCTTACCTTACTATATATTAAATTATTATACTCCTTAATCCATGTGCAAAAAGTAAACGAATATCTTTCAAGGGGATGGAGGAAATATATAATTGTGAAGTAGTTTCTTAAAATAAGTTTTTGCAAAACACATGTGTCATCATTTTGTGAATTGTTAACTTTTTTTTCATATGTGCTAATATATTATTGGTTGATTCTTATTTATTGCTATTAAATATTTTGTTCATAAATTATGTTTAATAAGTTTCTTATAATTTAATTTCTATGTAAAATGTATATAATTTAATTTCTAAATATGAAAATTAATAAAAAAATCTTAATATATATAATTGTAAAGTAGTTTCTTAATAGTATTATTAAAAAATAATAAAAATTCAGTTTATTTAAATTTTGTAATTTAATATACATGTCGGATCAAGTGTATAAAAAATATATTAAAAATATTAAAAAAAAAGAGGTTCTTGACTTAATTATATTTTCTTATAAAATCTAAAATAAATGAAAATGCTAATTCAAAAAATATAAAGAACTTCACTTTTATTTATAAATTTGGTGTGTTTTGCAATAATATTTAAAGGTGATATTCGTTTTTGCAATTTTTCAAATGTGGGGATTAATTTACAATAGGAGTAAAGTTTGAGATTTTTTAAAATATTTTTTTGCAATATTGAAGTATACTATATACCGGTGTATATTTAATTATAATCATATAAATATATTTTATATTATTAACTAAAATATTTAAAATAAAATTTTATGCACAGTATAACACGCGAGTCATATATATACTATATATATAAGATGCTATTAATCACATTATTTTATAAATAATGAAAAAATAATGATAATTTGTACTATTAAATATGGCATTTATTTTGTTCTACGTATGACATTCTGAAAATTTTCATTAAAATCTTAATTATTACTACCGTTTGGATCTCAATTAAATCACAAATAAATAATCTGGCAAAAATATTTCACTAGAAAAACACTAGTTGATTGATACTATTATAACTCACCAGATCGAATTTGATTGGTTGGTGGGTAGCTTAATAGGGTTAGCCTACGTGTCTCACATGAGTGAATAATAGTCGAGAGATCACAAGAATATATGCATAATTCAGATATTTTATTTATTACTTTGGTAATTAATTTTTAAATTTAATAAAAGCGTTACTTTTTCCCTCTCATGCACGTGAGCAGCACATGATACTTTTGAAGAGTGGTTGGAGCCTTAGAAACGTGGATGGGACCCACATAACGTGCATGTGTAGGCCCTTCGTTAAATTTTCAAATGAATGCCTTTAATTCTTTATTTATTTTCCTTTTTAATTAGCGGTGCGTTTGGATGGCATCACTTTTGTAAATTGGTTTGCTCCATTAATAGCTCCGCAATTATAGCTATTCTTTTAATCCTGAATTAATATCTATTTATTTATTTTTATGTGAATCAAGAAATATCAGATAACATGTGCCACTAAATATTTTCTAAAAAAAATAATTGTAATTCAATAATAACCAATAATTGATTATAAGAAAAACAGATGTTATTATTTTTACGTTTGGTTTTTTATATTATTTTTATTTCAAAGAGTTTTAAAGATTTTTATACAATTTTCCTTTAATTTAGAAATTACATGAGACGAAACAGACTTTTAAAGACCAAAATATTTTAATGAAATTTCAAATAAAAATGATTTAAAACGATATTTAAATGTGTGAATTTTGAAGAACACCAATGAATTCTACGTCATTTTTATTTTCAGAATGGTCTTACATGCATTAAAAATATAAACATGTTTTGTATCCTACCTAATACATACCTATTAGTGAAGAAATAGAGAAAAATTAAATACAGTATATATAAATAAAAATAAAAAAAGGGAAAAAAATAAAAGAAGACAAATTTTCCACCAAACACGTCCTTTGAGTGCTTATGAAGGTAGACATAAGTAGATCGATTACAAGAGACCTTCCAACTCAATCCCCACTGCCACGTGTAGTCGAAGAATCAATATTTTATTTCTAATCAACCTGACACGTAGCAATTTCTCATTGGCTCTGTGACGTGTTTCTTTAGCCGCCCGTGTAATTTTAACGCCTTGCTTACTTGTTGTGACGATATTACCCTTTTTTCCTCAAACATGAAATTTAACACGTTGAGATTAGAAATAATAAGATAGAGCCGTACCCACTGGTAATCTGCTGTACCCTCGCGTAAAAAATTGGATTTTCATGAAAAAACACAATTACATATTATTAAGTATTAACAGTCAAAATATTTATTTTTTATAATATTAAAGAATTACTCTATAAAATATACAAAGTTACTCTCCATAGAATTCATAGAAAATATTAATGTATTACTTATGAACTAAAGAATGACCTTTTATTACACAAATACATAAAATATATTATCTCCATTTGAAATATTAATGACACCTATTAAAATTCTTGCAAATTAATTTAGTATGATATATACATTTTTTAGTTAATGTTACTGTTATAATTGATTGATAAAAATATTATTGTTTTGGTAAAAATTACATGTTGGAGATATTTCAATAATTTGCGTGCTATTCAAATGACTTATCTAAGTTTTAATAAATTTATCAATAAATTATTTTTTAACAGCTTAGTCAAAAAGGAAAAAAAAATTGTACTATTTACTTAAAAATCTCCTAGATAAATTGAAAGATATACTTCCCATCTTTAGTACATTTAAAATTCACTTATCATCATTAATTGTCTAATACTATATTATTTTATTAAAATTACTCTATAATGGAGAAATTGCAATAATTTGCTTGAATGCACATGAGTTGACTGAGTTTAATTGAATTAATTAATTAATACTTTCTCCCTTCAGTTCTAATGTTATTCAAGATTTTTGAATAAAAATTACATGATATTTTTCTATGTAATATTAATTAATATACGGAATGTATATGTTATCTAGTTAAAGTTTGAAAGATATACTCTCTTCTATAATTTAGGACTTTTCAAATTTATTTATCGTCAATAAAATTCTGATAGTTTATTTATTAATTCAATGCTCCAAAAAATTAGTATATGGAGTATGCAACATTCTTATTATTTTAGGAGTATAATATAATTTCTAGAATTGTACGTAAACCTAAAAGTGGAGAGATTTTATACATTAATTACAAGCAGATCTGTAACGTTGATTAATTCCTTTTAATAGTATTATCACAATTTAAATTTGTTTATTTATAGAACATAATAAAGATGGCCCACCAGTATTAAATCAGTGAAGTGAATAAAGGGTTGACACATAGGATACAGATAGGAAAACCTGTACTGAGGAAACAGGGTATAACTCCCCCATTAAATAAAATTGAAATTAAAAATAAATATTTTATTTAAAAAAGGGGGGAGAGAAAATTGGCTCGTTGAATTCAAGACTTTCCGATAATTATTTCAATCACCCCATTAAGAAAAGAGGGAGAAAAGAGAGTCTCTCTCTCTCTCTCTTCTGAACCTAACATTTTCTCTCTCCCCTCTCTGTCTCTCCAAACCAAACTCGAACAAACAGTAATGGAAATTCTGAACGCAGCGGAAACGTGTTTCATGGTAGACGATGACCTTCTGAATTTCACTCTTGAAGGTGAAGGCGAAGGTGAAGAGGACGACCTTACCATTTCCAAAGGCGCCTCCGCTTCCTCTTCCTCCATGGGAACCTCCGACGCGGCGGCGGAGGCTTTTACCCGTGGGGCCCTTGGCGGTTCGTTTCCTGTAAGTTTCACCCTGTTTGTGTGCGAATATATTTTGGCCGAGTCTGGTTTTGACTCGGCCGGTTCTGGTGGTTTTTCCCGACTCTGTGCCCAAGACCGCCGTGGTTTGGTTTTGTCGTTTGAGTTGACTCGGAGAGTCGAGTCCGCGTTACCGAGTCGGCTCGTGTGGGACTTTTTGAGTCATGTTTGCTGGCACGCACTAGTTTTCACGCTATTCCTAACAAAATTGGACTTTTCCGAAAACGATAAATGGACTATTTTGCCCTTATGTGTAGTTATCATAGGGTGTTCCGGTGAGGGTGTTTATGGTATACAATTTTTTCCGGTGACGATGGTGCCTGACTTTGCGCCCATAAAAAAAGGATGTGTAACGACAAATTTACCCCTGGAAACCCTAGGGCTTTCGGAAGATTGAAGGGCACTAGTGCAATTTAAAGTTATTCTGGTGAAGGGTAGTGTTGAAAAATTGAAAATTCCAAAAGTGTCCTTGTCAATGCAGCATTGTTCCTCACGACGTGCATGAGCTGTAAAATATTTAAAATGCCCAAAAATGTCATTTTCAAGATTTGTTGATAATGTGGTCATATGGCACTCATTCCTCACTTAAACCAAAACCACTACCGCCACTTTCTAGTCTTGTAAAGACATATTTGCCCCTTTCATATAACTATCCTCCAAACCCCACTATAAATAAATACACGTTTTATGGAAAAACCGTGAAAAGACACTTTTAACATTACCCGAATTTGAAATAAAAATGGGGGGAATCATTCGATGTTTCTTAAAATTGCATCAACTCATGATTGATTGATGAACCATTTTGAGCTTTGATGATAAAGTTGTAATCTTTACACTTGAACTGAGTTCATAGCGAGTTATTGGGTCGATCATGGCTTTAACTCGGTTCGTCTTATGTCTCAGGCCCTTGAGGAGGAGCTGGAGTGGCTGTCGAACAAAGATGCTTTTCCGGCGGTGGAGACGTGCTTCGGCATTTTATCCGACAATCCGGAGCTTATACTGAACCACCATAGTCCGATATCAGTTCTAGAGAACAGCAGCATCAGCAGCAACAACACCAATATCAACACCAGCAGCAATGGGAGCTCTGTTGCAAGTTGCTGCAACAGCCTTCGGGTCCCAATAAACTATCCGGTCAGGGCCCGGAGCAAAAGGAGGAGGAGACGGGCTGGGTTCGGCCACTTTCCGAGCCAACACTCGTTGTTATTGAACCAAGTTAATCTCAAGAACAAACATGATCAAATGTCCTTCACGTTGCCTCCATTGCCCGTTGTGACGACGAATAGTGGTGCTGGTATGGGAAGAAGATGCCTGCATTGCCAAGCGGACAAGACTCCTCAGTGGCGGGCCGGGCCAATGGGTCCAAAAACGCTATGCAATGCTTGTGGGGTGAGGTACAAGTCGGGGCGTCTCTTGCCAGAGTATCGTCCGGCAAGTAGCCCCACTTTCTCAAACGTGTTGCACTCGAACTCTCACCGGAAGGTGGTGGAGATGAGAAGGCAGAAGCAGACAGCGGAGGGGGGTGGAATTCCGGTGAATGTGGGTTGTGGATATAGGGTAGGATAGTAGTGAGTAGGCTTTTTTCTTACAGTAATGCAGCAATTTTTTTTTTTTGGGAGGGTTTATTATTTTAGACTAGTTAGTTTAGAATTTAGAATCTTTTTTTGGTTTTTTTAACTTGAAAATTAATTTTAGGTCAGTGAAGTCGTGCTTTTTCTTCTTTTATGGTAATTGGAAGAATTTTGGTTTTTTTTTTTTTTCTTCTTCTTGCAATTAAATGATTCTTTCTATCACTTCCTTCTCTTATAGTCACACCAGTGAATATGTACTTTAGGAATTAAGAATTTTCTATTTGTTCATGATTATTGTGGATTCAATTTGTATAAAGATGAAATCTTTGTTAAAAAGCATGCTCTAAGATTTATGAACATGTTGTGTTTGAGGGACATATGTAGTTTTTATTCAGCATTTGTTTATAGTTTTTGTTTGAAATACTCATTTCTAGATCTCAGCTTTGTTTGTTCTTATAAAAATAACACTCACTCTGACTAACTTTAACTTCATACTAGTTGTTTTGGTTTGCTTCAACTTTGATTTTACACATTCATTAAAGGAAAAAATAACTCAAAAAATATCTCTCGAATACACTTTAATTTCACAAATTGTCATAGACCTTTTTTTCCCCTTAAAATACTCTTATCCTACATTTATAAAGATTTTTTTTGGTTCCACTATCGAGAAATATTAATTAAATGTATATTAGGTAGTACTTTAATTATTTTATAACATGTGTAAAACACACATATATTGAAATGAAGGACGTTGTCTTCTATTTAGACTCATATACATTCAACTTAAAAGCATTTGGAGTATGTTATTTTTATTTGGGTCGCTACATGGCCCATTAAGTCTCAATATGATAACTATTGGCCCGTTTTACAAATTCAGATACACTACTTTTAAAGATTGAATGTGAATGTTTACACTACAGTATCGAAGTCATATATACATATTATATACATTTTTTTCATGACAAAATTTATTTAATAATTTATCACTTTTCATTTATTGAATTAATTTTTATTTAAATATTATCACTTTATATTTATATTTTAAAAGATAATCTCATACAAATATTTGCTTTAATTTATTTTTGAGATGGAACAAAATTAAAAATCATGACACTGGTATCTTCAACCTCAATTCATGTGACCCTTTTTTGGCCTACTTCTTTATATTATAAGCCATCTTTATTTTCCTTTACAAGCAAGCATTTGCAATTTAATTTATTTAGTTTCTTGAAATGATAGAATTTCACCTTTTTTTTAATTTAAATAATTCTAATTACATAAGCACATGATAACCAATGATTTAGGGTAAAGTTTTAGGCTTTACAAAAAAAATAGTCGGCCCTCCCTGCTTTAATTTTGTGAATTTTATATTTCTTCTCAATTCAGCTATGAAAATTTATTTGTTATAATAAATATTTTTTTTCTTTCTTAAATCATGTCATGATTTATAATTCTAAATTTTGAAATCCTAAATCTTAATTCAGAATATGCAAAGAGAATTACATCCTACATTTATAACATTTAATCAGAGTTTTTGACTAGACATGAGAGTCTGGTAATTTATTTTTACTAAAAATCCTAATTCCAAAAAATAAATTTTTAAAAAATGTTAATTTAGTAAATAGCCTCTTTAACTTAATAATCTCAGAATATCACACTAAATTTGAATAGGAATTATTTTAATTAGGATGTATGTACATTTTTTAAATTTAAAAAAATCATTTAAATTATTTATTTTGCATTTACCAAGTCCACAGTCAGAAGTTTGACTTTGAATGCGTACAATGATAAACTTTATTATTAGCAATATTTAACATTTAATAATCTGACTAAGTGTATTTTTCTAATGTCTTCATCTTTATTTTCTTGATAATTTATCGAATTAGTTAGTTTGACTTCACATTAATCTGACTTATGAAATTAACTGCGAGTCCAAGATATTGACTTAAATATAAACAAAATGAATTTTAAAATGTTTTAAATTAAGAAAAAGAGGGTTCAAAAAATAACCCTTGAATTTTCAATTTAAAATTTCCCACAAAACATTGAATAATAAATATATTTTATTTTTGGCACTACATTAGTAAATCGGGTTAATTAATGACACCTCATTTTGAAGCATAATAATTAATTAAATATTTGTTAACACGTGGAGATAATGACTGGTCTTTGGAGTTATCCAATTAATTAATTAATAATTAAATAGATAACAGTTTTTAAATTGACTAATTGCCTCACTAATACATATAAGTTGACAGTCTAGTCAACCTATGCCAGTAGTCCTAATTTCCTAACGTTATTTCATTGCTACTTGTAAGTTATTAATACATCCCAAATTCCCAATACCACTTTTGCTGTTAATTATTTTCATTAATTTTACATTTAGGATCGATTTTTTCAGGTCGGTTATTTTAAGATTTAGTTTTACATTAATGTAATTGTTAATTTTAATTTACTGAAGCATATATATTATGAAAAAAAAATAAAATAATTACCACGTTAATACATCATAACTACTTAATGAATAGTAGGAGCAAGTTTAGAGATGGTTTCACTTTTATTGATCATATATATAATCTTTTACCAAAGATAATTTCATTCTTCATCCATCATAATAATTACTCATAAAATAATTTAATTGAACGATTATTTCTTATCATTAATCATTTGATTGAAATTTACTTTTTAATAAAAACATTATCACTTAGAGGTTAGGAGTCGGTCTAACGGCGAGGGTTCGAGGTGTCTTTAGGTGAAATTTTTTGAGGTTTTATTAATGGAAGGTGAGTTCTGATCTTCTTCAAATTAGTCGGGTTTAAAATGGAGTCTCCATTAATAGACGGTGGATTTCTCTAGTGGGCTTTAACCTCCCCAAGATTAATCGGATTTGAATTGGGATTCACACTAGTTAACGGAATGCATGAAAAATGAAAAAAAAATTTTACTACTTTAATAAATCATAATATAAACATTTTAAAACATATTTGAATGAATCATTCATGATTATTATATTAATATATTAATAATAAATGAAATCATGATTCCATTAATATATTTCTCACTACAAGAGTACTGAAGAAGAGGTATCCCTTGAAATGGAAACTTGCAGGAAAGTATGGAAGAGTTTTGCTCCTACAAGAGTACAAGCTAATATTTGGAAGGTCATTAAAGATTACCAACGAAAATAAGTCTACAAAAGCATAGAATATTACGGGTAAACACCAATACTCTTTGTGCATTGTGTAGAGAGGAAGAAGAGACTGTTTCACATATTTTCTTCACTTGTAAAGTAGCTCATAAAATTTGGTCAAATTGTTACAATTGGACAAAGATGAGTATGGTGCCCCATATTAATCCTGCGCGACATCTTCTACAACATGACAATCTACTAGGAAATTCAAGAAGCCCAAAAATCTCTACAATAATTTGGTCTGCAATTATCTGGTCCATATGAAATGGGAGAAACGATATTATTTTCAAAGGAAAAGAAATTGATACTTCTAAGATATTTTCTGAAATCAAAGCAAAGGTATGGTCTTGGTTAGTTGTTAGATGAGACTTTGTCAATAAATTTTCATTCAAGGAATGAAGTTTAGATCCTACAATATGCTGTAATTGAGACAAGTGTCACTATATATCTATATTTGTAAGGGTTGAAGTATCCCTTATACTTTAATTTAATAATAATATTAATTTTCTGATATATATATATATATATATATATTTCTCACTATTTATCTTACATATTTCATTTCATTGTGAAGTGAGATGTGGTACATGTATTTTAGATTAATCTAAGTATCATTAAAGAAAAATGTAAGATCATAATTAAGGGGGAAAGAAATCTTATCAAACCAAACCACATTTCTTCATAAAAAATAATTAGAGCCGTCTAGTAATTAGATACATATATAGATGTAACATGGGTTTAATGATAATTTATTAAAATGTTGAGATCTTTTTCCTCTTGTATTTTAATTTAATTTTTAGAGGGGGTGGGGGGGTGGGGTGGGGTATTCAAATGGTGGTGATGCATAAAAACGAAAAAAGAATCATCATTGCCCATTGGGGAAGCCACAGACAATATATATGTATAATGTAAGTCTAGTCACTATGTGACAATTGACATTATTGTCCTCCTACCAAATTCCATTTAAATAAAAATACTAGCTTACCATAATTTTGCAAAATTCAACCGTGGAAAATTCATTTTAGTACATCCAAATTTTACTAATATTTTACCGAATTCTCTTTCTCTTGTGTAAAATGAAATACTAGTAGGTGACCTTCATTAATATTTAATTTAAAATTTTTCTATTTAATAATACATAAATATCCTTATTAAAAATTATATGATTAAACTCCTATCATTCATATCCCATATTTTTAAATTTACCCCATATATATTAAACCCTAATTTAAGAACCCTAATTTTATCTTGGGGTGGGCTTACTACTTAGATGCTTTCAGCAGTTATCCGTTCCGCACTTAGCTATCCAACATTTATCATGGGCACGATAACTGGTACCCTTTTTAGCTTCTAGGGTTTATTTCTTAGTTCAAGATCCCTCCTACTAACTGGAATAAAAAAATTAGTAGATCTGTTCCGACCAAAACTGGAATGGGCTAGGGTTATAAACTTATAATATGATGATTGAGTCGATTCCATGATTATAAGTTCATTCCATACTGGACCGGGCTGGAATAGGATTATATACATTCTCAAGGAAACTCTACATAATCCTAATTTAATAACCCTAATTTGTAAAACTCTACATAGTAATTCATTTTTTACACTTAATTTCTTACATTTAAAAATTTATTCACCACGATAAGACGAAATACAGATGTTGGATGGAGTGAGAGCGCGCAGAGAGATAAAGAAAAAATGAGTAGAAGCATTTTAATAGTGAATAATCGAAGAGGTGGTCTTTCTCAAAAATCAAGAAAAACATTTGCAATCCCATAAACTCTTGTACATTTTCTCTTTGAACGATGAAGCACCCAATGAATACATGTGATTCCCGTATCCTCACAACTCTTAAATGCTTTTATTAAGATGTTTTTATTGGGGTATGTTTAGTAATTAAGAATGAAATTTATAGTTAAAAGATCAAAATTGTTTTTAATGGTTAGTAATATATATCTATATTTTATTAAAATAAATTGAGGTGTATTTAATAAATGGGGTATGTTTAATAATTTTGGGGTACGAATACCCGTATGTATATTTGTTTCGAACTTTTTGTAAGATGTGTTTATCTAGCTAGAATGATGTGAAAGACAAAAAGAATTAGTTAAAAATGAAAAAAAAAAACATGAACGAATTGCGTAGTTAATTATTAATATGATTTATAAATATATAAAGATCATTTTTTTTAAAAATTAATATTCAAAATTTCAAAATAAATATTAGAATTTGAATATTTTTAAATAATTTAAAAAAAAATAGAATTTGCAAAATTTTAAATAATTTAAAAAACAAATATCTGATCTTACGTTCTGTGGTAAACTTCATATTTATTTATGAGCGGATCTAATGTGGAAGTGTTTTTAAGGTGCAACAGAACCATATACATAAAATGGGTCAAGTATAAATTTTTTTTAAACCCGCGTGCTGACATCATTTTTTTATATCCTCATGTTTCTCTTCCCGCTTCTTCCTACTGTATGCTTATACAATTAGTGATTAATAAGTATACATTTATTAATAAAATGTTATACACTTGTTCAATAAAACTTATACACTTTAAGTATAAATACTAGTTAAAATCAATAATTTCCCCCAACACAATTCTGATTATGAATATGGTGAAACTGTTCATCAATTGCAGTCAAATCACTCTTCAAACACCCAAAATAAAATGTTACACAATAGTTCAATAAAACATATACACTTTATGCTTAAAAAATATACATTAATAAACATATTCTGTATCAGAATTCTTCAAACACCCAAATTGTTTATTAATAAAACGTTATACAATAGTTCAAAAAAATGTATACACTTTCTATTTAAAAAGTACTCACTTCGTCCCAGTCAAAGTGTATCATTTACTTTTTGCACGTAGATTAATGAGTATTATTATTTTATGTAAAGTGATTAGGTGTATTAGAGAGATATGATGAGTATTGGTAGGCTATTGGTGGGCCATTTTTACTAAAAAAAAAATTATGCAATTTGGACGGGAAGCCCAATATAGTAAAATTGTGCTATTTTAGCGGGACGGAGGGAATATACAGTAATAAACATACGAATTCATGAGCAGTGAAATTCAAAGGGAAACCCTTGAAAATAGAAGCAGAAACAACTGAATCCAAATTTGGGATACGGTGGTGGAAGGACAACAATTTCAGCGCCGAATTTGGATCTGCGAAACAACAAATTGTACGGCGGTGATGGCATTAGTTTAGGGGAAGATATGAGCAGCACCTCTATAATTTGTTGATCGGTCACCACCTCTGCGACGACGGTGTACTTCCACCATGGATTAAAAAGGCAAATTAAAACAGCAATTAAGAGACGATTGGAAGAGATAATAGATGGTAGGGAGAGATAACAACTCTGGATAGATGGTAGAAAAAAGAGCAGCACCGTGAATTAAGAGAGAGAATAGATTGTAGGTGAGTAGCGCTGCGTTGGAATTGAGAGAGAGAATAGGTGGGAGCAGCGCTGTTTGTTGGGAAAGAGAGAGAATAGATGGGAGCAGCGCCGTTTGTTGGGAAAGAGAGAGAATGTTTGTTGGGAAAGAGAGAGAATAGATGGGAGCAGCGCCGTTTGTTGGGAAAGAGAGAGAATTGATAGTAGGGGAGAGAACAACGTTGAATTTAGGGTTGAAATGACCCATATGGGCTAAATTAGTATATATAATATGGGTCATGGGTTTAGTTGACTCAATTGCATCTTAAAAATTAGTGTACAATAGTATTTGTCTTTATTTATTATTTATTCTACAAAAATTTATCGCAATAAAACACAAATATACTACTCCGTGAAAAAATAATAAATTATATACATTATGAAATAAAGTAAGGTTGGTCTAAGTGGCTTTTTACCCCTCTGTACCATTTCTTGACGTGGGATCAAACCTCATTGTTGGCGTTTTGTTTTTCTTTTGCTTTTTTTTTAAAAAAAAATTATTATTATTATTTTCATTTTAAATCTGTTTTAATTATTTATATTTTGATATTTTTTTCTCTATCCGTCTAACTGCGTTTCCTTTATCATTTGTTTTTTTTTTATTTCTTTATTTATTATTATCTTTATGTTAAATCTATTTTCATTATTTACATTTTAATATTTTATTCTCTTTTCGTTTAACATCATAAATTTTACGTATATTTGGTCTCGACTAAACTTTCACGTATATTTGGCCCCCCTTCCTATTTTTTCTGGCTCCGTCACTGAACATGCAAAAGTCCGTGCATGAGAGATAATATTATTATAATATAAGAAGGCTAATTAAATTAGATAAATTATTAACCCAAGATTAAGCTAGCACCTTAGGACTTGAGGTGCATTAAAGGTTGAAATTCTCTAAAATTTCAGATTTAAAAATTGCAAGTACAATAAATTTTTTTTTGAATTAGTTTATATAAAGTGCAAAACTCTAATTTGAAATTGAGGCTTTCAATAATGATCGGTGAATTCTAACTTTCCGTGGATTAGTCGGCTTGAAATGGAGATTCTCCCCTGAATGGGTCCCCTTTCCCTTCTCCGGATTAATCGACTTAAACTGAGAATAATTTTGACTTAAGATGAGAGTTCTCACTGAGCTGGAGTTCCCTTTCCTGAATTAGTCAACTTGATAAGAGAAAAAAATCTGACTTGAAATAAGAGTTTTCACTAGTGGATAATGTGTTCCGACATTCCCCAAATTAATCAATATAGCGGATAGAATAACAGTGCATATTAAAATTAGATAAATTATTTTGAGAGGTAGGAAAATAAAAAAAAGTATATTAAAAAATACTTCCTCCGTCTGGATTCAAGGATGACATTTGCTTTTGAGCATGGAGATTAAGGAGTATTGTTATTTAATGTATAGTGGTAGTTGTATTAGTGGAGTGTGAGTCTCATTTTTTAGTTGTATTAGTGGGTGTGTGTTGATAAAAAAAAAAAGAGACCCTTAAGGCGAACCTAAAATGAAAAATGATATCCTTGAAAGCGGCCGGAGGGAGTAATAAATAGGTGGACACAACTTTCAAGAATCCAATTATAAGTTAGCAGACTAAGTGAATGATTGATTTGGACATAAAGTAAGTGCTTAGAGTTGGAAACCCAAATCATCTTCAATTTCTGGTCCATTACTCCTTTCTGTTCTTGGGTCCCACCTTATTCCCCCTTCCTGCCACGTGGGCCCTTTCTCCATTTCTTTTGGAATTATATATCTGCTCCACTTTCTTTCAGTTTTTTACATTTTTTAAAATTTTAAAATCCAGGAGAGGTCTCCGGTGTCTTCGAGAATACACTGTGCCCCATAAAAATACAATAATAAAATATTAATTAATGACAAAAATTAATATTAAATTCTTGTATTCTTATTAGGGCACGATGTGTCCCGTAGCACATAAATTTTTGCCTTTGTTGAGTTGGAAAACAATTTATATTTTGAAAGTTGTATTTGAAATATATCAATCAATAAAATATCTATTTGCTTTCTCCTTATAAATTAAAAGGTATTATTAATCTTATATAATTGTATTGATGAATGACTAATAATACTATGCACCTGGGTGCATTCCAGGATACAGTGCACCCATTTCCATAAACGTATATAATTATGAATAAAATATATATAATTATGAACAATAACGTATACAATTTGTTTGTTAGTTTTTTAATGAAAATTGAGTGTAAAAAAATATACAACTATTAAAAAAATATGCATACACTATTGATATATACATATGGATGATAGTTTTTTTAATGAAGAATTGAATGTGAAAAAAATATACAATTATTAAGAAACATGAATACAAAATAGAATAACATATATATAAAATAAAATACTCCCTTCGGCCATTTACAAGGTATCTATTTTACCATTTTGGGCGTCCACTTCAAATGTATCCATTTCTCTTTTTTGGTAAAAAAGTACATCCTGTGGCCCACCACTTCCCTCTAATACAATTACCCACTTTACATATAATAATAATACTCCTTAATCTACGCGCAAAAAGCAGACGAGTACCTTGTAAATGGCCGAAAGAAATAAAAAATTATACACATATGAGTACACCCTTGCATCATCGATAAGACGAGGGGTGTTTCTTCCTGCACTACCGAGGCAAGAGGCGTCCCAGCGCGTTCAAGATCCAATATCTATAAAAAAAGTTAGAAAATTCTCTGCTTCTACCCTTTCTAATTTTTTTTATTCTCTATTCTATTTTTTTACCCCTCCCACCGTAAATTAATTGATTGGTGTTCTATTTGTTTAAACTCTGTTTTAATGGATCAATTCACAAATATGAAATATTTTATGTTGACCATAAATAATAAAAAGTATTCAATTATGGATAGGGAGGGTGGTATACAATTAATAAACACATGCCAATCTAGATGTACCATTACATCATTGCTGTGGTCATGAATAGCATGTGAAATATATAGCAAGTTGAAAATAATAAAACGAGCCACATCACAATTTAATACTCGCACAAAAAGTTTACCAAGAAAAATAATATATTATTTAAAATATTATTATTATTTTTAAATATACTTCCATATATGTTCCCTTAAAAAAAAAAAATACTCCATCCGTCCCAAAATTAATTGCACACTTTCCATATTTATCCGTCCCAAAATAGATTGCACCTTTTCAAAAAAGAAAATATCACATTAATCCCCACCCCTAAAAGTTCATCTTAATTACAACTTTACCACACTCACCTAACACACATAACATACTTTATAATTTATTTATTACCTAAAAATACCACAATACCCCTAAAAAGTCAACATTTCTTAAACTCCGTATCTACAGTAACAGTGCAATCAATTTGGGACGGAGGGAGTAACTCTTTTAAGTATTACACTTTGTAATTAGGGTCAATATTATTCTTCCGTATGAAATTATTACTCACCATTAAAAAAAAAGATTTCCTCTGTTTTAACGTAATATACTATTTTTTTTTAATTGTAGATTAATTCCAATATGGTATAAAAATTTATAAATTTTGGTTTATGTCTTGTTTTCAATAATTATATAATAATAATAATAATAATAATAATAATAATAAGGGGGAGAGAGAGATGGGTAAACGACACCGTTGCATTCGCCACTTCTGACTTCACACAGGTAATATATATATATATATATATTTCTATTACCGGCTTACCTACCAATTGCTGTCTCAATCCGCAAAATGCCCACCTTTTTTTATTTTTTTTATATTTTTTGGCAAATTAGAAAGAAATTGGATAAAATATTAAAAATGTAGTTTGCAAGCTCTCTCCTTCTTGCCTAAAAAGTTCCCTTTTTCACAAAGCACTTAAAAAAGCCACGCTTTTAAGAGAGAGAGTGGGAGGAGAGAGAGAGGGAGTGGAAATGGGAGGAGGACTCCAAGAATCAAGATACTGAGCTACAAAACAAAATCTTGATGACAGAGATAAGAGAGAAGCCAAAATCCAAATCCTGTAAATTTATACACCATTCTTTCATTAATACTCACACACACACACATTCATAAACAGCAAGAAACAAAGAAAAAGATATACATGCAATATATACACATTTTTACATGCTTTTTCTGCCATTAGAGCTTCAGTGAAGGTCTGCCACAAATCATCTTCCACCATCACTCCATGTTTAGTTGTTATTTTCCATTTGAAGAAGCCCCTTTTGCACCATAACACCCTTCCTCTGTTTTGTTCTCTTCTCTTTGCTTCCTATTCACTGCATTTGGACACTGCCCCCTTCTTCTTACATTAAATTGTTGTCTCTCTCTCTCATCCCATCTCAAATCTTGTGTTTGGATTTGATTTGCCCACCATTCTTGAAATCAGAGTTGGAGTCTTGGGATATACAATTTTTGTGGAAATTAATGTTTCTGATTTATGAGTTCCATCATCTTTTCTCTGTGTTCGTCACTAGGCATTACTTGAGGAGTATCAGAGGAATCTTGTGTTGGGAAATCTACATGGAGCCGAAGGTATGCTAATTTTTAGTTTAAAAAATTAAAATAAAATCATTCTTGCAGTTTCTTATATTTCCATCTTTGATCATATGCAGCATTAGCAAATTTGGGGGGGTGGGTATCTCAAACAATCAATTCATCACTTTATATTCATCTTTATTTCAAGTTCTTTAGGCCCCTGTCATGGCTTTTGAGAAACCCCTTTTTTTCTTATGTGTAGCTTTCAGAAGTTGATGTTAGAAGATCCCTAATTATGATTGAGAGTTGGTACTTTTGAGCTTCCAAATTAACCCTTATAGCAGAATCAAGAACTTGTCACAATTTTGACTTAGTTAAGATGTTGAAATTGAGGAAAGGTCTTTTTTGGAGAATTTTGTTGGCTGTAATGATGTTGATTTGTCCTTTGGATGCATTGAATGATGAAGGAGTTCACCTTTTGGAGTTCAAGAAAAGTATCATTGACCCTTTCAATTATCTTCAAAATTGGAATCCATATGATCAAACACCCTGCAATTGGTTAGGTGTAAATTGCACATTGGGTTATTATCCAGTGGTATCATCTCTTGATCTGAGCTATAGAAATCTTTCAGGAAAAGTGAGCCCCCAGATTGGTAATTTGGTCCATCTAACCATTCTTGATCTTTCCCTTAATGGGTTCACAGGGAGAATACCTAAGGAGATTGGTAATTGTTCAGAGTTGAAAGCTCTCTACTTAAATGACAATCAGTTTGTTGGGGAAATGCCTGTGGAGTTAGGAAATCTTTATAGTTTAATGGATCTGAATCTGTGCAACAACCAGATATCTGGTCCAATTCCAGAGGAGTTTGGTAAACTAGCTTCTCTTGTTCAGTTTGTGGCATACACCAACAACCTCACCGGCCCGTTGCCTCGTTCGTTCGGTAACTTGACGAGCTTGCAAGTGTTCAGGTCCGGCCAGAATGCGCTCTCTGGAAGCTTACCATCGGAGATAGGCCGTTGCGAAAGCTTGAAAACTCTTGGTCTTGCACAGAACCAAATTGGTGGTAACTTACCTAAGGAGCTGGGAATGCTCCAAAGGTTGACTGATTTGATTCTTTGGGGGAATCAGTTCTCTGGATTCATACCAAAAGAGCTTACAAACTGCTCGAGCCTCGAGATTCTTGCGTTATACCACAACAATCTTGTTGGAGAGATCCCTCCTGAGCTTGGCAACATCAAGTTCTTGAGGAGGCTATATCTCTATCGGAATAGTCTAAATGGGACTATTCCGAGGGAGCTTGGAAACCTCAATTCATGCTTAGAGATTGATTTTTCGGAGAATTACTTGACCGGTGAAATACCGACTGAATTGACTCAACTCAAGTATCTGTATCTACTGTACTTGTTCCAGAATGAGCTCACTGGTGTCATACCAACTGAGCTCAGTAACTTGAAGAATTTGACTAAGCTAGACTTGTCCATTAACTATCTAACTGGCCCTATTCCATTTGGCTTTCAGTATCTTCGACACATGACTCAGTTACAGCTTTTTGATAATCAGTTGAGTGGTTCGATTCCTCAGAATCTGGGGCTGTATAGCAGGCTATGGGTGGTTGATTTTTCGGCTAACCGTCTCACGGGGAGAATCCCTCCTCATATCTGTTGGCATTCAAACATGATTCTGCTGAATCTTGAGTCTAATGACTTGTATGGAACTATTCCTTCAAGTGTCATCAACTGTAGTTCTATGGTGCAGCTTCGTCTCAGCGGTAATAGGCTGTCCGGCAGCTTTCCGTCGGACTTATGCAAGCTGGCTAATCTGTCAGCTGTTGATTTGGGTCAGAACAAGTTCAGTGGGCCTATTACTGAAGAGATCAAGAACTGCCATAAGTTGCAGAGGCTTGATCTCTCTGGTAACTACTTCACAGCTGAGTTGCCTAGAGAGATAGGGAATCTGTCACAGCTCGCGGCGTTCAACGTTTCGTCTAACTTCTTTACAGGACGGATACCACTTGAGATTCTGAATTGCAAGGCCTTACAGAGGCTTGATCTTGGTGGGAATAGCTTTGTGGGAACCATACCGGAGGAGTTGGGGACGCTTTCTCTGCTCGAACGTCTCATTCTGTCGGAGAACATGTTCTCTGGAAGCATACCTGCAGAGTTAGGGAACCTGTCTCACTTGACTGAGCTGCAGATGGGTGGGAACTCGTTATCCGGTGAGATACCGAAGGAATTAGGCAACCTTCTTGGCCTTCAGATTGCAATGAACCTGAGTTACAACAATTTATCAGGATTGATACCTCCTCAGCTTGGGAATCTCATCTTGTTAGAGTATCTCTTTCTCAACAACAATGAGTTGAGTGGTGAGATCCCTAGTACATTCGGAAATCTGTCGAGCCTGCTCGGCTGCAACTTCTCTTACAACGAGTTAACCGGATCACTGCCTCCGGTGCAGGTGTTTCAGAACATGAGCATCAGTAGCTTCCTTGGAAACAGAGGACTCTGCGGAGGGCCACTTGGTAACTGCACCGAAATGCCAACATTCGACCCGGTTCCTCCTCTAGTAGGCACCTCGAACGCTTCTCGTGGGAAGATCATCACCATTGTTGCTGCTGTGGTTGGTGGTGTGTCTCTTGTACTAATTGCAGTGATTTTGTATCTGATGAAGTGCCATCCTGTTGAAATGATCCCACCTTCCCAAGATAAGGACACATCCTCCGATGATTCGGATATATACTTCCCTCCTAAGGAAGGCTTCACGTTTCAAGACCTAGTCGAGGCGACGAACAACTTCCACGACACGTTTGTGATTGGAAGGGGCGCGGTTGGGACGGTGTACAAGGCGGTGCTGCCTTCGACTCAGATAATAGCAGTCAAGAAGCTGGCATCTAACAGAGAAGGCAATGCCATTGAGAACAGCTTTCGAGCAGAGATTCTGACATTGGGAAGAATCAGACATAGGAATATAGTGAAGCTGTATGGCTTTTGCTATCACCAAGGATCCAATCTTCTTCTGTATGAGTACATGGCAAGAGGTAGCTTAGGTGAGTTGCTCCATGGATCATCATGTGAGCTGGATTGGTCAACTAGGTTTAGAGTTGCAGTTGGAGCAGCTGAAGGCCTTGCTTACTTGCACCACGGTTGTCGACCGAGGATCATTCACCGCGACATCAAGTCGAACAACATCCTATTAGACGACAAGTTCGAAGCCCATGTAGGCGACTTCGGTTTAGCCAAAGTGATCGACATGCCACAGTCTAAGTCAGTGTCTGCTGTAGCTGGATCGTACGGCTACATAGCACCCGGTGGGTGCCTACATTGCCCGTATATGATTTCTACTTACTGAATTTTATCTTATCTCGACTAATGATGTGTTGTTTGTTCAATTGCAGAATACGCTTACACAATGAAAGTTACAGAGAAATGTGACATATACAGCTATGGTGTGGTCCTGTTGGAGCTGCTGACCGGTAAAACTCCGGTTCAGCCGCTAGAACAGGGTGGGGACCTCGTCACATGGGCGAGGAACTACATTAGGGCACACTCGTTGTCGTCTGAGGTTCTAGACGGTCGTTTGAATCTGAAAGACGAGAGCACGGTGAATCATATGATCACCGTGCTCAAAATTGCTCTGCTTTGCACGAGCATGTCCCCGTACGACCGGCCCTCGATGAGGGAGGTCGTGGTCATGCTAATCGAGTCCAACCAACGGGAAGGGGGCGTCGTGTCGCCCCCGGATTACGATCATTCTCTCAAAGATGACGCTGTTTGAGTGCATGCAGCATTGCGTTTTGATCTAATGTTGAATTTTTTTTATTTTTTATTTCCAGCCGAGTCTTTTCTAGTTAGATTAATTATTATTCACCAAATGATAGTATATAATTAATTTATCTGATGATTGATAACCTTAGAATATTTAGTTATGTAACATTCAAATTTGTCTGCTTATTTGATTGCTTCAAGTAATAAAATTAGATTACTTTCTTAGATTCTACTCTTTCTCTGCCTCAATGCCACAGTTATAGTCCATTGCATCTCACTCGTTATTTTAATTATTATTTTTGGATTTATGCTCTCCAACATGATATTTATATTAAAGGATAATATTGGATGATTTAGTCTCCCAAACTTATATAGATATATGCATATTTTTTCAAATTTTAAATTGTAACTTTTAATTCTATAAATTCGTTGAATGAAATCATCACAGCAATGCAAATTTTGTAATCTTGTATAATATCTGACCAAACAAAAGTCTATATTTGAACCTCCACCCAATTTATAAAAAAAAAACTCACGACTTTGCAAACAAACGATTCGATTAAATATTAAATAATTCTCACAAATCATACCGCAATTTTACTTGTTATTATATTAATTAATATTCAGTAATTTCCTTAAGAATCAAGACTGCCACTTGTACTGCAGAACTTCCAGTGTGTGAATGGACAGATAAATGCCATCATCATGAATGTTCCAGAAACAAATCCTGTCAGCAGTACATCTGGTGCGATCTCTGCTCCAATCGCCACGTTTGTTGCCAAGTGTCATCTTACAAGAGACAGATGTCCTCTGTTTGACGAGCACGTGGACCCTGATATCCATGCCCCCGTTGTAAGGATCCATCCTGAAGGTACCTACATCCTTCCCATTGAGGGTGCAGATTGCAGTGACTTCTCCAGCTGCTACGTTGCTAATGGAAATCCTGGCGTCAAATAATGTTAGAGAGAGAACACTGGAGGAGAGAGAAAGACAAGTTAGCATCATCATCACGGGATTTGGAGACATCTTAGTTGATAGATGTCATTCTAAATAAATCGATTGATTGGGGGAGATTAGAATACACCGTCTACTTGTGTATACTCACATTCCAAGTTACTTTATACTCTATACTAATACATCGACTGATTTCTCAATTATTATTAATCGTAATCTACGTATGTCAATCTGCTCGGGAGTTGCCTAATAATTCTGTCTATTCAAAAAATTTATGTCCAAATATACCATTCACCAACTCCATACACATAGTAGATGTTGGCACATAGGGATCAAAGGAAAAGACATAACACTTGTACGGATCCAACATGATTGCAGTAGATTACTATCTTATCTATTCATATCATGTTGGCCAACTTGCCCACAAACCACATTCTCTTTTATTTTAGTTGGAAGATACATATATATCTTATTTTATCATAACAATGATTTTACTATTTAAATAATGGGTATCTAATATTAAAGTAGTGGTCATTGTTAACTAGGGCTTTTTAGGCATTATCAGTTTATGCATATCCATATCTTTAGCTTATGGAACTTTTTTTTTTTTTTTCCGAAGAGATACTTTCATGCAATTGGTGTAGCTGTTTTCTTTCTTGCAAAATAGAAACTTATTTTTTTCGAAGAGATACTTTCATGCAATTGGGTGTAGTTGTTTTCTCTCTCGCAAAATAGAACTCTTTCTAAAAGGTTAAGCTGATAGAGAAGAAAATCGTTTAATACTTAATCAATTCACTCGAACACGCTTTTTCCCTTGAGCTCCTTCTAAAAGCTTAAGAAGATAGAGGGAAATCGTTTAATACTTAATCAATTCACTCGAACACGCTTTTTCCCTCGAGCTCCTTCTAAAAGCTTAAGAAGATAGAGGGAAATCGTTTAATACTTAATCAATTCACTCGAACACGCTTTTTCCCTCGAGCCTTGCATGTGGCATTTTCTCATATAAATGGGTTTTCTCATATAAATGGGTGGCCGTGAGGTTCGTACCTTGAATCTTTGTTAATCATGGGCTTTGATAGCATGTTAAATGACCACCTCATCTAAAAGCTTAAGCTGATAGAGAGGAAAATCGTTTAATACTTAATCAATTCATTCGAACAGCAGGAGAGTATCAAAGCACAATTAGTGGTATGCAAGTTTATGCGATTTTTTAAATAAGTCGAGTGAGTTCAAATAATATAATATGGAGTAATAAGTTAATAATAATAATGTTTGACTCGGTGTAGAAGTCAATTTCAAACTTGAACTCAACTCATTTTTAAGTAAAATGAGTTGAGCTAGTGAAATTAAAAGAACAAATTCATTATTACTATATTTATAAATTTATTTTAAGACAAAAGCTTCTGCCGGGACACACCGTGGTCCATGGAAACACAATCCTCCCCTGCATATTTTATTTAAATTTATGTGTTGTTAAGGATTTAAATTACAAAGGAACACGATGTACACTATACACAAGAGCCTCACTTTTTTCTTTTATAACACTCTGTTTACTTTGCGCAATTAAACAAGTTCGAGCACTCATGTTCAATATCACTTGTAATACTATTTTACAATGTTACATGGAGTATTTATTTATATATAATGAATTAAGTATTATAACAAATTATATTAATTACATAAATATGTGCTTATAATCTATTAACAAAAGAAAATGAATATGTTTGACTAATCATTAATTTTGACAACACACGAGTTCCTCCCAAACGTCGAATTCATCAAAATTAGTAAGAACAAATGAAATACTACTAATCTAATCACACATTACATCCTCTTACGTAAAACGAAAATAGCCATGATTACAAATTTCCAATTCTTTCATCGACCCCTCAATTTTTATGGCAGTATTATTCATTATTTCAAGTAAAATTTTGTTGGTCCGAATTTAATTTTTATCGTCAATTGCATCTTTATCACATTATTAAATGAGTCACGTACGAATATAAAATCTAAATTAAAGAGTATATAAATTGTAAAAAATTAGATTTTTTCTCTGAACTTAAGCTAACGTCAAATAGTAATATAAAATCGGCTTGAAATTTGTTAGTGAGTTATGTTATAATGAATTGATTAAGTATTAATTGTATTTTTCTTTAGTTTAAACTTTAGAGCATCTCCAAAAACTTATATATAATTTGGATAGAATTTTGGGTAAAATAAAGATTTAAAATATAGAGAGTTATATTTTCATTCATTTCCAACAACTTCTTTATATTTATTCTTTTCTCAATGCTTATTTATTATATTTGCTTTTTCCTATATTTTTTTGTTTCCACTTCTAATTTATTTTATAATTTTCCTCCATATAAATTTTTATAGATCTATGTATTTTTTAAACAAAAAATAATCATAATTTTACAGTATATAAAAAAATAAACGTGTTGAAAAACATCTATTTTTTTAACAATAAAATCAAAGTGAAATAATATTATTGCATTATAAATATAAAACAATTAAATAACTAATTGAACATTTCAAGAAATTAAAGTGTTGGAAGTAGTGAAAATCTTAATAAATTAAATTTTAGATAGTTGGTTTGACTCTCCAAATTTAAAGAGTCAAAAGCATTATGTAAAAAAAATTGTTATTTTAAAGAGGCTTTTGGAGGTATATTTGTATGTATAGCTCTTTAAATTATACATAATTTGTTATTTAGAGAGTCTTTTGGAGTTGCTCTAAGATTCGAACCTCACCGTCAACTAAAATTTCACATGCAAGACTTGAAGCAAAATTAAACCCGTCTACATGTGAGGGATCGTGTTAGGTTGAACTGATGCCAAGGCAAAGAAGAAAGAAATGAAACTTGCAGAGAATGAATATAGAAAAACCCAATTCATTGGAGAAAAATTGAGCCAAAAAACATTATAATACATACTTTTAAACCACATAAACAAAATATTAATACTACATATTATGATCAATATCACATCCATGAAAAATCTTTGACCCAATTACCCCCATTGCTAAAATAGAATCCATCTTCTTTCACCAGCCACAAACACTTCCCGGAAGCACCACATTTGTACCTGTCCCGACTCGCCCGAAACGCCTCGAACTTCTTCCGCCTCTCGTCCCATTTCAGGGTGCAAATGAATCGAGTCGAGCCTAATGAGAAGGGCCCCGTCTTCACGGTCCAACTATAGTCGTCGCGCTCTTGGAGGGCCCGACCCCCGATATCGCCCCCGTCGTGTGACACGCACCACACCACCAAGGGCAGCGATGAGTTGTTGGAGAAGCCATTGATGATTCGAACATCATAGCTTGTGATGCCAAACTGCAAATATTCTTGTCTGAATGTGATTAATGTGCATGTTGCAAAGCCTAATAGCAAGAGTACTACTAAGGCTTTTTGTAGTTTCATTCTTTACTATAGTGTAATGATGACAATTATTTGCACTTCTCTTTCATTTTACTTTATAGTGGCTGGCTTACTCAATTATACCACGAAATTAATCAAATTCAAAATTATATTACAAATTAAAACATGTAACAAACTTTGACAAATTAGGTAATTAATTAAACAACGGCATTGAAAATATATATCGGGTGAGATTGTCTCAAATAAAAACTAAAATAACTTGATATGTGATAGTTGTACAACTAAATTATTTTATGAACTATTTATAAAATAAATAAAATAACTAGTACAACCCAAGTTCACATGTAAATACTCCTATTTAAAAATTGTAACCACAATTAGTATACTCCTATATATCCTATTCTAAGCCATAACTACAATAATAGTATATGCCGTACATAAATCATTAGAGTTCACATAACTATTCTAAGCCATAACTACAATAATAGTATATGCCGTACATAAATCATTAGAGTTCACATAACTAATTAAGTGTTTTGGTTCACATTAGTATTTGACAAAATAAAAAAATAAAGGGTTAATTGTAAAAAAAAATCACGAATTTTATTTATATTGCACATTAATTCTTATTTTTAAAAAATTGCAAAAAAATCATCACCTTTAAGTATTGTTGCAAAAAAACCCTACTTTTAATCATAAATTGAGTGCTTTTTGCAACAATACTTAAAGGTGGTTTTTTTTTTTTTTTTTTTTTTACAATTTCTCAAAAGTAGGGATTAATTTACAATAAGAGTAAAATTCGTAATTTTTTACCAAAAATAAAACGTAGTGATACCTTGAAAAAAAAATCTCACAATAAGAATTACATAATTAAATAAAAAAAAAATAACACTACATACATCTTCCCATCACGCGAAATTATTTTTTACTTTCTGTGTAAAAATCATTTTTATTAGATTTTTTTAAGAAAAAATATATTATTTGAATTGATCACCTTATTATTTTATAGGGTTCATTACTTATATGTACAATTTATCTATCTATATTGCTAGTAGTTACAATATCCAAATTAAAATATTATCTACTACAAATTGAACACATCAAATACCCATTTTAACTCTATTATATTCAGAAATTAATTAAGAATTAATCTCTCCGTGATAATAGGAAATACGTTGGGATTAGTCAATCCAATAAAAAAGAGTCAGCACATGGTATTTAAATAATAACTGAATATAGACAAAATATAAATTTAAAAGAGGATATTATATGATTCTCAGAACAAATCGAATTAAATCAACGCATCAAAATTGAACATAAAGGGAATCTATTACAATTATTCGCAAGCGTTTACATTGAATTATAATCCAAATGATAAAATTGAGTAATCGGAGCAGATAATATGAATTAATCTGGATCACGAATTCAGGTTAACGGTGTCGGCGTCACGCTGAGTCCGTTCATCTGATACTTGAAGAAGACGCAGTGAAGCAAATGCAGTGAAGCAAATCCAGAATGGTTGAAAACATCGCCATTACAATTTCAACCAATACATTCAAATATATGTAGAAATTTTGTATTACAATTTATTTCTGATTAAAAAATGAGCAATTTGAATTTCAATATTGATGCACTTATGAAATAAATTGAATATCCATCTTGAATACTATTCAATTTATTTCTGACCCTTTTGAATACCAATCAAGTAAATTGTATACAATAATATTTTACTCTAATGTTAATTTATTTCTGACCTTTTTAATACTCATTCACTAAATTGTATTCAGATTTTGTGCAGCGTGAATTTAGTGATGCAATGCATAAAATCTATTTTATCTAATTGATGTATTCTGGGGGCAATTGAGACTTTTTATAAATTAATTTTGTAGTGGATAGTAATAAAATATATATATATATATATTATATCCCGTAGTAATATAGTAGTATATCTTGTAGTAGTTAGTAATAAATCCTAATTTATATTTTACGTACAATTTTTTAAAATTGCTACTACTAATAAAATTCAAGTAGTGGAAAAAGGAACAAAAATAATTTCCAAAGAGCCAGTAAGAATAGATTTGTTGTTGAAATAAAGTAAGGTGTTAAATCAATCGAAATCGACAGTGTGTGTGCATTAATTCATGATAGGATGGGAATAACTTCACTTTCATCTTCATCTTGTGCTTTCTCGTCTTGATGAGCCAACAAATAATTTGTTCTAAGATTGATATGCTTAAATGCCCTAATTCGTGTTATCCAGTGTTTTAAGGCACGATAATATAAATGATAAGAATACAAAATGAATGCAGCTCTTGTCATTTTAATTCGTCTCAATATAAAGGATGCATTTTTATTTATTTTTTAAGTAAATGTCACCCACACAAAACATTAAATATATATGTATATGTGGTCCATGCACAATACTAATATACATATCAACTATAAATTAAAATAATACATTTTTTCACTTGTTACACATTAAAATATTATATTATTCCTAAATTTACATACAAATAAATAGCAAATGAATACTATTACAAAATATGACGGAGATACATACTCCAATTTAATGATACAAATTTGTATGAAAACAACAGAACTATTAAAATAATGTATATAGATTGTTGGTAAACATTTTAGTGAATTACATAATTAGTTAATTATGTAAATCCTATTAATTTATGTTTTATTATACTATTAAAAATATAATTATTTTAATAAGGAATTAAAATAGGTTCACATCAAACTCAGTGGTTCTATTTATTTAGCATAATATACACGGAATGATACTACACTATCTTGACATATTGGGTTGCGTCCTCAGACAAATGTTTAAATATATCCAAATATACGTACGATTACATGTGTTTTTGTTGTTATTAATGAGTTTTAATTGATAGATATATGTTAAAATACACTCTCTTGTGAGACTGATTCTTTGTGGGACGGATGTGAAACGGGTCCACCCATCACTAAAGTATGCTTATTGTATAGATAAAGTATACTTATTTATGGTTAAAGTATGTCAATAATAAATCAAATTATAATACACTAAAATCATACTTTAATGTATAATTCAACATACTTTAACAACCATTAAACATACTTTATCTATATAATATATATATATACTTTAACACGTCTCACAAATCGTCTCATGAAAGTAACATCTCACAAGAGACTTTGTCTATGTTAAAACTCATTTGATTTAAATTATGTCAATCTAAATATTATTAATATTTTACTTTTATGATTTTATTTATTTAAATTTTATTATATTTTAAATTTAGGAGTTATTTAGTTAACCCTTCATCTATCTGTAAAAATTACACTATATTCATCCCACAAAAAAAATTTATACTTAAAAAAATAAAATTACACAATATAAAAAAAATGAAAATTAGTGAATTACAAACACAGGCATAGCACGAACACAATAAAGGAGTGGCCATTGTCTAAATCAGCAGCTCAATCGGTCAACATATACACATGTGACATCTTGTTCAAATACTAAAGATCGAATCTTAGTATCCCAGTATAAGAGCAACTTCTAAAATGAGGAGTTCTTCGTGCGTAATAATGGTCTATCTTCTATTGTACAGTGGAGTCATCATAATTCAGTATCCCTCCACTATTCTATAGGGTGGAGGTTTAGGGTGCTTGGAATATGCGTATCCTCCTTTAATTGTCTAAATAAATTAAACTAGTGGTCACATTCAACTTTTAACTGTGGAATCTACTTGAAAGTAATCTCAAGTAAATAAAAAGAGTAATAGTTGTATACTATAAAAAGAGTAATAGTTGTATGCTCTCTCCGTCTCTTTTTTTCCCATTTTTAGTGTTCTACTTAAAGAGTCTCATTTCCTTTTCTATATACATGCACCCATATATATCCACTAATACAATTAAATATGGGTTTACACAGCCACTAATACAACTGCCCACTATATATTAAATAATAATACTCCTAATGCACGTGCAAAAAGTAAAAGATCCATGAGATGGAGGGAGTATAGTGTTTAGAAATGGTTGCTCTGTTGAGATAAAATGAGAATGGGATAAGTAGTACTATTGCAATGAGTAGTAGGTTTCAACTTTATACTGTGGTATCATTTTCCCGTGAATGGGGGTGTTCCAATTATCATTGTCTTGTCCTTATTACACATTCATAGTTGCTGTATTTCTTCCTATTTCATACTCGCCGTCTCATTTACATAATTACATTTGTTTTTTGGAATCTCTTGTTCGAACTAGAGAACTGACGGTTTGATCCAAAATTAGTCAAAATGATACCAAACCAAATATATACTTCACTCCGATTATGATTCCTCATTTCATGAAATAAAAAATGACAGTTTAGGTTCCAAACTAATCAGGAGCGGATCTAGAAATGCACGGTGGGGTGAGCTAAACTTATTATAAAAATAAAAATAAATATATATAGCAAAAAATAAAGGATGGATCAAATTTTAATATTTATTGTAATGGGCTCATGATAGGATGTATAAGATAGATTTAGTTTTGGGCTTTCTTTGGTTGAACTTAAAATATTTTTGAACTGGGCTTAACTTAAAAAACAAAATTATTACATAAAATATAATGGGCTATTGGTGAACACCACTGAGCTTGAGCCCGAGGCTGCCCTTCCCTAAATCCGCCCATGAAACCAACTTTTCTTTGAAAAAAATACGATTTTTAAAAGAATCGAGAACATATGGTTCAAAATTGAATTTAGTATCGATAATTCCAAATCGGGATGCATGTCTAAGTGCACCCCATAATAACCCCAAATTTACAACTTTTTTAACAGACATACTATATTAGTATATTTAATTTTTATTAACTAAAAATATTAAATTATTTCAACAAGTAAATAGAAAGCTATTTTTTTTTTAAAACAACTTAAGAATAGAGATGCATAATTTTACAGGATGAGTACTTTTAAACCGAATTACGTTAGTGAAAATAAAACTTTACTATTTACTTAAAATTTTGAAATTATAGAAAAAATAATTTCTTTAATTCCCAACTTTTCGGAACCTCGAATTACAGCGTGGGGGTTATTTAAATCCCGTAAATTATTTATATTCTATTTATTTCTTTTTCAAATTGGTCTTATAAGTTATATAAAATTTAATCAATTGAGAGAGAAAAAAAATTCTACTAAAAAGGATTAAGTAAGAAATTAATTGAATCTGCAGTTACATTCAAATAACTCCAAACGGGAAGACAGGTGGCAAAATACTATTGGTCCATCTAAATCAGTTGTATCTGGCCACGGAGCAGAGATTTTCTCCCCCTGATAATTTCCATTCGTTTAAAATTTAGCCATTAATTAAAACCTTGAAACGGCGGGAAACGAAAAACAAAAAAGAATTTATAAATTAGGGAATGAAGAGATTCAGCGATTTTAGAGAGAGAGAGAGAAAGGAGGGGTGAAGGAGATGAAGAATTTGAGCACCAGCGGAGAATTGCAGACCTTACTTGAAGCAATAAAATCATCAGAGGCAGGCTTTTTGTTAGCTCTAAACTAAATTAAGCCTCATTCTGTTATTTATTGGATTGTGATTTATTGATTTCTTTTTTAGGTTTTGTTTAACCAAAGTTATGTTATAGTTCTCAATTGTGAAATGTGAAACCATATTTTCTGGAGAGCTAATTTTAAGAATTTTGATTGAAATGGAAATAATGGCGCAGTATTTTAAGAAATTGATTGATTGTTCATATTTAAATTGATTAAACAATTATAATTCTTTACTAATACTTTCAGAGTTTGTGTATTACAAAACTATGTTTGCGTTCATCTATTTTAGCTGAATTATGAGATGAATTTGATATTATTTAACATCTTTATAAATTTGCAGGTTGTTGAGGACCGAGTACATTTGCTCAAAGAATTGCAGGAATTAGATATAAATGAAAAGGCCGCTGTGAATTCTGTAATGGAATCCCTAATAGTATCCTAATTAAGTTTTGTGCTATTATCTTACATATCTGTAATCAGATACCTTGTTGATTTATTTACTTGCTTGCAGTGATATAGTTGAAAGCCTCAGTTCAGTGTAGCAAAATACATAACAGTTCACAAATAACTTCAGTTTTATGGATATTCCTAATGATTGATTTTTCTGTGGGTACTTCAGGGTGCATAGTTCATTGTGTATAAATCTTTATCTCAGTATGAAAAAGAGTTAAGGTAACTTGTAATTATCACTTGCTTCGGGTGATATATATATTTCTCGGGACTGACCCTGACGGCCAGATCACACTTGTGGGTCTCTGGCATTAATGAAAAACTGATAGTTTTTTGTTTAGTTAATCATTAACCTGTCACTAAGGAACTTAACAAAGTGAACTGTTAAATATGATTATCTGAGGTCTGTGAAAAACCTTCCATGATGTGTTTTCCTTTTTACTTATAATGTACAATAGGTTCAATGTGATATTGTTTATTTCAGCTTATCTTCTAATTTTCCTTAATAGTTTTAGATATATTGGGAAGACTTTACTTGTTTGGATATATCTCAATGCATGTTGAACAAGACAATTCTTCATGTGGCTGTAAAATATTTAGAGACGGACATCTCAGGGTTTCTAGTACAATTTAGTGTACTAGGAACGAAAGTGAGCTCTTTATTCCCTATTAAAATTGTGTTTCTGGACTATCACAAACCCTTTCACTTCAGGCAGTTATTATGTTGGCCTGTACTAATGAACATTGCACAATTATTAAGTTACCATCATTTTTAGGCAAATCTATGGTGCAGAAAACATCTGCAGATGACTCTAATGTCAATGGAGGATTCGCCCGAGGAAGAGCATTCTAGTTGTTTTTATCAGGTATCCATATTGCTGGTTGGCATAGTGTTATTGTCCTCTGTTGCAACAACTCTGATCTTTTCTCGAATTTCAAACTAGAATAAAGTTAGTACAGTGTGAAAAATGTGTTGACAGCTTAAACTTCTTTACAGTTGGTGCTGGATATGCTGAACTACTCTGCTTCCTGTTATTCAGCTTTGGCTAGATACCCCCTTTCCATTGACAATGAATTAGCGGTCAACCTAGATATTTCTATTTCAGAACAGTTTATCCTGATGAAAGATTTAGTGTCTGAAATTAAGGTAATTTCCACGTGCAGAATCTTAACTTTGTTTTCATGATTTGTTATAAATTGGAGAAACGGATAGTCTTTCCATTAATTGTCTGGCATGCTTTTCATGAAGCAGAACCTTCATTTCGGAATAAAAAAGGCGCTTGTTATGTAAGAACCTCTTTGACAGTTGCATCCTCAAGTATTGCTTTGTTGATAGAACTAATGATTGGATACAGTGTTTTCTGTTAATCATAGAATACAGTGTTTCTACATTCATTTGTCAGCAAACCATTTAAATTTCTAACCTGCTTTGAGGGGACAATATGCTCCAGAATTCCTAGTCTTCCGTTATCATTGTTGAATTTCCTAGCTCATCATAGAAATGTGTGTTAGCTTTTTGATGCACACTTCCCATTCAAGGCTCAAGTAAATAAAAAAGCTAAAGCGTTAAGTTTCCGTTTAATGTGTTTGGGAAAAAAATGGAGATCCATTTTATTGAAGGAAAATTTATTTGCCTTTTTTGTTTCTTGCAAAATATAAAGACGCAGTGATTGCATTCATATGTGTTTTTAAATAATTCACTTGATATATTGAGCTTCAATGAATTTTGCGTATTTTATCTATATGTTAATTCGCCTGATCATTGCACTTCTAAAATTGGATGTCCAGAGGATTCCATTAATAGGTTCAGAGTTACTAAAGGCAGCTCAGAAGGCTGTAGCTGCTGTGACTAGATTATGCAAGGTATATTGTGATGGAGTAAATTGGGATATTTACCGTGCAAAAACTGAAGTTGATAGTATAAGTGATTGCAACAAGACCGATAATGGAGATAATGTCATCCATGTAACCAATTGCACAATAAAAAAATTAAGTGAGTTGGGCATTGCTGCAGCTAATGATGGTGGCAATCTTGTAAGTTTACTAAACTCATCATGGAAAGGTGTAGTTTCATTACTTCAGTGTGGCAAGGGTTCTTTAGCAGCAAAGGTGAACATAACAGGTGTTATCATGAACCTAATTTCACTGGCCAGTAAATCTTTGAGATGTGCCGCTGAGTCTTGGTCATCTCCGATTCAGGAAACAGTTTCTGTGGCAGAGGCCAAAAGGATTTTTCTCCCAGTTAAGTTTTATCTAATTAATGCTGTAAGGATTATTTCACAATATCAGACTCAGGCCCTAGCTGTGTACAAAGAGATGGCACTATTAGTTGTTATGATATTAACCTTCAGAATCTCACTAAGTATGATGGAACATCTGAAAGCTGCAAGTGAAGTTTTGGCAGAGATTCTGGAGCCAACATCATTGCACTTACTCAACTCTCTCTTAAACTCAGCTCAGGTGATGCAAGAAGACAAATCCCAGATTTTGGATTGGTTGTTTAGCAGTGGAGATGGTTTGAGTCCTGAGGCTGAGAGAAATAACACCAGTGAAAGTTCATTAGAGTTTATATTTTCTGTAACTCCGAATGCTATGAACAAGGAAAAGGTTCTCCTCCAAGGGAGAGTTGCCTTATTTCTTAGTCTTCTGACGTGTAGTCCCGATCTAGAAGATGATACCATACTCAGTATAGCCAGAAAGCTTGGATGGCTTTTGGATATCCTCATAGATGAAGAAGTATATTGCTCGATTCTTGTTTTGCAGACCTCTACAGCATATGGTTCTGGCCAAAACCATGAATTGACTTACCAACCCATGTACAGTGCTGTACTTCATGCACTAAAAACATTCATTATCACAGCCTCTTCAAGTGTTGCATGGGATGAAGTAGAATCATTCCTCGTAGAAAACCTTTTCCACCCTCACATTCTGTGTTGGGATATCATCACCGAGCTTTGGTGTTTCATTCTAAGACATGCTGAGGGCTATATGGTCAACAACATTATTGATAAACTTTGCACACTATTGATGCTAACCTCAGGAGAGTCGTTGTTGTACCCTGATAGTGCTCTACGAAAAACTGCTAGAATAATCTGTGTTCTTGTGACTTATGGGCCAGAATCCATGGTCGATCGAGTTTACAGTACTGTATCCGATGATGGGAGCAAACCTCAATACGAAAATGTGTACATAGCACTTCTCATGGAAGGGTTTCCCATAAATTCTCTTTCAGATAAGAAAAGAAGCATTGCTAAACAAAGAATAGTGACTCAATATTATGACTTTCTGGAGAGCTTTGAAGACGCTTCGCCTGGAGAAAGTGCTGTTTATGGTGGTCCTGTTTTTTCCCTCTCTGCTGCTCTACGTTCTCTGTAAGTTTACAATACTAAATGAATTTGAAACCTCGATTTTATTATGAATAATGTTTGAAGATCTTTTTTTGTTGTGGGGTGGTGGTGCTTAGGCAGGTCAGCCTGTCTGATACAGACATGAAGACTTTGAAGTTCCTGGTTGCTGTTATTCGCAAGTATAAAGCCACTTCAGACAATGCAATCAGAGATGATTACAGAAGGCTACTTGGAGAATTACTAGGGATGGTTTCTGACATGAAGCATTTGTACTCATCCGATGAGATAGAAGAAGTAATTTTGGAGATTCAGAACCTCTTCTTGTCGACACCAACTCACTCAGATAGCCAACTCTTCCTTTGCAAACCTAATCTAGCTCATTTCATGGCTGGTTTTGGCCACGTGGAACTGACGGATGGCAACGACAGCGCGAAGAACTCAGCTGCATTGGAGCTCTACCATATGCTACTGAAGGAGAGGCATTGGGCTCTGGTTCACTTAACCGTCACAGCATTCGGATATTTTGCTTCTCATACGTCGTTCACTGAACTATGGCGATTCGTCCCACAAGATGCTGCACTTTCGTTTGATCTAGAGAAGGGAACAGAAGCAGACGAAGAGAGGTTTATGGAAGAGCTGAAGGGGGTTCTGGAGAAGGAAATGGCTTGTTTGACAATCCAAGCTAGTCCTCATTCGATTGCGATGCTTACCAAAGAAGGTCGAGTGCTGAAAGAAGCAGTTGAAAGGAGTGTGAAGTGTGGCGATGCGATGGATGTGGACGAGACGAGACAGTGGAATAAGAAGAGGAAGTTTCCTGGTGGGATATGCAGAGGTGTGGAATTACTGCAGAGTGGGTTGAAGATCATGGTTGATGGTCTTTCGGAGTGGAAGCAGAATCAGCTGGAATCGAATGAGGTCCGTGAGACGTTCTTGAGTCATTTTAGTCGGCTTGAAAATGAGATAGCACACTTGGCTACCCTTGCTCACAGTTCTTGAAATATTACTCATTGTTGATGGTTCAAATCAAAGTGAAGCTAAACAGATCATCCATCCACAACTACTACTTATTACATGCAACTGCATTCTGAAATGTGATACTCAAATATGATAATAAAATATAGAAATATAATTAATACTACTTCCATGTTTTAAAAGTTTTCCAACTTTTCATTTTTCAAAGTTTTCAAACCAAAATCTTTTGGTTCATTCCATAAAAATATCACCTTGTCAAAAATAACTATCCTTTTTAGTACAGTTTATTTAAAAAAAACAAAAAACAAAATCCCTACTTATTATCGTTTGATTTTTTGTCATATTCATTTATTTAATAAATGTAATAGGAGATGTAATACCAAAATGTAACAAAACATTTGTGATCACTTAATATATTTAACATACTTTATATTTCATCCGTCCCATCTAAAGAGGGTATTTTTTTCATTTTGGACGTCCCTCCAAAGGGCCCCTTTCCTTTTTTTACACACATGGGACTAAAACACTTCATCTAATACAATTAAAATATGGGTCACATATTCTCACTAATACAACTACACAGTACACATTAAATAATAATATTCCTTAATTTACGTGAAAAAAAATAAAAATTTATTTTTTAATAGGACGGAGAGAATATTTATTTAAAAAAAAGTTTAATATCCCAAAAATTGCATTTATTTTAATCTCCGTGCCCAATTATGGATGAAAAATGGAGAGTATTGTGATTGCAATACATAACATAGTATATTTTAAATACACAGCCCATGTGGATGAAAAATGGAGAGTATTGTGATTGCAATACATAACATATTACTCCCTCCGTTCCAAACTCTGCGTTATCGTATACACGGAATTTAAGAAAAGTTACTTTTTGACTAATTTTATTGACTTTTTAAGGGTATTGTAGTATTTTTAGGTAATAAATAAATTATAAAGTATGTTATGTGCGTTAGGTGGTGTGATAAAGTTGTAATTAAGATGAACTTTTAAGAGTGAAAATTGATATGATGTTTCCTTTTTTGGAGTAAGACAATTAGTTTGAGATGAATGAAAGTAAGACAACGAATTTGGGAGGGGAGTATATTTTAAATACACAGACCTTTCCTAGACAATCAAGCTCACTTGTGTATAGCCAATCTAGAAACTATGAAGATTTTAGTGAGGTTCCTAAAATATTGGAGAGCAAATTCCATTAATTAGATTATTCCATAGAGAAGTATGGAAACGTGTTCGACAATCAGATCAATTTAATCGTCAATGTGTACTACGGGTTTGTGTTTACTACTATAAAACTACAAATGTTCACAATTTTTTACTTGACAATAATAATATTTACAAATTTATAGTAGTGGGTGTTCTTTTTCTTGTTTACTACCGCAACGTGTACGCATATAATAATTATATTTTTTTAAAAATTATTTAAATTCAGTAAATTATTAAAAATTTTTATAACTTTTTAGTAATTTTTAAATTATAATATAAAAAATAAATAAAATTACTAAATTTTAATGAAAATAATACTTCACTGTAGGAATAATTTTATATTTTAAATTTATATGTATATAATAAAAAAATTACACTTTAATAATGCAAATAATTAAATTGATTAATCAAAATATAAATTTATATCTTATATAAATAAATTATTTGTATTTAATTAATTAGGATAATCAATTTTAATTGATTAATATGAATTTTAAAAAGAATAAATATGACTTTAAAGAATTTAAAAGAATATTTAAGTAACTCGATATTTGAAATAGGATAGAGTAAAATAATTAAATTAAAATAAAATAAAATAAAATAAAAAATTGATAGTGTGTAATGAAAAAAGAGAGTATATAATATTATGATTTTATTTTACTAGAACCTAAAGCCCTCCCCACCAATTCACCATTCATGGGCGTTTTGAACCATATGTTGCTGGAATGAAACGCAGCCTTAGAATATAATTATGCTGCTTGCTCAGCCCTGATTGGTGAACTGGCATTTGGGGGAAGTAACCCTTTTGCTTTGCGGCAGAGTAACCTTTTGCTATGATGCCATTCAAAAACAACACAACAACACAAGCAGAAGAAAAAACAGTATTTTGTGGCTTCTTGCTATCACTGGACCCTATACTATTCTTGTACGTTCTGAGAAAAGTTTTTAATCTTTTATTTTTCCATGAAAAAACATTTCATAGATTATGCGACACAAATTATTTGTTAATACTAAATATTTTCTCTTCAAACGTATGTATTTGAAAGTTATTGTAACCACTATTTTGTGGTCGTAAATATTATTCTTTCTTTTAATTTTATCATTATATTTTATATTGTAACTTTTAATTTTTAGTTGTAATTTTATCATTATATTTTATATTGTAACTTTTAATTTTTAGTTGTGTTGTGGTTCGTAGTCTATCACATAATATAATAATTTTTTTTTAAGAGTTGATATTCGGTGCACCCATATGTGTAGAATTTTTATTCAAGTACATACAGTTTTTTATTAAAAAAACTAGCTAGCACCCATATATGTATAACATTTTATTCAACAGCGTATACATGTATCTTAATAATTGTATACTTTATTACACTCAAATTTTCATTAAAAAAATTAACAAAATTAAAAGAAAATTCGCTAACAAAGTGCATATATTTTTATTCATAATTATATAGTACATTTTTTAAATTGGGTGCATCGTATCCTGAGGTGCACCCAGGTGCACATGAGAATTAGCCTTTTTCAAATCATAAAAAAAAAAGTAAATACACACTATTTTACATGAGACAAACGTTTAATTTTACCATAACCATAAATAAAAAAAACTGTAAATACACATTATTTTACATGAGACAAACTTTTAATTTTACCATAAAAATGTAAATTATAGTCTAAAATTTCAAATTTTAAGATGATATATACTAAATGAACAAAGCCCATCTCAAATACGGAGTATAACTCACAATTAATTTTAATTGTTAATTTTATCTAAAATTTTAATTGTTAATTTTATAGTATATAAGTGGCTAAAAAATTCCAATCATCTACTCCCCACATATTTAATCATTTTTTCTCCGCCCAATTAAAGTATTACTTCAATATTATATTACAATGGCGCATAATTTCTCATATAAATCCATTTAATTATAGGAAATTAATTGGAGCATAGCAAAGTGATGAGTAGAAGATGTGAAAGTTGAAACCAATAACATGCATGCATTACATGACCAACAAAAGCAATCAAACCACATTAATACAACTTCATTCTTGGAATACAATAATTAAAACAAACAAACCCAACATTCAAGATCATAACTAGTAACAATGGTTATACATTGATCATAAGCTTTGATTTAAGGTATAATTCCACCGGCGCCGCCGCCAATGCCGATGCCGCCTACCTTCCCAAGACCCACGCCACCGCCGAGTCCTCCCACCCCTCCAAGCCCACCTGCTCCACCAATTCCGATTCCTCCGATAATCGGAAGTACTCCAACATAGCCACCCACGCCGCCCCAGCCACCCACGCCGCCGATAAAGTTCTTCTGATCATTGTCGGCGGCATGGGTTTGGGCTGGTGCGGCTGGTGAGTTGGTGGTGGTAGGGTTTTGTACTTGGTCAGTTGGAATGTTTCTTGCAACTGAATGCACTATTACGAGTGCAAGCAAAAGGGTAGTTAAGTACAATTTTGCCATCTTTAGCTCTCTTTCTTTGCATGTATAAACCACATACCAAAAGACAAGTATATATAGGCAGATTTTTGGAGTGGGTAGTTGTGAGTATTGAAAGGGTAGAGTAAATAATGGCATTAAATATTTAGTTCAAACAATCTCGAGAATAGCGTTTGTTTCTGCCTTTCATCAGGACAGAGTTAGGTGGAATCAAAAGGAGAGATCAATTAAGATCATGGTAAGAAAAATACATGCATGGTCAACTCACTAAATTTTAAAAAATAAAATAAAAGTATAAATCATTATTTTTTTCTAAAAAATATTATTTCTTTCTATCATTTCACCCTCTAAAGTTGTAAGCCAATCGAAATATAAACTCCTATAATTTAACATGAATATATGATTTATAAGAGTGAAATAAAAAGTAAACTTTAATTTATAATAGTAACACGATTCGACAAGTGTTATTGGCTGCATATATATGTATACGTATGTGTACAAGTACTTTTAGTTATTGCAATAAGTGTTATCATGAGATACACTTGGGTTCAACGCCATGCAATTGATGTCCATTACACTTTGCTGTTTAAACTTGTTGCAATTGCATTCACTTACTAGTTTGTTTTAGTTACCAACATAATGTATTTTTAGTGTTTATAATAAACTTAAGGGATTTAAAGTGCAAAGAACAAGTTCTTTGCGACTAAATTTGCAATTTTATAAACTTATGGGATCAAGTGTCAAGTGTGAAAAAAAAAATTCTTTAAGACTAAAAGAAAAGGATCGAAACCATTTTTAACGGCACACTAATTCCTCTTTGTTTAGATAATTTTATTTATTATTTCGTTGTAATTAAATTACTTTATTTAGATAATTTTAAATAAATTGCCTTTTGATCACTTATAAACAATCACAATCCAATATCATTTCTAGAATTTTCAGTACTTTTTTAGGACGTACGACAAAGTATAAGTCCAAAGTTGGAGAGTAGATATATTTTATTCACCTATTTACCATATTTAAAATTTTAATTTTTTTTTCACTTTAATTTTAGCAGTTGATAATAGTAATTGCTTAACAGACTCAATCATACAAGTATGTATCTCAATATACATGAAATAAATATAATTAATGCGGTTCGGGCACAAAATTTATATTTAAAAAAATATTAATCTAAATAAAAATATTGAGATTTTTCTAGCACACACATGCCAACACACCCACCTAACGCGTGTTGATACTTCCAATGCTAATTGATAAATAAAATATGTCGGCTCAAAAAAAAATAAAGAAAGAAAGAGATTAAATAAAAAAAATCACGTTTCTTGAATATATTACGCGAATTATATTATATTACTAGTATATTAATATTAATTCCTTTTAATTGCTTTTTCGCTAATTATATATAACCCTTATTAAAATGGAATCGTCAAATTTATTTATTTGGAGTAGTAGCTAGAAATGGAGAAGAAGATACTGCCAATAACGTTGCAACAGCCCGCCCCGTATATGTACGGGTCAGGCCGGACCGCCCCGTTTCTCCTACGGGCAAGGTCCGAGCAGCCCCAAAAATTGCTCCTCTCTCTCTCTCTATATATATATATATATTGATGAAATCAAAATTTATGTGCAGATTATGCAATAATTGGAGAAGCTAAGGTTGTATGCCAAGGGGAATGTGAAGATATTCAAGATTGCAATATGTTTTGTGGAAGATCTGGCTTTCAATCTGGCAAATGTTATCCACCTTTATATCAATATTGTTGTTGCACTACTTAATTAGTTCATCTTATTAATATTCTACATAAAATATTAACCACACAGTTATGTATTGTAGTAGAATTATTAATATTCTGATGTGGTGATTTAAATAAATTAAAATAAGTTACTGATAGGTATGAGTATTCTCTCATCAAAATTTTCAGCTTTAATTTTCTATATTGAGTTATGTGAGGTGGCAGTACTCAAGAATTAGCTCCTATAAAAGCATAATTCCTTAAAACTAGGTTTAAATTTGTTCATCTTCCTTACATATGTCATTCATATAATTAATATGCGATAATAGAGAAGTGATTTATCAACAAATCTTTGTAGAAATTAAGGGGGGAAAACATTAATATTAGTAATAATTCCTTGCAAGTCTAATTTGATCAATATCCAATTTGAGCTACGAAGTATAATGATGCCTAGAATATGTGTATATTGACCCAATTATAAATCAATTTCTCAGAAGTTGGCCTTGTAGGCCCATTAAAGGCCCAAAACAAGTAGGGCTGTTAAGTCTCTCACAATAACAGGCCCATTAGAAACAATTTGTAATTTTTCTTCCCCGAGGTAAAGCAGTAAATATATTTTACCAGGGGTATTAATTGACCGTAAATACTCTCCTCCGTCAATTAACCGTAACTTTCTACGGACACGTGTAATTCTCTCCTCTCACCTCCCAGCCAGGTGTATTTCTCTCTCACACACACCTCCCTCACTCTTATATATAACTAACTGAATCAATTCGAACTCCATTTTTAATTATCTGAAAACGTAATTAGAAAATAAAAATCGATGGCGATTTGCAGATGCATTCAAAGAGGATCAGTCGCGTTGCTCGACAATTCATGGCTTTTCAGGGGATTCGTCTCCGCCACTCCTCCATCGCACAAAGTAAGTAATTTTAATTGTAGATTGGAAAATCGATTGATTATTAGGTTAATTAATTAGGGTGAAAATGGCAGAAGATTGATAAAGAGACGTGTAAGAAGGTGATAGATGCGGCGGAGACGGTGAAGGACGGGACGAAAGAGGTGGTTACAGAAGTGAAGCGCGTCGGAAAAGCCGTCACTGATACTGCCGTCAATGCTGCCGGCAATGTACGCTCTCTGAGTCTCTCTCTCTATTTTATTTTTAATTTTAATTTTAATTTGAAAATTTGTGAATTTTATATGTGTAATTATTCTTTTTTTTTTAATGTCTTAATTAGTGTATTTAATTTCTTAAATTGAGAACTAGTATAAGCTCGTTAAAAGTTATGGCATCAATTATATATGTGAATTCATAATCTTTTAACTAGTCTTAATATATACACTATAATGCTATATTTATTTATATATACTCATAGGGAAGTTATGGCATCAATTATATATGTGAATTCATAATCTTTTAACTAGTCTTAATTACTTGAAACTATGAAATTGTTTACATGAAAGCTGATCTAGTTATATTATTCTTATACATGATACTTAGTACTCCACTTTTATTTATTGTAACTATCATCCTTTGAACGTTGTATAAAAATCAATTGTGAGTAATAATTTGTTAGGCAGAAAATTAATAGTAGACCAGAATAAAATTGCATGAATGTTATTTTAGTCTGCATACTGCATAGGTAATATATGTATACATGATAACATAAGATACTCTTTGAGAGTGTTATTGTTTTATTTTTTATTTTTAAAGTAAAAATACTTTCTTGTTGAACAAATGTGAATGTTCGAGGCACCCCACAAGATCATACTTTCTCAAATGTATTTGAGTTTCATACTTTCTAGATTGTCAAACTTGGATCGGAATTTCATCTCGTATTCCATGATTCGACCTCTACTTTGATTAGGAAAGGAAAATTAGTGAGGTGTGAATAATTGTGGATGTTAGGTAGCGGTGGACGCTGCCAAGAAAGGGTTCGAACAGGCATCGGATAATGCCGACTCCAAACAGAGCAAAGACTTATTTGAATCAGGCAAAGCTGCCGCCGAAGCTGTAAAGGAGAGAGTCGAAAAAAAGCAAAACTAACTTACACATATACACACTCATAGCGCCATGCATCTCTGCATTTCTTATGAGTATTTGTTGTTTTACTGAAAACTTATTACTCCTTTCATAAAAAAAAAAAATTACAATCAAGGTTATAATTTTGGAATAGTAATTACATTTTTGTTGAAAAGGATTAAAATGTCTTATGTTGAAATTTGAACACACCAAGTATTTGTGTATATAGATTTGTATGTTATATAGGACGTTATAACTTATGGATTGGAGATTTGCTGCAATAGTGCTTTTATTTCTTGAGTTTGTTTAAAATATATTTTCATTATTATTAGGCAAAAATGATATTGTATGGTATTTTTGTACCATAATTTATTATACACTATCGTATTTTATGTATTATTTTACTTTTACTATTTTATTTTAAGGTTACCCTAAAATTAATAGTATTATAATTGTATTTACACATTGTAATTTATAAACTATTTTAATTTTATGTTTTTATCTTAATGTTTAATACTATTAATTTAAAGGGCTGTAATTGTTATATTTATTATTTTATAATAATGTGAACGTTGAATTACTTATTAATATTTTGTAATGAATAATTTCAATTTTTTTATTTCAAAATAATAAGCAGAATAAATTACCACAATGAGAACTACCATCACATAAATGGCCCTAGCTTTGTGTAGTTGCAACTATTATTTCCAAAAGGTAGAACCAATTTTTATTTATTTTTACATTTTTTTACTTTTTATTATCAAGTTGTGATTGGTGAACTTTAAAAAAAAGGATTTTCATTTTCCAAAAGAGAATCTAATTAAGCTTTATATACTTTAATTTTGAAAGTGTAAAACTGTTACACTAGCATATTCTCTCCTCTTAATGTAAAATTTCGATAAATTAATTTTAATGTATTGTTCACAGGATTTTATTTAAATTTATTTTATTATAGTAATACCTGAAATTAATTAGTAAGATTATGCACGAATTCTTTCTTTGCATGAAAAATAATTTACCTATGGACTTCGGAAGATCACATAGTTAATATGAAGGAGAGATCTCAGAAAATTAGATAAATGAAGAAAATGAACATGGCAAGTCCTATAAAATCATATTTGAATTGGATCAGATATGGGTCCAAGGTAACCCATGTTTGTGGGCTTTTGAAATTGGATATAGGCTCGTATCTTAAATGGGCCATTAGCTCAGGCCCATTTTTAATCCGGCCCATTGTTGAATTTAATTAGAATGTACACAGAAGTAAATAGCAGTGGTGAGATATAGACAAAATAACGAAAAGCGAGGGAGATGGCGGCGGGTGGTGGCGGTAGAGCGGTGGCGCTGTCACAGCCGGTGACATTTGTAACTGGCAACGCCAAGAAGCTTGAAGAAGTTCGCACAATTCTCGGCAACTCGATCCCCTTTCGCTCCCTCAAACTCGATTGTGCGTTTCGAATTCACGCTCTGCTCTTCTTTGTTTAGTCCCCGAGTTTCTTTTATCGATTATTTTGGGGTTTTATGTATTTGAAACAGTGCCAGAATTACAAGGCGAACCTGAGGAAATTTCCAAAGAGAAAGCTCGATTAGCTGCTAAAGAGGTAACACAGAACTATGCATACGAGGTGTTTGTAGAATTGCTTACTAGAGATTGATAGATATTTGATGGGTGTTTCCCGTGTTATTTCGTCTAAAATGCAGGTAAATGGACCGGTGCTGGTGGAAGATACTTGTCTTTGTTTCAATGCTCTCAATGGTTTACCAGGTAATATGAATCTATGTGAAATGAGCTCTGTGTGTGTATGTGTGATGAATGTTTAGAATGTGGCTAATGGTAGAGACAATTTTGCAGGGCCGTACATGTAAGTTTCATGAATATCTTTCCACCGAGGTGAACTTCTTTATTTGATTTTCTTTTTGGTTGAACATTTTATGCTACATCATTCATGATCACCCTACGTATCCTATTTCTGGGTTGGGTCTGCTTCTGGTGAAATGTTCAATTTATTAAGTACTTTCAAGTAATTGCAACTTCGTCAACATGGATATTCCTGTTTTATCTGGAAACAGTGTCAATATCATCGTAGTCGTAGAGTATTGTGTAATAACTCTTATAGAATATGATTACAAGTAACACTCCCTCGGGAAAATGGCTGTTTGACTAAGAAAGCAACATTCTCACTGTCATTACAATGGAGATCAGATCACTGTTCTTTTATATATACTAATTGCATCCAATTTCTTAAATTCTCAGAGAGATAAATCAATACCTGAGTATTTTTGCTCCTACATTATTCTCCTCGTGTTTGTCTAGCTGTTATTCATGCCATTATCATTATTCGTCTAGTGCCATTCATAGTATTTTCTTAGCAGAATTTTTTCACTGGTTGAATGCGAATTTGAGAAAGATTGAATCAGTTATATGATATTATATTCCCTTAAAGATAGTACTAATGTGACACGGATTAAATTGATGCATGTTTTCATTACTTCTCTTTGACATCATAGTTTTAAAGGCGCGCCTTGAGCTCCTAGGATTCTTGGTTTTTTAGGGTTTCGGTTGATGTTCAAAAAACCCTCGCCTTTGTGCGCCTTTTTCATCCGCCTTTTTGGATGAAAAAGGCGCGCCTCGGGTACATTTCAAAATTTTAGAATTTTTTTTTTCATGAAGAGTAAGAATATAATGACCAATTTTATGGTGAAGAAGAGAATAAGATTATGAGGAGGACCATATGATTTTTATCTCATTGGTAATCATTTGAGTCTTTGACATTTGATATTTTCTTAAACTTGAAGAATTTTGTTTATTTGCTTTTTGTGATTATGTTATATATGAGTTATTATGTATTATTATTTGATATATATATATATATATATATATATATATATATATATATATATAATTATATATTTACCTTTATTTAGTTGGACAATTATGTGTTTAGTTGGATATATTAGTGTATATATGTTCTAAAGAGGCTTGTACCTCAGGGGCGCCTTGCGCCTCAGGCTCCAACAAGGCCTTTGCGCCTATTGCCTTTAACAACCATGTTTGACATGCTCTAAATTGTCTACTATCAGGGCACAAGACTTGATTAATAATTTTTCCTTTACTCTATCTTATCAATGTTGCCTTTTCCTTTTTAATGTTTTCTCCTTTAATCTCTTGGATAAACAAAACTGCAGCAAGTGGTTTCTGGAGAAGATTGGTCATGCAGGTATGTCAATTGGTGTAGTTCCCTTTATTGTGTATTATTTCTACTGCTAGCTTAATGAAAAACCCTCTTTATTTATTAACAAAGTCTTTTATGTTATTTTCCTTTTTAGGTCTGAACAATTTGCTGAAGTCTTATGACGATAAATCTGCTTATGCTCTCTGCGTATTCTCTCTTGCTCTTGGGCCAAATGGAGATCCAATTACATTTTTGGGAAAAACACCAGTATGTTCTTTGCTGTCCATAATAATGACAATTGTTTTTATTCCTCTTTTTTCCATTGAACTAGCATAGCATATAAATTCAGGTTCTGTATGGATATCATTTGAAATCATGAAAACCATTCTTAAGTGAGAAGTCAGAAGAGTAGCAATGTTATGTGCATGTAAGCCTGCTATCCATATGTTACACACATGCGGCTAGATAAAATTGAGTGAAGAATTTTCATTAAAAAAATCAGATCAGTATGCCAAATTCTTTTTTCCATGGATTCTTAAGCTATTGGGGGTCATGGAAATACTTCTAATGAGAAACACTATGCTATTGTAATTTTATACTCTGTGTAAACAACAATTAGATTGATGAGTGATTCTTAAGTGTTTTTAACACTGACTCTAAGGCGCTGATAAGAAAAGGCATACGAGTCGTTATGAAAAGAGATAATATTATTTGTTAATCAATTTTACAATCCACAATACAGGATTTTTTCAGTCTGTGTTTCATGTTAATTCTTATTCTCGACTCTACATTTCAAATCTTTTCTGATAAATATGAGGCAACTCTTCCTAATAAAAACTAACGCATATCCTATTAGTTTTGTTAAACAAACATAATTACATTATTGTGACTTCCTTGAAAAAGCTAAACACTGTTCCCCAACCCCGAAGCTTGGGTAATTTATATGAACACATAGAAGGCGTGTAATTCTTGTGACTTGCCTTGTTTATAGAATATATAATTAATGTTGTATCATGTATGTTGTGAGCATAGTGAACATGTTAATAGTCATATTCATATAGCTGGAAACTTTTATGCATAAGTACCCTTCAGCTTGTCTTATGTGATCTTTGATTCTTTTGTAAGAATTACAGATTATATGTAACTGAAAACAGCAGATTTCATATGAATAACATGGATAAACTGTAGCTCAATCTTATGATTTTTTGTTTGATTGAACTAAATTATGCCTCTTATATTATAGCTTTCCTAGATCAAGTTTATATAACCTGAAATAAGTGAGAACTTGTATTTCTCCTTGTATATCCTTTATTTTTATATTAAAGAAAAAAAAAGAAATTTACAGTCGATTTTTTCTTTTTGATATATTGGTGGTAGTGAACAATTTAGAATCTTCTTCAACTTGTTAACATGGAGAGTTAAAGTGGTTGAAAAAATCCAACTCATGGAAAGGTCTAAAATCTTATCTGTTTCCCTTATACCATGACAGTAAGTGCACATGGCCCTAATAAACTCCATATGTGTATCTGGTCAAATTTAGTATGTTCCTTTTGGTCTGTTACATTTATGACTCACTGTAAGTTGCCACTGACCTCAGTTTCTTTCCATAAATTTCTTGGCTGTAAAATAAATAGGTTCCCGACGGTGTATCCACAAATATGTGTCTTTCATTTGGTTGGGTTTTGCATTGAAAAGACAAACAGCATAGCACTGATTTTACTTGTGGCTGACATTTCAGGGTACGATCGTTCCTCCTAGGGGACCAAATGATTTTGGATGGGATCCAATCTTCCAACCTGATGGTTATGACCAGACGTAAGTCCGTTATCTACTTACTAGTAAAAAAGACATTTACCTAAAGGCAAGAACTTGCAGTTAAAATTAGTCGGCCGATTTTTACTTTTTATAGTTACGCTGAGATGCCGAAGGAAGAGAAGAACAAGATTTCACACCGTTATAGAGCCCTTGCACAGGTGAAATCACACTTCGCCGAGGCTAATTATACTTTCCAAACAGAACCCTGAATTCAAGAGTGCTATAGGCCACATTAAGCCTTTTCTGTAAAGCATTCATGACTACATTGGTAGTTGATTGCCATGCTGACTATATGAAAGAAACAGATAAAGAATCACTGTTCAACTTTAAAAAGAAAATATCCGAAATGTTTTTAACACTACATTACTATTTCTGATATTTATATCAGAATCTATGAACTTGTTCCATTCTTCAAAGAATGGAAAGAGTGGTTGGATTATATCTTCATGACTTGCATTCCCTCTCTCTCTGTGTAGTAGTATTTATGTAGAATACCAAATCATTATCTTATGTGCTGATAAAAAAAAAATCTGTGTTATGCACATCGTATATTCTGACAATGTCGCGTATGGGCGGACCCTTTCTTTGCTGGAATATTGGAAAAAGTCGTGACCTTCATCTACCTATACTCAAGTCTGGTAATTTCTTTATCTTGGGTAAGTCGAGTAATCCTTTATTCAGTATTCGAGAGAATATTCAGAATTTGTCCTGATGTTTGTTTATACATTTTTGTAACCTCACTAGCTAAAGATTATTATTGTTTAGTTGAATGTTAGATTCTCATTCACCCTCACACACAATCACATGCTTAGCAACAATTAGGAAAGAATTAAATAGATATTAATTTAGAATAAAAGTTTTGATAATGATTCTTTAAGTTCATGACATAAGATGATTTTCATGAAAATGTATCTTGTGTTTTTTTGTTGAATGTGACAGCTGCTACTGGCATGCATGTACATAAACATGTAACATGGCCATTAGGGAATGCATGTGAGCATCAGTGGTATATTTATTGAGATTTGGCCATTGGCCCCAAGATGTCTATATGGAAAAAGAGTAGATTGGCTCACTTGCCATATGGACCCATCATCACATGCTAGGCTATGTGGCTTACCAATCTCTACATGTAAGGATTTAGGAATTTCAATTATCTTCAATTTCTTATGGTGTGGTTTTAGGTTCACCATCACTTAAGATTTGTACATGTGATGGGTTTTTAATGGAAAATTTGGTGTGCTCACTTGGTTGTTGGACAGTTGTTAGTAGTTGAATCGGGTCGAGTAGATGCTACGTATTAAAACGGGCTGCGTAGATGTTACTCCTTTGAATGATTTTTTTTTTTTTTGCATGATTAATTCTATAAGTAAGTTGAAATTTTGGAACCATCGTATTAAATCCAATAGCTATAAACATGTTTTTAATGGTGTTTATTTTCATGATAACATAAGTTGAAATGTTGGTATCATCGTGTTAATTACAATAGCACATGGAGGAGGGTGCTATTATGTTAAAGGGTACGTAGGACAATTCACTTTTTTGTCACTTTAGTTGGACTTATTTTAAAAAACATGAATAATTGAACATTAAAGTGCATCCAATCTTTCTGATTTATTGGGATATAATAAGTTCAGATATTTATATCAAATCAATCTCATAAATAGTGCAAAGTGGTGTGCACTGGTAGAGCATTTAATACAAGATGAAAAATTCGAAAATGCCATATTTGTTTCTCTATGAGTAGGAAAAATAATGAAAGAAGATCAAACTCCCTGTGGTTAACAGCATTGCTTAACCACAAAATAGGAACTGCTGTAAATAATAATGCTATAAACATAATCCACAATTCAAGGAAAAAAAAAACAGTAGTAGAAAGGAGTACTATGCATCATCTATTACAGATATTTTGTTCATTTTAGAAGATTTTACATTCACACTATAATAGGTTGTATGATTGAAAGAAAATACAATATTCTTTAACTTGTCTAAATAGCAAAAGCCAACACAATTTTTGTGAAGGATGATAGCAAATAATATATTCGGTTAGGGAATCGGGGAGGAGGCAAATGATGGGAGTGGCAATAAAAAGCTTTGAACAACACTTCCATACCTGTTTCCAGTAACAACGTTGTCTTCTTTCGGTCGAAACAGGCCGAGGTTGCACAATGATGGGGGGTGGTGAAATGGATAATCTGGAATATGGACGTGTGTAAAAAATGTACACTTGCCAGTGAGTATTTTGGACGAACAATAATATATGTATAAGGTAAGGTACTTGGATTGGGAGTTGACAGGGATGTTCTTAGCACTGGCGGCCGCGGCGGCAGCCGAGGGCCCCAGCGCCGGAAGTAATGGAGGCGACCATGGAGGAGGATTTGGCACCTAAGCTTGAAGCTCTAGCATAGCTAGCTGAAGCTCCAGCTCCAGATGGGGTGAAATATGCCCCATTGAGCATCAAGTCTCCTGATGATCTCCAGTTCCATCCTTTCCATTGCCCTTCTGCTGTATCCACTCTCTTTGTCACCTGATCAAACATGATTAAACTTATTCAATCTCGTTTCGATTTTGGAAACCGTAGGTGGTGAGGTGATCAAGTGTCAAGACTCAAGTCTGTATTACCTCCTTTGCGAAAGGGTTGGTTGGTGCGAGATATCTGTTGCCTTGGCTGTTGATGGTGGGCTCTGCGCTTCCACCTATCGCGTACATCTCCCAATGAGTGTAGTCGTTGTTCACGACGTGGAAGTATCCGTGCCTACACCTGCACGCAGTTAACTCTGTTATCTCTTCCATATTGCAAATAGATTGATGATTATGAATGTGATTTCTTTACCTTGGCATTCTTTGAATGAGGCCCTCACCGAAATGGTTGTACGCAATGGTCGCTTGCATTTGCTTGTCTCTCATGTAAGTATCGCTGTGGCCTAATAGTATAACCTGTTTTTGCACAACAGATGAGTGAGGTTTCTTTTTAAACAGAGAGAAGAAACTTGCAAGTTGAAACTCACCTCATTGTGGTGAGTGAAGTAATTGTTGGATATGGTAATGGCAGTGGATCCCATGACGGCATCTACAAGGCCGTCAGCGCAGTTAGAGAGCGAGTTGTGATCGACCCAAATGTGGCTCGACCCGAAGATGGAAATGGCATCGCCATCAGCCATGGTTCTCCAACCATAATGGGAAGGTGAGCTTCTAACCATTGCATTGCCAGTAGGTTTGCAATCATGGATATGTAGGCCATGAACAATTACATTAGTAATGAATTGGATTGTGATGCATGCTCCATTAGCAATGTGCACATTTACTCCTCTTCCATCTATGGTCTTAAAGCTGTTCATGATAAGTTCTTGCTTTAATGTTATCACCATATCCCGTTGGAAGACAATCCACAAGGGCTCGTCCTGTATGACAGCATGTCGTAGAGTTCCCGGCTTAGGGTTAACAGGATCGTCGTCACCAGAGTCAGTGACGACGTAGTAGCGGCCATCACGGCCACCAATGGCGTTGCGACCAAACCCAATCCCGCAGTCGGCGAGCCGCTTTCGGTTCCTCTGCCAGTTGGAGTCGCAACGCCAGCAGTCATCGATCGGGTTACCTGTCCCACAAGAGAAAAACCCAAGGCTTCTCCTCTCTGTGCTGTTTCTTGTGGCCCTATAATTCATATGAAACAAGATATTTTAAATTGAAAGAATAACTCGATTTAATTTGTTGTCTGCTGAGTCATCTTGTCAAAAAATTCAAATCTAAGATGGAACCCACTTGTAATTAACTCTGGTAGATACATCATACATGTCTATGATTTTATTAATGTCGGTGGTGTTACTCTCTCTGTATAGTGAAGTAGTTCACAACCAATCAATTGGCTTTGTCAGAAGGGTAAGGAAATTCGGGTCTCCATGATTTGACCCGATCACTTTGTCCGAATCTATATATCATATAGGTGAGGACAACATCAATGTTTCAGAAACTGTCTTTCTATGGACACACATGGGTGATGCCCACAAGATAAAGATAGGATTGTTTCGATCCATGTAATTTTTCCATACAATTACACATGGAGTTACACACGTTTCATTCAATCTACGTTAGAATTTAGATGCTATACTCTTGTGCAATGTATTAGGTATAGTAGTTACAAGTGTCACATCTATACGGTTGATGATAGTATTGCAGACCTAATGTCAGTAAGTCCAGCACACTATCCAACTATCTAGCACATGCAATGTGCTAATGAACACATGACTAGAATCAAATTATTAACTTTACAGAACGTGATCACATTGATAATGTAATTAAAAACAGATTAAGATCTAAATAATCTATCTTAATAATATTAAATGAAATTCATTATCAATGGCTAGTTTCACATTTTGGAGTCCTAGTTGAAGTAACATAAGTAGCTGAAAGACTTAACCATATAAAGTGAGGTTAAAGAAAAAATTGAATGCTTCTAGTGGATATGCTTTTCTTTTTTTATTAAATGAGGAGGACCCATCGACAAATTCATTAAAGAATGGTAGAAAATTTGTTAAATGTCACCCCACATTCTTGAATATACAGAAATAAATACATCATGTGGGTTGGGGGTAGTTTATACCACAACAAGAACCAGCTCTTCAAAAAGCAACTTCTACTGAACTTCGTTGAGTGTCAGTAATACACATTTAACCAACACCCTACTTCTCTATTTCATAATTTTTTTTTCGTCTCTTAATTCTAATTGGTAGATTAAAAGAAAAGTAAAATGAACAATAAATAAACAAATTACTCACATTTCTACCATTCTTGCAACCTCTTCTGGATCATCCACCGCACCATGTAACCTGATCGAAACAGAGGTCATCAATCATCTGAAGTTTATTAAAGAAAATGATAAATCCATGTTGCAATGTAGTCGACATAACACCTAATTACATGATTTGAACACTTTAAAGGGGACTGCGTGTTGCATAATATTTGACCAAGAATTACGATTTAGGGCGAACAGAAATAATTTTAGCAGATTTCTGGAGGGAGTCAATTTGGGTAAAAAAGGAGGTCGTCAATAAATAAATACTGTAATTGCAGTAATTTCACATGGGGTGTTAGCTAGCTGCAACCGACAAATTTCTTTTATTTACTACTCCATATTTATTTATTTTCTTAATATTTCCTTCGTCCTCCCGAAAGAGGGGTGTTTACTTTTGTGCGCGTTGATTAAGAAGTATTATTATTTAATGTGTAGTGAGTAATTGTATTAGTGGGAGTGTGGACCCCATATTTTAGTTGTATTAGTAGGTGGGTGTGGATCTTATGTGTGTAAAAAAGGAAATGACCCTCTTTGAAGCGGACGATCAAAATGGAAAAAAGACTCTCTTTCGAGCAGATGGAGGGAGTATTAGATTTACTGGAATCCTACTTTACAAAATGCACAACACTACACACGCCCTCCCACCCACTAAGGCACACGCAAAATACTCTACAGCCCTCACGATAGTGGCACACTGCAATGCGTACACACAAAAAGTGCCTTTCAGAGAGAGAATCAACTAATAACTGTTTTCTCAGAGAAGAGAATCAAAATTGAGTGCACCAACTAATTCTGTTTCATGGTGCAATGGAATGGTGGTTTGACAATGGATTAAACGGTATAAGGATCTCTAATGTGAATAATAGAATTTAATTCGTTTTTTAGGGTACAATTTGGGTGGATTTTTCGGAAGATCAAATGAGTGAGGTTAAATTTAGACGGTAGATGTGTATGTATTTCATGCATAAGTGTGTAACAAAAAAGTGGAATCTAGTGAACTTACTTTTCCGCCATTGTTGAGTTTTGAGAGCTCTGCAACTCCTCTTTCTCAGCGGCACTGAGTAAAAGAGGAAAACATTGTTACAATGTGGATTCAGAAAAAAAAACAGTGTATATATACTTCTCTCTGTTTTGCCTCACGAGAAAAGGAAATTCTCAAAGAACAGCTTTAATTGCCATTTTCAGATTTGCAGAAAATGCAGGAGAATTCAGAAACAGATTTCGAAACCGCAAAAACTAATCTAATCGAGAAATCAAACAGCATTATCAGGAAACATAACAATAACATCTACCAGAAGTGAAATTTTTCAAGAGATTCAGATTTAAAAGAAGAAGCATTTTCTAATCAGAAAACACACACACACACACACACCTCAGATTTGATTCTTCATCCTCTTTGTGAACTCTGGATAGAGCTCCAACGACGAGCACGAACTGCAGCAACGAAAACAACAGAGGCTGCCATTTCTTAGACGTCCGCATTGCCATCACAGACCGCTTTCTCTCTCTTCTACTCTCTCTATCTATATCTATATCTATGTATGCGTGTATTTAATTGTGTGAATGTAGCTACAGAATTTGGAAGAGAGAGAAATTGTGAGAAACAAAAATGGAGAGGGAAAAGGTATCACGACGAGCAACATTAACGGCTTCTGGGCATTTTATAGACTGCGTTACTCAAAAAATGTTAAAAGACTTAACGTCCGTTAAGTAACCGCCAATGCTACTCGTACTAATTGGAGTGCCTGTTAACTGTATTTCTAATCAACCACAATTATACGTCTCTATTATTTATTCCTTTGACCATGGTTAGAATTTACCCCTGTCTTCTTGTATCCATCAAATATTGTAATTAATGGTTGCTACCTCCATTTGGAAAGAATCATTTACTGTTGCAATTATTCAAAAATGTTTGTTTTGATCAATTTTGTTAATTTTATAAGGTATTGTAGTATTTTTAAATAATAAAAAAATAACAATTTCATCCAATACAATTTTTTATACTTTTCTTATTTGTATGTTCCATCAATTTAATTTTTTTTATTATTATGGATAAAGGAATAGTTTCTTTTATGCCCAAATTTACAATTTTTTTTAAATAGTAATTTGTATAAATCAATGTTTCAGAAGTTAAATCATGAAAAGTACATCCTTTTAGGATTCAAGATTGATTGTAGAATGATAAATGAAATTTTAATATTTGTTAATAAACTAATACTAATATTTTTTTAATAGAGTGGAATTTTAATGATTTGATACTATGATGAAATTAGAATTTGCAATTGGTATCAAGACCGCCTTACATTGAGAAAATTTTACGATTTCCTAATTAAATATGGTATATTTTTTATTAAAATTTTTATCAAATGTATAACTTTACATTTATACATAGAATATTTCAGTGTCTTGCAATTTAATTTTGTTATTTAATTTTCAAAATATATCTGTACAACTACAAGTAAAAATGCTATCATTTTCATTTTTTTCCAACAAATATTCCTGCCCATGATATTATATTTTCATATATTTAAAAGTATTACCCTAATGAATCACCGGCGCAATTTTGGACAATAAATGTTTACTACTATAATTTTTTTCTTCTTGTAATGATTAATTAAAACCAATTATTTAAACATACTTTTCAACAAACACCCCTAAATTCGACCTAACAACTGCGAATGTAAAATGTCAACTGAATATTTGCATCAAATTGCATGTGGGATTGGATCATTGGATTATACGTGTCATTATAATATAATTTTGATTTTTTTTAATTGATTAAATTATTGTAATTGTAACGAACTGCTGGATGCTGCTGCACTTCTTGCTTTTATCCACTGTCTGCCCTATCACGTGCCATCATCGGTCACTCACGTGGCACACCTCACTTTGTTTTTTTTTATTTATAATTTTTATTTATTTTATTATGAGTATAATTATTTGGATTGGTTCATGAATCCATCTAATTTCATTTATGATTACCTTTTATTTTTCATGCCTTTTCTCTTGTGAACTAAATACTTGTATTATTCGAGTTTACATGGTTAATTATATAAACTTCATTGATTTATGTAATATATTATTTTTAGGATTTACTATTTATTCATAGAGTTTGGAATATGTAAGAGCATAATTCTCTTTTACAATTTTTAAATAGAATTGTTTAGGATTTATCAGTCGCATAAATATATAACTTTTTTTATATTCAATTTTAAAAAAAAAAACTAACAAAAATTCATCAACATAGTGTATACGTTTTTATGCATTAATGTATACTTCTTTCGTCCCATTTCAAACTTTACGTTTGTTTTTTACACGTAGTTTAAGAAATAATATTTTAATGTAAAGTGAGTTGGTGTATTAGTGTGATGTGTGGGCCCATTGAGAGATAAATAATTAATTTGTGTGAGTCTCATCTAACAAAAATAGAAATATAAGATTGAAATGTGACAATCAAATTAAAGATATGTAAAAATTGAAATGGGATGGAGGGAGTAAATTCTAGACGTGGGTGTAAAGTAAAATTTGTCAATCCTATATAGTAAGACAATTAAAACAATACTCCTTCCTTCTCATAGATTTTTAACTCTTTCTTCAATTGTTGTTCCATTACACTTTCGCTCTATTCAAAATAGTGAAAGTTTTAAAATAAATACTTCTCAATAAATCTATTTTAAAAAATGTCAATATTACCTAATACAAATAACTTATTTTATTATTTATTTATTACTTAAAATACAACTTAATTTACCTTCAAAAATCAATGAAGGTAGTAAAAGAAAACAATTTAAAAACCTAATACAAATAACTTATTTTATTATTTATTTATTACTTAATATATAACTTAATTTACCTTCAAAAATCAATGAAGGTAGTAAAAGAAAACAAATTTTTTTAAACCCATATGTAAAGTAAAAGTGAAAAGCTTATGGGAACGAACGGAGTATTAAACACAATAATTGTTTAAAGTGAATATAAGGTAATGTTTTAACGATAATAACACCGTATTTGGCGGTTGCGATAACAGTATCTTATATCGCACTCCAAACACCCTCAATTCATAGACACACCTCATTCCTAATCAATCCCGTATTTTCCATCTCCATTTTCTCAATCAATCTCCAATATCCTACGCCGGGTCTCCCGGCGCATTTGCCACCCAAACGCCCCCCAATTAAGAATTCAAATTGAGAATTACGACTCCACACCTGAATTGTACGTGTTATCCTATTTCCAGTATTAATTTCAGGATAATGCATGATTATATAATAAAATTTATTAAAATTATTAAATAAATTTCGATTTGGTTAATTTTGCAAATAATAAGAAGTAGACAAACGCTTGTTTGAGATGATTAATAAGTGATATCATTGTGATACTCTAATTAATAAAAAATGATATTTTTAAGGCTCGTTTGATAGGTTAGATAAGAATTGAGATTTAAATTAAGATATGTATTTGTATTATGTAAAATGGAAATTGTTTGATAGATTGTATTAAAATTAATATAACAAAAAAATGAGATGTTTGATAAGAAATAAAAAAATTTGGATAAGCGGTGAAATTACCTTTATAACCTTTTCTTAAATTATCGGTTATGTCATCACCATTGATGAACATGAAGCAAAACGATGGTTAAGCTCACTTTTGCAAGTATAGGAACACGATTCAAATTCAAATCAAAAAATTAAATTGGGAAGAAATCTAACTCTCGATTAGGGCAGAAATTCAGAAGAAATCACTTTTGCAAGTATAGGAACATACTAAATCTAATTCGTTAATTAGGGCAGAAAATCCAAATTGGAAAGAAATCAAACACTAATCTCCCAAATCCATTCTTTTTAACTCTCGATTCAAATCAAAAATCAAATTTTAAATAAAGAAAATTAGGGCATCAGCCATAAATACAAAGGTAAAAATCAATGAACACAGAAAGCAATAAATGGAGGTGAACAATAGCCGCTACGGAGGACAGTGCCGGTTAGGACCTACAACGAGCAGCGACGCGTGGTGGCGGAGAGCGGACGGAAAACAGCGTCGGTGAGGACCTACGATGGGCAGCGACGCGTGGTGACGGCGAGCGGCCGGTGGGTGGTGGCGGCGAGCGGCCAGTGGGTGTGGCAGATGGATTTATTTACTTCATGAACTCAATGATGCAGTAATTAGGAATAGAAAAAGGAAGGTAAGAGGGTAAATGTGGGATTTTATTGCTTTATATGGACAACTGGTAAGAGGGTAAATGTGGGATTTCATTGCTTTATATGAACAACTGTTGAAGGCCGTATTACTAATACCACGACCTGAGTCGTATTATTTGTATAAAGGGAAATAGTGAATAAGAACTGGTTGTCTTTTTTACCGCGCCCCTTATCAATTTATCGTGACCTACCAAACTCCATAAAAGTCCATATAAAACATATTAATACCCCATATTATGAGTTACCAAACGAGCCCTTACTGTAAATATTAATTTCATGAACAATTTTAGCCTAAATAATAAGTAAACAATTATAATGAGGAGTGATAATATTTTTTTTATTAAAAGTGATAATTATTTAAATTTTTAAAAAATTTGTCTCACAATTGGAAATCTCATGCAAGTATGGCTTAAGAAGTACACCATATATTTATATGTGGAATCTATTTCACAAACACTTAAAAAAAACTTTCTTTTAATAACGGAATTTATTTTATTGGTAATTACCAATGGATCGACAACAAAAATTAAGTTTTTCTTTTAGCAACGGAATTAATATCACCGGATTTATTCTCTATTTTACCAATGAAATTTAATCCATTGGTAATTACCAAATGAATATAAATTACCGACAAAATTATTAGTAACGAATTACCAATATAATTATTTATTAACGGAATTGAATTTTCGTTGCTAAATTTTTGCCAACGATTTTCGTCGTTAATCCGTTGGTAAACCAATTTAACAATAAAATTGAGATTTTTACCAACGAAATATTATGTTGAAAAATATTTTCTTTTGGCAGTGAAAATACCCCTCATTATATTTATAATTAAAGTATTTTTGAATATTGTCTTGGCATGAGGTTAACGATATAATTTTGCTTAATATTGAATCCAAAGATTATGAAATTATTGGATTGATAATTGCATTGAATACAACATATGGGCCCAAAATACCATGCCACTAGCCCATTGTGATTTAATTAAGTGAAAAAAAAACAATAAATACAAGATTTTAAGTGAGTTAAATTATGTTAACTCATTACTCATCTCAAAATTTCTTTTTATGGAACACATCATTATGATGGATATTGCCAATTTAATTAATTTGAATTAATGTACAATATTATTGGCATCTATTAATTAGACTAATTAATAAAGTTCGATACCTCCTAAAAAACCAACTTTAGTTACATAAATACATAGTTTGATGACAAACAATAATTATGAATAATCTGGATAATCCAATAATAGTAAATAATTAATTACGAAAAATCAATTTGACATGTGTCTTAGTGATGAAGCATATTGTAACAACAAAATTGGATTCAATCATAACCATATGTCACGCCTGCAACATAAAACTACCTGGTCCAACTTATTTTTATTACCCCCCCCCCCCCCCCCCCCCAAACCTCCCAACCCCACCCACCCCCACCCATGCACGAAAAGGAAACTACGAAACATTGAACATTATGATTTATTTACACACAATTACATATACTACAAGCCATGGCATGCAAAACTGCATAATTAATTTACATTTTAATCATTCTAAGTTTTTCATATTTACGTCTAGAGCTTTTTTCCTTTTCTTTTAAAGTGATCAAACTGTGAATGTGATTATAAAATCTCCGATAATAGGTGATGTGTGTAAATCTCGTATTAATAGGATTTGAGTTTTACATATTGCAAACAATATCCCACAATTAGAGGAAAATATATATGGAAGACAAAATCAAATAATAAATTACAAGATATACAGAATATGTGATAGCTAATTTCTAATTTTCTTAATACCCGTCAAATGAGGTGCAAGCAAACGTAAAGCTTGGAGCGTAAGAGTTTGAAAGCTGAACGAGGCAGGCTCTTCGTGAAAATATCTACCAACATGTGAAATGTGTAAAGAACTACCAGTCTACCATTACCAGCAATTACTGAACTGTTACCAGAATAAGGCTCAAATGAGTCCAAGGTAGAGGTCTGATTTGTCATGTGAGCAGAGGCACCCGAATCCAAGTACCAATCAGGAGTTGGTGCAGAGACATTACACTGAAAGGAGAAAGCCTGTGCTAAATTTGCTGAGGAGACATGAGCATTTAGAAACCATGGGCATTTATTGGCATAGTGAGGACCCCGACATATTTGACAACGAGGACGATGATGATGACCACCCTGTTGATTAAAGCCTCCGTGAGAAGATGAACCACTATGTTGTTGCGAATGATGATAAGAACCACGGGGCTATGAGTCTGATGAATGTCGGCCATATCTAACAATAGAGAAAGCAGTAGGAGGAGCGATGGAATGGGCTTCCATTGCCTTGTGCATGAGCTCGTAATGCTTAGCCTGATTGAGGATATTAGAGTGTAACCTGATTAAGTATTAAACGGTTCAACTCTCTACCAGCTTAAACTTTTAGATGAGGTGGTCGTTTAACATAGTATCAGAGCTCATGGTTAACAAAGGTCCAGGGTTCAAACCTCACTGTCACCCATTTATGAGAAAATTGCACATGCTAGGCTTGAGGCAAAATTTCCCCGCCTGCATGTGAGGGGGCGTATTAGAGTGTAACCTGATTAAGTATTAAACGGTTCAACTCTCTACCAGCTTAAGCTTTTAGATGAGGTGGTCGTTTAACAGAGGAGATCACGAAAACTGAGCATAGGGGACATTGCCATTCGAGTGTCGGCGAAACTCATAAACATAGCACCCAAACCCCTCAAAAATAAGTGAGCCTTATCAGACTCACAAGTGGACGATCAATTGATGACAATTGATTGCATAACAACGTAAACTTACGACCATATTCCTCAACCGATTGATCACCACGACGCAACGAGAGAAGCTCCTCTCGTAACTGATGTGTGCGAGAGGCGGACGAATCAGAGAACGCCGCATCGATCGCTACCCACGCTGCACGCGCCGTCATACAGTCCAAGATTTCGAACATGGCGTCCTCAGATAAAGATATCTTGATAACCCCCAATAATTTCTTGTCCTTCAAGCGCCAGGTGATAAAGTCAGGGTTGGAAGATGCTGATAGAGAATTGAATCGTTTAATACTTAATCGAGTCACTTTGACACTCCCCCTCACATGCAGGCAGGGTTAATTTTTGCCTCAAGCCTTGCATGAATTTTCTCATAAATGGGTGGCGGTGAGGTTCGAACCCTAAACATTTGTTAACCATGGGCTCTGATAAAATATGTAAATGTGATTATGAAATCACCAATTATAGGATTTGGGTTTTACATATTACAAACAATATCCCACAATTAGAGGGAAATATATATGAAAGACAAAATCAAATAATAAATTACAAGATATACAAAATATGTGATAGCTAATTTCTAATTTCCTTAATACAAATGATCAGTATTAAAATGTATATACGTACGTTCTTTATATTATAGTATAGTACTCAAATGATTGAGAAAGCAACCAAATCTAATTTATTTATATTACAAACAAAGACAATTTCATACTAATGTATGGGTGAACCTGAATAAAACTGTTTTTTTTTTCTTCTATTTTAAACATAAATATAAAGTGTAATAAATAAATAATGTTATAATCTATGCACTAGCTAGCTTCTGACTAACATACACACACGTGCACCATGTTAATAATGAGCTTTGTAGTTCATAGAATTAATCGATTCAATGTGGAATTTGATAAAGATATGTCACATTTCTGCATGACAATACATTTCTATTTTGAATGAGAAATTATTATCCTTAAAAATATTCAGGATATAAAACATATTAACTCCTCATACAAAATACTAACGGTTCATCGTGCAGAAGGGTGACACTCTCTGATTCGATTTCACAAAACACTTTAACATGTAATCATTTGTTTTGTGTTAACTTGTTATAAATTAGGTGAAAATGAAATAAAATAACATCAAATATACTGATCAATAGGAACATGTTGTTATTATTTTTTTTTCCATATATGTGTATTAATTTTTAAATTTATGGTCATATATATGTTAGATTTTTCAACCTACCCTCCATGCCAAATTTGGACCTACTTAACAAATAACAAACCTTTACAAAAGTAAAACACAGTCAATGTTTCATTTTAGGTTAAGCTTATTAATGGGCCAACAAATTTAGGTAAAGTGTTGTTAAATTTTCACTTTTCAAATAAACTATTATGTGAAATCTTACATCTTCAAATGGGTTATGTAAGACTGTTATGAATATACTCCTTTCGTAATCGAAGCGTTACATAAAATATTTCACACTAAAATTCAATATAATATTCGTTTTTCCCCCACATTTCAATGACTTTACATATATTTCATTAAATTTAACTATAAATTTCTTTTTTTTCTTATTTTATATATAAAAAAACAAAATTACGTGCAAAAAATTATGTGAAATATAAAATTCATCAACATGAAATAAAATTAAGATTATACAATTATGGGATATAATTATAGAGTGATGCTCATGTGCACTCGGGCGCACGGAGCACATTCCGTGCGCCTTTGAAATTTCAATGCCTCTTTGCAATTTAGGATCCTAGCAATATATATGTTTAAATAGGATTAGAGGGGAAGAGTTGTGTTCACATGGGACACGGAGCGCAGTAGCTTTTGCCATAATTATAATTAATGTGTAACTTTGTCCAAAATAAGAAAAGGTTTATTACATTTACACGTATATGTTAAGATACTTTTTTTTTAATTATATTTTTTTATGTTCTCAATTTTATTGTGAAACTGTTACTTATAGTTGTATGTTTTCTCAGTCATATTTTGGAAATAAATTGTTGTTTTCTTTGGCAAATTTATTCTTCTAAGTTCTAACTAGAATTAATAGTGTATACTCTATAAAGTGCAAGGATTGAGACGTTATACGTACCATAAAGTGGATGTTGATAGATGACAAATAAATTATGAACATAATTAAATATCATTTGATAAAATAATTCATGATACTCAATATCCACACACATACATATTATTTCAATAAAAGTGTGCAATTAATAAAACATCATATAATATATAGTTTTTTAATAAAAGGGTGGTATTAAACATCAGAGTTATGATATGATGAAAAGTAATAGAATATTGAAAACACAATTTAAGGATACTCTGAATTTCTTGGTTAGTTTTCCTAACCAACCACTATCAAAGGAAAATTAAGGTATTATTGCTTAAACTACATTATCTTGTCATATTTCCCCAAGTCCTTTCGTTCATCTAAATAAGTTGAAAACATTAGTGCAAGAAGGTAGCAACTAGTACCTCGCAAATCGATCTGAATTATCTTTCTTTTTTTCATTTTTTCAAATCGAATTAGCAATTATGATTCTTTCGTACCAAGTTAAATTTCACACTTTTCGTTTTCGTTCATACCACATTAAGTTTCACCATTCAAAAAACAATCACATCGATCATCATTTCTAAAAATACATGTTAACTACAAATTTACTACTCACATATAACACATAACATACTTTATAATTAAAAAATAATTTTTCTTAAAATTTTGTGTCTACCGTACCAATGAAGATTAATATTAAATTGCAACGGAAAATATTGGAGCATGTAGTTTTAATTTAGGCAAAAACTTGTGTGTCTGACGACGCACGATGTGCCCGTGGATATAAGAGATCAACTCTTTAATTTATACTCTTTTAATTCAATTTACTTTTTGAATTGTGGGGTCGACAATGAAAGATTTAAAATGATATACCACGTATGTTATTCATGTCGTTTTTTTTTAATATATTATATATCCCGTGAAGATAAATTAGATTAATCTAGAATAATTGCATTGAGCCACAAATTAACTAAATGACCGATTTGGGAAATGTTATTGCTAAATAAATAGAGTGCATCCATTTAAAAAGAAAATAAAAATAAAATAAAATGAGTAAAAGCGAGAATAAAATTAAAATGATGAGCACCAATGTTTCCCAACCATACACATTAGCACATGGACTTCAATATCAACCATCCATTAACTCATTTTCTTCCACCTGCACTATTAATTCAATAATTAGTCTAAATAATATAGTATATTCATTTTGGATAATTATTTTCATAATTCATAACACACACATATTATACATTTTGTGCGAGTGAATGTGCATGTGTGCACCATGTGCTTAGTTGGAACCATGCCCATCAAACGATCACATCATTTTAAACTTTTTTTTTTAATTACTTATTTATATTTTCATCCGTAATTACTTTTATGCATTCGAAACGATGTGTTGTTTTATGGGCTAATAATCAAAATTTTAAGATTCACATTGGATGCGATAAAGAATTCAAAGTGTAAATGTACGTAGTAATAATAATAATAATAATAATAATAATAATAATAATAATAATAATAATAATAATAATAATAATATTGTATTATATGCGAAAATGATTATCCCGTAAGCTCTAAAAAAAACACACACACACACACTCTCTACGAGAGACATATATATGTAAGATAAATTGTGGGATAGATCGACCCTCATTAAAATATGTGTATTTTATAAGTAAAGTATGCTTATTGTTAATTAAAGTATATTTTTTGTTATAACACTTTAAAATCATACTTTAATATATTATTCTTTATATTTATAATAAATATTTTAACTACCAATAAACTTATTTTATCTATAAAACAGTTATACTTTAATAACAAATCGTTTCACATGAAAATTTGTGTGAAAAATAAGCGTGATGATTTAATGCGTGACTAATCTATTTTTTAGACTTTTTTAATTAATTATTACTTTTAATACAAAGATTATTACTTTTAATTAAAAATATTAGTACACATGTACTTTTATTTATATTACAATAATTTACTGGATATAATTATTATTTTTCATCAATCAAATAGTATTTTTTTAAATATGATCACTTCGTATCATTTCTTTTTAGATCTATCTGTGAGATGGTGTCGTTTGCCATCCATTAATACATACTACTAAGACAATAATAATCAATGTTTGTTGATCTTAATTAATATAGTACGGCTATTTAATAACTAATGTTTGTTGATTTTAATATATATTTAAGTGATTTTATCGTTTTATTCATTTTTTTAATATAAATGTAATACCATAATATTAATGGAAAAAATGAATTATTCTTTCAATGGTGCACATAATTAATGCTTGAAAATTACAGCTATTTAAGCTTTATAAAAATCTTAATATAATTGTCTTCCACGAGGGGCGTGACTGGGCCATTTATATCACAAATACAACACATCATGTTATAATTATTATTCTCTCTATATATTACAAATACAGCACATTCATTTTATTTTTTTTAAAGTTATTTAAATTAAGTAAATATAAGTAGGAAATTGAAATACTATCATTTAATTTTTTAGATTATAACAGTAAGATGATTATTCTAAAATAATCGGGTTGTCTACAAACAATGATGACAAAATCTATTATGAGAAGTACGCATATGTATATACGACACAGATGGTGAAATAAGTTAATCTTCACTGATTTATTAATAGTTAAAATATATTCTTTAATAAATATTAAGAATGATAAATTAAAGTAATAAAATATGATTTTAATTAATGTATTATAATATGATATGATTTAATATAAACTATATTTTAATAATAAATTTGATCGGAATACCCCCAATGATATAATCTGATATAATCATAAATTTTCACTTCCTATAATTTTTTTTTTATCATTAGTATTATTTTAGTTTAAATACTACAAATTTTATGCAAAATGCAAATAAGGAAAAACATAATGAGGTTAACCCATCTACGTGGTTACGAATTAAATATTGCCAGTAAGATCAACTGGAGGAAATAAATTAAGTGGAAAATAACATTTTGGAAATTAAAATGATTTTTCCTAAATAATTATAAAAAATATTTTATTTCAAGTATATTATCACTTTTATAGCGATGGAAGAATGAATTTATTTATAAAAGAAAAGAAATAATTGGGCCTATAAACAACCTATGGCCATGGGCTTTAAACTTGTAGTTGTTATTTAACTGGGCTTACAATTGGGTTATCAAGAATTGGGGATTAAATTATGTATTTTCAATAATATCTTATTAATATATTTAAAATACTACATACATTATTTTAACGCCATCATTTAACAAAGTCCTTTTTATATCACGAATAAGTACATTTTTTAATTTGGGATAACCAAAAATTGAAACTTACATAAAAAAATTCCTTAGAGACTTGGTAACAAAAAAAATAAAAATAAAATAATTTATATTTATTCCTTTCATACCATAAAAAATATCACACTAATTTATAATTTCAACATGCATCTTAATTTCAAATTTATTATTTTCATCGAACACACATCATGTTACATATTCCTTTTCTTACGGCCACTTACAAAATATCAATTTGGTTTTTCACGTGAATTAAGAAGTATTATTATACATATATAGTGGATAGTTGTATTAGAGTAATGTGGTGACCATGTGTAAAGTCCTTTTTATTAAAAAGTATAAATGGATATTTTTGGAATGACCGCCCAAAAGGATGAAATCGATATTTTAAGTGGCTGGAGTATATTTTATGGTGTAATATATTATATAAAAAGATTAATTTAATAAAATTAATATATTTATTTATTTTTGGGTTAATGAGTGTAGCAAGTGTAAAATTTTATTAGGGGACAGAGGAATGTAGTATATTTCTTTTCTTCAGTTATACGATGATGATCCGAATATTCTATCTATTCTCATAACGTACGTCTTCTCAGGGCGGATCCAGAATATAAAAAAAATTACAAGACAAATTAAAAACTATCCACGACCTAGAATAAATTAGATCCCATGACCTGAACACTGAAAATCCAATCCTTAGCTACTAAACCAGACATAATCCTTACAAATTATTGCATATATATATATATATATATATTTTTTTTTTTTTTTTTTCAATTTGGGTACAGCTGTACCCATGTCCGCATCTGCGTCGTCTTCCAGTATCGACTAAACTTTCTTCACATTATCATCGTCATCAATCTCCGAATATCATCAACCAACCATTCGCCAATGGAGACATACGATGTCGTTTCATCTCTACCCCTTCTGATGATCACTTTCGGGGTGGTGTGGGTTTCATCTCAGCGAATTCAGACCACCCTAGACGGCCCTTTTACGCCGTTTCGATCCCTCGTTGCGCCGTGGAAGCGATGATCTGCCCATGGATCATCCCAGACTTAGGAAAATTGTGACCTCAAATTTCCCTGAACAGATTGCTCTTGCATTGTCTAATCCTAACTCAATGTGGGTTTCTTGGGTCACTGGTAAAATTACCCAATTCCTTTTTTTAATTTTCAATTTGTTTTATTTATTTCTTGGTTGATTATGGGGTTTGTTTTTGGATAGGGGATGCACAGATTGGTGTGAATGTGACTGCAGCTGATCCCACCTCTGTGGGCAGTGAGGTGTGGTATGGTAAAGAGAGTGGCAAATATACAGCAAATAGAAGTGGGATTTCAGTGGTTTATAGTCAGCTGTATCCATTTGAGGGCCTCTTGAATTGCACAGATTGATGGTAAAGTTTGAGCTTCTATAACACTATTTCCTTCTTAAGTGTTTGTAATGATAAACTAGACATGATTTCTTAAGTGTTTGTATGGGTGATTTGTGACACTTTACTACCACATTTTCATAGTTCAAGATAGGTGTGTGTTGTGTAAGTGTGCATATTGGTAAAGTTTGAACTTGTACAGCAGTTTATTTCCTTCTAAAGCGGGTCGGATTTTCTGTGCTATTTTGAAACATCATCTCCTGTGCTACACTGATAGATGGACGACACGTAGGAGAGAGAAACTATACCCTAAAGATAAACCCAAGGGGAAATGATTGGATTTATTCCCCCTCTTACGTGTCAATCACTTAACACACGGAAGATGATGCACGAAAATGGCGCAGAAGATCCGGTGTGCTTCGAAAGTGTTTGAAATGAATAATTAGGCATGATTTCTTTTAAGCCATGGATGAAAATGGAAGGATTGTTTGTTTGAAAGTATGAAACTTTACTACAAAATTTTCATATTTCAAGATAATGGTTAAGTATGCATATTGGGAGATTTTGGAGAAAGAAATAAAGATTCTTGCTGTTTCTCTGTTCTATTCTATCTAGACTAGACAACGTTGGAAGTGAGGTTTAAGGTTTTGTGGCAGGGCTGGAACCCGAGACTAAGTACTATTACAAGTGTGGGGATAGTTCTTTAGATGCAATGAGCGAGGAGCTCGTTTTCGAGACCTTGCCATTGCCTGGCTCGGGAAAGTATCCTTCTCGTGTCGCCTTCGTTGGCGACTTAGGTCTAACGAGCAATTCCACCACCACCATTGATGACCTCGTCACCAATGATCCTTCCCTCCTTGTAATGGTTGGTGACAACTTATGCGAATCAGTATCGCACCACCGGAGGGAATGGATCTTGTTACTCGTGTGCGTTTCCTGATTCGCCCATCCGAGAAACGTATCAGCCCCGTTGGGATGAATGGGGAAGGTAAAAGCGCCTCTTTTATGCCATCCAATTTCACCTCTTTATGCGTCTAGTTGTAGTGAAACTCATCTTGTATGTGTTGAATGAATCGAATACTTGGTTCATGCAGCCCCTAACGTCGCGTGTTCCTATGATGGTTATCGAAGGGAACCATGAGATTGAGCCTCAGTTAGACAACACCACCTTCGTATCCTATGTGACAAGATTCTCTGTCCCTTCGGAAGAGTCTGGTTCTAACAGCAGCTTCTATTATTCGTTCGACGCTGCAGGTATACATTTTGTCATGTTGGGAGCCTACGTGGACTACAATCGAACAGGTGATTTGATTTGATTCAAAGTTATGCTACACAATTGCAAAATATACAATGTGAAAGCTGAATACATACATTTTTATGTTAATTAAGGTGATCAGTATGCTTGGTTGGAGAAAGACCTTGTAAACGTAGACCCAAAAACGACACCTTGGCTGGTTGCCGTATGGCACCCTCCCTGGTACAATAGCTACTCATCTCACTATCAAGAATTTGAGTGCATGAGACTTCAAATGGAAGCACTTCTCTATCATGGAGTCGATATTGTTTTCTCTGGTCATGTATGTTGTGTATATCATCCCCTATTTCCAATCTTTTCGTTTGCAACGAGACATGATGACAGGATTGTTGTAGGTGCACGCCTACGAGCGGATGAACAGAGTCTACAACTACTCGTTGGATCCATGTGGACCGGTGTACATTACAATCGGAGATGGGGGTAACATCGAAAAGGTAGACGTCGATCACGCAGATGAGCCAGGGAAATGCCCCTCTGCTCATGACAACATACCGGAGTTTGGGAATGTATGCCACATGAACTTCTCATCGGGGCCGGCGGAGGGCCGGTTTTGTTGGGACAGACAACCTGATTGGAGTGTCTACAGAGAGAGCAGCTTTGGACATGGCATTCTTGAGGTAGACTTAACATGGTTATGTTAAAATGCTGTATCGTTCTACTTATGTGTGTGTGTATGTATACATGTGTACGTATAGGTTGTGAATTCGACGTATGCACTGTTGACATGGCATAGGAATCAAGATGCTTACAAAGAAAACAGCCATGGTGATCAGATCTACATCGTACGACAACCTGAGTTATGTTCTGTTGGATCCAAGGTAGATCACATGTCACTGTTTGAGGGTGAAATCAGAGTAGATTGGCGATGTTACATTATGCTGCATCTTGTTGCTTTCTCACTCTTAATTTTCTAAATCAAGAAATAAAGCATAAATGAAAATGAATGTTCATCATGTTCTTGATTTGCAGATGCATGGATACACGTAGTGTGTGTGTGAGAGAGACAGAGAGAGAAGCTCAAATTTGGTTGGTTGATTGTCAATCTGACAAGATATATGTGCATAGAACAAAGGGTGACTGGCAATACTGCCCATCCAAATTTTTTAATTTTTCTTTTGTGCCAAATTTTAAGTGGTTGCGTACAAAATAACCAAAATAACGGAAAAGCCTTTTCACTCGATTCCAACAATATTAACAACTTAAATTTTTTATTTGACTCAGATACATAATTTTGACTGGATTATGACTTTTTATAAAGGCTAATTATATGGCATCTATATATAAATATAAATAAAAATATATACAATGATTATGACTTTTTATAAAGACTAATTATAGTGTACATGTGGGTGCACTTTAAGATATGGTGCATCTATGTACAAATATAACCAAAAACATATACAATTATGAACAATAATGTATACAATTTAATCGTTAGTTTTTTTAATGAAAAATTAAGTGTAAAAAATATAAAATTATTAAAAAAATATGTACTATTTAATAAAAAATTATACACATATGAATATTAGTTTTTTTAATGAAAAACTTAGTGTGAAAAAAATATACAATTATTACAATATGTATACAAAATAAAATAAAAAATCATATACATATGCACCCAATATACACTCTCTTATAAATACTGGGAATTAACACATGTCCTCATATGGACGTGTGGCAGTGAGACGTGTCCTCAAGGTGTGAGGAAGATTAGGTGGCAGCAAAACGTGAATTTGGATCGGCTCAAATAATTTCTCTCTCACTGTGAATTTCACCACCCATACATACTTTCTTGCTGCAACCTTGAGCTCTGCTAATGGAACAAGAATCCTTCACAATTTTAATGTTTCCATGGCTAGCTCATGGCCATATCTTTCCCTTTGTTGAATTAGCCAAAAGACTCATCATCCACAACAACAAATTCCACATACACCTCTGCACAACACCCATCCATTTCCCATCAATCACCACTTTCATTCACACAAACATGCTTCAAGATTCCATACAATTACTGGAGCTCCATTTGGACCCACATCCCCTACTTCCCCCACACTACCACTCCACCAAGAACCTCCCCTCCAACCTCACATTCACCCTCCTCGAGGCCTTTCAGACAGCAAGATCCAGCTTCTCAGACATCATCACTTCCCTAACACCCCACCTCCTAATCTTCGATGTCTTCCAACCTTGGGCTGCCACAATTGCCTCATCACTGGGTATCCCTGCTGTCCATTTTCTCATTGTTGGAGCAGCCATCAACTCCTTTAACTATCATCACTACACTTGTTGGGATGATGATTTTCCTTTCCCTGAATTATGTCTTGAGGACAGAGACAGGAAGAGTTTGGACAATCTGATGGAGTTCCTGCATGCCAATGTTTTTGAACAGGATAAAGATCTCTTCTTTGTGAATTTCAGGCTGTCATCTGAGTTTGTTCTGGTGAAGACAAGCAGAGCACTTGAAGGGAAGTACATAGACTATGTTTCATCAGCAACCCACAAAAGGATCTTACCAGTTGGTCCACTGGTAGACATTGGGGATCAGGGGAATTCAGACATGATCATGCAATGGTTGAGCAAGAAAGAAGAACACTCCACAGTGTACATCTCATTTGGGAGTGAGCACTTCCTGTCCAAAGAAGAGATCAATGAGATTGCAAAAGGGGTTGAGATGAATGAAGCCTATAACTTCATTTGGGTCATCAGATTTCCTGCCAAGGAAGAGAAGACAGCATTGGTTGAGGAGGTACTTCCAGAGGGGTTTCTTGGGAGGGTGAAAAACAGAGGAATGGTGGTGTCTGGGTGGGCCCCACAAGCAAACATATTGAGACATCCTAGTACGGGTGCATTCATGAGTCACTGTGGATGGAGCTCGTTGAACGAGAGCATATATTATGGGGTGCCAGTGATAGGGATGCCAATGAAACAGAACATGTTTGTAGATGCTAAAATGGTGGTTAATGCAGGTGCCTGTGTTGAGGTTGTAAGAGAGAGAAGCGGAGATTACAAGGGGGAGGAGATTGGTAAGGCCATAAAGGAGGTGATGAGTGGAGAAAGGATGAGAGAGAGAGCTCTACAACTGAGTGAGAAGATGAGAGAGGAAGAGAAGCTAGCAATGGTGGAAACTGCTCAACATCTATGCAACCTTGGTTTTAAATCCCAAACAGATTGTTTGTTTCATTAATGGAAGTTTAATTCAATTGGATCCTTCTTACAACCTTTGTAATGCTTTGTGCAAAAATTTGTGATAAAAAATCAACTTTTTTCATGTGTCATGCACACTCCATGTTTAATTTTTTCATGTGTCTGTAAGACCCAATATGGTGGTTTTTGGGAGGAAGGCCCAACACACTTGAAATGTTGGCCATATATTTAATAGTGTGCTAAGAAATTTGGGCCATGTAAATGTAAATGTAATAAGCTAAGAAAAGTGACATTTACAGAGCTGGAATAATGGCAGTTTGTATGAAATTCGAGAACATACATCCATAAATTCACCCTCTTATAATAACTCATAAATAATAGCATGAAACAAATAAATCAAATTTAGCAATTTAAAGAAAACTCAATGGAGAAATTTAACACGCGGAGCTCTCTTGTGACTGATATATGAGACAGATTGAAATGGGTTATCTATTGTTAAAATATATACTTATATAATAGATAAAATAATATATAAAATATATTTATTGATAGTTAAAATATGTCTACAGTGAATTATTATAATAATAACTTTAAATCATACTTTACTAATATGTAAGTATACATTATCTATATAATAATTATACTTTAATAACTCTCTCTTTCAAAATAAGCATTGTCTCAAAAATACTTTGTTAATAAAAATATATAATTATTACAACCCACAAACTTTTAATCATGTTTACATCATACATAACACATTAGACGCATCACCATTGTCACCCATTATAAAATACATTAAAAAAATAATTTTATCCTTTATAAAATTAATCTAAATCTATGTATAACTCGCTGACTCGAGAATTAAATTTAATATTATATGTTTATATGGTCAAAAGAAAAAAATAAAATAAGTTGAAATGGGGAATGCATATCATTTCTTTCATGCATGCAATTGCAATTGCATTTGCAGTCCACCACACCACCCCTTTGATATTCCGAAACCCATGGCCATGAAATGGAATGCCTCTTTCTCTCCATCACCACATAACCAAAAACCCATTTCTCTATGAATCATCTTTTTCCCCCAATTGGATTTCGATTTCGATTTTGAATCCACCCTGATTTTATCCACTGGAAAAGGGGGTGATTTTCTTTTCACACACAGGTAAAATTCGCCTAATTTAATCTCATTGTCTCTACTTTTTTTTCCCATTAGATTTTTCTTTCGGCATCAACGCAGATGGAGAAAGAAAAAGAAGAAATTAATGCTATAGATGCTTGATGATTCTGTGGTTTAGAGATTTTCCTTTCTCTTTTCTTTTTTATGTGATCTGACATTCATCTCTTTGATATAAGAAGTGCTTATTTTGATAAGTTTGTTCATCTCAGATTGTTCTCATATGATATCCTCTGGAGATAGCTTGATTGGTGTGTTTTAATAAAACCTCAAGGTTATGTATTGGTGATTTTAGGAATAATCTATGTTGTAGCATCTTGAATGAGTAGTTGTTTCGAGACGAAAGTTATCAAGAATCTTGAAAAGGTTGCTGTGGAGAGTGGTTGGTGTATTTGGTTCTAGAGGATGCAGAAAAACCTTTGAAACCATGGATCTCTAGCTGATTTGAAACATTTCTAGTTAGTTTTACTGAAGAACATTGGATAAATGGTTTGAGTATTGAGTTTCTAAGTGAAACAAACCGAGTTCTATTTGGACGTTTAAAGAGCTCGAGTATTGAGAGGCATGGTTTCAATGGGGGGTTAAGGAACAACTCTGAGCAACTGGCAAATGCTCATTTCAACTGGGATTGATCTTTGGTTGTAGCTATGGAGAATGATCTTTTTGGTTCTACAGGCAAACAATCTGATGCTAGTTTCTATAATGTGATCCAAGATGATCAGGACTATGAAGATAATTCCATGAATAACATCTCTGTGCAAACTGGGGAGGAATTCTCACCTGCATTTTTAAGGGATCGTGTTGCATCAAGGAGATCGCCTTTCGTAAATGATGCTGTTCAGATCTTAACTAGTAAACCAGCTTTTGATGTTGTTCAGAATCACCAGCTAAACGGTCTTCATAGTATTATACGAAGAGAATCTGAGAGTTGTATTGAACACTTGGAGTTTAGTCCTGCCAATGGATATGGATTTGAGAGAGAGAGTCCATCCTGTCGTTCTATTTACTCATATGGTTCCCCTAGTTACCAATCTTCAGGGGTCATTGGTGGTTCGTTTTCTGGAAAAATAAAGTTTCTCTGCAGTTTTGGAGGAAGAATACTACCTAGACCAAATGATGGGAAGCTCAGATATGTTGGTGGAGATACGAGGATTATGTCCATAAGGAAAGACTTAACTTACTCAGAGCTTATGAAGAACACCTTGGCAATTTGTAATTATCATCATACAATCAAGTACCAACTCCCCAGTGAAGATCTGGACGCGCTTATATCCGTGTCTTCTGATGAGGATCTTCACCACATGATCGAGGAGTATCATGATTTAGCAAAAACTTCGCAGAGATTGAGGATTTTTCTTGTTTCTTCTGTTGATCTTGAGGGACCAGCTTCTTCGGAATATGTTGTTGCTGTTAATGGCATGATGGAACCTAGCACTCACAGAAGTTTGAGCAGGGAGAGTTTGGAAAGCCAGTGGGTTAAAAACATGGATGGGTGCCCAAATGTACAGAGGGAGTCCCCTGCTCCTTTTCATCATTTAGAAAATCAGAACGGAGGAAGTTCGTTAACTAGCCAGAATACTCAGGTTACCAATGCTCCTCAAGTCCCTTCCAAATCCTATGTGCTATCTCCTAGTTTGTCTCATGTTCAGTTTGCAGAGCCCAAGATTACCTATGTTAAAGGCTATGAAGATGTTAAGTCTCCTTATGGATATGTCATCGAAAGCCAAGTGAACAACAATCCCGGTGGTTTTGATGCACCAGGGTGTTATCAAAACAATCCAGTTGATGCTTTGCCAGTGATAGATAGTCCAAATCAGAACAGTTACATGGTAAAACCACATGGAATTCCGCACTTTCGTAAGCCTAGTACTGAGTTTCAGCCTTCTTCACCATATGCTCCCATTTATGATGCAAGGAGAGGCTTTCCGAATGCTGTTCCACTCCACGCCGAGGAGCTAGTCCCTTCACAAGATACATTTAGTTTTTCTCAGGTGTCTGGTTTTCATGGTGTATCTTATAGGAGAGAAGCTAATCTTTTCCCCAACTTAAAACCAACTGACGAAGAGGGGCCGACTAACTCTGTAGAACAAGGGGGAGAAAAGTCTTATAGGGGTTTTGCTGAAGGAAAATGGCCATCACTTGACACGTCTAGTTCATCTCAAGAAGAAGCAGTGGATGAACAGATAGCACATGAGAAGTATAAAATATTGAGGAATAAGGATCCGGTACATACGAATCTTAACAAGGACTACACTGAATGTGGTGGAGATTCAGTAGATTTGATGAAGAATAAAGAAAGTTATTTTGACAAGGATAAGAGAGACTATGCCACAGACAAGTATCATATATCCAATGTCAATCTTTTGCAGCACAAAAAGAATTTGCCTCAAATAATATGTCGCCCGGACTCCAATTTTTCTCATCATGTTCCACCTTCTGAGTCACAGATGAATGCAGGTAAGGATTCTTCGTCAACTTGTGCAGAAAATCGCGCAGATTTGGGGAAAGAGATGCTGGGAAACTACCAAATACATCCAACTGAGCCTGACTTTCTCATCAAGAGCCAAAAGGAAAACAATGATCTAAAGATATTCCTTGGCAATGATATGTTTCACCCTGTTTCAGCCAAGGGAAGTAACCAGTCACAATTCATCACTCCAGTTCAAAATCCTGATAATTCTAGATCAGGTGCATGCTTGAGTGGTCCTCTTATAAATGATGCTATAAGTGGAGAGGTGAATGATTATCATGAGAGACTTGTGAAAGGTTCTCATATAAGCAGTATGAAAAAATCTGATGGAAATTCTGGAACGGATTCGAGTAATATAAATAGCTCCATTGTTGACTCTGAGACCTCAGACAATCTACATGAAACCAGCATACCGGAAAAGCCTGCCATGGTTAAACTCACTGATGAGGTTGAACCCTTTGGAGGTAAACCAGGAGCTGAAAGTCATCTATATGAATCTGGTGATGATGTATATAACATTCCCAATACTACATATATTCTAATACTGATTAACTGATCTTAGATTAAATTTGATTTACTTTTGCCATTGGTTTTGGTAGGATGTTGAAGTTGATGAAGAATCTACGGGCGAATCACTAAGTGATGCTGCAATCATTGAAATGGAAGCCAGCATCTATGGTTTGCAGGTTTTTCACCAAGTTTATGTGTCATAGATTCTATTTTCTTTTTCCATACTTGGCAACATTCTGATTTTTGCATCATCTAACCTTTGCATGTATCCTATTATCAAAATTATTTATTGCACATGTATTTTTAACATTCATGTCCTTCTACATGATGTTTGGGTATAGGTCTGAAAGAATCAGAGATTAATATGTTGTGATTAAATAGTTACTCCTTATGTGCATAACACAAAACTTCTTAACTTCGAACAGCTTAAAGTGGTTACTTCTTAAGGAATTAGCTGTTTAAGGCAACCATTTTTCTTACAGTATGATGCATTTCATTGGACAAATTATTCAACTTTTATATTTGCTATCAACTACATTATATATCCTAAAAAGAAAAGAAACAAACTTGTAAGAAATGCCACGATCGACTGAGTTCCCATATAATCTGGGCAGATTATAAGAAATGCTGACCTTGAAGACCAACAAGAGTTAGGATCGGGTACCTTTGGAACCGTATACCATGGGAAGTGGAGGGGAACAGATGTTGCAATCAAGAGAATCAAGAAGAGTTTTTTTTGTGGGAGATCTTCTGAACAAGAAAAACTGGTTTGTCCCAACTCATAAACAAAATTAGTGAACAAGTTCTTCTTAACAAGTTTATAAAATTTCATAGTCTAGCATATGTGCATATATATATATGGTTCTTATTTTAATTTTTTGAAGACGAATGATTTCTGGAGGGAGGCTAAGATTCTTTCCAGACTTCACCATCCCAATATAGTAGCATTTTATGGAGTTGTTCCTGATGGACCTGGGGGTACACTTGCTACCGTGACAGAGTACTTGGTAAACGGATCACTAAGACGTGTCCTAATGAAGAAGGATCGGTGAGTTGAACTTCTGTTTTCTCGTTTTTTTGTTATTAGAACTCGTGGAGAAAATGATCCCTAAAGTTAACCTTCCATTGCAGAGCTCTGGATCGGCGTAAGAAGGTTGTAATTGCACTGGATGCTGCTTTTGGCATGGAGTATTTGCATCTCAAGAATATTGTTCATTTTGATTTGAAGTGTGACAACTTGTTAGTCAACTTGGGTGATCCTCAACGGCCCGTGTGCAAGGTAATATCTCATTTAAAAGCAAATGGAAGATTCGTAAGTATCATTGCAAATGTGAGAGCATGATTAGTTCTCTCTTGAAATCCAACTCCCTCAGGTTGGTGACTTTGGACTGTCGAGGATTAAACAGAACACTCTTGTATCGGGTGGTGTTCGTGGGACACTTCCTTGGATGGCTCCTGAGCTATTAAACGGAAACAGCAGCCGAGTTTCTGAGAAAGTTAGCCTTCTATAAACTATTCCATTCGTTGTAAAGGCCTTCATGTTTTCTTTAGAAGTTAGGACATGGAAATCAAATCTATCTCCCACCTTAAAACAACTCAAATGGTAGCCACTGAATGATTGATAACTTCTTTTCGCAACGTCCTTCCTGCAGGTCGACGTTTTCTCATTTGGCATTGCAATGTGGGAGATTCTGACAGGAGAAGAGCCATACATCAACATGCACTGTGGTGCCATCATAGGTAAGCCTTCAATACATGCACTTTTTTTCTTCATTTATTTGATCAAGTATCCGATTTATTTGTATGAACCATCCAATGATGCATGCATCATGCATGACACACTATACATCAAATCATCTGTGTCAATATGCATGAGTGTTTTAGAACAATGAACGACGTATACATAAGACATGCACGTGTGCCTTTGTGAAGGTGGTATAGTGACGAACACACTAAGGCCAGCAGTGCCTGAGCGGTGTGATCCGGAGTGGAGGAAGTTGATGGAAGAGTGCTGGTCACACGAGCCGGAGTCGAGGCCTTCGTTTACGGAGATAACGAACAGATTGAGAGTTATGTCGAAAGCAATCCAACCAAAGAGATTCAGTGGAGTTAGGCGATGAATGAATTCCCATGTTAAGTGTATTTCGTAGGAGAAATTAAGGTAATTTTATAAGAATTTGTAAGAAATGGAATCATGGTGTTGGATTTAATTTCTTCTTCTTTTCAAGAAATTATAAGAAATCATGTACATATGATCTATTATAGTCGTCTAATCTCTTGTTTTCACCATTATTTCCTTCTTTGATCCGAACACATGGTGGGAGGGAATATTACACTTTTGGTCACGTAAGAATTGTTCAATACCAAAAAGGTCCCAAAACTGACAGATTTAGTTTCATAGAAATTTTTAATCAAAATCTGTTAATAGTTAACGAAATATTCTGAACTGTTAGGCAACTTGTAGATTTGATTCCATAATTTGCAAAAATAACCTCAAAGACTGAAAATAATATAAATCTGATAGTTTATAATAATATAAGTTGATTTGAGATGAAAATTTAAAAAAAATTATGGTTATAATATTTTATGGGATCAAAACCGCTAGCTATGAGATCAGTGAATTCATACGGAATTAAAATTGAATTAAAGAAATTCTTATGGAACCAAATATGACATTTTCCCTATGAATACGAGAGTGAATATGAAAAAAAAAAAAGAAGCATATATTGTGTACACATTATGGAATAATATTTATAACTCTCTCGCGCTGTAAGGTTAACGCTTTTATTGTAGAAAACATACTTTAATAATTATTAAGCGCATGTTATCTATATAATTGGTATACTTTAACACGTCTCACAAATTGTGTCACATATATAATGTCTCACAAGAGAATTTGTCATAATGAATAATAAGACGGAGGGAGTATCAGTTTTGTTGCGTAATTAATTCACTCTTCACTCTGTTAAAAAAAAAGCTAGATTTTTTGGGCAAATTAAAATAACGTACATACATATATATTGTCATTTGTATTGTGTGTATATACTAAAGATTTAATAAATATGTACTAAAAACTATAAATATTAAATTTAATTAAAGGGTCAATAAATATTAGATACAAAACGTATTTAAATATTACTAATTTATACATTCGCTATAATTACGCATAGGTACAAAATTTAATTTTATTTTTCTCATATTATCCATACTTACTGAACATCAGTGTGCATCGTGTGAAGCAAATAAAAAAAACACGATTAAATATTTATATGTATATACATCAATGTGCACTCATTTGAGATAAATAATTTTTGGGGAGAAAAAAATGAATAAACTATTTATTTATATGAATATACATCATTGTACATTTAGGTGAGATAAATAATTGTCGAAGATAGAGTCATTGAATACAATCTTAATTTGTACACACGATGTGCACAATGTACTTAATCAATCTAAATTTTGATTAATTAATTGAAAACTTGTCACAAGATGAAGAATGATGTCAAAATTAGAAGAACGAAGACAAATCTGTACATTAGCGTGTATTTTTTCCTAAATTATTTCTTTCAAAATCTGTACATCAACGTGAATTTAGAGAGAGGAATAAAAGAAAGTGACCACAGAGATAATTAGGAAAATGATTTTTTCCTAAATTCACTCTCCTAAAATCTCGAGTGATAAGTATAATAATAGTGTACAGTGTACATTGAATTATTTGCGTTTGTTCTTTTTATTTGAATTATTTAAAAAAAAATTACTCGATGGAGGTTTAAGAGAGATAGTGGTTATTGTTGTTAGAAAAAAACGAGTTTGTTGTTTTTATTTGATGTAGTGTATATTAGTGTTCAACGAAATTATTGTTCTGTATAAAAGTTGAATATTAAACGTTGTGAACAAGGGTAACGTTCGGAGAAAAAAATCATTATGTATCCCTCAGTAATTATATTAGATTAATGTATTTATTAATAATTAGATTGTAAATACACGTACCTATAATTTATAAACCCTATAAATAATGTATATTCTCTTCGATCTACAATAATAGTAATGTATTATATCATTTTAGACATCCTACTTCAATATTTATATTTTCTGATAAATGGGGACCCACCCAAAAAAATGAGTAATAAATTTAACTATGATCGTCTACACATAATACTAATACAATTACACACAATATTAAAAAAAAGATTGAGAATATAATTTTTTTAATCTTCTTAAATATAATATATTGTTTTAATTTTTAGTTTTTTAAAACATAGTTAGTACTCATGTAGGAAAAGAATGTGAATGGTCCATTTGATATCAATTTCGACCGACCTAATATATATATATTTTTTTTGTGAGAAAACCGACCTAATAACTTGAAAATGAGATCAAAGTAAAATATTCATGGCTAATTATAGTGTACTATCTTATGGTGCACCCATATAAAAATATAAACATAAACATATACAATTAAGAGTAAAAATGTATATAATTTAATTGTTAGGTTTTTTAATAAAAAATTGAGTATAAAAAAATACTCCATTCGTCCCGAAAAACCTTTCACGTTTATTGTTTCACGTTGTTTAAGAAAAGTTGCACTTTTTGACCAACTTTATTGACTTTGGAGGGTATTGTAGTATTTTTAGGTAATAAAAAAGTATAAAGTAATGATATGTGTGTGAAAAATGTGTGGCAAATTTGAAATTAAAGTAACTTTTGAGGTTGTTGGATAAAGTGATGTTCCCTTTTTTTGGTGTGGAAGGTTTTGTGGGACAAACAAATGAGAAAAATGTGAAAAGTATTATGGGACGGAAGGAGTATACAATTATTAAAAAATATGTATACACTATTGAATAAAAATTTATATACATATGATGTTAGTTTTTTTAATGAAAAACTTAGTGTGAAAAAGTATACAATTATTACGAAATACGTATAGAAAATAGAATAACATGTATACAAAATAGAATAAAAAATTTTAAATACGTGGATGCACCCAATATACCCTCAACATTTATTAAGAGTTGGTGTTTTGTGCGGAGACAAAGGTGATATTTTATTCTAAAAAGTATGAAAATAAAATATATACATGTATATTAAGAAAAGAAATTAATGTGTGAAAATAAAAATTGAGAAATTAATGAACTCTAACCATGAGACGGCACGTATTTTAAGGGCGTACGCAAATGCCACATAATTGACTACCTTCCTCGTATTTTTGTCTTAAAATATTATTCCCTCCGTCCCAAATTCAACTTCACGTTTACTGTAGATACGGAGTTTAAGAAAAGTCACTTTTTGACTTACTTTTGAGGGTAATATGGTATTTTTGGATAATAAATAAATGATAAAGTATGTTATGTGTGTTAAAAAGGTGATGACAAATTTGAAATTAAAGTATGTTAGAGGGATATTAGTTTGTTGCTTTTTCCTTTTATGGAAGTGTGAAATTGAATTTGAGACGGACCAAAATGGAAAGTGTGAAGTTGAAGTTGGGACGGAGGGAGTAATATTAAAAAAAAAATTCTAATGAAAAATGGAGTAATAACTTTTAGTAAATGGTCGTACTTTGTATGTCTCAAAACTCAAGGAAGGTTTTAATGCATGGCAAAAACTTGTGTGCACTTTTGTGTTAAATTGTATACCCTTTAGTATAAAAATGTGTATTCTTTATTTTTTAAAGAAAAATAAAAAATATTACTCCCTCCGTCCCAGTGCATTGCGAACACTACCTTATTATAAACTATAGGTAACTGTCTCCATTTCACTGGGACGGAGGGAGTAATAAAAATGTATACCCTTTAAACAAAATAGTGTACCTTATTAATTAAAGTGTATATAATTTAGAACAAAATAATGTATTCTTATCCATAATACTAAATTCTTACGTACCCACGCAGCCTCACTCTTAATGTATTTTAATTACGAATAATTTTCAGAGCTAAAAAATATGTTTCTATCCTTTTAAAATGAAAAGTTCATATAATACAAAATTTTAAATAATACTCCTAACCTATTATCTTCTTTAACTAAAGAATTTTTTTTTCTTGTTTCACATTTAGTTGCATCATTTGAAAAAAATAAAAATAGAAATTATATGGAGTATATCTTTTTTCATGTACAAATCAAACTTTTCTTTCTTCCCTTTTATAAATTACGAAATCAATTTGTTAGATAATTCTGAAAAAATAGGATATTTGTGGGATCATGCGACGAAATTACGTTCTCATTTGAAAGACTGTGTATATTGTGTATATATATAATTAGATATTTAGATAAGAAATTATCGTCACATTTCCCAATACTGCTGATATCAATAGGAGAAAGATATATACAAGCTTCCCCAAATTGGAACTGATTCAGCGCTTGATTTCTGGTATATACAAAGTTTTTAGTGAGAGAGAGAGAGAGAGTAGAAGATGGAGAAAGCTGTTGAGAGGCAGAGGGTTTTGCTGCAGCATCTTCGTCCTTCCTTCACTTCGTCGTCCCTTGAAGATATTGAATCTTCAATTTCCGTCAGTTTTCTCATCATTCACTGCTCTTATTACTGTACTTCAATAATTTTATGTTTTTTTTACGTTGCTGAATTGCGATTCAATTTGATTGGTGTCTGTGATTGAGAATCATGTGTAATATATGTAAAGTGGTTGATTATCCAGTATGATCTGTTTGATTTGTGTGATTTGTTGTTAATGAGTTGAAGTGAAGAATTGGGGTAGAGGTGTTCGTTTCTGTCGAGTGATTATGTATGTCTTTGAATTATATGTGCTTGATCCTTTGGATCTGGAGGCATCATCGTTGGGTTCCCTAAATTCTGAGAATTACTTTTTAGAAATTTGCACTCGCTTCTATTAGTAGTTATTGGAGTGTTAAACAGGCTGCATAGTATCTGGGTTTTGATGGGAATGCATGTGTTCGTTATATGGCTTTAGTGTATCTAATAGATGTCTCTCCCACATGAGATTCTTCGGAAATCAATTGAAAGTATTCACGTAGCAGCAGTGTTTAATGACTTGGAACATCTTCTAAAATGTAAAAAAGTTGAAATCTTTAGTACAGAAAAGTTGAAAAGCTTAACTCAATGGTAACAGAGAGAGAGAGAGAGGGGGGAGAGTTTTTGTAATGTTGTACTTGATAAATACGGGTATGATATTTCCTTAATTTATTTCAATTTGTTTGTGGTTCAAATTGACCTTTCTTAGAGTTATGATTGTGAAAGAAATTCAAGTTAATTATATTCTCTGGTATTGTTACAATATTAATTGCCCTATGAAGTTTGGATTTCAAAATATGTTTTTGAAAAAGAAAGCTCCATTTCCTTTTTCACAATCTCGGTGTGTACTTTCTTGATGCTGTATTATATAAATATAGCATGTGGCTGACACTTGAGAGAATTTTGACATATTATAGCAGACTTGAATGAGATTCTACTCAAGCTAGTTGTATACGACGCAAACAGGATTTGATGCATTCTTGCTTGTGTCTTTATTATGTGCACTGAACTTGCTTTTTGTTTTCATACAGGCATCTATATGTTCAGCTGGTGATAGTGCAGCATACCATCGGTCTTCAGTCTTTGGTGACGATGTGGTTATAGTGGCGTAAGTAACTTCTAGTATCATATATGTATTTAGATAGATTTCCTGCTTATCCAAGTAAATTATGACTTACTGTTGGAGATTCCATTGCCCAAGATCTTATATCCTTGTTTGTGCAGTGCCTACAGAACTGCGCTATGCAAGTCCAAAAGAGGTGGCTTCAAAGATACCTACCCTGATGATTTGCTGGCTCCAGTTTTGAAGGTTTTTTCTTTCCGACACCATGTCTTATTTGATAGTTATTCTTTTGAAGCTTAAAGTTGACTCGAGGTTTCTTTTGTTAGGCATTGATAGAAAAAACAAATGTTAATCCAAGTGAAGTTGGGGATATTGTTGTGGGTACTGTGCTTGCACCAGGCTCCCAAAGAGCAAGTGAATGCAGGATGGCTGCATTTTATGCTGGTTTCCCTGGTATGAATCGATGTACAACTTGTTCTGCATCTTCTATTTGCTCTTAGAGCATAGCTGATTATTCTGTATTCGCTTTTATGCAGAAACGGTTCCTGTTAGAACTGTGAATAGGCAATGTTCATCTGGCCTTCAAGCTGTAGCTGATGTGGCAGCAGCTATCAAAGCTGGATTTTATGATATTGGTAGAGCAGTTCAGTTCTGGACGAGCTTTGTTAACTTTGATATTTTGGTTACTTGTTCATTTTTCTCTTAATTAGGGATTGGTGCTGGATTGGAGTCTATGACAGTTAACCCTATGGCTTGGGAGGGATCAGTCAATCCGAAAGTAAACTATTTTTCTCTATTAAAATGTTAAGGCTTGGAGATTCTTCACTCCCAGAGTTGATACCAGTGAATGAATTTCAGGTGAAAACAATGGTACAAGCACAAGATTGCCTTCTGCCAATGGGTATCACTTCAGAAAATGTTGCTCATCGATTTGGTGTGACAAGGCAGGAGCAGGATCAGGCTGCAGTAAGTTTATACACTTGCCAAATTCTATTCTAGATTGTTGTTCTGTGCGCACTTCTCTCAAACTTCTTTGTCAGGTTGATTCACATAGGAAGGCTGCTGCTGCCACTGCTTCAGGAAAATTTAAAGATGAGATAATACCAGTTAAAACGAAGGTAAGAGTTTTGGCTTTCTTCTATCTTTGCTTTTACTGTGGTTTACATTTCTTAATACTTGCTTTCCTGAGAAAGATCGTGGATCCAAAATCTGGGGATGAGAAACCAGTCACGATAGCTGTTGACGATGGTATACGACCAAACACCACAGTTGCTGATCTGGGGAAGCTGAAAGCTGTTTTCAAGAAAGATGGCACAACCACTGCTGGTAAGTAGGGATGCTCGATTACAATTCTTTGTGAAAACATACAATCTTCTGTATTAATTCATTTATTTAAACCATACCCCAGGGAATTCTAGTCAAGTGAGTGATGGTGCTGGAGCTGTGCTTCTCATGAAGAGAAGTGTTGCTATGCAGAAAGGACTTCCCATCCTAGGCGTATTCAGGTATGTGGGAATTTGGGATTTGGATCCTGCATGCATTTGCTCAAGCTGCAAGAGAACTGGATCTTGTGACTTGATTTTTTATTTTTTTTTTGAAATAACTTGTCCAGTTTATTGGTTATAATCTTAATACAGCTCAGCTTTGTCCACGATGTTTATATTTTCCTTATTTTTTTGTTGGTTTGTATCTTCTTAACAAGTTTGTAGTTTCTCTATAGAACATATTTGGGCTAGATGATATTGTCGAATATTAGGTCTCCGATGGATGGTTATTTGATAAGTTATAAATATTGGAGTTCAGTACCCTATACACATCATCATTTTTGTGTTCTGTAATAACATTAACCTTAGCCAATATTTACATTCGGAGAGGAAGTTAATAAAAACCTGTTGAGTGAACTCGTGTGTTTTTTTTGCTATCCCTGCAGGAGCTTTGCTGCTGTAGGTGTAGATCCTGCAATCATGGGTATTGGTCCTGCAGTTGCAATTCCTGCTGCTGCCAAATCTGCTGGTCTTGAACTTGGGGACATTGATCTTTTCGAGATAAATGAGGCACAATATTTAAAATTACTATATATATGAATAAAAGAAAATTTTTAGAAGGAGCTTTCTGTTTGCAAGTGCTGTAAGCATATTTGTGGATGATATTCAGGCCTTTGCTTCTCAATTCGTGTACTGCCGTAAGAAGCTCGAACTTGACCCTGAGAAGATCAATGTAAATGGAGGTGCCATGGCAATTGGACATCCTTTAGGCGCAACAGGTTTTTATCATAATTATGCTGTCATTCATATATTGGAAATCAGTTTATATGCTATTCTGTCATAACTATGGTCGACTTCATAGTTCATCCACAAATACTAAAATAATAGCTTGGTTATATTGAAGTCTGTCCACCCGAACAATTTGTTGACTTGAGTATAAAAATGTTTTGGTTGTATTGGATAACAAACTTGCTGAGTGCATGTTTGATTGCTTGTTCGATGCGCAGGAGCTCGTTGTGTAGCCACCTTATTGCATGAAATGAAGCGACGTGGAAAAGACTGCCGCTTTGGCGTGGTGTCAATGTGCATAGGTCCTGTTCTTTACCCTTCTACCACCACCCTCCCTCTGTTTATGTTTTGATGGATAATTAACTGTTTCTGGATCCTTATTGCAGGCACTGGTATGGGTGCTGCAGCTGTTTTTGAAAGAGGGGACTCCTGCGACGAGATTCATAATGCTCGATCCGTCGACAAACACAATTTCCTGTCCAAGGATGCGCTATAAGTTGGAACTTCACATCACAAATTCCAATAATATGAACTTCAGCATTCAGAAGATACTGTAATAAATTCATACCCTTCTTGATGAGTATGCCTGCAATCATATTTTATAATTAAGTATTTTACTCGATTATATTTTATATAATGGCGTTTGTTATGGTTTTTCCTTTCAATCTCTATTTCTCTGTAAATATATGTTTCGCATTTAGTAAATTATTTCTAAAAAATTCAAATTTCAATCACTTAATTAAAAGACCCGAGGTAATTATGTCAACATATTTTGATTCGAATTCGGTTAAACTGTTCATCACGATGCCATTGCCATTGCCATTGCCATTGCCATGGCTTCTCGATGAGGATTCAATGTTCTTGTACACGAACTCGTGGTAAATCAGTCCCCAAATATTTAGGGTTTATAAACAGCGGATCATTGTCTTCTTTTCTGATCTTAATACATGGGACATCATAACCCAAATCACGCCGTCTCTATCTTCGACGATCAACACAGTTAGGCAGTAGAAAACGAATCTAGGGATGTGAAATTTCTCAGCTGAAGAAATCGTCTGTGATCATGAAATCAATGCGTGGTAGGAGATTTTCTACGATTTGATCGTACTAGGGTTGCATGAGTTTAGTGGCGGCGAAGAACTTGGTCACCCAGAGGGCGATATCGGGAAGGTTGTCAGTGCTCTGGACGCAAGGTGGGATGCCGGGGATGTTCTCCGGCAAGGGTATATCAACGACGGAGATTGAGGAAAAGGGGAGAGAGCTGCAGAAGACGGGGGTTGCGAAGGTAACGACAGCTCCATGGCTTAGGAGCCGCGCAAGGTGGACGACGGGTGTCGTGTGGCCTTTGGCCATGAACGGAAAGAGAAGCATGTGAGGTGAAGCAGCCATGTTTAATGGAGTTTCTTACATGTAGACTTAATGCACTTTCTTATATGAAATATCAATTCTTACAGAGCTATCAAAAACAACCAAAGAGGTTGTAAAAACATGCTACTTTCGTTGCATCGCCATCAATAAGTTATATAATCAAATCAAAGCACAAATCAATTAATATACATCTTCCAGGTAACTGGTAAATCATAAGTAAAATTGATTCATCCACACTAATAGTAGTATATCACAGCCTGTGAAATTTATCTGGCAAACAGACAATGAAATGGAGTCAAAGAGTGTATCATGCTATGTCCGACTTACAAACTGGGCAAGACGATCTCCTCCTCAGCCACGGATCGATACACTGTGAAAGTCGCAAGACGTTAGATACTAACATTGACAAGAATGAGAGATTGACAAGATCAAAGAAGCTTTTAAGAGTTCCTACATCTTTGTGAAATTTGTGTAAACAGGGGAGGTGGCGTATCGTGTCTCCAATGGTTAGAGTGTCGAGACAAATAGCGCAGGCTTCTTCACAATCACTCTGCATAAACAGACTTGATAAAATAAGTAGAAATATCCAACCATGCTCTGGAAGATAGACGTGTCAAGAGTGTTAAATAAATTGATTAACTGATTAACACATCTGTACACATGTTCATCGGCAGCATCAATTCAGGATGATTACCTGTACTGTTGATTGAGGGAGGCCGTTAATACGATGAATGGATGCACCACCATGCTCGTGATTGTTCTCATCGAGGGCCAAGAGCATTTCATAATCATCCCTGGCCAATTCACATGGAATTTAAGTAGTGGCAACCCAAGTATTTGAGATGTAAGGGACCCAGAATTGCACAACTTGAGGTTAAAAAGGATAAATTGCATTTGTATTCTTATTGCAAAACCATGTCATTTTGACTGCATCCATGGTAAGAGAAAAAGGGAGCCCTTCGATGGACTCTGTGATTTGTCAGATTCCAATCTTTTGTACCTCAAATATGCATCTAAGGCCACATAAAAACTGTTCAATAAAAAAAATGGTATAAAGAATCTTACTCATTAAAATCACGGTCGGCTTGAAGGAGACCAGTGTTCATTTCCATATCACTGAACTCTTCTAACGCTCCCAATATAAACATTCTCTGCCAAAAAGAGAGGAAGATAATATTATAACTACTACGGCGTTTCAAGGGATACTCAACAAAAGAAGCTAGCTTAATAAACACCACACAGAGATGTGTGTAACAGAAAGAGAAACACCAGCATCTTTCAACATCATCAGTCTTCTGCATTATTAAACTTATTGCAAATTCTATTTTATGGCACAATTTGATCCGGAAGTGGTCAATTTCCTGAAATCAGGTCAGTAACAAAAAGCTGAACTTCAAATATCACTCTCTTAATAAAGATTATTCATCCATGATTAAGAAGGTTTCATCATTCCTTAGACAGCTGATGGATCTCCACATCTTCATTCAGATGATTGTGATGAAGATGTAGTTGTCATTGTCATCACAGTTTCACATTTACCGTAAGTAGATGTAGTAACTTCATGCAGAAGATGCGTTTATTGTACAGTTACTCAAGAATAAAAGCAATGAAGCACATGTTTAGATTTAATTAACCATAAAAAAACATGCGGCAGAAGAGACATCTGAGTAATTGATTGACAAAATAACATACCTTAAACACAAATTAATGTCCAGAAAGTAAAAAAAGAATGGCAATCAGACGAGGTTAATGAATATTACCATGTCAACATCCATGTCTGGGGGGAACATGGAAGTTCTTCCTCTAGAAGGTAATAAGGTCCGGCCCTGTCCAGGAAAACGATTCCTCAGCCTTGTCATTCTTCCCAATGTCGATGCTCGAGTCGGGGCTCCTCTACGAGGAGCATTTACTGAAGACCTAGCCTGAAATTGTCTATGCAAGTTGGCAGTTGATCTCTGGTCAAAAGAATTCCAAGTTATTCAGGAAGAGTACTAGGAAGAAATACAAAGTAAAAAAATTATCCAATTTAATGGGAATACGACAATTTTCTACGCTTAAGAGAATGCAAAATTTCAAGGCATATAATAATAGAGCAAGAAGGAAACATAGAAGAGGCTTGTGGCAGAGAATTCCATTCTCTGTGGCCCTCCTTGAGAGATTTTTCAGTGTGTGTATTATCTTTTTATCCTGTGTGCGTGTTCTATCAGCATAAGAAAGAATTTGGTCAACACTAGGGCACATATATAGAACTTTGAACAGCTAAATTAAACTAAAAAGATTCCAAAACATGGGAAAGCCATATGAGAAGGCCTCTGGAGAATGGACCACGCAGTCAATCTTTAGGTTATTTGTGTGTTTATTATTTTTCATTATTTACCAAGGTTCAACTGGTCAAAACTGGAAAGCACAAGGCCTTCTGGCTTTGCCTTAATCCCATTTAGAAGAGCCAGATAAATGCTTATCAAGAGCACACAAGAGCAACTCAAACACCACAAGTGTTCCATTGTTATGACACACAAACAGGGGAACTCACTGCTTCGGGTACAGGACGCCTTCCCCGAGGAAAGCCATGACTTGAACCCTCCTGTTGCTGCAAAGCTAGAGCTATATGGTCATCAACCTGCCATCAAGTCAGAAATGTATGAGACTATTTAAATTTCAAGTCTCATTACATTTAAAAGCAGGTATTTAAAAAGTTAAAATCTTTTATAATATAAACAGGTCATGAACCTCTCCGAAAACAGGCACTTCATTATAAAATTGCTCTTGAAGCTCGCGAGCCAATAGTTCATCTGCTTCAACCTGTCTTGACCTCACATCTTCATCATGGTCATTTCGTGCCAATTGAGGAGAAGTTTCATCAACCTCGATAATTTTCTGTAAGTTTCCCACATTACTTGCAGTAGATTTTGAATTGCCTGCTTCTGCAGATGAGCTAAGAAATATAACTTCTGGGTCATCAGAGACTGGTCTTGAACATTCACCACGACTGCTTGAGTTGGATACCTGCTTCTGCCTTTTGATAAGTAAGTCTGCAGCCCGAGGTGCATTTAGTCGTCCCAATCGCGCACTATGACTGGATGGTGGTTCCCTTGAAGTATGAACACGCTCAGAAGAGATATTACTTAACTCCATAGAATAATCATCACCACTTGCAACCCGAATTCCTTTTCCACTTCTTTGCGATCTAGTCTCATGATGTTGAGTAGGGCATCTTAGGTTGTCTGTATCCTTAATCAAAAAATGTTCCTGATCATGTGATGGCATCTTTATATCTCTAGTCTGATTATGCGTACTTCTCCATCCACCTGATTCCTCCGTGCTCTTAGCCTTCTCATCGAAACTCGTACACCTCCTGAAAAACTTTTCAACTTCTATTATATACTTCATCATGGAATCAAGAAAAATCTATGTTAAGCAACAACTCTTCATGTGATAAACTGAAATTGCACCCACTATTCTCCAAATACACAACAGAAAACTTCATGTATGATGTAAATTCTTCATTCATTGGCCTTCTTATTAAAAACCACACCCAGGGTTTTGAGAAGAAGTTCCCTTGTCCTATTGTTCTCCTCCTCAAATATGCAGTAAAATCTCCATGCAGGTTAACAAGCAAATTACATATTTTTATTCTATAGCAGTATGAAAAAAAATTGCTGCTCACACGAATAACTTAAATAACTTCACCTTTCTTTGATTTAGGTTAACTGCTAATGATTTTATCCTGAACTGTAATTAAAATCAACTTGCTTGATTACTTTCTGACTTTTCTTCCATACACAAGTTCCAACCATCTTCCCAAATGTTCATTCTTCTTGATCTCTATTCAAGGCTTTTAACATATGGGAAGGTTTTCCCAGTTAGATACATTTCCAGTGGCCAAAGCAAGAGAATGATGAAGCAAAAGCCAAAGTAAAGAGATGAAATAGTTAAATGACAAAAGAGAGACAAATCTCATCAGACATGAACCTACTAATTGTCATCATGATTAGAGTGAAAAAAAAGTTGAAAATGTTCCAATACATGGAAGAAAACAAAACCTGGTATGCAAATTCTTGTTTTGAAAATCAGGTCCCTTTGATGAGCATGGAAGACTTATCACTCCTTTACCCTTTCTACTGTGAGCATCATTATCTTCAGCAACCAATTCCATAATAATGTCAGTTGAAATAGGTCGAGCACTAGAAGTCTCAAAGCCATTATCATGTGTAGCAGCTACAGAGCTGTCAATGTCCTTTCTGGGCAACTGTTTGACCTTAGCTATATTATTGGGTGATATACATCCATTTCTAACCAATCTCTTTTGCCTATTTACTCTAGGTGAGGCAATGGGGTTCCTAGGTAGTAAACCACCACTTCCAGGTTTCCTATTATCATCAAAATCAAGCCCTTCATTGGTAGTAGTACTTGAACTAACTTTGATCACATTGTTCGTTTCTTCACTGGCTTTGCTCGATGCAGGTGAAAAGTTAGTCACTGCCAGACCATGTGAAGAAGTACCATTAGCCAATCCTGATCTTTTCAAGAAGTTGCTTTGATTGTTTCCAGGCATTCCCCTAATGGAAGCATTTCCAAATGCAGGTTTATGAAAATTTCCTTCTGTTGGATCTGGAAAACCATCATTCTGAAGAAAAGAAGATTGCCTAGTACTTGGTGGTCTCATGACCGGTAGATGTTGTTTATGCAATGAATCATGGCTTAGGTGTCTTGGGTTCTTCTCTGTCACCCCCTTCCGAAATATGAGAGTATTTCTTGAAGACGACGAACTTGCAGAGGGAAAATCTGAAGATGTATTGGGACGTCGAGAATTGATAGGACTGTTAGCGCGTTTAGCAGGACGCAGGAACCTTCCTTTGTTTCCACTGTCAATAACCATAGGCTGATCTCTGGAGCCCTCTTCAGAAAGAGGCTGCTGCTCATGAAAAGGATTCGATGAACGATGATTTTCCAGAATAGCACCCATCCTTCCATTGATCCCCTGTCTAGTGAATCGATCAGGAGTGTCCGGAATTTCCACAACCTGATCAATGTCCATATGATCCATCTTCTGTAGGACAAACAAAATTCAGATTGAACTCATTTAGAAGGTACCAGTTATTCACAATCAGCATGGAAACTCAAAATAACACTTCACTCATACACCACACTAGTTCATATATGAACATAGCCTAAAAAATCAGAGAATAAAAATAGACAAGAAATAAAACATGACATAATTAACTAAGAATACAGAATCAAGCAATGAGAATTTCAACAATCCAACAGCTCAAAAAAGTCAATTTGAAAAATGGGGAAAGTGTTAACAGCAAATCCACATTCACATTTCAGATACCCAAAAGTATAATATTTTAAAAACTATAACAAAAACTACGAAAAATGAAACCAAAACGACTTTATAAACAGGTAATTGAAAATACTAAAAATAAAACTCACACAAAGCCAGGGAAAAGTGCAAAAGTCATTTAAAACAATAATAACAATAAACAATAAAAATATGCCAACAAGTTTCTGGAAATCAAAATCCACGAAACAGATTACATCAACACAAGAACCTGCGAATTAGGAAATGAAAAATCTGGGTGAAAATCCGACCTCGATGGCAGTTCCACCTATTTCTTAATGAAATCGAATTCTCTGAAACAACAATGGCAGCGTAGAAGTAGCAGAAAATGGGGAGCAAAGTGTATCTCAAGGGTTTGATAATTATTCAGCGTAAAATCCATGTTCAATTTTTTTCACCTTCAATTCAGAAATCTTCAGATGGTCAAAACGGTAATTACATCTCTTCGGAGGGGATAAAGATTGGGTTGGGCTTCCAATTTTTTCGGGTTGGACCCAGATCCGGATTTAAATCAATCCCCTTAATCTGAAAATCGGGAAATTATGGGCTATTTAATAATGATTATTATTTATTTTCTAAGGCGGTTTACGATAATTAATTACCTAAAAAAATCATAAAATCATTCAAAAATAAAATTTTTTAATAATAACTATTTAAAATTTTATATACTAAACATATCTTTTAAAATAATATTTTATTTTATTATCATTAAAATAACATGTTAATTAACAAAAATTTTATACGTTACATTATAATTATTTTGAAATATTTTATGAATTTAAGTATAACATGTTAATTAACAAAAAATTTATACCGTTACATTATAATTATTTGACAAAGACTCTTGTGAGACGTTATTTTCATGAGACGATTTATGAGACGTGTTAAAGTATGTATATTATATAGATAAAATATGTTTAATGGTTGTTAAAGTATGTTTTCTTAAAGTATGTTGGATTATGCATTAAAGTATGATTTTAGTGTATTATAATTTGATTTATTATTGACATACTTTAACCATAAATAAACATACTTTATCTATACAATAAGCATACTTTAGTGATGGGTCGACCCGTTTCACATCCGTCTCACAAAGAACACGTCTCATAAGAGAGTGTCTCATCTCAAAAAAAAAAAAAACCAATAACTTTTAAATACAATTAAATTTAAAAAATTAATTAATAAAAAAATATTCGACTCTTAACATAATTTCAAAAATTAATCATAAATTTATTTGAATTTTTTTTAAAAGTATTTGATAATGTTTCAAAACACAAAATCTATTTGATGGTTTGAAAAAATCTCGATAAGGTGTTTATTATCTACCCTAATTTACTCTAATAAATAATTGTAAGCAGACAAAAATCGGCCCATTATAGGTTATAAATTGAGCATCCGGCCCATAAAAAGTATGGGCCGGCTATTGTGAAATAAATTTTGGGCAATTTCCGTTCGGGCCGGTATCGATCAACTGGTTCCAATTTTTTGATGCATGTCTACACAAATGAACACAGCAACATAAATAAAAAGCATAAATAATCCTAAATCATAGTACAATTTTCCAACAGACAGCCATAGTCGACATTATCAGCAGCCACTAGTAATAGAGATTAACAAGTGTGTTCTAGATGACAAGATACATTCAACGAATAAAACTGTTTCATCACAAGTTTTGTACATGAAATGCTACAAAATTCAATACGGTTAATGAGAAAGTGAGTCATTGTTTCTTTCTCAAAATGGTGCTAAATTGCCAATCATCAAACATACCACGATAGATTGACAAAGAATACACGCCTCATTCCGGGTCGGGTGAGCCACCAGGAACCAACTGCATACAATAAAACGAGTTATCGCACCCGAAACAGGATGAAGAACATACGAACTAGAAGCAGTTGGAGAAATTCTAATAGCTGTCTAATACTTACTATAGCAATGTTGTTTCCATTAAGCAAGATTTGATCAAGTTTTGTAATACGGCGGCCTTCAGAAGTGATCTCGCTGAAATTAAGATAATGGTTTAGCTAACAAATACGGAAGGAAAGACGTTACTGAGGTTTACAAGAAAGATGTGACAGATGTAAATGTAAGTAGTAGTCTTGACTAGAATGAAAGAAAGAAATAACCACGGCATAATCATCAGATAAAACGATTATCTTACATCAAGCATCAACACAAATTCGCAATGGGGCTTTAAGGACTGGATGTAAAATTTATTGTAATTTAAATGAAAGAGAGTTAATCTTCGACACCTTACTAAATATGTGAGCGAACGGTTATATAAAAAACTTTAATTGCACAGAACGTCCTAGAGACAGCAACAGCAAGGTTCCGAAAGACAGTTATCATAATTTGGACTTTAAACTATGTCACATTCCAAAACAGAGGCTAAAAGTGACAAAGGCACCAGAATGACGAAATGAAATAATATAGGTGAATGGCAAGCTAAAATCTTTAAGGAGGCTTCAGAGTAGTACAGTGAATATCACGTAAATTTGGACAAAATTATCTCCAGTTAGGTTTTCAAGCATTATATAAAATTTAAGATTTCTCTAGGAGGAGAATTAAAGTAATAAGAATGAAATGAACAAATTTTCTCACTTGCAAAGGTTTCTTGATTTGACTATAATGGAACTTTGTTAGAGAAATATCAAATAATTGAGACTGAAAGCGCCTATTCTGCAGATATAACAGGACTCGACTTGCCACATCTATTTTAAAGACAAGTAAGCAATAACTTAACCTGATAATTATGTACATGATCATAAGCAGAGGTTTTCTCTTGTTGGTCCATATTGTTTAAGCATGAAAGAGTTATAAACTAAGCCTAAGTAAACAAGTGACTCTAAAAACCAAAAAAATGACCTAACACTGTGCACAGATGCTGGAAATTTGGCCCTTAACCATCTTTGATCATTCTACATTATGACAAGCCTTTCAATAAACACAAAGATCACTCTACCGGAAAATCTGAGTCTTATTATTTCATAATTCACCATTCCAATTCTTCCTAGCTTATTTCACAACCTCAATGACACAAACTAAAACAGGTAGAATTCAAGAATCCTTCGAGAAAAATACATATTTAGCATTAAGAGAAAACTGAAAATTAAATACATAGACCGGATTACAATCTCTGTTGGAAGAACAGAGCCAACTAGTAAAAGAGTTGGAAAAATCTAGAGATGAAGAAGAGAAAAGTAAGAAGGCATTAGAAAGTTTAGCATCATCCTTGAATAAAGTCTCTTTGGAATCGAGAAAAGCATAAGAAAAGTTAATTCTTTTCAAGCCGAGCTTGGCTGCATGAGAGTTAAACACAAAATAGAGATCAATGCTCTCACGCGCTCAGTTGAACAATCAAACCAAGTTAACCATAACTTGAAAGCTGAGTTCGAGGATAACAAAAGGGCAAAAGTTAACTGTCATTGGGTAGGAAAATGACATGGGCAGGCACAGAAGTAGTCAGTCTTCTTTGGAGCAGTTCATCGAACACTAAATGGACAACAAAAAAACAGATGCATGCAATCAACAACAACCAAAAGAATCATGAATTAACATAAACCACTCCTCCAAATGTAAAGAAACTTGCATTAGCCATGGAGACCATCAAAAGAAGCTCATGAATTAAGATGCATGTTAAACAAAGCAACAAGAACTGGCATTGTAATCACTCAAACAACACAGTAGCATAAATAAACAAACAAAAATAATTTAAACAAACTTACTACTCAGTAACATCCTCCAACACCATATTAACATATACATCGAAGCCACGGAGGGTACCAACCAACTCCTTGTCTCCCTTCATTATAACCCATATTTTCGACCCGATACATCGGTCAATCAACTCTGCAATTTCGAAAATAATAATGAATAAGATCCAAGAGAGCACTCGATTCATCAATTAAACGAAGTACTAAAACCCCAATCAAGCATACGAACCTGAAGGAAAGAGCTGCGACGGATTGTTGGACGACATGAACACAAATCCGGAAGGGTTTTACTCAATCTGGTTCGAAAATTGGTGGGGAAGACGGAGAGGGAAATGGCTCACTATAAATCGCACTAAATTGATAGTGCTTCCTTTTTCATTTACTTTCTGGGCCCATTCTGGCCCATATCAATTGGGCTTACTGAATAATGGGATTAAACTTTTGACGCATTTATTGGGCCAAATTTTCGAAATTTGTATATTGGTTCATCTTGTAGCATAAATATTCTCTCACTTGCAATTAATTTTTTAATTTTGTAATTAGTAACTTATATGACTTAATATACTTAATCGTTTCTGTTATTCTCTTTTATAGTCTTTCCGTTTATTTATTTTTGATGTTCCGAAATGTAACTTTATAGTTTATTTATTTAGTTTTATTTTAGGAAAAATATTGTTTTTAATAAAAAAATATAATATAGCCTGTCAAAGTTTATTAAATGGCTTTTTTTTTTCTTTCATTTTTTGAACAATAATATTGAGGGATGAAAGAGGAAGCATAAAAAAATACTCATATTTCAAGAATACAATTAAAATTTAGTAATTATTGGAATTTTTAAGGCTGAATTATGGACAATTTATGGTGAAGAACTGTTCTCCATCAAGAACTTGTTTACACAGATGTTTCCAGCTTTTGTTCCCCCCATGAAGTTGGTCATCACAACAGCCATAAAAATATTACAACAAAAGAGAACAAATTCCAAGAAATAGCAGAGACATAGTCTGAAGAAAAAACCCAGTTGTGGGATATCAAACAATGATCTCTATGCAAGCTTGCTTCGTTCTATTCGTCGGTCACGCATCCGTTCGAGGCCGACTGCACGTTCTTAATGTACTGAATAAAAGAAGAGAAACGAGGTTAAATACGATACACCTTCAGAAACTGTGTGCATTGCAGGCTCATAGGTTGGCTGGCATACCTTGTACAGAACTCCTCTGTCGGCTTTATAAGGTGGCGTGCTCCACTTCTTCCTGCGCTCGTTCAATTGCTCGTCTGTTAGGTTTACGTCTATTCTCTTTTTCTGGATATCTATTGTAATGACATCTCCGTTCTGTATAATACCGATAGGGCCGCCTTCCTGAGATATGAAATGCAGTGTGTTACAAAGATGGAACGTTGTAATCTTATTTCATGTCATTCACTAGTAAATCCTTTTCCAACCAAAGAACATGTAAGGAAGAGTGGGAATGTCCAGTGACATCTTGGTGGAACATCAACTGTGTTGTTCCGTTAGATGACTGGCGCTTAGGAAAGAAAAGAGAATCTATTCCCCAAGTCAATGCAGAAACCCGAAAGGCTAGAGCTTAGATTTCTTTGCCTTGCCACCCGCCATGCGTTACTCATCCAAAATGTGACACAAAAAATGTTTCACCAAAGTATCACAGGGCAACTCGTGCCTATGGAGACCGTAAAAACTATAATGTATGGCAACTTAATTACCTGTGCCTCGGGACATATATGACCGACCACATATCCATGAGAACCTCCGGAAAACCTACCATCTGTTAGTAAAGCAACTTCCTGCATTTGACAAAGAAGAGATTTTTCTTGACAAGTTGACAGTATTGGTTTCGTTTACAGAAGGGAAAAAAACCACTGTAAATGATCGTTGACTAAAAGCACCACCGGGCATTTGAAGAAAACAAAAGATTGTAATCTTTAGTACAAACCTTGCCAAGTCCAGCTCCCATTATAGCACTTGTTGGGGTCAGCATTTCAGGCATACCTGGCCCCCCTTTGGGCCCTTCTCCTCTTATAACCACTACTTTTCCCTGAAACACGACATAGACTAATAAAATTAATGCCAAGTCTCACTTTCGTTTGCAAAATTAACCATGTAAAATAAAAGCAATGTGAAGTTCATAAGCACTTGAACTTTGTTCCATCCTTCAGCACAACATAAAAAAATAAATAAATAAATAAAATTAAAAAAAAATAATAATAAAAAAAAAAAAACAGATATAAGATTGGTCAATGCACTTAAATCTTGCATTGATACAAGTCGAAAAGAAACCTGTCTTCCTTACTTATATCGTGTTCTGAAACCATGTAAGAGGTCAGGAATGGAATAGTATACTCAATCTATCATCTATGGCCAAGTCCAGTGATTAACAAATGAAAACACAATGTGAAAATTCATATGATCATATCGCATTGTAGATGGCCAAGCTTATGCTGGGACTTGTATTCTTTTTTATTAAGTTGAGAGTAACATAAAATCTAACAAAATAAGAAATGAGAAAATGGTAATTTTTACCTTAAAACTCGACGGATTTTCAGCAATTGCCGCAATCATAGATTCCTCACCTTCAAATACAAGTGCAGGACCTGTAGAACAAAACTTCGTGTGCTATTAGTCATAACACAATCTCAAATATGCATCTACATATTTTCAAAATGGAAAGAAAAACGACAACAGAAAAATATAAGGAATCAGAAACCATCAATTATAGGCATTACCCGAGAAGTACAATCCTTCCTTCCCAGTGATCTTTGCCACAGAACCTTCGGGTGCAACATTGCCATATAATATCTGTATGTGACCTGTTTCCTTGATGGGGTTCGACAAGGGTCTAATAATTTGCTGCAATCAAACACAAAAGATCACACTTACTCACACTATTACTTGAATATGTGAGTTCAAACAATAAATTACAGCACCATAGAATGGCATCTGTAGATCAGACAAGACATACCTGACCCTCCGACAGGGATGGATATAGCTTTGCATTCTCAGCCAATGTTTGCCCCGTAACTACAGAAAAAGCAAGAGAATGATAGAATCTTGAAGCAAGGACATTAGTAGATTTCGTTATCTACACAAGCAATCAGGAATATACCTGTAATACAATCTCCATTTAAAAACCCAAGCTCCAATAAATAACGAATTATTGCCGGTGTACCACCAATCTATAGTAATCACATGTTATTACTGGACGAGGTATTTGGTGACAAAGAAGTACCATTCACTTGGATACAAGGATTTAATTTGAAATCAATTGAGCATACCTTATGTACATCCTCCATGACGTATTTACCACTAGGCTTAAGATCTGCAAGGAATGGAACTTTATCGCTGACCTTTTGAAAATCGTCTAGAGTTAAATGCAGACCAACGGACCTGCCAAACTCCAGCTATGAGCTACTTATACATATAATAAATTTGTCATGATGATGACTTGTGAGAATTCTACTCACTTTGCAATGGCAATCAAATGTAAAACTGCATTGGTAGATCCACCAAGTGCCATGACCATTACCATAGCATTACGTAGAGATTCCATGGTGATGATGTCACGAGGTTTCAAATCCATTTTAATCAAGTCTAGCAGATATTTTCCCGCAAGGCGGCATTCATCCAACTTCAGAGGGTCTTCGGCAGGGGTTGAAGAACTTTATGTCAAATCATCAAATCAGTACAGAAATTTTGAAATTCATTAAGCCAAAAAAACAAAATAAGGACTGCTAATTATATTTTTTAACCTGTAAGGGAGAGACATTCCCATTGTTTCAATCGCTGAAGCCATTGTGTTTGCAGTATACATTCCACCACAAGCCCCAGCCCCAGGGCATGAATTACGAACTACAATCATCCTTTCATCATCATTTACTGTACCACTCACATACTCACCATAAACCTACAGTATGAATCATGACCAACAATTTTAAATTCCATTGATTATTTATAAAAGGAATGTAGCAGGTGAAATGCTATTGTGGATGGTTTAAAATGACAAACAATACAAAAAATTCAAAACCAATAACTTGTGAATTATCATAGTAAAAGCAGAATTTACATGACTTACAATTGAATAGGTTTATTCAAAGTTCTTGAATTGATTTAAGGAATTTACTTGTGGGTGGAGGGTGACAATACACATACCTGGAAGGCAGACACTATGTCATATGTGTGGCCTTGAAAATGACCTGGCTGTATGAGAACAATAATATGCAAATAAGTACTCTGTAATATCCTTTTTACGGATTTGTGAAATGATGTGAAATACTTTATGATTTGTCTAAACCAAATTGGGATTAAATAACTAATCCCTTTTGTTGAGCTCTCACAAGGATTTTTAATATAATAACAATCTAAAGATGATAACAAGTATCTTAATACAAGCAAATCTTACCTTAATTGTTCCACCATAAACCATGATACTTGGGCGGTTCAGCCTTCCCATAGCCATAATAGTACCTGGCATCTGTACATAAATGCTAGCAAATTAAAATACTCAAGGCTTCAGAAGAAACAACACCAGGGAAAGAATATGAATAAATGTCAAAGAAAATAAAGAAGCCAAGTCCCATTTTTTGTTACCAAAGAGGCCAGATAATTCATTACATTTGTGACCCAATTGAAAGCAGATTTAATCACATAGCAAGAAATTACAAAACGTAAGACAAGAAAACCTTTTTTTCCCCTAAAAACTTGCATCAAAATGATTAAATTTGCTCCTATAAACCTCACGTTTCTGGTAATACCCCCTCATGGTATCAACTCCTGGTGAGAGAATCCGATTAAAAAAATAATAAAAATCCACAAAGTAAAGAAAAAGATGCAAGTTTCACAAACTACTAAATCAAGAGTCAACAGCAAACATCCATAACCCACCAGTGGTACTAAAAACAACATCAAATGAAGTCAAGATTGAGGCCTTACATTTTTATCACAACCGGGAATGGAAATGTTGCCATCATACCACTGAGCAGCCATAACAGTTTCAATGCTATCAGCAATCAAATCCCTAGATTGTAAACTGTAGCACATCCCTCTAGTCCCCATGGAAATAGCATCACTCACACCAATGGTGTTAAACCTGAACCCCACCATGCCAGCATCTTTAACCCCTTCCTTAACAGCTTCAGCTAGCTTCAACAAATGCATATTACAGGTGTTCCCTTCATACCAAACCGAAGAAATTCCCACCTGGGGTTTCTGCATATCATCATCTGAGAGACCCACACCATAGAGAATCGCCTGAGAGCCGCCCTGTGACTTGGGTTCGGTAATTCTTGAACTGTACTTGTTGAGCTTCGTGGCGGCAGCCGGCGGCGGCGGTGGGACATCGGTCTCTGTGGTGGTGGTGCTGGAGGCGCGGACTGTGATTGAGCAGGGTGTTTTTAGGTGGGCAGAGGAGGAGTGGAGACGAGTTGGGATGGCGGCGGTAGGTGGTTGTTGGGAGAGTAGGAAGGAGGCTTGCATTGTTGCGAGAGGCGGCGAGTGGCGGCGGGGTGGTGGTTGGGGGTTTATGAAGGGTGGAAAGTGGCGTAGTGTGAGCAAACGCAGGGTGATAATTGTGGTGAAAGTCGATGTCAAACTCTATTAATAAATAAATAAATCAATCAATTAATTAATTAATACTCTGAAAGGGTTGTTTTTACTTTTTCCCACGTGAATTAAGAAGCATTATTATTTAATGTGAAGTGGGTAGTTGTATTAGTGAGAGTGTGTGCTCTATAATTTAATTGTATTAGAGGGAGTGTGTGAGTACTATGTGTATAAAAAAAAGAAAGATGATACTTTGGATGACACGACCAAAATGACAAAAATGAACCTTTTAAATGGGATGGAGGGAGTAGGTAATTGACAATTAACAATTAATAATTGGGCATGCGTTTCTTAATTATTCATCATTTATTTTTAAAAAGTAATTTTATTTAAAAAAATATATATATTCAAAACTCGTACTCCCTCCGTCCCGGATAAGTTAGCACTTTTTTTTGGCACGAAGATTAAGGAGTATAATAATTTAATGTAAAGTGAAGTAAAGTGAGGTGAGAGAAATAATATTTAATGTGTAGTGGGTAGTTGTATTAGATGTGGTATGTGGGCTCCATGAGAATAAATTAATTATTTTGGTGTAGGCTCCATGTATTAAAAATAAAATGTGTCAATTTTAATGGAACAAATCGGGAGTACTATCAAGCACTAATATTGACCCCATTATAACCAACCCTCTTATACGAAAGTAAAATTGATGTAAAATGAGTATATAAAAAATTTACTTGGATGAGTATAACCAACCCTCAAAACAATCCTCAAATATTAAATATCCACAAACAAAAAGAATATCAATTTTTATTAAAAATAATCCATTTTTGATCGACTCACATACCTTATTTCCTGAAATAGACGGACTCTTCAATAACACATGCAAAAAGATTCAGGCACCAATAATAATAGATTTTTTGACTAGTAACTAAATAGTTTGGCAAATAAAATTAAGTAATTATTATAGATCATTCTCCAAGAAAAAAGATAATAATAATAATAATAATAATAATAATAATAATAATAATAATAATAATAATAATACTCCCTCCATCCCGGAAATTAGCGCACCTATTTTAGTGCGCGTAAAATAAGAAAAGATAATTTTTTATATATAATAAAGATGTGTAAAGTTATTGGAATGTGTATAAAAAGTGAGTATTTTAGATAATTTAATTTAATTTTAATTTAATTAAAAGAGTGTGTAAAGTTATTATGATGTGTGTAAAAATTGAGTAGTATTGTAATGTATTTTATCTATTTTTAGAAACGTGCATAAGTATTGGGACTGATCAAAAAGAAAAGTGTGCAGTAATTACTGGGACAAGGGGGAGTAATAAATTAAATAAATAAGTAAATAAATAAAAAGTTGGGCCGATCATTTTAAAAAGCAACCCATACATTATAAAAACATATCATAATGATTTAACTAGGCCAATAGATTTTGGGCCTTGGGGTTGTGAATTTCTGGGCTGGATAAAAGTAGAAATTGAATTGGAGATGCTTGATTTCTTGTTGGAAATCCAATCCTTTACAATTATGTTCTTAATGATGTCTCAAAATAATATTATTTTATGTAGTTCAGGATTTTTTAAAAAAAGAAAATATTAATCGAATTGAGTTTAGGTGGTTAATTTGAAATTTTGAGTGACAAATAAAATTTAAAGTCTCTATATAGTATGTTGGTTAATTAGGAAGGCATGTTAATTTTAAAATTAAAGTGTCTTAATTTTTATAATTAAGATTTTTTTTTGTGCAAATAATAATATAAAATAAGTAAATGAGAAAAATGCGACAATAAAAAAGAAAAATAAATCCAACGGAAATGAAGTTGTGAATTCAATAGCAAATTAACAACAAATTAGCAACATACATATTTGTTGATAAAAGTAATCATCGATAATCTTTTACTTAAAAAAAATCGGGTCCTATAATAATTATTTATGTGGTAATTAATTCATATAATTATTGAAATAATTTTATTGGTAAATAATAATATGTATTATTTTGTTGATAAAAATATTATAATGTCGTTATTATTGCATTGCATATATGTAGGAGAAAGAGAAAAAAATCATTATTTTAAAATAAAAATATAAATTCCAGAGACTATACACTAAAAAAAATTATTTTTACCAACGGAATATTCCATTGGTAAAAGCCTTAATTCCATTGTTAAATTGGCTTACCAATGGATTAATAACGGAATCCGTTGGTGAAATTCCATTGGTAAAGTGATGATTGGTAAATTTTTAGCAACGAAAAATTAATTCCGTTGGTAATCCATTGTTAATTATTCCGTTGCTAATTTAGATAATAATTCACTTGGTAATCCGTTGGTAATTACCAACGGATTGAATCCCGTTGTTAAAATATAGAATAAATCTGTTGGCATCCCGTTGCTAAAACAAAAATATTATTTTTGTTGTTAATCCATTGGTAATTACCAACGTTGGTAAATTCGATTGCTAAAAAATATTTTTTTAGTGATAATCTAATATTCTTTTTCCTCTTATGTGCTATCATGATATTATTATTAGTAGCCCAAGAAATGAAATGATATAATGTGCTACATGTCTACAACCGTATGGAAGTAGCTGGTGTTTGCAGGTAGAAGTAATATATGCATTAATTAAAGATTGTATTTGAAAAAAAGATCTTACATAATTAATTTGGTTAGTAGTATTTGAAGATTATAAGAGCTTACATAATTAATTTGGTTAGTATTCTTAATGTAATAATTCGAGGGTCGGAATTGTAGAGATTGTATTTGAAGATTTGGCTTAGTAGTATTTGAAGATAAGATCTTACCTAATTAATTTGGTTAGTATTCTCAATGTAATTCGAGGGTCGGAGTTGTAGCAATCATCATTAGTGGTTCATAAAAAATTAATCAGTACATAAAAATTACTTCTTCAAAAAATGAATTATTATTCTTCTTAGTACATAAAAATTTACTTTTTAAAAAATAAATTATTATTCTTTCGATAAAAAAAATATATATATGTACTAAAATAATTTAAAGAGTAATTTTTATGTGCTAAAAATAAATTTGCAAAAAATAGAGTTCACGGTGTAAATCGGGTTTACACGAAATTCAGTATTGAATTATTCAAACTCATTCTTAATAATTAGAGTTGATAAAGTTTGGATTCCAATCGAGGCACTGCATGAGCAATGAGTGGTTTAGCCAACGCCAACTCGTGCTCCGACTCATCTAACCTAACCCTAGTCGAATCAGGTGGTGGTTTCCACCTAAATCCATGAATCAAGCTTGCTAAAAGCATCGTGGCCATGGTCGAACCAAGCACGATGCCAGGGCATCCTCGTCTTCCACGACTAAACGACAACAATCGCAGCTCAGGATCCGCGAGCACAACTTTCGAATCTTGGTCTTTGATATGTCTATCGGGCTTGTACTCGAGCGGGTCGTCCCAAACCCTAGGGTTTCGCCCTAACCCTAAACGGCTCAACAGCACGTGGCTGCCTTTAGGGATGAAATAGCCTCCCACGATGGCATCTTTGGTCGACACGTGTGGGACGTTGAAAGGCGCCATGGGGTGCAATCGGAATGACTCTTTTATGCATGCCTTGACGTTGTTTAATTTGGGCAAATCCGACTCTTGGACAAGTCTGGTCTTACCTACGACGTCGTCCAACTCTTGAGTGGCTTTAATTAGTAGGTTGGGTTGGTTGATCATCTCTGCCATAGCCCACTCAACTGCATTTGATGGATTATCTATTGAAGCTAGGGTTATATCCTGTAATTTCAACGTACCATATCATATACATTTTCTTAAGAGAAAATATCTCAATTTGTCCCGTAGGTATATACAACTGAATCTAACTTTAGTCACTTTTTAGTATTTCTCAATTTTAATTATTTTTATCCAATTTTGATCTTTAGTTCTTTTATGGTTAAATTTGTCCAATCTTGGTTCAAATCAAGAGGACAAAAAATGACTAATTTAAAAAAAATATATATCAAATTGGGACAAAATTGACGGATAAAAAAAGTATCAAAATTAAGAATTACAAATAAAAATGACTAAAGTTGAAATTAACTATACTTATATAGGACAAATTGATATTTTTCGTATACTTACTGGACAAATTGTGAGAAATTTCCAATTCTTCCTATACATTTTATATTACATGTTCTATTATGAATCGTTAGATGATCGACATGTATAATATAATAAAATCTATACCCTAAAAGAAAAATATCAATCTAAAGGGGAATGATCTCCTCCCCGCATACGTATCATTCTATCTAACGCATGTAATTAATAGAAAATGCAACACTAAAATGTAACAGGACATCACGTAATAATTCAAATACTCACTGGAACTAGTGCTTTGATCTCTTGAACCGACAGCAGTGGTTTATTTTCTGAGTTCTTGAGGTCAATCATAACATCAAGAATGTCCTCTTTTCTATCTCTTAAACCTCCTTTCCACATCTGAACCCTCTTTGTGATTTCAAAATCATGGTATTTTCTTACCCTATTAATGGCATCTGTAATAATCTTTGTGTGTCCATCCACATCGAAACCCTCCAACCACGGAACATAATCACCACAGGGAAATGCATAAAGATGTGATAGAATTGTAAAGAGTGCATCCACATGTTCTTCCTCTTCATATCCCGGGCCTCCATCCTCCATTAATCCCGGCCCGAAAAACCTCCTGCCAAACACCATCTTCCTCATCACATTGCCGCAGTAATGCCGCGTCAAAGCCCGCACATCCACAAGTCCGTTTCCGACACGACAAAGATTGTACACATATCGAACGAGGTGGTCTGCTTCTTCGACCCGTTTGTCGTGCATCCATCGATGCATGGCTGGTGAAAGCACGTGAGAATCAACAATTTCTCTCATTTTCTTCCACTGATCTCCCCTGGGTGAAAGGGCTACCGCCAAGTAACCGCCGCTGGTGACGCGGGCCGACATGAAATCGGGCCTGGATGCAAAATCCGCGTCGTGCATCGTCAAGAACTCCCGAGCGAGCTCGGGGGAGGAGACGGGGACGACGTGGGTGTTGCCGAGGCGAATACAGGCGATGTCGGTGTTCATCTGTTGCATGAGTTGGTGGATCCATCGGAATGTGGGCTTGTTCATCGCCATTTGTAGAAAGCTTCCGAGGAAAGGGTAGGCTTTCGGGCCGGGTGGAAGAGGAGCTGGTGTTGGTGTAGCTTTCTTAAAGATTAATAATTTATTGTAAAGGATTATGTCTGCAAGAATTATTAGTATTAGAAGCGATAGAAAGAGGGTTTGGATATCCATGGCTTGATGATCACTTGAATTGGAGAGAGAGAGAATGATCGATTTCTATACCACATGGTGAGGAAAATTGTTTTTCAGACATTAAAGGTTGGTGGTGTTTATAGTTTTTTTTTTTTGCTGACAGTGTTAATTCACCCTTAGTATAGTATTGAGTGGTGGGCCACATGTGGGGCCTTTTTTATTAAAAGTGAAAAATAGAGACATTTGGATGGAACGCGCAATATAATAAATGGGAACTTTTAGATGAGACGGAGGGAATATTTAATTATATTCAAATTGAAATTTCTTTTTGAGGGGCAATTTTGGATGGGTCTTCTTGATGTGAGATCATTTTACGTTTTTTGTAATTTATTATTTCACGGTAACAAAATTGTGGGACGAACAAATGTAGAAACGTGAACGAAATTGTGGGACGGAGGGAGTAATTATCATTTTTGTTGAAAATTTTATCTCGTTTTATCCGTCAATGATGTTGCAAAATTCGTTGTCTTCTTTTAACATCTCTTTTTCTCAAATTATTTTCAATTAAAACCTTTTTCTTAATAAGCTTTTAAAAAAGTAATTTTTGTGTTGGAACTTTAAGTCAAAAAAAGTTCTTTCTTTGTTGTGAGAAAGCTTATAAGTCATATAATGCTCTTGGCTGAGTTGAAAATGTGTTTAAAGAAATTATTGGGTTTTACCCATACAATGAATTATAATCATTTGTTATTAGAAAATTTTAAAGTTAACAGCAATAATCTAATGATGGTTATCCCTATAAATTTTTTAAGTTGAGGGTGTCAAATGTCAATGTATAATCCCAGGGATTTGGAAGACAAAAAATAAGAAAATATTTGAAGATAAGGAAGTCAATTTGAAAAAGACATTCGAGGAAATCAGAATTAAATCGTGGTGCATTTTCTCCACTCACTATAATTGCTCTTACTCATTTTTAGATTGATATAGCAACCTCAAAATGTGAGGCAATTAGATGATATCTCTTTTCATTAATATTGGTGCTCTATGATTTGTAAACTCTGATAACTTTTGATTTTTGAGTACTACTTGTACTCATAATAATATTTAACTTTTTCCTTCCAAAAAAAATTGTATAACCTCAGGGTCAAATATTTAATTTTTCTTTAATTTGTCGATCATCGTTCAATAATTAACCTAAGAAAATTATATCAAAGTAATACTTATAAAAGAAGTGTCCGAGTTCATGTGAGGTTGGATCACCCTTTATCCCATTTCTTATATGAATATAAATTATTTAGCTCTAAAAAGCAACATAATTAAATCATATATATGTTGCTCGTATACATGTGAAATAAATCAATTCTTGACACGTTCATAATGTTATTGTAATATATTAGGTTAAATAAATGCATCTAGAACATTATGAAGTATTAGGATCGTGTGTAAATTCCTCTAAACCTAATTATATAATCTATAACTCTAGAAAAAAGAACTCTCTAGTTTTATCTTGAAAGGTCAAATCAACGAACATTACGAAAATTTGCCAATTACAAGCCGTCCTAATACAGTTATGCATTTGTCTTAATTATTTCATTATATTTATTTTTTTCTTTTCTCATTACCGTGATTGTAGATAGGGGTGGCAATTCGTGTTAACGGGTTGGGTTTCGTGTCGACACGATAGTGACACGACACAATAAGGGCAAACCCGAACACGACACGATAAGGATTCGTTCCAACACGACACGAACACGAAAAATAACGGGTTGACACGACACGACACGATAACAACACGATAAGAAAATAAAAAATAAATAATAAATAAAAAAATACTAATTAAAATAAATAAAATTTTAAATTAATATATTTTAAAATTATTATTAAATATTTTTATTATATATTTTTATAATTTTATATTTATATTGGGTTGTTAACAGGTTATTAGGTTGTTAACGGGTTAATGGGTCATCTGTTAATATTAATCGTGTTTAACGGGTTGACACGAATCCGACACGAAATTTTCGTGTCCTTATTGGGTTGACACGATAATGACACGAACCCAATAAGATCAAACACTAACCCGCAATTATCGTGTCGTGCTCGTGTCGTGCTATCGTGTCGTGTCGGGAATTGCCACCCCTAATTGTAGACATGTGCAATTTCATCGCTAACACATACGGCATATGATATAATTTTTTTTTAAAAAATAATAATAATAATTGAGGCATTTTTTGAACTAGAGAAAATATAATATAGTCCTAGTTGAATTCAATTTTAATCCTATAACATTTTACCTTTTCAAAATTAACTGTTTCAATATTTTTTACTTTAATGTAATATTCTCTATGTCATATCGCGATAAATGATTCGCAGAAGAAGAAAGAGGAATCAGGTGGGCTAGCTCACTTGGACACCGGGCTCCTCACACAAGTGAGTGACTCGGATTCGATTTCCACTGGGAACGAATAGGAGGGGAGTTATAAGGAGGCTTGAAGAAGGATGTATGGAGACTTGGTGAAACTAACTACTAACTATACTAACAATTAACTTTGTCTGAAAGATTATATTTAAAGATAATATCTTACATAATTATTCACTAATTTGGTTAGTATTCTAAGATTAATTCAACTACCTCGTCTAAAAGCTTTAGTTTATAAAGAGGTAAATCGTTTAATACTTTAATTTTTAGCTTAAAATGTGAAATTTTCTTATAAATGAATGAAGGTGAGGAACGAATCTGTGGAATATTTTATAAATGGGTGATGTTGAGATTCGAACTCTGAACTTTTACTTGGTCATGACTCTAATATTATGTTAAATTATTATCTCGTTTAAAAACTTAAGTTTATAAAGAGGTGAACTTTTAATACTTAAACTCAGCTAATAAATTTGAGTGGAATTAATGTAGCATCATCATTCCGTGGTGCATCAATAACTCAAGTTAATGCAATGGATTTAACTAAGTTTTTCACTAAGATATATACGATGATTAAAAAAAACTATTGGAGTATTATGATATTTAATAAATAAGTAATAAAGTATATTGAGCGTAGGTAAATGTTATATATATATATATATATATATATATATATATATATATATATATATATATATATATATATATATATTTTTTTTTAAATAAAGTGTAGGAAAGGAGCAGGTATTCTGACTTTTTTTTTTCTTCTTTTTATTATCAAAACGAAAACGCTGAAAATTTTATGAAATGGAAAATGTATTAAAGTGTATCTCATAAAATGCAACGCTAATAGTTAAAAAGATGAAACCGAGAACTACTCTTTTGAAAATAGTACTACATTAAGTTTTAAGATTATTTTCATAATCTCTTCATCCTTTTATACTTGACAATGAATAAAGTTTGGATTCCAATCGCGGCATTGCATGAACCATGAGTGGTTTAGCCAACGCCAACTCGTGCTCCGACTCATCTAACCTAACCCTTGTCGAACCATGCGGAGGTTTCCACCTAAATCCATGAACCAACCTTGCTAAAAGCATCGTGGCCATGGTCGAACCAAGCATGACGCCGGGGCATCCTCGTCTTCCATGACTAAACGACAACAAGCGCAGCTCAAGATCCGCAAGCACAACTTCCGAATCTTGGCCTTTGATATGGCGCTCCGGCTTGTACTCGAGCGGGTCGTCCCAAACCCTAGCCCTAACCCTAAACGGCTCAATAGTGCATGGCTGCCTTAAATAGTCTCCCACGATGGCGTCTTCGGTGGACAAGTGTGGGACGTTGAAAGGCGCGATGGGGTGCAATCGGAACGACTCTTTTATGCATGCCTTGACGTAGTTTAATTTGGACAAATCGGACTCTTGGACAAGTCTTGTCTTACCTATGATCAAATCCAACTCTTCACATGCTTTGTTGAGAATATGAGGTTGGTTGATCATCTCTGCTAGAGTCCACTCAATTGCATTTGCTGGATTGTCTATTCCGGCTAACATTATTTCCTGTTAATTCACCATATATAGGTAGATATTATAATTTATTTTTATCCAATTAGATGAGAAAATTGCAATTTTAATGTCAATGAAATAATTTATTTATTTTTTGTCTCATCCGTTAACTATATAAAACCCATGAAATGTTGAGAATATTTTTGAAACATTAATTAGAACTATTTAGCTATGTTTTCAAATCGGTTCGAATTCTTTGCCATTTTGATTTATCATCTCATGGGTCATGAATGGCACGTAGAAGAGATAGAAAAATTATATCCTAAAAAAGAAAGGTTAAACTCTAGAGCAATGGTTGGATTTATTTTCTCTTTTACGTGTCAATCATATAACGTGTTACATAGAAAATGGTATACAAAAATGACACAAAATATCCAATATGTTTTAAAACCTATAGATAGGGGGCCTGTTATGGTGTAGCACGATTATTACCGACCCTCTTAAATATTGACCTTTTCCAATATAATTTTGACTAAAAATGCACTCTTCCCACTCAAATTACTTAATGAAATTCAAATACTCACAAGAATTTGTGCCTTTATCTCTTGAAGTAACAATAATGGCTCGTTTTCGGAGTTCCTGAGGTTGATCAAAACATCAAGAATGTCCTCATTCTTCTCTCTAAGACCACCTTTCCACATCTTAACCCTATTTGTAATCTCAGAATCTTGATATTTTCTTACCCTACAAACGGAATCAGTAATAATCTTCTTACATCCATCCAAATCCAAACCCTCCAACCATGGCAAATAATCACCAATCCCGAATCCATAACTCCATGATAGGATAGTAAAAAGAGCATCCACGTGTTCCTCCTCTTCATATCCCGGGCCCCCGTCCTCCGTTCCCTGCCCGAAAAACCTCTTCCCGAACACAATCTTCCTCAGCACATTGCCGCAGTAATGCCGCGCCAAAGCCCGCACATTCACGAGTCCATTTTCGTCCCGACATCGACTGTACACGTGTCGAACAAGGTGGTCGGCTTCTTCGACTCTCTTGTCGTGCAGCCATCGATGCATGGCTGGCGAAAGCACCTCGGAGACGACGATTCTTTTCATCTTCTTCCACTGTGCCCCGGCGGGCGAAAAGACAGCCGTCAAGTAGCCGTCGCTGGGGACTCGGGCCGAGATGCAAAATCCGCGTCGTGCTTCTTCAAGAACTCTCGAGCGAGCTCGGGGGAGGCGACGGGGACGACGTGGGTGTTGCCGAGGCGAAAGCAGGCGATCTCGGTGTTCATGTGTTGCATGAGATGGTGAATCCATCGGAATGTGGGCTTTTTCATCGCCATTTCTAGACAGCTTCCCACGAAAGGGTAGCCTTTCGGGCCGGGTGGAAGAGGGGCTGGTGTGGCTTTCTTAAAACGACGTCGTTTGTGGAGGATTATGGTGGCAATTATCCGTAATAGAATGGAATATGCAAACTCAATTATAAAAAAAAATGGGCTGTGTTGATCAATTCCATGGTGGAATATTTCTTCTAGCTTTAGGATCAGTATGAAATGATTTCGACCTCGACCTCGGCCTCGGAAGGTATTATTGCCTCTGCCATGGCCTCTTCCTCTACTAGGTTGTGTGGACGTTTTGTTTCTGTCAAAAGATGCACCATCCTTTGAAGATTCTGAAATATTCACCTTTCCCTTGAAAGGCTTGCTCCATGCTTTGATTTGAGAACCTGTTCATCCTCTTTTCATGGGCTTCTAATGAACCCACTAGTTCATTCAACGTTAGCTTGGATAGATCCTCTGATTCCTCTATTGCTGCCACTACGTGTTCGAACTTCGCCGACAAACATCGTAGCACTTTTTCAATGATCTTTTTCTCATCTAAAGTATCACCGTAGCCCCTAATCTGGTTGACAACATTAGATACTTTAGACAAAAATTCTTGAATGCCTTCATTTTCTTTCATCATCAAGTTATCGAAATCTCGCCATGAATTTTGTAGATTGATTGAGATGACTTTCTCATAGCCTCCGAACTGATTTTTCAGAGTCTCCCAAGCTTCTTTTGATGATTTTGCACTTGTAATGCGCGGAAGAATTGATCGACTTACCCCTTGATGCAAGAAGGACAAAGCTTTTGCATCTTTCGTCTTGTTCTCCTTATACTCTCTCTTCAATACTGCTGTCAAGATTGCCTCCTCCGCAGCAGTGAGAATTTTGAATCCATCGTTAATAATATCCCATAATTCATGAGATATGAATAACGTCTTCATCAGGACGCTCCATAGCTCATAGTCTTGTCCCGCAAAAATCGGAACACCTTGTTGAGAGTATGTGAATGCGAGATCGCGACTGCTCGCCATGCTTGAATATTTGAAGGAAGAACAGATATATAGTTGGCTCTGATACCAAAAATATGTTGGGGTATGGATATATTTTAAGAGCAAATATGATTGTTTGCAATCTGCTAAATATTTTGCTGAATATTTTCTTATCTTTCAAATATGATTGTTTGCAATCTGCTAAATATTTTGCTGAATATTTTCTTATCTTTCTTTCACGGCAGATACATCATCTATTTATAGTCATTACATGAGATGTGATTTAATGCATGAATTTAATGTGTACATTCATCTATCAAACTTCTTGAATCTTCTACTTGACTGCCTCCTTGTGTTTTGTAGTGAAGTTGGACCACCATTACAAATTACTTTCAACACCGCTTCCTTTGAGAGCATCTACTACTTCATCAACTTGAAACATGTGCATATTCCACAGGTGTTCATACGTTTTAGAAAGCTTCCTTTTAGATTTGAATGGGTGCTGATAAAGAACACATGGTATAAAAGTCAGATAATAACTCACAAATTAGAACTTTTGCGGTGTGCAAGTGATTAGCAAAACATGAATTAATGCACAACAATTGAACTGATAATTCCTCTTTACACTCAACTGGCGTAGAGGAAAATAATAAAGTCATCAAGAATTATAAGCAAAACTGCAGTAGATGAACAACTAGACATAGCCTCGTGAATAAAACAATGGTGTGGTTTACTTCAATTCCCCGTTGATTAAACCCACCAGTGTGGTTTAATTAGAAACGTGGTTTTTCATAAATGACCAAGTCATCAAGAATTATAAGCAAAATTGCAGCTCAAAAGCAGCACTGGTGTGGTTTTTCATGACCAAGTAATAAAATAACAACAACGCATTCAACTGATTGATGTTCATCGTTTTTTATTTCCAGGTTGTCCTCTCGCCAAACGCATGCCTGCGAATTCCATTGTTCATAATTTCCAGTTTACGACCGAACGGACTTTAACCTGTAAATCTCATAATTCATAAACTGACCAAGGCTTTCACATGCGAGAGACCTAACCAAATTTCTGATGAATGTTACTCAAAATCCCTGATGAATGTTTCTCATTTCAATTATTGAATGGAATTTGATTTGGGAATTGTGATATAGAACACTACGGAGAAGATGATATGTACAAATGAAACTATGGCCTACATCTAGATGAGTCAGAACACAACGTAAATCCAAAGTGAAATTGATTTTATAGAGAATTTCAAGATTAAAAATGAAATGTTGTTGGTTGGGATGCTTAACAAGAGAACCAGACAAACCTTAAAACCAAGGCATCCACCAAATGTACATCTTTCCGAGGTTCACTGCCTCAGCAATTAAACGACGAGCCTGTCCTTCCACAGCAAGAGGCAAAGAAGGAGCTCCTCTTACGCCCAGCTGGGCTTCTATGTTGCTGATGGTACTCTGAAAGTACATTATTCAACCTTTTATCAAATTATGGACTCTATAAAGCAAAATTATTTAACCATACAAGGAGAGTGACTCAAACATGTGCATTTGCCATTCTGTCACATCCTTCCCTGCACCCTTTTTAATTATTTGTCATCGTTTTGAGCCATAAAATGCCAACAATTACAGTGGTCTAGAGCATCTTCTAAGTTATTGAAACTGAAAACTTTACAGCATTCAAACAAGCAAAATGTTAAACTAATTGTTTCCTCGTAGCAAATACGATCTTATAGAAATGTAAATTACCTTCTAATTCGAATGTCCTCCTCTAAACCCGACATCCTCGCTACCTTGTTACTATCAGATCGTTAAGCTGTTCAAGAAAATGCAGACGAGAAAAATAGAGCCAAAGTCAAAAGAACGAAGCAAATAGACATCAAGTTAAAGAAGCATATATGTTGGCTATTAAAGGACTCAAAGCTTCCACATTTTCGAACATGACAGACATTTAATTAAACCAACAAAGAAAGAGAACAACAATTTCCAAGCAAACTGCCCCTAATAACCTGACTAGATTTTTGTGTTCTAATCTGCTGATAATTTTAATATCATTGTACAAGTCGGTTGCTCTATGAACTTGATGGCCACATTCTTTTTCAATTTCTTATATCATCTCCCAACAAAAAAAAAAAAAAAAGTACAAATTCACCTTTGGATTTTATTTTAAGTTTAAGTGAAATTATTACGCTGCTTCTGGGTTTGCAAAGTATAATGAGAAGCTTAATTGCACGAATATATATATATATATATATATATATATATATATATATATATATATATATATATATATATTGCAAAATTTAAATTTAAATTGACAAGAAAAAAAATTGAGTGTATTTCATATATTGAGAAAAAAGAGAACACTGGGTAACAATTAAGATGCTCAAACTTAAATTAGGTCATATTTGGAAAATTACACTAGCTAAAAATTAGGTCATGTTTAGAAAATTGTTCGTGAATTGAATAAATCAGTAGAAATATAACTACAATTATTAATCACCAAACGAAGTAGTTTACATCTCCCCCTAAAATTAAGTTTTGGGCATTTAGTTTTTCGGGCTTAAGCAACAGCTTCGCCTCGATCTTATCCAAAACGGCCCGGCCCGCCGGATGCGCCATCCAGAAAACGGAATTCCAATCGGTAATACCCAACGGATCAAAACCTTCCTTCAAGCACTTCTCGATGTTTTCCGACACCAACGTCGGAACTTCTTTTCCGACATCAACATATAACCGCGCCTCCTTTATTTGTCCCAGCACGACTTTGCCGCTGTTCGGAAGAGGGGCCGACACCAGCTGGAACAACGGCCGTTCGAATCCGACCACCGGATCACATCCCATAATCACCGCCGCTACTCCATCACCGAACAACGCCTGCGCGATGACGTTACCCAAATGAGCACCACTCGGCTCTCGGAAAGCTTGATATCGTTGTGTGATCCAGCTAGGGTTTTGTTTCAGCATTTCTTCTGTTAGGTGCATGTATCGTTGCTTGATATCGCTTTTCTCGCCTGCAATTTTCGAAATTATACCCTTGAAATTATAATTGCTTACTCTTTTGAAATTAAACACACTAACAAAAAAAATTGCCACTTTTCACTCAAAAATGTTCAAATTTTCTAATTCCGCGATATGAGACTGTATAGGTGCTTTTTACACCGTTATTGAACAAAATTAATAAAAAAAATATCAATTTTATCATTTTGGGTCATCCCTCTTTAATCTATCCATTTCCCTTTTTGGACTATAGAACCTACACCCTCCACTAATACAAATAAAATATGGGACTCACACCCTCCACTAATACAACTATCTACTACACATAAAATAATAATACTCCTTAATCCACGTTCAAAAATCAAATGGATACATTGAGAATGGACGGAAGGAGTATTGTTTTGGGATGAAATTAGAGCAAAACTGAAAGGTTTGGGACGAAAATGAATGTTCTAACTATTTTGGAACTTTTTTAATTAAATAAAAAGATATGAGACGATTTATGATTTAAACTCCCTAAAATAGTTAGGACATTCATTTTCGTCTCAAACTTTTCAGTTTTTCTCCAATTTCATCCCAAAACAATATTTGTTATCAAGTTCATAACTCTTTAAAAGTACTCCCTCCATCCTAACTTCAACTTCACACTTTCCATTTTAATCCGTCCCAAATTCAACTTCACACATCCATAAAAAGAAAAAGTAACAAACTAATATCCCTCTAATATACTTTAATTTCAAATTTGTCATCACATTTTTAACACACATAACATACTTTATCATTTATTTATTACCCAAAAATACCATACTACCCTCAAAAGTAAGTAAAAAATTAACTTTTCTTAAACTCTGTATCTACAGTAAACGTGAACTTAAATTTGGGACGGAGGGAGTACTAATTCAGTCACATCTCACGTAATTTGAAAAACTGAATATTTTTAAGTAAAAATGACAATTTTTATGTGAATTTAAAAGTTATAAAATTACTTCGAAGAAATTAAGTTTCTTGAAACTATTTTAAATAAAGTTAATTTGTATGAGACGATTTTGATTTTAAACACAAATTGTCACGACACAATTAAAATTGAAAAATAAAAAGTTACATGACTAAAATTAGATACAATCAAAGTTTAGACCAAAATTGATATTGACTATACTTACATATTACTCTGAACTTATTTTTTAGTTCCGTTTTATGTTCAGTATTTGTAACACTAAAATAATAGTTGGGATAGGTGTCCTATGCTACACAATTAGATGGATTGGAGTTCCTATTATTGGATTTGACAAAATAAAATGAAGATGATTTTTTTTGTCCCACATCGGATGTGAGATCAAAAGGGAAGGAATTCTTATGCTATTTAAGGAGGTCCCTAGTTTTGATATTAAGTGCACCAATCAAGTACACTTTAATCTTTGTATTTGATTCTATTTAAATTCTATTTGTAAAAAAATTTCACATAGTGATATTTTCTCGGTCCGTGGTTTTTCTCCGATTTTGGAGTTTTCCACTTGAATTCTTGTACTGTGTTTTTTATGCTCTTCTTTATTTGTCCCTTAGAAATAAATGGGATCGGTCTATCTCATCACCTATAGCCAAGATCGTGGCTGGCCCATTTGCCCCTTGGCTCATATGAATATCCTTGACTGTCCTTATAACTGGAAAATACACAGCTGGCTGGGATACAGAGTATGTGAAGGAAGAAGCGGTGTTGTGACAAATCTATTGAATTGGATGCCTATATAATAGTTGAATAAACCTACATGTAACATAGAATTCATGTTTTTCATGTTAATGTAGTTAATTCCATTGAATTCAACTGCCTTTTTTTATTTTTCATTTTTTAATTAGGTGGAAAATATTCCACACACGTCCATTGGGAGCGTGTTTTACACTTTCTTTTACTTATTAATCTGGCAATTTATTAAGTTTAAGGAAAAACCAAGTTAATGTTTTAATTATTCCTCGTATTTATATATATAGAATGGGGATTGTTTTAATTATTCCTATAAGAAAAGATTTATTTATTTATTTATTAAAATTGTGACAAAAAGAGATAATGTATAACCCCTATGTAGTATTTTATTTTAAGTAAAAGATAAATATTGTGATGATCCAATCTTAATGTTTTTGAGGTGGACAGATAAAGTATTTCTCTCATTTTTCTTTCATAAAATTATGCAAAATAACCCGCTTTTATCTTTCTTTATACAACTAAAAAAATTCTTAAATTCCGCACACTAAATACGCGTGCTTTTTGGTTGGATGGAGGGAGTGTACATATATACATGAAGGCAAAAGTTTTTTGTACACCAAGACGCATGGACCTATATCCGTATGACTAGATCTCACTCGACTCAAGATAATATTTTGTTACTTAAATTAAAAATCCTTTAACATAATATATATATATATATAAACCTTGATTTTTTTAAAATGAGAAATTATTATATTAAAATTCTTAATATTTCAATCGACCCATGTAAAAGAATTATACCATCATTAATTAAAATAAAAAATTAGATATAATATTCTTGAACACTCTTTTATAATATTGTGTGAGAAATTATAATATAATTTGGTCAAATTTTTAATTTAGATCCTTTTAATATCTTATCCAATTTTCATGAAATCCACATCTACAGGACATTTCATTTCTCACGTAAGGAATAAGGATGTCCACAAAAGGTGCAATAGACGCCTTGCATATACATGTAATAATATTAATAGGAAAATATCGTAATTTGTCCAGTAAGTATAGTGAATTTCAATTTTAATTTTTTTTATTTGTAATTTTCAAATTTGACTTTTTATCCAATTTTGATTCATTTATTCAAAATTTAATCTTTTATTATCCACTTTTGGTCCAAATTTTAAACATAGATTGAACAAATATGGACAAAAGGAATTAAATTTGGACAAAAAAAAGAGAATTAAAATTAAAAAATTAACTAAATTTGGACAAATTGGACGAAAATCGTACAATAAAGAATCAAAATTTAGAGCTACAAATAAAAATGATTAAAATTGGAATAGATCATACTTACATGGCAAATTGTGATATTTTATATAATATATTTTTAACATATAGAGCATGACTAATGCAGAACTATTATACCTCAATTAATTAATCAGTGTTCCTCCTCAATTAATGATATTTTTTTATATTTAAAAGACCATTATACCTTAAACTCTATGTGTATAATATACACTAAACTCTATAAATTTCAATTATACCCTTAAAATTAATCTTAAACACTAAACATTTGAACTCTAAACCCTAGGAGTAAAATATGACTTAAACCACAAAGATGAAATTACTATACCCTTAGTATTAGCTTTTAAACCCAAGGGTTAAAATATAACTAAAACCACAAAGGTAAAATTATAACCTAAACACTTAACCTTTCAGGTAAAATATACTATAAATCACAAGGATAAAATTACAATTATACCCTAAAACCTAAGCCCTAGTAGTGAAATATGCAAGATATTATCATTTTTTGTCCCATAATTTGTTAAAATTATTTTTAGCCTATAACTTTTTATGTTTCAATTTTAGTCTTTTATATCAATTTAAATCCTATAACTTTTCACTTTTTCAATTTTGTTCATTTTGCAAAATAAATTTATAACTTGCATGACTTGCAAAGTCCTAAAAGTCCTTGTAAGTCCTATAACTTTTCAATTTTTTTTTGCAAAAGAGCCAAAATTGAAAGAGTAAAAGATTACAAGACTAAAATTGAAAAGGTTAAAAAAAATTGGATTTGTGCAAAGTTACGGGGCTAAATTTGATATTTTCCCGTGAATTATGCACTAAATCATAAGGGGTGAAATTATAATTATACCATTAAAACTAACCCATACCATAATAAAAACATGTATACCCAGCTTAGAACTAGCACGCGTGCCCAAGTACGACAGTTTTTACATTTCTGTATTAAATCTCATATCTTTTTGTATAAAAACTTGTATCTTTAATTTTTTTAATAAAAATAATATTTTTTTATTCAAATATTAATATCATTCATTTTTCATTTGACTCTTTCATTGAAAAAATAATACTCTTATGAATTAAAGTGTATACATTTAGAATAAAATATTTTACCTTTGAACGTTTTGTACGCCAGACACACAAGAGAGTGCCAACCACACAAGAGAGTAACATTTTTTTCTATAATAGTAAAACACGTTACATGTCCAAGAAAATAATGAAAAGTTAAGTATGGAGTATTAATTTGTTATACCGCGTATTAAAAAATTAGCCTACTTTTTGTTCATTTCCAATGTAACAATAAAACTAAATAAATAGGAAGAAAAAAGTAATGTTGTTTAATGGTACTCCATAATTTTCATAATTAATTAATGGGGCTGCGCCTAGCTGTGTAGGCAATTATTAATTACTTAGAGTCAACTCTATTTAATACATCCATGACCTTTAGTACGACTGTTTCTTAGGGCGGCCCTGTTATATATAATTTCAAATTTGATAATGTTTGCTTTGTCAATTGTATAAAACATATTTGAGTTAGTCTCATACAAATTAGGTTTACATGAAAATTCTATTTTAAGTTACTTTTTAGTATATAAAAATTTATTCTTTGAAAAGTAATAATTTTATAAAGAACAGTAATAATTCATGTCTCTAAAGAGTAATCGATAAATCAGGTATTACAAACATTTAAAAAGTAATTTTTAACTTAAAAGAGTAACAATTTATGTGTCTAGAGAGTAATTTTTCATGTACTAAAGAGTAACAAGATTTACATATAAATGTATATAAACTCAATTTACACAAGTGTTTGTGTTTATATTTTTATTAGGATCCTCACACTATAAAATATTTTTTTTTTAACCGTATATATAAATTCCATGTTCTATAATATATAAAACTTCAATAAATTAATCAAAATTATATAATATCATCATTTTGAATTTAAAAGTAGGAATAAAAATGTAAAAGAACATTCGAAACTTATCTCAATATACATCAAATATTATACTTAATTGATCATAATCTAAGTGATAAATATTTTGTTAGTAATATGTCGTTAATAATTCTGTTAGTAATTTATATAATAATTTCATTGGTAAATAATAATGGAATATATTCCGTAGGTAAAAAGGTATGAATCTGTTGACATTCTATTTTAATGAACAAATGTTGTTTTTCTTGGTAATTCGTTGGTATTTATAAATGCAAAAACATTATAAGTTAAAAAAAACATTTTTTAGTGTCAGAAGCTAGAGCTCTTTAACCCCTTTAGGGTTTATTACATTTTTAAAAAATATTTTATTGTCGATTCATTTAATACTTATGGGACCAAATACGATCTTATTCTATTCTTTGTTGAGTAAAATTGAAATGCGATACGTTGTGAATCAAAGTATCCATGTTTCAAGGCTTTAAGGGTACGTGCCGTGAGAGGACAAATCATGTGGATGTCAAATAGTACTGTGCTATGGAACTACTTTGTTAGAGATATGGTTATGATACTGCAGATATCTGCAGATTCATTCAATATAACTTTGCTAGTATATATTCTTCTGTTAAAAAAAAAAAACTATATATTGAGAATTTGAAGTTTTTTTTTGTTTCGGAATGTCCGGTGTATTTTAGCTGTCTCACCTGAATTTTATATTATCCTGTATTCGTACTCATCAACAAAGAAAGCTTTCCCCTCGAGTAGATCATGTACATATGTCATATATGTTGTTTTATGAGTTAAAATCATTTTTCGTCCCATAACAATATGAAAATTTTGATTCTATCCCAAAAAAGATATCATTTTCAATTTAGTCTCATAACTTTCTATATTGGCCAATTTTGGTCCCAAAATCACCGGAATTCAGCACGTGCGCCTCACGTGACCCCTCAATTTGGGGCTTTCCGGCGATTTGGGACCAAAATCGGCCAATATTGAGAGTTACGGGACTAAATTGAAAATGATATCTTTTTTGGGACAAAATAAAAAATATATATTGTTATGGGACCAAAAGTGATTTTAATTTAATAGTTAAACCCTAAAAATATACTACCTTCGATTTTTTTTGTAAATATATATTTTTAGGGTTCAACTATTAAATTAAAATCACTTTTGGTCCCATATCAATATATATTTTTGATTTTGTCCCAAAAAAGATATAATTTTCAATTTAGTCTCGTAACTCTCAATATTGGCCGATTTTGGTCCCAAATCGCCGGAAAGCCCCAAATTGAGGGGTCACGTGAGGTGCACGTGCTGAATTCCGGTGATTTTTGGACCAAAATTGGCCAATATAGAAAGTTATGGGACTAAATTGAAAATGATATATTTTTTGGAACAGAATCAAAATTTTCATATTGTTATGGGACGGAAAATGATTTTAACTCTTGTTTTATAGTGGATTTACTTGGAAAATAAGACATACGACAACACCTTAAGACAACACCAGTAGATATGGGTTGTCAGTCAACGTGCCAAATCAATTGAACACAACATAGAAAAGACAACATAAATATAGCATACGACAACATATGTTACTGATATATGTGTTGTCTATTCACTAATACTGTAACACATTTTTCTTGTAATGTGTGAAATATAATATAGAAGCACTAATCCTAGATAAAATCTTTCATTCATGTTCTATTATATATTTCATGTGTTGAAGTACTTGATTCACAACATATTAGTGTGATACTTAGAACATAGAGAAAATATCAAATGTGGTCCTATAACTTTTAATTAATCCAATTTTAGTTCTATAAATTTTTATTTTTTCAAATTTTATTCCTTTTGTTTCAATTTTAACTATTTATTTTTCAATTTTAATCTTTGTGTAAAAAAAATTGTGAACTTATAGGACTTGAAGAAGTTACCGAACTTGCAAAGTTTTTGTAAAAGAACTAAAAATGAAATTTTAAAAGTTATAAGACTAAGATTAACACAAGACTAAAATAGATAAAGTAAAATGTTATAGACTAAACTTGGAATATTCCACCAAAGTTAAAGGATTGAAATTGATAATATCTCCACGAACATAACATAGCATGGAAATTTCAGTTTAAAATTAAACACTACACATGTTATTGTGAGAAGCAATGCTCCGGTGTAGTCACCCATTATTATGAGAAGCATACATTATCAATTGGTGGGAAAACTGCGAAGAATGATCGTCTCCATGGTGGTGCCGGGGCCGAACGCGCAGAAAACACCCCAGTCGAGGCCTTCTCCGGTGGTGCTCAGCCCTTTGAGGGCGGAGGTCTTTCTCATTTCATCCATCACAAAGAGCGAAGTAGGACTAATCATGTTGCCGTACAGAGTCATCACGTGCCTCGAGCATGCTAGTTTTTCGGGCAACAAAGATAGCCCCTCCTCCACCTTATCCAGAACCGCCCGCCCCGCCGGATGCACGATCCAGAAAAGGGAGTTCCAGTCGGAGATACGCAGCGGCGCCACCGCTTCCTTCATGCCCTTCTCCACATTCTCACCTATCATCGCCGGAATATATTTATGAAGTGTGTGAAGTATTCCCGCCTCCGTCCATATTCCCGGCCCGTAATCTTCTGTGTTCGGAAAAAGAACCGGCACTGCCCACGCCAGCTCGAAAATCGGCCTCTCTACTCCTGCCGCCGGATCGGATCCCACAATCACCGCCGCTGCCCCGTCGCCAAACAACGCCTGAGCCACCACATCGCTGACATTATCAGGGCTCGGCCCCCGGAAATACATGGCGTAGATATCCGAACACACCACCAAAACCCTAGCTCCGGCGTTGTTCTCCGCCAGGTCCTTGGCCATTCGGAGAGCAGTTCCGCCGGAACCGCAGCCCTGGTTGTAGATAGTGAAGCGTTTGACGGAGGGGCTGAGGCCGAGGAGGTTGGTGAGGGTGCAGTCGGGTCCGGGCATGTTGCAGCAAGTGATGGTGCAGAAGATGAGGTGGGTGATCTTCGATTTCGGCTGCCCCCATTCTCCGATGGCCTTCTCCGCCGCTTGTTGGCCGAGTTTCGGCACCTCCGCCAACGTGATCGCCATCCTGGCGTCCAACGACGGCAGCGAGTGGGAAGCAATGTTGGGGTTTTCTTTCAGAATGTCTTCTGTTAGGTGAAAGTATCGTTGCTTCGTCATCGATTTCTCGCCTGAAAAGCAAATTATAATATCATCAACATAAAAGAAATGACGTGAATAAATCTCGCTAGAGAATATCTTTTACTTACAAACTACTCTGAACTTATTTTTGAGTTCCGTCATGTGTTCGCTGTTGGTAACACGAAAATAATAGTCGGGATACGTCTCCTGTGGCACACAGTTGGATGGATTTGCTGTTCCAATTGCCAAGATCGTGGCTAACCCGTTGGCCCGTGGCGTCATGCGAACATCCTCGACTGTCCCCATATCTACCGGAATTAGATAGCACCTGCCTAGCTGCACTGTCTGTGAAGGAATTACAAGAGGTGGTGTGGTTTGACAGATCTATTGAGTTGGGATGCTTATATATATAATGGTCAAGCATAAAGCTACCTGCTTAAGGGTATGATTGGTTCAGAAGAGTTAGAAAATATCAAAATTAATCCTTTATGGATAACCAATTTCAATTTTAGTCGTTTGTTGTTTATCATTCTTAATTTTGATCTTTTGTATTAGATTTTGGTATATTGAACTACATCCAAATTTAATCATTTTATCCAATTTAGTTCAATTTTTTAATTCAAATTTAGTCCTTAATATCAAAATTAAATTGTCCAAATTTGGGATAAAATGGCTAAATTTAGACAAAAATAAGTTGAGAATTGCAAATAAAAATGAACTAAAATTGGAATCAGTCATATTTAAAGAACAAATTCTGATATTTCCCCTTTAAGTGCACATTCGTGGAGCTCCGAACAATCTTTCTTATCATATACTCCCTCCCTGCATTAATGTTTACGTTTTCTTTTTGCACGTAAATTAAGAGAGATAATATTTTAGTGTATAGTGAGGTGAGAGAAATAATATTTAATGTAAAGTGGGTAGATGTATTTGTGTTGTTTGTGGGCCCCACATCGAATAATTAATTATTTTATATGGACCCAACTTGACAAAAAAGAAAACATAAACCTTAATTTGGGACAACCCAAAATAGAAAACGTAAACCTTACCGGAAAACGGAGGGAGTATATTACTCCCTCTGTCTCTAAAAAATTTACACATGGTTTAAGAAAAATGACTTTTAGTGTAATGATGTTAGAAAAAAGTAGGAGGTTTTTTTGGGTAATTTAATTGAATAAAATGTATATTATATATAGTAGACTTTAACTAAATTGTGTGGAAAAAGAAAGTACATTTTATTTATAATATTGTAGTATTGTAAGGGTGTTGATATTGTTTGTTTTTCCATTTTTGGGGTACGCAAATCTTTTTTAGACGGACAAAAAAAGAAAGTGCGCAACTCTTCTTAATTAGAACGGAGGGAGTAATATCTTTATGGAAAAGTGATAACTAATTAAAAAAAAAACTCACACTAGTATTACTCTAAAGGTTAATATGTGAGTTAATAAAATTTACACTAATATTATCACACAAATTTATTTTATTCAAAATAGTCACAAGAAACTTAATTTTTTTAAAATAGTCCCATAACTTTTAAATTCTTACAAAAATTGTCTTTTTCACTTAAAAATGTTTAATTTTTAAATTCCATGGGATGAGACTGAATCGGTGCTTTTACAAAGTTATGAGATGAAATTAGTAAAAAATATTATTTGAACGAAATCGGAGCAAAACTGAAAGGTTTGGGACGAAAATGAATATCTTATCTATTTTTGGTCTTTTCGAATAAAGTAAAAAGATAAGGGACGATTTATGTTTTAAATTCAAGTTTTATGTATATTCTTGCAAATCCTATAATTTTTTTCAAAAATATCAAAAACCTAAAATGTTAAAAGTTACACGACTAAAATTAATATTGAAGGAGTAAAATTAAATTCTACAAAAACTACGGACGAAAATTAATATTTTCTCTTTATTTAACCAAATAAATTACTCCCTACGTCCCGCGTTAAGATTTACACTTTTCATTTTGGGTTGTTCCAAGTTAAGGTTTACATTTCCTTTTTTGTCATGTTGGGCCCACACAAAACAATTAATTATTTCATGTAAAGCCACAGACAACATTAATACAACTACCCACTTTACATTAAATATTATTTCTCTCACCTTACTACACATTAAAATATTATATCTCTTAATCTCCGTGCAAAAAGTAAACTTTAACATTAACTTGGGACGGATGAAGTATATAAAAATAATTTTTTAATTTAATAATTTTGGTTATCCAAGTACGTACTAAGTACTGTAGACACACATATTTAAGAGTATGATATAAAATTAATTTTAATTATTTATTTAAATTTATTAACAGTGCCGGCGCCTAACTGTAGATTGTATTTATAGAACTGTAGGCTGTTTAATTATGTGGCGCAAGTTGCAGCGGGCCTTTATTTTTTTATTTTATTTTATTTTATTTTATTTTTTTGGAACAGATGCTTTAGGCTGTTTAATATTCGTCAACTGCTGATGGTTAGATTTTTTAATTTAATAATCTAAAGGATCAAAAAATTATATATATACAATTTGTGTGAAACTTAAATGGATAGGAGAAAATTGTTTTTTAGATATAAATAAATTAAAGAGTGGTTGTTGACCGTTTTAAGACTTCGTATGAATGACGACTTAAGCTAAGATAACCGAAATTTAAAATTTTCCAAATTCACTCGGTACATAATATACTATTATCTAAACATTGTCGGTCCGAAAATATTATACATTTAGTTATTGTCCTAATTAAAGATATTTTTTAAGAGCGAGGCTTGCGTGGATCAGGGGCACACCATGCACTTTTAAAATTTAGTATTATGGGTAAGAGTACATTATTTTGTTCTAAAAGGTATACACTTTAATTAGTAAGGTTACATCATTTTATTCTAAAGGATATAAACTTTTTATTAATATTTTTTATTTTTCTTCAAAAAATAAAGCGTACACATCTTTATACTAAAGGGTATACAATTTAACACAAAATTTTAAAGGCGCACGGAGTGTGCCCGTATGCCCAGCTACCCACAATTTTTTGCCTTTTTTTTAAATTAAATTAACTCTTTACATGTTAATAAAAAGTTTTTTTACACTAACTAAGGAGTTGTTGTACTTTTATAACACTATATCTTGGGCTATAAATATTTGGACATAATTGTTTAAGTTCTAAAGACAAATTTGCTCCGGATAATCTAAATCTGCTGAATTCGTCGTTTTGAAACAAAACATAATATTTGATGTTTTAAATTGGCTCGGCAAATAATATATTGTACTAATATTATTGGCCGAAAAAATATGATCTTATAAAAATGCCACGACCCCTTAATTAATGTTCTAAAAAAAATCTATATTTTTAATAAAATTATTATTTTTTAGAGCTAATCTCGTGTCAAAAATTCTAGAGTTTAAAATATAAACAGTGTTGTACCCTTTTACTTTATATGAAAATATCACAAAATAATTAGGACATTCATTTTCATTCAAAATATTTCAGTTTTGCTCTTCATCCTAAAGCAATACTCCCTTCGTCTCACTGATATGTATTCATTTTACTATTTTGGTCCGTTCCAATACAAAGTATCAATTTCTTTTTTGAGTTGATGTAACACACACAATAATATTATTATACTCAACCATACACATGGGGCCCACACTCAACACTAATACAACTACCAACTACACATTAAAATATTATTTATCTCACCTCATTACACTTTAAAATATTATACTTCTTAATCCACGTGCAAAAAGCAAACGGACACTTATTAAGGGGATGGAGGGAGTATTTTTCAACAATTTCATCTCATAATTTTTGTAAAAGTATCGATTCAGTCTCATGGTTCAGTCCTTCGAAATAAAATTTAAAAATAAAAATAAAAAGAATTGAACATTTTTAAGTGAAAATAATTATTTTTTTGAGAATTTAAAAACTATGGAATTATTTCGGAGAAATTATATTTTTTGGGACTATTTTAAATAAAATAAATTTTAATGAAACCATTTTAATTTTAAACTTGAAATTCCACGGCGAGACTATTTTTTATGATAAATTATCACTTTTTATTTACAAATGGTTCATTAAATAGTTTAATTATACAGCGCACATGCTTTTTAATGGAAGTGCCTAATAGTCATTGAAGAAATGGTTCCCCTTATATCTAATTTCTAGAACCGTGCCTAATTGTAATTGAAGAAATTAATTAACTTCATGAAACTAAGTTGGAAAATGATCAGTCTATAATATATCTAAATTTTGAACATAAACATGATTCCAAGGAGGGTAAATTTTGTGGTGCGCAGTATTTAATTTAATGTCTTAATATGCATGTAATTAAATTGTATGATTAATTAATTAAGTGTAATTAGGACTATTACCTAGGACGGCACTCTTTATTAGGTCTCCGGTAATTTCAGTTTAATATGCTCAATATTATTACTCGTCTATTAAATTACGAGAGAAAATAACACATTTAATTCAATAAGTATGTCAAATTCCAATTTTTATCATTTGATTTTAGTCATTTCTCTCCAATTTTAGTCTTTCTTGTCCGATTTTGATTATTTAACGCTTTCTACAAAAGTTATGAGACGAAATTGGTGAAAAACTGTTTTGGGATGAAATCGAAAATAAAACTAAAAGGCCTGAGACGAAAATAAATGTCCTAACTATTTTAAAATCTTTTCGTATAAAGTAAAAATGTACGGACTTATGTTTTAAACTCCTCACATTGTAATCTGAATCCACCTCTAGAACTAATTCAGTCTCCAAATCTCTAGGAAAATTATTTTTAGGACACTAACTAAGGCGTGGAAGCTATAATTCTAGCAATTTTAAGACATTATATTTTAATTTTTGTTTAAAAAGGACATATTATGTCTTATATTTTAATTTTTGTTTAAAAAGGACATATTAAGTCCAAATCACCTATATTAGGCTTAATTTGTCCTTTTGAAGCAAAATTTGAAAACTAATGTTCCAAATTAGCTACACCAGTATTATATTGTTCTAATTTTGCCAGCCTTAGTATATAGTTTCCTAAAAATACTGCACATTTAGTTATTGTGCTAAAAGCATTCTTTTTTCACCAAAATTAACTCTAATCAATATATATTGTAGAAAAATTATTTTGTAGGACTCTAACTAAGGAATAAAACATGTATATTTTCAGTTCATCCATACTATACCACTCTAAAAAAAATATTTTTTAGCAATCGAATTTAGCAACGAATTTCAATTCGTTGGTAATTAGCAATGGATTAGCAACAAAAATGACAATTTTGTTTTAGCAACGGAATATCAACGGTTTATTTTAGCAACGAAATTCAATCCGTTAGTAATTACCAATGGATTACCAAGTGAATCATTATATAAATTACCAACGGAATTATTAGCAACGGATTACCAAAGGAATTATTTACCAATGGAATTGATTTTTCGTTGCTAAAAATTTACCAACCACCACTTTACCAACGGAATTTTATCAACGGATTTCGTTGGTAAGTCAATTTAACAATAAAATTAAGGCTTTTAGCAACAGAATATTCCGTTGTTAAAAAACAGTTTTTTTTGTAGTGTACTATAGATAAAAAAAAAACTTTGAAGGGAAAATATCGAGTTTAAAACATAAATAATATTCCCGTATTTTTATTTTATTTGAAAGATAGTTAAGATTTTTATTTTAGTCTCATACCTTTCAATTTTTCTCAAATTTCATTTTAAAATAAAAAAAATTAATTAATTTCGTCTCATAACTTTTGTAAATGTGTCGGTTTAGTCCTATGGTTTAAAAACTTTTACTATATTCAAACTCTTCCTTTTTAAGCAAAAATTACCTTTGTGGTATGATTTCAAAGTTAAGGGACTATTTTCAATAAAGTAAATTTATACATGACAATCTTTTTTTATTTCCCCAAAAATACCACAATTTGTCCTGTAAGTATAGCTGATTCTACTTTTAGTCTTTTTTTTTTCAATTCTCAATCTTGATTATTTTTTCTTTCTTTCTTTTTTTTCTTTTTATCCAATTTTAGTCCTTATTCCAAATTTAGTCAATTTTTTCACTTCGATCTAAATTTTGTACTAGAATTGAACATAAAAGACTAAGTTTGGACATAAAAGGACCGAAATCAGATAAGGAAAAATCAAAATTAAGAATTACAAATTAAAAATATTAAAGTTGGAATCAATGGAATTGTGATATTTTCACAACATTGAATCATAAGATATAGTATATCACACACCATCCGCAAAGAAGAGATGTTATACTTAAATAATTTCTGATAACACTTTAATAATACAATCGTTAATTTGGATTAATACTTTATCTTCCTTTGAATCATAGTATGAATTAACATGTAAGTATACCCTAAAATTTCACACATTATTTTATCAACGGATCATTTGGTGTGGCCACACTTTATTACGAGTGCCGGTGGTGGAAGAAGGGTATAATTTCATTCACTCTCAATCTTAATTAGGATGCGTTGGCGAACTACAGAGTACGATCGTCTCGAAGGCGAGGCCCGGCCCGTATGCACAGAGCACGCCCCAATCGAGGCCTTCTCCGGTGCTTCTCAGCCCTTCGATGGCCGAATATTTTCTCATTTCATCCATTACAAACAGACATGTAGGACTCATCATGTTGCCATAGTCACTCAACACCTTCCTCGAGGCCCGAAGTTTTTCGGGCTTCAACGACAGCTTATCCTCTATCTTGTCCAGCACGGCCCGGCCCGCCGGATGCGCCATCCAGAAAATGGAGTTCCAGTCAGAGATACCCAACGAATCAAACCCTTCCTTCAAACACTTCTCGATGTTTTCCGACACCAACGTCGGAACTTCTTTTCCGATATCCATATATATCCCGACCTCCTTCAGCTGTGCCCGCACGATTTTGCCACTATTTGGAAGAAGAGTCTGCATCGCCGCCGCCATCTGGAACAACGGCCGTTCAACTCCGACCACCGGGTCGGATCCCACTATCACCGCCGCCGCGCCGTCGCCGAACAACGCCTGCCCGACGACGTTCCCCAAATGACCGCCACTCGGCCCGCGGAAAGGCATGATGAAAACCTCCGAACAAACGACCAAAACCCTAGCTCCGGGGTTGTTCTCCGCGAGATCTTTTGCGAGGCGGAGTGAGGTGACTCCGCCTGCGCAGCCTTGGGAGCAGAGGAAGAAGCGCTCGACGGAGGGGTCGAGAGCGAGGAGCGTCCTGAGACGACAGTCGGGGCCGGGCATGTCGAAGTTGGAGTTGGTGCAGAAGATGAGGTGGGTGATCTTGGATCGGGGCTGCCCCCATTCTGCCATGGCCTTCTCGGCGGCTTCTTTCCCGAGTTTGGAGACCAACTCCGAGGTTATGGCATTTCTGCTACGCAGTGATGGCTGCGTGTGTGAGATCCAGCTAGGGTTCTGTTTCACCATTTCTTCTGTTAGGTGCATGTATCGTTGCTTGATATCGCTTTTCTCACCTGCAATTTTCAAATTTTTAGGTCTCAAATGTAAATCAAATCTTAAACTATTATCACTCCCTAGTTAGAGAAAATATAACATAGGATAACTTAGTATGTCTATTCAAATTTTAGTTTTTTCAATTTTTTTTATTTCTCAAGTTTAATCTTTCTTTTTGTCTAATTTTAATTCTTCATCTATTTATTTTAGAGACACCCTCTTGTAATACGGATTAATTGTGAGACAGTGTGAGACGTGTCGATCCATCACTAAAGTATGTTTATTGTATAGATAAAGTATACTTATTTATAAAGGATTACCATAATAAATCATATTATAACACATTAAAATCATACTTTAATTCATAATCCAGCATACTTTAGAAAACATATTTTAACAATTATTAAATATATTTTATCTAAATAATAGATATACTTTAACACATCTCACAAATCGTCTCATGTAAATAACGATCCCACAAGAAACTTTGTCGTTACTTTATCAATTTTAATCATTTTTTATTTGAAATTTTAGACTAAATGGACCGAGGGACTAAAATTTGAATGGGTGGAAATTTTGTAATATTAACACGTATTGTGCATGCTCATTCATTCATACTCTATCTTCTCGGAATTAATGACGTTAATTTTGAATCTACAACTTTGTGAATTTCAAATTTGTATATAACTTTTTTATTTTTTGAATTTTGATTATTATATTATATATTAATTCAGTATTGTAACATTTTACTTATTCAATTTTATTCCTTTACCAAAAATTCTAAGTTTTCGTATTCTGCAAAAGACTACAACTGAAATTTTTAAAATACCCCCACTAGAAAAAAACAGAATTTAAATTGAAAATAAAATAGTTACAGGACTAAAATTTAATACAAATATAATCAAAATTTAATCAAAATTTAGACCAAAATTGATATTAACCATACTTACAGATTACTTTGAACTTATTTTTGAGTTCCGTCATATGCTCACTCTCTGTAACACGAAAATAATAATCGGTAAAGGTGTCCTGTGCCACACAATTAGATGGATTTGCAGTTCCAATAGCCAAGATCGTGGCTGGCCCATTGGTTCGTTGGCCAGCACGAATACCCTCAACTGTCCTCATGACCGGAAAATGCACAGCTGGCTGAGCTGCCGTGTATGTGCAGGAAGAAGTGGTGGTGTTACAAATCTATTGAATAGTCTTATATAATGGTCTCATAAACCTAAATGTCACATAGATTTCATGTTTTTCAAGATCACGTAGTTAATTCCATTGAATTCAACTGCCGTTTTTTTTTTAAATAGGTGGACAATTTTCCACGCACGTCGATTTGAGAACAAATATGATTTGATTTATTATTTCACATTTACATTTAATAAATATTTCTGACTGATATACATTTACAAACTCTATTAACTTTCATCTCATATCCTATCATATAATCCATAATCAATATTTTTTCTTCTTTTCCATTTACTCCATCTCTTCTTCTCAATTAATATTTGATTTTATATAAAGTTTATATTTATCCTTCAATAACCCAAAATAAACATGAATTTTCATTAGTCACTGATTTATTAAATTAATTTTTATCCAAATCAAAAATACCCTAATAATTTTTTTGTATACCTCAGAATCATTTTTTTTTTATGAAAGCAAAACTTGTGCACATAGTAAAAGTGCGAATTATAATTGTTGATCATAGTACAAAATGGTGAGAATTACAAAACTATCCACATATATAACTTATACAATATTGTCAAAAAAAGAATTTCTTTTTTTTTTATCAATTTTGTATCATTAATTAAGAAAAATTATAAGTTCTATAATTTTCAGATTGTAGTAATTTTATCTTTAATTAATTATTATCAATTTATTTGCAATATCTTAGCCCAATCGAGTTTTATTTCGAGTTATATTAAAATAATAATCAATATGATTATTATTTTTATTTTATTCTATTTTATATAAATAGTAAAACACACTGCATACTAAATTATGATTTCTATATATCTATAATTAGTACAGCATAAGCATGTCTACAAAACGTTTCCGGCAAAAACTTGCATACCATCGTAACACCATTTCCCTAAATTCTGTATTTTTTGAAAGGTATATCTTGTAGTATTAAATGGAATATCATTTAATATAAGAATGTATATCTTTTATATTTTGGAAAAAAAAATAATTTTTTAATCAAACATTTATAATATTCATATTTCGGTATATATTTTCAATAAAAAAAAATTATACAATTTTTTATTAAAATGTACTCCCTCCGTCTCATCCTTATAGTTACGCATCTACAAAGAAAGCGTAACTATAAGGATGAGATGGAGGGAGTATACCCTTTAGAATAAAAAATATATACCCTTACAAACCTTGTACACCCGAAGGCACACGTAAGAGACCAACCCTAACCTTAAATATAATCACATTAGAGTTTAATTTAGAGTTCTGTTTAAAATTAATAATCACCAAATGTTACATGTATTTTTCATTTCATTTTTATAATAGTAAAACACGTTGCATGTAAAAAAAATATAGTGAAAAAAATGAATTATTAGAAAATATCCTTTTCTGTGTGATTTTAATGTAACAAATAAAGCTAAATAAATAGGAAGGTAAAAGTAATTAATGCGTATGTGTTTGTATGATTTTCATAATTAAGGGGGTTGCGCCTAGCTGTGTATGCAATTAATTATTATAAGTAGAGTCAACTCTACTTATTACACCATCACCAAAATTAGGACTGTTGCTTAGGGAGGCGCTGTTATAATTTAGAATTCAGAAATAAAACTTTTCATTTTGCTATTTTAATAATTTTATATAAAAAATACTATGGATTTTAAGTATAATAACATAACTCCAAAAAATTATTTAAAATTATATATCATCACTTTAAATTAAAAAATAAAAAGATAAAAAAATAATTTAAAATTTATCGACTACACATTAAATATTATATTCTTCTAACTGCATGAAAAAATATTATATATACAGAGTAATAATGTATTACGATTTTACTATTAAGAAAAAAGGAATAATACAAAGTAAAACTTATAATAATAAAAAACAATCCATGGTATTCTTGTTAGTTAAGTATACAACTATATCCCATGTTTTAAATTGTACTACGCCAGCACCCAAAAATAATACTTATAAAATTTCTGAACAAATCCACTAAAATATAGTAGGATGAGTACGGGTCGAACCCAAGGGAGTAATTGAATTTAAATTGAATTTAATGTGTTTTCAAATGAGTAACCGGAGGAGGGTTTGAATTGAATTAACAACTAATAAACATAAAAACATAAATAATTAAAATTGCAGTAAATATAAAATAAGATAAACAAATAAAATAACAACCTAGTCTAAGGATTTGATCTCCTCCCGTATCCTAATTCACATGTATCAAATTCCTAAAACACTAATAAGTTCATAAATTCAAGCTCCTAGACTAATGGTATGACCAATTAACCCGAAATATCATTAAGTTTAATAACCTAGTGTACGACCTCTAGATTAAACTATTCCCGAGTGACCATATGGATTCGAACTCGACAATGCATGAAGATTTAGATATTAGGACTATTAGGCTATGAAAACCGACTAGGAATCATACAACCTAGATTTCGTGATTTCAAGAGGTACTTCCTCACTTTGCTACTCGGTTCACAATAACAATTACGGATTACAATATGTAAAATAGCTATTGAATAATCAATCACATATGAGAGGGGCAGTCTACACAAACAATTGAAAATTCAAGATTAACATCAAAGCCAATTACAAAATAAATTCATAAAACAAGTTGATAATTTTATTCCTAATCAAACATATAATTATTCTACAGAGGTTCACAATCCTTGGACTAGAAAATAAATTACATAATTAAAACTATAAAATTAAATAAAAGAACCGATGTTCTTCATGGTGGGCTCCTTCAATCTGCGTTCAAGCAATCTGCTTCCAACGTGTCTGATCCGTGTGTGAGTGTGATAATATATCCTCCTTATTTATCTTATTGTTCCCCAAGAAACCTAATTGATTTCTTTCCTTCTTGAAGAGTGTCCAGATCCTTGTATCTCATCTTTGGTAAGTTTTTATTTATTGTTGATCACCAAATCCTTCTTTTCCTTAATTATCTTGGTCAACTGTTTAATTTTTCTGCAATAAAAATTATTGTATCAGTCACAAAAATAAATTATTATGACTATACAATTTATCTCAATATTGGCCTGTTTCAATAAGAAATAAAATAATGAAAGCTCAAGTGTATAAAATACTCGTAATTAACATTAAGTAATTCACAACTCACGCGTAAAGAAGTGAATTTCATCTAAAATAATCATGTAAAATTATGATTTATCAACTATCTGCGTATTATTATTTTACCCAGATGATTTATTTATTATTTTTAGGGCATAATTATATACATACTCTTGTGGGTCAAGGATTATGTTAGGTTTATAATTCATGTATTATTTTATTCATAAATTATCTTGTCTTTATAATTTACGATATAATTATATTACCATTAGGTACATTTGAATCTCCTTAATTATTATGAGATACAAACATACAAAAATATTACTATTAACTACATAAATATATAATGATATTCCAATATTACCCTTACAATGTGCTGCACATAAATGTTTGTGTGCAGCAAAAGTTTATGTGCAGCAAAAGTTATGTGCATTAAAAAAAGTGTGTGCAATAAAAAAAGTGAGGTGGTCTGGCGGAGGTTCGGCGACCGGCCGGCAGTGGTCCGGCAGTGTCCGGCGGCCGGCCGGCGGTCCGGCAGTGGGTGAGGGTTTAGGATTTGTGGTTTAAAAGTGTATAAGTTTAGTGTTATATTTGGTATTTTATTTTAATATTTTGTATGCGAGAGTAATTTTTTTTAAATCAATATATCTTGCAGTAATTATGGGTACAAAGTGTATACCTATGATTAATTTTTGCATTATTTTTAACTTATTTGTAAATCTTTTCACAGTAGCAACTTTGGGCCACGCTTTCAACATTTTTTTTTCTCTTTTTGCATAACAAATTGATGGGCTATAGCATAATGATGGCTAAACTACACTGGGGAAATGCTAGATTAGGGCCTACATCTAAGTCCTGGGCTTGGGCTAATGGGCCTTTAAATAATTTTTAGAATTACTGCTCTCAGCCCATTTTGCTTTTATTATAGAAAAATAAATAATATACTCCCTCCGTCCCATTTAAGTTTGCGCCCCCAATTCCAACACGGAGATTAAGAAAAATGATAACTTTTGGGGGGGTAAAATGGTATTTTTTTATAATAATAAAGTAAATGAGAAAGTATATTAAGTGTGTTAGGTATGGGTGGCTTTTTTTTAAAAAATAAAGTGTATGAGGAATAGTGATTGAGTTTGACTTTTTACTTTTTTTTTAGATAAGTGAACTTTTGTAGAACAACCCAAAATTAAAAGTCCCAAAATTAAAAGTGTGTTATGAAATGAGACGGAGGAAATACTAAATATGCGGTATATTAATACGAAAATGAAAGAAAAGAAAAGGGGAGCGAAAGGTCTAGTTTACAAAGCGTAACTGAACAATTTATAGTAGAAATGAAAAGTGATAATATTTTATTGTGTAAGTAATAACGTTTTATAGAAAAAGTTATAACTATTTTAAAATGTAAAAAATTATCTCACGTGAGACGATCTCACACAGAACTTACCCTTAATATAAAATTTAGGGTTTATGCGGTTTAATTTCATCATGTTATTTGATTTTACCTTCTTTATTTCATTGAATTTAAAATTTGAAAATACATTTCTTATAATAAATTAAAATTACAAAATATATATATATATATATATATATATATATATATATATATATATATATATATATTAATTGCAACTTTTAAATTTATTATATAGTCTATTTACTTTGTGTTGATTTTAAAATTCAGATTTTAAATTTTAAAATTCATACATTTTCAAAATTAATCTTTTTATATACACCTACAAACCCTATAAAATTCACAATATCCACCTACTATACTTTTGTTGACAATTTCATTTAGGGAAAATGTCACATTTGGTCACATAAAAATTCATTCAATTCAATTTTAGTCTCATAGGAATTCATTGGTCCCATAGCTAGCGGTTATGGTCCCATAAGAATATAATAACCATAATTTTTCAAAAATTTTCATCCCAAATTAACTTATATTATTATAAACTACCAGATTTTTATTATTTTCTGTCTTTCAACATAGACATAGTCCATTACGATCATTCCCCTTTGTTTTCTCTCTCAATAAACATTGTAATAGTTTTCTTTGGGGATTTTTTTGCATATTATGGAATCAAAATCTACAAGTTGCCATTTTGGTCTTGCTAACGGTTCAAAATATTTCGTTAACTATTAATAAATTTTGATGAAAATTCATATGGGACTAAATCTACTAGTTTTAGGACTTTTTTGGCATTGAGCAATTCTTAAGAGTTGGGCGTGCTCGGACACCAGAAAACGCTACACGGCCACCCCCATGGCCGTGTGCCGCTACACGGCCCGTGTAGGTGCAAAAGGCATTTTTATTATCTCTAAACGTTCTAGAAGCTTCCATAGGGGTATAAATACATGTTTTGACCATAAAATTCGGGAGGAATCATTTGGGATCAGTTTCCACACACTAAACACCAAAATTACACACATTCATCTCCATCTCTTCCATCCTTCACTTCATCTATCCAATCCACTTGATCTTCTCAAATCCATCTATAAATCCATCCATCTACCAATCTAAGAAGAGAAATTCATCATTGGTTGAAGATTATAGCATGATCAAGGAGGATGAAGTTCACCATCAAAGGGGAGCCAACTTACCTTTATTTTGTTATTTTCTTCATTATTTGGCTCAATTAGAGCAAGCTATTGATTGTATTGATTTTATCATGATATGTAGTGGCTAGTCCTCATGTGAGGCTAGCAATATGATTGGTTAGGGATTATGTAGATTTTGTACACCACATGTTTGATTAATTGATTGTTATGAATATTTTCTATCATGAATGCTTATTCTCATTTTATGTATGATTTGTGTGGTTAAATTCTCTAATCATAGTATTAGGATGGTCATTCAAATATTATGCTTAGTGGTTTAATTGAATCATTGATTGCATGAGATGACTTAGTTAGTATGAGGAGAGGTAAGCCATACCCTTCAAGTGCTTAAAACCTCATGATAGAATATTAGTGATGAACTAGTGAGGGGAACCCATCTTATGATCATAGTACCTTCATGGGAATTGAGAGTAAGAACAATCCTATGAGATTTAAACTTGTAAAAGAGTTGAGAACCTAATCACATTGGTCATAGGGGTTAGGGGTACAAACGTGATTGCCCTTAATATCATAACATTAAAACCATTAATACATGTGTGTGTGTGATATATTTGATTGATTCTTAGATATTGATTGTTTGACCATGTACATTGATTAGTGGAAGATAACCTCAGCAATTTTAAATTATTTGGGTCTTGTAGGAAGTAAAATTGTGTTGGTTTTGATGATGTGTGGATTATACCAAATTGTAGAGTTGTACTTTTTTTTCTTTTATGAATTCTCTGTAACATTTTCTCTCTTTTTTTAATTTTCTTAATTTGCAGTATTTTTAATAGTTCTATTTTTTATTTATTTTGCAGATGGAAATGAAATTCAGCTTTGGCATACTTTTTATATACACCATCAAGGCACTTTTAGTCATGTAGGGGGACAAGTCGGTTATGAAGGGGGTATAACAAGCATCTTTGACTATGTTAATATTCGGGGATTGTCACATGAGACTTGGGATTTGCTTGATGGCTTAACTGAGCAGTTAGGATATATGGGAGTGAAAAAATACTACAGAGTAGATGCACGGGGTAAACTAGTAGAAATAAAACATGGAGTTGATCTTTACTTAAGCCTTGATATTCACAAGAAGGAGGTCTATCGTGTGTAGCACGTAAGCGTCCAAGTGCAAAATTTATAATATATCGAACTCAAGGGCGAAAGTGGGTAGCCGTGTTTGAGAAGTGCTTACTCTAGTAGGACGAATCAAATAAGGAGGGGGTTGAATTATACTACAAACTAACAACTAAGAAAGCAATTAAAGATAGAACATGTACAAATAAGATGGATGATGGGTGAAGATGAACAATCTAAGAAGTATGCAAGGCTAACAACATTCATAAAAAAGGTATATATAGACTCAAACATCTATGAAATATTTTAATCCTAAAATATTTCGATTTATGATGCATTATCAAATTCTTGGATTTTAGTCAAACAATCAATCAAATATTCATAATGTAGAAATTTGCAAGTACTGACTGCAAAAAAAATCTTTTAAATCCCATATTTTTTACAAATATTATTCTCTGCATGCATAGAAAAAAAGAAAAATCAAACATGTTCTTGCAAAATTTTGGGGAAAATCCAAAACTAAACAGGTTCTTGCAAATACTGACCACAATTTTTTAAATCCTAAATCCTAGAAAGATTTGGGAAAAATCCTACACCCTAGAACAATTTCATAATGAATCAAATAAGTTCTTGCAAAAATTAGTGGAAATAAATATTGACATCTAAAATTTCTTAATAATGGTCGAAAACATACCGTCGGGTGGAGCCTTGCCTTTATCATGCATACGAAGCATCTACTCCAATCAATCGATTTAGTTTCAGAAATTCGATTGTATTCTTCAATCTATTGCTCGATTCATTTGGGGGTAGAGTGTAATTTTCGGAAGAGGAATTTGTATATGAAATAGTTTTCGTTGATTGAGGGTTTTTGGAAAAGGGAAAGGGTGAAGGAATGTGAATTTGTATGACTGTATTCTCAAACCCGTTCACCCCTCACTTGAACTAACGGGAACGTGAGAGGGGCGTGATTGTTCCGTTTGAGTATTTGATGGAAATTCAAAAAATAAGCAACGGGACCAATAGTGTAGTGAAAAGGATCAAAAGTGAAATCACACTTTTTGTATGGGATCAAAAGTGCATTTTACCTCTATACATTATCTCAACTTTAGTTTTTATTTTATTCCTTAATTTTTTTTTTGGATTTTACAAATGCGTTTATACTGAAAGGCAAAAAAAAGAAGAAGCATAATATATAGTCGATCTCGTGAACATATTAGTCCGTGATACATTATCATTTTATAAATATAGAATATTAGAATTTAAAAAGAGTTAAGATCTTGTGTGCTCGGTATATGGATTTGACCCCCACGTCCAACTTGCCCATTTATTAAGCGCGTCATTTATAAATTAAAAAAATAAAAAATTCAATATAGGTGGGATCGGACTTGAGCGCACGGGTTTAAATTCATGCACCCGGGGACATAAGAGCTTTTGCCTTTAAAAGAGTGTATGTATATCGTAATTTTTTTTATTAGAAATCGTTAACAAAAATTAAAATATGCAATTTAGTTCTATTGTTTATAAAAATAAATTAATTTACATCACAAGAAAATGATTTTTTCAACCACAATCAATCTATAGTCTCAATAATATGTAGTGATCAAGGTGAGAGAAAATAAAATTTAATGTAAAGTAGGTAGTTAATTAGTGTTGTATGTATGTGAGTCTATATGAAATAATTAATTGTTTTGTGTAAGCCTAACTTGACAAAAAAGAAATGTAAACTTTTACTTGGGACAGATCAAAATAAAAAACGTAAACTTTAACGTGGAACGAATGAAGTATATCATTAAAGAGGTCAATAATGAGATTAAAAGTGATTGTAGGGTAATGAATAATTATTAAATCAATAAGAATGATTGAAAATTTTTGATCTAAATCAAACAAAACATCAATGAGAGTCAATATAAATATATTCTTATGAATCTTATTAACCTACCCATTATACCCAACTATGCAGCTCTTTAAAGTAAATTAACTTAATTTTAAAATCATGGAATAAAATTGATTTTTTTAATTAAAAATATTCTATCGAGATAAGTTAAATCTTACCCCTTATAAATGCAGTAAAACAGTAAATCTTCACGATCATATCTATCCTGCTATTTAACTTTTTCACTAATGCCAGGAGAATGAGGGCTCTATTAATGGTAAGTTTATCCTCTGCATTTAAATTAACCTGCCACGCCATACTTCAAAGTTCAAATAATCATATCTCTGTCTTACAAATTCATACAGCAAGCATCAATAATTCAATATGGCATTATATATCATATATTAATTGGTGTAGCATATTAATTCGCACTAGTCAAATTATGTAGCCATATTCTCAAATTCCATAGCTACCAAACTTATGGTAATATACTAGTGCGGTCCTTACCCTATTTTATTTCACTAGGTGAGATCGTCTAAGAGAAAAAAATTTGTTAGAGAAATAAAAAGGGATAATATTTTAATAAAATATTAATATTTAATTATTAAAAAGTGATAGTATAAAGAATTATTTTATGAATAATTTATAATATAAATAAAAAGTAATAAAATTTTAATGAAAAGTGAGATAATATATTTGATAAAAAATTAACTATTTAATAGAACGTAAGTTGCCTATTTTATATTAACATTACCAAAGCATGTTGCATTGGTAAAGACAACTCTCACGAAATGGCTTCCGTGAGACGTCGGATAAGAAGTGTTAATATATATTTTAATGAAAAAATGATACTCAATAGATAAAAAGTGTTAATGGTGCAGTGAACTATTTCATGAATAAATTATAGTATAAATAAAAAAATAACAACATTTTAAATAAAAGTGATAATATTTCTAAAAAAAATATAACTAATTAAGAAAAAAAATAAAATAGTCTACTATGATACAATCTGATTTAAGACTGGCGTGTTGCATTTTATCATTTGTTATTATCTCTTTTGGGTTAATTAATTTTTATTTACTCTTTAATAAAAATATGATCTTTTATCATTTTATATAAAATTTTATAGTAATAACTTACATAATAATATGCAAATCTCGTAAAAATAAAAAATAAAATAAATTCAAATAACCAAACCCAAAATATATATTTTTGAAATATCAATAATAAAATAAAATACAAGGCTAAATAAGATGTTTAATGTTGTGTACTGAGTAAAAATTAAATTATTTTTAAAATATGAATACGAATTATAATTGTAACTTAGTTATGGAGACATTATAAATAGAGTTATATATATATATATATATATATATATATATTCTATTTAATAAACAAATGGAAGGATAAAATTCCTTTTAAACTGAATATCCTATTACATTTTCGTCACGCATAAAAAATTCATCGAATTTCAACATCATATAATTTGAATATCATAATAACTACAAATAAATAGTCAATTATATGATTTTCTTTCTTTAATTTTTCTTAAGAGGAACATTTTTTTTTCATAACCAATTATCCTTACTTTTCTAAAAGAAAACTCACTAAACACCACATTAATAGTTCTATTGCTGACCTTTTTATTTTAATAGTCTAAATTAAATTATTGTTCTTAATTAATTCTCTATAGTGCTGCTCTTAATTATCTATAATGCAACAATCCAGGGTGCGTTTGAATTGAACTATTTGAAATCTAAGATTTTAAAAATAAAGAGATTTTGAATTTCTTGAATTTTAAATTAACTTATTTAATTTGATTTATCACGTTGTCATGTATTGTAAATTTGTAAAATAAATAAAATAAAATAAAGAAGCTAAATCAATATATTTCAAATCATAAAATATTTATTTATTTATTATTTCTAATTTTTACAATTATATTTTTTTATGATTAATAAGTAATAATATATACTCCCTCCATCTCCTTGAAAGGTATCCGTTGACTTTTTGCACGTGGATTAAGGAGTATAATAATTTAATATATAGTAAGGTGAGAGAAATAATATTTTAATGTGTAGTGTGTAGTTGTATTAGTATTGAGTGTGAGGTCATGTGTAGTGGTTGTAGGTCACATCAATCCAAAAATTAAGGAAAATGGATATTTTGTAATGGAATGGACCAAAATAAAAAAAATGAATACGTATCAAGTGACGGAGGGAGTAACTATGTAATTATATTTTAAAATATACAATAAAAAAAAGACATACCTTATACAATACATTTTCATTTAAATATATTATATTGGATACTCCCCCTTTATCCATATAATTCTTCCTCTAATTCGTTTTTAATGAGAATCGAAATTGGATCATTACTTTAGTGAGGAGCTCAGTTGTCAAATGAGCTAGTTCACTGGTTAATTGATGTTGGTGTTCTATGTCTCCGATTGCATATACAAGATAAGGGGAAAAATGTCACATTTGATCCCATAAGAATTTTCCGACGAGTCAATTGGAATCCTGATTTTGTTGTCATTTTCTGAGTGGAATTGGTTAACTGATGTAGTGAGGTGGCTCAGCCGCCGATTTTTGTGGCGGCAATTGGTCGTCGGTGGATGGCAGCGAGAAAGTGTGATTGAGAGGGGTCGATTCCCATTTTTCTTAGCTTCTTCTTAATATGTGTGTTCTAGGGATTCTTGATTTTGTTGTCGCAAATGAGATGACAATTTCACAAATTAATTAATTACGCCAACAAAAATAATTGAGGCTGAGAGGGATGCTATTTCAAGTGACACCAATTACTCAGCACTGCAGATGCATCTCATTTTGGTGATGCAATAGCAGCAGCAAAATTCAAGAAATGAATCCACCACTCATGAACAACAAGGGGTGGTTGAATTTTTCTTCCTCAGTAGCAATTAGTTTTACTCATTAATTACTGTTAGGGATAAGTTCTGATTTAGTCTCATTGATATTTTGTTTGATTTAGATCAAAAATTTTCAATCATTCTTATTGATTTAATAATTATTCATTACCCTACAATCACTTTTAATCTCATTATTGACCTCTTTAATGATATACTTCATTCGTTCCACGTTAAAGTTTACGTTTTTTATTTTGATCTGTCCCAAGTAAAAGTTTACATTTCTTTTTTGTCAAGTTAGGCTTACACAAAACAATTAATTATTTCATATAGACTCACATACATACAACACTAATCAACTACCTACTTTACATTAAATTTTATTTTCTCTCACCTTGATCACTACATATTATTGAGACTATAGATTGATTGTGGTTGAAAAAATCATTTTCTTGTGATGTAAATTAATTTATTTTTATAAACAATAGAACTAAATTGCATATTTTAATTTTTGTTAACGATTTCTAATAAAAAAAATTACGATATACATACACTCTTTTAAAGGCAAAAGCTCTTATGTCCCCGGGTGCATGAATTTAAACCCGTGCGCTCAAGTCCGATCCCACCTATATTGAATTTTTTATTTTTTTAATTTATAAATGACGCGCTTAATAAATGGGCAAGTTGGACGTGGGGGTCAAATCCATATACCGAACACACAAGATCTTAACTCTTTTTAAATTCTAATATTCTATATTTATAAAATGATAATGTATCACGGACTAATATGTTCACGAGATCGACTATATATTATGCTTCTTCTTTTTTTTGCCTTTCAGTATAAACGCATTTGTAAAATCCAAAAAAAAAATTAAGGAATAAAATAAAAACTAAAGTTGAGATAATGTATAGAGGTAAAATGCACTTTTGATCCCATACAAAAAGTGTGATTTCACTTTTGATCCTTTTCACTACACTATTGGTCCCGTTGCTTATTTTTTGAATTTCCATCAAATACTCAAACGGAACAATCACGCCCCTCTCACGTTCCCGTTAGTTCAAGTGAGGGGTGAACGGGTTTGAGAATACAGTCATACAAATTCACATTCCTTCACCCTTTCCCTTTTCCAAAAACCCTCAATCAACGAAAACTATTTCATATACAAATTCCTCTTCCGAAAATTACACTCTACCCCCAAATGAATCGAGCAATAGATTGAAGAATACAATCGAATTTCTGAAACTAAATCGATTGATTGGAGTAGATGCTTCGTATGCATGATAAAGGCAAGGTTATTATTTGAATTCTGCATCAATGAAATTCCGGCTGGAATATACTTACGGCTGGAATGTGTATTTCTAGTAAGAAAAATGCTTACGAAATTGAATTCATGAGTGGGTGGTGGTGGACTGCTCCATCTGATCTAATTGTTTCAAAATCAAGCAAAAAAATTATCGAATGCAGTGGAGGTAATCACCTGCGAGAATTTTTTAAAATTGATCATTCCATCACCATCGGTGTCCGCTTCCCTAAATCTTTCTCGTTAATTCCTTTTCCATTGAGAACTGTTTAAACGAAATTTCACTTTCTCTCTCCCCTCGATACACTGAACGCGAATCGCACCGAGCTCAGTCGACGTACTCGGCAACACGTGGCGTAGCCGGGTGATGAGGTGTTGAAATCGAAGCAGTGGGCTGGTTCAAATGGTAATGTGAAATGGGCTGGTCCAGATAACCGGATGAATGAAAATGGGCTAAATGAATCCGGTTGTACCATTTTAAAAGAATAAGACGGGCCTAGGCAAGTCTTTGTCTTTTATTATATTGGATCTCTTATTCAAAAGTTTTTATTTTCCAATTTTATGAAAAGGGCTATACTCACTACTAATACAACTATCAACTACATATAAAATAATAATACTTCTTAATCTACAAACAAACCGCAATCAAGGGGCTTGGATTCTCTGTGCTATTTTGGTACATTATCTCCTGTGTCATATAGTTAGATGGACGACACGTAGGAGAAACTATATCCTAAAGCTTAAAGTCTAGGGGTAAATATTGGATTTATTTCCCCTCTTACGTGTCAATCACTTAAACAAGTGGCATAGAAGATGATGCACCGTACCGCAAAAAATTCGATGTGGCAACCAATAACCTTTCGGTGAGGCGAATGGAGTACTATCTTTGATGTAAAATATAGGTTCGAATTCATTCTGCCATTTGATATATTATCTTCTGTGCCACACCGTTAGATTGACGACACGTAGGAGAGAGAAATTATATCCTAAACCTTAAACTCTAAGGCCAGTGATTGGATTTATTTTCCCTCTTACGTGTCAATCACTTAACGTGTGACACAGAAGATGATGCATGAAAATGACGCTGAAAATTTTGTGTGATAAATATACATATTCAATAAAAAGTGATTAATTGTGAGATTAAACTATATTTTCACAAAAAAACTTCCCATGACATACAAAAATTAATATCTGAAAGTGTCGGGGGAGACACCGAATTGAAAACAGTTAGTGATGGGCCAAAACGGCGAGCGTTAAAATCAGAATAGAGTAGAATGTGTATATCAATATCTTGATATAAAGGATGTCGAGGCACAGAATACAACACTATGCACAGCAGAATAAAAAGAAGAAACCAGAATTAATTTTCTCACAAGTCTTACGACTTTTGATGCATTCACCGGCGAAAAACTTTCTTATTAAAACTTCAAGACGATTACAAAAACAAATCATAAAAATCAAACACGAAAAGAAATCCTATTCTAAATCCTTAGACATAGGATTCACAGAAGGAATATCGATAATGATATCCAACACAAAGAATACAAAGTAAATCTAAAATCCTTTTCTTCTCTCAATCTGTAATCTCAGTGTTCTCCACTACCTCTAAAGTGAGAAGACAACGATCCTCTTATAGGAATAAAAATCCTTGCTCTCCAAGCATATCATCCCACGTTCTGCATTCCTTGGAGATCAAGTCCATCTCTTTAATCCACATTCTCCACTTTTTTTCTTGATATTCACGACGCTGCGTTCCCACGTTCTTACATGTATTCCACGTTCTTCTCTCCTGCAGAAGAAATAAAGAAAGACTTTTTCTTTCCTAAAAAATAGGAACTAACTCAATCCAATAAAAATAAACACATATTAATTAATAAAACAAATAAAACTAACAATCAGGAAAGGCAAAATAATTAAAATAGGGAATTTGAATAAATTCAATTTTCAACAATCTCCCCCATTTTGCGTTTCCTAAAAAAGAATTAAAAATCACGAAGATAAACTTTCCACAAGACAAAACACATTCCCCCCCATAATAAAAATGACATATTCTCCCCCATAATAAAATTACGCAAATCAATCCAAAAAATCAAAATGAAAATCTAGAGACTTAACCGGGTATTAATGAACATCAGACATGTTCTCAACATCAGTCTTAACATCAAAATCATCAGAAACACCTTCACTCATCTCTATCAATATTAAAATTCATCTCCATGTTTACAAGGGTCAGCATATCAACATCTCCATTTTTACTCGGATCAGACATAAACAACATCATCTCTCCCATGATTCTTAAGTAACAAACTTCGTAGAAGTTGTTGGCGAAGAAACAACACATGTCCGAGGAAGAGTAATATGATACAAATGATCCATTTTCAGCAAAGATGATAGTATCTCAAACTACTCAATGGATGAAAGCTTGTATTGAGAGTTTGGATGAAACATTTGGAAGTCAAAATATTTCAAATTAGAGATGATGAAAACAATGAAACATTTGGATGTCAAAATATTTCAAATTAGAGATGATGAAAACATTAAAGTATCGGGACATTCCAAATCAAAGATGATGAAAATATTGAGATGTCGGGACATTCTAAATTAGAGAGATGTAAACTATGAGATGTCAAGACATTTTAAAAAAGAGAAAAGAAATTATAGAATGACAATAGAGTTCATGAGAAAGATCAACAGATCGCTGTTTATATGGGAGGAACGAAATAGAGAAAAGATAGGGATTGGAACCAGCAATGGAAAAATGAAGAAAAAGAAAAGACATCTCTATCTTTTTAAACATGATAATTCAAGTGGATAAATACAAAAAATATCTCAACAATATCATTTAAATAAGATAAGTATCAAAGCACTTAATTCTTAAACACCACGTACATTTTTTTAAAAAGGAAGAGAAGAATAATTAAATCACAGAATAGATAAATATATATAAACCATGACAAAATTATCTTAAGAATTTTTAAATTTCAACCGATGATACCCAAATTTTAATTTTATATCCGTCTTTTTTTGAAAGTTGTCGAAGAGCCTTGATGAGAAGTTTCGTAAGTTCGCTGATGTTATGAGGGATGTCCAAGTCACTATTCCTTTCTCGGAAGCATTGGAAGAGATGCCACATTATTCAAGGTTCATCAAGGAACTTATCTCCAGAAAGAGGAAGCTTAACAGTGTGGAGACAGTGAATTTGACAGAGAAATGCAGCTCTATTATTCAGAAAAAGCTTCCAGAAAAATTGAAGGATCCAGGGAGCTTCATCATTCCCTGTGAGATTGGAAAAGAACCATATAGGAGAGCACTGTGTGATTTGGGAGCCAGTATAAATTTGATGTCTTTATCAGTGTTCAAGAAGCTTGGTTTGGGGAAGTTGAAACCTGCATCTGTTGCCCTACAGTTAGCAGATCGATCGTTGACATACCCCAAGGGAGTGATTGAAGATGTGCTAGTGAAGGTGTCGAATTTGACTTTTCCTGTGGATTTCCTTGTACTTGACATGGAGGATGAAAAGGATGGTGCGCCTCTGATCTTGGGGCGTCCATTCCTTGCAACTGGAAGGGCTCTGATTGATGTGTTCAAAGGAGAGTTGAGGCTTAGGGCTGATGATAAGGAGATTGTCTTTTCTTTGAATAAGGAGATGCAGTGGCCCACGGATCAGCAGCAGTGCAAGTCTGTGGATGTAGTGGACACAGAGCATGATGAGAACTTTATCCTTTCTGATACAGAGTTTGAGAATTTGTCTAATGATGCATGTATTGATTATCTTGAGAAGCTATTTGTATTGGGCGATGCTAGTGTGAATCGGAATAAGAGGTCCACTGTTGAAGTGGGGATGCAGCCTGCTGCTAAGGAAGAGAAGCATGAGAGCCAAAGCATTGAAGTGGTAGAGGAGATCGCAGGAACAGACGTATCTCTTACTTTTCCTACTACTAACTCTAATTTGATATTTGATAATCTTTTGGTTGCAGGAACGATTGATGATCCATATCTGAAGCCTCCGAACATACCTCCCGATTTTTCTTCTTATATTGATGTTGAAAATTCTAACTTGTTTGATCCTTGTTTTGCTACACAGGTTGAGCCTACAATTGAGTGGAGGATTGACAAGAAGGACTTAAGACAATCATGGGAGGAAAAGAATTCAAAGGATCATGTTGGAGTGACAAAGAAGGGTGAGATGATTGGTGAAGTAAATAAGAGAGGATGGAAGTACTTGAAAGTAAAGATGAGAGAAGACTATCCTCCGATCCAGTAGTTGAAAAGAGGTATCCCGTCGTGACTCTCCGACGTTAAACATAAGCGCTTGTTGGGGGTTGTCCCTTCCGTTTAATTGTTTTTATATGTCTGTGTTGGTGTAGGAGTTTTATTAGGTGTTGCTTGACTGCGGTATATACTTCTTTGCAAACTTAGTTTCTCACTTCGTTTAATCTAAGTTTGGGGGGGTAACGTACATACCTTGTCTTGCAGTGTCGAAATAGAATTTTTACATTGTGTTGTTGCTTGGAGAGTCGATTTTTTGCGGATTTTTAATATTTTCAATTTATTTGATGATGTTGAGGGTTCGATTTTTTTGCGATTTTCTAGGTTTTGTGTTGTTTTTGTTTGTGTTTATTTATTTTGTGTTAATCCTAGTGTTGGTATAGTTGATTTTTGGTTCTCTATGATGATTTTCTGATTTTTCATGGCACTTGATTATATGTGTGATTGTGTTTGAGAAGCAGTTTGAGATTGTGCTTAGATATTGAGATACTTGAAATTTGATTATGTGCAAGGATGATTAGCTATGTAGCTTGATTAGGTTTGCTCGTTCATTCCTATAGCCATGTGAGATTTTGAGCCTTTTGAAATCATGACTAGTTGCATGATTTAGTTTATTCTTGTGAGTGTCGTTCATACACACGTATTCTAGAACTTGGCTTTGTATCTTGCTTGAAGCTACGTGTTTGACTAGATGATAGGAAATGATCTTAGGCCATCTTTGTTATTTATTAGTCACTAGCCACATTATTTTTCTACCTAATGAAATATCCGTAGTCAACCCTTTTGAGCCTAAAAGCCTTATTTGTTGGAAGCCTACGTGATTAGCCAATTGATCCCTTTTGCTAGCCTTTAAAAAATTCCTACCTAGTAGAGAGTTGAAGGAATCAAGTTGGTGTCTTGCGATGAAGTATATAAGGAGAAATAAGTTGGAAGTGATGAAATTTGTTGAAGAGAGTGGTTAAATTGTTGCATAAAGGGGTAGTGCCCGAAACTGGTACCCCATGAAAAGGGTAGTGCCTGAAACTGGTACCCTTATTTGAAAAAGAAAAAAAAAGAAAAGAAAAGAGGGAAGAAGAAAAAAAATTTCAAGTAAGGATGTGGTGTTTAAAAGTGAAGGAGGAATCAAATTGCAAGAAGCATTGAAGAGCGATGAAGAAGAAAGAAGAAAGTAAAGCTGTTTGTTGAAAAGCTGTAAGTCTTCTTTGATTCTCTACTAGTGATTGAGTCACCTTATCCATATACTCCCTACCTTTACCAAAGAGCCAACATTACAACCTAATGCAAGACCTTTGTGATCCTATTGTTGAAATTATCCCTTTAGTCGAGAGTTGAGATGATTGCCAAGCTTATGGTTACGCGTGTGTTTGAATTGACTTTGAGTGTAAACACCTTACCTTGAAGTGTATATCTCACACTTGAGCGATGAGCGTAAATACTACCAGAGAGAATGGGTGGATGAGCATTCCGAATGAGTAAAATAGTTGATTTGATTTGTATGTTTTTAAATGGATGGTTATCTTGTATCCCAAGTATGATATTTAAATTGTTATATTGTGATGAATGTTTTTCTGCTGTGAAATTTCCTCTCAATTAATCTATTGGTTTTTGATGTTGTTGCCTCGGGACGAGCAACAGGTAAGTTTGGGGGTTTGTTGAGAGTGGAATTTCACGCATTTTATGTGTGCACATTACACCGTTTTGCTTAGGAAATTTATCGTTTTTGCATGGAATTGTGTATGTTTAAGTATTTACACGATTTTAAGGCTATTAAGGTGTTTTTGTGAGTTTTAAAGGCAGGAAACAGGGTAAAACAGGGCAGGATCGGAAGAGGAGCAAAACAGACCCGGAACGACCCAGCTCGGGAGTAGCTCGGCGAGCCGCTCGAGCCGAGCTGGGTGCCGAGCCGTGGTAGAAGCTGCCGAGTGGGGTCCCACCTGGACTCCAGTGACGTGGCCAGTGACGTGGTAGGCCGCTCGGCTGGGTCCAGACCCAGCTCGAGCCGAGCTGGGTGCCGAGCGGCCCAGTTCAGAGCCCAGACGGGGCCTGTTCGATGCAACACTGTATAAATACCTTCCAGACGCGATTCTGAAGCAGATTCGTCGCGAAAACAGCCCTGCATCCATCTTAGAAACAATTAAGGAGATCGAGACGTCAATCGGAGAGAGCCCAGTCATAAACCATCATCAATCCACACTCCTTTCACACCTATATCATATTACAACCTGATTCACCATCCATCCAATTCCACAAGGGTTTCAAGTGCTAATTGAGGGAAAATCAAGCAATTGAAGAGACGGAGAAGGAACGTGAGATTGCTCCTACACTAGGGTTTTACCATTCCTATCTATTCCTTTATATTACTTTGATTATTGTTATGAATTGCTTAGCCATGAGGATTGCTTGTAATCTCATGGGCTAATTTCCTATACAGTTCTAGGGTTTGATGGATTGATTTAATTGATTTGGGGATTTAGACCAAAGATTGGGATTTTATGCAGTTGAGCTTTTGATTATACTTATTTTACTAAGACATGTTAATCTGCTTCGTAACGTCTTCATAATATATTCATGACATCCGCTATAATGCTTGGATTATTGTGTTAGCTTGTGTGCGTTCATGATTGGTATTGTCTATCTGTTAGGGATTAGAGTAGCTCCGCTATAAGCACTTTAATTTCATGAACTGGTGAATCGAATACTTGATTAGTTTAGTGGAACAATGCAATTAGACAATCAAGTAGGAAGTGAATAGAACCTTGTAATAATTCCAGAAAATATCTTGTTAGTCGAACTTACCATCCGGAGGTATTGTTGTTCGCTGGATTAGTATCTAGGAATAAGGCTTGGTAATATTTGCGCACCTTAGGATTTAAACCAGATTAAACTGTTAGCTTTGAATCGAATCATATTCGGTGGGATAACAGGGATATGTGGTGTATTTTCAGTGAAACTGCATGAATGAACAATCGTAAGTTTAATAACCCAAATTAATTGGTCAATACCTGATACCTTAGAACTGTTTGTTATCTCTTGATTAGACACTTGCTTTTATTTTACTTTGCTTTTAATTAATTCAGTTATTTAATATTTCGTTAATTAGATTAATTCACAACAAAACATTGGAAATTGGTTACTCAATTCTGATTAATTAGTAATTTATAGAATAAATAAATAATTAGCTGTCTTAGCGGGATCGATAATTAACTTGGGTACTTGCTACTACAATTGACATCCTTATACTTGAGGATTTAATTATAGTGCGCAGAAAAAGCCTATCAATCTCTTACCTAGCATGACACAGGAATTGGAATCATAAAAAACTTCACATGAATCTTTATTAAACTGGATACACAAATTATCATCACACAGTTGACTGATACTAATCAAATTTTCACGTAAACCTTCAACTAGAAAGACATTATGTAATTTTGAAAAACCTTCAAGATTCAAAATAATTTTTCCAGTGATTTTACCTTTTTCTCCGCCTCCATAGGTAACCTTACCTCCATCAAATTCTTCTAAATTAATCAAATTCTTATTTGTACCTGTCATGTGGCGAGAACACCCGCTATCGAAGTACCAAGATCCTACAATACTACTACTTAAAGAAGTATAAATGACATTGCATGTTAAATCGCATTTACGAATCCATTTGAGTTTAGTCTTAGGGTGTGGAGCAGAATGTGAAGACAATGGAGATGATATTTTATCAGATTGCATATCTTTTTTTATTTTATAGCAAAAAGGACAGATATGACCTCTAACAAAGCAATAATGACAGACGTAATGTCTTTTCCTAACTCTTTTCTTTTTGGAGTATGATCGGTGTGAAATTCACCTAGAATTATGGGCTAAATTGCATGAATTTATGTGGATTTATTTGGATTTAATTCAATAATTAAGCATGATTTTAATGAAAATATTATTAATTGCTTAATTAGTTTGAGAGAGGTATTATTATGTATTTTTGCAGAAAAGGGGTGTTTTGAGCTTGAAAGAGTGATGGAAGAAACGGGAATTAAATTGGGACGAAGACGAAAAAAAAGAGAAAATTTGGCAAAGACAACATAGAAAAGACAACACTTTTCAGAAAAGTGTTGTCTATTCAGAAGTGCAAAAATTGTCCAGAGAGCTGAAAAATTGCAAGAAAACACGGGCAGATGCATAAAAACACGCCCGTGTTTTTATGCACTTTTGAAAGAAAAATATGCGGAGGCTGGATTCGAACCCGAGACCTCATGCATGTACAAGGGCGCCTCTAACCACTTTGCCAAGCCATCACATGTGATTAATACTCGCCCAATTTATTCTTATACTAAATTCCTGGAACCGAAAATTCTATAAAATTCACTCTTGTCCCACATCGAAAATCATCACAAAATCCACTTACCCTACACCTATAAATACCCTCATTTGGACCAACTCTTAGAACCAATTCCTTCATCCATTTAAATTCAATAAAATTGAATCTTTTCAAGATTCAATAGTTAAGAAAGGGCTTTTTAGCAAGATCTCCATAGTTGAGATCCCTCCCCCTTTCGGGGTGAGGGATCCGTAGTTTTAATGTTTTTCTAGTTTAGGATTTTATTTGCTTTCCAAGAAGGTGGAGACACCAAGGAGAAGATGATCTTCATGGATGTAAAAACTTCATTAAGGTGTAATCTAATCCTATTTATTATCTTTATTTTCTATGTTTTGGTGGTTGATTGAAGGCATGATTATTGATTAATTTATGAAAATGTCTTGATTGAATTTCCGGCTTTGATTAGGTTTTATTTATGAAATTCACATGTCTTGTAATAATATGGGATTTATGTCTTTGGTATTAGTGTACAGTGATTAGGTTGTGTATGGTGTATCGACATGTCTTGTCGTTGCTTTACCCTTAGTTGCTTTGCATGATTATCATATGTGAGTTTCTTCCATTTATTACACATGGGTTTAACATAAGGGGAGCCTGGCCGGGAGTCCTTATATTTAGAACAACATAAATGAACACTAGTGAGATCACTTGTGCCCGAGGATTAAACTAGTGAAGGGAACCCCATCCATACGAGCATAGTACCTTGAAGGGAATTGTAAGTAGGATCGATCCTAGGAGCTTTTTAGGGGTTATGAAAATAATCTACATCCTATTCACCATGGCCCTTGGGGATAGGTGGAAATAGTGATCGCCCTTACCATGATTTGCTTAAAAATGGAAAACAATTAAAGATGTTGGATGATTGATTATATGAGTGTATCATGAAAACTACCATGGCATTGAAAATTCAAAAATATTGTAATTAGATTTACTTTTTCATGCATTTTATTTTCTTTTATTTTTAAACCTCCTTTCCGATCGTCCCTAACTAATCACGATACCATACCTAAAGGCCATGAATCCTAAATTCCCTTGGGTTCGATATTTTGTTGCTTGGTCGCCCGGACTATAACGACCAATCAAATGGCGCCGTTGCCGGGGAATTTAGTTGTATTTGTGACTTTGGGTTTGTTGAGTGGTTAGGATAGGGATATTTTTTTTGATTTGTTTTTCGTTTTATGGTTGTGTTTGTAGGGACTAAAGCGTGGAGCCATGGTATTGGCCTTGAAGAGCAAAGGAGTGGTGCAAATTGAGGTAACGAACATCTTCCCAACTTAAATTCGACTTTGTCTAATTTAAGTTTGGGGGGCATGTCATTTGTTACTTGACTTTTCTACGGTTTGAATTATAAATTGTATCCATGAACTCCTACTTGAGCATATTGCACCGGCGCACGTTTAAGTCCTTACTCTTTTCCTTGGCACGTATTTCCTCCTTTTTTTTGTTGTTTTCGGTTTTTTTTCGTACTTTTCTCGCTTTATCTTGTTTTCAATAAGGAGAAAATCTTTCTTGGCTCTCTTGTGCTTAATTGTGAGAAATTTTAAGATTATGATTTTTGATTGAAACTTGTGACTAGATGGATTTTTACTTGTGTACTTGTTGAGCTATGGTTTATGCTTGTTTTGTGTTGCCTTTCACTACTATAAACCCGTGAGCTTTTGAGCCTTAAAATCATGAAATCAAATGATTTTTCCTTTCTTGTGTGTGCATCATTATTTTGTGTGCATTCTAGAACTTGCCTTTGTGTCTTCTTGAAACTACAAGTGTGTGAAGATTGTTGGAAATGATTTAAGGCCATCTTTGTTTTGACAAGTCACTTAGCCAAATTTATTCTACCAAATGAAATCATTTCGTAGTTTGCCCCTTTGAGCTTATTATCCTAATTTCTTTGGCAACCTACAAATTTAGCCATTTTATCCATATTTTATATCCTAATCACCTTTGTCGATTAGTAGAGGATTAATGGGGATGAAATGGTTGAATTGAGCTTACAAGAGAGTTTGGAAAGAGAGTGGTGAAAGTGCAAGAAAAGAGGGAGAAAAGATGAAGTAAGAAAAAAAAAAAAAATGGAGGTTGAGAAAAAAATTGAGTAAAGCTTGTATAAAAGAAGTATAAAGAGCTCTACTAGAAAAATGGAAAGAGAGCCCTTGTGGAAAAGAGAGAGAAAAAAAACTCAATAGTGGAAAAAGAGAAGAAAAAGGTTCTTTTATTTGTTGGATGGATAAAATTCTCTTTGTGATTAAGGTGGAAAAAGAAAAAAAAAGTGGGAATGAGAGTTGAGGCTACCAACCAACTTGAATTCTTCACTAATTTGAGAAAAGAGAGAGTGAGAGTTGATATTGGCCGTCAACTTAAATTCTCTACTAATCTTGAGCTTACTTTTCCTAAATATTTTTCCTACCCAATACCAAAGAGCCTACATTACAACCCCATATAAAGACCTTCTTGATCCAATAATTAACACACATACAAGTGGTGGAGAGCGTAGACTTTTGTCAAGCATATGGTAATGACATGCATTTGAATTGATTTATGAGAGTATACACTTCTCCCATACACCCTTTGAGTGTGAGAGTGAAAAGCAAAATCTAGAGAGGAGTAGTGAAGGTCTCACTTGCTTGTATATTTCCTAAGCTTAACTTGTATGCACTTAAATTGATGTCTTGTCTCTTGTTTTGATTGAATTGAAATGGTTTTGAAATGACTTGATATCTTGATTCAATTCTAGGTGAATTCCCCTCCTCGTTCTTTCTTTTCTTTCGTTGCTCGGGGACGAGCAACACTTTAAGTTTGGGGGGTTTGATCGGTGTGAAATTCACCTAGAATTATGGGCTAAATTGCATGAATTTATGTGGATTTATTTGGATTTAATTCAATAATTAAGCATGATTTTAATGAAAATATTATTAATTGCTTAATTAGTTTGAGAGAGGTATTATTATGTATTTTTGCAGAAAAGGGGTGTTTTGAGCTTGAAAGAGTGATGGAAGAAACGGGAATTAAATTGGGACGAAGACGAAAAAAAAGAGAAAATTTGGCAAAGACAACATAGAAAAGACAACACTTTTCAGAAAAGTGTTGTCTATTCAGAAGTGCAAAAATTGTCCAGAAAGCTGAAAAATTGCAAGAAAACACGGGCAGATGCATAAAAACACGCCCGTGTTTTTATGCACTTTTGAAAGAAAAATATGCGGAGGCTGGATTCGAACCCGAGACCTCATGCATGTACAAGGGCGCCTCTAACCACTTTGTCAAGCCATCACATGTGATTAATACTCGCCCAATTTATTCTTATACTAAATTCCTGGAACCGAAAATTCTATAAAATTCACTCTTGTCCCACATCGAAAATCATCACAAAATCCACTTACCCTACACCTATAAATACCCTCATTTGGACCAACTCTTAGAACCAATTCCTTCATCCATTTAAATTCAATAAAATTGAATCTTTTCAAGATTCAATAGTTAAGAAAGGGCTTTTTAGCAAGATCTCCATAGTTGAGATCCCTCCCCCTTTCGGGGTGAGGGATCCGTAGTTTTAATGTTTTTCTAGTTTAGGATTTTATTTGCTTTCCAAGAAGGTGGAGACACCAAGGAGAAGATGATCTTCATGGATGTAAAAACTTCATTAAGGTGTAATCTAATCCTATTTATTATCTTTATTTTCTATGTTTTGGTGGTTGATTGAAGGCATGATTATTGATTAATTTATGAAAATGTCTTGATTGAATTTCCGGCTTTGATTAGGTTTTATTTATGAAATTCACATGTCTTGTAATAATATGGGATTTATGTCTTTGGTATTAGTGTACAGTGATTAGGTTGTGTATGGTGTATCGACATGTCTTGTCGTTGCTTTACCCTTAGTTGCTTTGCATGATTATCATATGTGAGTTTCTTCCATTTATTACACATGGGTTTAATATAAGGGGAGCCTGGCCGGGAGTCCTTATATTTAGAACAACATAAATGAACACTAGTGAGATCACTTGTGCCCGAGGATTAAACTAGTGAAGGGAACCCCATCCATACGAGCATAGTACCTTGAAGGGAATTGTAAGTAGGATCGATCCTAGGAGCTTTTTAGGGGTTATGAAAATAATCTACATCCTATTCACCATGGCCCTTGGGGATAGGTGGAAATAGTGATCGCCCTTACCATGATTTGCTTAAAAATGGAAAACAATTAAAGATGTTGGATGATTGATTATATGAGTGTATCATGAAAACTATCATGGCATTGAAAATCCAAAAATATTGTAATTAGATTTACTTTTTCATGCATTTTATTTTCTTTTATTTTTAAACCTCCTTTCCGATCGTCCCTAACTAATCACGATACCATACCTAAAGGCCATGAATCCTAAATTCCCTTGGGTTCGATATTTTGTTGCTTGGTCGCCCGGACTATAACGACCAATCAGAGTAGTATCTTTCTTTTGAACATCAGATAACATATCAAGTTTGACAAAATTCACAAGTTTACTACCATCAACATATAAGTTAGGAAATACTTTTTCAGGACTGAAACCTAAACCTGTCTTACTAGTTTGACCAAAAGACAACGCTTCAGTTAGAGTATACTTACCTTTATTCAATTTGTCAAAGGTTTGAGTAGCTTCTTCAAGCTTCTTTTTCACACTGCTCAATTCCATGTCCTTCTTAGTGAGAGAAACTTCCAAACGAGTGGTCACCACTTTAAATTCATCATTCTCCTTTGAAATCGAATCAATGATTTTACATTGATCCTTCCACTTCCCAAGGAGTTCATCATATAGATTTTGAGTTCATTGATAATTTGTAGGGCTTCATCATTCACCTCAAATGTATCTTCTGTCTCAGAAACAACAGATGAGTTAAAACAGTTCATACGATTAAAATTTTTATAAAAATACCTGTCTGATGTCGTGACAGATGTTACGACATCACTGTTGTCTTCATTAGAACTGATAAAATCATCGATGGTGGCAAATAATATGTTCTGATCAAAATTATCAGGTTTGGATCCATCATCATCACTCCAGGTGGTATTCAGATTCATCTTACTTCTCCTAAGACTATTTGCGCATTCTTTTGCAAAAAGCCCAAATCCATGACAAGCTCTACATTGAATTGAATCAATGCCATTCATTTCAATTTGACTACTTGGAGGATACCAGCTTGTCCTTCTTGAACAACCAGGGTTAGATTGTGACTTCTGCAGGCCTCTCACCGGTGTATACCTCTTTGTCTGATATGGTGCAGGAGGTGCTGAAGACACTTGAGGAGAGTTGTTAATCTGGATGCGCGGTTTTACACTGCTGCGATTTTGTTTATTCATCTTCTTGATGATTGTGTTAAACTTTTTCGTCAACAACACAACATTAGTACATCCTTCATCCAACAACTCTATCTCATCGACTTCTTCTTCTACAAAACTTTCTTCTTTCACAGGTGTAAAAGATTGAGCTTATAGAGCAAGATTCATACCTGTATGAAATATGTGTAGAGAATTAAGTGGAACTTGTTTATGCCCAAAGTTGAGTTCATATGTCTTCAAGATATTCATTAATTCTCCTAGAGGGAGAGTTGCAGTATATCTAGTTTTTTCAATAGCTAAGACCTTAATATGAAATCTCTCTGGAAGTGATCGCATGACTTTACTGACAAGTCATTCATTGCTGATCGGATCTCCCAAAGTTTGAGCTTCATTTGCAATATCGAAAATCTTTTCATTGTATGAAGATATTGATTCATCTCCATCCATAAAAAGATTTTCAAACATGTTTGATGAGTGATATTTTCACCTAGATTTTAGTGTCTTTTTATATGTGTTTTCGTATTATTTTACCCGTATTTTATGTACTATTTGATTGTATTTTGTGTTTTTATGGAAATATATGTGAATGAGCTTAAACATAAGATTTTTACTTTTTATTTGATGCTAAACATGATAAGGAAGATGTAAAAAAAAGCGGATCTCAATTTGGAGTTGAAACGAGGGAGAACGAGCCAAAACAGTGAAGGAAACAGGGCAGCAGCAACACGAATGGCCGTGTCGGGAGCACGAGTCGTGTCGCAGCACACGACTCGTGTTGCTAACACGGGCCTGTCCAGAATGGCCGTGCGGTGACATCTATTTATCCAACACGACCACCACTTGGCCGTGTTGCGGAGCTCGACTCGTGTTGCAGCACACGACCCGTGTAGCCAACACGGGCCTGTAAGCAATGGCCGTGCGGGAGCATCAGTTCACGCAACACGGGCACCTTATGGCCGTGTTGCGCCACACGACTCGTGTTGTGTCAGGGATCAGAAAAATTCAGAATCCTTCTAGAAGCTTGTCAAGGAGTATAAATACCCCTCCATTCAGATTTTATGAAAAGAGATCCGATTTCCACCCCTTCCACACACACATCACACACCATTTCCTCCATTCTTCACCTTCACCTTCATCCATTCTCCATCCTTTGGATCTACCTTCATCCAACCATCAAATCCTTCATCCAAGTAGCTAGAGAAGCAAGGAAGAGAGGTGAATTGCAAGGGGAAGAAGAAGATCACCATTGGAGACATCCAAGGGAGTTTTCATCTAAACTTTGTATTGAAACCTATTGTTTATCATGTTTTGTAAGGAATTTAATGTCTATGTTAATTTTCTTATAGATATGAGAGGCTAATCTCCCTTGTGAGATTAGCAATATGAATTGTGTTGGATAATTTTTGGTATTTTGCAATTGAATGATTATGTTGATTGGGTTAATTGATTTTCTATCATTGATGCTTTAGATCTTGAGGTTTATGATGATTTGTGTGTTTAATTATTTTAAGCATGTGATTAGATTGAGAAGTCAATTGCATATTTAGGATAATTAAGTGAATCATTTCATCAAACACTTCATGTGCATTATAGATTGTGAAGAGATTGAGAAGTCCTTCATAATTTAGAACCCTTTGATAGAACATATCATTTATTAGATTGAGAAGTCAATAGATTATGTGAAGGGACTCTCATTTCAAGCTTAGTACCTAGTTGGAATTGTTTGAGTGAGAACCAATCCAATGAATGTCATTCCATATCGTATTCATTCCGAGAAGGAGTTTAGGTGATCTTAGTGTTGGCCCTTAGCCTTTTTCCCATGACACATATGAATTCATTGCATGATACCTAGATTTTCCATGCTTTAAGTATTGTTAATCTCATCTCTATCTACTTGGCTCCCGCATCCATCTCCCATTCATCTATCCTTTTATTTTATTGTCATTTCTTGATTATCTCCCCTTCTCGTTCATCTCTATAATACTATGACAAATACGAGATCGCTTAGACCCTAGTACGTTCCTCCCTGTGGTTCGATAATTTCTTTAATTGGTCATGCCCACTATACTATGGCTAATCAAATGGCGCCGTTGCCGGGGAGGCAACGGTTGCTAGTGGTTTAACGAAGGAGTGTTTCGATTGGTATTAATAGAGATATTTTTATTGCTTTTTATTATTTGCTTTGGAAAATTTTTGATCTCACTTGTTCGTTTTGATAGGTACTTGACACTACCTTGAGAGAAGAGGAAGGGGGATCAAAGCCAAAAATAGCAAGTTTGAGAAGAATTGTAGTAAGCCTTGAGAAGAGTATTTAAATGGATGGTTGGAACCAATTCACAAATGTCTTTGGGGATCAATTTGCAAGGGTTCCACCTCCACAATCAAGAGGCTACATGAATGAGAGCAACTATGGGTACAACTTCCAAATGAATCAAGATAGCTCTCAATACTACAATCAAAGAAGAAATAGAGAATGGCAACAAGCTTACAATGGAAATACATTCCACCCGTATCAAGCATACACTTATTCTCCACAAAATCCCAACACCAACACTTCTCCTCCGTTCCAAAACTACTCTTTACTTGAATTACATAGAAGAAGTGCTCAAGGAAGTGATGAAGGTCAAGATTCTCAATCAAGTTTTCTTCAAAATGAATACTCCAAGATAATTACCCAAGTTACTTTGGAAGTGACAAGACAAATAAGGATGATGAATCAAGGTGCTTATGGTCAAGTCTTGTCTAATTCAAGTTTGGGGGTGCTCAAAATGTGCAAGGTGTGTCGATTCCTAGTCCTATGGAGCAAGAAGAGTGGAGGATGCCTACGCATCAAGTAGGAGATGTTTCTTTCATGGGAGTGGATGATTTCCAAGGAAATTTTCAACATAACTATGAAGGAAGTTTTCATGGGAATTATCCACCAATTCAAGAATGGAATTGTGACAACCAAGTGGGAGGAGACTTTCAACAAGTCGAAGAAGAAAAATCGTCTGTAAATGTCTTGATTGAGAAGATGATAGCAAACCTTGAGGAGCGCACGAAAAGAGATGAAGCTAGTTTTGAAGAATGGAAGAAAAGAAATGAGGCAGATGAGAAGAGGTTTGAAGCCTTGGAGCATCAAGTAAGCCAAATTGTAAGTGCTTTGAACAATTTTCAACAAGTTGAAGAATTGGAAGAGGAGAGCAAAGTTGAAGAAGAGTTGGAAGAAGAAAAGAATTTGGGAGATGAAGAATCAAATGAGGTATTTGAAGAGCATATTGAGACAAATGATGTTGATGAAGAGAAACAAAGTCAAGAAGCAAATGATGATGACTTGAAGAGTGAAATGAGCATTTATAAACCTTTAAACTCTTTAAGTTGCCTTGAACTTGATAATATTGTTTACATTGACTTTGTATTACCCATTGATTTTTCCCATATTCTTAGAAACAAAAGAGAACTCGAAGAGATGTTGGAGATCTATTTGGTAAGGAGGAATAAGTGGTGTTCAAGAATGGAGAGGGCAATGGAGTGTAAGCTCAAGAGAGTCAAATTTTTGAAGCCATGCTCGAAGGATGTAACTGAGGTCGTCACTTGCCACAAATGCCTAATAGAGGAAGAAGCACAACGTTTAAAATTTGATGGCAAGGACGAAAGATATCCGTGGCCATTCCGATGAGTTCTCCATATCCCGTCCGGCTTGAAGACGTTAAACTTAGCGCTAGATGGGAGGCAACCCATCATTATTTTTATTGCTTTATTTATTGCTTTCAATAAGGATGGTGGATATGCTTGTTTTGCATTTTTGGTATGTATGTTGATTGTGCTTGTGAGGAGAATGCGTATTGGACAAACGATAAGTGCTTGATTTGAAGTGTAAAAGTAAGTCACACCACTTTTTGCAAACTTTCCTCGAAACTCTTGTTTCAATTTAAGTTTGGGGGGATATGGCGTGGTGTGAACATACTTTGTCTTGAAAGCATACACTTTTCGTATTTTTGGGCTAATTTTGAATTTTTCTCATGAGCATTGGTTTGATTTTGGTATGATTGGTCGTGTTGAAGTGCATGATAGTCCATATTTTTAATGAAATTGTTGAGCTAATGGTTTTGTTGAGCATGTATGAAGGGTATTGGAAGCACGAATTGAGCTCGGAGCTAACAACTTCCACTATCAAATGCCTATTGAGGGAGTACTCTACACCTTATCACTTCTAGTTACTTGACATATTTTGATTTGTATTGATGTGATTAGCATGCTACTTTATATGTTATGTTTTTGGGAGGTTTACTTTTCAATCAAAGGTTGGGATGATTGTGAGCTTACATTGTTATGGATGATTTGAATGTGTGCTTCATTTTTCAATGATGGTGATTTTTATTTTTGCATGTTATGTGTTTTTGTTTTGTTCTTTGTTTGTTGAGTCTTTATTTTATGTTTTGTGTGTTTTCTTATTTTTGTATTGGTATGTTTGGTGGTTTGTTTAGGGAGGTTGTGAGTCATTTTTGAATATGAGTGATGATATGTTGTAGTGATAAATGATGACAAGTTATGATTAAGAATCTCTACACTTTCGAATTGTGACATGTTTTACTTAACTTGTTCAATTTTGAGATGGATGTGGTGTAATAAGTTCCTTAAGGTTCGAGCACAAGCTTGTGAGCATTTGAGCCTCAACCGTGCATACATGGTTTTTCCTTCATGAGTGGATCGATTGAGTTTTGATAAGCTAGAACTTGCTCAAGGACTATAGGAATGTGCCCGATTTGTGGAAATTAGTGAAATGATCTAAGGTCATCCTTGTCATTTATAGTCATTGCCATATATTTTCCTACCATGAACATCATCCCTAGTTAACCACTTTGAGCCTAAAAGCCTATTTATTGTGATATAAGCACATTACAAGCCATGATTACCCACTTAAGCCTTACATATATACCATTTGTGTGGGTAATTGAGGAGATGATAGCTAGAAAGGTTTGATAAGGAAGAAAAAGAAAAAAGGAAATGGTAAACAAGCAAGAAAAAGGATGAAAAAGAGCACAAGAAAGAATGGACATGCAACCTCAAAACAAGAAAATGAGCAAAGCAATAACAATATGCTCAAGTACTTAAAAGTTCAAAGAAGGAAGCATGCATTAAAAGAAGCTCAAAATCTAAGGAAAGTTGATGATTAGTGCTTGTGATTACCAAAGTTGAGAAAGGAAGAAAGAAAAGTGGAGAAGTTGAGGAAGTTGATCATCTATTCGATTACTTACATTTGTTAGTCACTTTTACCTATATTCTTCCTACCCTACCAAAGAGCCTATCATTACATCCTTAATAAAAGACCTTTTTGATAACTAATGGAAACTTTGGTGGGTTGTGAATGTAGTCTGCGAGCAAGCTTATAGCGAGTCAAGCCAATCGGTTGATGAGTGTTGTTTAACCCTACTTCAAAGAGTGTTGAGTGAAATTTATAACCTATGTGAGGCTTAGACTAAAAGGGACTATATTACACTTTTATTCTTTTTAGATTGAAATTGTTAATTTTTCATGTTATGAGTTTAATGTTGTAGGATGCCTTAGCATAATTTGTAATTCTTGTTGCTAATGATGTGTTGTTACTTATGTTCGTTTAGTCTTTTCCTAGGTGAAAATCACTCTCCTTGGTTTATCATTTTCGTTGTGCGGGGACGCACAACACTTTAAGTTTGGGGGTGTGATGAGTGATATTTTCACCTAGATTTTAGTGTCTTTTTATATGTGTTTTCGTATTATTTTACCCGTATTTTATGTACTATTTGATTGTGTTTTGTGTTTTTATGGAAATATATGTGAATGAGCTTAAACATAAGATTTTTACTTTTTATTTGATGCTAAACATGATAAGGAAGATGTAAAAAAAAGCGGATCTCAATTTGGAGTTGAAACGAGGGAGAACGAGCCAAAACAGTGAAGGAAACAGGGCAGCAGCAACACGAATGGCCGTGTCGGGAGCACGAGTCGTGTCGCAGCACACGACTCGTGTTGCTAACACGGGCCTGTCCAGAATGGCCGTGCGGTGACATCTATTTATCCAACACGACCACCACTTGGCCGTGTTGCGGAGCTCAACTCGTGTTGCAGCACACGACCCGTGTAGCCAACACGGGCCTGTAAGCAATGGCCGTGCGGGAGCATCAGTTCACGCAACACGGGCACCTTATGGCCGTGTTGCGCCACACGACTCGTGTTGTGTCAGGGATCAGAAAAATTCAGAATCCTTCTAGAAGCTTGTCAAGGAGTATAAATACCCCTCCATTCAGATTTTATGAAAAGAGATCCGATTTCCACCCCTTCCACACACACATCACACACCATTTCCTCCATTCTTCACCTTCACCTTCATCCATTCTCCATCCTTTGGATCTACCTTCATCCAACCATCAAATCCTTCATCCAAGTAGCTAGAGAAGCAAGGAAGAGAGGTGAATTGCAAGGGGAAGAAGAAGATCACCATTGGAGACATCCAATGGAGTTTTCATCTAAACTTTGTATTGAAACCTATTGTTTATCATGTTTTGTAAGGAATTTAATGTCTATGTTAATTTTCTTATAGATATGAGAGGCTAATCTCCCTTGTGAGATTAGCAATATGAATTGTGTTGGATAATTTTTGGTATTTTGCAATTGAATGATTATGTTGATTGAGTTAATTGATTTTCTATCATTGATGCTTTAGATCTTGAGGTTTATGATGATTTGTGTGTTTAATTATTTTAAGCATGTGATTAGATTGAGAAGTCAATTGCATATTTAGGATAATTAAGTGAATCATTTCATCAAACACTTCATGTGCATTATAGATTGTGAAGAGATTGAGAAGTCCTTCATAATTTAGAACCCTTTGATAGAACATATCATTTATTAGATTGAGAAGTCAATAGATTATGTGAAGGGACTCTCATTTCAAGCTTAGTACCTAGTTGGAATTGTTTGAGTGAGAACCAATCCAATGAATGTCATTCCATATCGTATTCATTCCGAGAGGGAGTTTAGGTGATCTTAGTGTTGGCCCTTAGCCTTTTTCCCATGACACATATGAATTCATTGCATGATACCTAGATTTTCCATGCTCTAAGTATTGTTAATCTCATCTCTATCTACTTGGCTCACGCATCCATCTCCCATTCATATATCCTTTTATTTTATTGTCATTTCTTGATTATCTCTCCTTCTCGTCCATCTCTATAATACTATGACAAATATGAGATCGCTTAGACCCTAGTACGTTCCTCCCTGTGGTTCGATAATTTTTTTAATTGGTCATGCCCACTATACTATGGCTAATCAATGTTTGTGAGATATCTCATTTTAGATTTTCGAACACTCTCAGAATCCTCACAATGTTCTTGTAAAATTTCTCATGCATCTTTTGCAGAGACGCAATTGGTAATCATCTTGAACATGACTACATCAACAGATAAAAAAATTACATTTAAAGCTTTTGAATTGTAATTTCCAAGTTGAGTTTCTTCTGGAGTCCATTCTCATTCAGGTTTAATGATTGTGTCATTGTCCGCATCGATTCTTCGAGGAGGACTCCAACCATTAATAATCGAACGCCAAACTCTTTTATCAATTGATTTGAAATGAGTTCGCATTCGTACCTTCCACATGGAATAATTAGTTCCATCAAGAAATGGAGGGCGTAAAATAGAAGAAACATTGTAATCCATAGTTTAAACACAGGAAAAATAGGATCTGCACTTAGTATAAATCAGTGTAGGCTCTGGTGCTAAATGAAAGTGCTGGGGAAGACACCGAATTGAAAACAGTTAGCGATGGGCCAAAACGGTGAGTGTTAAAACCAGAATAGAGTAGAATGTGTATATCAATGTCTTGACATAAAGGATGTCTAGACACAGAATACAACACTATGCACAACGGGATAAAAAGAAGAAATCAGAATTAATTTTCTCACAAGTCTTACGAGTTGTGATGCCTTCACCAGCAAAAAACTTTCTTATTAAAACTTTAAGACGATTACAAAAATAAATCACGAAAATTAAATACGAAAATAAATCTTATTCTAAATCCTTAGATATAGGATTCACAGAAGGAATATCAATACTGATATCCAACACAAAGAATACAAAGTAAATCTAAAATCCTTTTCTTCTCTCAATCTGTAATCTCAGTGTTCTCCACCACCTCTAAAGTGAGAAGACAACGATACTTTTATAGGAATAAAAATCCTTGCTCTCCAAGCATATCATCCCACGTTCTACATTCCTTGGAGATCAAGTCCATCTCTTTAATCCACGTTCTCCACTTCTTTTCTTGATATCCACGACACTGCGTTCCCACGTTCTTAACACTTGTATTCCACGTTCTTCTCTCTTGCAGAAGAAATAAAGAAAGACTTTCTTTCCTAAAAAATAGGAACTAACTCAATCCAACAAAAATAAACACATGTTAATTAATAAAATAAATTAACTAACAATCAGGAAAGGCAAAATAATTAAAATAGGGAATTTGAATAAATTCAATTTCTAACAATATTGTTGATGGTTGTTCTTGACCCGTTAATTGATGTTTATGAGATAAAAAGATTTTGTAACGGAATCAAGAACGAACACAATCAAGCATAATAAAACTACAAACAACAGGATCAAACCAATAGAAAACCCAATTCCTACCAAAGAACTCAACCGATTTTTATTACTCTCCTCTTGAACAACACTCATAAAATCCTCTCTCTACAAGTGCAATGTCTAGAGCCAAGTATTAGTTACCTGCCTCTCTCCTGTGAGAGAGGCTATTTATATTGTCCCAAAATCCTAAACCCGAGCCAATCGCCTTGCGTCATTTGGATGGAAACAAGTCGCCTTTAATGAAGCAGTCTGGTACGCCGACCAGCTGCAGGAGAAGTCTGGGCGCCATTTGTTGCTTTTGCAGGATTTTGCAGAGTGCCTCCATCCTTTTCTGGCCACCCATTGGTTGTTAGAGCAGCATGTGCCAGTCAATCGTTGTCTTATAGTTAGGATTGCTGCCCAAGACACCTCTTCTTCCCGTTAGTGTTGTCCTCTAGCCTGCGGTACTTGTCAGCTTTCATGATGGTGTCTGTTCTTCACTGTCCCGCTTTCGCTCCCCCCTTTGGTCTTTGGACAGGCCGGCTTTCGGGGCTGTGGTGTTCATCCGAGCTCTCGGATAGGGGAAGGACATCGCCGAGGTTTCCTGCTGAGGGTGCTTCCTGGCTTCAGCCTTGTTTGGCGGGTTCCTCTTTGTTCTTTCCTCGATTGGGCCTTCGGGTTGTCGCGACCTCCTTGGGCTGCCTCAATTCCCTTTTCAGTTCTGTCTACCGTTTGGACCGCCGAGGGGTTGGACCTTTCTCTTCAAATATAATAGAGGTCAAGCATGGGGATATAATACCCATAACAAATATTATTGATAATTAATTACAAAATAAATAAAATGGAACTAGCTAGATTTGTTCAAATAAAATCTATCAAGCAGATTTTACATGTGTTCTTACAACTTCCACACACACCACACAAATAAAATAATAAGTTAATAACTGAATGTAATAAAGTTGACTGTGATGGTTTAGTTTTGTTATATAAATGTCATCCCATCCTATATAAGGTAGTTACACCACCTCTTCTTCCTCGACAAATAATACTGCAGCCGGACAACTGTATTTTCCGTCAGATATTCATGGGGTCAGTCGAGAACATTCGCACGGCACAGAAGGCTGACGGGCCAGCCACCATATTGGCCATTGGAACCGCAGTTCCATCTAATTGTGTGGAACAGGAGATGTATCCCGATTATTATTTTCATATTACCAAGAGTGAAGAGGACAAGGAACTCAAAAATAAGTTCAAGCTAATGTGTAAGTACATTTTATAAAATTTTATTTTATGAAAGATTAATCGTATAATTATGTGTAATTTCATTTCATCTTAGCACGTCTTCTGCATCATTCTCGTGCAATAATTTAAGTCGTTAATAATTGTATAATTATGTGTTATTTATTTGAGGAGTTACGTAAAAGATGTTATACTAAAATTACACGTGGAATTTGAAACGATAATTTATTGTATATGTTGTTAATTATTGACATGTTTTGAGAAGGTGCACTGAAATTTAATTTTATCATAACACTTGAGTTTACGATGTAAAACTTTTGGTCCCCTCTTAATTCTATATACTTTATATATTGCTATGGTGTTTATATTAAGGAGGATCACAAGGGTTTACGTTGTATACCGATTTACATGAGAATCAATTATTATATTGCAGGTGAGAAATCCATGTTCAAGAAACGATACATGCACCTAACTGAAGAAATGGTGAAAGATAACCCGAGTTTAGTGTCATATACACAGCCATCTCTGGATTTCAGGCAAGATAGTGTGGTGGTGGAGGTGCCGAAACTCGGCCAACAAGCGGCGGAAAAGGCCATCGGAGAATGGGGGCAGCCCAAATCAAAGATCACCCACCTCATCTTCTGCACCACCACCGGCATCGACATGCCCGGCGCCGACTATCAGCTCATGAAGCTTCTCGGACTCAACCCGTCCGTGAAACGCTTCATGCTGTACCAGCAGGGCTGCGCAGCCGGCGGAACCGTTCTCCGCCTGGCCAAAGACCTGGCGGAGAACAACGCTGGCGCGCGTGTTTTAGTGGTCTGTTCGGAAATAAACGTCATTTATTTCCGAGGCCCGAGGGCTGACCACTTGGGTAATCTCATCGGCCAAGCGTTGTTCGGTGACGGGGCTGCGGCGGCGATTCTGGGATCCGACCCGGTGGTCGGAGTAGAACGGCCGCTCTTCGAGCTCGTCTCCGCTATTCAGACGGTTCTTCCCGACTGTGAGGAATCTATCCACGGGCAATTACGGGAAATCGGGTTAATCTTTCAGATTCTAAAAGATGTTCCATGGATAATTTCGGAACACATCGAGCAGAGCTTGAAGGACGTTTTTGATCCGTTTGGTATCTCGGATTGGAACTCCATTTTCTGGATTGCGCATCCCGGTGGGCCCGCGATACTCGATCGGGTCGAGGAGAAGTTATCTCTTCGGCCCGACAAGCTTCGAGCGTCGAGACAGGTGTTGAGTGACTACGGCAACATGTTGAGTCCTACTGTGCTTTTCGTGATGGATGAAATGAGAAGAGCTTCCGCCGTGGAAGGGCGGAGCTCCACCGGAGAAGGGCTGGATTGGGGTGTGCTGTTCGGGTTCGGGCCGGGTATCACGATTGAGACAATCGTGCTGCGTAGTCTGCCGACAAAATAATGAACTGAGAAGATTGAATTGTGTCGGATGATCACTGCTTTCTTCATTTGGATATTAATTTTTCTTGTCTTTTTATCCCTAAATAAATTCTCTGTTCATTTTTTTTTGGCAATAATTAATGAATGATGTAAAAGAAATTCAAATGATTATGATGCCGGTAAAAATTAGAATAATGGACAGTTACATATAATTTATTTTAAAAATAAAATTTAAATTTAAATTATTATGAATTAATCTTCTGTAAATAGGATTTACGGTATAAAACATGTGATTCTCTTTAATTTAAACCTTATTAGTAATACATAATGGTATAATAGAATTACAAACATTTGTGTAAATTGAATTTACATACGGTTACATGAAAAATTACTCTTGAGATACATAAATTATTACTCTTCTAAATTAAAAATTACTCTTCAAATTTTTGTAAACTCTAATTAACCATGATTTATTAGTTATTCTTTAGTACATGAAAAATTACTCTTTAAAGATATGAATTAATATTCTTCTATATACTGTAAGTATTATTTTTCAAAGAGTGATTTTTTATATACTAAATAATAATTTAAAAAATTAAGATTACATATAAACTCGATTTACGTGAAACTCACTATTAATTAAAAAGAGAAAGAGTGAGGCTTGCATGCGCCCGGACGCACGGGGAACACATTCCGTGCGCCTTTAGAAATTTAGTATTATGGGTAAGGGTACATTACTTTGATCTATAGGGTATACACTTTAATTAATAAAAGGTATACCATTTTATTTTAAAGGGTATACACTTTTCATTAATATTTTTTTTCTTTAGAAAATAAAGTGTACATATTTTTATACTAATGGATATACAATTTAACACAAAATTCTGAAGGCGCACGGAGTGTTGTTCACGCGCCCAAATACACACAATAATTTTCTTTAGAAAATAAAGAGTATACATCTGTATACTAAATGGTATACAATTTAACACAAAATTCTAAAGGCGTACGTGCGCCCAGATACACATGAGTTTTTGCCATAGAGAAATCACAAAAAATACACCTTACCGGTATTTAATATGCTAATAGTTAGATTAATTATAACGTGGATGCAATAATAGCTAGTACTCCACGTAGTTAGACTCCAAGTTTTAGGTCTACATAATTCAATTTGATTTTTTTTTTTTTTAATAAGGCAAAGACTCAATATCTACATGCCTGAGTTCAATTTAATCTAATGAAAACTAATATACTTTTCATACATCACATTATATATTTTTTTCAATCATTCTTAATAATTTTATGTTTTATTCACTCTTCCTTCCAACTACAATTTCACTATTTTAATATGTGAAAATTTCAACTTTACGGTTTCATAAAAGAAAATAATATTAAACTAACTCCGTAATAATAAACTTCATTGAATCCGAGGCTTTTTAACTAATGTTTAGACTTTGTTGCAGTTTCAGCTCTTTTAAATTAATTAGGATCATGAAATTAACAATTCTCATTTTTTTTCTTATTATTTTTTTTTTGACAGGATAAACTCTTTTTATTTATAAATTAAAAAATAAACGTATTTTTAAATACTATTTTAATCATTAAAATAATTACTCTTAAAAAAAAAAGAAGAAGGGAGAGAAGAGTAATAGATATAAATCGTGTCATAAAATACTAACAGAATACTTTTCATTTTGCGCATAAAAGTTATTAAAAAAAGCATTTATCTCAGAAAATAAACGGTCGAAGTAAACGCCAAACGTGTTAAGCCAAACAGACCTTACAACGAAGAGTACGAACCTGGACATCCCCACGTACAGGTTCAATCCATCCCATGATCCATTTATTTTCTCGACTCTTTCTCCACATCTCATAGAAAACCCAAATCTCATCACTTCTCTCACCTCAGGGGAATCCCAATTCCCAATTGCTATTTCTGTTCATTGAATCAGAAACCATAGAAAAGTGTATATAATCTTGTATTGTAGCGAGAGAAGAAAACCCTCTGGAGATGAAGTACAGTGGCAGTAATAGCTGCTCTCCAAGAAAAACAGAGAAACAAGATGCATATCATGTCGTTCATAAACTCCCATCTGGTGATAGTCCTTATGTCAGGGCCAAACATATTCAGGTATTTATCTTTTCTCTCTTGTTTTCATGCATTTATAGTATAGTATGTATTTTGTCTTGAATATGAGTTATAATTTGCTATTGTTTGTGTGTGTTCATGGCTGCACAGAACATTATGCGATTAACAGGATTATCCATCTTGTGAATGTGTTTCATTTCCCATTTGATTACATTATTCTTGCTCAATTTTGTGTGTATTCAACTTTTGGAGTTCAGTGAACAAATAAAAGGATTTTGTTTTAAATCTTCAATAGTTTTGAATTTGTTGAATTTGTAATTTTTTTTTTTTTTTGGATTCCTCCTGCCAAATTCTTGGATTCTTGCTATTGTTCAAAGTGAAGAATTACAGTGTTGTCCTCACTGGTGCAAAAACTGTAGTTATTTTGGGTGTAAGTGAATTGTTCTTGTCGTATTAAGGTTTATGCCATAGATTTGAAACTGTAACTATGTATGATATGCTATCAATAATGTTTGTTCTGCTGAATATTTGTATAGTATTATTCAAATTTTATCAAAATTATTGGCCATGGTCCCAGCCCCCTGATTGATTAATACTGACTGACCTTTGGAAATGTGAAGCGGTACCTATATCTGGCATATTGCCATACCTTATTTGCAAGTTGCAATAATTCAAGCAATTCTTCATTAAATTTGCTTGAGCAGTGACATTTGTGATGATTCAGATTATGGGGTGCTTATATCTACCATTTTGCTTTACCTCTGGTTAACGTAAGATTTGTCCTTACCAAGATTGAAAACAAATATATACTGTACAACTAGTTGTGATCTTGAACTGAAGGCTGTTTGATTAGGGAATCTGGTTCAACTTACTGATGGCTAAAAGTATTTGGTTAAAGTTTTAAGTGATTGGTGAGTTGAGTTCAACCCTTATGAGGGACTGACAGACAGTCACTTTTACTTGGATTTAACTCATTTAGTTCAAGTTATGGAGATATTCATTGTCATTCTTATCAAATTTAGTGCTACATGTTTATAATAGAATGTTCCGTACAGTCAACTATATGGTACAGCTAAACATGCCTGAATAAGAATGTCCATTTTAGTTTGCAACATTGAGGTTTATGACATATCCAGTTCCTGTAATTATTGAGCTTCTACTTTTTTTAATTGTGGTTGACGTTGATGTCAGTTGGTTGAGAAGGATCTGGAAGGTGCGATAGTCTTGTTCTGGAAAGCTATAAATGCTGGAGACAGAGTAGATAGTGCACTTAAAGACATGGCAGTGGTTATGAAACAACTGGATAGAGCTGAAGAAGCTATTGAAGCGATTAAGTCATTCAGGGATCGATGCTCCAAACAAGCACAAGAATCACTGGATAATGTCCTCATTGATCTATACAAGGTATGTTTGCCAAGTGCCAATTATGTTATTGGATCAATATCATCAGTTGGATAAAATACAGATGAATTCTGGCAAAACTTCTTCTGCTGGTTATGAATGCTTTAATCGTCCAATTTGAAAGTTAAATCATCTTCAAGCCCATTTTGTTAACTCTCATAAGATGGTTTATTAATTATGCAGAAATGTGGTAAGCTAGACGAACAAATCGAGCTGCTCAAGCAGAAGTTACGGACAATTGGCCAAGGAGAAGCCTTTAATGGAAGACCTACTAAGACAGCTCGTTCACATGGAAAGAAGTTTCAGGTCACAGTAAAGCAGGAAACATCTAAAATACTGGTATATTAATCTCTAGATTCCCATCAAACTACTTTGCTCTCATGTTGTATGGTACTCAAATAGCCACATTCGTTTCTTGCAACGTTGCAGGGTAACTTAGGTTGGGCATACATGCAGCAAATGCACTACACGGCTGCTGAGGCTGTCTATCGAAAAGCTCAGCAGATAGACCCTGATGCTAACAAAGCCTGCAATTTGTGTCTCTGCCTCATGAAACAAGAAAGATTAATCGAAGCAAGATCGGTTCTTGATGATGTAATGCAAGGTAAACTTCCCGGCTCTGATGATCTTAAAACGAGAAGTCGTTCAGAGGAGCTTCTGAAGGAGCTTGAAATGTTACAAAACGCAACGTTTGCTTCGCCTTCTTTGGGAGTTTGCTTAGAGGACGCTTTTATTGGTGGTCTTGATCAGTTGATGAACACTTGGAACCCCATTAGATCAAGAAGACTACCCATTTTCGAAGAAATTTTATCTCACAGAGATCAATTAGCCTGTTGATCTTTATTCCACTCTATTGGTGGTTATAGTTCCATAAGTTTGCATGAGGTTTATACGTAGAAATAGAATTATAAGCTGTAAACAGAATTTTGTTGTAATCTTCTTGTATTTTGGTGTATTGTGTTCATATTGTGATTTTGAATGATAAATTACGTTGTTTTTCAATCATTTATTTTTCTATTTTTCAATGGGATAAAAAATCAAACTCATGACCTTGATATTAGTAATTTAATGAATTTTTTTATAACCCATTTTTAAGTTATAAATGTTTAATAGTCCAAAATGATGAAGGCTAACTATAGTGTTCACCACATGTGCGTACCCTAATATATGGTGCACCAAGTATGTAATTATTAATAAACACATATACAAAATAGAATAACATATATACAAAATAAAATACTACATATATGGTGCACCAAGTATGTAATTATTAATAAACACATATACAAAATAGAATAACATATATACAAAATAAAATACTACATATATGGGTGCACCGTTGCACCTAATATCAACTCAATGATGAAATACTATTAACTCTCGATTTTTGGCATGATATAAACCTGTAAGCAATTTTATAATTGTAAGAGGTGAAAAAATACTTTGAAGTACATATATTCTTTTATGGTGTACCCCACTATTAGGGGCCCCCACCGCCCCTGCCCTGGGGATTGGTGGAGGAGGTAAATCGCAGGATGTGCCTCAAGTGGCTTATAGGGATGGCTCACTGTTAAACTTGTGCTTGCAAGGGGCCAAATCCATGCCAAAGGCATGATTCGAACCCCCACCCTGCAGCAACCAAGCTCAGCTGGAAACATATATTCTTTTATTAATTTTAATGAAATAGCTTTATCTGAATTCTGAGATGAATCAATATTAATTAGTAAGTTAAAATATTTTATGAATTTTTTGAGAAATTAGGTACTCCCTCCGTCCCAGGAAAGATGACACACTTTCCATTTTGGGTTGTCCCACAAAAGTTTGCACATTCCTAAAAAAGCAAAAAGTCAAACACAATCACCATTTTCCATACACTTTATTTACAAAAAATACCACATATAACTAACATACTTTATCATTTATTTATTAAAAAAAATACCATAATACCTCAAAAAGTCACCACTTTATTAATCTATGTGCCAGAAAAGGAGGTGCAATATTTCCTGGAACGGAGGGATTATTTAATTTGTCCTTACCCTTCATCAGAAATTAATAAGAATTTTGCCAAAATTTTAAAATATTAACTCCTATCCTATGTACTAAAAAACAAAAACTTTTGGCCATAAAACAGATTTGTATGAACAAATCAAACGTATAACAGAATTATTTGTAAATCATTTACTTCCACACCACACATTCAATTTCATCTCTCCAAAAGTACCAAAAATACCGTTCTTCCCATTTTTCCCGCGCCTCCTCCATTCATATTCTCTCTCCCTTTCTCTGTAATCAACACAAACCCATTCACTTTCTCTACTTTCAGCTCTTTTCTCCTTTCCCTCTCTCTCACTCATCTCTTTCATGTTAAATTTGCCGAAAGAATCATTGTAAGATGGGTCAGCAGAAGTTGATCTACAGCTTCGTGGCGAGGGGGACGGTCATTTTGGCTGATTACACTGAATTCAGTGGGAATTTCACCACCATAGCTTCTCAATGTCTGCAAAAGCTATCTTCTTCAAATAACAGATTCACCTACAATTGTGATGATCATACCTTCAATTACCTTGTGGAGAATGGATTCAGTATGATCTGCTCCCTCATTCCTTTTATTTCTTTGGTTTTCTATATGCTTGAAACATTTGTGCATTAGGTTTTTTTTTTTTTTGGCCTAAATCTGAATATAACCTCTATCATTTGAGGTGATGTAGGTGTTCATGGGCGTGGTTATTTTAATCTAGGTTACATTTGGATTTAAGGATTTGGAAACTCTGATCAGGGAAAGGTAGATGCCAACCATGGGACAGGTGATTTGGAATCCATAATAACAACTCCAATGAGATTGTTTGAACATTCACCACATTTTGAAATAACTCTTGAATCCTCACCTCGAATTATATCATTCGACTTTTGAGTGCAATCTGGATAACATTTCCAAAGGGGGCCATAGATTTTGTTTTTTGGGATAAATGTTCAATCACATTCCCTGAAACGTTTAATTTTTTGGCATGGTTTCTAGTTTAGGTGTTATGGTTCTAATCTATATAAAATTGCTAAGCGTATAGGCTCGGATGATCTTTCTAAGGATTTAGGTAGTGATCTTAATTTTTTTGTTTCATGAATTGCTTCTCACAATGTATGATCTGTGTGTTAATTACATGATTGTTCTTTCTGTAGCCTATTGTGTTGTGGCTGTTGAATCTGCTGGTAGGCAACTACCGCTTGCCTTTCTGGAACGCATCAAGGACGATTTTACCAAGAAATATGGAGGAGGGAAAGCTTCAACTGCAGGTCCAAACAGCCTGAAAAAGGAGTTTGGGTAAGATCCCTTTTCGTGACAGTTTCCTAGGCGTTCTCAAACACCTTGATGCTGTTACAGGCACAAATTGAAAGAGCAAATGCAGTATTGCGTTGATCATCCTGAAGAAATTAATCAACTTGCTAAAGTCAAGGCTCAGGTTTCTGAAGTAAAAGGAGTGATGATGCAAAATATTGAAAAGGTAAAAGATGTTTTGTGATGTATATATATCGAATGCTACTGTTAGTTTAGTGATCATGTTTTTAAAGTTTTTGCTATGTTTTGTCATTAAACAGGTTCTTGACCGTGGAGAGAAGATTGAACTGCTTGTTGACAAAACTGATAGTCTTCGATCACAGGTTAGATTGAGAAATCAATCTTTCTGACAGTAATCTATTTTTGAATACAAAACCTACAACTGCAAAAGAGCTTGTTAAGTCATCAACCAGCATTCTTATTAAAAATACTTGCTGAGCTCTTTTAAGTTGCATCATGATACTAAGCAAAAAAATTGAAAAGATGGATTTAAACTACAAAATTCTCATGGTCTTATTGAGTTCCCACTTAACTTGACATCGTTTTTGTTTCCACCTGGGATTTGCAGGCACAGGATTTTAGGAAACAAGGGACGAAGATGAAAAGAAAAATGTGGATTGAGAACATGAAGATTAAACTGGTGGTGTTCGGTATTTTTATTCTTCTGGCTCTCATAATCTTTATGTCTATCTGCCCCCGTTTCAAATGTTGATGATACGAAATATTTTGAAATCGGGATTCGCAGAGGAGTCGTCATAAGCATTTTGATGTTCCCTTCTTCCATCACCACCATTTTTAGAGATTTTCTTTGTCTTAGACTTTAGTCTGTGTCCTGTTACCAGAGTCAATGATGGTATACAAGTGAAATAACACTAGGTTGAAACTTTGTTAAGCTACATAATGTAATGCACTTCATTTCTAGTGTGTAGTTGTTAATTCAACTTTTCATATTCAATTTCAGTCCTTGTTGTTTTGGTGGTGCTATGGAAGAATTTCAGATCAAATGTTTGATAAACATTGGCGACCATTGGTTATGGTTTAGGTTTTGTTTTGTTTTTTTTTTGTTTTTTTGTTTTTTTTTTGTAAATAATGTTTCATTTTCTAAAAATCTTCCATTGAACTAGTGTTTGATGTGGATCAAATGAGTATGATGATTGCTATCCGTTACTAAATCATCATTCTCTGTGTGAACTATTATTATCAAGCACGAGCATGATATATTTTTTGAAATTCAATATCAATTATAACCATTTTATATGAATTTAAATCCAGCCTTTACTTTAGTCTCAAAGGAAGAAAGCAGTCCATAGCTTTGTTTTCCATATAAATGAAATTATGAAGTAAATCAATAGGAATGACAGATTAAAAAATTTTCTAAAATTTTTGTAGATTATTAATTAATATAATTACAAGGTTGCATTCGTTGTATTTAACTATTTATAGGTGAGGTTAATATTTTATTATGTTCAAAACTTTTAATTGGAGATTAATATTTTACTCACTCAATCTCACGATAAAATTCACCACCGTTACAGTAGATATGAAGTTGTAATGGAGTAACAAATGACAATCATTATAAATTTAAAATGTGTTATTATGAAATTAATTAATTAAAGTGTATTGTGAGTTTGTAGGGTTATATGTTATTACTTTATTTGGGGGTGTAAAGTCTTGTAGGGCAAAGAAAAAAAGAAATAGCAGTGAATTTGTTTATGAGAGTTAAATACAAATTACTCCAATTTTCGATTTTTATTTTTTAAAAGGCAAAAGCTCCTGTGCGCCCGGGGACACGGAAAGATGCTCCGTGTCCCCATGTGAACACAACTCTCCCCTCCAATCCTATTTAAACATATGTATTGCTAGGGGTTTAAATTGTAAAGGGGCATGAAAATTGTAAAGGCGCACGGAATGTGTTCCGTGCGCCCGGGTGCACAAGAGCCTCACTCTTTTTTAAATTTCCTATCTTGCCGCCCTATTTCGAGTAGTCTTCCCGCCCAAAAAAAAAAAAACGCATTCCCCTCTCAGACGATCTCTCTCTCTCTCTCATATTTCTCCCCATAACGTTCTCTTTCTATCCCACGCATCCACAGTCAAGTTATACACACAGATAATTTCTTGCGAAGGGGATGGATATTCCGGATTTGGATGAACTGGAATGGCTGGAATCTCACACATTGGGTGATCAATTAGACGATGATTTCGAGCTTGAACTCGAACCACCATCACCACCTTCATCACCCTTATTGGATAAGCCTGCAAAGAAACCAGTTCTAGTTCTCCCGCTGAAGCCCTCACCATTGAAAACTCGCCCCCAAATCAACCCTAATTCCAAGAAACGCGCTGGTTCTGACCTCCCGTTGGGCGTCAATGACAATAATGATCTCGAAAGAAATGGCTCAGATGGCAAGAGAAGCAGAACTGCAAAAGCGCGAGGGCGGGATGAGGAACGTGAGCGGCCTGAATACCATGACCTGGATCCGGTGGAGAATGATGAGGTGGCGGGACAGGATGTTGTAAATGAACTTGTGGACTCGACGACTGGAGCAGGTATGAGTGAGGATGAAGATTGGCTGAGATACTCACCGCCAAAGGATACTGGGGAGGATATGGATGTTGTGAATGGGGAGGCGGAAGAGAAAATACTGTCGAGATTCGCTTCGGAGATAGATGGGGATTGTGTGCCTGTGACAGGGTTGGATGGAGAGAGGGTGTATGCAAAGATAGGTAGACTGGAAATTGATGAGGGGGTGAGATACAATAAATTGAATTCTAAAGGAGACCTTAATGGTAAGTCTGTTGCCTCTAATGATTTTGCCTAGTTGAATTTTAGTACCTGTAATTTGATTCTTTCGGAATAATGTGTTAGCTGCTTTGTGATTCCACACAATTTAAAATAGTCTATGCAGTTAAACTATGAACCCCCTCCCCCAAACTCTGTCAACTGTTTCTTTAAATTTCTACATTGCAAGCATTCTAGATTTAAATATCGTGGCAAATTCTTGGTTCAGGATGGTTATGCCTCTCTCATCCATTTAACATCCCTCATGCCCTTGTTATGTGTTACATGAATGCTTGTACATGCCGTCTTTAACAGTGCAATAATTTAATTGATGTAAAATACACTATATAACTATTCTATGATTCTGGCCTGCTGGAAATTAATGATTAAAGGTGACTATGCGCACATGCAGGACTCCTTCAGGAACCTGTTAGAATTCTAATGCAAAAGATTGAGGATGAGGAGTTCACAAAGGTAAGTTTTATCATGCTGTATGAGACTGCTAAACTGAATAATGTATGTCTCCCTTTCTGCTCTTTTAGTTGTTTAGTCTCTCTGAAGACAATAATGCAGAAACTTTGTAATTCCTTTTCTAGATGCAGATACTACAATTTTAATCTCACATGTAAATATTCAGTTTAACCTAGTGGATTGTGTTCTTTTTTTATACGACTAATTATCTCCCAGTTTCAATATTTGTCTGGTATAGATCTTTTGTGTTCTAAGACATGTTGAATAATGTAGAGAATTATAAGAAAACCAATTTATATTCATGCATTTTGTACATTAACTGGCAAGTTAATATCTGAATGATGATATTTTAAATTTGACTTGCAAAACTATGCACCATTAAGAATTTGTCTTGTCAGCACTTGATTTTTGTCGCGTATGCATAAAACTTAAGTTTTCTCTCTTTTTTTTTTTTTTTTTTTTCTTTTTTGTGAAGGCTATGCAAGCAAGTTTTGAATGTGGTCCGACTGAAGTAGTTCCATCTAAAACTCCAGTTATCAGTGAACAACTTTGGGTGGATAAATATGCTCCAAGTTCGTTTACAGAGCTTCTCAGTGATGAAAAGACAAATCGCGAGGTTGTTTTGACTCTTTTTAGATATCTTTCACTTCTACCACCTATAATTGTACTACTACAAGATTTTCCTGTCACATTCTCCTCACCTTCGTCATCTATATAATGCAGGTTCTCCTTTGGTTGAAACAGTGGGATTCATGTGTTTTCGGGTCTGACATAACAAGTACCTCTGAAGATGTTTTGTCTTCTTTGAGACGGCATCTGTCAGGTTCTCAGCATCCTAAAAAATCAACCAAGAGTTATTCTTTAAACAACAGAGAAACCAGATTCAGCAGAAATAAACTGGGGTCTCATAATGAGTTGGATAATGAAAACAATATGTACCAAGGTGTTCAGAAAATATGGGATAAGGGGCAGAAAAGTTCTGGTCCTCCGGAACAGAAGGTTACTTCACATCGTATACTATATGTGTATATTGTCTGACCTTTTGAGACATCATCTTTTAATCGTAAAGCTTGAATTATAACTGTCTTCTTCTATCACTCATGGATGCCTATTAATTATGAAATTGAACTTAATTGTTTTACTTTACAAATTTTATTATTTTTTGTGTAACCAATCAATAGGTTACTAGTTTTTTACTCTGGCTTTTTAAAGAGCTTGTATTGACAATGAATGGAAATATTTGAAAATGTTCACAAAATTGTTGAACCATGTATCGGTTGTGCAATGATGACAGCTTAAGTAAAAGTGGATACAGGGGAATTTGATGTTGGGGCGATTTAAAAATGCATGCAAATGCTATTGAGCAGCTATTTTGCCTATATTTGCTACTTGAACAACGGTTATAAGTGGTCACGTGATTTGTATATCTTGCCAGACATCTTGTGCTGCAAGGTCTTGCAGAATTTGTTTTGATAGCATTATGTTAGATGAATTACAATTTTGTAATAAATCATGATGTTAGAATTTTTCTTTTAGTTTTGCTACTCTATTTTATGGGTTTTTTTTTTTTTTGTGGTTGTGTACATAATTTTAATGTATTTTCTCTTGCATTGACATATAAATTGTCAATTTCTAATTTGTGAAAACTATGGAAATTTTGTCTTTACTACACCAGTGAAGTGAAACAGCTCTAGATATAAGATTTACTTGCAGCATGGAGATTAGATCAATTTACTTCTATATTGCATGTCTAACTATTAATTCATTTGCTAAAAATCCTTGCTTAATTCTTCTTTGATTATTTAAATGTTAACTTACTATTGATGACTGTCACAGATATTGTTGCTTTGTGGTCCCCCAGGACTTGGGAAGACGACACTTGCACATGTAGCTGCAAGGCATTGTGGATACCGTGTTGTCGAGGTCAGCTCAATTTAATTCTCATGGCTACTTTGTTGTTAAAGCAATTGTTGAACACTGTGTTGTTGTTAGTTTGGTGGTGTTCGTAGAATTGCTTTTCCATGTTTGAGCATAGATATTCTGATTATGATGCATCTTCAAGCCATCTATCCCTTTCTTTTCCTGTTATATTAACTAGAACATAATGACAAGTCGTGTATGTATGATAAAAAATGGCTTCTGTCTAAGTTTCATTCATAGTGCAAATACTCTATGCTTTTTAAATGTTTCCTACTCGTCTGATTTTGTGTGTAGAGTGATACAAGTTAGTTAAAGCTTCCTATAGATTTGACAATCTTTCAGTATAGCAATCCTTCCAACTTATTGATTTGTTATTCATGCGACAGATTAATGCCAGTGATGACAGGTCAGCATCAACAATTGAAGCTAAAATTCTAGATGTGGTTCAGATGAATTCTGTGATCGCTGACTCAAAGCCAAAGTGCTTGGTTGGTTTCAGTGTGATTGTTACTATCAATAATACATTTTCATTCCCCTATTTATATTTCTTATGTAGAACAAAATTGGGAACTTTTTAAGGTTATCGATGAAATTGATGGAGCACTTGGAGAAGGAAAGGGTGCTGTGGAGGTCATTCTTCAATTAGTAAGTTTTATGATTTTTGAGCTATTACTCAGTGCTTTTGTCATTCTGACAGTTCTTTGACCTATGTATAACTTCATCAAAATAGTTATCCCTCTAATACTGTATTTTAATATGCTTGCAGATGTTTTATTGAGGATAAGAATCCTGAATAGCTCCAATGTTAAGATGTCCTATTTGCAGTTCCTATAATTCTATGGATTTGTGCTTGATTTGCTTAAGTCTTCTATAGTGAAAGATTTATAGTATACAAGCATGAGTTGTTGTAATCTTATGATTTGTGATTCATGGTCTTTAAATGATTTTATGTATTGTCGGTGATTATAAAGTGAAAACCACTGTTCTGATGACAATGAACAGAGCAAAACTTATTCGAAAACCAGATTGATGTCAACTATTAAGCATTTAAATAGAACTTTAGGTTTTTCTTTGAAAGTTTGTTTCTTATTCTGGTGACACTGTTTCCGTGTCATTATGTATTACATTGTTAGTACCCCCAGCGTAGTTCCCTGGTTAAATCAGCATTAAAGCTATCAGTGATTTCTGATATCTAAGCTGTCCCAAAAGGGCAGATCTCTGCAGTGTGAAACATTCAACCTAAAATGATTATATCACAAACCATAATTATGCAGTTATCAGCTGAAAGAAAAAATGATTCTGGAAAGGAAGACATTTCTCAAGAGGCAAACTCTGGTGGGAAAATATTGAGAAAGAAGCAAAAAAGTTCTCTTTTGATGAGGCCTGTAAGTATAACTTTATCACATATCTTATTTCATGTGACATATACAACAGTCTGATTTCAGTGTTTATGATTGCAGGTGATATGCATCTGTAATGACCTATATGCACCAGCTCTAAGGCCTTTGCGTCAGGTGGCCAAGTAAGTTCCTGCAGCTGTGCTTATTAGATTTGTCTCTAGAGACCAGTTTGTCTGGTGGGTGTCAGGCTTAATTTCTTCAGTGGGCTATCGGACTTGGGTATTGTTCACTTGTATCCAGTTCACAAAGTACATTTGCTCTTGATATAAATTAAGCTTGCAAATTTTCAATAAATCTATATCCTATTTGATTTATCCTTGCATAGAAGTTCTACTATTTGGTTTAGTGTGAAGTGCAACAACAATTAGTTTCATTTTTGCTATAAATTATGTCTTGTTAATTTTTCCTTCCATTGCAGGGTTCACATATTTGTTCAACCAACTGTGAGTCGCGTTGTAAATAGGTATCAATTTTTTTTTCCCTCTAACATGAACGGATCAGTTGGTATTTCTGACTGATTTATTTTTGGTGGCTTCACCTAAAAGAGATGTTAGTTGGACTAGCCTAAGAAAATCTTCATACACTTCTTTGCATTCTGTTAATTATTAAGTTTTCCTCTGATATAATTTTTTTTCCTCGTAAATTAAATGTTATATACAGTTATACACGTTACACATTACATTTATACATCATGTTTGTGAATGAGTGCCAAAATGTGCTTGTGTAAATATTTTTACACTTATAGCTGTTGTCACACTAAGGGTTCAGGAGTTTGATATGCGTTGTCATGTATCACTGTTTCAATTTGCTACCTTCCCAATGAAGTTTAATTTCTTGATCATTTAATTGTATTTCACAAAGTTCAATATATATTTTGCTATAGTCAATAGTTCCGTAATGTTTGGATAAGTACTGCTTGCTACTTTGGTTAGATAACATGTTTCAACCCATTTTTAAGTGATGATTTATCTTCTGCCTTCACTGGCTTTTATATTGAAGCTTCTACTGTTATGCTACTTTCTAAACTACCTGTATAACTTTAAAATGGTAGGATGAAATATATATGTAATAAAGGAGTGAAAGCCAATTCCATTGCTCTGTCTGCTCTTGCCGAATATACTGGTAAGCCATACTTATGCATTTAATATCATCGGGTATAATGTGAGTCTTCTAAAATTAAGTTTAGGTCCCTAGGGGATAAACTGCAAATATTTAACCAGTATCATCTAAAATTATTTATCAAGAACAGAAAAAACTGCTGTAATTTTTTTTTTTTTACACTACTGTGAAAAAAAATCTTTTCACCATCCACTAAATCAAATCTTATAATTTTTCTGTCTTTCTTCTTTATCGTTCTTAGATTGTTTAATTCGTTTTGAATGATGTTAAGTTTATCCATGTTTGTTCTCTATTAATCATGAATTGGGATGTGCCCAAATGATTGTATGTGTCATAAATTTCATCTTCTTTGAGTAGATATGTTTCATATCTTGTTTCCTCAGAATGCGATATCCGGTCATGCTTGAACACTCTTCAGTTTCTCAACAAGAAAAAGGAAAAACTGAATGCGGTATGTGTTTCTGTTTTCCTTCTTATTTTCTTCTCTCTAATTTGATGGTCATATCTTTCATCGTATGTCCAAAATGCTGATGTCTGGGTTAAATTGGTCTCAATCCGCTAAATCAAAATGCTGATCTCTTGTTTAAATGTATCGCGTTTTACTAATCATGTTGAAAGAGCTTTAAAATGCTTTTGCTCTTGCCAATAAATATCTTGTAAGTTGTATTAACTGATTTAATGTGATGCCAGTTCCAAATAAAGTAGGAGTATAATTTGTTTTTCAACTTGATTGAGACTATTCTTTTTCTTCTTTTAAGTTGGAGATAAGTTCCCAAGTGATTGGTCGTAAGGATGCATCTAAAAGTGCTTTTGATATATGGAAAGAGGTGAGTTATCAAAATTTCCAAATCTCTTCTCATGCACGTTCTTACTTATCATCCTTAATTTTCTATTTTCTTCTTCATATAAAGATATTCCAAAAGAGCAAAGGAAAACATGCCAGAAAATCCGACAAATCTAGCAGCAGCATGTCCAAAGACTTTGAATTTCTATACTCTATGATATCTAACCGGTATGTGTATCATCTTCTGCGTTCTCAACTATTCAAGTCAAAGACCATCTAGTTTATTTTTTATTTTTTTGTCATTCCAGCGGTGACTATGACTTAATATTGGATGGGATTCATGAAAATATGTTGCAGCTCCACTATGTTGACCCTCTTATGCAAAAGACGGTGAGTCTCACTAATTTTTCATATATTAATCTGTTTTTTTTTTTTTTCAATTGGGAGGGGGTGATCGAACCCCTTGTGCCCTTTATTCCACCGCACTACATGAGATATATATATTTCTATCTTGTCCAAATAACATTACATATGGCCCAGTTAGTCATCAATGTTTTTCTTGAATGATTTTTTCAGGTACAATGTCTGGATAATCTGGGTGTTTCTGATATAACTAATAGATATGTTATGTGCTCACAACAGATGTCTCTTCTAGGTACTACGGTTCTAGTCATCTGCAGATGCAACTTTCCATTCATGTGAATCTGTGATGTGTATTATATCTGTTTCTAACTTGTCTGTTTAATGTTCTTCCTCAGTCTATCAACCTCCAATTCCAATAATTATACATGGTCTGATAGCTCAACTTGAGAAAAAAGATATAGAATGGCCAAAGTCATTCCACAGGTATCTCCAATTTTCCTAACTTTTGACTTCTTGCACTGCTTTGCATAATATTCTTCATTATTCAACAGACAACGAACAATTTTAGCAGAAAGGATGGACACGTTTAATACATGGCATAGAAGAGTATCACCATATATTTCAAGGCATTTGTCTACAAAGTCCTTGGTAGAAGATTCAGTATCTCTAATGTTGCATATTTTATCACCACCAACCTTGAGACCGGTAATTTATTTCGAAAATATATTCCTTTCACTTTTGTTAAATTATTATTTTTGGTTGCTGTTGCATTCTACGTAAGAACTATTCTGGGCTATAACAAAAATTGGACCTGTCTACACTTGGTTCACAGCAAACTACTGCAAATTGTTTTATTCTACGGCAGTTATTTTGCTAATATCCTGCTTTTATTTCCTCTATTTCTAGTCGTATTCTTCAAAGATGCCTTCTCTTAGTGCAGGTTGCGTTTCATTTGCTTTCAGACAAAGAAAAGAGTGATTTGGGGCAGTTAGTGAATACTTTGGTCTCCTATGCCATAACATACAAGAATATCAAATCTGATCGAAATTCTTCAAGACACGACGACACTTTAGACTCAACTACAATTTCACTTGATCCACCACTGCGCAATTTTATTCATTTCAAAGTTAGTATATCAATGATGGATATTGAGCTTAAAATATGCCATGAGGAAATGCATTGTAGTATTACTCTGGAGGTGTTTTACCTTTATTTATTAAGTTTTGTGTTTTGGGCAGGGATACAATTCATGTCACATTGATCTTGCTTTAGCAGTGAAGCAGGTCTTGGTTCATGAGGTAAGTCATGGATTTTTCTGAGTATGTATTATATGTCCTGAATACATCTCCCTCAAGGTTGTTCAGTCTTTTTTTATTTCACATTATGAATCATAAAATCCAAATGAATTCATATAATCTAAATGTGCATGTGCAATTGATTTCTTCTTCAGCTAGTCAGGGATTCAGAAGTAGGATCTAACTAAATTCATGGTTAAAAACATTCGAGTAAATAGATGTCATGGTGCTTCTCAAGATATACCGAGCATCGATATGCTTTGACAAAACCATTAATTTCGCCTTATTTTTTTATGAGGATTATATACAATGGAGCTTGTATACTTGTCATTCAGTACAGTGAAGCTCGAAGTTTTCCCTAGAGTGTCTGCAAAAAGCTGCAAGTCTTAAGTGATTAATTTGTTGTAATTTAGATCCTCTTAGTTGAGATTATATATGCTTTATGATGACTTGCAGGTGGAAAAGCAAAAGATTCTTCAAGGTAGCCTCTCCAATCCAACCACCAATCCGCAGATGAAAGAGAATCATATCATAGCAAAGAATAGAAATTCAAGTGGATTACCATCCAAAGTTTGTCGTACAAATGGATCAGCCGAAAAGAAAACAACAACCGCTGATAACGCTGGACTCTCTATACCTTCCAACCCGCCAGTTGCAGAATCCGGTTCTTTTGCTAAGGCTCTTAGTGAAGGAAAATCAGCTCAAAGGACTAAAAGGCCATCTGGCAACCTGACAATTTATTTTGACAGGTATAATTAGGTCCCCATTTTTATACATTTCCTGATTTATTATATTTTCAGATCTTTGTAATAGATAAATTAATTGCCAGGGGAACTAATCCTAATGTGGACTTATAGATTCACCTGAAAACTTGTGAAGTTACTTGAGTGAAGTAGTAATAGTCCCTGTAATAAAGGAAAGAAAGCAGTCCCTTTCATTTAGTCCTTCATTAGTTTCTAATACAGCATGACCAATAAGTTCATCACAACCCTCTCACAGTTTTTAATTCAAAATGTATCTGTTTTCTTTGTTGCAAATCTTTGCTATTTTCACCTTCTTTCCTTCGTCTTTCAAATGATTGTTCTTATTTTTCTCTTCCAAGGTTGCTAAACTTGGATCTTATAAGCTTGTATGTCTCTTAACTAGGTTTCGGAAGGTCAGCAATGAAGGTTCTCAAACTGCCGAAAAAGTTGTGCCGAAGTCTACTACAGTTCGGAGAGATTCACACCCTGTGTTGTTTAAATTTAACGAGGTAAGCCATACATATGCTATAAACACACACACACACACAGACACAGTTTGACTTCATATTATTTCCCTGGACTTGAAGTATTAATGAGTTCTTTCCTATTTTGCGCCTTTAATTTAATTTAAATGACTTCCTGTTAAAAACTAAATAGTCATTTTAATTGATTTACACTCCATTACTATAAATGAGGAACTTAGCTCTTTTATTTTTGTATTAACAATGTAATTAAGTTTAAGCCTATTCTGGATTTGCTTTCTGTGTAGGGGTTTACAAATGCAGTAAAGAGACCAGTCCGAATGCGTGAATTCCTTGTCTGATCTACACCAAAAATGTGATGTATAGTTTAATTTTTAATTTTTTTTACAGTAGTGTCTAGTTTCTTATTTTTTTAAATTAATAATTATATATCTGCAGCTTAGTATGACATTCTATTTTGCTTTATGGAACTCACCGGTTTGATACTGTTGGGAGAGATTATTTTGTGCACAACTAGTTCATGTATTAATCTCTGTAATTATAAATTGAATGATAATTATTTTATAAATTTGTATTAAATTCTAAAAATAAATATTTTATCATAGAAATAAAATTATACATACATAAATTTTAAAAAATAAATATTATGTGAATTATCATGTAAATTTTAATTATGAAGGTAAGAGTAAGATTATATTCTAAAAAAATAATTGTGTATAAAAAATAAAAGTTAAATTTTATGAGTGAAAAAGTATTTCACTTTTAAAAAAAAAAAAACTTTCTAGTTTAATATTGTATAAGTTTTCTTTTTTTCCCAATACTGTGTAGTGGCTTTTAATAATGTTGTAACTGGATTATTTCTGATTTACCGTTTATAGTTGGATTTGTATCTATATAAAGTCAAAAAATTAAACAGAGAAAAAGATTGAAATTTGATTCATTTTTTTAATAATAGATTTGAATAATAAATTTAAAACAATTTAATTACTATATTGTGAAAAAAAAATATAAAAAGTTTCACGGGCCAACCCTTGTACCCATGGTCCGCAGGGTTGCTACTATGCCACACATGGTGGGCTATCTAAACCTAAATAATATTGGGCCTCGTAGCAGCCCAATTTCCTTCCATAAATTATTAACCCAGATCCCAAATCCATATCATCGATCATAGGACACAGAATCATGTTTCTCATTTATTATTATTTGGCTCGCAATTCTTCAGAATCCAGTTTCTACACGGCTTAATTCTCCATTTGGCCAAATTCAATCTTTTCCCTCCGGCTAACTGTGGAGTTACAGGTTTATTTTGCTTCCTGTTTATTTACTGTTTGATCTTCCCATGATTTTTGCAGTGATTCAGTGTAAATTTTGAAATGTAAGGCGTATCGAAACGATGTATCGTTCTACGTGTGCCTTCTCTTGCTATGGTCGTGTTTTTGTTTTCGCTTTTTTTGGTTGTACGTATCATCCTGTTGTTTTGATATTAATGTGTTGCTTGATCAGCGTTGTAACTACTGGGTTTACTTTCTGATGGAATGGGGTTTTTTAATTTTACCTTTTTCGTTTGTTGTATGGAGCCGTTATCTTGAGTTAGGGTTTTTGGCTTTTGAAAGGGGTGACTTGTTACTTGTGCAATCCATGAAATTCAATTGATTTCTTCGCTAATTGGACGGTAGTTTTCTCAATGTCATGTCCTTGTTGGACGCAGTTGCACCTATGCATTTTGATACCTATGTTTTTGGGTTATAAACTGCTTTCATAGTTTAATATTAGGAAGGATTCAACTAGAATTGCCCGTGTGAGTGATGCATCATGACTGACCCTGCCGCAAAATTATTTCGACTGGCGTGGCTTTATAAAATCTTCATTTTATTTCTTGAATGCTCATTTAGCCTCCTAGTAGTACAAAATAAGGAATTTCTGCATCTTTAGCCATATCTCGAAAAGAGCATTGCTGATCACTAGTCCAATGTGTTTACTATACGTGATGCAAGCAGAAGCATTATATTCTTTGGCATACCTACCTCCCGTTTCTTCCTTTCTTTGAGTACTAATATATATTCCTCAACCAATGCTTTGTACTATTGTTCTGGTTTCTTAGCTGTTGACTTGTTTCCATTAGCATGGTCGGTGCCTCCTAAATGACCATACCCTAAACATATTTTGTCTAAGTTTAAAATTTTGAATTTTTATATTGGGTATTGAGGTAAATTATGCAATCATTTCAGTTACCGAATATCGTATGAAGAAGTTGTATCATGCTGTGTCCTTTGAAACTGTTTCTAATTTCCGGAGCTCCTTTTTACAGCTATGGTTGACAACATCTACTTCAATAACTGCTAAATGGATAACTTCAGCTAGCTGAATGCTAGAATTAAATTATAATAATTATTTTATTGGAAGACAAAAGTTTGCATATTTATACCCTTGTGTGAGATTTGAGATTCTTGATCACACAGAACTTGAAGTATATATCAGTTGTAAGTTAATTACCTTTTATGATACATTTCCATGCATAAGTCACGAAATTACCCTTGAAAACCTTTTCAACTTTCTGTTAGTGTTTTCATATTGTAGTATTAATTACTTGATTCCTGTCTTTCTTCTCACTGGCAATTAATATGGTTTCATGGCGTGTCTCTCTTCTTGTCTCAGTTTGTTGCACAATCCATGTTACCTCAGGCCTCTTCAATCCCATCAAATCCTGGTTCATTTGCCCCTAGAGCTGCAGTACAGGGTATGGCCCATCCTGGCCCTCATACTGTTGTTCAGGAAGGAAACTCATCATATTTTGGAAATTATTTCAATGCAAATATGCAGCCAAAGCAGACAGATCAATCACAAATAACTGTATGTATTAGCTTGATTTCATGTTTTCTTGGTTTACTGGATGCTGGATATTTTAGTCCCTGTGTGTGAAACTAACTTCAACTTGGGACAAATACATCGCAACCATACCTTCCATGCAGTATGTCGGCTCATTCTATGTATACAGAATCAATTGTATGCACCAACTATGAACTCCTGCCTTACAAATATGACTAAATTGACTTGTCTTTTGAAAAACCTAAATGGTTCTATAATGTTTAAAAATTCTTACTGGGTTTTTCCTGGCTGAAATACAAAGTTGTAAAATGGTATCGCTATTCAGTGTGAAGGAAGGTTTTAGACCTTATAGTTTTACGATAGTTGTTGATTGTTCTTGCACAAAAAAATTTAGTACTTCTGGCAGAATTGCACTACTACAACATAAATTATCCGTTTTATGTTTCTCTTTTTTCCAAACGCTGCTACCCATATGTAGTAATGTTTTAGTTCTGGATTTGTTTCTATCTCCAGAATGTAAGAGCTGATGGCACTCAAGAAGTGGGATCAATTACTTCTGCACCATTGGCTATGCACTCTGCTTCTCAACCTCTACCCCATGCAAGTCCCTCTTCAGCTCATTTTTCATCTAACAACCATAGTAATATGACAGCATGGATGCCTCCAGCTTCATTTCAAGTGCCTACTGGGATACCTAAAACTCCTACAACGCCTGGTCCTCCTGGAATAGCTTCCTCTTTACCATCTGCTCCTGTTCTCTCTAACCCTCCTATTCAGCATAATGCAGTGGCTATGCACCCATCTGCTCCTCCCCAGGGTGCTCCTGCTGGACCATGGTTACATCCACAGCAAATTGGTGGTTTTGCTAGACCATCATTTTCACCATATGCTGCTGTTATTCCTGGTCCTTATCCAATTTTGACTCGCAGCATGCCTCCACAATCTGTTTCATATCCTGATATTCAACCTCCCGGTGTTTCTCCTGTGGTATCTACAATTGGAGCCCCTGTTGCTGCCTTTACTGCGGGTCCTGGACAGACAGAGTTACTTCCTGGAATTGGTTAACCTCCAAAGTTCAATTTAAATTTTCTATTATCGATCCATAGTCCACCTTTTTATGTGTCATAATGCTGTATGAATGTTCTGCAGGTATTAAAGAGCATGTTGTTAATGCTGAAACTAAGGATGCAACTCCTGGCAAAGAACAATTGGATGCGTGGACAGCACATAGGACAGAAACTGGAATTGTATACTATTATAATGCATTGACAGGGGAATCTACGTATGAGAAACCTTCTGGTTTTAAAGGAGAGGTACTACTAGCATCCTAGCATTGGCATTGTCTATAACATCATTAGCGTTATTAATTACTCATTTCATTTTATGGGTTTTCCTTATTAATCTTTAATTTGCATTTTATAGTTTTGTTGAATTGAAAAGAAAAAATATCTCCGTTTAGTGATTTGCTTTGGATATGTTGGTTTCTCTCTCTCTCTTTCTCTCTTTTTTTTTTTTTTTTGGTTTCTTCCTGTTCTTTTTCCTTGTTAGGGAAATGCATTTAAGTTTTTATATTCCTTTTTTTTTTAAATAATTATTTTTGCTCTGTTTTTTGGGTTTCTATTGCTTGCCTGTAGAAGCTGTAGCCTTCCAATTTTTCTTTATGCAATTTATACAATGAATCCTGATTTTGTTAATCTTTATAATAATGCAGTCGGATAAAGCAACTGTGCAGCCAACTCCTATTTCATGGTGAGCTCTCTTCCAACAATTATCATCAGATATTTTATTGATGCACTTTTGATTATATATAGGAGATATCAGCTGAGTGATTATATAATTGTATTTATCATGAGATTGATGCTTTATTTGCATTAGTTATTATTGGTACTTTTATCAAGCAGGCTTTGTGCATGGGCTTTGCTTAGATGGGGTAGGTAAACCTTATATATCTTGGGAAATTAATTCCTGGGGTTTTATCGAGAAAAATTATTATTGAATTTGCAGCCTTTTTTGTTAGATAGGGTTTTGTGCATGTGCTTTGCTTAAATAGGGTTAGTAAAACTTATATGTCCTGGGAAATTACATCCTACGGTTTTATCAAGAAAATTATTAGTGAATTGGCATCCTTATGGCTTGTGGCAGAGACGAGATCTCTGGGATCCTCTTGTAGGATCGTGCGTGGTTTGCCTATATCGTAACTCTATCATAAGTTTGCATATTTTTCTAAAAATCACTGTGAAGTAATTTTCCTCTAGTTTATAGTGATGAGCTTTCTTAGCTGGCTAATCTATGTACATCGAACAGCTAATAGGTGATTAAATTTCAATTCACTCTCAAACACAACTTTTTGAATGTTGATGCTTATCATGTTTTCTTTCTGTCCAGGGAGAAATTGAGTGGTACCGATTGGACACTTGTCACCACTAATGATGGGAAAAAGTATTACTACAATAGTGCATCTCAGGTCTGAAGTTTTCCATTGAATTCCCATTAAGTGTATTGACCAAATTGAAGTGCTTCAAAGTATCATAGAGTTTTTCTGTCAATTCATCTTTCATTTCTACTATTTTTTAATTCTATCTAGATGAGCTCATAAGTTTCTCTATCTGTTCTAATCACTGAATTGATTTAGAAAATGGTTGTCTATTTATTTACTTTCTCTTCCATTCTTATCAAGTGTCGAATCCTGAACATTCAGGATTAAGACTGCTGATAAATGCTTGTGATTCTTGGTGCTATCCCAAAGTTTGCATACCAATTGTGTTCCTTTTCATGAAAAAAAAAAGGAGCATTCTATATTTAACTTTCTGAATAAATGAATAATGAATTCACAAATGATGGCATATGTATGCATTAGTCTGTTGAATTCAATAAACCTGAACAATGAGAAGTACCTGCTGACTTATAACATGCTTATGTATTGAAGCAATACTATAATCAAGAAAGCTGTAAAGCGATTCTCCAATCATGCCTGAGTTGTGCTCTCACTTTATTTCAATTTTCTTTTTTGGGCTTGGTTGCTAATGATCTGTTTTCCTATTAGGTAAGTAGCTGGCAAATGCCTACTGAGCTGATTGAGTTGAGAAAAAAGCATGATGCTGATGCTTTAAAAGCTCAATCAATGTCAGGGACAAATTCGAATATAGCTACCGAAAAAGGATCTGATTCAATTAGTTTAAGCACGCCTGCTGCTAACACAGGTGGTCGTGATGCCATAGTTGTCAGATCTTCAAATGTATCTGGATCATCTTCTGCATTAGATCTCATTAAAAAGAAGTTGCAGGATTCTGGACTCCCTGATTCTAGTTCCCCCACCTCAGCTTTGTCAAATTCAGGGCCTTCAGAACAAAATGGTTCAAAATCGGCGGAAGCTACAACCAGGGGTCTCCAAAATGATAACAGTAGAGATAAGAATGGGGATGCTGATACATCCAATTCCTCTTCTGATTCTGAGGATGAAGATGGAGGTCCCACGAAGGAGGAGTGCATCCTCCAATTCAAGGTACTTTTCGTTATTATCCTCCAGTGGTTTTCACTTTGGGAATGTGGTTGTGGACTGATTTTCATTTTCATTAGCTATTTTAGGGTTGTGTGTGTGTGTGAAGGTTAAAATTTGCAATCAAATTATAGGAAGTAAATGGTGATCTATACTGGGAATTAGAAGTAAAAGTTTGTGGAAGCATTATGCTTCTTGTGCAAAAGGATTCTACCTTGTTGTGGAGGTAACAGATGGCTCCTCCAACACACACTCACAGATCCTGATAACCATGAAGATGCCTTTAAGTGCTCATAAATGAGTTTCCCCTTCTGGCCTTAAGTAACAAATATATGTCAATTACCTAGAAAATTTTATAAATGGTGTTTACTCCTAAACGTTTATCTGCATCTTCTTATTATGCTGTTTACGTTGTGCTTCTGAATATCTAGGAGATGCTCAAGGAACGGGGAGTTGCTCCATTCTCAAAATGGGAGAAAGAGCTTCCTAAAATAGTGTTTGATCCGCGCTTCAAGGTTTGTTGACTCCCTTAGCAACAAATTATTCAATTGAGGCATCCTACCATTTGTGGAGTCTTTAAGCTATTTTTTTAATCTCCAGTTTTAGCTGGTTATTTAATGTCTAAGAGTGGAAGTGTGTTTTGCTCTCCTTTCATAATGTCAGTCTGCTGCAGGCTATTCCCAATCAAAGTGCTCGAAGAGCTATTTTTGAGCACTATGTCCGGACGCGTGCTGAAGAGGAGCGGAAGGAGAAACGAGCTGCACAGAGGGCTGCTTTGGAGGGTTTCAAGCAATTATTGGAAGAAGCAAAGGAGGTTTGGTGCAATTGTCTCCTATTAAAGTATTCTCTGTTACTTTTGGAATTTGAATATTTGATTAACATCAGTAATTTAAAGGACTAATACATTTTTTGACATTCAGGACATTGATCACAACACTGATTATCAAATATTTAAGAGGAGATGGGGGGAGGATCCTCGGTTTCAGGTGTTGGACCGAAAAGAAAGGGAAAATTTGTTAAATGAGAGGTATAATTATCACTGTTCATATGATCAAATCAAAGCTATAGAACATAATGTTTTCTTTTTTTTTTCTTTTTTCTTTTTTTAAATAAATTTAGACATTGTTATCTGTTATCCTATGTTTTATCATGATCAGCTACAACTTGATCAATAATTGTAGATGACACTTGTAAGATTATAACATTCTCTCTTTGATTTGGGTGGTATATTCGTATGTACCAACTTGAGAATTGAGATGATCCCAATCATTCAGGCACTTGTTCCGTTCTACTAGCTTACTGAGTATACTTTTCCAATTGCAAAGATAATGTGCTTCAATAATTTCATTTCATACAATAATGTGTTCAATCTTGTTTTGACTTAGTTCATGTGCTTTAATCCATCAATGCTAATGACAATTTATGGTTGGGCTCCTTCTCCCTTCTATAAAACTGGGAAAATTGGTGTATATTTAATCTTAGCTACTAAATTGATTGGTTTACTGTTCGCAATTCTTTGTTTTGAGTTTGTTGATGAGGTGACATATTAGTCTTAGCTACTTTTTTTTTTTTTTTTGTTCTTCAAGGGTCAGTCATCTCAAAAAAATTGTTCAAGAAAAAGTTCAAGCTGAGCGTGCTGTTGCAAACTCTAATTTCAAGTTGATGCTCAAGGATAAAGGAGATATTACTTCTATATCCAGGTGGTCAAAGGTAGGTTTTTGGAAAAGCTGATGTTAATTCTAGTTCCTGATCATAACACTCTTACTGTGTATTTGCACGCATGTGGTTTTCTCCTTTTGTTAGGATATTCTTTAGCTAATCGTTGAGGGACAAATTGTTTTGAAGCTATGCTAATATATAACCATGGGTATGCTCTGTGGTCATTTTATTTACTTGTCCTCAGTCATTCTGAATTGACATTCTCAATGTGAAATAGTATCCCTGGACAAATCATCATGAGATACTATTTTATTTCAGTGGGGACCTCTTCAATCTGAGTTGAAAATCTTTTATTTCTTTGCTGAAATCTTTTGATTTCCTTTTAGATACAACCAGATAAATATAGCTAAGATAATTTGCAGCCAATGGCCCAGTGAATATGTTGAAGTTGATTTGAATTCTTGCAAGTCTCTTGTATGTCTGATTTTAAGTTATATGCTTATTTATTAGAGGCGAGAGACGCAAGAACCCTGAGGCATGCACCTCTTGTACTACCTGCCTAGTATTATTTTACAACATATATACATAAGTTATCCTACTTACAACATAATTGCCTAACTAAATAAAGGTAAAAACCACATTATATGAATATCACATAATGATTAATGATTCATAATAACTCATAAATAGTGTGCTAACTAGAACATCCATACATAATATCAAACGATATGCAACTAAGAGGCAAGAAACACTATTTACATGATAAATCATGTAACAACTTTAAAAAATTCCAAAAAGATTAGGAATAATTGGAACAAGTATTGAGCCTCTTGAGATGGAAAAAAGCGCAGAGAGGTGCATAGAGGCAAATTCCTCTTATCCAGCGCTTTAAATCACCTAAAAACTGAGAAAAATGAGGTGCAAGTGCTCAAGTCTCTGAGCCTCCGCGCCTCTTAACAACTATGGTTCTAGGAGTAAAATAAGCTTGAGTTGGGGGCTATCAATGAGCTCCTAACATCAAAGAACATTTAACATTTATAAATGTTTTCTGAAATCTAGTTTTTGTTAGGTTGTGTTAATACAATTGTAGTTTGTTGTCAACTTGTATGTTCTCTATCAATGTGAATCTTGTCTCTGGTAGGTTAAAGATAGTTTAAAAGGTGATCCCCGTTACAAGTCTGTCAAGCGTGATGAAAGGGAGAAGTTATTTAGCGAATATGTGGCAGAACTAAAGGCTGCTGAGGAAGAGGCAGCACTAAAGGCAAAGGCAAAACAGGATGAGGAGGTGAGATTACCGATGCTTCCAGTCTTCATGATTGATAATGCTATTTGGATTTTTCATATTATATATTCAAAGGTTGTCACAGGTGCTTAGAAGTCAGTTGCTTACTAATTTTGTGGTGTGTTCTATGATTATGAAAGCCTTTTAAACTTCTTAGAAATCAAGTTGATTGATTGTTCGGATTGTTTACAGCTCGGCGGCTGTTTACTTTTTATCTCTGTTTAATTATGTGTGCATTTTCACTGCTGTAGGATAAATTGAAGGAAAGAGAGAGAGCTCTGCGAAAGCGAAAAGAAAGAGAGGAGCAAGAAGTTGAACGGGTGAGACAAAAAGCTCGCAGGAAGGAGGCTGTTGAATCATATCAATCTCTATTGGTAGAAACAATCAAAGATCCTGAGGTATTTAAAATTCTTGATCTGATTATTTTCAGATATATATTTGAACTATATGTAGGTCATGTGGAGACTATCTGATTCTGTTTTCAGAGACTATGCCTAACATAGAGAAATTAATATACGGAATGTTAAATTTGCGAATCACTCCCACTGTCCTGAAGAACCATTTACACTATCCTCATTTGTTTTTTCCACAATACCCTACACACTCCCAAAAAGGAAGTAAGACATTATTCAATAATCACAAAAGTTACTTTAATTTCAAAATTGCCACCGTCACCTAACGCATAATATTACCTTTACACTTTATATATTTCCTAAAAATACTAAAAGCTTAACCTGTGGCATGTAAATCATGTTGTGTTTGTGATCCTTCTTAAACTTTTTTTTAACTTCTCCCTCTACATGTAGGCATCCTGGTCAGAATCAAAGCTTAAGCTGGAGAAGGATCCTCAAGGACGTGCTGCGAATCCTCATTTGGACAGATCTGATTTAGAGAAGCTTTTCCGTGAGCACGTTAAATCTTTACTAGAGGTATGCACTGAATGCTGGCTTTTCTTTGATATTTTCCACTTCGTCTATTGGTCTTATTATTTGCCAAAACATTTTCTCTATTACTTCATCTTTCTTCTCTCCTAATTTTTTGTCCTCTTTCGCAAATTGATCTGCCATATATGTTTGATTCACTAACCATTATCCTTGTTATCTTGCTATGATCTTTAGTATGTGGCTTCAATTCTATTTTCTGTTAAAGAGGAATATTTTCTATGAAACAATGTTAACGCACAACTTTTCCTTCATTCGTTGCTTGTTACCTTTCATTTTCCCTTACTCGATTTCTTGGCAATTCTAGAGGTGTGCTCAAGAGTTTAGAGGTCTACTGGCTGAGGTAATAACAGCAGAAGGTGCAGCCCAAGAAACTGAAGATGGGAAAACCATAATAACATCTTGGTCAACAGCAAAACAACTCTTAAAGAGCGATCCTAGATACAACAAAATGCCGAGAAAAGAAAGAGAGCCGTTGTGGCGTAGACATGCTGAAGAGATCCAACGGAAGCTCAAGAAGTCCCATGACCAAGGTGACAAGCCCGCGGAAGGAAAAAGTCGAACTTCTGTTGAACCGGGGAAGAACGTTTCTGCAGGCCCACGGAGACCACATGATAGAAGATAGCCTGCTTTTTACACCCCTTTTATTGAGATGGTAGCTAGCTTTTCTCCATTGCGCTTTCGATATACATCTTCCAGTACTAATCTACTCTACGGATTTGCAAAATATGTCGTGTAACTTGTGCCCAATTCATCCATAGCCTTTTTTTTTTTTTTTTTTTTTGTGGAGAGAGCAGGTAATATGGGACGAGAGAATAAATAAAACTTCTGAGCAAATTTTATTGTTTATAATGTAATTTAACAAATTTAGGACTCTCTTGGTTCAAATTTTGGGATGGTAATTGGTATTGATAATGAAAACCATCAAGGGTAATGTGGTAATGATAATGAGAATCATTGAGGGTAATGGTAATAAGAGTGAAGTTGATTGAAGAGGGTGATGATAGAGGAATTTAAATTTTCATTACACCAAACTAAGCATAAAGAATTAGAATTGAATCCGTACTCATTTTTTTTTTACTCTCACCTAATACCACTTACGTGCTTAGATTAGTATCAAAGGTTTAACATTTCTTTGCCACTCCTAACATTGGTATCAAAGTTTGAACATTTCTTTAAATTGTTTGGTATGATTTGGGAAATATTTATTTATCTACTATCAACTTATTTAAAGTAATCCTATAAGAAGAAAGCAGTTAGAAAAGATTTGTGGATGCGAGGACACGAGGTAAAAGCTTATAATTATTGAGTTGGTATTATGTGACGGTTTTACCATGAAATTAGAATAATTTAAAAATGAATTTATAAAAGCTTATTCTTGATGATGGATGCAGGACCTTCTCCCTCCCTCTCTGCTAGAATCTCGATGGGCCAATAGCACGTCATTCTCATTACTCAATCTCAGTTGTAGGCTTTCTTTTTGGAGCAAAATATGAAACAGTGAAAGAAAATGAAATTCTACCAAGTGTGAAGCATCATATATCAAATATTTGAAAAAACAAAGATAAATTCTTTCATATTTAATGTAATTAACCGTCTCACTAAATGCTCTTAAGTTTTAAACCTCTCCAATAGACAGGTAAGTATAGTATATAGAATCCAACAAAATTGGTCCTTGCATGCAAAGTAGCACACTAACTAAACCACTTGGTAATTTTCAGTAGATAGCAGAGTTCTCTGGGCAAACTTGGGTGGATTACGTCCTCCCAGTGGAAGTACATCACTCACCTGCACACAGTTAAATATATTAATCAGAAACCACAGAGTCGTGCCTACTTATTACTAGGTAAATTAGAAAGCGCGCATTCTCAGGGTAGGTTTTAAGCTATTCATTTCAATAGAATACATGAGCCAAGCAGTTGCACCGAAATTGTCTCATGCTAACTCATAGAAGGGTTACAAAACAGTAAAACAATATGCTTGAGCTCTCCTAATAATAACTTCCTAACAAATCAAAGTTGAATTGGGTAGGGTTTAGGATGATTAACTGTAAATCCAGACTAGCTTCTCCAGATAGACTAAGTTTCTACTGGTTACAAGGTATTTAAAGTACCAGACTTTAATAAAAGACAGGAGAAAACCTTATAATTGCTGAATGTGCTCGTAGACGTAAAGCGCACGGAAATTGGGAAAAGATATGATGTATCCACAGCAGGAATAACAAACTCCATAGATCCGCTGCAAAGAGTTTAACATACAAATTAACAAAAAATCACAATAAAATCACTTTCAAGGTGAAAAGGAGTAACTTCATTGTGAACTGACCTGCGATTTGAGTTATTAATGAGTACAATGGACCACTCCAAAAACGACTTCCTAGAATCATATCTGCAATTCATATGATTGAAATAATCATCTTTATTAAAATGAATAAAACACCATAAAATAAGTTTACTCATCCCAAGCTATCTTAACCCTGAACCATTACATTTTTAGCACAAATATGATTATTATTTAACTAGATATACAAAAGGTTTTCAGCCAGTTTTTCCGTACAACCAAAAAATGCAATATCCTCATTAGCTACTAATTCAACGCACATAATATTACATGAGGAGGACGGGGCAATCTAAGATTCATATTATAAGTTACACTATGATCGGCACATTAACCTAAATTTAATTATTCATAAAGTTAAACCTCTTCTCATTCATAATACCAAAACCAACACCCACTATCATTATTCACAAGATTTCCGAATAACAAAACCTCGAGCCAAAACTCTACTTGAAAACAATAATAACAGAATGCTAACATGAATTAAGATATAAACCAATGAACCCTCACCTCCACTCCCCATCAATCTGTTGTACTCTTGGTGCCTCAGAAAGAGCCGGAAGAGGAATTGAAATAACCACATTTTGTAGATCAAACATTGAAGAAGCTTCATATTCCAAATTCACATAGGTTTCTTTGCCAGAAATAGAAGGCCAACAGTTAACTGCAATTACAAATACGTGTAGTAGACCATAAATAAATCCATCTACATTTTTTGTTTATTTGAGTTTTAAGATAGATGATTGAACAAAACTCACTTGTCAATGGCACAAGTGATTCATCTGCACTTTGCATTCTCCATCTCAACAAACTAACACCATCACCAGCAGGAAATGGGCGATCTGGATTCTTGAGACCCAAAATATTTTGGCTAGAAAACAATTCCTTATTAATGTTGGGGTGTGTTTTTGGTACAATTCCTGGATTGTCACCAGATTCAATCTGAATGAACATTAAAAAATACTCAGATTTGTGCAATGTGAACAAAACCAAGACAGTTTTTGAAATTGAAAGCAACCACTCATCTGTATAAAAAAACAGAGCAGGTTAGAGGAGAAAAATGTAGAACCTGAACTTGGATGAATCCATCATCTTGGTTAAGTATTTGGAGGGACAACATTCCCTGCAAATCGAAATTACCGATGCCACCATCCCGTTTTAATGTTATATTTAGCTTTTCTTCAACAGTTAAAGTAACCGGATCACTTGGCGGAAGAGCAGCTGCTTTGGACTGACCAACACTAGGTCTCACATCTTCAACAATCACTTCACCTTCAGCTTTAAGAGATTCCAAGAATTGGTTTGTCCTCTGTGTTTTCACAAGCTTCATGCCACTTTTTGTTGGAGCTGAAGCAGGTGCTGGTGGTTGACCTAATTATAGAGACAGAAAAGAAAGAATCAAACTGATTATATAAATCAATTTACCTTGAATTATATTGCTAAAATGCATTTCCCTTAACCAAGAACAACAAACAGATCATTTAATAGCTACAAGTTACCGATAACCATCCAAATTTCATAATCTAATCTAATAAATAAAATTTCAACTGAGAAATATTACTAGACTGATTCATTGTGACTCATGAAGCATAACCATACAAAAGTACAATTACAATACATCTACATCAGATAATTCCACGAACTGAGTTCATCTTATAAAGAAGGCCATAGTTATGTGACATGTTCAGGTGATACAATAGCAGCATGCAAGGCAAAGAAAATTTAATTAGACAATAGATACTGTAATCTTTCACCTAAATCAATGTCTAAACATGTCAATTTTCAGTAACTTACAAGTTGGGTGTAAATACTAAAGCAGTTTGATCCTTACTAATTATCAAGTAGCTTTACATTTTAATAAGGACAAACCTTTAGGCTTAGTGTAAGATTCCACTTCAGTGCTCAATCCAAAGCCAGAAACATTTCTAAAACCACTTGTGTCACTGCCAAAGCCAGTATCAATTCTTTCAGAATCCATACTTTGCAAAGACGTATATCCACCCCTCTCAAGCCTATTCTTTTCAATCTAGAAAATTTACAAAATAAGTTATGTCAACTCATGATCTGCAAAATGATAGAAGAAAACTATAAAACTTGACCTTAAATCAATCACCTTGCTTTTGTCAATCTCGCTAGCCTTCCGTATCATATGATCATTGGTTTCCTTGATTTTGCTTTGCAAGACTAAATTGTGCAACTTCTCTTCGTGACTTTCCATCTCACAATACTGTTTGACTTGTGCAACTGTGACATTTTCCTTGTGTCCAAGTGAGATGACTTCATCGAATGCAAAGAGAATCTCAAAAGCTGCCTTGCCAATACCCTCTTCATCTAGTGAATAAGAGTATTCAGGCACCTAAGGGTGTTAAAGAAAAAATGGCAGAGTACATAAGATGATAAGAATCACCAAAATGACTTCATATGAGAACGACATATACACTTTCAACTCTATTCCTAGATAGATTACGACAACTGTATCTTTTTCAATACAAAAATCTTACGGAAGAACAAATGCACAAACTGTATATTCAAGCAAACCCCAGCAATAGGGCAACAGAAACAATTCATAGCCAAACAAAGAAAAGGATACGAGTTTTGAGAGCAGCCTCAATGTCTCCAAATCCTCAAGAATGTTGCTTTGTTTATTAGTAACAAGAAGCAAGTACAGAGACTCTATTGGCTGATAAACATAGCGGACATTTTCAGTCTCAACATAGGTATGTTGTTTCCCTGTTCCAACCAATTTAGGGAAAGCTGCAAGGTATCCCTCAATTCTTATACGAGACATGTCAACAAACTGCCTCGAGACAAGTACTGCAAAGAATGAGAATCATACAGTTAGGTATGCACGCAATCCTTATTGCATACACTAACAACAAAATTGATCGTGGGAAATCAACCTAATGTGCACAAACTTTACTAAAAGTAATTGCACATAAAAGAATTAACAAAAATAGATCATCAAAAATTAGATCAGCACAATCAAAATCTTATTTGATTGTTTGAAAATACAATTAACGTGATGATGACTGATGAGTAATTCAACTCAGGGCCCAATGACCATAACCATGACTCAAAGCAAAATTACCAAAGTCAATTAAAAAAGAAAAAAATTTCAACATGGATCTTAAACAAATGCAAAAAAAAATAATAAATTATCAGTTGATCTATGCAATGCAATCACAACTGAAAAAACAATACTCCCCTACATATCAACATATGTTCTGCAACCAAACAAATTAATAAGCAAGTACATACACCTAATATTCTAAAGTAAATCCTAAAGAATTGATGCCACATTCCACCAATTAGAGTGAGAAATTAAATACTAAAATGGCTAAATGAAATGATCAGATCCGCATATCTAAGTTACTTGTGCAAAATCAGAACTAAAAATTGAAAATAAAGCCTTAGAAGCCCACCTTTGCCAGGTTTAGTTACAAAGGAAGCGATAAGTACAGTCTGCATAGTAGATCACAGGGTGATAGTGAGAAACACAAATAAAGTAAATCAAAAGGACATAAGAGGTCTTTTTAAAGGAAGAAAAACTGAAGAAAACTTACCATCTTGTTCCTCTCAATTCCACCACACCCTGATCAAGAAAACGGGGGATTGGGACGAATACGGGATCCGAACAACACCTGCAACGTCATAAAAGGATCTTCTGAATTTGAAATGTGACGAAAAGCAGAGCGTAAAAAAAATACTGCACCCAAGTAATAGATCTGTGTGTTCAAGAAAAAGATCCAGATCTGAAGCGCTAATTGACGAAATTCCAGATAAGGCCACAAATTACAGTTGGTATTCAAAATTTCCACAGCCTGTAGTGTGGATTCTGATAAAAACACCCAATGAGAGTGGATCCAAACCAAAATCTATGGAAATCAGAGGAGTTTTGAACGGATCGGTCGCACAAATCCGGTAGATTAAATGGTCATTACCTGGACACACTAGAATCGTAGATCAAATTGAGAAGGAGAAGAAAATTCGTCAGAATGCTTTGATTGTATTATTATATATGCCATTTTCCCAAAACATTTTCATTTCGTGATAACATTTTAATAAATACTTAGATTTCATTTTATTTTTAGAAAATCTGAGAACATAATTACCTTTTCAACCCATATATACACCCGGATTCACGAAAATTTAAATTCGTAATTTATTTTTGGAATGAATGATTGATCATAACTAGGTTTTAACATGGAGCGGTGTTAACGAAGAGAAAAGTAGTGGATTCCGAGAGATACGACGTCGGAGGGGTGCACAGTAAAGCATGGTTGGACTTGGACTCATTTGTTCTGTGCCTCCTACTGGGTGAATAAGTACTGGATGAACCAATAAGAAATCCTTTCCCTACACCAAGGGACATTGCCTTCCCAACGGACCCGCTCCCGCCGCCGCCGCCACCGTCGTCGAGCTAGACGTATACACCGTCAGCGCAGCGGCGAGACCCGGCCAAGCAGACGGCTCTGAGGGCATGCAAGCTGACGCCGTTATGCCTGTGGCCGTTACAGACGGTGCATGCGCGAGCAGCTCACAGGGGCTATCTGCCGAGGATCCGGGTCGAATCGGATCGGGCGGGTCTGGATTTCTTGCCCCATATTCGTATGTGTGTGTGGATATGAGTTGACTGTTCGGGCTGATAGTCGCTCTATAAAAGATTGTTTTTGTTGAGCAATTTTATCAACTTTTAAATATAAAGTAATTTATTTACGTTATGTGAAGGTGGATGCATTGAAAAAAGTTAGTATTTATTTTGAAAGTTTTACAATATTTAGATGGTGAAAAGTGTAATCTACAAACAAAAAAATTGTGAATAGCTTAGGATGTACTACAGGGTACAAGGGAGTAGAGACCAATTAAAAAATAGAGGGAGACTTATTTTAGGTAAAATGCATATCCAATTATTAAGAAGTAATATTAAAATTAATATTAATACTAATGGAACAAAATGTATTAATTAGGTACAAAATTTTATTGTAGAAACCCAATTTTACCGTATTTATTGCCTAATCGCTGCACAATTAATAACAATTCATCTTTTTTCAAGTAAAAAAGACTATAAATATGTTGCACAATTAGTTATAATTTTGCACAACGTTTGAATAAGGTTGCACAACCTAATTATATGTTATTTTGTAAATCATATTTCTTGTAAACATACGCAACATGGTTAGTTATCAAGGTATAATTATAAGAAGTAAATGATTCTCTGGACATAAAATTATGTCAAGGTGTTATTTGATATAAACCATGTTATGTTTCAATACATTAGATTGTAGTAGTTTATGCTGCACAATTAATTACTCCCTCTGTCCCAAGTAAATAGCAACATTTTCTTTTTGCACGTAGATTAAGGAGTATTATTATTTTATGTAAAGTGGGTAGGTGTATTAGAGAGGTGTGATGGGTAGTGGTGGGCCATTGATGGACCCTTTTTACTAAAAGAAGAAAATAATGCAATTTGGATGGAACGCCCAATATAGTAAAATGGTGCAATTTTGGTGGGACGGAGGGAGTACATTGCTGCACAACTTCTTAAAATGTCTGCATAATCTATTATATGGTTGCATAATGTGCACTATCGGCATGCATTTTTCCACGCCCTCTTATCATAGCTCTACCTCTGCTGAAACTGATGAAGCAACGGAAGAACTTTTTAATGTAGTAGTCGTTGTTGACACCGACTCTGACAGGCAGGGCATAGTCATGTTGTCGCATTTGGTGGAGAAATATGGTTTCGTGATGGTGACGGCTTCAATGATATGGTATCACATGGGGTTTGTCTCGCCTAAAAACCCAAAAAAAAAGGAGATGCAAGATGGGATATTAACTTAGGTGAAGTTATGATTGGACTGGCGGGATGGGATATTAACTTAGGTGAAGTTATGATTGGACTAGAGGATTCTGAAATTGATATCTTGGACCTGATGCGCAATCAATCAAGCAGACCGCTCGCTTTTTTGCCGGAGGCTGAAGGTGAATGCTCTTATGATTTTGATGATTGTCGTGCACCACCGTTCCGCTTCAAATTCGAATCCGCTCCGCTTCAAATTCGGATGGAAGGGATTTATGTAATTTGTGCAAGTATGAGATTTATGAAAGAATTTGGGCAAATCTTTCTCAAATTTGGTATGAGATATTGAAAAATCTTTTAAGATGAGGAAAGAAAAATAGATAATATATTGAAATTTTATTTTAATTTGAATATTGAATTAATGTTATAATAGTCATATCATTATATTTTTTTTATCTATTAGTAATAATTTAGGTTGACCGTATATTTAATAGCAATAATATTAACTAATGTGTACTGAGTAATTATTCCATTATGAATTAAGGTATAATAGTTTAATAGAAAAAAAAATCAAGCGAAACAATAGGGGATTTCAACTGCCTTAGTATACGTGCAAGTCTCAGTTGGCTCATTCAGCTAATGCTAATTCATCCATGAATTGTGGAACCCATCTTTCTCCCACTCTCTCTCTCATATTCTGTTAGGTTAAGCCAGATTTTTATGTTAAGCTCACACAGTGGTAGGTGTTTAGTAAGTATTTAATTGGAAGAGAAGAAGTGTTTAGATTAGATTTGAAGTGATGGGGTCACGATGGGGATATTCCTACAATTACAGGTTCCGTAATGTGGATATTAGCGAGACGTTTGCAATTTCATGGTCGATGAAATTCATCCCTAATCCCTACGTGTTTGAGGTGAGAACAAATTTCATCCTTGAGGGTGTGGGTAAGAAAAGAAAACTACTGGATTCCGAGAGATACGACGTCCGAGGGGTGTACGATAAACCATGGTTGACCCCAACTACGATGTGCCCCATACTCGGTGAGAGGCTGAATGAGTACTGGATGACCCAAGATGAAATCCTATCCTTAGTCCAGCTCCCGCCGCCGTCGTCATCGAGCTGGACGTCTGCACCGTCCGGGGGCAGGCCAAGGCGAGGGCTCTCAGGGCATGCAAGCTCACGCCCTTATGCCTATGGTGGTTTCAGACGGCGCAGGTCCGGTACATGACCGACAAGCTCAGGGACTATTTGGTCTCGCTGCCGAGGGTCCGGGTCGAGTCGGATCAGGCGGGTCTGGATCTCTTCTGCTGGCTCTGCTACGAGAGCTCCTTCATTGGGGATGAGGTGATCACGCTGTGGTGCAGGTGCACCTTGTGTATACTGGACAGGCTGCTCCATAATAATCACTGCCCTAATCCCAATTGCCGACGCCCCATCTATGACCCCACCTTCTTGGATTACCCCTTTGTTGAGATGGGCTTTCAACCCAGGATTTATTGCGGGCCTGATTCCGACTCCGACCCCGACGATTATTAATTTACCACTCCTTTCATCCCACCATCATGTTTACGTGCTAGCTGGACCCCAGGTCTCAACAAATCGTTAATTTCTTATTTTTATTTTAATTTACTGTCTAACATAATTCCTGATTACTCTATCAATCTGAGAGTGATATTCTTTTAAATTAAATTAAATTAAATAAATTGTATTTTGAGTTATTGAATTGTGGATAATATTTTTAGGTTGTACACATTATCGGTTAGATTAACTATTTCATAAAGGATAAAACTTGTGCACACATGAGACATCGTGTGCCCAATACCTTTAAAAAAAAATTATAATGAAAGTATTAAGAAAGTAATCATTTTTAGGGTATAATAGTATTTTTTGTAATAAATAAATGATAAAATATATTAGGTAGATATGATTTTTTTAAAATAAAAATAGGTAATTTATAGTGTGCACCTCACACTCTACAAAATCTAAATTGGGAAAGTTATTTCCAAGTTAAATTCATTTTTTGCCCTATAATTAAGCAAACTTCAATTTTTACCCTAAAAAAAAATAAGTAGTTCAATTTTGCCATATAACTAACGAATCATTTCAATTTTTGCTCAATTTTCGCTAGAAAATGCAAATTTCACCGGAATCCACCACGTCATGCTTCACTTTGGGAGTTTCCGGCTGGTCAATCCGACGTGGCAATTTTGACTTTTTTTAGCCTAGAGTTAAATCATTTTTTGCCCTGTAACTAAACAAAACTTCAATTTTTGTGGTTCAATTTTTGCCATATAACTAACTAATTATTTCAATTTTTGCCCAATTTTGAATGTTTTTTTAATTTCTCTTATGCGCATTGTGTTTCAAAGCAACGAGTACAGGTATATTAAAGGGGGTAATTTTTTATTTTTTTTTTAACTCAAGCGTATTAAAAATTATCTTTTCTGTCCACAAATTTTAAGTAATGGAAATACTCTTAATAAAACTGAAACTAAATAATGTTCTGACCACCATGTCAAGCTTTAAATTTGTAAAAATAAACATTAAAAGTAAATAAAAAATTGTTAAAAAATGGTAAAAATTATAATTTATAAACGTCAAGTGTATTTATATATTTATGGGCAAGTAAGAACACCGAATACATTAGTTTTTTAAAAAACAAATACCCGTTGTTAAAAAAAAATACCTAAAGAATTTTTTTTTTTCGAAAATTAGAGAAATTCGGTGTTTACATTCATGGGTTCAAAATTAAATTAATAATAATAATAAATTTTTTTTACCCTTATCTTTTTTAGGGCGAAAATTGGGCAAAAAATAAAATGATTCGTTAGTTATAGGGCACAATTGAACTACTTATCTTTTTAAAGGCAAAAATCGAAGTTTTGCTTAATTACATGGCAAAAAGTGATTTAACTCTAGGCTAAAAAAAGATAAAATTGCCACGTCGGATTGACCAGTTGGAAACCCCCAAATTGAAGCATGACGTAGCGGATTCCGGCGAAATTTGCATTTTCCGACGAAAATTGGGCAAAAATTAAAATGATTCGTTAGTTATAGGGCAAAATTGAATCACTTATCTTTTTTAGGGCAAAAACCGAAGTTTTGCTTAGTTATAGGGCAAAAAATGAATTTAACTCGTTATTTCCTTTTAAATTGGGAGTATATAAGAAGATTTTAGTTTTATACAAACGAATTTGGATATCTCCATTTTAGGGATGTCAACGGGCCGGGTCTAGGGCGGGTATCCAACTATCCGGACCCGATTCGTTTTAAAAGTGCCCGCCCCGAACCCGCATGGGTCTTATTTTTTAGACCCAGACCGAAACGGGACGGTCCGCCCGTTCTCTTTTTTATTTTTAATTTTTAATTTTTTTTATAATTTTATCTACCTCTCTCAATTTATCATTCTTCATAACTTTAAATAATAATTATGTTAAAAATTAAAAATAAAATATAAATAACAAAATAATCATAAAATTAGTATTAAACTAATGAATTTTATATGATTATTGAAATAAAATATATAATAAATATATTTTGTACGGATCGGGCCGGGTACCCACGGGTCTGGAGTAATGCCCGGTCCCAATCCATTTCAAAATAGGTCCGGGGAGGGTCTGGGCCGACCCGAATAGTGCGGGCTGGACCCAAATTGACACCCTATTCCATTTACTTTTACTGTTATCTAAATTTGGTCAATTCCTTTTAATATAAGTCATTCAATTAATATATGCGAGTATGATTTGCCAGGTCGTGAAAAAAAAAAATTTAATTAAATAATAGTGGGTGACATACTTAAGTAGTGGTTGGTGAAAATGATTAAAGAAATTTGACAGAGTATAAAATGGAGATCAATATCCGAATTCTATACAAATATTCTTATAAATTCGATTTATATTGTTTATAAATTCGATTTACATTGCTCACAAATCGGATAACTGCAACCCCTCAAATAAATTCACATAGACAAGCTCTAATCACTTCCCCTAGGTCGAAATGCTACAATCCCTCAAAAGGATCAGCCATGAAAAACAAAGTCTGCCACCAATAAAATTGCAAAATAGATCATTTTTTCATCATTCTAAAATGCCTAAAACTTGTATGCCCGTGCACATAACATATCTATTTAAAATAAAATGTTATATCTTTTTATACTTTGTGCACCTGGAAACACAAGAGACAAACTATTATGAAATTCTAGTAACATGGATATTTAAATAAACTAAAACTTAAACATATTAGTTAGAAATTGAAAATTATAAATATAAAACTAAATAATCTAAAATAAAATAAAAAAATTTATAACTTGAAATCAAAATAGTGAAATAACTAATGTTTCCTTCCTTCTCTCCCGGGTCGCTTCATCCATATTAAAAGCCAAACTATCATTCATTACATCATTCATTACCAAAATAAATTAATTTTTAAAGAGTATAATGTATTGTGACTCCTCGGATAGGAAAAAATTGCAGTATCCTAAATTAAAAGGTAGTATTTTTATTTTTTTAATTTAACAACATATCTATTCCTATCTTAACTAACAAAAGTACTTTTTACTCCAATTAATTCGAGTAATGTAGTATTTTAACTCTAAAAAGGGTTAATTAAAGAATTTACAAATACTTAAATTCTATGATCCCTTTCCAATCCTATATACTCTATGTATTAATAGGATGTTTAAATTGAGGGAATTGCAGAGTTTACAAAGATTTATAATGTAAACCGATCTACAAGAGACTAACTCTAAAAAATTACATTAATAATTTGTATTACTCTAAAATTACATTAACTTGAAAAGCTCGAAAATTGCATTATAATTGCATTAAAATTACATTAACTCTAAAATTACATGCTTATGTAAATTTTTTTGGATAAAGCTCTTACCCATTACAATATAATTTTCTTTAAAAAAAACAGTAACTTGAAAATTGCATTACTCAAATTACTCCAAAATTACATTACAGTACTCGCAATACTTGAAAATTACAATTTTCGAATTACTCAAAAATTACATTAACTCGAATTATTAACTTTAAATTTACATTAATTCGAAATTTTCATTATTCGAATTATTAATTCGATAAATACATTAACTCAAAAATTCCATTACTTGCTCTTATAGATTTTACTCGAACTTATTTCGAGTATATATAGATTAAAATGTCTTTTTGGTAGAGAAAGAGTTAAATTTGAAATTAGAATAGAAAATTATTTGGTTATATTAAATGGGGCATGTCATACATTATTTGCGTATTCCCATAATAATCTTACTAAAAAAGTCTCTAGAATTCTTTTCCTTTTACTTTTTAGAATATTGATTAAGGAAATTATTTTCTACTAATTACTTTCTAGAATATTACAGAGATATAGCTATAAATAGGAGCAGGAGATCATAGAATTTTAATAGAGTGAATCGAGGGGAAGATAAGCGTGAAAGTAAGAAGTAGCTATAGATAGAAAAGAGAAGTGTAATTGCCCAGTTAATTGAATTAGTTAATCATTAACATTTCAGTGAAATTATATTGCAGTTTCAGTTTCTTTATGTATAAAATGTTCGTTTCGTTTGTTTCCATTTTGATTTCTGTAGACCTTTTTTTTTCTCTTTTAATATGCATAAAAATATTTAAGTACGTCATTTATTTCTGGTTTACATTAATCCTTCACATTCATATTTTATTGATAATAAAACTTTTAGTATTAATTTGAAATCATCAAACTTTTTTTTCCCTTTAATTAGCTCTTTCTTACCAAAAAGAACATTTTAAAAATTTTAATTAATTTGAGTAATATTATTTTTATATTAAAATATTAGTATTACTTCGTATTTGACCTACGCTCACAAGAGTGGTGTTTATGATGTAGAATTATATAGTGAGTGGTAATAAATTAATTTGGATGAAATGAAAGTATAGGGATTTTTTTCAAATCATTTGCTATGCGTAACTTTTGAAAACCTTTTTAGTTTAGTGAAAACTATGATATTCACATTAATTCAAGATGAATCTAACTTGAAATTTGATTATATTAATAATAGTATGTATAATCCAGATGCAGATGGTCACATTCCTACCCTTTTGAGCCATGATCTTATTTTTAATGTTTTTAATGATGTTACTCTCAACTAACACACAAAATTTAATTACTTTATACAAAATAAAACTGTAAATTTAGAATTTGAAGACGTGAGATGTCAATCATATATTGATTAATCATTTATGATTTTTTTAATTTTGTGAGGTGACGACATATTACTGATAAGATGATTATGAGAAGGTTATGAATTCGAACCAATGGATGCGTTGTTAAAAAATTTATTTACCTTTTTTTTTCACTTAAATTTTATTTATCATTTTTTCCACTTTTAAATAAAATTTCTTAATAGGGTTGGATTATCATTTAAAAAGCTCATTGATTTCCATTTTATTTTATAATTCACACGCATATTTTCAATTTTTAAAATTAAGATGTGGTTCATCATTTCACTTTCAATTTTAAGATTAAAGTGTGATTTTTTTTTTAACTTAAGAAGATTAAATTACCCAATATTACATATAACATGTTGGATTAGAATTTGGCGGGTATAAAAATATTTGAGATTATATAAAGTTACGCATTAATTAAAACATTAATTAATTAGCAGGGGAATTAATTGGGAAATGGTGGAGTTTCAATCTTTATGCCTAACTTTATTTTTAAGGTTCTAAATAACATAATAACAAATAAATAAATAAATAAATAACTACTCATATATAATTTTAACGTTTTAAATAACATAATAACAAAAAAAAGAAATCTATAAATAAATTAGTAGAAAGAAATAACCAAAAATTACAATAACCAGAAAAAGTAATTTCTCTTGTATCCGTGGGAAAACTGATATATATATATATATATATATATATATAGGCTAAGAGCAGCACCTCAATGAGGTGCTTAGCCCGGACAATTAAAAGTGTGTAGTTTTGAAATTGGGATTTGTTATTTAAATTTTGTTTTCCTTTTTTCATTATTTCCTTTTGATTATATTGATCTCACAAGTTGCTGCAAATTTCCATTCTTCTTTCTCCTCGTTCTTGGGACATATGTCATCTAAAAGTAATCGCTAAGTTTGATAAGCTTATTAGAACATTCATAATAAATGCTTGAATTCAAGGTGGAAATATTGATTAGTAGGTATGCATCTAGCATATTTAGTCCATGAGAACATGTACACTTTAATATTATAATGATTTGTACATGTCCTAGTAATAAAAGTTCAAAAGTGCAACTGCATTTGAAGATAGCATTCAAAATTTGTGCATGTAGTTCTTAGTCTTGCTTTATGTGTTTTGGTGATGCCTGTGCTGTTTCCATCGGACATGGGAGGATTCTTTTACCTGTTGTTGAGATGCTTTCTTGTGTGTTGCATTCTTGACTTGTTGGTTCGAAAGCTTGAGATGTCTGAGGTGCATCTTCTTGTTGGAGGTATTTCATCACTATGTAGCGCTTGGTCTTTTTACTTGGATTTATTGTTGCTGCTCTAATGTGGAACAATAGGGGCACATTGCTGTATTTCTCACATATTTGGTCAGTTACCTGTGTATTCTCCTATTATGTATGGATATTATAAAATTAGTATATTAATTGCTTGTGAACAGAATAAATCATAGTTGAGTTGTTTACCTGTACCTCAGCCTCTGCTATTTCTTGTCCTGACATACCCAAGAATGTTTCAGCTTCGTTGTTCTGCATGACAATGTCTAAAGTCGCTCCTGTGTCGTCGTGGAGTTTTGCCTTGAAGCTGACGCTGTTTATATTTATAATGTTATGGAGATATTGTATTGAAAGAATGTCATAAATTTTATTAAAAAAGTGTAAGGGTTTCTTACATTGGTTTTCCACAGGAGAAAATGTTATTGCAATATAGGCAAGTGAACTCGATGCCGTAATTTGCTCCACAAGACTCTGAACATTTTGGGCATACAAGATGGTGAAATTGTTGTTGTGGCTCTGTTATTCTTAGTGTTGCTTTCACCCAAAATGATTTTACCTACAAATGAAATATAAGTTAGTTTATGGAAGTGTTTTTGAGATTTAAAGGAATGTGAGAGTTGTGTGCATAGTGTTTGTTCCACCTTTTCTGGCAAGAAGGAGATTTCAGCGATAGTTTTGATTTGAGACGGATGGGGTTGGTCATTGTTTTGGTGCTCCTTTGCATAAAGCCTTTTTTCAATTATCAACTTGACATATGCTTTGTTTTTTTGCAACCTGGAATGATAGTAACAATTAATTTTATATAAATTAGTGAAACTAAAGGACACTAACAAATAAAAGGGAATATGAAAAACACAGCAATAGATCACAAGAGAAGAATTAGGACTGATGAATATCACATATGGTGGAGGTATTATAATCCTTGTAAAACAAAATAGGTGAAATGCAGGGTGAAATTCATGTGTAATATCTCATCTTATTAAAAATCAAATAATATCACCAAACGACGTGCCTGCTGTCAATGTAACATTTAGGCACAAGGAATCTCATAGTCAAGTTAAACATTACATGAACTTAAATAACTACTTCTACTGGAGGCATGTGGAATATTCTTAAAGTAATTCTCAGAATATAAGAAACCCAACAATGATGTCTCAAGTTTCACAGATTCTAATTCTTTACTTCAACTCATTGACAAGAAATCAAACAAATAGTGAGTTACTCTCTCCATCCTCTACCACCCATCTCGCAATAAAACGTCCTCAAAACCATGAACCAAGAATTAAGAAACTAAATTTGCGAATTATCAGCTGTGTAAACAACAGGCTATGTACAAATTCAAGAAAATTTTTGTTATTGAAACTAAATGTTACTATAGTAGCGCAAGATTGATTGAAACAATTTATTTAGTGTAAGATGAAATTAAGTTTGAGAGGGAATTTTTAATACCATTTGTTTAACTCCTCTGTTTCTGGCATTGGAGGATCGAACATAATAGTGCTATTTGGTACTGATCCAACAGATAAACCTGTATGAAGATAATGTTGTTAGATTATGGTTCTTTTTTTAGTAAGAAGGTTAGATTTTAGTTTTACCATGGAAGGTGTTGACTGATAGACGCATGGCTAAAATAATTGGCAGTTTCTGTATATTTTTTGTCAGCTCTGTTCCTTCATTTGGTAAGAACTCCTCCCATAGAGTAAGGATGATAGGCTTGCATCTGTGGGATAGTGAAAACTGTTAGTGTTATTATAGAAATTGTATTAATCTTTATATGTAGTTTGCTTACTCTTCATTGACAATAACAAAGTCCTTGACATTTCTTTTATATTTTTGGACGGTGCGCACTGGAAATGTGTGTATTACGCTACACAGCAAATCTGGAAAAGAAAAAACATAATGTTCAGAAACCGTAAGATAAATATTATTGTATTAGAATAGCAATATGATTTGTAGTTTGCTTAGGTACTTAGCTGATTCTTATATCTGCAAAAGTTGTGAGCTTATAAATGTTCTTCAAAGGTATCTTTTCTTCTTCTTTAGTTACAGGTTTAAGGAACATTTTCCTTGATATGATAATTTGGTAAGTGCTATCTGTGAAGCGGGGGATGTTGGCACCTATTTCTTTGACTATGGTGTTTCCAAAGTAATATGTTTTGTGCAACTGTATCATGTCGTTTAGCTTTTCTACGTCCTTATCATAAATGATACATTGAGTTGAATGGTTCTGCAGGTGTAGTAAGAAAGGTTAGAAATGTGGTATGTTAATTATTTTATGTGAAGGGCATATTATATATTACCTTTTCATCAATAATAGCAAGTTTCTGTTGTTTTCCTGATTTGGTGAGACGAATGGGGTTTTTTCTGTCACCAAGACTTTCACGATCCATTTTTTGCTGTTTTCATTTAATTTGTCGAGTGTAGTACACTTGTTGTCCATTGATCTGCAAGTAGAAATGTGTGAGTGGGAACATTACAAGAGAGAGAGAAAATAATGTCAGTTTCTCAATTTTGACATTGAAGTTTATACTGTTTCTATTAATATCACAATTAGAATAAGGGGAAAGAAGAGCAACCGTAGCATCAAGAAATGAAAGATATACGAAAAACCAATAAACACTAAATTCAACTAATTAAAGCAATGCAACCGTAGGACAATATGCATTGAATAGTTGTTTCCAAAATGATACCCAAGACGAACAATTATGAGATGATGCAGAATATTGTAACTTTATTGAAAACCAGAGATGTTATTGGAAAGTTAAACCTTGAATGCATGCAATGTGTAAGATTACATTTTTATTGTGTTATTTTTATAGTATTAGTAGCCACACATCACAATCTATTTCCTATACTAAAGCATTGTTCAAATCACAATCTATTTCCTATAATGAAGCATTGTTTAAAAGTAGAGATCTTTTCCAGAACTTATTTTGAGTGCATGCAATATATAAACTTTCATATTTACAATGCTATTTTACTATGTGAATAGACACATAATATAATTCATACAGAGTAAGTTTAAGTAATTTGATATAATCGTCCATTACCTAAGCCTGTAACGCTGAAATTATGGAGTGTGCAGAGTACGGGTAGTGAGCAGTAATGGAATACTTCTGAGATAACTCAATAATGGAGAAGGCAGGAAATATGGAATTAATTTCTATTTAATATGTAGTTGATGAGGTGTATAATTCGTTGACAAATGGATTGCATGCGTGTTTTATGATTTAATTTAATTAATTTTACTTTTAGTGGGAAAATTATCTGATAAACTTTGATATATCCCATTTTGTATTTTCTATATTTTTTTCTTTTCTTTTTATGAAATTAATTAATATACATTTATTCTCTATCCTATGAGAAAAATGACAAAATTAGAAATAGCATTTCTTATTTTTACTATTAATTTTATTCTTATGACGTATTAGTTTTTCTAAGCCCATCTCCAAACACAGTGCATTTTCACAATATGGATGGTGTCACTATCATTATTTCCGAACTCAATTAGAGGAATACATTAATAATAATTTAATTATAATATTAAGATTGTTAATAATAAGGTTACCTAGGATGCATCGGTCTGTGTTGTGAAAAATAGTATTCCGTATGTTAATTATAGTAACACCAATAAATTTAATAAATGTTATATGGAGTATATGATATAGGAGTATATGTTTAATAATTTTAATAATTTTTGAATTAAAGTATGGTATTTTTAAGTATTTTTTATCTTATGTGGTATATAATCTTAGGATTTTTTTCTTTATAATTATATATATATATATATATATATATATATATATATATATATATATATATATATATATATATATATATATATATTAATACCAATAAATTTAATAAATGTTATTTGGAGTATATGATATATGTTTATAGAAATACAAGAGAACGAAATTATTATAACGGAAAAAAGGAAATATTAAACACTTTATTGCTAAATCATTAGGCTTAAACACTTTATTGTTAAATCATTTAATATACTTAGGATAGGAGATAGGAGCTTAGCGAATCCCTCCGTTTATTTCTGCTTCAATATCAGCTGTGTAGTCCAACAAAAGAGGAAGTTGCAAATCTTTCTTAACCAATGAACGTAAGAGCTGCGCCGATTCCGAGTTGTTGAGAAATCTTTTAATAAGCTCCTCAACTTCTTTTTGAAATGTGTAGTTATAATAACATTGTGCACAATCAACACAATCACATGTGCACTTATTTTTCATGTTTTCTGCCATATAGGTAGATATAATATTGAATATAGAACAGCTATTTGTGAATGAGTATTTGATAAAGAGAGATGAAATGTTTTATAATGTTGGGGTAGTTTGGCAAAGTTACACATGTATAAATCTTTTACTGCATAACTTACACGTGTATTATTCCCTTGTCTATGTGTGCACTAATAAAGGGAGGACAGATTATGTATATTCTATAGCATCCACATGTTATGAGATATTATTACACGTGTTTCTTTCTTTTATTTGTCTACAGAAAATGGTGAATTTATTATTAAGACTTTGATTATACATATTTACTTGTCATAATTTTTTTTTTTGGTTTTCATCATTAATAAGGATACAGTATTTTAATAAAATATTAGTAAAAATATAGCATTGATTATTTAACTTTTGTCTTATTTATTTATTTATTTAATTAATTAAAGTCTAATATTTTAATAGCATTTAACCATATTATAGTAACAAGGGAAAGAGCAAAGGTAGAGTAAAGAACAGCTGCAGAGAAGTTATTATTAGAGAGAGATAAATTATTTCAATGTAGTTAAGGTTGTAGAGTATGTGTTGGTTGCTGAAATTAGTTTTTTTTCAAGTGTTTTATGAAAATATATAGTATTGAAAGTATTCTCTCTGATTTTAACGGTGGGGAATTTCAATTTTCTTGAATTAATTTTAGAAATAGAATAGAGAATTAACATTAAACAGTAAAGTGTGGATTTACCATTTTGGTCCTAAAAGTGCCATGTTGAAGAGCCTTCACGAATGCAGTATTTAACTCTAATGCCTTTGTATACTCTTTAGCTGAGGCCTCATATTTTCCTTGACCACCAAGTAATACAATATCAATTAAAGTATAATGATGCATGAAACCACAAAAGTTGAAATAAATTGAAATATCAAAGAACATAAAGAGATGAGTATCTAATTCATTTGCATGAGTTCAAATCAGCATGCTGATTGAATTCAAATATAATGGCTTATGAATTGTGTCATAATAAAATATAGTACATAAGGGGATGCGAGACATGGAATTGGGATACACAATCAAATGGCTTCACTTTTTTCTAACATTTCTAGTACCAACTAATTCATTCGGGTGAGACATCTTACGATGTCATGCCCACTATGATCTGTGCTAACTTAGCTGATTGCGAAGACTAAAAACAGAACAAAACATTTAAATAAGCAGAATAGGGATGATAATTATAGAAAATGTCAGGCATGAATATGGCACTAAAGTAGTATATGTTCTCCTTTCATAAAGAAGAAAGGGATGAATGGTTCAGCAGCAAAAGCATTAGGCAAAATTTTCCTTTATCTAATCATCATATATCAAAACTTACAATCCTTTCAAAAGATTAATAGAAATAAGATACTCATATCAAATTGCTGATAAGCATTAGCATTTAAAACGGCCCTTTCTCTTTCAGCTTTCTTCGATAACTCAAGAGATTATTCGACTATAATTGATGAGACTCAATAATTACTTAAAAGCGTATGAATTACGAAAAATAAATTTGAAACACACCGCCAAGAATTAGGAATAAGTTCCACAATGCAGAGGAAAAGCCATGACATCAGACAGACCATTACAACTAAGGAATATGCTTTGACTTTTTTATTTTATTTTATTTTTTGTTATTTTGAGTAGTTCATCTCTTTAAAAACGTGCGACAAACTTCATCTTTCCCCTTTTCTTTATGGTATTTTCACATCTTTATTATCCCTTCTCTTGTTTCAAGATGAACAAACACAAGACATATCAAACTCTTGACAGTTTTAAACATGTTTCAAATTACTCCAGCAAACACCAGGTTCTGATATTAAGTGTTGAGCACATTGATGAACTCAAGAGGACATCTAAAATAACTGTAAAACTAAAAGAAAACCACTCCTCTTTAGCAATATTTACCACCCTTCAATTTTTAGTCATCAAGAAACAAACAAAGCAATAAAAATGGCAGATGCGCGGGAAATGGTAACAACTTACATGCCATCCCCAAATTCTTCATTAACAATTTCTTTAATAGTCTCCTCGAAATGCATACTTCCTCGTGCAATCTGGAAAAATAGAATCTTTAAAGTATTAGAACTGTACAAGAGCAGAACATCACTTGGAAATTTCGCTTTCTATGATAACTCATCCTCCACACCCGAGGAATTTTACAGTAAAGGGTTGTGTTAGATTCAAATTTTTTTATCTTCCTTAACAGAAATGCTCCAGAGTCCATTGCAATGATTTGCAGCAAAATGGATGTGCTTGATCTTTTCTTTAAGCACATAAGCAATAGTAAGCAACTTAAACTTGCATCTTATAAGCTCTTAATAATTATTATAACAATAATAAATTAGCAAACATGTCTTGAGGGTGTTTGTGAAATACTTTTCAGCTTTTGCTTTTTTCCCTATGTTTTTAGCTTGCTTCTAGAAACTAAAAAGAGTATTTTTGAACACCAGCTTCTGCGTTTAAAACATGAAGCAACTCAACAGTTTTTGTTATATATATATATATATATATATATATATATACTTTAAAATAAAATATAATTAAACACCTTGTGCTCATAGAGTGCTCGAAGGACCGAACCATGTCGATGAGCAGCGTTCTGCGTCTTTTAATCGACCTAATAATAGTATGAGAAATTTTATTCAATTTCAATACATATTTGTCTCTCAAAATGTTGGCAATATTTTACTTTCGAAGAAAATATGGAGTCACAGTTTCATACTCCTACATTATTTTATTACGCTTAGTTAGAAAGATCATATATGTTGGCCTATTGATTAGTAAAAATAAATCAAACAGAACACTAAAAGAAAAAAAAATGTTAGATCTATAAACAGAATGAAAACAGGTAGAGTAGAATTGGAGCAACAACTCAAATAGCAATGCATCATTGCCAAACCATCTCACTCCCAGAAATCAGAATATCAACTCCAAATTCTTATTCTATATAAACAGATAAATACAGTCAGAGATAGTTATGACAAACAACCAAAAGAGATCAATTTCATGCAAGCATTTTTTACATCTATTGATTCTGTTGCAGGTATACAGTAACACAACGATTATATGTTGTCAATACTATGACCACACCATTGACAATTATCAACCAAAATAGCAAAACTGCAAGGTAGCTACAAGCTCTTGGTGATAGCAGGCATCTGCCAAGACGAAGACATACATACATGTGGAATCTCAACAAGTCAATAAGACTATTAGAATAGCAGACGTATCACTTTCCCTGTCAAAATGTAAGTGCATTTCACTTATTGTGCTTAAGTACTCACATAAAAATAAACACAAATAGACATGTTCCGTAAGCTTGATGCAGGAGATTATTTCGTTCATGCACTCAAAACAGAAATTATGTTGCTTGATTTGGAAAACGATGACCTATCTAATCTTCCATCAAAATATATGCTATATATCTCCTGAGGCTCTGTTATGGTATGGTAATGAGCAAACTTCATAAATGCCATCCTCAATTCATTCATCTTACTTGTCTCCATTTTTATTAGAATAAAGTTGTCATAATATATACCTTTATTATTGTAATTCATACAAGTCCAATCAATAATAAATCCAAGCCACGATTTATAAACATAAATAAGTAGTATTTAGAAATCCATAAATCTAAAATTAGAAAAACATGCAAGATAAAACAGAAAGAAAAAGAGTACATTAACAATGAAAAAAGGGTGTGAAAAAGAAAGAGAAGAAGAATCATTTCCTATAACAGAACTTACCTGTCTAACACCTAGAAGCTATGGCTAAGGGCTCCGTGAACCAACGGCGAATGTAAGCACGTCGGAGAAGGGGAAACCAAAGGAATGCTGATATCTGAAATCAGATATTGGAGAAGAATGAGACGAAGGGATTGAATCTTGCAGAATGATAAGAAGTAAAGAATCATCCATCCATCTAACAAAGACTTCAATCTAGCCATCATCAAAGCACAGTGTCAATTCCAATTCCAAGTTTCATTCCAAGATCAAGTATCACTCAGGTATATAGGGCTATCAAAATTCTAAGCTAAACAACATGATTTCTAAATAAATTTCTGCTAAAGCATTTCATAGTATCACTCAGGTATATAGGGCTATCAAAATTCTAAGCTAAACAACATGATTTCTAAATAAATTTCTGCTAAAGCATTTCATCCAACATATTGTTATCAATTCCAATTTCATGTTTCATTCCAAAATCAAGTATCAATTAGGTATTTAGGGCTATCACAATTCCAAGGTATTGTTATCAAAGGACAGAAATCAAAAGGGAAAACCAACTTACCTGTATCAATACCGAGAAGCTATGGCTAAGGGGTCTCGAACCAATGGCGAATGTAAAGACGTCGGAGATGGGGGGAACCAAAAAAATGCTGATATCTGAAATTAGATATTAGAGAAGAGTGAGAAAAAGGGACTAAATCCTATAGAATGAAAGGGAAAAAAAAAACAAACCTACAGATGAGGGTGAAGGGAAGATGCTCAACTGGCAGCACGGGATGGAAAAACCAGACTATGAGGCGCGAGCAGTGAAGACTTGGAGCAGGGGATGACGAGCGGTGAAGAAGCCAGAGGATGGCGAGCATGCGGTGAAGAGTTGGCAGGCGAGGAAAAGCGGTGGTGAAAAATCGAAAGCTTGGTAGCGGAATCGAAGAGAATGAAGAAATCGTTCACATACCTAAGTCTAAATTATGGTCTAATTTCGGAGATCCATGACGCGGAACACAACATGCAGCCTTAAATTTGAGAACAGGATGGTGGTGTCGGAGAGAGAAGAATTGTTCAAATCTCTATCCCTGAAGCGGTGGTGGTAGCGTTCGAGTCATCTCCTGCTTCGCCTCCACTGAATACAGAGAGAGAAAATACGGAGTGAAATGTTATGTGAGAGATCAGGCCACGTAGAAACGAAAACTAAATCACACGCCGCGTATGGAGGGGATAGGTGACCGGCAACGGGCTTGAAACTGGCCACAAACCAGTTCAAGCCCTATTATAACAGTAATATATATATATATATATATATATATATATATATATATATATATATATATATATATATATATATATATATATATATATATATATATATGGGTTCAAACTAAGTGCAAAAGGTAGATCAGAATTATCTGATGGGAGGTGAGTCATAAAATTAAATTAAAAAAAAAAGAATAGAATGAAAAGGGAAGAAAAAAAAAACCATAAAGATTTTTTTTTTAATTACTAATTTTGCATTAACAAGAAACAAGAATACGGTGATTTAAGAATTCTTTTTGTGTGACTATTGTTGGGTTCTAAAATAAACTTCATACTAAATAAATAACAATTGTATTGTATATTATAAAATTAAATTATTTCAAATAAAATTATTAAGCACTTATAGTTTATATAAAAATATTTTAAAAAGAAAAGAAAAAAGATCACAAGTGACAAACATACTAAATAGGAGTACTTCATTTATTTAAATAGTAAATTCGAAATTTTAAAAAATTGAATTTAATTTTTCAAAACGTTAGAAATTATATAGGTAATGTGAACATATATACTTTAAAAGCTTGTAAAAACAAACTTAAAATGAAATGGTTAATTACAAAAATTTTAAAATTAAAAAGTAAATCAACAAAATATTATTATTAGATCATGAAATGCTTTTTATTATTAGGGTATGAAAAATGAAGGAAAGTATACATTTTTTGTTTTAATTATGTATATAGATTTAGTGTTTAGGAAGAACAGATTTTTTATTTGGAAATGAAAGAAAATTAAATAAATAAATAGGTGGGATATGACGTGACAAATTCATTGGCTCAGAAAAAGTCAAAATTGTCACGTTGGATTGATCCACCGGAATTGAAGCATGATATAGCGGATTCCGGCGAAATTTGCTTTTTCCGGCGAAAATGGGCAAAAATTGAAACAATTCGTTAGTTATAGGGCAAAATTGAACCACTTATCTTTTTAGGGCAAAAATCGAAGTTTTGCTTAGTTATAGAGCAAAAAATAAATTTAACTCCGAAAAAGTTAGAAGTACTGAGAAGACGCTAATTTATTTGTAATTTGAAACTCTACTCCCGGAGAAAAGCTAGAAGCACCAGCACCAGCTGCATCCTTATCATTAACATCCTTATATTCGCCACCACCGTAGCTACTAATGGATGCCCCTGACCCTTCATTTGCAACTTGGGTCTCTAACTCCCCTGGGAAAATTAAAAGATAACTCAACAGGAAAAAGCTTTTAAATTAAAAGATAACTCAACAACATGCAGCATATCATCAACCAAATCATCAATTCAAGACAAATCATTACGTATCATCATTATTCTTCTTGAAACAAATATGAGTCAAGTTTTTTTAAATATAAAAAGTTACAATCGAGTCAAAATATATGTAGCAATTCAAGTAAAAAACTTGATTCCATAATAATTTCTTAAAAAAATTAATATCGTGTCAATATTAAGTTAATGATTTTTTCTTTTGACAATTTATACATGCTCTTACAAATGGGACTAAACAAAAATATTAAATCTAATAGGGCACCATAGCATATCACCCTTGTTTTATAGTTCAATCTCCCTAAGAAACTGAACCAAAATGATGGAATACCTAGAATATCCTATGAAACCCTCAAAACTGCATAATTTGTCGAATGAAAACTAAAAATCCTCAAAACTGCATAATTTGTGAAAATTGAAAAATCTAGAAAATCCTGAAAACTAAAACTATAAATTCTCAAAAACTGCATAATTTGCGGAAAATCTTTAATATTGAAAATTTTCGAGAAAAGCTTTCATGAAACTGGAAATTTTAACATACATGTTAAAAATAACTCAACAATATGCAGCATACCGTCAACCAAATCAGCTCTGCCACCCAATTTCATTCCGTACGTGGTTTATTCTTTCCTTTTTTTTTTTGGTTTCTCATCCTCCATAAGATTTTTTTGCAAGTAATCCATCGCTAGTTTCAGTTGTGTATCGCACCCACTGAAAATCAGATATCTTCCAATTGACTTTTTGGTGGCCAAAAGTGGAGGGGAGTCCACCCTCCCGAATCACAACAGTTGAAATCTGCACCCCTTTCCATCAAAAGCATAACAGTTTCGTATCGTCCGTTGATGACGGCGTTGGAGTAAGACCATTTGAATCGGCTCCGATCTGAGAAGCCATGATGGTCTCGAGGGAGATTACTGTCCAAGCAGGGTGTACAATGTCAAACTTTTAAGATTAATTTTTAATTCAATTTTAACTATTAAATAAAATAAAATAATTATTCTCAAAAAATAAAAAATAAAACTATGCACTACCAATTTTAACATATAAATGAATGTCCAAAATTCATCTAACCCATTGATTTAATGATTATTTGTAGAATATAGTTTTGATTTAATGATTATTTGTAGGATATAATTTTTTTTATATTGTGAAACATCAATAAAATATCAAACTTGAAATAGGAAATTCAATCCGCGGAAATCCCAAACAATATAGTAACTTTTATAATTAATATATATAATTTCAGGCAATATTGCAGATTATTCCATTTGAGTTCTATAAACTCCGTTCGGATTTCTTATTACATTTCATATTGCACCGTTTGAATATAATTGACACGTAGGATACGATAAAATAAAAATATAACTTAAAAAAAAAAAAATCAATCTGAAGAGAATAAAAAAAAATATAACCTAAAATAAAAATATCAATATAAAGGAACCTGCTTTTTGAATATGATTTACGCGTAGGACATAATAAAAAGACAATCACTAGCTTGAGACTGTCTTATTTTTGGAACCGGATCTGCCACGTCACATATTTTAAAGCCGGTCAAACCCAGTAGAACATGGGAATCTTGGCAGGGGAGACAGACGTGGTGGATATGATGGAGAGAGTGGATTCGAATGGAGATGGGCAGATTGATTATGATGAGTTTTGCAAGCTGTACGACTCTATCGGAGATCGAGAAATGGGAGACGACGATGTGGATGGTGGAGATGGGATTTGAGGGATGCCTTCAATGTGTTCGACGAAAATAAGGATGGTCTGATAACGGTGGAAGAGCTGAGATTGGTGCTTTCTTCTCTGGGATTCACATAAGGGAAGAAGTTGGAGGATTGTAAGGAGATGATCCGACAGGTGGACGTGGATGGAGATGGGATGGTCAATTTTCATTAATTCAAGACTATGATTAAAGCTGGTCTTATAAGGATCATATCGATTTCTTGATTAATGGGGTTTTGATCCGTTTTAGCTAGGGTTCTAGATTCATTCTTGCTTATTACATTATAACTTCTCTTACTAATCTGCTAACTCTTCTAATCTTTGTTTTATGGGTCGCACGTGCGAATGAAAGGTGGATGTATACTAATTACTTGATAACTTCTTGTTTGTTAGATCAAGATATAATAATATTTTAGATGAGAGATCATGTGGAGCTGGCAATAAAATTAGGGGTTTTAGTTGTTTATGTTGCTGCAAGTATTGTGTATCAAATTATATATTGATTAGTAACTCGAGGTCCATTAAATTAAGGTTGAAACTTATGAATGTTTTTTCACCCTTATCAGAAAGGTAGCAACTTTGATATGGTGGCAATTGTGATTAGAAATTATATCAATGCATAAAAACATCATTTGGAGTTGAATTTTCTGGATCACATGTCTCTGATCAATATTAGGGACTAAAGTTTTATATCAACTTATTTAAGTTTTGATCTGAATTTCTTTACTTGTACCTACAGTTCACCATGCTTGGTTCCATCTAAATAAGTAACTATGTTATATCAATAGGACATTCTTGCATTGCAAGTTGATGACATGAGCCCAAAGATTACTCTTTGGAAGTAATTAAATCACTCTTAGGAATTAATTAGACTATTATTTGAAATTAATTAAATTGAATGCAATCAATGCTTTGTTAGATTGCTCTATAAAAATAATTAGGTTACTCCTAGGAATTAATTAGATCACTTTTTGGAATTAATTTAATCACTTTTTGAAATTAATTAAATTGAATGCAATCTATATGTTGTTAGATTACTTCATAAAAGTAATCAGGTTGCTCTTTAAAATGAGTTGTGTTACTATTTGTTTTGAAAATATGATTTTCTAAAAATATAGTCATGTGAAAAATTAATTATATGGAATTAACTTATAAAAATAATTAGGTTACTCTTTAGAACGAGTTGGGTTACTCTTTCGAATAAATTGGGTCACTCTTTGATTTGAAACTCCGATTTTTTAAATATATAGTAATATATAGTGAAAATTTATTTTTTTGGAATTCACTCTATAAAAATAATTAGATTACTATTTAAAATTAATTGGGTTACTTCTTATAATAAATTGGATTACTCTTTGATTTGAAACTCCGATTTTCTAAATATATAGTCATAGTATATCGTGAAAAAATAATATATGAAATTAACTCTATAAAAATAATTAGGTTACTATTTAGAACGAATTGAGTTACTCTTTTTAATAAATAAATTGGGTCACTCTTTATAATGAATTTGGTTAATATGAACAAGTTTATATTAATTTGTTTATAAACTTAAAAATTGTATATAATTTAAATTTATAGATCACTCTATAGAAATAATTAGATTACTCTTTAAAATTATTAGATTACTCTTTGTAATAAATAGGATTATTTTTTACTTATCAAAATAGTTATTTTTTAACAAGAACTCATAGTAATCTTATTATATGAAAATTATTGAAGTGGGGTTCCACTATCAATGTCAACACATAAACAATAACAAATTAAATCACTTGCTTAAAACATAAACAATAACAAATTAAATCACTTGCTTAAAAGATACTACACCAATGGTAAGAAATCCCAATTCCCATGTATTATCATTGAATAAAAAAAATAGGTAAAAATAATACAGTAAGCATCAAACAATTCTTTTAATTTTAGTGTCTACTATTAATCTTAATCAACATTATTTTAATGTTCTTGGATTACATATGTAAGACTTGCATTCCCCTATCTAATTCATCAATGAGTTCTATGGGCTTTGTCTGTAACCAAAATATAATGCGCAGACATGTGCAACACATCAATGTTAATCAGTACAACAAGAATATTGCATCAGAATTAAGTTTACAAATAATTGCATACAACACAGATAAAAATAACTCAAATATAGCACTTATATGAAGACAGACCAGCAATTCATTCATGCATTAGAAACGACTATCTAATCATCAGTTTTTCACTCCCTACAACAGATTTATCCACTTCATTCAACAAGAACTTATTCCCCATTTTACTATTCCTTATTTTCTTATAATAAGATTCAACAATGCTCCTTATTTAGAGTGTAGAGATAATATCTATGAAATTCATTGCACAAATCAGAATAATTAAACAAGAAAACCCAAATGATCGGTTAACCTTAGATTTTACCAACAATTACAAGAAATTACCAATTCTTCCTACATTAAATACAGAACCCAAAAACAACTTTTGTAAAATCACAGACCAAACAAAACATGCATAATGATTGGCACAAGTCAAGGAAACAAAAAAAAAAAAAAAAAGAAGAAGAGTTGATCAGATCACAAAGTGTGGGGTAGACATGAACATGAATTGGTGGTAATCGAGTAAGGAATGATGGATTAGCACAAAGCGATATTAGCATACACTGCAAATAACTTTATGCAATCGACCTGGAGGCGACTTCCACCATTATCTAAAATGTTTTCCCAAGTGGAAACTCAACATAAATCACCTTATTTCTAGATATAAGGAAATCTTTTCTTTTTTATTAATCAAATTGTACAAAAATCATTTAAAAACAGCCACTGATTCAGCAGATGCAACCTTTGAGGAGCAGTGGGAGCACTGAGCTTAGTCGAAGCGACGGTGGTTTGACCAGATACCAGTCCGCTCCGGCGACTTGGTTGGAAGACTTACTTGAATCCGAAGAGGAAAAGCAACCCGAGGTCATTTTGGATTTGGATATTCCCAAACCACCGCGGCCCAATGCCTCCCCCGACGTCGATCTGGAGTTTCTTGAATCCCACGGTAGCAATTTCCTGTGGATGAACAGCTCTCCAGCGGAGTTTTTGTCTCTGCTTAATAATTCCGATGGCTTGTTTTCCAACTTGGGGATCCCGGCGAGTTATGATTATGCTTCAACTCCGATTGCTAAACGCCCTCGCCAGGTGGTCTAGAGGTGGCGTAACGGCAAAGCAATTTTTGGAGAATCCGGCGGGGTGGAAGGTGGAGGGAGTAAGAGAAAGGAAAGGAGGGGGAAAGCTAGATGCGTATTTAGATCCGGAGGGAGAGAGCAAGATAGCATGTTTAGATCCTTGTGTGTATGGAAGAGAAATGATCCGCAAAAAAAGATTGACTCATTTAACTTATAAAATTCGGTCTTAAATTTGAGACAGTCCCACCCCAGTAGTTCTCTAATAAAAATATATAACCTAAAAAAATATTAATCTAAAGGAATAAAAAAATTATAACAAAAATATCAATTTAAAAGGAAAATGTTGTGATTTTTCTACATGCACACTGTAATAGAAGATAAAATGTAACATGACATCCACGTCATATAAACCGTAGTATATAGGATTGGAGTCCAACGGACTTAACTATAATTAATTTTTAGTTTAATCTCCATTAAATAAATAATATAATCGCACACACCATTATCTTGTACACATTAAATTAAATTAATTACACTTTAGTATTAAATTATATTATACCCTTTAATATAAAAACGTGTATCCTTTATTTTCTGAAAAAAATAAAAAATATAAATAAAAATTGTACGTATACCCTTTATAACAAAATATCGTACCCTTATTAATTAAAATGTACTCCATATTAGAACAAAATGGTGTAACCTTACACACTTTGTGTATGTAGGTACACAAGAGACCAATTCAGGCAAAAATTTGTGTGTCCCGCCCATATCCTTTAGTATAAAGATGTGTACCCTTTATTTTTTAAAAAAAATATTAATAAAAAGTGTATACCCTTTAAAACAAAATGACATACCATTATTAATTAAAATATATACCATTTAAAACAAAATGGTGTACCCTTACACACTTTGTACACTTGAGACACTATAGATCAACTCGAAGGAAAAGCCATCAAACACAGTGCAAATTGAAGAAGAAAGTGCCAAATTAGATTTGCGAATTTATAGTATATATGATTAAGAGGAAAACAATTTGTTAAAATTTGGTGATAATTAAATAACTTAATTTTTTGAGTTTGAAAGGTACGCTTTAACCAAAATAAAATATCATTTTTGTGGGTAAGCGTAAGCGACAAAGGCTTCCATTGAAGCTCTGTTTATTAACCATGGAAAGATTATATTTTAGCAAAACTGAATTTGTGTTATATACGAGAGTATGTGAAACTTTAATTTTAAAAGATAAGTTTGAAATTTTAAGGGGTGTGTATATAATAAAATTAAAAATAATAAAATAATAAAAGTGTATATTTAATAAAATAGTCTATTCCATAAGATGAGGTGTGTATAACAACACTCTATTATTGACAAATTTTTTTATTAAAATGTAGCATTATTTTGGTTCCAACCTCAATTTCATATTTATTTTTACACGGTTATTAATAAAAATTATTTTTTGATTTATTTCTTTTAAATTAGTTTGATGTTGGTGATAAATTAATTGTAAATTATGTTATTATATTAAAAATATGATAATTTGAATCAAATTATAAAGGAGTTTCATTTTCTTATAAAACTTTGAATTTTAGCTGAATAAAGTGTTAAGTTGATATGAGGTAGAAATGTGGAATTACTTTTTTTTTTTTTTATTTATGTCAAAAAAATAATTATGTGAGATATTCTTTGAATAGTCAGTGTCTTGTAAATTGAATTTACATCATAAACTCTTATAAATTTTGTGATTTTCTTAGTTTAAGGACCCTATCAATACATAGGATGTACCCCTTTTGTCCCATGTGAATGGTTGTTTTTGTTTTTTCACGTGGACTAAGGGATATTATTATTTAATGTGTAGAGAATAATTGTATTAGTGGATGTGTGTGGGTCCTATGTGTATAAAAAAAGAGAACTCTTTAAGTAGGACGAAAGGAGTATAAAGGTCGAGGGACCTTTACACCGTAAACCCAATTTACCCATTGTGTTCTTTGAGAGTAGTATACATGTGACTAAGATAGATGGAATTAATTTTGGGTTATCTATTTATTATCAATACGGAATTTAAAAGATTTATAAAAAGACAAAGTCTCTTGTAAGAAGTGTTAATTAGTGAGATGGGTTGACCCATCATTAAAAATATGCTTATTATATGCATAAAGTATGTTTAAACGTTGTTAAAGTATGTTTTTCTAAAGTAGACTGGATTATGCATTAAAATATGATTTTAGTGTGTTATAATATGATTTATTATTAACATATCTTAACTACGAATAAGCATACTTTAACCCGTTTCACACCCATCTCACAAATAATCCGTCTCACAAGAGTTACTCTTATAAAAATAGTGAAACTTGTGATGAAGATTTTTTAAAAAAGAAAAAAAAACTTGGTATATACAGTTTTTTTTTTTTTTTGCGTATAAAAAACTCTAGAGAAAAAAGTGCCCGTAGTATATAGGAGTATAAGATTGCAATACTTTCATGACAAAGTCTCTTATGAGACGCTACTTTCATGAGACGGTTTGTGAGACGTGTTAAAGTATCTCGATTATTTAAATAAAGTATGTTTAATGGTTGTTAATGTATGTTTTTTAAAATATGTTGGATTATGTATTAAAGTATGATGTTAGTGTGTTATAATTTGATTTATTATCGACATACTTTAACTACAAATAAGCGCACTTTAACCACAAATAAGCATACTTTAGTGACGGGTTGACCCGTCTCACATCCGTCTCACCAATAACCCGTCTCACAAGAGACTAACTCTACTTTCATAGTAACATATTAAACGAACATTTTATGAATGTAAATAATAATATAAATTAAAAAGAAACTGAAATTTGTCTAATTAATTAATTTAATTAACTAGCTAGAGACTTCATCTAGAAGCTTATACCTTCTCACTTTATTTCTAAACACTTGTTTAACGATCCCATTCACACCATTAGTCATCTCTTCCGACTTTGTCCTTCTAATAATCCTCTGAGATGGAATATTCCGTCGACCGACGTGCTCACTCGCCACCCTCTTCCGCCCTCCCGACGGCGGCGGTCCGACCGACTTGCTCTGCTTCTTGATAACCCCGTTGCCCGTTAACCTTCCATCTCCATGATCCTTACTAGTACTCCTCTTCTTGATCATCTTTATGCTATCTTGATGAACGGCCCTGATCTTGTGAGATGATTTCGGACATGCTTTGATATTATTATTACTATTATTATTAATATTATTATTCTCTCCTCCTTTTTGATCATCTTTTTGACTAAGGCACCAATTGCAAGTGTTGTAGGATTCAGCCCCTGGATATAGATTACTACAATACCTGCCACACACACAACACATGGTACAATATTAGACACGATGATCGTATAATATTACTTATACGATGATCGTGTTTTAAAGAAAACGACGACGTACTTGTGTTGGGATCGAAATCGACAGCTTTTGCAAGTGAAAAGCTCAGAAGATAGGCCATGATCTCCACACATGCAACATTCTGGGGTAGATATTGTTGGTTCTTCCTTTCCTTCACAATTTTTTCCCATTTAGTAAGTTGATTTGTAGAGAGAGAGAGGGGGGGTGCATATATATGTGGAGGAGAGAGGGGGTGTGAGATGGGGTTTGGTTGAAGATATTGACATGAAGTTTTATTTAATAAATAGGGAGACATTTTTTTTATTTTTTTGAAAAGAATTAAATGGGGAGACATTGACATATGGTATCATATTCATTTTTTTCCAAGTATTTTTTTTGGCCAAGTCTTTCCGTGTGGGATAAGTTGGAAAAATGAAAATATGTAGCCACAATTAGTGGCAAGGGTGGGGGCTCACCACTCACGTTCCTTCACCTTTCTTTTCTTAAAAAAATATGTTGTCTTTTCTACTAAGTATTTCTAGTCATTAATGAAGTTTGATTGGACGTTTTAACTAACCTCCAATCAACCCTAACAAAGTAGCTTCATGTTTCTATCAAGATTCGTGAAGTTAAAATAAGGATTTTATTTTTATATAATTGTTCATGTTTTAATTTTGATCCACACTAATTTTATATTGGTACCGCAGTTGGTATTCTCAAAATTACATGATCTACTCCATTTATTAAATATTATTCCCTCCCGGAAAAGACTGCACACCTCTTTCCGGCACGGAGATTAAGAAAGTGATAATTCTTAGGGGTATTATGGTATTTTATGGGTAATAAATAAATGATAAAGTATGTTAGGTGAGTTAGGTAGGAGTGATTTTTTTTTGTAAATAAAGTGAATGTGGAAGGGTGATTGTGTTTGTCTTTTTTGCTTTTTTTGGAAGGTGCAAACTTTTGTGGGACAACCCAAAATGTAAAGTGTGTCATCTGAAATGGGACGGAGGGAGTATATCCTAATATTTTATTAATATGTAATAAAAATTAGAAATTTTATCAATTCAAAACTTGAAAAATGGGTAAACTATCAATTCGGGGCCTGAATTATTTTTTCTCTCAATCCGGGGCCTGAAATATGTATAACTATCAATTTGGGGCCTGAATTTAGGCCCTAAATTGATAAAATATGAGATAATATTATATAATTCAGGCATTTAATTGATAGTTTTATATATTTCATGCCCCGAATTAATAAAAAAAATAATTTAGGTCCTGAATTGATAGTTTACCTATTTTTCAGGTCATTGATTGATAAAATTCCAAAAAATTATTAAACACAATTCAATTAAAAATATTATACTTTATTTTTTTAATAAATAAGAAAATAAAAATATTCTAACTCAGTCTTCAGAGCACATGAATCCATTTTCAATTATGTCCAGTGTCCACTGCCCGTGACATTTGGGACGGAACCGACCTGACCCATATCGAGAATGGAGCGGGTTTGGATAGTAGTGATGCCCCAATTTGATCCGTTTAATATTTACACTATGTAACATATAATGTGTAATATTTATGTTTTTTATTATATTCATTATCTATAAGATAAATTTGCTTAATTGATTAACTAAGTGAGTATATGATATTATTATATATATATATAATTATTAATTAAAAATGAAATAATATATATTACACATTATTTATAATAAGTATAAATATTTAAAATAAAATAAATAATTAAAATGGGTAAAAAATGGGGCGGCCGAACCCACTATAAAGAATGAGTTTAGGTACTCAATTACCCAACCCTGCCCAACATCCCTAACATGAGATGGTCGCATACGACACTTGTCCAATAAAAAATAGATAAGATGACCATGAATAAGCTAAGACTAATCTTGAATTTGAGTAGTATCAAATTCAATTATACCGAAACTAATTCCATATTGTAAATTTGTAATCGCACACAATTTTTTCTGATTTTTTAAAGTTTAAAATCAAAATAATAGGAGTAGTAATAAATTTATTGGAAATGCTATTCAATTAAAAAAAAAATGTTTCGACCCGAACGGTCACTATTTTCACTTTCGCCAATTTATTTGAATTTTTTGGCGCCAAATCCAAAAAAAAAAAAAACAAAACCGGACGAAATTACCGTCAAAAGAACTCAAAGAAGTGTCCACTTAGGTCGATTGGCCAACGCTCAATCGATTCGACACTCCTCTTCCGTGCTTCGAATCGGTAGAAATTCTCAACTCAAGTTTTTTTTCCATCTGATTTCACCTTTTCCTTTCGGCGCTTCACGACTCCTGAGAATCTAGGGTTTTTATTTTGTTTTAAATTTTCTTAATGTGATTTTTCTGCTTTGTTAACTTTTCTGTTCGATGTGAAGGTCGATTGGCTCTTCGAGGAGTGTGGAAATCAAAGGTCCAAGTGCAAAGGGTTCACACATTTCGCTTTCTGATTAACTTAACAAGAAGCTGCATAAGAGCTCTGTGTTGCCCGCATCAAACGAGGTAATATTCCAATGTCTCGTCTTTTTTCCAATCTTCTATGTGAATTTAATTGTTGGGGAAGTCCTTTACCTGATGTTATTTGCTTTGTTTATTGAAAATATTGTCATAAATTTAAAAATATAGTTGTAATTTCACTTATGATAAATGATACTTAGGTCTCATTAAGTATTTGAAATCTGATGTTTTTAAGAAATTAATTATGTCGGTTCAATTGTGTTTTGATAGGGGAACGAGCCTACTGTATTATCTCCATTAAGTGGTGATCAATTGGATAGGAGTGTGAAAGGAGAAACTGGTAAATATGAAAGAACAGAAGCTGCAAAGCTTTTGATTGATGGTTCTTTTGATTTATTCAAGAACATCGAGAAGGGTAAAAATGAGAGCAGAGATACTTATTCGACTAATGAGACAGAGATCATTGATGTTGATGACTTGCCACTAACGGGAAAGAGGAAATTTCTGTTTGAAGGTATGTAATATCCTGTACTTTTAATTTACCAATGGAGCCTTTAATTAGCAGATGTTAATTGTGTATCTGATTTATCATCTTTTAGCTTTCATTCGTTTTGCGTTTGTTCAAGTACTTTTGTATAACATTATATGCAATTTTTTCAATGTTGTCCTTTGATTTCTTCCCTATTTAAGTGTTTTGAATTTACTATGATCTGCCTGTCATGGAAGGCACTTAGAAAATCTTATCGAACATTGGTTTAGGCATAAACTCAAGATGACCAACAAAATTTCCGTTCATTTTCCTGATGTGGACAGTTAGTGATTCTTGGTTGCTATCTGGAATGATTCATCAAGATGCTATCTATTATGTTTTACTTTTAACTACACATAGATCCCTGGGGGGTGGGGTGTGGGGGGGGATCCACATTTCTTTTCCGATTTAGTGGATTCTTAGTTATCAGTTGAGTTCACATTGAATTCTGTTCTTTTTGCACAATTTCTCCTCTGTGGGTTGGTCCTAAGTTTTTACAGGGGTGTTCCACGTTGAATTACGAATATAATAGTATATGATTAAATGGATCTATGTTGTTAGTATGATTAAATAGACCTATGTTGTTTGCTGTTTATAAGATTTAAATCTTCTCTTGATATATCATGAGATATCTTAATCTGTGGATGTATTAATAATCTGTCATAAGGAATAGATATTAGTAACTACCCAAAGTTATCTTCTATGATGCAATCTGAATGCAAGAAATTCCAACTATCAGATTATGATGATAATCCTACTTCTCGAAAGAGGGTAGTAGTTCTTGGAGAGGATTTAAAACCTGGACTAAGATCAAGAAGGAAGAATAATGCCAGTGAGGATCCTAAACCTCTTTTCAATCACTGTGAGTTGCTTTTCCTCTGATCTTGACTCTAGTATACTTAATTTTATTACACTACATTTATCCTTATACATGTATTCACCAACGAGTTGAGTTACTATCAAACAAACTGTAACATTCTTCACATGCAAAAACAGATAAGAGTGGAGTCGGTTGGTGGAATGAGAATATGGAAGGTGTCGACAATGAGGAAGTTGGGTGCAACGACTCGTGGGAAGGAGTCGGGCGTACCACTCTTGGGGGACTTGAATGGCATTAGGTAACGATCCTCTTCTTAACTAGACTTAGTTGTATGAGTAGTAGTAGTATCTCTGAAAATTGTTTTTCAGAACTGTGCATGTTTAGCTACTCTTGAGTTGCAACTGTCTCCATATGCATCATGGTTGACTATGGTTTATCAGATACCTCTGAGTCATTGATCTATTTTAATCATGTTATGTGTAAACAAACGGTAGATAATGTGTAATACAAACTTGTCAATTTTTAACTTATTAAGCTCAATATAGTTTGTAAAATTGGGGTAAAAACAAAAATGCAACAAATATAACAAAAAATAAATTTGAGGTTAAGAAAACAAGAATTGGATTAAAAACATATATACTTGAAGGTTAAAAAAAAAAAGAATTGAATTGCATAGTATAGCCAAACAAAAAAGAAAAAAAATTGAATTGCATAGTATAGCCAAACAAAAGAAAAAAAATTGAATTGGGGGGAGAGAGGCTCGAACTCTCGACCTCAGGATAACTCTTTAGCTATGAGACCTACGCGCTAGCCAACTGCGCCACCACCCCTTTGCTAGATAAAATAAACTGCCTAAATATTTAAAGGCAAAAGCTCCTGTGCGCCCGGGGACACGGAAAGATGCTCCGTGTCCCCATGTGAACACAATCCTCCCCTCCAATCCTATTTAAACATGTGTATTGCTAGGGGTTTAAATGGTAAAGGGGCATGAAAATTGTAAAGGCGCACGGAATGTGCTCCGTGCGCCCGGGTGCATAGGAGCCTCACTCATATTTAAAATGATAAATCTTTAATGGGCTCTAGACAGTCTAATGGGCTATTTATCATGCAAGGTATATTTTCTGAGCCCAACTCTGTTGTATCATATATACTGTTAATACTTGCCTTTCAATAAATGTTGAGAAAAATAAGCACGTAAATTAATAAACAGTGGCACAATAAATTACAGGATTTTTATTTATTCAATTTGTCTATTAAAAGATGTTGAGAAAAATATGCACGTAAATTAATAAACATTGGCACAATAAATTACAGGATTTTTATTTATTCAATTTGTCTATTGAAAGATGGGTTGGTCTATTGTCCATCCGACTGCATAAGGTATTCTAAGCTATAATATTTTGTTTAAAAGGCATATACTTTAATTTAGGGTATTATTTGTTCAATAAATAATCGGTTGAGATGTAAATGATAATGTTTGAGTACGAAAATATTTTTTTCTCTAAAAATTAAGGATATAAATTTTCATATTAATGGATACGATATTTAAAGAGTACAAATTTTTTAGATCGTCGAATATGAGCGCATTATAAGTTGAGGGCACGCAAATTTTATACTTGTAACGTCTAGAAGGGATGTAACTGGTGCTTTTCACTATAGTTTTTTTATTTTTATTTTTTAAATACCATGGGAGTAACCTTCTTTTTCTTACCTATTTCAAATTTTAATTTTCTCAGACGAGCATGATTGAATCACCAAAACTCATAGAATTATGTTACCTTAGTTGAACTAGTCTCAAATGAATTGTCAAATACGATTTCCACTTTTCATGGAATTTACTACTGTATGTTATTACATGAGCGTATAAGTTTTTCACTATTCACCTTTAAATAGGTGTTTTTTTATTTTTAATTTTTAATGTGACATGAACATTCTTTATGTTCAAAATTCAAATAAAAAATTCTAGAAGTGTAAAAGATTAATTAAGTAGTTGTTATAGAGAGATTTTGAATTTTAGGATTCAAATTAGCAAAGTCTATGGTCTTGAGAGACACCCAATTAATTTATTAGGAGGTTTGACATAGGCTTGCAAGAGCTTGATGTAGTCTTCCCTCATTATAAATGTGGATGTGATGGAGAAACGTGTTATAAATAAGAAAAATAATACACCACAATCTAATAAGAAATAATGTCATAAAGTTATAACAATTTTGATAAAATTATGGAGTTAGTACTTCATAGCATAATTATATTCAAAATGAAAAGTTTATAAGTCTTACTCCATAATTACAACAAATATTCTTTCATTATATTTTTGCTAATTTGCATTTGACCACTACTATGTTGCCATCTAAAATACTATATGTCTCCCATGCATGTGTGTTTGATAAATAAATTGTGTTTTAATTTTAGTTTAATGATATAGATAGAAGTTGGGGCTCTTTTTCTGTGCAGTATATGATGTATATCAAATTTTATATTTTTATAATAAGAAGAAATTAAGGAAAAGAAGAAAAAGAAAAGTAGAAACAAAAAAAATAGCATACAATATAAGTAAAACATGATATAATTAATAGATTAATTCATTTACTAACTCATAAAAATTAATTACACGTAAATATGATCATGTAAGGTAATAGTTACATCTCAATTATTATTATAAGAATTATACAACCACTTTATTTAGAGGTCATTCAAAGTTTATTAAATACAACCTCCATCCAATAACTGGTTCACATTTTCTTAAATAATTAATTTTGTTGTTGTGAAAGCATTATCTCATATTATAAGATCTGATGATATGTCGTTTCAGATATCTAATGTTTAATAAATAGATTTATTAGGGGGTGTTTCTTGACCATCAATATAATAATTAGGTGAGAGAATAAGAACAGCAAACTGTTTCCTATCCATAGTTTGGTCTAATTCACATATCATGTGTATAGCCATTCTTCTATAATCTCAATTTAATAAATCATTTTGTTTATTTATTTATGTAATAAATAAGCATTTAGATTTTGACATTTTAGGTTTTGATTTTGCCAACATGTTTTATAATTCATGTAATATAATTATATATATATGGGCTTGCTTGCATTTGAATATACTCCACAAATTGATAAATGGTCAATAATAAAAGAACAACATTGGATAGGGTTTGAAAGTGGGATTACTACCATATATAAGGGGGAAATTGATGGTTTTGGGATTATATATCAACACATACAAATAATGAAAAATTTGGCATATAGGAGTAATTATATTTGAAGAGGTGATGGGAAACCATAGATAAGATTGAATAATACAATTTTCTAATATACAAATACCATATATACAGAGGTAGATATAAATAAGGATTTTACTTATATTTTTTATTTAATTTTAAAAATTATTCTTATTTTGATTCAATCCGTGTCACTTTTTGAATTTGGTCCCGTAAATTTATAAATTTAATTTTAAGAGAAACATTTATATAAATTGAATTCACGGTATAAACTATGTGATCTCCTTTCAATTTTATTATATTCTATGTATTATTAGAGTTTAAATTTTTAAAAAAAATTACAGAATTTACATTATAAATTCTATTTATAAGAGACTAATCTCTATTTCAAATTTAGTGATCACTCCACAAATCAGTATTAATATGGAGTTTTATTTTTTTTAAAATTAGTCCTCTAAAACTAGAGTCATTATTTTTATTCAACAAGCTACTGAATGGCTCTCAGTACCCGATCAAATAATTAATAAGTCGAAATTATGAATTTATAAGGCCAATTTAAAGAAAAATGAATTTGGATGTCATGTGTCTTTAATGTGCAATTTTTTGTGTTATTTTGTTTGATGAGTGACATATGGAGAGATGAGTGAAATTATACTTTATGTCAATATATAAACTTTAAGAATAAGGAATTGGATTTTTCCACTGCCCTCCACCCTGCAATGTATCAATTTATAAATAAATGTTATTAAATACTCCCTCCGTCCCAGTCAAACTGTACCGTTTGACTGCATAAAGTTCTCACAAAAGTTACAGTAAACGGTGAAATATGGACGGGACGGAGGGAGTATGTCACACCAAAGTATTACTACATGATATCACTTGAACATAGAATTTGGGTTATTTTATCCGCATAAAATTTGTATTGCATTTGTGTAAAGTGCAAATATTGTGGATGGCATTGCTTCTTGCATACCTAAATTCGTAACAATATTTTATTTTATAGGGAACTTTCTTCACGAAAATGAACTTGTTTCTACATCTCAATTATAAAGCAATGTCGTACTAATTTAATTACTTCAAGAAAATGTTATTTATCATAATTCAAGATCATATATTGTTGTAATTAATGGTAAATAAATAGGAAAAACAATTAACATCGTCAACATTGGTTATGTGAATGAGGCATGGTATGAATCATAATTTTTTCTTTAATTTATCAATTTAATTTTGATTTAATTGATGATAAAATTTATAGAATAAGAAATTATAAATAATACTCCATCCGTCCCGTAATAATGTGTTATTTACGGTTTTCGTTAGTCCCACAATAAATGCCTTACTGCAAAAACGAAAACATAATATCAATCAACAGCCTCAAAAGTGATGCTCTCACCTAATTATTTATTATCTAAAAATACAACAATATATCTAAAAGGTCAATAAAATTGATTAAAAAATAATTATGCTCTCACCTAATTATTTATTATCTAAAAATACAAAAATATATTTAAAAGGTCAATAAAATTGATTAAAAAATAATTTTTATTAAGCTATGTGTCTATAATAACTTACACAATAATTATGAGAAAGAGGGAATATAATAAATCTTAATTACTTATTATTAAGTCATAAATTATAGGAGTAAATTAGTAATATAATATTTAAATGCATGATTATTATAAATTAAACACTAATATTGGATGGATACGTACAATCAAATAAATTTTGACACACAATTTCATTTTGTGGGTATAAAATTTAACTTTTGGTATGTATTTTTTCATTCATTCATTGATATATGAATACTCCGAATTTTATTTCAATAATTAAGACTTTGCGTTTAAAGCTGACACGTGTAAGGGTTGGTAAATAAAATGTGATTTCAACAATTAAGACTTTGCGTTTAAAGGTGACACGTGTAAGGGTAGCAAATAATATTATTGCATTGCCAGACCAACATATAATTTGATTGATTAAAGACTCACTCCAACATATAATTTGATTGATTAAAGACTCTCTCTAATTAAGCTAAACAGTTTTGTGCTCAATTTTTGTATGCTTTTATAACTGGTTATGTCTTTTAATTTAGAGGCGTTATCATTTTTCCCCTTTTAAGAATAATTACTCTTGACTACGCACTATATTAGTATATTGCTTATAAATATAAGATATATACATAAAATTAGTAATAACTATAAAAATTAATGATAATCTTTCTATTATATTTTATATCTTGAATCTTACTTAAAAAAAAATATAAATATTCATTATCTTTTTTTAAAAAATATTATATCATTTTTCTATTATATCATTAATTATCTTTAACACAATCAATTTCCACTTCACCTTAAATTAATTAAAAAAATAAAAAAGAAATTCCAACACACATACGAAACACGAATATTGGGATGAAAACGTATACAAAATAGGTTGTGCAAAAATATACATTAATTATACTGTAATTAACCTTGTCGTGCAGTAATATAACCGTATCGTGCAGCAAACTAATTATACTTTTAAATATATTGTGCAACAATATAAGACGTATTGTGCATAAATAAATCTAATTATAATGATGCGCAAATTTATAAGAAATGAATTCTCATGACTTGATATTAAATTATGTGCTTGCAAGGGGTCAAATTCATCCTCTCTTTTAAGAGTATTATATTTTGTGGTGTACCCCATTATTAAACTTGTGCTTACAATGGGTCAAATGCATGCCAAAGTCAGGATTCGAACCCCCACCCTGCAACAACCAAGCTCAATTGGAAGGTCTTTCCACCCTCCCCTCTACCACTTGAGTTATGCCTGCGACACATTAGACCTAAAATAATTTAATGAGTATAGGTAATGCAAGCCCAGATTATTCTACTATATCATTTAAAAAATAAATTATTTAATCTCATGAACTTAGTCTCAATTTTGGTATAAATTGATTTAGAGTAAGCGTACTCTATCGTTGTGTAGAACGTGGTGACCAAGTGCAAAATTTATAATATCGAATCCAAGGGAGAAAGTGATATATCCGTATTCGAAAGCTGTTTCACTTTAGAATGACTAATCAATAAAGAGGGAGTTTAATTACACTACAAACTAACTAAGAAAGCAATTAAAGAGATGGATGATGAGTGATAGTGAACAATCTAAGAAGTATGTAAGGCAAGCAATATCATGGAAAAGGCTAATATAGAATCACACACACATGCATTGAAGGTCATCATGTTATGATATTAAGGGCAATCACTTGTGTACCCCTAATCTCTATGGCCAAGGTAATTAGGTTCTCAACTCTTTTACAAGTTTAAATCTCCTAGGATTGTCTCTTACTCTCAATTCTCATGAAGGTACTATGATCATAAGTTTGGTTCCTCTCACTAGTTCATCACTAATGTCCTATCATGAGGTTCTATGCACAAGAAGGGTATGGCTTACCTCCCCTCATACTAATTAAGTCATCTCGTGCAATCAATGATTCAATTAAACCACTAAGCATAATATTGGAATGGTCATCCTAACACTATGAATAAAAAATTTAACCACACAAATCATACACGAAATAAGAATAAGCATTCATAATAGAAAATATTCATACAATCAATCCATCGAACATGTGATGTGCAAAATCTACATTATCCTTCACCAATCATATTGTTAATCTCACATGAGGACTAGCCACTACAAATCATAATAAATTCAATATAATCCATGGCTTGCTCCACTTGAGCTAAATAATGAAGAAAATAAAAAAATTAAAGGTTGAGAAGCCTCCCTTTCAAACTTGGCCAACTCTTCCTTCAACATGCTTAAATCTTCACTTCTTGATATTTTTCCCTTCTTAGATTGGTGGATTGGTAGAATAGATGATGGATTTGAGGAAATCAAGGGGAATGGATGGATGGATTGAAGGATAGAGGGATGAGATGGAATATGGAGGTGTAAAATGGGTAGAGTGGTGTGTGATGTGTGTGGGCAGCCAAAACCCTCGATTTTCTGCTGGAGAATTGAGAGATTTGGAGTATTTATATCCCCTTGAAAAACCCTAATTCGAAGTGTACAGTAGGCAGTTTTGCATGAAAGTTCGACCGAGTTTTCAGAAATTCGATCGAATTTTTCTTACAGTATGCATAGCCTTCGATGCTCTGTTTCGCTCGTGTTTTTCAAAAAAATGCACAAAAATTCGACCGAATTTCTAAAAACTCGGTCGAATTTTTGTGACAGCTTCGCGATGCTTCACTGTTTTGGCTCGTTCTCCCTCGTTTTAACTCCGAATTGAGATCCGTTTTTTTTTACATCTTCCTCTTCACCTCTAGAATCCATTTATACCTGAAAATTACACAAATTCCACCAAAGTACAAATTCTCCAAATATTTATAAATATTGCGCAATCTAGGGCACTTAAACACTCAAACTAAGCATAATTGTATGGAACCATGCTATAATTGGACCCTAAATTCATGAGATTTCTACACTCTTCAATCTCATTTGTATTATCTATGCTTATTAACTTGTTATTATCCACTATATAAATATTTTACAATTTATTTAACCTATACATTATTTATTTATAAAATAATACACGGTATCATTATCAATTTTTACCAATTAAATATTATTTTTATTAAAATGATATTACTTTTTTAAGTCTCATTTTTACCTTCAATTCCAACGTTACATTATTTAAAACTTGCACTAAAAATATATATATTAAATTATAAAATCATGACCCCCCCTAGTGTATATTTAATAATCCAAGTTATTGAAGGCAGACATGGTATTTTAGAGCATGGCATACATTCAAATAATTGATCACAACCACAATTTTTCCAAATAGTACAAGTGAATATGTCAAATAATATTACTATTAATTTAATTTAATTTAATTTTTTTCTTTTTGTCATTTAGAGCTTTTTATTCTTCTTTATATTTCTTCTCATCTCTCTCCTGTCAACTTTGAGGTGTGGCTTACACTTTTTATGTTATGTCGTTAGCATCCTAAAATATAAATATTTGATTTGAAATAATGATGTGATGTGGAGAGCTTTTCTGTTTTATGTCCTGTTTGTTTGATTCATATTCCAGTTTCTTGACAAACTGTAATCCAATTCCAGAATAAAATGAAAAAATTATGTATGTATATAGGGAATTTAAGATATACTATTTTTTTTTTCTTTTTTACCAATTTTATTAATTTTTGAAAGTAAAATTGTATTTTAAATAATTACTCCCTCCGCTCAGAGTAAGAGGGTCATTCTACCATTTGGTTGTCCCACTCAAATGATCTCATTTCCTTTTATAGATATATGAGACTCACCTACATCCACTAATACAATTAAAACATGGGGTATACACACCCACTAATAATACTCCTTAATTCATGTGCCCAAAAGGAAATGAGATTCTTATCATGAGACGGAGGGAGTATATAATAAAGTAAGTTATACGTGTTAGGTAAAGATTTTTTAAGATATAATGCATTAATAATGATTATTTATTTTTAAACTTTTACTATTATTTTAAGAGACTGAAAAGTGTAATAGTGCAAATAAATTAGGAAAAAGTTATAATAATAAATGAAAAATGTTATGGAAAAAGCGAAAAATAGTTTTAAAATAAATCATAAAATAAAGTAATATTTTCTATTCTACTGTGTTCCATTATGCATGTATAATTTCTAGGCAGTTGAGTAATACTTTTGAAAAGTATTGCTAAAGTTATGTCACCAATTCAAAAGCATTGAATAAAGAGTAGTTAGGAAAATGAAATATTTACATTTTTTTCTTCAACATTTTTTAATCAAAAGTTTTAATACTTTTTATTCCGTTTATAAATTATTCATAAAATATTTTAATGGATAAATAACAATTTTTATTAGAATATAACCATGCATATGTTAAATAGTTAAATAAACGAGTTAGTTTCTTGTGAATCGCATTTATGATGTAAATTATGTAATTCACTTTAATTTAAACTCTAACAATACATAAAATATAATAAGATTAAAACCCTGAAGTTAAACATTTAAGACTCAAGAATATTAGAAACCTAATTTTAGGTTGTGTGTCACGGATGTACAAACTATGATGCAAGTTGAAATGAATCTAATGCTACGAATACGGTTAATTAGTAAAGTTGAAACTAATTTAAGCATATACTCTTTCATAAAATTTTGCAACCTGCATAAAGAATAGTTCTTATTTGCTTCCTTTATCACACATATATATATTTAAAGAAAAACATTATCTTTAAATACATATTCTTGCTGCATTTTTTTAACGTTTTTCACAAATTTACAACTTTCTGATTTCTTACAATTACTCCTAAATTTACCTCTCCTAAAATAAAATAAAAAAACAAAGAGTGTATATTAGGTGCACCCTTGCACCCATATTTGTATAACTTTTTATTCTATTTTGTATACATGTTATTCTCTTTTGTATACGTGTTTTGTAATAATTGTATACTTTTTTCACACTAAGTTTTTCATTAAAAAAATAAGCATTCATATGTGTATAACTTTTTATTCAATAGTGTATACATGTATTTTAATAATTGTATATTTTTTTACACTCAATTTTTTATTAAAAAAATTAACAATTAAATTGTATACATTTTTACTCATAATTGTATATGTTTTTACTTATATTTGTACGTGGGTGCACACTATATTTAGCCAAAAACAAAAATCATGAATTAAAATTAAAAAAGAAAAAAATAATAAAAGAAGAAATGGGATGCGCCAGCCAAAAGGTGAAGAGCAACAAGTAGTCGGCTTTAATGTTCAAAATCAAACCCATAATGGAAGACTGATGCAATCATGCAAATGCAACTAACTAGTCAACTTTTGACATCCCGTAAATAAATTCTTGATTTTGATTTTTGTAACCTCTCTAGAATTCTTTAACCCCAGTATAGACATACAAACGGATCATATATACATTTACAGAGGAGAGAGAGAGGGGGAGGAGAGAGAGAGTTGCAGACTCGAGGTGGTGATACTGTATATAGTCATTCATTTGTCCCTACAACCTGGCAATTCAGCAGAGCTTCGTATTTCCAGGTGTGGATTCTCTGTTTCTTTCAATAACCCACAATTAAATTCTCTCTCTTTTCTACCCCTTGTTCGTAAACCCAAACTAAAACCACCCATTCAGGACTCGAACTTCCTAACGCCAATCCTTTTACGTTTATTCTTATCGAATCCCGAGATTTTCGATCCACATCACCCTCTTTTATCCCCACCCGAATCTTTCTGCTCCTCCCATTTTTACCGTTTCTTGAGGTTTTAGCGATCTAAGTTTAAGATTTAAGAAGTAATTTGAAGATTTTACACTGTTGCGTTGTCGTTAAGAGGGAATTCGGAAGTGGGTTAGCTTCGAAGATTGGATTTGGGGTGATTTAACGCTAAGTTTTGGGGGGTGTAATTTTATTTAACAGAGATAACTGCCCTGAATTCTGATAACTTCGATGATTGGGTTTTCTGAATGTTTTTGATAAAAATTTAATTGCTTGAATAGTGGCTCTTTCTCTCTCACACACACGAAAAGTGAAGATGGTGAGTGGGAATTTGTTTCATTATAGAAAGAATTCATGGCCTCCTGAAGAGTACATAAACCGAACGACTTTGCAGTTGGTAAGTTTTTATGACTGAATTATATCTGTGCTGCATCTGAAAATACACCATGTTTTGTGAAAATTGATTGCAAATTTTGTAACACAATGCTATTTTTGGTGTTGGAGTTTGATCAGTGGCTTGTGGATTCTGCATCTTTTAACAATTTATTGTAATTAAGTGCGCTCTATGCATGATCATTTGTGGCAAAGTGCTGAATTGGATTTGAGAATTTAATCACCATAGTTCATTTTTATATGATTGTTTAGAACTCTTTGAATTTAGGCTTTTAATGGAAATTTTAGGTTTAGAACGAGAAATATGAATGTATCTAATGTTTCATTATCCTTCTCATTGAATCAGTTTTAGGACACTTTGTATTGCGAAGTGGACCACTGGTTAATTTTTTCATTGTAATTTTCTGAAAAACTCTCTTGGTAGGTTCAACATTTACCTTGCCTTTGAATGGAAGGAGAGAACTGAGTTGCTTGAATTGGTAGAATTCCTATATGCTTTAAATTTTATTATTCACCATTCTAGTTTTGATGGATTCACTCCGTTTTTCTTACTCTATAAACGTATTAGCCCCTTTCTCTCCTGGACGAGAGAAGTCCAGGATTATTTTCATTAGTTTTACTGAGCAGGAAATCTACATTTTAACTATTTGTATTTCACTATGTAATTTCCAGTGTTCTACTTCTTTTTGAGGTGGAGGCTGGGTAGAGAATGACTTTAGCTAATTTTTGTTGGCATTTGATCTATATTATTTGTTACTTTAGTGGGCTTTTGCAGATATTGGTTATGTTAAGCATTTCATTATCTATGATAATTTTGTGTTGGCAGTTTGATATTGACAGTTCTGCCCCTCCTGAACAAGCATGGAGAAGGAAATTAAATAGCCAAGCTGGTATTCTGAAAGAATTCAGTGTTACATTTACAGAAGCCATAAAAATGGTAATCCACACTCCCTCATGATACCTTTCGATGGAAGTGTATAATGTGTTGACTTCTCAGTCTTCGGCGATCATTGACACAATGGTTGTTGATTGTAGATTCGGCTTGGTGTACGTCTATGGTATTACGTCCGAGAAGAAGCATCCCATGGAAGAGTAAATTGTCTATCCTTTACAACTCTTGTTCTTTCTAACATTTTTTCAATGAATGATGTAACCCTACTAATTTAAAAATAATCAAAATACTAGTATTACTTTTGCATGGTTTTGGAAAGTTTATTCGTGCTACCTTTCTGTTCCTTTTCTACAGAAAGCACCCATAGATCCTTTTACACGCGAACAATGCAAGCCCTCAGCAACACATGGAGTACCACTTGGTGGGATGGGGTAAGTAATAATCTGTTGAAATTCTTCCCTTCTCTTTCACCACTATCTCATGGAAGGAATCCAACTGATTGTCATTTGTGCAACATTACAGAAGCGGTAGTATATCTAGAGGTTTCAGAGGGGAGTTCAGGCATTTCCAAATACTTCCTGGTACATGCGAGACTTCACCAGTAATGGCCAATCAATTCTCTGTACAGCCCTTATCCTGGACTTATCAATTATACGCAGTTTTTCACTCATTACAATTTTTTTCAGTATTGATGAATGTACTTTGTTCAGTAATATTGATTAACTAACTGCGGACAAAAACAATTTAATTGCTACTAATATTAAACTTTCAGAAATATTTGCATTCTTTAACTTTTTAGCTAGTCTCCTGATTATTTTTAATTCTGTAGATTTTCATATCTCGGGATGGAGGGAATAAAAAGTATGCATCTGTTTTATCTCCTGGCCAGCATGATGGTCTAGGGTAAGAGCTTGAGCAGATGAATTCTAGCAAATATTTGTAGAAAATGCAACATGGTCAGCATGATGTTGATCAAATGTATTAATTTGACATTTTTAAATCTAGCACTTGATTTGTATATTACAGGAAGCCTAGTGATCAAGGAATATCTTCTTGGGGATGGAATTTAAGTGGTCAGCATTCAACATACCATGCTCTATTTCCAAGAGCGTGGACAGTATATGACGGTAAATTGCTACCTCAATTGTTTTTCAGCTGATAGGTGTGCTAGTTGTCAAATGACCGTACCTTATAGATTATTTTGTTCCAACAGGTGAACCAGATCCGGAACTAAAAATTTCTTGTCGACAGATATCGCCATTTATCCCACATAATTATCGGGAGAGCAGCCTGCCTACTGCTGTATTTGTTTACACTGTACGTAAATTTCTTGTTATGTTCTATTTATTTCTCTGTGCTTTTCCAGATTCACCCTACAATCATTTATTATCATTATTAGGATACTTATGAAACTATCAGGAAGGTGTGACCTATTTAACAATGACAATAACAATGATATAGTTTTAAATTACAACCTCCTCGAGGTACTAGAAAAACATCTCAATTTTTATATTTTCTTACATATCCTCCCTAAATACACCTTGGTAGGTCAATTTCTAAAATTAAAGCAAATGTTACTAACTATTTGTAATTTATGAAGTATATTGTGGGCCTTTGTAAGATATCACCTCATGGTGGTTTTTAATATTACCCTTTTAGAAGTCTTGGGTGTGATGAGATCTACATTAAACTGAGCATAAATCGATGATATCATTTTACTGCCAAATGTTGTTTATATCTCCTTATTGCATGACTCTGTTTTTCTTATATAAGATGTTTATTTCTGTAGCTGGTAAATACTGGAAAGGAGAGGGCAAAGGTCAGCCTTCTTTTCACCTGGGCGGTGAGTTTCTCTTTGGTTAATAGTTGCAGTAAACTGGCAGTATTAAGGCAACAATTTTCTAGTATTTATTCACTAATATATTTTTCTTGCATGCAGAACTCTATTGGAGGTAGCTCACATCTAACTGGAGATCATGTCAACGAGCCATTAATGTTAGTATATTTTATAAAGTATTGTTTGATCAATATAATGTGGTTGTCTTCTAAAATTTTAATAATGTTTCTTCTTTCTGTCTTTCCTCTGTTTTTTCAGAGGTGAAGATGGAGTATCAGGCGTGCTGCTACATCACAAGCAAGTCATCATACCCTATAATTATATATGACGGTTGGTTTGTGTATACTCGTTTTAGTTGTCCAATCTTTTAGTACATAAAACCAAAAGTGAGTGCCAGCTAAGAATATTTTAGATATTAATCTAAAACTGATCGACTTATTGTTGGGAAAATTGACAAGTTATCTAAAATAGTCAGGGATACTACAATGATGCAGGATGAATGGTAAGTAGCTTGATATTGTACAAGTATTATATATTTTAGCAGTGGCAGCGTTTATCATTAGTCACCACAACAAAGTTCTTACCAAGGCACCTAGTCATCCTACGAGTTATTAGTTGTGATAATCTCATCCGTAGGATTCTGCTGTTGATGAACTTGCAAACTACCCTACTATGAATATAGAGAGTTCTTAATTAGAGTGTTGTTAACAAGGTTACATCAAGTTTTTTCTATGCTTACTTCCCAACCCTGCTATTCCATATTTTACGTAACTGTCTCATCCCATTGAATAAGCACATAATAAGTTCACTGAATTTTTCTATCATTCTAATAATCATCACTTGCAGGACAGCGAAAGATAACCCGCCTGTGACTTATGCAATTGCTGCATGTGAAACTCAGAATGCGAGTGTGTCAGTTTTGCCATGTTTTGGCCTCAATGAAGGAAGCTGCGTAACTGCGAAAGATATGTGGGGTAAAATGGTGCAGGTGAAGACTATTTCCTATATTGATCTGTCATGTGTTTTCCTTAACTTTTATTACATGCATCTAAATCCACCCTCCCTTTTCCTCCCCTCCATCTCTCTTATTGTGAACCAACTCATCTGAATCTGCAGGATGGGCACTTTGATCGAGAAAACTTCAGCAAGGGACCCAGCATGCCATCCTCACCTGGAGACACTCCTTGTGCTGCAGTTTCTGCTTCTGCATGGGTTGAACCTCATGGGAAGTGCACAGTTGCATTTTCTGTTGCGTGGTCGTCACCAAAAGTTAAATTTTGCAAAGGGAAATCCTATCATAGGTAATCACGCTTCAGTGTTGTTAGCTGCATTTGAGGTTTTATCTTCTTTGTGTGCAGTTTATAATGTAGTGGCTGTATTTAACTTGTTTCATTAAATTGTCCTGTTCTGCAGCATAAACGTTGTTCTGTTTCAAGTATATAGAAGTTATCATCAACTTTCCCCTTCCCATGTGGGCTTATTTTAAAGGAGACTTAACTAGTAGAGTGCTAGGTTATGTAAATATCCAGCAAAAGGATCACTAAATCCGTTTTATTTTTTTTCAATCTCTCTCATTTTCTGTTGTCCTGTTAGGGAGCTTTTGACATATGAAGTCACCTTTTCTTTTTGAATTGATTCTATTTATAAATTCTCTTTCTATTCCTCAAAAAGTTAATGTGTTGTGTGATTAATGTTTGTTATAAGACATCCAATCATGTTTGCATATTCTTATCTGTTCTTTCTTTGATGGGGAGGTCAGGAGGTATACCAAATACTATGGCACTTCTAGAATGGCTGCCAAAGACCTGGTGCACGATTCCCTCACAAGTAAGTGATTTTCAGCTAGACTGTTTGATTGCCCTGCTGCATCTGCTTAAATGAAACTCTTATTGATTGCAAGACTATTATGATCTGCAAAGCGCTGGTATTTGATCAATAGTAATTCATTCTTTTTGTTTGTTGGATCTGTATCAGATTATATGTTGTGGGAAGAAGAGATTGAAAAATGGCAAAATCCTATTCTTAAAGATGAGCAACTGCCCGAATGGTGAGAAACCATTGAAGAGCTTTCATTCTATATCATTGTTCTTCTCTTTCTGCGAACAATTTTTTTTATTTGAGTTGATAAGAAAAAGAAATGGTTTCAGTAATTATTACTACTTTTTGCTAAGCTTTTACTACGCTATTTGAAAAATATTACATTTCGCCATCACTTTTTGAGATCTCAAGTGGGTGGATGTTAGTGTCAATTTTCTATTTTACCTGATTTTATGCATTGAAAAAGAGTTAATTTTTCATTCTTCCGTGCTCATTTAACGATTTTTGTAACACAACAAACTATCCATGTAGATTTACAAATTTATTCCAGTATTTAATTTTTCACCCTTTGCTTGGCTCTTGAAATAACATATCAATCCTGTCTATTATTTCCTTGCTTTCCACCTCTGGATTATGATTAAGTTTCAGTTAGTTAATCTGAATTCTATGCATTGCTTTGCAGGTATAAGTTTACCCTGTTCAATGAGCTCTATTTTCTAGTTGCTGGTGGAACAGTTTGGATTGGTATTTTTTCATCTGATATGCCATTCTTTCTTTTTCCTCGGTCAAATAAATATCTGCATTCGTTTTATTGGTTTATCTGTGTGGTAGTTAGGCTAGTTTACGAGATTCACATTCAGATATCTTTAGTTTCCATTGTTTCATGTTGTGGGCAATAAATCTCCACACCTTTTGCAGACCCTTAAGACGTGATAAATGGAATCGGAATAACAGTGAGAGTATTTATATTGTATAGGCTGATATATGTTTAGACAAAAAAAAAAAAGAATTACCATGTCTATCTACTGAAACTACCACTAATTTAACAGTACAACCTAGTAATGAAATTTTAGTGGAGATAGACCAGATTTGGATGCATCGAAAACTTTACTGCTCCGCGTTAAACATTTGAGGTTGAACATGCCATAATATCACAGATATAATCATGTATATCTCGGCCAGCTTTTGTATTTTGATTTTGTTGCTAAACTTATGTTGTTCTAAGGATGCCATCTTTGGTCTTTCTGTGCAGACTCGGGCTTACCTTTTGAGGAGGATTCAGTTGGTATAAAGTCAATAATCAAAGACAAAAAAAAGGTCAAAATATCTGAAGCAAGGAAAGTTCATAGATCAGCTGGAATCATTAAGGAGACTGCAGAAAATAGTTCTGATTCTTCCGTAGATTCTGGTGGAGATATGCCGTCTAAAAGATTGTCAGATGAAGAGGAGTTGAGCACTAATGGAAACACTGGTGGAGATAACTGCTATGTGGCTCCCTCTATAACGTGGACGAAACCCATAAATGACGAAGATGATGTGGGCAGGTTTCTCTATCTAGAAGGCGTTGAATACATCATGTGGTGTACGTACGATGTTCATTTCTATGCATCGTTTGCCCTTCTTGAGCTGTTTCCCAAAATCGAGCTCAGTATTCAACGTGAATTTGCAAATGCCGTACTGTTTGAGGATCGAAGAAAAGTGAAGTTTCTAGCGGAGGGGAATTGGGGAATACGTAAAGTGAAGGGAGCCGTTCCTCATGATCTTGGGACGCATGATCCGTGGCATGAAATGAACGCGTATAACATACATGATACTAGCAGATGGAAGGATCTAAACCCGAAGTTTGTCCTTCAGGTGTATAGAGATTTTGCTGCAACTGGAGATTTTTCTTTCGGGCTGGATGTTTGGCCCTCTGTTCGTGCTGCAATCGAGTACATGGAACAGTTCGACAGGGATAACGACGGTCTAATAGAGAACGATGGATTTCCCGACCAAACATACGATGCCTGGACAGTCCACGGTGTCAGTGCTTACTGTGGTTCTCTGTGGCTTGCAGCACTTCAAGCTGGTGAAGCAATGGCCATCCAGCTAGGCGACGAGGCCTTCGCAGAGAAATGCAAAAACAAGTTAATAAAAGCAAAAGCAGTATTCGAAGAAAAACTATGGAACGGCTCGTATTATAACTATGATAGCGGGTCGAGCAGTAACAGTAAATCCATCCAAGCTGATCAGCTAGCCGGACAGTGGTACACAGCAGCTTCTGGCTTGCCTGATCTGTTCAATGAGCACAACATACGATCCTCTCTCCAGAAAATCTACGATTTCAACGTGATGAAAGTCCGAGGGGGCAGGATGGGAGCAGTGAACGGGATGCATCCGAATGGTAAGGTAGATGAAACGTGCATGCAGTCTCGTGAGGTATGGACGGGAGTAACGTATGCAGCAGCCGCTACAATGCTACACGCAGGCATGAGAGAGCAGGCTTTCACTACTGCAGAGGGTATATTCACTGCAGGATGGTCCGAAGAAGGATTCGGGTACGTTTCTCTTCACACCAGACCTAACAATAGACATCAGAAAACAACAGTTAAGATGCTTACACTGTTTTGCTCATGTAGGTACGCGTTCCAGACGCCAGAAGGCTGGACGATAGACGGCCACTTTCGTTCCCTCATATACATGAGGCCACTAGCCATATGGGCGATGCAATGGGCGCTGTCACCATCCACATCTAGAACCGTCCTAGAAGCGCCTGAGCTCAACGCGATGGACAGAACGCATCACAATACGAATCCTTCTCACGACGAAGGTGGCGTGAAGAAGATAGCCAACAAGACAAGGTGCTTCGGCAATGCAGTTTTCCACTGTTCGTGCTAGCCTTCGCGAACGTGTAGGTTAGACCTCGTTCGTGAAGTTCGGCTTTCTTCCCGGGATGAAAGGGGAGACAAGAGGGGGATTCAAGGGAAGTGTGTTCTCCATGGAAGGAAATAATGGAAGAGTAAATGTGAATGTTGGTAACTCCTGTGTTAGCAGGAATTTTGTGGTGTTGTATCTCTGTAATTCATTCTTTCATACCCTTGTAGAGATGTATTCAGCTTTAAAATCATGCAAGAATTTATGCATTCTTGCCAATTATATATTATTTGTTAGGCAAAATGTGTGTTTTTTTCCTTTTTTAATTGAATTATTGTCCTTTCTTTTATTTTTGTTACTAAAACCAGTAAAATATACTTAGGTTTTAAAGAAGGAATTTAAGATATACCTCCAAAATAGTTGGCCACTTTCAATTCTGATTTGCCCCACATGAATTAACACATTATCTAAAATAGTAAAATTATTGACACTTTGTCCTCTTCAAAAATTAACTATAAACACTCATCTAATTCAAATATACTACTCCATATATGTTCGAAATGTAAAAAAGTACGTGTAAAAAGAAGTATCAAATGTTAAAATATACTTGTGTACATAAAATCGCAATCTTAAGTCTTAAGTTGATTATTAAGTATTTTATTATAGAAAAGTGTCACATGTGGTATACATCATTGCTTTATTATTCTATGAAGTTAAATAATAGAAGGGTGCAATTAATGTAATATTTGTAAATATATATATATATATATATATATATATATATATTAACACTACACTCAAAAAAAAAAAAAGTAAAATTACAAATATAACATAAAATTAGTATTGATACAAAGATTAAATGTAGAATAATTAAATTTATATTTATGAAATGAGGGTTATTCTACGGTGGTATATCGATGTTTATAGGTTGTCTTTCAGGATATAGTTTTTTTTCTTTTTAATTATTAATTATTTTACTTTGATCTTAAAGTGATTATTAATTAATTTTTTATATCCAACGATACATAGATACACAGTACACAAATGCACCCTAATTTGATTCACGAAATAAATAACAAATTTTAAGAAAATCAGGACTGAAATAATTCATGAGCTAAAAGAATAAAATATTGCATGAATCATATAATCTGAAATACAATTATACTGAAAATAACTAACTCTAAACATAGAAATAAAATAATGCATGAAAATAAAATTGAACGTAAAACAAAATATTGTCAAAATAAAGATGTATTAGCAAAAATGATCTTTATTTTATCTCCTTTTCCAAATTTAAATAAACGGTAAACTTTAATACCATTTCCATTCCCCCATCCCCACCCCACCCAACCCCACCCCACCCCACCCCACTCCACTCCCCCCAGCCCCCCTTTCACTGGTAATTACCAGTGCTAACAACACCATAGACAGTTGTCCTGTGTGTCTCTCTGCCAATCACCACGTTCCCATTTAAATCAAGCCCTACAATACACCATCAAAAGGATTTTCCGCTTCACACTCTTTCTTTGTTACAGCAACTAGTATCTGATTCCTTTCTTCACTCCTTTTCGAAAAAAATTGTTCCAGAAGAAAGCGCTTGAGAACAGAAAAGGATAGAGATTTGATTCAAGTAACTTGTTTTAAGCCTGTTTCTAGTTTCTTTTTGCTAAAAGATGTGATCTTGTTTCACTTCTTGTGCTTTCTGCTAATGGGCTTTTCTGGCATTGATTAAAAGAGGAAATAAAGCTAGTTAGTTAGTGGAAGTAATCTATTATCTGCATTTTCTTTAATGTGTGCATGAAATTCTAAATTTGTGTCTTGTTATGAACTTTATGGGGTTTGGTTTAATCTCAGATGGGCATATTCGTTGATCATAACATCCTTGATCTGGGCTTTTCTTCTCTGTTCTCTTTACTTTTACGGCTGCTAAAGAGTGTTGTGTCACATCCTAGATTTCTTTTTATGTTGTTGGTTGTCTTATTCTTTCTCTTTTGTGGTTTTTCTGTGTATAGTATTGCCAAAATGGCGAGGAAGACGCTTCTCGATGAGGAGCTGCGAAAATCTAATGAGGAGGAGACACAATACGACTTTGATTTGTTTGTAATTGGGGCAGGAAGCGGTGGAGTTCGTGTCTCACGTTTTTCTGCACAGTATGGAGCTAAGGTACAAGCACTGAAAATGTATACATGTATGTAGGTTGTCACAATTCTTTCCTTATTGGTGTGTATCATCTCTATGTGTCTGGTGGTGATGAAACTAGAGATAATGATCTATAAATAATAAACATTAAGCTGTGTGACTTTGCTAAAAGGCTAAAAAGACTGATTTTCTTCATTGAGTCGTTTTTTTTTTTTTTTTATCAAATTGAATTTGAGATGCAACTTTATTTGTTCTTGATTTCATTGTACTTAATAAAATATAATCAGTTGAATGCTTTCGTTAGTATAAACTATGGTATGCTGTTACACTGTTAAATGTGGAAAATGGTATCTTTGCATCAGTGTAGCTGCTTATCTGATCTCCAATTTATTTATTAAGTAGTAAGAAAATAATGAGAAACTGTAACTTGTTAAGCGGAGCTACAATGGGTCAGTCTCCATACTGGATGGCCGAAGTTGTAGGTTGTGTGAAATGTTACACGTTACAACTCTTGTGTATATTTCATATTTGCTCAGTGGTTGGGTATTTTTGATAATGTCAAGTTCTTGTAACTAATCTGCCTTCTTTTTTTTCTTTTGGGATGTGAATTTATACCAGGTTGGGATCTGTGAACTTCCATTCCATCCGATCAGCTCTGAAGTGATTGGAGGAGTTGGTGGAACGTAAGTGATTAACGTTAGTATTTTATAAGGTGTACATGTGGCATTTTCTTATTTTACAATTTACAGTTTCAGACATGAATCATGGTTGAAGATTTTCATGACAGTTTCTGCTTTTTACTGCCTTTCTGTACTATGCTTCCTTGTTTCTACCAAAAACCATTGATAACAACTACTTTTCTATTTATGATCGATGATAATTCAGTTCCATATGGATTTCAGCAAATTGTTTGAACATTTATAGAAAACAGGGCTTCATTTTTTTAGTTTTTATTTTTATTTTTTATGTTTATTAAAATTAATTAGTCCAAAGTCGAATTGTACATTTAGCAGATCTGAAATCAAGCTAATAAAAGTTTTTTTTTTCCCCCATATTTTAGGTGTGTCATTCGTGGCTGTGTTCCTAAAAAGATTTTGGTCTATGGTGCTTCGTTCGGGGCTGAACTGGAGGTGAGATTTGATCGATGAGTGTGAGTGATATACTAGTGCTCTAGGAAAAGTTATAGAGTTATTTCTTAGAGTTTGATTTTTTGTTCTTTTTCTAATTTTTCTTTCTGGTCATTGAGTGGTCTTTCAAATTTTTACTATTTTACCAACTCTTTGGTTTTAACTTAGTTTATTTCTTTCTAATACTTGTAGAAATGTAACTTCAGATAATTGAGTCAGAAATGTTGTTTGATCTAGAATTTTCACTACCTTTCGTAAGAGGTTGCATGACATGATTGGTGGCTTTTGGTGTTACTGGATATCCTGTTCATTTGTTTGTGCTTGGTAAGGAGCTTGATATGCTATAAGATTTCCATTTGTATTCATTTTAGGGTTTTACAATTGATCTAATTCTGTGTTGTAACTTGCTTCAGGGGTTTACAAATAATTATCAGTGACATGTTAAAAAGTTATTATTGTTTCAGTTATGATGAGGCTAAGAATTTTTTTGATCAGAAATTAACGTTGTTGAATCTTTTATTGACAATGAATTTAATAAGATCACTCGCTCTTCATTTTTTTGATCTTATTACAATTCACAGCGCATATTTACCTATTCAATTAATAATCTTGGCATTGCAGGACGCAAGGAATTATGGGTGGGAGCTGAATGAGAGAACTGATTTCAATTGGAAGAAACTTTTACTAAACAAGGTCTGTGGAATGTGGATTATATTGGATACTCTTTGATACATACCCCCCCACCCCCCTGGTAACAGATATTTTACCTTGCCTTATGTTATGATATGAATGAAGCATGGAAAGTAGATCTCTACATTTTATCAGAAAATCTCATCTCTGCTTTAATGGTCAAGGCTAAAAGGAGAGGGCCAGACGAACTTATGTGCCTAAATGACTACATGGATTTTATTGAATGATAGATATAATTTACATGAGTGTTACAATTAACAGTTTTCTATCATTATATTCTCAGTCAGGTCTCAAGTTTTATTACATGCATTTTTGTTTATTTTTGTCCATGACTTGCAGACAGAGGAAATAGTTAGATTAAACGGGATCTACAAACGATTACTTGCAAATGCTGGAGTTAAGCTATTTGAAGGAGAGGGAAGAGTTGTAGGTCCAAATGAAGTTGAAGTAATTCAATTGGATGGAACAAAAATAAGCTATTCCACAAAACACATCCTAATTGCAACCGGAAGCCGTGCTCAGCGGCCAAATATTCCAGGCCAGGTCTGTACAACTTGTTCAATATGATGGATTGTGTTTTTCACAATAATTTTCTGGGGTTAATTTTAAGGCTTCATTTACTTCTACTATTTTTTTCATTTGTAGAACAGTACTAATTTTCTGTCTAGTATTACTACTTGAGTTTGGGTTTAATACATAGATTGCTATATATGGTCACAGTTGATGAGCCAACTTATAAATTCCATGTATCTGTCCCTCACTTTCTTGTTTTTCTATTTGTCTGTTTTAGTGTATTTCCATTCTCCTCAAGTATAGCATTATCACGAACTTTACTGGTTTCTTATCTGTGATTGTATATATGGTTTCTTATCTGCAATTGTGATTCACTGCAGGAATTAGGTATAACTTCAGATGAAGCATTGAGCTTGGAAGAATTTCCTAAGCGAGCTGTCATACTTGGTGGAGGGTAATTCTTTAATTTCATTTGTTTTATTTCATCATTTGGGGGAACTTAGAAATTTAAGGGACTGTTTGTCTCTTTTTAATGTAGGTATATTGCTCTTGAGTTTGCTTCAATATGGCAAGGGATGGGTGCAACAGTCAATTTGTGCTTCAGAAAAGAACTTCCTTTAAGGTTAGAATAATCTCGACTTCATCACTTTGCACCCTGGTTTTCTAGCTGTCTGCTGTTGGAATTTCCTTACTCATCCATCCACGTACAAACAAAGATTTCTTATGTATCATCATTGTTTGTCAGTATATTATTTAGTAAAACATCTCTCGTGCCATTTTGCTTCAAATTTTACAGAGGTTTTGATGATGAGATGCGAGCAGTGGTTGCTAGAAATCTGGAAGGCAGGGGTGTAACCATGTATCCTAGGACAACTTTAACTGAGGTACTGCAAATTTGTAAATTCTACTTTCCACTTCCCAAAATTGCATGCAAATAAGATAAATTTGTTGCGAGAAGACACTATGGAAATGATGTTTTGTTTGTTCCTTTTGTTAATATTGTCATATTCATTTTTTTTTTTTTCTATTTGATAGTTGATACAGTTGATTGATTATGCAGTTGGTTAAAACAGAAGATGGTATAAAGGTTCTCACTGATCATGGGGAAGAAATAATGGCTGACGTTGTACTCTTTGCCACTGGTAAGTCCACAAACATTGCATATATATATATATGACATAAGTTTTTTTTTTCTAATTTAGTCTTATATTTCTCATATACGAGAGACAGCAGATGACTCTCTTATCATTTATTACAGGCAGGGTCCCCAACACTAAAAGGTTAAATCTGGAATCTGTAGGAGTTGAGCTTGATAGTATAACTGGAGCTGTGAAGGTTAGTTATAACCTTATCATAATTATAAATTTTCCCATTGCATATCATCGAATGACCACACTGATTAGTTAACCGACATTCACATGCTTGATATTCCACATTGCTAAACACAGTAAATAAGAAGTCAGATCCCAAAAGTTTTTCACCTATCGGTGTGGGTGTTTCGTGGATTCATCAACTAATAAACTGATTATGGCTATCATTTTAGTTCATATTTAGTTCTTGTTGATGGGAAATTGTTACTTGTTATTTTCATTTTTCGGGTATTCTATGGTTCACTTATCCTTAGATCCCAGGTTAATGAACACTCCTGCACCAGCATTTCGAGCATATGGGCTGTAGGCGATGTTACAGACCGAATGAATCTTACCCCCGTCGCCTTGATGGAAGGAACCTGTTTTGCAGTATGTCCTGTCAAATTCCCCAGTCTAATTTCCATATTGCTTCCAAATGAATGCAGACATACAAACATTAGTATAGTCAACTTCTCTTTATTGATTGAACTATTTGTTCTCTTGTTTAATGCTCTTGCAGAAAACTGTGTTTGGTGGACAGCCCACCGCACCTGATTACAACGACGTCCCATATGCTGTGTTCTGGTATTATCATCTTTTCTTAGAAAACCATTCATATAGCATACATCATCATTTTTGCCATGCTGGAATATGTTAGATCTAGTTGAATACTTCACTATCTTTATCTTCTGCTAGCTCTATGTCGTACTTCTAAATCACTTCTCTGAAAATGCTTGCTGCTATGAAGAAGTAATAAGCTTTGTTTTGTATCCTCCATAATTCCTAGCGTCCTCTTATGACAATTTTCATTAATGTTTTTGCAAATTCTGCAGTATTCAACCCTTTCAATCAGCCATCTGTCTATATCTTATTACATTAGCCTCTGATGTCGAATCTTTGACCTTCTGTGCAGCATACCACCACTGTCTGGGGTTGGACTCAGTGAGGAACAGGCTTTAGAGAAAGAAAACGGCGATATTCTTGTTTTCACATCGACATTCAATCCGATGAAGAACACTATTTCTGGGTATGCCTGCTGAAAGATTTCAGTATGTTTATCTTATATGGCTTAGTTGATATGTACAACAAAATCTAAAACATTCCTATTAGGATGCATCATCATGTTATGATTCAATGTTGTCATTTTCTCTGTTTGAATGTGTTCTATAAGTAACATGAGTATATAATGTTGATCTAGACGACAAGAGAAGACGGTTATGAAGCTCGTTGTCGATGCTGAGACCGATAAAGTTCTCGGAGCATCCATGTGTGGGCCAGATGCACCCGAGATCATCCAGGTATTCATTCAGTTTGTCCACTTTTTACAAAACCTAACCCTCCCATAATTGCATCTTTTTTCATATTTAAGAAATAATAAATGAGTTTTCTTAGTTTATCTGCTAAAATTGTCACTGAAATGTCTTTACAGGGCATTGCTGTTGCACTCAAATGTGGAGCAACCAAAGCACAATTCGACAGCACGGTGAGTTTCAACATCCTTCAACTCATTTAAAACAAACATCTCCATCAGACGAATGTTCGATCTCTAGCTTCGTTTCAAAAGGATTGTTGCCAAACCACATTGTGATTTCTCAAGGTTTCTTGAACTTCCAAAAACCAGACAATGTGTGAATCTATATCATCAAAACCAATGACTTATTTAGTTTAACTAACTAACTAACTACACAAGCTCTTTTTAATGTGCAATGCTTGTGTGAATTCCTCTCACAAAATGAGACATATGAAAAGTGATAGTCTGCTATACCCTAAGAGTCAAAAGTAATACCTGTCTCACAATGAGACGATCTCATTCAAGTTAATACCTTTCTTCAAGACCTTTGATAAGAAATTACATGCCATTTTGATGTTGCTAATATGTTACTGATATTCTGCCAGGTCGGCATTCATCCCTCCTCGGCAGAGGAGTTTGTGACGATGCGCTCTGTGACTAGGCATATCACAGCTAGCAAGTCGAAGGCCAACCTGTAGAGAGTTTACGACAGACGGATCGTATTTTCTTGCATGGATCGGTTTGAGAGAAGACCAACATGTGAGACTAGTTGCATGCATAGCTGGAGACAAATTTTCTTCAGAAAAGATACAGAGCAGATCCAAGTGAGAAGAAATGTTGTAGCTGAAATTGGCAGAACTGCATTTTGGTTCAAAGAAAACAATGAACATATGCTATGATTTGGTCTGCATGTTATATATTTTGTTTTCAAAAAAACTTTAAATTTTATTGGTTTCTTTATTTTTGTTATGTCCATATTCTAGAAATTATGATGTTGCATTCATACTTTTCAACTGGAAATTTTGACAATTTCTTTATTTTTCCTTTAACTAAGCGGGCTAATTTAATAATGATTGAACTATCAAAATTAATACGAATTATTCACTTTTTTTTTTAGTTTTTTTTTCCTCCTACCTCTGTCCTCAAGAACGTCTCATATAAATTATTATGTTGATTAAGAAAAGGGTTTTCCTTAACTAATTTTTTTTTAATAATTTTGAGGTTATTGGATTTATATAAATAAAAAAAAATTGGTAGGAATTGTTTTATTAGAAGGAAAATATAAACAGTTATTTAGGAGTGATGACACCTTATATAAATTTTCTGAAAATACATGTCTCTCTCATCCTTCACTAAATTTTATTTAGTAGAATGTGTTTTTATTCTAGTTGGTTGAAAGTTGAAACCATAATTATTTAATAAATGCATTAATTATATTAATTTATTAAGATTTAATTTTGTAAAATGATGTTCTGATCTTTGCAAAGTATTTGGTCAAAATATAAACTCAACTATGACCTATATCATTAACTATTAATTAATTATTATCAAATTATTTTAGCATACATAATTTTTAATTTAAACTAAAAGTGTATTAAAAATAGATTTTTTTTTTTTTTTTTTACTATGTAAATTTGAATGATCAAATAGCTTTGTAACTGAAAACTTGAGAGAAAAATATAAGCACCACCAAAAGACTAGTGTTTTTTCGTTTTTTAAGTTCACTTTTTTGGTTAAATGTATCAGACTGTAATATAGCAAAAAACATTAATTTCAGGGTAACGAAAAAAAAAATTGAGCATAAACATATTTAATTCCTTCATTTTCTATACATTCTTAATCATCATTATGCAGCATAAATTTGTCAAAAAGATCATCAATCATTTACTGAACACCACTAATAATATGGATAAGAAAAACGATGAGGACTTCGTTGTATGTTAGTGAATTTGGTAGGACTCCACTTGAAAATTTTTCACCAAACCATTAGGTAGGCCCCCGTCTTTCATTTTAAAAAATACAAAAAAATAAAATTAAAATTAAACGTGGCAAAAATGTTATTGTAGTTCAACAATCTCTCACATTGACAAGCTACCAAAAACACAATATATAGGGACGTACATGTACACGATTCAACTTGTTGAACAATTCTGATTCATAGAGAGAGAGAGAGTTAGTATGGACTCTCTTGCAAGGTTGCCTGAGGGATGCATATCAGAGATCATGTCACTGACTTCAGCTTCGGATGCTTCAAGATCGTCGATGGTCTCGAAAGAGTTCAAATCTGCAGCAGAAAACGACGTAGTCTGGGAGAGATTTCTGCCACTTGGTTATCAAGAAATCATCTCAACTGCAGTTTCTCCTGTCAAATATGCCACCAAGAAAGACCTTTATATCAGACTCTGTGATTCCCCTGTACTCATACATGGGGGTAAAATGGTAACATCTCAATGCCATTTCTATCTACATATATACTATGACTTATGAGTTGATTTTATGTGAACCAAGTGCACCATGCACGCGGTACTTTCAAAAGAAAAAAAAAATCACGAAAAAGACCAGAGGTCGACGTATTAAAAAGCACCTAATCATCATCCACATAATATTGTAAGAAAAGATTTTAATTTGTCATTACATGCAAGCTATGATTAATTTCAGGCTCTATTCTCTTTGAATCATCATTCTTGGTTGAGAGTTTCCATAATGGTAACATTTGGTGGATTTCAAATTAGCTTATTGGAATGAAATTTATGCATTTATTTTCTATACCTGAGGCATTTCATGTTAACAAGTGATGGAGAAATCAAAAGAAATAAATTAGATGTATGATCTACCAAACCAGTCCAATTTATACTAAAGAAAGTCTGCTCTGAAAAACCAATGAAATGCTAGAAACAGTCAAAAGGGAGTGTTTTTGTCAAAGAAACTAGAAAAATAAAAGATGAAAAATCATGACATGAGCAATAGATTCCATACATATATCATGAACTTTAAGGTTTAACACTTATAATTTAAAAGTCAAGCTACTTAACTCCTGTTAGGTAAGTTATAGTGACAGGAGAGCAATAATATGACTCATATGCTGCTGAAGAGTAATCATGAATACTTTGGTTTGGTATTAGTTATAGCCATACATTTTCTTTCTTTAGGTGATCTGTGCAATCATACAAAAAACTGTCACCTGTATATTAATGATGTCATTTTCCGGACTTTTAAGCAGAGCTTTGCTGTAGATAAGAAGAGTGGAAGAAAGTGTTTTATGTTAGGAGCAAGGGAGCTTATGATTTCATGGAAAGCATGTTGGGATTTTAAGCCACACAATAAGTCCAGGTTCTTAATATCAACATTTATCCATATTTATTAGACAAATACTTATCATTCACTTTTACTTTCAAGTGATGAATATGTGTATATGAGCATTAACGCAACAGAGAGATCATATTGACTTTCAGAAATCATTTTTTTCCCTCAGATTCCCAGAAGTGGCATATCTTAGATCCATAGGATGGATACACATTCAAGGCAAAATAAAAACTCAAATGTTGTCGAGAAACACTACGTATGCAGTTTATCTAGTGTTTTGGCTAGAGAGGATGGATGGACTAGTATCATCACAAACTGTGATAAGATTTCTCAACGACCAATTGAACACTAAGACGAGCAAAAATGAGCAGTTTGAGTGCAGAGAAACCGGAAAGATGTCGAAAATTAGAAAGGACGGATGGATAGAGATAGAAATGGGGAAGTTTTACAATGACAATGGGGACAATGAGGAGGTGGAGGTGTGGCTGACTGAGATCAACAATGCTTATGGGAAGTCGGGACTCATCGTTGAAGGCATTGAGTTTCGACCCGTATAGAGATTAAGCTAAAAGTCTATTTTATGAAGTTCAAAACATCCATGTAATAGTATACTCTTGTAAAGCCTGCCCTTTTCCTATGTTAAAAAAAAAAAAGCATACAAAACTCTCATGAAAAAGCACCTCTGTTCAAATAGTCTTAACCATGATTAGCCTTAATGAACCTATATTACATTAAGGAAGATGAATTTGAAATAGATGAATTTGAAATCTTTATCAATTTAACTACGTTGTAACTTGGCAACAGCAATAGCATCCATGGTCGTGTGAAGGCCGTTTGAATACCAAGGTAATCAAGAAATCAGAAGCCACATAATCACAAAAATACGAGCACATACTTGCAACAACTAGGATCCTCAATTTTTAGTTTAATATCAAACTGAATTACTAATAAATAAATAATCAACAAAATGACTCAAAAGCTTCCAAAGAGCTGTTCTACAGCCTAGACCAACTTAGCATCAATAGTTTAATCTTCAAAAACAACTCCACTAACATTTCTACCGAACTCAACCGATTAGAATTTCCTAAGAAAATTCAAGCAAGCAGTAATAGCTCATCAATCTTTAAAAGACAAACTAAAACGGACGAAAATTGATGTACAGACCTAAAACTGGCGGAAGTCGAACTACCAAGGAAGAGAGAGAGAGTCGATCGATCGGAAATCCGTCCAACCTCCGAGGGAGAGAGAAAGTATGAGTAAACTGAGCAACTCGATCCACCATGGCCATGAGAGAGAACAATGGTCTGGGCCCTACGAAAGAGTTCTCTTGGGCTGTAGCCCAATCGAAAGCCTGACAGATCGAGTTATTGGACTTTTGTATTAGCCCAATTCCAATATTCCCTACTCATTAACCCACAATTAAACTAGGCAAAAGCTCATGTGCACCCGGGCACACGGAACACATTTCTGTGCGCCTTAAGAATCTTGGGTTAAATTGTATATCTTTTAATATATAGATGTGTACCCTTTATTTTCTAAAGAAAATTATTGTGTATTTTGGGCGCATGAACAATACTCCGTGCGCCTTTAGAATTTTGTCTTAAATTGTATACCCTTTAGTATAAAAATGTGTACCCTTTATTTTCTAAAGAAAAAAATATTAATGAAAAGTGTATACCTCTTAGAACAAAATGGTGTACCTTTTATTATTAAAGTGTATATCATTTAGACCAAAATAATGTACCCTTACCCATAATACTAAATTTCTAAAGGCGCATGGAATGTGTTCCGTGCGTTCGGGCGCACGCAAGCCTCACTCATTAAACTAAGGCAAAAGCTCCTACACCCCCAACACACTATGCTCTCATGAGAACACAACTCTCCCCCTCCATATTTTATTTAAACTTATTTATTGTTAGGAGTTTAAATTGCAAAGGGACACGGTATCCCGAGACACTAGAGCCTCACTCTTAACATATACGCATAATTGCATATATAATATTTTAAAATATAAAAGTAACATCTCTAGTCATACTGCAATATTATATTGTATGAATATTTTAATTCAAATGCTAAAAATAGATAAATTATTAATTTAATGTTTGATTTATATTACTGTTATTTTATTTACATTAATTATGAGCCTGAAATATGAAAAAATATCAAATTTAAAGTATTAAATCATTAAATAATCTAAAATAATTTTATAATAATCATATAAATTTACCACATATTAAAATATTATTTTAATGCTAATAAATTATTTTTAAAAAAATTAAAAATATTAAATATGTGAAGTCTAATATAGTTGTAATTTTTTTTAAATATATAGTATCTTTTAGAATTTCAAACTCTGAATTGATAGTATTACATATTTCAATTTCTAATTCAATAAGGCAAAAGCTCCTGTGCGCCCGGGGACACGGAAAGATGCTCCGTGTCCCCATGTGAACACAACCCTCCCCTCCAATCCTATTTAAACATATGTATTGCTAGGGGTTTAAATTGTAAAGGGACATGAAATTTGTAAAGGCGCACGGAATGTGTTCCGTGCGCCCGGGTGCACAAGAGCCTCACTCATTCAATAATTCAGATTTCGAAGCGATAGCTTACCTATTTTTGAGATTGAATTAAAAAAATTCTACATTTTACAGATTTCAGAAACATAAAATGAAAATTATCCACGTTATTTTGTAGAAATGGAGCATTATTTCATCATTAGTTTATGTACGTATTTTATACGTATATAATTTAGATTGAGGGGTCTCTTTCAACGTAGAAAATAGTTGTGATGCAGCACGAAAGCCATATATATATATATATATATATAGAAAAGGGAAACACAATCACGTGTCTTGGATTGTACATATACAAGGATGAAGGATGCCTTGTATTATTTGCACATAACGTGATATGTTGTTGTCATTTTTTTGCTTATTTTAAGACATACTAATATAAAAAAATTCAACCAAATGCAATAATTAATCTTAAACCCCAAATCAACTAATCCACGCTATATGAAAGAGAAATGAAAGAAAATATAAAAAACATTTATAAGCAAATTAAAGAGTACATTTCGTGTGGAATTTTTGATGAAAAAAGTGGGGATATGTGTGTATTCAATCAACGAGACACCTCCTGAAATTTCTCACAACCTAATCGACCCCACGTGACACCTATGCCTTGCTTTTACTTTTTAAAAAAAAATTAAAAAAAAAAAAAAGAAAACAAGAAATCTATTTGAAATTGGAATTTTTTTTAGAATTATGAAGAGTCATGCTTTAGTATATAAAGAGTAATATTAATAGTATTAATGAATACTTTTACGTAGAGTAATCCTATTCTTATTTTAAAGAGTTTCATCGATATTTTAAAATGTAATTTTTCTTGAAATAATGCATTATACACTCAATTGCTTATGACTCCATATACACAGGGTAATAATGAATACTACATCAAAATTAGTATTTATTTATTTAGTTATTTGTATGAATTTCATATATGTGAGTGGGGTTGTATACGAATTGAATCGAATATTAAGGTCAGTGTTTTCATAATCGGATCGGAGACTGAATCGGTGGATGCAACGGTTCGAGGTTCAATCGGTAGGACCGGTTCAACCGGCGATTCAACCGGAAAATTGAATTTTACATATTTTCAATTATATTTTATAATATTACAAATCATTAAAAAATTTATAATAATCAAAATTATTTTATAAAGAAAAAATTCAACTTATATAGAAATATAATTAGATAAAATATTTATGGTTTATAATTCATACTTTATACATATTTTTATATATTCTATCAATACAATATTATATAATTTATACTCAAATTGCTATACATTTGGTGCACAATTGCAGGAAAATCAAATAATTTAATTCAAAATTTAAATATTATATTTTAAAATAAATAAAAATTAAAGTAAAATTATATAAAAAGAAAAAAGAAAAAAAAATCAAAAACCGATTGGACCGGTTCAACCAGTTTTATCGGGTTTTCCCGGTTTTGACCGGTTCAAAACGGTTCAACTCAAAAAACAGGTTTAGAGGTGTTTTTGACCGATTTGGAGGTCGGTTCCCGGTTCAACAGGCTATGAAAATCACTGATTAAGGTGTTTGAATGGTATTTGATTAAATATTTAAATATTCTTTTTTGTATTTGATTCGAAATTAATAAACGAACAATTCGAATATATTCAAGTATTCGAATTTGAACTTTCGAAATTGATTATTTGAATTTGAATTTGAATTCAATTCAAAATTCTAAATTCATATTTTTTTAAATAACATTTTTCTTTTACTATTAATAAATTTAAAATGAAATACTCACTAAATACATATTTTATTAAATTAGATAATATGCATATTTATTTATATTTATAAAGCAAAATATTATATTTAATATATAAATTGTTTAATATTAATAATATATAATTAATATATAGTATTATATATTATTATTCGAATATATTCGCGAATATTCGAATCGAATATCTTACGAATTATATTCGATTCGAATATTTTTTGAATTTAAATAATTATTCGAATTTGTATTTTTTAAATTTAAATACTAATATCAAATCGAATTCGAATTATTTGATTCATTTATAAGTATGCTGCATGTGTATGTAAGGAAGCAATAATACAAATTTGTAATTTACTAAAGCAAAGTCCAAGTCAAAGAAGACATATTTTTTGCAAAAGTCCAAGAAGAAAAAGTTGTTATCTTTCTGCCACCACATTTTCCCTGCTTTATTTATTTAATTATTTATTTTCATAACTTTCACAAACTTGACTTTATCAGTTATTTGGTTGGATAAAATATGGAGTACTATATATGTCATTTCAAGTTCTTAGTCTAACAAAGGAGCTATCTCTTTTCTTTAATAATTCGAAGGTCAATAACTAAAGGTAATTTACATGAGACACACACACTTGCACCTATGTAAGTGTTCTAGCTATTAGTTAAATGTAATGGATTATATAATTAATTAACTAAATTAATACATAAGTAATACTATAATGTGATTTTAGTGTGAGCTACAATACTCAAATAATGGTAGCTAGTTCATTATAAATTAAGCTTAACTCTTTAATGTTTGAGTCAGCTAAGTAGCAATAATGTTTACAAAGATTCAGAAGATTTTATAATTATTTCAGATAATATTGATTTATAATCATTCTTTAATAATTACAAATGGTTGAAAACATCATGGAATATAGCCCAAATAATATCTTTAGGTCTGGTTATGTCTCTTTAAAATGTAATTTATGACCGTTTAAATAAAAAGTAATATAATTTGAATGTATAACTTTTTTTACTTTAGTATAGTTTTATGAGTGTCAATTTATATTGCTCATTAGAAATGGTCGAATACAAGTTTTGACTTTAATAAATCAGGTTTTTATTTAATTTTAATTACAGCAGTGAAATAGATAAAAATAAGCGTCTTTTCTTTAAAATAAAAAATAAAAAACTAATTAAAGTCTTAATTTAGCATTGGACCAATTCTTCACTGAAACCAAATATAAAGGTGATGGGTTAGATTGACTCATTAATCCTAGTTATGTTACTTTTCTTTTTCTTTTCTTTTTTAGAATAAAAGCTTGTTTTAAAGAATAATAAAGCATTGGTGGGAAGTTGATGTTATTTTAATAATCAATTGATTTTATGATATATATGTGTGTGAGATAGAAGTAATCCTAAAAATACATTGGCTCTTAATCTAAGTTATATTATTGCTCAAATCACAATCAATATACACTAGATATAAGAAATTTAAATGTTTAATAATACATGAGATGTTTTAATAGAATTGGGTATATATAACTGTAGGCACTTGGATTTTATTGCCTATTAAAGGAAAATATGTGGCAAATTAATGCAATAATTATCAATTAATTATTTATTTATTAAGGGATTTAAATAAATAAATTCCTAAAATAAATGAGTAAATAATTTATAATTGGGTAAGATCCAGTCAAATAAGTCTGACTTAAAGCCTAAGAAAGTGAAAGGCCCAAGCCCGCATAATTAGGTCAAAACTGACCAATCAGACTGCGAGTTATTTATGGGGCATCCTCATACTTCACCTATATAAGGGGTCTCCTCCATTCATTCCACACACACTCAAATACTTGAAGACATAAACGCTCTGAAGAGATCAAGAATACGAGCAGTGCTCCCTTGAGATCTTCAAGCATCTTCAAGTCAAGAACGACAAACGATTCGGGAATAAGGTGCGGAGCCCCCCAAATCGAGCGTTCTTCATAAACTGAGTTCTTCGGTGTTCTTCGCGCCAAGAACAGCATACGACCCGGGATTAAGGTGCTAAGCCCCCCAGATCGAGTGTTCTTCGGATCAAGTACGTTTAATCCAAACAAAGGCTCGACGCCTCTGGATTAACGTTATAGGGTCCCAAATCCGAGTTCGGACAAGCTTCAACTGAAGATCCGACTCAACACACACTGAAGCATCTGAAGACAAAAGCTCTGAAGAGATCAAGAATACGAGCAGTGCTCCCTTGAATACTTCAAGCATCTTCAAGTCAAGAACGACAAACGATTCGGGATTAAGGTGTTAAGCCCCCCAAATCGAGCGTTCTTCATAAACTAAGTTCTTCAGTGTTCTTCGAGACAAGAACGGCAAACGACCATGGGATTAAAGTACTAAGCCCCCCAGATCGAGTGTTTTCACATCAAATACGTTTAATCCAAGCAAAGGCTCGACGCCTCTGGATAAACGTTACAAAGTCCTAAATTCGAGCTCGGACAAGTTTCAATTGAAGATCCGACTCCACACACGCTGTCAACACAGTCAGCGTACACTCCAGTCAACACAACCAGTCAAAGTCATAGTCCAAGTTGGTTCGAGAGAGAAGAATCAGAGGATCGATAGAGATTATTTCCTAAATTATTAAGTTCAATCTATCCGGATTATCTTTGTAATTCAACTTGTATTTATTTTATTATAAATACAATATTTGTTGTTACAAATTTTGGTACGCCCAGTGGGACAGTCTCTACCTCTCATCTCTTCTCTCAACAAGCTCGAAGATACAAAGTATGACTCCTCTTAGGATCGCGATAAAAAGGTCATCTACCTCAAAGCCTTTAGAGCTACAAGCTGCGAAGATGCAAGTTATGACTCCGCTAAAGATTGCGATACGAAGGCAAACTGCATCAAAGCCTCAAGAGTTGCAAATTGAAAATGCTGAACTCATTACAAGAAGTATGTCTGAAGCCTCCTCAGAGACAAACCATGTGGTTGGGATTGCTCTTAATAAGCCATTGCACGGAGACAAAAATAGTGAAGATGATTCTACCTACTCAACTCCTCACTCAATACCAAGCTCACCATCTACCTCAGCTGCAGCTGCAGTGATGGCAACAAATGCTATGACCATTGAGGAACAACTAGCAAGTATGATGAGAGCCATTGAAGGACTCACGAAGCATATGGAAGCTCAAGACGTAAAAATCTCTATACTTATGAAGAAAATGGAGAATGTGGAGACAAATCGTACAAATGAGAAACAAGTTGAGGATGAACACGGGGAGGAAGACTCAACGAAGCATCATCTATCTGAAGAAAAGCCAGCTGAGGATACGATACAAGTTTTAACTGACGGAATAATTCCTATCAACCAATTAAAGAACATCGTGTTGGAGACGATAAATGATAAGTTTGAAGAAAGCTCCAAATCTTCTTCAACCTACGTCAAGCCATATACAAAGAGGATTGACAACTTGAGGATGCCAACTGACTACCAACCTCCCAAGTTTCAACAATTTGACGGCAAAGGCAATCCAAGACAACATGTGGCGCACTTCATCGAGACATGCAATGATGCCGGGACCTATGGGGATCATATGGTGAGGCAATTCGTCCGATCTCTGAAAGGAAATGCCTTTGATTGGTACATCGACTTGGAAGCAGACTCCATTGACAGTTGGGGGCAAATGGAAAAAAGTATTCCTCAACCGCTTCTATAGCACACGAAGAATTGTTAGCATGATGGAGCTAACAAATACTCGTCAAAGGGATGAAGAATATGTCATCGACTATATCAATAGATGGAGGAGCCTAAGCCTAAATTGTAAAGAAAAGCTATCAAAAACTTCAGCTATAGAAATGTGCATTCAAGGGATGCAATGGAATCTTAGCTACATACTCCAAGGAATTCGACCTAAAACTTTTTAAGAGTTGGCTTCAAGAGCTCACGACATGGAGTTAAGCCTGACATCAAATGACATCGAATGGCCCTCTATTCAAGACTCTTTCGAGTTTGAATACATGTCCTTCAATGAGCCCTTGGAAGAGGAACCACAAATAAAGGCTGCAGTTTCTATAAAGATTAATAGAAATGAAGTTGAAGCAAGAGAAAATAGTGCATCCCAAGATTGGGGGCAATAAACTGTTGATAAATCAAGACAAATCAAGCTCCTTGACACGAGCTAAAACTGTCTGCATTACGCTCCTTGATACGAGTTTAAACTATCTAAAATCTCCCAAGTCAAAGCTCCATGACACGAGTGAAAACTGTCTACATCATGCTCCTTGATATGAGCTAAAACTATCTATATATGACGCTCCTTGATACGAGCTTAAAGCTTCTTGACACAAGTGAAAACTGTCTACACCATGCTCCTTGTTACGAGCTTAAACTATCTACATACTATGCTCCTTGATATGAGCTAAAACTATCTACACACAACACTCCTTGATATGAGTATAAACTATCTACACATCAAATAAAATCTCCTTGGGAAGATAATAAGCTCTCTACACATAAAGCTCCTCAGCACGAGCGAAAACTGTTCACACAATACTCCTCGACATGAGTGAAAAATATCCACACAAGGCTCCTTGACACGAGTATAAACTGTCTACAAGTTCAAATTCAAGACTCATTGACACGAGTATAAACTGTCAGCAAATTCAAATCCAATGCTCCTCGACGCACGAGCCTAAACTGCATGCTACTCCTGGCCCGCATGAGTATAAATTGTGTATGGCACCCCCCAGTCAAATCAAATCATGTCTCTTGAATTACGTTTTGACTTGATCCTCTTCAAAGAGGTACGTAGGCAACTTAGCACTCTGCTAAGTTCAGTCATAATTCAGGCTATTCATATCAAATTGGAGAGGCAAGCAATAAAATTCAATCATGTTGATCAAGAAATGGATTGTCGCAATTTGTTCACCTCAGCACAAAGGCGTCCGTGAACAAAATGCGAGGGGGCATTTGTAGGCACTTGAATTTTATTGCCTATTAAAGGAAAATATGTGGCAAATTAATGCAATAATTATCAATTAATTATTTATTTATTAAGGGATTTAAATAAATAAATTCCTAAAATAAATGAGTAAATAATTTATAATTGGGTAAGATCCAGTCAAATAAGTGACTTAAAGCCTAAGAAAGTGAAAGGCCCAAGCCCGCATAATTAGGTCAAAACTGACCAATCAGACTGCGAGTTATTTATGGGGCATCCTCATACTTCACCTATATAAGGGGTCTCCTCCATTCATTCCACACACACTCAAATACTTGAAGACATAAACGCTCTGAAGAGATCAAGAATACGAGCAGTGCTCCCTTGAGATCTTCAAGCATCTTCAAGTCAAGAACGACAAACGATTCGAGAATAAGGTGCGGAGCCCCCCAAATCGAGTGTTCTTCATAAACTGAGTTCTTCGGTGTTCTTCGCGCCAAGAACAGCATACGACCCGGGATTAAGGTGCTAAGCCCCCAGATCGAGTGTTCTTCGAATCAAGTACGTTTAATCCAAATAAAGGCTCGACGCCTCTGGATTAACGTTATAGGGTCCCAAATCCGAGTTCGGACAAGCTTCAACTGAAGATCCGACTCAACACACACTGAAGCATCTGAAGACAAAAGCTCTGAAGAGATCAAGAATACGAGCAGTGCTCCCTTGAATACTTCAAGCATCTTCAAGTCAAGAACGACAAACGATTCGGGATTAAGGTGTTAAGCTCCCCAAATCGAGCGTTCTTCATAAACTAAGTTCTTCAGTGTTCTTCGAGACAAGAACGGCAAACGACCCTGGGATTAAGGTACTAAGCCCCCCAGATCGAGTGTTTTCACATCAAATACGTTTAATCCAAGCAAAGGCTCGACGCCTCTGGATAAACGTTACAAAGTCCTAAATTCGAGCTTGGACAAGTTTCAATTGAAGATCCGACTCCACACACGCTGTCAACACAGTCAGCGTACACTCCAATCAACACAACCAGTCAAAGTTCAAGTTGGTTCGAGAGAGAAGAATCAGAGGATCGATAGAGATTATTTCCTAAATTATTAAGTTCAATCTATCAGGATTATCTTTGTAATTCAACTTGTATTTATTTTATTATAAATACAATATTTGTTGTTACAATAACATATAGAAAATTATGTCCCCCATGAAACACACCCATAAAGCATGTGAACTACAATACCAAAACTTTGACTTTCAGTATAAATAGATGTATCAATGTTCCATTTTTATATTCTATCTAGTATTTTATATTTTAATTACATATTATGTGTAATAATTAATATTCAAATTATCATTAAATGTATAACACATTGTGATTATATATATTTTAATAGAAAATATATTATAAAACCTATATAACCATTTAAAGGTAAATATATCAAATAAAAGATATGGACTACATAAGGTTTATCCCAATTGTTGGGGTCCACCGTTTTTGTCTTCGGTATCATTAGATTTATTCGTGTAAACATGCATGAATGATTGACAATTTAGTACTCCTATTTAATTTCGATTCCATATACTGTATCACTAATATTTTTGCTTACTCTTATTATGTGAATGTCACTACGTCGTCCTATTCTTTTAATTTGTTTAAGAGTGTATATTAGATGCACTCGGTGCACTTGCACCCATATTTATATAACTTTTATTTTATTTTGTATACATGTTATTTTTTTCTGTATGAAGTATGTGTTTTGTAATAATTGTATACTTTTTTCACATTAAGTTTTTCATTAAAAAACAAATATTTATATATGTATAACTTTTTATTCAATAGTGTATATATGTATTTTAATAATGGTATATTTTTTACACTCAATTTTTTATTAAAAAAATTAACAATTAAATTGTATACATTTTTACTCATAATTGTATATATTTTTGCTTATCTTTGTATGTGGGTGCACACGAAGCTTTGTGTGCACCCGAGTGCACATTATATTTAAAAAAAAGTTATCACTAATTATTCGTAAGATAAGTTAATTGAACGATTTTTTTTATCAATTAGTTATTACATTTATTAAAAATATTATTATGTGAGACGATATTATACAATTTTTTATATATTATTACTCCTTCTGTCCCATATTTATTTTCACACTTTCTATTTTCATTTGATTTTCTCTTTTGTCTGTCTCATTATCTTCACCACCCAAAAGAAAACATCACATCAATCCATAACATTAAAAAGTTACTCCCTCCGTCCCACGTATTTTTACCCACTTTCCATTTTGGGGTGTCCCACGTATTTTTACCCATTCCATTTTTGGCAAAAATACATAATATTTTATTACCTACTTTTTACAATCCCAACAACTTTAATTACTTTTTTACACTTTATTCATCATTCCCAATAACTTTATTTACTTTTTCTTTTTAAATTACTAATTTATCCCTACTTTCTCTTACATTATATATTAAAAAAATAAAACGTCTTAATCTCCGTGCCCGTACAAACGGGTAAAAATACCCGGGACGGAGGGAGTATTTTAATTTAAAAAATTATCACTCTCAATTAACACACATAAAATATTTTATATTTTATTTATTATTAAAAAATAACAAAATACTCTTAAAAATAAATAAAATTGATTTGAAATGAATTTTCCTAAACTAAATATCTACAGTGTGATGCAGCGAAGTGTGGTATTGAGCAAGTATATACTAGCTATTGGCAAGGTATGGAGAACATAAGAAGTACACAAGAAGATGGTTATATATACATATGAGTTATTGATCAAACTCTTTTTTACACCATCAACCCATGTGGTTTTGAAACTCCCATTTTCACTTCTTCCTCTTTTTTTCAATAATTATTTCTTTTTTATTTCAACCCTCCAAACCTTAATATTCACAAAAATAGTTTCAAATTTGGGGGTTGGTTTGGTTAATGGATATTGATTTCTGGTGCAATATTGGGGGGTGGATTTTCTTGGTCACATTTTCATGGGTAAAACCAGCACAAAATCTCTACTTCCACTCATAATCATTCTACTTCTATTCTTCCCAAAATCATCATCAAAACTCCACACAGATTATTACATGATCAACTCTCCTGCAAGAAAGGATCACGAATCATCACATGCAATAATACTCTCTCTCATGAGGCAGCTGTTGAATGATGAGAGAGAAACCAGCCTTCACAATCCTCAGAAGAGAGAGAAGAAAAGCCCGAATTCATTTCGGGCTGCTGCTCATGAAGTCCCAAGTGGCCCGAATCCGGAATCCAACTGATGAATCTATCCAAATCTTGAATTTTTGGGTGCAATAATAGTGAATTATTGGAGGTTTTTATTTCTCAAGAGTTCGAAATATTTGCAGGTATATACTATATTATTGTAAGAATATTTAAACATATGGGGTTCTCCACATTCGTCTATCTAGATTTAAATTCTTGTTAATTTGTTCATCTTTGTTTCACGTTAATTCATTTCACTTTGTTACTGTATGCACCTGTAAAAATTTTAAAATATATTAATAATCAAAGATTTAATTGATATGTCACACGTAATTAATAAGTGTATGTGTGTTGGTGGATTAATTATAGTTAACTTTAGTCCTATAGTATAATATTGATTGAATTAAATTTTAATTTTATGATATTTTACCTGTTCAATTCACTCTTTTTATATCAATTTTACCCTTATAACTTTTTAAACTTTAGATTTCTATAATTGAGCAAATCTAGTGTGACAACATTTCATGCATGATGAGGCTTTTATTTTCTTTTCAGTTTTAATTTTTATTAAAAATAGTAATACTTTCACTTTTCCTAATATTATACAAATTGTTCACAAATTAAATTTATAAGAGATTTTCATTTTACATTGATTAGATATTACTCTTTTATTTAATATGTGGTTACTTTTTAAAATATATTCGTGGTGGAATGATCTTACACGTATTTTTATTTTTATCATTTTGTCAAAATCTCAACTCTTTACTTTTAATATTTTGAGCCCATAACCTTTTGCACTGAAAAAGAAAAGATATAGGATTAACATTTTATTTCATAAACCATTATTGTTGATAAATTATTAAATGTTGTATGTGATTTACCCTTTCTTTTTTTTTTAATGTGAAAATAACCTTCCAATTATGGCTTTCCCTTTCTCCATTAATTGTTGAATTGATTATAGAATTTCATAAAAATATTTACTATTTATATTATTATCATAGAATCTAGCATAGTGTGAAATATTTTTGTCCATATAATTGAATTGTCAATTCGAAGGATCAATTGTTTCAGTCATATATATATATATATATATATATATATATATATATATATATATATATTAAAAAAAAGTGATATGTTAAAGTTGATTTTTGAGAAAAGGTTTTCTGGATTTTTGTATTTGTAAAGTAGAGAAGGTTGGGTGGGGCTCAATATTCAGGAGAGGGAGAAAGTGATTTGATATAATTTCATAATTATTATGAAACTGTTATGTTAAATGATTAAAATGTTTGTATATGTGGAAAATGACAAGCAAATGGCTATTCAAAATATGCATTTTCATTTGATGATTCAAATTGATAAAATCCAGCACATTTTCAATTTGTGTAGATCTAATGTGCAAAAGCTACGCATTATTAATACTTTTTTTGTTTAAATTAATGCTTTAAATTAAAAATAATAATGCATATTTTTTTTGGGTACAATACTTCTTATGCTTTTTTTTTTCATTCAACTTCATTTATATAATTTTTTTTTATATATATGTGATTTGTTGATAATGTCTCAATACAATTGTGGTCAGATTAATGTACATATTTCTTTTTCTATTATTACAATTATGTTAGCAGCATTTTAAAAAAATATAAACTACTCTTCTTTTTTTAAATTGTCATCGCATGTCATCCAAATTGGGCCTTCATCACGACTTAAAGGGAAGGCCCGATCCAATAAGTAGGACAGATAATTAATTAATTAATACTCTAATATTGGCTACTTTATATGATACCTAGATTTAGGTTTCCTTATAATATGTGACTAAAAATATTTGAAAAAAAATTATAAAAATGGATTTTTGGTAAGAGTTTGACTTTTTTCCATAGGACAAAATTGTTCGATTTTTACAATTTGATGATAATCATATTTCAAAAAACAATGATTCACATTTTGTAATATAGCACTATAAATTATAAAAAACATCTAATCACACTATATTTTAAACTTACTTTAAAAATTGAATTGACGTAGGAATACATGGCGGATTGTTAGAACTTCACTTCATTTGACTTGATTAATTATACAAAACTAAACTTTTGATTTTGATCATGTGTTTTCAATCGTATTCGAGTGTCTAGGGTGTTTTATATAAGCAACACTTGATTGTTACGGGTTAACAATTTTTTCTATTTACTTATTACTTTTATTAAAAATTAAATATTATTACTTTTCATTAAAAAAATGGGTATAATTATAGTCACCTCCAACGAACCAATTGATTACAAATAAAATCTAATTGGACAGTGATAAGACATGTACTATCATTTTCTATGTTTTGGTCTTACAAAACTAATCCTGTACATGCGAGAATGTTTCGTTTAGTTTTTTTTTCCTTTAACTAACGTGCAAATATATAATTCATTATTCATCCAAAATGAGCAAGCATATTCTGTCAAAAATAAAAAAAATAAATAAATAAAAGAGCAAGCATATAGTAATTCATTAATTTTTACTTAGTTAATTAAGGCAAATTAACCACATTAATTTATAAATGGTTCTTAGACATGGTTAGTAGAGCATATTTTTTAGTATAATTTTATTATGTGTTATGGAATATAATGAAAAATGGAAAGTTGTATAGGGAATTAAATCTCATTAACTGTCACAAACTTGTAATTAAGACGAGTGATTGTGAAAATTGATGGCACTAATAAGTTAGTGACCTCCGCCACCGCCTCCAAATCCTGCACCACGGCCGAATCCGTGACCTCCTCCTACATCTCCACCCTCACCACCACCACCAAAGCCGCCACCTCCTCCACCACCACCACCTCCTCCTAAACCCCCACCAGATCCAAGCCCTCCTTCCCCTCCCGAGCCGCCACCACCTCCACCACCCAATCCGCCGCCTCCACCTCCTAGACCACCTCCACTCCCACCACTACCTCCACTTCCACCTCCTACACCACCCCCGCCTCCACTCCCACCACTTCCACCACCAAGTCCGCCTCCACTCCCACCTCCAAGACCACCACCACCTCCACTTCCACCTCCTACACCACCCCCGCCTCCACTCCCACCACTTCCACCACCAAGTGCGCCTCCACTTCCACCTCCTACACCACCCCCACCTCCACTCCCACCACTTCCACCACCAAGTCCGCCTCCGCTCCCACCTCCTACACCGCCCCCGCCTCCACTCCCACTACCACCTCCACTCCCACCTCCAAGACCACCTTCACCTCCTAGACCACCACCACTTCCACTTCCACCTCCTACACCACCCCCGCCTCCACTCCCACCACCAAGTCCGCCTCCACCCCCACCTCCTACACCGCCCCCACCTCCACTCCCACCTCCTAGACCACCCCCACCTCCACTCCCACCACCAAGTCCACCTCCACTTCCACCTCCACTCCCACTACCTCCACCACCAAGTCCACCTCCACTACCACCTCCTAGACCAGTACCCCCACCTCCACTCCCACCACCAAGTCCACCTCCACTCCCACCACCTCCACCACCAAGTCCACCTCCACTACCACCTCCTAGACCACTTCCACCACCCCCACCAAGACCACCTCCACCTCCTGAACCACCTAGCCCCCCACCCGAACCACCTCCTAAACCTCCTCCCTTACCAATGCCACCACCTAAACCACCCCCTCCACCACCACCCAAGTCGCCCCCACCTCCTAGACCTCCACCACCACCCAAGCCACCCTCACCTCCAAGGCCTCCAAGACCACCCAAACCACCTCCACCTCCAAAGCCACCACCAAGACCTATTCCACCACCAATAATCCCATGGCCAAGAAAAGGCTTATGAAAGAAAGGCTTACCAAGAATCTTATGCAATAATAACTTCTCATCATTCACATTCTTATCAACAGCTCCACCACCTTCCACAGCCAAAGCCACAAGAACTAAACCAACAAAACCACTCCAAAACCCTCTCATCATAATCATCATCATATAAACCCTAACAACATGCATGCAATATTTAACCCTAAACCCCAACTCAACTAATCCACACTATACATCCATCTATGATCCTACATATACACACTCCACATATAAATAGAGTGAAATTAGGGGTAGACTTAAAGGAAAATGGTAGTAGTAGGTCCATCATCCATATATTCATTATCAAAACTCAACTGCCCTATTCTGCTACATTTAAATGCAAGAAGTTTCTTTTAGATGGGCTATTCTTTTAGGAGTAATTTCTTCACCTATCACCCCCCTTTAATTTGTTTCTAACTCACTCAACATTGGCAACCATTTACATCTGGGAAATCATCACTTATTAGGCTCTTATTTCAAATGTTAATTGCGATATTATAATGCAATAATATTATGTACACATTTTTAATCAGTGAAAAAAATTAATTGAATCTAGCTATCTTATCTTAATGGAGGGAGTGTCACGGATATCAAAATCTTTCCTCATTCGCATTTATAAAGACCAATTTTAAACGGCTTAAAACTGATTTTTATAAAGAGATGCATTAGATCATTAAGTATTTCTTTAATTCGGCCCTTAATTTACTAATTTAAGTTGTTTAAATTTTTAATTATATTAATTTTAGGGTAGGTCGTGAGACCGTTTTATACTTTTTAAAATAGTTATTACTTTAACTATAAAACATTATCACTTTAGTTATAAAATGTTATCACTTTTCATTTATATACTATAAATTTTTCATGAAATAAAAATATCACTTTTCATTAATTTAATATCACTTTTCAATATAAGAGTTATCATTTTCTGACCGTCCCACATAAGCGTGATACGGTCTCACATAAATTTTTTTTTCTTAATTTTAAGGGTAATATAATATTTTTAAATAATGAGAGTATATATTTTGGTACACAGTACCCAATTCCACTCGGAAGTCCTGCATTTTTTTATTAATTGAAGCTTCCACGGGCACAAAAAAAAAATTAAAAATTAAAAGGGTAATATAATATTTTTAAATAATGAGAGTATACGGAAGTCATGCATTTTTTTATTAATTGAAGCTTCCACACGCACAAAAAAAATTAAAAATCACAGATGCATTAAAAAAATTTTTACCAACGAAATTCAATCCCTTAATAATTAGCAAGGGAATAACAACTAAAATGATATTTTTCCTTTAGTAATGAAATGTCAACAGATTTATTCTCTATTTTAACAATAAAATTATTAACAACGGATTACCAACGGAATAATTTATCAATTGAATTGAATTTTCATTGCTAAAAATTTACCAATCACCACTTTACCAACGAAAATTTACCGATGGATTCCGTTGTTAATGCGTTGGTAAATCAATTTAACTATGAAATTGAGGCTTTTATCAATGAAATATGTAAAAAACAGTTTTTTTGTGAGGCCTGAATTTTTTTTTAAATTACATCATTTATCATCCTTGAACTTAATATCAAAAATAAACAGGTGAAATGCACTTAAAATCCACTCACTACTAAATAGCAGGTTAATTACACCAAAAGTCTCAACCTTTTCGCGAATTTCAAATTAGTCCAAACTTTTCACTATTTACAAATAAGTACTCGACCTTTAACTCTTTTTTCAAATCAAGCCACCGGGCAACGAGAGGCCTGTCCGGTGGCTGACGTATCACCGTTTATTACATGTCCCCCATCCACGTATCCAAAATGAGTTCATTTTTTTTACGTGGATTAAACAGATAGGTGCAAAACGTTAACTACCGGACAGGCTTTCCGCTGCCCGGTGACTTGATTTGAAAAGAGGGTTAAAGGTCGTGTACTTATTTGTAAATATTGAAAAGTTTGGACTAATTTAAAATTCGAGAAAACGTCGGGACTTTTGGCGTAATTAACTCTATTCTTTAAACTAAGTTTGAAAAATAAAGACTATATACATATTTAGTGAATTGAAGAAGTATAAAATATGTTAAACGCGTTGGACGATGATATGTTATTAAATAAAATTATTATTATTCGATTTTCTTTTAATTTTGTATTTGAACATTTAAATGGTGTATACCCACTATTAGGGTTACCATCCTTACCTTGAGGATGGATGGAGGAGGAAAATTGCATGATGTACTTATAGGGAGGGCTCGCTGTTAAACTTGTGCTTGCAATGGGCCAAATCCATGCAAAAAACAGAATATTCAAACTCCCACCCTACAATAATCAAACTCAGCTAAAAGGCTTCTCACCCCCATCTACTTGAGTCATGCCCTGTATTTGAACATTTAATGGAACGCATAAAAATTGAATAGCCAACAATAAAAAAGGCGCCATAAATGAAAGAACAAAAGTAGAGAATCGGTGTAGAGAGGGATAGGCCACCTTTTTCTTTCCCCTATTTGTGTACTAATGGACTAATGCCACCTCACTTGAGTAATTAATGGCGAGGGATTCTTCCGTATATATTCTACGTTACCTACAAAACACAAGCTGGTACAATCATGTAAAGCATCAATATTATTAATGGTGTTAATAATATGGAGTAATGTACATCGATATAGCGTTAACACTTAAAAAAATTAGCAACCGAGTTTATTAACGAAATTTAATCCATTAATATTAATGAAGTACCAATAAAAATGGAGTATTTAATTTTAACAACAGAATGTCAATAAATTTATTCTCTATTTTAACAATAAAATTCAATCCATTGATAATACCAACAGATTATCAAAGAAATCATTATATAAATTATCAACGGAATTATTAGTAATGAATTACCACCGTAATTATTTACCAACGGAATTGATTTTTCGTACGGGTGACGGGGCACGACGGGGACGCTCACGTCGGGTGCCGGGGCACGCCGGGGGACGCCTGATTGCCCACGCCCGTTGCCTAGGATTGCCCACGACGGGTGCCGCAGACTCCACTCCTGGTGGTGCCCTTCCGTCAATTCCTTTAAGTTTCAGCCTTGCGACCATACTCCTAGGGATGGCAACGGGTAGGGTACCCGCTTATTTTGGGGTACCGTACTCGTATCCGATTAAAAAATAACTACTCGTACCCGTATCCGTCCCGTTTAAAAAATTTATTATGGTACCCGTACCCATCCCATTACCGTTTAGCAATACCCGCGGGTACCCATACCTGTTTAATATTCATTTATTTTATATATATTTATATTTTTTTATTGTCTAAATATTTATAATAATAAAAATCACATTATTATTAATTAAATATAAAATAAATATAATATAAATCATATTATTTTAAATAAATATTTAATAATATGATTAAATAAAACTTATAACTATTAATTAAATATATAAAACATCTTATAATATATAAATTATATAATATATATTAAATTTTATTAAAAAAATATATAATCGGGGTACCCGCGGGTTTTGAGGCATTATCCGTACCCGTCCCAAACCCTAATGGTATTTCTTATAACTACCCGTACCCGTTCCAAACCCGTTTACAACTACCCGTACCCTACCCATTAGGGTTCGGGTAGATCGAGTACCCGGAAATACCTGTCCCATTGCCATCCCTACATACTCCCTCCCGAACCCAAAGACTTTGATTTCTCATAAGGTGCTGGCGGAGTCCTTTAAGCAACATCCGCCGATCCCTGGTCGGCAGCTAAAAATTTACCAACCACCATTTTACCAACGGATTCCATTGTTAATCTGTTGGTAAGCTAATTTAATAATAAAATTAAGGCTTTTATAAAAAAATAGTTTTTTTAGTGGTTTTTTTTTATATATAAAATGACTATTTATACTAATGGTGAGTTGTGGGTCGTCATTTATGAGACTTTTCTGCTAAAATAAAAAATAGATAATATTAGAGTGAATTATAAAAATAACTAAATGTATATCTTAATTATAACTTTCCTGCTAAAATGAAAAAATAGATAATGGAGTATTAGTGTGAATGATAAAAGAAATAATTACTGATAGGTACACACTTTGTACCCTTAATTACTACTAGATACATTGATTTAAAATAATTATTATTTAATACAAAATATTAAAGTAAAATACCAAATATACCCCTAAACCCATATACCTTTAAAACACTAACCCCAACCTCCACCCACCACCGGACCACCGCTGCCGCTGCCGGACCGCCGCCGCCGCCGGCGGAGTTCCGGCGGCCGGTCGTCGGAAAATCTGTTCGTCAGGAAAAAAAAAAAAAAAAAAAAAAAAAAAAAACTGGTCGCTGGAAAGCTGCAGCGCCGCCGCCGCCGGAGCTCCGGCAGCCGGTCGCCGGAAAAACTGTTCGTCCAAAAAAAAAAAGAAAAAAAAAACTGGTCGCCGGAAAAACTGCCGCCGCCGCCGGACCACCACATTTTTTTGCTGCACACACTTTTTTTTTCCTGCACACACTTTTTTTGCTGCACACACTTTGCTGCACATGAACTTTTGCTGCACACAATATTTATGTGCAGCACATTAATAGGGGTAATATTGGAATATCACTATATATTTTTGTACCTAGTAGTAATACTTTTGTATGTTTGTATCTCATAGTAATTTAGGGTTTTTTTGTGTACCTAGTAGTAATCCTCCCTTAAAAAAACATACCTAAAGAATTTTTTTTTTCGAAAATTAGAGAAATTCGGTGTTTACATTCATGGGTTCAAAATTAAATTAATAATAATAATAATTTTTTTTGTTGAGATGGGCTTTCAACCCAGGATTTATTGCGGGCCTGATTCCGACTCCGACCCCGACGATTATTAATTTACCACTCCTTTCATCCCACCATCATGTTTACGTGGTAGCTGGACCCCAGGTCTCAACAAATCGTTAATTTCTTATTTTTATTTTAATTTACTGTCTAACATAATTCCTGATTACTCTATCAATCTGAGAGTGATATTCTTTTAAATTAAATTAAATTAAATAAATTGTATTTTGAGTTATTGAATTGTGGATAATATTTTTAGGTTGTACACATTATCGGTTAGATTAACTATTTCATAAAGGATAAAACTTGTGCACACATGAGACATCGTGTGCCCAATACCTTTAAAAAAAAATTATAATGAAAGTATTAAGGAAGCAATAATTTTTAGGGTATAATAGTATTTTTTATAATAAATAAATGATAAAATATATTAGGTAGATATGATTTTTTTTAAATAAAAATAGATAATTTATAGTGTGCACCTCACACTCTACAAAATCTAAATTGAGAAAGTTATTTCCAAGTTAAATTCATTTTTTGCCTTCAATTTTTGCCCTAAAAAAGATAAGTAGTTCAATTTTGCCCTATAACTAACGAATCATTTTAATTTTTGCTCAATTTTCGCTAGAAAATGCAAATTTCGCCGGAATCCACCACGTCATGCTTCACTTTGGGGGTTTCCGATTGGTCAATCCAGCGTGACAATTTTGACTTTTTTTAGCCTAGAGTTAAATCATTTTTTGCCCTGTAACTAAACAAAACTTCGATTTTTGCCCTAACAAAGATAAGTGGTTCAATTTTTGCCATATAACTAACTAATCATTTCAATTTTTGCCCAATTTTGAATGTTTTTTAATTTCTCTTATGTACATTGTGTTTCAAAGCAACGGGTACAGGTATATTAAAGGGGGGAATTTTTTTTTTTTTTAACTCAAGCGTATTAAAAATCATCTTTTCTGTCCACAAATTTTAAGTAACGGAAATACTCTTAATAAAATTGAAACTAAATAATGTTCTGACCACCATGTCAAGCTTTAAATTTGTAAAAATAAACATTAAAAGTAAATAAAAAATTGTTAAAAAATGGTAAAAATTATAATTTATAAACGTCAAGTGTATTTATATATTTATGGGCAAGTAAGAACACCGAATACATTAGTTTTTTAAAAAACAAATACCCGTTGTTAAAAAAAAAAATAATTACTGATAGGTACACACTTTGTACCCCTAATTACTACTAGATACATTGATTTAAAATAATTATTATTTAATACAAAATATTAAAGTAAAATACCAAATATACCCCTAAACCCATATACCTTTAAAACACTAACCCCAGCCTCCACCCACCACCGGACCACCGCTGCCGGACCGCCGGCGGAGCTCCGGCGGCCGGTCGCCAAGAAATCTGTTCGTCAGAAAAAAAAAAAAAAAAAAAAAAAAAAAAAAAAATGGTCGCCGGAAAGCTGCCGCGCCGCCGCCGCCGGAGCTCCGGCAGCCGGTCGCCGGAAAAACTGTTCGTCCAAAAAAAAAAAGAAAAAAAAACTGGTCGCCGGAAAAACTGCCGCCGCCGGACCACCACATTTTTTTGCTGCACACATTTTTTTTTTCCTGCACACACTTTTTTTGCTGCACACACTTTGCTGCACATGAACTTTTGCTGCACACAATATTTATGTGCAGCACATTAATAGGGGTAATATTGGAATATCACTATATATTTTTGTACCTAGTAGTAATACTTTTGTATGTTTGTATCTCATAGTAATTTAGGGTTTTTTTGTGTACCTAGTAGTAATCCTCCCATGATAAAAATAACTAAAAAAAATATCTTAATTATCTGCAGATAGGATGCAAGGTACTCTCTCAGTCTCTTTTCTAGGGTTTCATTTTATCATTTACAGCGTCCATATTCAAGGGTCTCATTTCCATTTATATACAATGACATACTAATAATACTCCTATTAACTCCAAATATATTTGCAAATTATCCATTTGCCCCTCATATTAATAAGGGGGATGGGTAAATAGGTAAAACTTACACATTATCCACGCACTACACATTAAATAACAACTCCTTATCTCCGTGCCTAAAAGCAAATGATACCATTGAAAGCGGACGAAGGGAGTATGTAATAAAAATATACTAATTACTTCATCTGTTTCATAATATTTTTTATGTTTACTTTTTCACGTTGTTTAAGAAAAGTTTCACTTTTTGACCAATTTTAGTGACTTTGGAGGGTATTGTAGTATTTTTATGTAATAAAAAATATAAAGTAATGATATGTGTGTGAAAAAAAAAGTTACAAATTTGAAATTAAAGTAACTTTTGATGTTGTTATATAAAGTGATGTTTCATTTTTTGGAATGTGAAATATTTTGTGGGACAAATAAATGAAAAAAATATGAAATGTATTATGGAACTGATGTAATATATTACTACTAATTTTCTTATTTTTCTCAATATAAATTGTGAACATATTTATATATTTTCGATAACCGAGATTTAATACTCCCTCCGTCCCAGGTATTTTTACCCGTTTGTACGGACACGGAGATTAAGACGTTTTATTTTTTTAATGTATAATGTAAGGGATAAATTAGTAATTTAAAAAGAAAAAGTGAATAAAATTATTGGGAATGATGAATAAAGTGTAAACAAATAATTAAAGTTGTTGGGATTGTAAAAAGTAAGTAATAAAATATTATGTATTTTTGCCAAAAATGGAATGTGTAAAAATACGTGGGACACCCCAAAATGGAAAGTGGGTAAAAATACGTGGGACGGAGGGAGTATAAAATTTTTTGGTTATTATGTTCTGAAAATTTTACCTGCAAAATACTCCCTCCTTACGCCCCTAAAGGGATGTATTTACTTTTTGCACGTGAATTAAGAAATATTATTATTGTAGTGGGTAGTTGTATTAGTGGTGTGTGAGCCTCATATTTTAGTTGTATTAGTGTGTGTGGGTCCTATATTTTCATCCAGTTTTAAATTTCATAAATCTCCTTAAATCTTCTCTATATATACCTACATACTCTATCAACATTTACCCATCCCCTACAATATATTCTCTCTCTTCAATTAATATTTTTTTCTTTCTTTTTCTCTCCTCTTCTCTCACCTCAAATAATATTTAATTTGACCCAAAACAAATATAACAAATACTCCCTCCATCCCCTAGAAATGTATTCATTTCACTATTTTTGGCATTCGCTTCAAAAGTATCAATTTCCTTTATTTAATAAAGAAATACATAATATGACCCACCACTTCCCTCTAATACAATTATTCATTTTATATATAATAATAATACTCCTTAATTTACGTGCAAAAAGTAAATAAAGACCTTAGAACCGTCCACGTGCAAACAGCAAACTAGTACCTTTCAAGGGGACGGATGGAGTATAGAATAACATTATTCACTGGTTTATTAAGTCAATCTAATCCCAAAACAAATACTATCTTGTGGACAGACGTCAAAAATTAAAAAAAAATAAGACTCTTAAAACGGATATGTATTAATATGTGTGTCTCATATGTGTAGAAAGGAAAATGAGATTCTTATGACAAAAGACCAAAATAAAAAAATAAGACTCTTAATGTGGATGGAGGGGTATTTTTTTCGTCACCCATATACCCATTTGTTATATTTGGACACCTGTTTATATATACATATATACATACATATGTGTGGAATATACTTTCATTTTCCTTTTATTTTATTACACATGCCACTAACATGAATTACCCGTATAATACTCTATACTTTTTAATAAGTATTTTACAATTTTTTTTAATATGTTCCACACCATATTTGACACTTTCCATAAAGGTAATAAAATTTACACTTTAACAATAATGTTTATTTCTAGAAAATGTTGAAAATAAAATACTAGCGCATTTGCGAAAAAGAGATACTAGTATTAAATATTCCTCCTATAAATAAACAGTACTAGCTAGTACTCCTTAATTACACAAGTGAGCACTTATTAAGGAGAATATATATATAATGCGTAACAATTAGTTGGCATCAGTTGTCACATGTCAACATAATACACTGCGATGGTAATTCTATTCATATTATTTTAAAATTGAGAAAAAATACAAAACCTCTCTCAATGAAAAGTTAAGTGTTTGTTTCACTCTTCTATATGATAAAAAAAAAAAAAAAAGACAGACAGACAATTAATCTTGGAGTTTTATAGAGTAAACTATCCATTTGTGGCATGAATTATTTTTTCTATCAATTCAAGACCTAAAAAATGTAAAATTATCAATCAAATGCCTGAATTATTCAAATATTATCTCATATTTTATCAATTTAGGGACCAAGTTCAGGCCCTAAATTGATAGTTTTACATAATTCATGCCCTTAATAAATAGAAAACATAATTCAAGCCTCAAATTGATAGTTTACCCATTTTTTAGGCCCTAAATCAATAGAATTCCATTAATCTTTTATACAAAGATTAATAATAATCTTCTATTTAAAAAACAATTACTTTTTTAAAAAAGAAATATTTAATATTTTAAAAAGTAACACAATCAACAGTATTATGTTTTGGGGTAAAAAATGCGTACACTAATTCAACAACATTCACAATTTTGAGATTAATATTCGAAGAATCAGATTAAAGTGCAATATTTGCTATTTTGTTAAAGAAAATAGTATACATACTGTAAGCAATTAAAATTCACGGTCCAATCAAATGGCGACACGTGGATTTTATTGATTAAATATCAATTTTAATTTATTATATTTTATTTTGGGGATTTAATAAATTAATTCCTAAAATAGATTAATAAATAATTGATAATTAATTTAATACCCGACAAATTAAGTAGGGTTTAAATTAAGTAAAGCTTGACCCCTAAGTTAAGTAAAGCATGGAAGATTCCAGAATTAGGTCAAATTAAGCAATGACCAATCAAGCTGTGATATATTTGGAACGACCCAAGCCCGCAGAACCAGGCCAAATCTGTCATGGACCAATCAGATTGCAAGTTATTTATGGGGCATGCTCATTCCTTCACCTATATAAGGAGTCCTCCTTCATTCACTACAGACACACTAAAATACTTGAAGACATAAACGCTCTGAAGAGATCAAGAACACGAGCAGCGCTCCTTTGAGATCTTCAAGCATCTTCAAGTCAAGAACGGCAAACGATTCGGGATTAAGGTGCGGAGCCCCCCAAATCAAGCGTTCTTCATATACTGAGTTCTTCGGTGTTCTTCGCGCCAAGAACAACATACGACCCGGGATTAAGGTGCTAAGCCCCCCAGATCGAGTGTTCTTCGGATCAAGTACTTTTAATCCAAATAAAGGCTCGACGCCTCTGGATTAAAGTAATAAGATCCAAATCCGAGTTCGGACAAGCTTCAACTGAAGATCCGACTCAAAATACACAGTCAACGCAGTCAAAGTCAAAGTCAAAGTCAAGCCAAATTGGTTCGAGAGAAGAATCAGAGGATTGATAGAGATTGTTTCCTTAATTATCAAGTTTAATCCTTCTGGATTATCATTGTAATTTTCCTGTGTTTATTTTATTATAAATACAAAAATTTGTTGTTACAAATTTTGGCACGCCCAGTGGGACAGTCTCTACCTCTCATCTCTTCTCTCTACAAGCTCGAAGTACGATATGACTCCTGTCAGGATTACTGCAGGTAGGACTGCTGCTTCTAAGCTCTCAGAGGCATTAACTGAATATGTTGCTGTTGTTACAAGGAGCATGTCAGAAAAAGCTCGTTCGGAAGCCTCATCTGGATCCAACCCTTCGGTTGAGGAGGCTTCGAGAAAACAACTACTTATGAAAGATGATAGTGATGAAGATTCTGCATCTTCAAACTCTTCATCTGACTCTGTTGCAGCTCCAGTGATGATGGCAGGTGCCACGACTGTTGAGGAACAATTAGCAAACATGATGAAAGCTATCGAGGGGCTCACGAAACACATAGAGGCTCAAGACACAAAGATCTCCCAATTGATGAAAAGAGACATCGCGGAGACTAGCCGTGCAAACGGAAAAGGAGTCATGGACGATAGTGAAGTGGAAGAGGTCACAAGGCGCCAGGCTATTGAAAAGGAGCAAACTCAAGGAACGTTGCCACTTTCAGCTGATGGAATGCTCCAAGTAGATCAACTCAAGGATATTATACTTGGAACAATAAAAGAAAGGTTTGAGGAGAATTCCAAGCCTACTGTTACTTATGTCAAGCCATACACGAAAAGAGTGGACAACTTGAAGTTGCCAGCTGGCTACCAGCCTCCCAAGTTCCAACAGTTTGATGGCAAGGGAAACCCGAGGCAGCATATAGCACACTTTATTGAGACCTGCCATGACGCTGGTACTTATGGAGATCATATGATAAGGCAGTTCGTTCGCTCTCTCAAAGGAAATGCATTTGATTGGTATATCGACTTGCAAGCTGAATCCATTGATAGTTGGGCACAAATGGAACATGAGTTCCTTAATCGTTTCTACAGCACGAGGAGAACCGTTAGCATGACTGAGCTGACTAATACTCGCCAATTGAAAGAAGAGCCTGTGATTGATTATATCAATCGATGGAGAAATTTGAGTTTAAATTGCAAGGACCGATTATCCGGAGAGTCTGCTATTGAGATGTGTATCCAAGGGATGGAATGGAATCTCCTTTATATACTCAAAGGAATTCAACCTAAGACTTTCGAAGAGTTGGCTACTAGGGCCCATGACATGGAATTAAGTATGGCTGCTAGTGGAATCAAACATTCACCGATGTCGGACTCCTACAAGTCTAAAGATAAACAAGATTTCAAAAGGGGGGGCAAGTCCTATGTTAAAAGTTCCAACAAAGAGTCAATGGCCACAAATATTATGACGGTCAAGGTTCGAAAGAATGAAAATGATAAGAAAGACAAAGGGAAGCAAGTTGCTCAAGAGTGGGGGCAAAGAAGGTTAACTCTGAAGGAGATGCAAGAAAAAGAGTATCCATTTCTGAACTCAGATCTTTCTGGCATATTTGATGATCTGATGAAAAATAAGCTCCTTGACCTTCCTGAGATGAAACGTCCAGAAGAAGCCGGCCGAACTAATGACCCAAAATACTGCAAGTATCATAGGTTGGTGAGTCATCTAATTCATGATTGTTTCGTTCTTAAGGAAAAGATCATGCAACTGGTTAAGGAAGGAAAAATCGTGTTAGAAGATGAGGCGGGTACAAACTTCACTTCTGTAGAAGAAAGTCATAATGGAGGCTCATGTCATGTCGTGAATGAGGACAATGAAAGCGAACAACTTGAAACTAAGGGTAAAGCTTACTCCATGAAGGTGACCTTCACGGATGAAGATATGTTGTTGGGTATGCAATCTCATAATCGACCTCTATTTGTGACTGGTTATACTAAAGGGATGCGAGTGAATCGTATACTTATTGATGGAGGTTCGGCAGTGAACATTTTATCCTTGAGAATGTTGAAGAAGATAGAAATACCACTGGATGAACTCAACCATAGCCGATTGATGATCCAAGGGTTCAACCATGAGGGACAAAGGACTCTCGGCACAATAGTTCTTGATTTGCTAATTGATGAGATGAAATCCACAGTCCTTTTCCATGTTATTGATGCAAAAACTTCCTATAACATGCTTTTGGGGCGTCCATGGCTACATGAGAATGGCGTGATTCCTTCTACATTGCACCAGTGCTTCAAATATAGTGAAGGTGACAACGTGAAAAGAGTATTCGGTGATGACACGGTGAAGTGTTTGAAACTGAAATAACCAAGTCGTATAGTCCACAAGCTTATAAACTCCTTATCTGATGGCAAATGGATCTTATGGTGAACACGATTCGAAAAGAAAACAAGTAATAATACAGCGGAAGCATAAATCAATACCTGTCTTCTGGATTGGAGTAGAGGATGAATATTTGAGAAGAACTACCTCTTGTTCTTCTACTGTATTACCCTAGTCAATCCTACTGTTGTGTGGTCAACAGACTGTAGGATCACTCAATCTGCTCCTAACCACTTTCTAGACAAAAGAACGGCGTTCTCAATTCTTAGGGCATCCAGGAGCTGAGCAGACTATTATAAAGGGCTACAGTAGGGACCAGGAGGAGAAATTGGGCTGGGCCTCAATCAGATTTAATTAACCAAGCTTAGCCCAAAGCTTTTAATTAAATCCAATAATAATAATATAGTCCACTAAAATATTATTACTGCACTACCCATCCAATCCCAAATTATGTTCTGGGCTCCTTCTTATTATGAGCCCAATAATCTCCCCATGTTTAAGATATTCAATGCCCATTAATTAATTAAGTTACTGACAACTCAAATTAATTAATATCTCATCCGAGAGTAGTACCACTCAACCTTATTATCATGCCGGAAATTAATCCACTTGCAAGATTTACATGATAAACCTTATGAGCTCCTCAAGGGGACATCATCAACCTATGACGGACATGGTTTCCTTCTACAATCAACAGCACACCATAGAGACAGCACTACTTCCCAACTCACCGAGTTTGTTGATTTAATTCATTTAAATCTCACCCATTGATGAATCAAAGAAATACATACTGCCCTACGTGTTGAAGTTATTGTATAGGGATTAAGAGCATGGACATCCATAATAACAGAGATCAAGTTCTTCTATATAGACAGTACAAGTCGAACGATCTCAAGCGGTCCTACTCAATACACGCTAAGTGCACTAATGTGATTCTATAGTCAAGACAAACTAATTCCAAATCACACTACAACCATACCGATAGATAGTCCCCGTCTATCTCGGTTGTGAGCATCTGTTTATACTTTATAAGGAAACCGATAATATGATCTTCCGCGTGTTGTCGCACAACATATTATCTACAGTATAAAGTAAATGGACTTTTGCACAAACATATAAATAAACAATTTATAATATGCAAAAACGTTTGATCATATGATTCTCATTTCAAATAAAATTGTTATTACATAGTTCAATATAAAAGCGAGGCTTTTAGTATACAAATCTAACAATCTCCCACTTATACTAAAAGACTACGCTGCCATATCTGCTGACACGCATCTAATCCCCATTCCTTCTACATGCCCATCGAACGCTTTCGCTGGAAGGCTCTTAGTAAAAGGATCAGCAAGGTTATCCTCAGATGCAATCTTAGCGACAACGACTTCCCCTCTTTTAACGATGTCTCGTATCAGGTGGTACTTGCGCTCAATGTGTTTACTCGCCTTATGGGCTCGTGGTTCCTTCGAGTTTGCTACTGCACCACTATTATCACAATAAATTGTGATCGCTTTGGGCAAACCAGGAATCACATCCAAGTCCATTAAGAAGTTCCTGAGCCATACTGCTTCTTTAGCTGCCTCAGAGGCTGCTACATATTCAGCTTCCATGGTGGAGTCCGCAACGCATTTCTGCTTTACACTCCTCCATATTATGGCTCCTCCTCCAAGAGTATACACATAACCCGAGGTGGATTTACTAGCATCCCTATCTGACTGGAAATCCGAATCAGTATAACCCAAAGGTAGCAAAGTATCTGCCCGGTAAACCAGCACATAATTCTTAGTTCTTTTCAGGTACTTTAAGATGTGCTTTACCGCAGTCCAATGCCCTTGTCCTGGATTACTTTGATACCTACTGACCATGCCCACGGCATAACAGATATCCGGTCTCGTACATAGCATAGCATACATGAGGCTTCCCACTGCCGAAGCATAAGGGACCAGCTTCATTGCCTCTATTTCATGTTGTGTCTTAGGAGACATTTCCTTAGACAGAGGTATTCCATGTCTGAAAGGTAGAAAACCTTTCTTGGAATCTTGCATGCTAAAACGAGCCAGGATTGTATCAATGTATGAAGATTGGGATAAGCACAACATTCTTTTCTTGCGATCCCTTATCAATTTGATCCCAAGAATGTGTCCGGCTTCTCCTAAGTCCTTCATTTCAAACTGCTTGGACAGCCATACCCTTACGCCCGATAATACCTTTACATTGTTTCCAATGAGCAGAATATCATCCACGTAGAGTACAAGAAATACCACTACGTTTCCGTCACACTTCTTGTACACACATGATTCATCCGGACATTGAATAAATCCATATGACTGGATTACTTCATCAAAACGGATGTTCCATGATCTAGAAGCTTGTTTTAATCCATAAATGGACTTTTTAAGCTTGCAGACAAGATGCTCTTCGCCCTTTGCAATGAATCCTTCTGGTTGCTTCATATAGATGTTTTCCTCAAGACTTCCATTCAGAAAAGCTGTCTTGACATCCATTTGCCATACCTCATAATCCATATGAGCAGCAATAGACAAAAGAATCCGGATTGACTTAAGCATGGCCACAGGGGAGAAGGTTTCCTCATAATCGATTCCTTCTTTCTGAGTATATCCTTTAGCCACAAGCCTTGCTTTAAAGGTTTCCACCTTACCGTCAGATCCTCTTTTTCTTTTATAGATCCACTTGCATCCAATAGCTTTTACACCATTGGGTGGTTCTACAAGCTCCCAGACTTGATTAGAATACATGGATTCTATTTCAGATTTCATTGCATTTTGCCATAATTGAGCATCTTTATCTTGCAGTGCCTCGTTGTAATTCCATGGGTCAATTTCATGTTCACCAGGGACCAAGTCAGAAGACTCTCCCAATCCCATGAATCTATCCGGTTGTATCACAACCCTCCCACTACGACGAGGCTCCGCAGGTAATTGTGTATCAGGTGTGACACGCGGTGCAGTGTCCTGTGGTATATCCTCTTGTACAGTTGGTATTATGTTTGGTGTTTCCCCTCTTACTTCTTCTAGAACAATTTTACTCATGGGTTTGTGATTCATTATATAATCTTCTTCCAAAAATCTAGCATTCGTGCTAACGATCACCTTTTGGTCCTTTGGATTATAGAATAAACCACCCTTCGTTCCTTTTGGATATCCTACAAACAGACAAACTTCCGTACGTGACTCTAACTTATCAGTATCCGTCTTTAACACATGTGCCGGAGCACCCCAAATCCGAAAGTGTTTCAAACTAGGCTTTCGCCCAGTCCACAATTCAATGGGTGTGGAAGCTACTGATTTAGAGGGTACTAAGTTTAGAATGTAAGCCGCTGTTTCTAAGGCATATCCCCAAAACGAATTTGGTAGTTCCGAATAACTCATCATTGATCTCACCATTTCCATAAGAGTCCTATTCCTTCTCTCCGCTACACCATTCTGCTGGGGTGTGCCTGGTGCAGACAATTGGGATTCAATCCCATTTTCCGATAAATAATTCCTAAACTCTCCCAAGAGGTATTCGCCACCACGATCAGATCGTAGTGTCTTGATATATTTTCCAAGATGCTTTTCCACATCAGCCTTGTACTCTTTGAATTTATCAAAGCACTCAGACTTGCGGCGCATCAAATAAATATATCCATATCTTGAATAATCGTCAATGAAAGTGACGAAATATTCAAAACCCCCTCTTGCCTGGACAGACATAGGACCACATAAATCGGAATGAACCAATTCCAACAAATCCTTGGCTCTATACCCCTTTGCCTTGAAAGGCCTTTTTGTCATTTTTCCTTCCAAGCAGGATTCGCAAGTTGGATAATTTTCCACTACTAATGAACTCAGAGGTCCATCAGCTATCAACCTTTGAATCCTACTTAAGTTAATATGACCAAGTCTTAGATGCCAAAGATATGTTTGGTTCATTTTTGAAGGTTCTTTTCTCTTATTAGTAGATGTATCATTCGTTTCAATTTGTTGCACTGTGGGAGAAATAGGATTAAGAGTGTACAAATTATCTATCAATGCACCATTACAGATAACAATTCTATTTTTCCTTATAACAACCTTGTCATTAAAAGAAACAGAATATCCATCCATAAACAATTTAGAAACTGAAATTAAATTCTTTCTAAAATGAGGTACATAAAGACAATTCCTCAAAACAAGAGTTTTATTCTTATTAAAAAATAAATGCACGTCTCCCACTGCGACAGCTGCTACTCTTGTAGCATTCCCCATGAGTATGGTAATCTCCCCATCACTAAGCTGCCGAGTTTGGTGGAACCCCTGCATAGAATTGCAGACATGATCAGTGGCTCCCGTATCTACACACCAAGTGTCAGCAGATACAGCCGCTAAACACGATTCAACAACTAGTATGTAAGACTTACCATTCCTGTTCCCCTTCAGAAGAGGGCAGTCAACCTTGTAGTGTCCCGGCTGCTTACATTTGAAGCACTTGCCTTTAGGTTTCTTGACCGCACCCGTCTTTGCCTTCACTTGGTTCACCGGTGCTGGATTCCCTTGCTTCTTCTTCTTCCTACCGCCTTTCGGCCTAGGATGAGAAGCATGTTCAGCAACATGAACCTGAGGTGGTCTACGAAACAGTTCTTCCGCTGCCACGAGTTCTGTCATCAGTTCCGCCAACGAGTACAAATGTTTGTTCATACCATAGTTCAGGCGAAACTGCTCAAAACTCCTAGGCAAGCTTTGGAGTATAATATCGACCTGGGTTTCCCCATCGATTTCTGCTCCAAGAACTTCCAACTCATTGAGTTGGCCCATCATCCTAAGGACATGCTCCCTTACGGAAGTGCCCTCAGCCATTTTGGTGTTCATCAAGACCGACATGCCCTTCGACCTAGCAGGACGACTCTGATGACCGAAGAGTTCCCTAAGATTAAGCATCATATCATAGGCGGTGTCCATAGCTTGATGCTGAGTCTGAAGTACATTTGACATTGAAGCCAAAATATAGCACTTAGCCATCTTATCAGCTTTGACCCACCTATTATAAGCATTTCTTTGCTCTTCGGTAGAGTCATCAGTAGGTGCCGGAGGGCATTCCTCAGAAAGTACAAAGATGTAATCTTCAGCAGTTAAAACAATATCCATGTTACGCTTCCAGTCGACATAATTAGTGCCAGTAAGTTTGTGTTCTTTAAGTATGACAGAAAGTGAGTTCAAAGCCATTTGAAAAACCTGAGAATCATAAATAATAAACAGATCAAACACTTCGAATTTACCAATTTATATTGAATCCCTCAAAACAATATAAAACAAAATTCACCAACATCTCAAGCACCGTGGATTTGCATGCCACGTTAGTGTGGACGTATACAAACCCGAACATTTACAAGAGAAGGTTTTACCCATTAATTTCATTTATCAACCTAACTTTATGATAAAATAATTAATAGTCGGTTTCTTTTTAGCCATGCAAATATCAGCAGTGACTCCGTTGGGGAGGATACTGATTATTCACATCTAAGTGTGTACCATTATTTGATCCCAAGTCCATTGCGCAAGCTTGTGTGCCTTACAGTTGGAGAAGTACACACGCGCTTGGGTAACTTCCTACGATCATCATAAAGAAGTTTGTACTAGTGATCCGTGAATAAAACCCATCCGTTATGGAGGAAGGCCTGATGCCAACACGCAGGTTTACTCACATCACTTACAAACCAATAATGGAGGCCATGGGAATTTATTTACCAATCCCCTCTCCCACTTAGTTATTTAATACCGAGGGTTTTTGTCATGCATATAATATTAACAAATAAAATATACAATAAAGCATGCTTTTAATCCAAGTAATTAAATTAAATAAATCACATAAAACATGCTTTACACATATATAACAATTAATCGTCATGTTAAACAATTAAATCAATTATATAATTCAATTAATTGCAAAATAAAGTTGGAACATAAATTTGGGCCTACCTATTCCAAATAAAATTAGCAATTAATGAGCAGCCATTATAATAAAAAAAATAAAGCCCATTTAAACCAGCCAATTTATTTCCTTGGAACAAGCCCAAAATTAAACTAGGCCCAACCACACAAACAATTAATAAATAATCACATACAGGCCCAGCTGCACTAAATAATTAATTACAACCCATGAAGCCCAAACCTCAAAAAAAAAAAAAAATACAGGCCCAACAGTACTTAATTAAAATGCAAGCCCAATACGCAAAGAAAAACAAGGCCCAACCCAAGCCCACAACAGCTGAAACCCTAGCCTACGTCCAGCCGCCACTGCCGTCAGCCTCCAGAAAGCCACCGGCGCCTACGTTATATCACCGTCAGTCCATCCGGAATCGCGTCGTCCGCCCTCTGCCGTGCTGGATCCGCAGCGGAGACCTCGCAGCAGCATCGACCAGTCACGATCTCGCCTTGCCATCCCATCAGTCGAATGCCTTCAGCGCGCCGAAATCCGCTGTGGATCTCCGGCGTCGTTGAAGTGCCCAGCTCCACGGAACGCAGCGCCGATCAGTCCGATCAGAAGCCACCCCTGACTCGCCCGGAAGCACCCACCTGCCTATGAAACGCCCTCAAAACCCGGCCATCATCGACATGCTTCCCGCCGCCGTCAGTTGGACAGTCGATCTTCCCGGAATCGCTGTTCCGCCGTCATCTGGATGCCGGATCAGCCTGGCAATGCATCGATCTGCCGCAGCCCTTCCCGCCGCTGCCATCTGGACGCCGGATCTGCTCGGCGTTGCATCGATCTGACGCAGCGCAATCCGCAGCGCAATCAGTCGAGCAGTCACCGCCGTGCCGTCGCTTCGATTCCGCGTCATCAGAAGGTCACGCGCCGCCACGCCAATATCCACGCTCCGTCGCCAGTCCGATTGGGACAGTCGCCCTGTCACCCCGCCTTATTGGATATTCCCTCTGCCCGCCGGTTTGCCTCGAATCGCCGAGAAAACCAGCCGTCGTGCCATTTCCGGCGACTGCCTAAAGGCCGTCCGCCTCGGTCGCCGCCGCCAGCCGCCGTCAGAAGCAGTCGCCGCCCCGATCCGAAACGAGAGAGAGAGAGAGAGGAAAGGGGGGGGAAAGGGTGTTGTGCGTGTGTGGAAGAGCAGGGCTGTCTCTCGAAGTGTGTGCCACATAATTAACAATAAATCAATTAATATTACACACCATACAAACAAACAAGCCTGACAGTCTTCTCCATGTGAAAAATTCAGATTAAAACAAATAATCAATTAATCACATAATTCTTTACAAATCAGTTTCACCAAGAAACCATGGCTCTGATACCAATTGATGGCAAATGGATCTTATGGTGAACACGATTCGAAAAGAAAACAAGTAATAATACAGCGGAAGCATAAATCAATACCTGTCTTCTGGATTGGAGTAGAGGATGAATATTTGAGAAGAACTACCTCTTGTTCTTCTACTGTATTACCCTAGTCAATCCTACTGTTGTGTGGTCAACAGACTGTAGGATCACTCAATCTGCTCCTAACCACTTTCTAGACAAAAGAACGGCGTTCTCAATTCTTAGGGCATCCAGGAGCTGAGCAGACTATTATAAAGGGCTACAGTAGGGACCAGGAGGAGAAATTGGGCTGGGCCTCAATCAGATTTAATTAACCAAGCTTAGCCCAAAGCTTTTAATTAAATCCAATAATAATAATATAGTCCACTAAAATATTATTACTGCACTACCCATCCAATCCCAAATTATGTTCTGGGCTCCTTCTTATTATGAGCCCAATAATCTCCCCATGTTTAAGATATTCAATGCCCATTAATTAATTAAGTTACTGACAACTCAAATTAATTAATATCTCATCCGAGAGTAGTACCACTCAACCTTATTATCATGCCGGAAATTAATCCACTTGCAAGATTTACATGATAAACCTTATGAGCTCCTCAAGGGGACATCATCAACCTATGACGGACATGGTTTCCTTCTACAATCAACAGCACACCATAGAGACAGCACTACTTCCCAACTCACCGAGTTTGTTGATTTAATTCATTTAAATCTCACCCATTGATGAATCAAAGAAATACATACTGCCCTACGTGTCGAAGTTATTGTATAGGGATTAAGAGCATGGACATCCATAATAACAGAGATCAAGTTCTTCTATATAGACAGTACAAGTCGAACGATCTCAAGCGGTCCTACTCAATACACGCTAAGTGCACTAATGTGATTCTATAGTCAAGACAAACTAATTCCAAATCACACTACAACCATACCGATAGATAGTCCCCGTCTATCTCGGTTGTGAGCATCTGTTTATACTTTATAAGGAAACCGATAATATGATCTTCCGCGTGTTGTCGCACAACATATTATCTACAGTATAAAGTAAATGGACTTTTGCACAAACATATAAATAAACAATTTATAATATGCAAAAACGTTTGATCATATGATTCTCATTTCAAATAAAATTGTTATTACATAGTTCAATATAAAAGCGAGGCTTTTAGTATACAAATCTAACATTATCAAGGCTGGTTATGAACCAAGGGAAAAAGCGATGGTGAGTAAGGTGTGTCAAGAAACTATCAACCCACCAGGCCAGGGGCTCAATGTTACTCAGAAAATGTTGAAAAATAGTGATCACACTATCAAGAAGGCTAAGCCAGGTTTGGGATATGTCCCTCAAAAGCCAGTCCGTATTGCAATTAGAAGAGCAAGTACAAATTATATCACCGAGGGAGAAGCTTTATCCACGGAGGATAGGTTTGATGCAAGTAGTAGGGAAGTCAAGAGAATATCTGTTTTTGAAAGGCTTGGGAGTGTCTTCGAAAGGCTTGGACCCTGTAAAGGGAAGTGTAGGAGGCAAAATCATTTCAAGTCCCTTAACCTCCGGAAACTCCGGAGTCAAAATCCATTTCGTATCAAGCGGCAAAATATCTTGACTGTCTCAAGTGGAAGAGTGTTGAAGGATAAAGTGCAAAGAATCATCTTTACTAAAGATGATAGTGATGATAAAGAAAGTGTAGCTTCTACCAATCATATTACTGCTGTGGAAGATTCTCCAATGGAGGAAGTAGATGCTGAAGATGCCCCTCCACAATTTGAAGAAGGAGTGAAAGCCACTGTTGATGAGTTGAAAGAAATTAACTTAGGTGATGAAAATGACCCACGTTCTACCTACATAAGTGCTCTGCTAGATGTTGAGGAAGAAACAAAGTATGTCAGCCTTTTGCGAGAATTCAGAGATGTCTTTGCATGGTCACATAAGGAAATGCCAGGCTTAGATCCAAAAATCGCAGTGCACCACTTGTCCATTAAAAAGGGAACTCGACCGGTTAAACAAATGCAGCGTCGATTTCGACCAGAGTTGATTCCTTTGATTGAGGACGAGATTAATAAGCTTCTTGAAACTGGCAAGATCCGAGAAGTTAAATATCCTACATGGATTTCCAATATCGTGCCGGTAAGAAAGAAAAATGGGCAACTCAGAGTATGTGTTGATTTTCGAGATTTGAATATGGCATGTCCGAAAGATGACTTTCCATTACCAATTACTGAACTCATGATTGATGCAACAACGGGGCATGAGGTTCTTTCATTTATGGATGGGTCATCTGGCTATAATCAAATTGGTTTGGCTCCTGAGGATCAAGAGAAGACAGCCTTTCGTACTCCGAAAGGGATATATTGCTATAATGTTATGCCATTTGGCTTAAAGAATGCTGGTGCCACTTATCAGCGAGCCATGCAAAAGATATTTGATGACATGCTTCATAAGATTGTCGAATGCTATGTTGATGATATTGTGGTGAAATCAAAGGAAAAGAAAGATCATTTTTATGATCTAAGGCGAGTGTTTGAACGATTAAGAGAGCATCAACTCAAGATGAATCCGCTCAAGTGTGCATTTGGAGTTTCATCCGGGAAATTTCTTGGGTTTGTTGTTCGCCGTCGAGGGATTGAAATTGAGAAAGCAAAGATTGACGCAATCATGAAAATGCATGTGCCTCGGAACATACATGAACTCAAAAGTCTACAAGGAAAGTTGGCATACTTAAGGAGATTCATATCAAACTTAGCTGGCCGATGCCAACCATTTAGTCATCTCATGAAGAAAGACAGCATATTCGAATGGGATGAAGCTTGCAATAATGCTTTCAATAGCATTAAAGAATACTTGATGAAGGCACCAGTATTGAGTGCTCCAATACCGGGACGTCCATTAGTCCTTTATCTAGCTGCTCAAGAGCGTTCTGTGGGAGCTTTACTTGCACAAGAAAATGATGATGGTAAAGAAAGAGCTCTGTACTATCTAAGTAGAACCATGACTCCAAATGAGTTGAAGTATTCACCCATTGAGAAGATATGTTTATCCCTTATCTTCGTGATTCAGAAGTTGAAACATTATTTTCAAGCTCACACAGTTCGGCTAGTTTCGAAAGCCAACCCACTAAAATTTGTCATGTCAAAACCAGTACTCTCTGATCGGCTTGCAAGATGGTATCTCCAACTGCAACAGTTTGAGATCGTGTACGTCCCTCAAAAGGCCGTAAAAGGACAAGTGTTGGCAGATTTTCTAGCTGATCATCCAATGCCTGCTGAATGGGAACTATCTGATGAACTCCCCGATGAAGATGCTTTCACTGTGGACATAGTTTCTCCTTGGAAGATGTATTTCGATGGAGCATCTCATAGAGAGGGAGCTGGTGCGGGAGTCGTGTTTGTAACATCCAATGGTGAAGTTCTACCTTTCTCATTTTCCTTAACAGAAAATTGCTCCAACAATGTGGCTGAGTATCAAGCACTCATACTTGGTTTAGAGATGGCTGTCGATATAAAGCAGCTACACCTTAGAGTGTATGGTGATTCGCTATTGGTAGTAAATCAACTCCTTGGAGTGTATGAAGTGAAGAAGCCTGAGTTGTTCCCCTATTACAAGTATGCTCAAAAGCTTATGGGTTATCTCGGTGATGTTGATATTAAGCATCTGTCTAGAAGAGAGAATAAGCAAGCTGACGCCCTCGCTAAGTTAGCATCAATTATAGCTATGCCAGAAATGCAGATTCAAATACCGGTGTGTAGAAGTTGGGTTGTACCACCAATCTTTGAAGATGATGATTATGAAGAAGTTGAAAATCATGTGGTCGAGGTTTTCGAAATTGAAGAAGAAGATTGGCGCCAACCGCTTGTGGATTATTTGAAATATGATAAGTTGCCTAACGATCCACGACAAAGGGTTGATATTCGGCGTCGGGCACCTCGGTTCATCTACTTCAAGGGTACACTTTATAGAAGATCATTCGATGAAATTTTCTTGAGATGCTTGGGTAAGGAAGAAACTATTCAAGCAATGGAGGAGGCTCACTCCGGAATTTGCGGTGCTCATCAATCCGGACCGAAGCTACATTTTAGAATTAAAAGGATGGGTTACTATTGGCCAACCATGGTGAAGGATTGCATGGATTACGCACAAAGATGTCAAGCTTGTCAGTTCCATGGAAATTTGATTCATCAACCTCCGGAGCCTTTACATCCGACAGTCGCTTCATGGCCTTTCGATGCTTGGGGGTTAGATGTGGTAGGGCCACTTACAAAGTCTTCTGGTGGTCATCTCTACATTCTTGCTGCAACAGATTACTTTTCAAAGTGGGCTGAAGCTGTGCCTCTGAGGGAAGTAAAGAAAGAAAATGTTGCTGATTTCATTCGGATCAATATCATTTATAGATATGGTGTCCCGCGCTACATCATCACTGATAATGGAAAGCAGTTCAGCAATAGTTGGATTGATAAGCTATGTGAGAAGTTTGATTTCAAACAAAAGAAATCTTCAATGTATAACGCAGCTGCTAATGGTCTTGCCGAAGCTTTCAATAAAACTTTATGCAGTTTATTGAAGAAAGTGGTCTCCAAGTCAAAAAGAGATTGGCATGAAAGAATAAATGAAGCTTTATGGGCATACCGCACCACCTATAGAACACCTACTCAAGCCACTCCGTATTCCTTGGTGTATGGTGTTGAGGCTGTTGTGCCTCTCGAAAAGCAAATCCCTTCTTTGAGGATAGCCATACAGGAAGGCCTCACCGAGGAAGAAAATGCAAAGTTACGTCTTCAAGAGTTAGAAGCGTTAGATGAAAAGAGGTTGGAAGCACAACAAAGACTTGAGTGTTACCAATCTCGCCTTTCTAGAACATACAACAAGAAAGTGAGGGTACGTTCTTTTCAAGTTGGTGATTTGGTGCTTGCTGTGAGAAGACCTATAGTAGTCACCCATCGCGTTGGAAATAAGTTTCTACCCAAGTGGGATGGCCCTCATGTTGTGAAGGAAGCCTATACAAATGGCGCATACAAGTTGATCTCGGAGGATGGCGTGAACATTGGCCCTATAAATGGGAAGTTCTTGAAACGCTACTATGCGTAAAACAAATACATATATAACGCTCCTTGACGCACGAGCCTAAACTGCATGTTACTCCTGGTCCGCATGAGTATAAACTGTGTACGACAAACTCCTGGTCCACATGAGTGTAAACTGTGTACGACAAACTCCTGGTCCACATGAGTATAAACTGTGTACGACAAACTCCTGGTCCGCATGAGTATAAACTGTGCATGACACCCACCAAAGGTAATTATATGTGGTTAAACTATCAATTCACCCCACTCAGATATTTTAAGTGGTTAAAGCATTAAATATCTTACTTTGTCTAAAGTAGTTAAAGAATAGTCACTCCTGGCCCGCATGAGTATAAACTGTGTACGGCACCCCCCCATTCAAATCAAATCATGTCCCCTCGAACTACGTAATGACTTGATCCTCTGCGAAGAGGTACGTAGGCAGCTTAGCATTTTACTAAGTTCAGTCATAATCCAAGCAATTCGAGTCGAGTTTGCGAGGCAAGCGATAAATTGAAGTGTGAACGAGTTAAGAAGAAAAAGGTTGACAAAGAGAAGATGTGGTTGAATGCAAAGACAGTGGTGAAGTGATGAAGGTGGTAAAGTGATGAGGGTGATCCATGTTGTCCCTTAAAGCTAGCAAAGAAAGAGGTTTAAGCTAATTTAAATTTATGGATTTAATTAATTAAAAGGTCCTAAATAAATTATGGGATCAATTAATTATTAAAAACCAAAATTATAAATTAAGCCCATGGAGAAGCCCAAGATGCTTAAGTGAGCCATTAAAATAATTCATGTGTGTTTAATTAATTTAAGCCCCAAATCATGAAAATTAAAATCAATATAAGCACTCTTGGCCCAAAATATGAAGCAGTAGGCGGCCCAAGTGAATAAGAAGGATCAGATGGCCCAAGTAGAAACTGAAAATAAAAAAATAAAAAAAATAAAAAAAATAAAGGGCCCAATTAATGTTGGAAGCACTTGAATGCAGTAAGCAAGCTGACTTGAGATTGGGTGAGTTTGAGCAAGTCAAAATTAACTTGATGGGGTCAAAATTGAAGTTATTCTTTTTTTTCCTCTATGAAATTGCGTGGAATGGGTTTCTCCAGCAAAAGGGGATTAAGCTGCTCAACCAATTCCTCTCTCTTCGAAAAACAACAACCAGTCATCAGTACCCGTCAACACCACCGGGGATTCACCTCGCATCGCCGCCGGTCACGCACCCGGCCGCCTGAAGCTCGCTGTTGCCCTTCACATAAGAAAATCATAGCCAAACACAGTTGGATTCGCGACCCAAGGAGCGCTGCTCGCTGCCGAGGTACGTTTCCGCGCGCGCTACTTCCAGAGCTCGATCGACGTGCCGCCGCCAGGGTTCACGCCGGATTCTCGCTAGCGAGCAGCCGCCGCGAGCAGTCGTCGAGAGCAGCCATCAGCCGCCGCTCTCGCACGCCATTCTGCTTCCCAGTCGCCAAGAGCATTACCGAATCCAGTCTGAATCACACTAAAGCGACGAGACCATCTTCCGGCTGGTCCGATCGAAAGCAGACAACAACCGCCCTCCCGCTCTTCAAATCAAAGCTGCCGGAGGTAATAAGCAGTCACCATAGGTGGTCTGCCATCAATCGTCCTCCCGCTCTTCAAATCAATGCTGCCAGAGGCATGAGCTCGATAAGCAACTACCATGGGTAGTCCGCTCTCGTTGCATCAACACGTCGGAGGTGTGAGCCCAACAAGCAACCACCATGGGTGGTATACCGTTGACTGCTTTCCACCTCGCGGTATGAGCCCAACAAGCAACCACCATGGGTGATCCGCCGTCAACCGCTCTCTACCTCGACATCGTTGGTTCGACTGCCTGAGTATGTTAAAAAGCTTCTCTTTAGTCAGGTTTCTTCATATCGTCGCCAAAACGTCATCGGAGATGTGAGCCCAACAAGCAACCACCATGGGTGGTCTACCGTTAACTGCTTCCCATCTCACGGTGCGAGCCCGACAAGCAACCACCATGGGTGGTCCGCCGTCGATTGCTCTCCACCTCGACGATGTTGGTTTGACTTGAGCCATTGAAAGTCTTCTCTTTGGTCGGATTTCTGTCACCTCTTCGCCAAAGCATCGTCGGAGGTGTGAGCCCAACAAGCAACCACCATGGGTGGTATACCGTTGACTGCTTTCCACCTCGCGGTATGAGCCCAACAAGCAACCACCATGGGTGGTCCGCCGTTGACTACTCTCTATCCCAACGTCATCGGAGATGTGAGCCCAACAAGCAACCACCATGGGTGGTCCGCCGTTGACTACTCTCTATCCCAACATCATCGGAGGTGCGAGCCCAACAAGCAACCACCATGGGTGGTCCGCCGTTGACTACTCTCTATCCCAACGTCATCGGAGATGTGAGCCCAACAAGCAACCACCATGGGTGGTCCGCCGTTGACTACTCTCTATCCCAACATCATCGGAGGTGTGAGCCCAACAAGCAACTACCATGGGTAGTCTACCATTGATTGCTCTCCACCTCACGGTGCGAGCCCGACAAGCAACCACCATGGGTGGTCCGCCGTCGACTACTCTTCACCTCGACGAGTTGAGTCTTGTGTGTTGGATAGCTTTGATAAAAAAATTGAGTTCATGAAGTACCATTATATAGCAGTGGATTCATGGATAATTATGGAAATTACTTGTGGACTCATGGATAATTATGAAAATTATTCATGGATAATTATGGAAATTACTAGTGGACTCATGGATAATTATGGAGATTATTGTGAGGTGTGCAAGCTCTACAAAATTGTAGGAGATTCTTTACTACAAATAACTTTGATAATTTTGGGTAAGGTTCATGAAGCTTGGTGAACAAGAAATAAATCTTTTGCGATTCCTTCACAACAAGACATACTGTCCGTGAACAAATCGCAAGGGGGCATTTGTAAGCAATTAAAATTCACGGTCCAATCAAATGGCGACACGTGGATTTTATTGATTAAATATCAATTTTAATTTATTATATTTTATTTTGGGGATTTAATAAATTAATTCCTAAAATAGATTAATAAATAATTGATAATTAATTTAATACCCGACAAATTAAGTAGGATTTAAATTAAGTAAAGCTTGACCCCTAAGTTAAGTAAAGCATGGAAGATTCCAGAATTAGGTCAAATTAAGCAATGACCAATCAAGCTGTGATATATTTGGAACGACCCAAGCCCGCAGAACCAGGCCAAATCTGTCATGGACCAATCAGATTGCAAGTTATTTATGGGGCATGCTCATTCCTTCACCTATATAAGGAGTCCTCCTTCATTCACTACAGACACACTAAAATACTTGAAGACATAAACGCTCTGAAGAGATCAAGAACACGAGCAGCGCTCCTTTGAGATCTTCAAGCATCTTCAAGTCAAGAACGGCAAACGATTCGGGATTAAGGTGCGGAGCCCCCCAAATCAAGCGTTCTTCATATACTGAGTTCTTCGGTGTTCTTCGCGCCAAGAACAACATACGACCCGGGATTAAGGTGCTAAGCCCCCCAGATCGAGTGTTCTTCGGATCAAGTACTTTTAATCCAAATAAAGGCTCGACGCCTTTGGATTAAAGTAATAAGATCCAAATCCGAGTTCGGACAAGCTTCAACTGAAGATCCGACTCAAAATACACAGTCAACGCAGTCAAAGTCAAAGTCAAAGTCAAGCCAAATTGGTTCGAGAGAAGAATCAGAGGATTGATAGAGATTGTTTCCTTAATTATCAAGTTTAATCCTTCTGGATTATCATTGTAATTTTCCTGTGTTTATTTTATTATAAATACAAAAATTTGTTGTTACACATACATACCTTACATCTTCTTGACGCAAACGACATACATATATTCACAATAGTAATTATAAAATAATAATATATAAAAAAAAAATAATTGTTGATTGGTAAAGTACATAACTTCGTTGAAATTTTTTTAAAACTATAATTTAATATTTAATATTTTTAAAACTAGAAATTTTTTTTAAAGTACATAACTAATTGTTGAAATTTATATCATTTAATATTTTATAAACTAGAATTGTTACTTTGTGAGCCTTTACATGGAGGAATCAAAGTAATAGTGTATAGGAGATGTTTTGTTGGAGGGTTTTGAGATGGGGAATGGGGAATGACAAGATAAATATAAGTGTTTGGTCAAAATATGTGATTGTAGTCTAATTAATCTCAGGGTATGTTTGGTTAAGGGGTGTGGAGAAAAGAAATAGGAATGTAATTAAAAGAGTGTATTTGGTTAATTAGTTGAAAAATGTGATATAGTAGTCTAATTAATCTCGGGGCATGTATGACTGAGAGGTGTGGAGAAAGAAATAGAAATGAAATTAAAAGAGTGTGTTTGGTTGATTGACTTTATAGATGAACAATATTTCTCATTCCTTAGTTTTGAGGAATCCCTCGTTCCACCATAATTTGTGCACTATGCCTTTCATTCCTTCCTCTTAAACACAACCCTTATTTATTAAAAATATTTTAATGATATAAAATTTTATTAAAATTATAAATGATTAAAATAATAATTTTCTATTAATAATAACAAAATATTGTAAAATAAAAAAATTAATAGTAAAAATTATGAATTTATTCCTAAAGAATTTTAATCATATTAAACAACATTAATAGTTATGATACACATAAAAGACAAACTTATTATCATTCTCCACCACTATTACTGTGATTCTCATTCCGATTTCTTCCCATATACCAAACACCCCTCGTTCTCCAGAATAAAACAAAACGATGAAATCCCTCATTCCACACAAAATTGATATCTATTACTTTGATTCCTCTATGCAAAATTTAACGAACCAATTTTTAAATTTTTAAATGTTCATAAAATTTCATTAAAAATTATATAAAAATTATTATTATTTTTCCTTTACAAATAATAAATTTATATTAAAATTAATGGTAAAAATCATTAATCAATTCGTAAAAATTTTAATTTTACCAAACAAGATCAAGATAGTCATTCACTGCTATCAACCAAACAACGTAATCATAGTTATGAAATACCAACTCATTATTATTCTCTACTGCTATCACTATTATTTTCTGATTCATTCTGATATATCAAACGCCCCCTATTTTAGTGAGGAATGAGTAATTCCATAATTTGTTAGTATGAAAATAATTACACTACTATGAAACATTTTGACCAAACACTTCATTTCCATTCCTTGTAGCGAAACCCTTCAAACGTTTATCTTTAAGGGTTTACATTTTTATTTTTTTAATGGGATCAATACAAAACTATTAATTATTCTACATAAGTTCCACACAACATTAATAAAATTATATACTACACATTAAATATTATATTTTTTAATTCATTATCTATTAAAATATTATATTTTTAATCTACCTATAAAAGATAAATGCAAATATTAATGTGGCACGGAGGCAGTATCTACCTATATATAGAGAAAGACATTTTTTTAATTTGATCAACTATGAGTTGAAATCAATTTAGAATTGAATTTGTGAGTGGTTTGCTAGAAAAATAATAAATTCAGAATTAAATAAAAAAATGTAATAATATTTTGAAATTGTAAAAAATAAGTAAATTATAGAAATCTCAATGGAAAGTAATTGTGAAATTATTTCATTCTTTTTTATGATAAAATTTATGATATACAATGAATCTTTTATACAATACAATGATTAATTACTTTGGGAGCGTTTGATCTATTATAAGGATTGAGAATAGGAATCATAATGATAGTAGTATGGATTGGGAATGAGTTTGTGTTTTGGTATATTTGTATATTTTTTAAGAATGGAATCAAAATTTTTATTTATAATTTAATATATAATTTTACCATTTAAAAAAAAAAGATTATTTTGATATTTTTAATAAAAAATAAAACTCATAAAAAACAAATGACTTATACTGTCCACATATTGCATAAGGGGGAGGGAATGCATACAACATTCATACTTCTGAAATTAGTATCCAAAGAATCTAAATTAAAGAACAATATTTGTTATTATATTTACAAAAATATTATACATACATATGTTACATCTTCTTGATGCAGACTACATGTATTCACAATATTATGACATAATAACAATATGATAACAATAAAAAAAAGTAATTGTTGATTGGTAATGTAATTAACTTTGTTGAAGATAAAAATAAAATAAAATTGTAGCATCTTAATTAAGCCCATGAGTAGGCCTAATATCATATTTGAAGGCCCACGAGTAAATTCAAATATGTGATTTGAAGGCCCACCGCAGCCCATTAGTAGCCTAATATCCTATTTGAAGGCCCATAAGTAATCTCAACACGTGATTTGAAGGCCCACCACAGCCCATTTGAAGGTCCAATTTGATTCCAAATAGAGATATATCAAGCACAGACCGACACACACATTCACCTGATGATGATACATACGCATTAACTTGATATTTCTCTTCATTCAATCGCTATTTATAATTGTAGAATTAACCAAATATCTCTTTTCGTTCAATCTCTAATTATATTTGTAGAGTTCTAGATATGGTGCATCAATCTAATCACAATGAAGAAATGGAAGACGAAGAATTTCCCGATGAATCTCAGTGTTTTGTGTGCCTGTAAGTAGTTTTTTTTTTTTTTTCGTAGTTAAATAATTCAATCTCTTTGCAAGGGAATCACAATTAGTATGTCTGTGATTAATTAGATCGAAGAATTATATATTTATTTAGGGAAATTTCGGTTCGAGAATGTTCATTGAGAAAATTTTGATCTTTTTTATTTTTGCAGGGATATCATGTACAAACCTGTGGCGTTAGGTGATTCTGGATTCCTGAATTACAATAGCTGATTATTTAGTTAAAACTGTCGTTCAGAGCTAATCATTCTGTGTGTTTTGCAGCTTGTGGTCATGTTTCTTGCTTTTGGTGTGTATTCAGAGCTATGGACTTTTCAAAGGCGTCGAGCTGCCCTGTTTGCCGCAACCAGTATCATCACTTCCCCAGAATCTGTGAATTGTTTCATTTCTTACTCCTGAAATTATATCCACGAGCCTATAAAAGAAGGGAGAGACAAGTTGCAGGTGTGGTGTGGTTTAATGCATATATATCAGTCTTAGAATTGACTATTTTCTTTAGTGACTGATCTTGATTGACGGTCATTTTTTAAATGCTGGCATGCTAATTATTCACCGTACTGTTGTAATGTGTTACTGTTTTGCCTATTTAACTTAGTCGGTTCACAATATATGCCATAACTATTAGATGAGTTGGAAAAGGATTTCATACACAATCTTGAATTTGTGAGCATCCTAGGTTATGGTCAGGGTTTCCAAGATTCTGGGAAATAGACGTGCATTCTAACTAATGGGGAGAGGCATTGGTTAACAGTGTAGTATCATATGAGAGTTTTAGAGAAATATGGCATCGAATATGCCTCAAGAGTCAGTACAGTGCCACAACTGTTTTCTATGTGCTCAGTTTTTATGAGCCTTTTGCATCCTTCTGCTGTGTGCTGTGTGAATCGTGATCTTTTCTTTTATTCCCTCATTTTCATTGGCTCAACATTCGTATATTTACTTAGTTTTTAATACTTATTGGATACTGCATCATTATATTATCCTTCTTTTGTGCATGAAGGATAACTATCACGATGTTCTAATCTTGCGTGTGTTGTTCACATAGAAAATCCAAGGGCTTTAATTTTTACGTCGCCCTTCAGAGCTCAAATCTGATATGCAAATGCAAAGCCATCGTATTATTTGGCTTGAAGTAGTATAATGTATTCATTTTACTACTTTAGTTGTCCTGTGGAAAAATTCTTATTTTAGTTTTCATCATATTGTTATAGTTTGACTTGTCTTGAAATGTATTTAACCTACTTAAAATTACTCTTCCAGTTTTCAACTCAGTAATGAAGAATTCAAAAGTTAATCATGGGGTCAACATTATACGTACTCTTCTATGACAAGTATACGTTCTCAGTTTTTGCGTATTCATGCATTATTTTATAAACTGCACAAGCCCTTAATTTGGATACTTGTTGAATGTTAGTACCCTGAATTTGAGTGAGTAGTCAAATGCTCTCTTTTGCAGACGATGAAAAAGAATATGGAGATGAATCTCCTCAGTTTGATGCCGTTGTTGCTAATCCTCAATGTGACAAAGTGACTAATAATCAAGACATCTCTTCTCCACTTTCTGGAGGGGTTCCTGAGGTGGCTAATTCCAGTAATGGCGGGGATCATTCTATTGTTCAAGACTCTTTAGGAGGAACTTCTCATCAAGATGCTACAGCTGTCCCAACAACATCAACTTCTCAAACTACTGCCAAGAAAGCTGATTCTCTGGTTGGACGTACCAATAAGTTGCTTGTAACTGACGTACAATGCATTGCTTGCAAGCAACTATTATGCTGTCCGGTAGTTCTGAATTGTGGTCATGGTAAGTTATTTCAATTGCATCCGACATTCATGAAGAGTATACATGGCATTCATTTGTTGGTTATCTTTCACATTGCAGTTTTTTGTGAAGCTTGTATTCATGAGCATGACAATGTCTGTAAATGTCCCTTGTGTCAAAGTGCACATCCACGAGGATTCCCGAGTGTGTGCCTAGTTCTTGAGTACTTCTTGAAGGAGTATTTTCCAGAAGAATATTCAGCAAGAAAAGCATCTACACTTCGTCTCCAGAATGCAAGCCATTCAACTAGTATGTTGTTGCAATTTTTATATCTTGTGTGTTATCTAGAAAATACAAGTTGACCTTGAAGTCTAAATTATTTTCGGATTTTCATATACTTGTTCAAAGCCTTAAACAAACACTCTGAGCTACTTTTTGCAACTTATATCTCAAGAAAGTTTTGGGAGTTATAATGGTCAGTGAGAATTCTTTTGGTAATATATAAACGTCACGATTTGAAGTATACAATACAAATTGTTTAATACAAAAATATAATTTTTTTTTTTGTTAAATTTTTTGGGAATTTGCCTGTGCTAAACTCTAGTTATATGTTTGTGAAAGTTTTGATTTTCTATAATCTTTCTGCTCTCTTAACTCCCAAATCTAATCAGTCGTCACGTGTCCAATTAGGACAACTTTAACTTGAATAAAGTCCGTATCAGGTTGGATGTAGTTTAGTTTCTGTTTCATTTGTTTGATATATTGACTTCTGCTGTTATATGATTCAATAGAGAAATGGGAGAATGGGGCTGAATCTTTATACTCTCGTGCTGGGGTGAAGTTTCATCCTGGTGTTGGTTGTGATTATTGTGGGGTAACTTCCTCTTCTTTGTGCAAATTTTCTACATTTAGTTTCGGATTTTCCCTCTCTTTCTTATGAGTTCAAATGTTGACTTTTCACAGATGTGTCCTATCATTGGAGTAAGATACAGATGCAAAGATTGTGTCGAGAGAGTAGGTTTTGACCTTTGTGAAGGCTGTTATAATAGTTCCTCCAGACTCCCTGGCCGATTCAACCAACAACATACTAAAGAACATAAGTTTGAGGTTATACAGTCTCCCTCTCCCTATTTTCAAAGTAGAATATTTGACCTTCTAGCCTCGGAACATTCTGTTGCGGTTTATTATGAAAGAGGTGGTACCTCGGATGCTGATGATCATGGTATTCACGTAATCCTCTCAAGACACGATGATCTTGAAGATGAGCAGGTGTTCACACCACCAGTAGGATCATCTGGTGAACATCCTCGTGATCTTGATCGACAAGCAGATGAGGTTGATTTTACAGTACCTCCTGAATCATTCGATGAAGATCCACGGTATCCAGATCAACAAACTCCACCACCTGATTCCTCGAACGAACACTGAGAAGATCCAGCAGGTGAATCTGCTTCCTTGAAAGACTGTGGATTACTTGCATCCAGAAATTACACATTCCACCACCTTGAAAATGTCTAAAATATGACTTTATTGTTTAATGAGTTAATTGCAAGAAAAACCACTAACTTTCTTCTTATTTCAAATTAATCACCACCTTTGAGAAATTGCGAAAAGATCCACGACTTATAACATTATTGTAAAATGCACTCTCTGTGTGATACATTTCTCAATGATAAGGTGAGGTGGTTTAATTTGTAATAAGGGTGAAGTTTGAGGTTTTTCTTGTAATTAACCTTTTTTAATTTATCTTTTGGAACTAAGGTCCATGTACACAAGATTTAGATGATGTATCGATGAACTATTATTATACTAGATTGAAATGTTTTGCAATGATCTTTTTTGTGTGGTAGTTCTTCAGGAATTCTCAAATGAAACATTTCAGTCAGTGTGTTTTGTGGACTTGCTATAATTATAAATTATGACACATGCAAATAATCAATTACATTATTGTAAATTATTTATCATTCAAAAGTAATATCAGATCATACAAACAGCAATATATATCAGTTTTCACCAAATTCAACTCTCACAATTCACCACACTTGGATCATCCTTTAGCTTGAAAAGTTGAACAGCAGAACTCCCAATCCCAATCCTACGATCGCAAGTGACAGTAGAAATTGAAGAAAGTTATTAGTCGAGTTCGAGGACTTGGTCGTTGCAACTCCAGTCGTTGGAGCTACGACTGGGTCCGTGCAATTTTTTGTAGTCGGATCGACTTCTCCGACGTAGAACTCATCCAACATCAACCTAGCTGCGCTGCCATGACCTACGTCTTCAAATTCTTGACTCGCATCCTTACCTAATGATGAGATAGGAACAATATTTTTTAAGAAAAATTCTTTGTTTCAAATTCTTCTCTTGCATTCTTTGAATTTTGTTTCCTTTTCTTGCGTAGTATAAGAAGTAATCATTCATGAAAGAAAAGTGCATATACTCCATGTTAAAAGGTTTTTCTAAACAAGATTTAAATCTATCAAAAAAATTATACGTATTAATAAAAGAAGTTGTACTGAGTGATTATCATAATTCATATATACCTGCTTGACCCAATATGACTTCATCACCACCAGGATGCTCATTCAAGTAGCTTGTCACATTATACACCTTAAATTTCAAGAAAATAAAATAAATAATACACTTGCATAATTTAGATAAATGAGCCAGAAAAAAAAAGGGAAAGAAAGAAAGAAAAAACTAGTGTAACTCTCTTGTTAATTGAATATATATATATATATATATATATATATATATATATATATATATATATATATATATATATATGTCAAACAAATATTTTATAATTAAAGTATGTTATAATAAAAACATTTGAGTGCAAACTCAATTTTCTAGTTCTTGGATATTTATTCCAGAAATTTAAAAAGAAAAATATTTCAGAGAAACTTTTATATTATTCTTTTGATCTGAGAAACCGTATATGAACTTACTTTATAATATACACATAATTAATTAAATGAAGTATAAATTAATTAAAAAAAATACCTTGGCATTAATTATAACCCAACAATCTTCAGGAGTATTGTGAGCTGAAACATCTGAATATGTGTATACCCTGCTTTCTGCCCCCATTATTGCAGAAAGACTTTGGTTTATGTGTTTGATTGATCTGATGATGATGATTATACATACATATATATCTGTGTTGTGATGACCGTACAAAATTAGGGATCATCAATTATTTGATAAGTTTAATACCATTATTTGTCACATTCAGATAAATATATTATTTAACTGAAAGTGACGTATAATATGTTATACTTGTTCAGTGGCGGATTAGAAAACCGTGGTGGGGTGGACTAAGTTTATTGAAGAAAAAAAAATAATAATAATACTTAAAAAATAATATATATATATATATATATATATATATATATATATATATATATATATATATATATATTCACATACGAATTACCTTCTCGAAATGGACAAAGGATGAGCTAAATTGTAATATCTATATATATAATTTAAGAAGATATATTTATTTTTTAGCTTTATTTCGGTAGACTTAAAATATTTTTGGGTTGAACTAAACTTAAAAATACAAAGAAGAAATAAAATATATTTATTTTTTAACTTCATTTAGGTGGACTGAAAATATTTTTGGAATGGACTAAACTTAAAAACACAAATTATTTATAAATTATTTACATATGATATAATGGGCTTTTGGGACATCCCTGGCTTGAGCCCGGGACTGCCCACATACATCCGCCACTGACTTGTTCTTGTTTTTAACATTTGGTGGTTTTGATATTCTGTACTAAAAAATGTGTAAAATGATAGGAGTGAAATATCGTTTGAACCTTATCCAATCATACATTCTAACTATATTGAAATTAATTTTTAGTATTTTGAATGAAAAATTAACCATCTCAATAAAAATAAAAATTACAATATATTAGAATTTGGGTAGATACACTATTTTTCATTCAAAAGAAGTAATTCATCATTCAATAATATTTTTGTACTAATTAGATTGCAAGTTCAATCGAATACAATAAAACTTTTTTTAAACAAAAAAGGAAAAAAAAATGGAAGCATCCAATTGATATTTAAAAGCCATGAGATGAGATTTAATCTAAATCACTATTAGATCCAACTAATAAAATTGAATTAATAAATACGGTGAATTATAAGGCAAATACTTGTATGAGACTATCTCACGTAAGTCCTTATGTGAGACGATCAAGAAGTAATAACTTTTATAAATAATAATAAATAAAAAGTGATAACATTTTATAGCGAAATTGATAATTATTTTAAAATGTGAAAAATTGTCTCACGTGATACGGTCTCACGCAAGACCTACACAAATTATAAATAATTGTTTTATTAAGAAAAATCCTACTACTCGTGTTTATAAGATGATAATAACAATAATAATAATTCTGTATAAGTTTGTGCCCTATCGTACGTGTTGTTGAGTTGATGGAGTGGTTGTTGGGTTTATTCGCCCATTGTTGTGTTGTTGAGTTGATGGAGTAGTTGTTGGGTTTATCCGTCCAGGGAACCGGCCCCATTCAATTTATTAGCATGATATTGTCCGTCCACTCTGAGCATCACACCCAAAAGATCTCATGCTAGGGAGAGTTCATCTCTCATTAATAAACCCACCCCAACTTTGGTTGATACTCAACCAACATTTCTCCCTCAAACAACAACTTTGGTTGACACTCAACCAACATTTCTCCCTCAAACAAACTCATGCTAGGGAGAGTTCATCTCTCATTTATAAACCCACCCCAACTTTACACTCAACCAACATTTCTCCTTCAAACAAAGTCCCGCAGCTAGACCATCCAATTTGAGGTCCGAACATCACACCAACCCCGGGCCGGCACGGTTAGGTCTTTGAGGTCCGAACATCCCACCAACCCCGGGCCAGCCCGGTTAGGTCTTTGAGGTCCGAACATCCCACCAACCCCGGGGCGGCCCGGTTAGGTCTGGGGCCTGGCTCTGATACCACTTGTTGGGTTTATCCGCCCAGGGAGCCGGGCCCACTAAATTCACTAGCATGATATTGTTCGCTTTGGGCAGTCCACTGGGACCACACGGTTTTACCACTCTGGGCATCACGTCCAAAAGGCCTCATGCTAGGGAGAGTTCATCCCTCATTTATAAACCCCTCACCATCCCCACTTCTAACCGATGTGGGACTTTGGTTGACACTCAACCAACAATAGTATATTACAGATTAACAAACTCTTGAATGAAAGAGATAACATTTGCGTTTTATTGTATTTATATTTTTTAAAAATAATAATTATTTTTATTAAAGATATTATTATTTTATAGAGTTGATATTCGGTGCAGCTGATACACACTGCATTGATATATGTATATATTTCTATTCAATAGTGTATATATGTTTTTTAATATATTTTTTACATTCAGTTTTTCTTACTAACAAAAAAATCCCTAACAAATTGTAGTATACATTTTTATTCAATAATATATTATATGTTTTTTTATTTATAAATGTATAAGTTTCTGAAAGTGGATGTACATAATAATTTGCTTATTTTATATTTTATACTCCCTCCGTCCGATTCTAAGGTGTTCGTTTGCTTTTGGCACGTGAAATGAGTATTATTACATGTAAAGTGGATAGTTGTATTAGAGGGAAGTGATGGACCATATTGTGTACTTTTTTTACTAAATATATGAGAAATAGATACATTTAATCGGATGCCAAAAATAGTAAAATAAACACTTTAGAAGCGGACGGAAGGAATATTAAAATTATTAGTATTACTTTTTATTCAAATAATATATTGTTCATGAAATTATTTATTTTATCACTTTCACTTGAATATAATTTTCTATTAAAATATTATCATTTCTTAATTCTTATCCGAAAAATTTGAAACAATTACATACTTTACACTTAACTTGTGCACGTCATATTTTTTACTAAACATTGCACATACTTTACACTTAACTTGTGCACATCATATTTTACTAAACATTGCCGTAATTTTAATTTTTAAGTATCTAATGAATAAAAAGTTTCTAATAATGTTTTAATAATATTATACTTAAATGATACATCATATTATATTTTAATAAAAATTTATTAGAAATAGAAATTTTCTAACTACATATATTACTATATATACTATAATTAAATATTCCTAATTTAATTTACGGCATAAAGTGTCCTTTTTATAAATTAAAATAAGATAAAATAAAAATAAATAAGTGTACCTTTTTTCTACCATAATATTTACAGCCAAACAAAGCCCAACGGGTAATACGTATATAGTCTGTTGCTCTTCTCGCAAGAAACATCAATATATATTCCAATTTAAAAGAACCCTTGAAGACAAGAATTTTACCATATTTTCAATTCACATAGTTTTCCTATTATTATTGAATTTAATTTCATCTCCCATTCGCTTAGATCGAAACCCTAATTCTGATGGCTGCGGCGGCGACGATGGTGAGCTCCGCCGGAGGGCTATTGGCGATGCTGAACGAGAGCCACCCGGCTCTTAAGCTACACGCGCTGTCCAATCTCAATGCCTTTGTCGACTACTTCTGGCCGGAGATCTCAACTTCTGTCCCGATTATGTATTCACTTTACATTCTCGTTCTTGTCGATTTGTGAATTACTGTTTTCCTTGCTTGATTTCGTTGTTTTTGGGTTTAGGGTTTTTCTAGTCCTCAATTGGGGTTTTTGTGGTGGTGGCTTTTTGGGAGTTTTGTTTGAAGTCGGATTAATCTTGGTCTTAGAGTTGTTTTCTTGCGTTCTTTATCAGCCTAGTGAGCGTATGGTTTTTGTAGTAATGATGCCTTTGAAGTTCTATTGTGTTTGGGGTTCTTGATGTGACATCAACCTGGTGGAAGAAACTGAGTGCAGGTAGGGTTACGGTGAGAGTTTGCTCAGTTATGGATCTTGAATCTAGTGGGGCTTTTCTTCAAGTCAAAATTTAGAAGATGGGTACTGAAGAAAATAAAGATATAAGGTGTCGAAAATCCATTGGGGTACAGTATTAGGTTATTACCTAATTGAAAAATGTTTTCTTTGCATTGGGAGAGGAATTTAAAGTTAAATTTTAAATCTTTATCTTCTTGTATATGCGTTCCTGCCTAGGATGAAAATATTTAGTGGATTTTATGCATGTACGCATGATTCTATTTGCAGCCTGCTTGACTTTACTAGAACAATTTCATATGTTTGTGTAGTTCCCAAAGGATTTTCACTATTCAGTTCAGCGCAGCTTACTTGAGTTTTTATTGCCACTTGTTTTATGAATGCCTTGATAGACCTTTACCTTCTGAATCCCTTATGTGGTTGCAAGTAGTTCCCTAATATCTGTAGTATAAATTTTTTATTTCAATTTTGCCTTGAAATTTCATTCAAGCAGTTTTGATTTCGTCAGTCTACTTGTTTACTTGACTATTTAACTGTACAATAATTTAATGCAGAGAAAGTTTATATGAAGATGAAGAGTTTGACCAGAGGCAACTGGCTGCCTTACTCGTTTCAAAGGTAATCTGTGTTTCATTTTCTTGTTTCAGTGTAATTAGTCTTATATGTTCAATTTTGTGTGTTTGGTTTTTGTTGAAAAATTATCACCTGAATGCATAGTTATTTAGTCCACCAACAGTTGCCTTGTTAGCTTCTATTTATAAGTTCGTTACCTTCATGAATTTAATGTATTAGATTTGAACTATTTCCTTTTGCTAATGCATCTATGTGAAAGTTTTCCCCTTGTTACATAGATACAATGATCTTTGGGAGCTATTAGTACATTGTGAATGGTTGATGGCAATAATATGCATTTGCTCAAAACCAAGCTATTAAGTATTGCGTCATTTCTGTCCCAGTCCCATTCTTTTTTTTTTCTTTTTATATTGTTGGTTGATCTATGTCGCTCTTAATATTTTCTGGAGTCAATCTTTTTTGAGTCTAAATCCCAAGTTTAATTAAACCTGCAATCAAAATAAATGTTATTTTTTCTATCAGTCTGCTTTAATTTCTTTTTTCTTCTTAAAAATATAATGTGGATTGTCTCATCAGGTTTTCTATTATCTGGGTGAACTGAATGACTCGCTATCATACGCACTGGGAGCTGGTCCTCAATTTGATGTGTCTGAGGATTCGGACTATGTCAGAACCCTACTTGGTAAGAGTTTATTTTTCTTCTGTCGCTGCTTTGAAAATGTGTGACAATTGCTCCCATATCCCTTGATATTTTACCAAGATGAGAGTTGGTACACGATAAATAAATTCTACAAAATTTGAATTTGAGATATTTTCGGTGATTCCTATGTCTTGGAGATTTTAATTGTTTTCATTATCTTTTTGTGTTGCTCAGCTAAAGCAATTGATGAATATGCTGGTCTGAAGACTAAAGCAGCTGAGACAAATGATGAATCTGCAGTGGTTGACTCTAGACTAGAGGCAATTGTTGAGAGAATGCTTGATAAGTATGTGAAGTTATATGTTCATGTTATCAAGCATATTTATGTGTTTCCTTTGGTTATTTTCCTAAGTCTTACCCTTTTTTACAGATGTATTGCAGATGGAAAATACCAACAAGCTATAGGAATGGCTATTGAATGCAGACGTTTAGATAAGCTTGAGGAAGCAGTTGTAAGGAGTGATAATGTTCATGCTACTATTAATTATTGCATTGATATCTCTCATTCCTTTGTGAACAGAAGAGAATATCGACGCGAGGTAAACTCATTTTTCGCATTTTATAATCTTGCTTGGAAACTCTTTTATATAAGGTTAATACAAAGCTCTTTACGATTTGTTATAGGAAACACTGTGAAGCATGTTTGATTTGGCAATTCAAATAGTTAGCCATACCTATTTTTTCTTGTTATTCTGATCCTTTGATCTTCGACAGATTCTTCGTCTACTTGTCAAAGTATATCAACAACTACCATCCCCTGATTATTTGAGCATTTGCCAGCGCCTAATGTTTTTGGATGAGCCTGAAGGTGTTGCAAACATATTAGAGAAACTCTTACGATCAGAAAATGTAGATGATGCATTGTTGGCATTTCAAATAGCTTTTGATCTGGTGGAGAATGAATACCAAGCCTTCCTCTTGAAGGTAAGAGATCAGCTTCCCAGTGCCAAGAAGCCACTTCCTTTAGAGCCAAAACCGTCAGAGTCTGCTCAGCCAGATTCTACGCAAAGTGGAAATATTGCCATAACAGAGGATGTTCAAATGACGGAGGACGTGCCAGTGACTGATGGAACTCAGGCAGATAGTAGTGAAACAAGTTCTGACCCCCGCGAAGCTGTATATGCTGAAAGGTTGATTAAAGCAAGAGGAATTTTATCTGGAGAGACTTTTATACAGTTGACTTTGCAATTTTTATACAGTCATAACAAGTGAGCCAATATTTCTCCAACTTGTTTCTTAGTATTGGATTTTGATTATAACTCAATTCACCACACTTTCTGAAATCAAGAGAGATTCTGACTGTTGATTTCTTATCTGGTTTCAGATCAGATCTCCTCATTCTTAAGACAATAAAGCAGTCTGTTGAGATGAGAAACAGTGTTTGCCACAGTGCAACTATATATGCAAATGCTATTATGCATGCTGGAACAACTGTGGATACATTTCTTCGTGATAATCTGGTATATTAGCTGAGTTAATTTTGTTCACCTCGATTTTTGTTCTTGGTTCTATGTCCTCTTTGCTGATATTATATTTTATTTTTTCAGGACTGGCTGAGTAGGGCTACTAATTGGGCCAAGTTTAGTGCAACTGCAGGGCTTGGGGTTATCCATAGAGGCCATCTACAGCAAGGAAGATCACTAATGGCACCTTACTTGCCACAAGGTGGGGCTGGTAGTGGTGGCAGTCCATATTCTGAAGGTGGTGCGTTATATGCTCTTGGTTTGATCCATGCAAATCACGGGGAGGGCATCAAGCAATTTCTTCGAGATAGCTTGCGTAATACTAATGTTGAGGTCAGTGTTTTGCTTCAAGCAATGGTTTTCATATGTTTTACGTGTTAACCAGAAGCTAAAATGCTGGGATGTAATAAATGTTTCAGGTTATTCAGCATGGTGCTTGCCTAGGTCTTGGTCTTGCAGCTTTAGGAACTGCTGCTGATGATATCTTCGATGAGATAAAAAATGTTCTATACACAGACAGTGCGGTTGCTGGTGAAGCTGCTGGTATTAGTATGGGTTTATTGATGGTTGGAACTGGCAGCGACAAGGCTGGTGAAATGCTTGCTTATGCGCATGAGACACAGCACGAGAAGATCATTAGGTATATCTGATTTTGCATCTGAGATTAGGGAAGATTATATTGACTCTTATTTTTGTTGACAGGGGTTTGGCATTGGGTATTGCACTTACTGTCTATGGAAGAGAGGAAGAAGCAGATACTCTTATTGAACAAATGACTAGGGATCAGGACCCAATATTGCGCTATGGTGGTATGTATGCTCTGGCGTTAGCATACCGGGGAACAGCAAACAATAAGGCTATACGTCAACTGCTGCACTTTGCAGTGTCAGATGTCAGTGATGATGTCAGAAGGACTGCTGTTCTTGCCCTGGGTTTTGTTTTGTATTCTGATCCTGAACAGGTTGGTGCCTTTTCTTTGGTATTTCTTTTGAGATTCAGATATTTCTTTACAGGATTATCTATTTCTATGTAACTTTGTTTATAATATCCATTATCTTTCTGTTTAAAACCTATTTCTCTCTATACAATTTACAAGGAGACTTATGATTATCAGAACCTGAACTCATCTGTTGTGCATTTTGTTTGTACTATTAATGACAATTCAGAGATAGAGTGCCTAGATTGGAGTGTGTTGTTCTCTAATACTGCTAAATTTTGTTTTTATACTGTCTCCATATGCAGACTCCTCGAATTGTTTCACTGCTGTCTGAGTCCTACAACCCACATGTTCGGTATGGTGCCGCACTAGCAGTTGGAATTTCTTGTGCAGGTACTGGTCTTAGTGAGGCCATATCATTGCTGGAGCCTTTGACGTCGGATGTTGTTGACTTTGTTCGGCAAGGTGCTCTAATTGCAATGGCAATGGTGATGGTACAGACCAGTGAAGCCAGTGATTCTCGTGTTGGTGCATTCAGGTATGCTTTGATTAATTTTATTTTTATATTTCACTTCACTTGTGCTTAGTATATAGGTATCCCTCTGATTGTTTTCACTCCACCAACAGTTTTTTCAAAAAAAAAGAAAAAAAGAAAAAGAAAAGCTCACCTTTTGTATATTCTCTTTAGGCGGCAATTGGAGAAAATAATTCTTGATAAACATGAAGACACAATGAGCAAGATGGGTGCAATTTTAGCTTCTGGAATCCTTGATGCTGGTGGGAGGAATGTGACTATAAAATTGCTTTCGAAGACAAAGCATGATAAAATTACAGCAGTTGTTGGTTTGGCAGTATTCAGTCAGTTTTGGTACTGGTACCCGCTTATATATTTTATTAGCTTGGCATTTTCACCGACGGCATTCATTGGCTTGAACTATGACCTGAAAGTACCCAAGTTTGATTTCGTATCACAAGCTAGGCCATCATTGTTTGAATACCCAAAGCCTACTAGTGTACCTACCACCACTTCAGCTGCTAAGTTACCTACAGCAGTTTTATCAACATCAGCTAGAGCCAAAGCAAGGGCTAGTAAAAAAGAAGCAGATAAAGCAAATGCTGAGAAGGCAGAGCCAAGTTCTGGGAAGGGTAAAACAAGTGACAAGGATATCGATCCCATGCATGTTAGTATTGCTTCTCATGTTTCTATATAATTATATTAATACTATGATATGTTTTTTGTGTAGTATTTTTCTTTTCCTTTATCCCTCTGGATTCGGATACTGAAAGCTTGGCTATTGCCTTCATGGTGTTTTTTTTTAATCCGTTTGTCTGGGGGTATTGGGTCATCTTGATAGTTTATTAATTTGTGGGACTATATGAAATTGCTGATTTTGAGTCTTCGTATGTCTCCTGTTGCCAGGTTGAAAGCGTTGCAGAGAAGAAGGCTGAACCCGAGCCTTCATCTGAAATCTTGACCAACCCTGCCAGAGTGGTTCCTGCCCAAGAAAAGTTCATTAAATTTTTCGAAGATGCTAGATACGTGCCTGTGAAATCAGCACCCTCAGGATTTGTGCTGTTAAAAGATCTTTCCCCAAGTGAACCCGAGGTTTTAACTCTCACCGATGCGCTCTCATCCACAGCTCCGAATGCCAGCGCATCAGCCACTGGACAGCAGGGCTCAGCCTCAGCAATGGCGGTTGACGAGGAACCTGCTCCCCCTCAATCTTTTGAATACACATCGTAGTTTAATTTCTAGGTAAATGTCCCTGTTCGTTTCCCGAGTTTCAACTGAGATATCTTGATAGTTTTCAAGTTGGGCCCAAAGTATCTATAATGACTCGGACTATCTTCTGCAAAGTCTTGGAAGTCGCATCCATTATCAAGTTGTGCTGGTGGGGTTGCTCTTTGTTCGACATGCTCCTCACTCTTGGCTTTGATTATTTGTTATGTTATATATACTCGTTCTTGGGTGGTGGGTGGGTTGGGTGGGGGAGGGGTGTTTTATGAAGTTGGAGCAGAAAAGACTAAATTGCCATCCACAGAAATGGTAGCACGCATCGGAACTCCAAATGTATCAATTGGCTTTAATCTTATTTGGTGTAATTTTATGACTAAATTTTCTTTGCACAAGTGCTTTCTGTGGATTGACATAATTGATCATACTTCCTCTTGGATATTCAAATCCACTCTTCAATGATTATTCTTTGCTCTTTGAACTATTTATGGATTAATTGTTTGTCAATTTAGCCACATGGTTATTTTAATGTGTTGGTTGTTAGTCATGGAGGTTTGGTCTTGACACAAACACAAGTGATCAACTGTTATGTCTGAGTGTATTTCATCATGTGTAGCAAGTTATAGATATAATCAAATAAAATGACATTTAATGTGACATCTCTTATGGAATACCGATGGAAGATTACCGTCTATAGCTTTGCCAGATCCATCATAACACATCAAGGCAGTTTTAAAGAAAAGGGGGGGGGGGGTGATGTGTGATTGCATGTATTGCTAAAAGTAGCTGAACAAATGAATGACTAATAGTGAGATCAGATAATAATCAATGCAAATTTTCATCTCTCTCTCTCTGTCCACAAGAGGTGTGTATGTGAATATATATTATGCTATGGTTGGGGAGAGATAAGAGGTAAGACGTTTTGCAAATTAGGGGATAATTTGTTAAGGCTAATACCAACTATAACCTCCTTCCATGATCAAGTTAAGGATTATGATCTCATTTAATTTTCTTTATTGTAAGGGCACATTTGGTATTTTAAATGTGAATGAATAAAAGCCCACAAATTAATTAATTTTCACCACCTTCTCTCTGCCACGGTGGTTTGATACATAGTACAAATTCATTTCCAAATATACATTCCCTAATTAATTACTTCTTGTCACCATATCATATGTCAACCCAATCATTGTTGTTCAATGTCTCACTTTTAATACTTGCTCCATATTATTACATAATCTGTCTCCATTATTGCTCAATTCCATGACCCTTGCAGTTGAGACTTTGTCCACCATCATCAAATCACCATAAATTATTTGTACTCTGTTTGATTTACAAGCCTTTTGTGCCTACATTGCTCATAAAAAAAATCATCATTATATATACACAACACATATATACCTCCACCCCATAGTTTCACTTTGTGTGGAAAGTTCAGACAAAACATACATGGCCATTTCACTCTGTTGTTTCCCTGGACTTGATTCTTCTCTTGAAGGCTATTACATGCTAAATAATCCACCACCTCCACCTCCACCACCATTGTTTAACCCGTTCGGCTCGAATTCGCTAGTCGAGTTGGGCTTTGCAGATGCTTTGCATTGTCAAGAGATGGGTCCAAATGAGATCATAAGTAATCAAGAAACAGAGTTGCAACAGAGGAGTGATGTCGAAAACGTCGAAAAGAAACTACTTGTAAGTGGAGCAAAGAGCAAGAGAAAGAGGGCAAGAAGTAAAAAGACAAGTGAACAAGTTGAGAGCCAAAGAATGACTCACATTGCTGTGGAGAGGAACAGAAGGAAGCAAATGAACCAACACCTCAACATCCTAAGATCCCTCATGCCAAACTCCTATGTCCAAAGGGTAACACAATCATGATCACATGTTTTTACAAATAAGATGTGAGTTTTGATGTTGTGTGGTTTTGGCAGGGTGATCAAGCTTCCATAATCGGTGGAGCCATCGAGTTTGTGAGGGAGCTCGAGCAACTCCTCGAGTGCCTCGAGTCTAAGAAAAGGCAACGGATCTTTGGAGACGAGCGTCTCAAAAATCAGTTGCCAACCATCCCCACCACCACCATTCTGAACGACAATCAGATGGGGTTGGTGGGGTATGAAGATGGAACACAAGATGAAACATCGGAGAGAGAAACATGCTTCGGAAATGTTCGAGTTAAGGTTATAGGTTTCGATGGCTCGATCAAGATTCTGTCAAGAAGAAAAGGTGGTCTGCTGGTTCAAACCATTGCTGCACTCGAAGATCTAAAGCTTCATATTCTGCACACCACAGTTACCACCATTGAACAAAGTGTTCTTTATTCTTTCAATTTCAAGGTAGTAATAAAGATTCCCTTTTTATGTGAAATATTACAGTTTTTTTTCTTTCTTACAACCTCATTGGTTCTGCAGATGAGTGATGAAACAAGGTTGACAGCAGAAGATTTAGCAGATTCAGTTCAGCAAATATTGTGTTTCATTCAAACCAATAGTACAATCTCTGCAGATTCTTGAATCATCTGCAGAAAATTTCTTCTAATTATCATATTGTAGCTTTCTGCAAATTAATCAGCACTGCAGTACTAACCAAATTGCTTGTACTATAGTGCTCTTCTCTCTCTTCATTCGCGTTTCATTGGTATTTTATACTATAAAAAAACTATACTAAAAAATGACTATTAAATCCTAGGGATATATACCGTTAATATGCAAAACAATCGTGACACGTGTTAATCATTTAAAAGATGGAAGACAAGATGAAACGTCACGTTGAAATAGGTGATCCAATGCCCCTCTCTCTCTCTTGATGCCTTCACAAATCAATTGGGGGGGGGGGGGGGAGGTTGAGACAAAATGTGGTGGAGTAGTGTCAAATCAAGAAACTTTTAGCAATAATTTAACAAGAGAAGCTTGACAAGGTCAAAGCATCCACCCCACATTGAACTGCAAAATTGATGTCATGATCTGAGTTGACTTGTCAGAAATCAGACATCAGAAACTTTTGGAACTACTCATGAATCAGCTGCCATCACCACACCTTAATTTGTGAGGTCCCTTTCATTATTAGTTTGTGGCTTGCATGAATGATGAGTTGGGCTAATGTTTGTTGGTGTTAGGCATTTTTACCGTATGCTTGCCCCCAGACATAGCTCAAATGGTAGAGGAGAGGGTGGAAAGGCCTTTCAGCTGAGTTTGGTTGCTGCAAGGTGGGGGTTCGAATCCTGCCTTTGGCATGGATTTGGCTTCTTGCAAGCACAAGTTTAATAGTGAGTCCTCCCTATAAGCCACTTGAGGCACATCCTGCGATTTACCTCCTCCACCAATTCCCAGGGCAGGGGTGGTGGGGGCCCCTAATGGTAGGGTACACCATTTTTACCAGATGCTACATCATCATGGACTTTATTTATCTTGGTGAAACTAGTACATTATTTTTAATTAACCTAATTACTCCCTCCGTCCCACGTATTTTTACCCACTTTCCATTTTGGGGTGTCCCACGTATTTTTACCCATTCCATTTTTGGCAAAAACACATAATATTTTATTACCTACTTTTTACAATCCCAACAACTTTAATTACTTTTTTACACTTTATTCATCATTCCCAATAACTTTATTCACTTTTTCTTTTAAATTACTAATTTATCTCTACTTTCTCTTATATTATATAATAAAAAAATAAAACGTCTTAATCTCCGTGCCCGTACAAACGGGTAAAAATACCTGGGACGGATGGAGTAATATTTTTCAGTATATTTGAGCCCTTATATATAAGATTTTGTGAAATCTTTCATAGATAATCTACCTAAGAATTTAGTTATTTTATCCCTCTATCTCTATACCTAAGAATTTAGTTATTTTATCCCTCTATCTCTATTAGTGTATAGGCCTAGTTGTCTGTTTTTATATCAGGAATTAAATTGGATCTCTCCATTTAATTAATTGTAAATTTGTGAATTTAGGTAGTTATCTTATTTCTTTTATTAATTCTGTTTTATTCATGACTTTGTATCATGTTACTTTTATTTATTAATTAATTAATTACTCTTAAATTAAGATCAGATTTTTTTTAAAATTGTTATTATTAATTACAATTTTAATAATTATATTTAATATTTTACATCTATTTAATTTATCCCAATTCATAAAATATTTCTTGGGTATAGAGTTAATTTGAAAATATAATTTTAATTTTAATTTTGTTGTTTATTTAGGATTTAGGGTTTAAGGTTTTAGGGTTTTAGGTTTAATATTCATTCTTAGAGTTGTTTTTAAAAATAATTGTAATTTTATCCGTGTGATTTATGTTATATTTTTTCTCTAGGATTTAATATTTATTTTTAGGGTTTAATGTTAATTTCAGTAGAATAATTATAATTACCAATAATTAATTAATAAAATAATTTACAAGAAAAAATAGTGAGGCTCTTGTGTCCCCGAGGACACTGTGTCCCTTTACAATTTATAAATCGCAATACATAAGTTTAAATAGAATATGGAAGGGGAGTGTTGTGTTCCCATGGGGACACGCTGTGTCCCTGGGGCGAAGGAGCTTTGCCTAAATTTGATTAATTAGAGGAATGAGGTGGGTATATAATCTTTATCTTCTTTATATATAATAATAAAACACACTTTAAAAGTCAAAATTGAACCAATTTTTAATCCATACCATTGATTTTGATTACTAAACCTTTTTTAATCTCATCCGTTCATCATATTATTCAATCTCATCTATTCATCACAATTATGATATTAGATTTTGGTCATAATAATGATACCTTATTTAAAAAATTCTTGATATTTGTGCTTAATATTATTTTTTCATTAAATTAAATATAATACATAACTACTACTAATTTTAATTATTTCAAATTATTATGTTAATTATTCCTAAACAATTTGAATTATTTTTTTTCAAATTAAGGTTTAGGGTAATATTATTTAATTATTATAATAACTTATAAAATTAATTTAAATAGATTATATTGATTTTAGGATTTAGGGAGATGGTTTTAGGGTTTAGGGTTTATTGTAATATTATTCGATTATTATTATAATAACTTATAAAATCAGGGTTTATATTTATTTTATATTTAATCAGTAATAGTATAAGTTCATTTAAAATATTAATTTTAATCAATAAAAAGTAGGCGCTGATAGACATCGGTTTTTAATCATAGGCATATAAATACATTATAAATGGAGTATATATTAATAATTATAATTTTCACGGGTAGCTCAAAAAAATATCATTAGAATTTGAATTGTGTACGTGTATAAATCAATTATCCACAAATATTAAAATTATACAAAATATTTTATTTATATTATATAATATGTTATGAAATAATTATATTATATAATATGTTATGAAATAATTATATAATTAATTAATAGTTATAACTTTTATTTGATCATGATAAAAATAATAAAGTTCATATTATATTTAATTCATAATTAATTAACAATAATATAATTTTTATTAAAATATTAATTTTTAACACAAACAAATATATATATATATATATATTAATACATTAATTTAAAAATTAAAAAATATAAATATATTATAAATATATATTACTAATTATAATTTTTATTTAATCATATTTATTTTAAATATAAATATTTTTCTAAAATAAATTAGTATTAAAGGTGTATGTGTAATTTACGGGTATTAATAAACGTGTTTGAGATGGGTACAATTTATGAATAGAATTTCTGTAAATAATTTTTCTTATAGAAATGAAACCGAGAAATAAATATATTACCTGTGAGTAATTTTTTCATTTGTCCTAGTATCGATTCGTTTCACCCTTAGGTAAACATTAACAAGCATACGAGATGCAATACAATAATAAGTTTGGGATGATATTATTATGAATTAAATTGGACATATCCGATCACAGATAGGGGTGGGTAATATTGGTATACCGAAAATACCGATACCGTACCGATACCATACCGAAAATTTCGGTATGGAAAAATTCATACCGATACCGAAATTTCGGTATACCGATTTTTCGATATACCAAAATTTTGGTAAATTAAATCGGATACCGATACCGTACCGAAATTTACACCATATCGATTTTTCGGTAAATACCAATTAATACCGAAATGTTGACATACCGTTTCATACCGAAAATTCAACATACCGAAAAATACCGATTTACCGAAACCATACCGAAAAATAATATTTAATTTTAATCAAAATAATAAAATTAATATAAAAATATTTCAAAATAATTAAATTTTCTAATCTCAAACATTATACTTATGTTGTTTTTAATTTATTCATGATTAAATAACAAATTTTTTATTATTATATTTTTATACTCCTATATTTTATTTAGATGTGTATTATATTTTATTTATTTTAATTAGAGCTTATTTTAAATTTTAAAAAATATATATGAATAAATGTAATACATAATAAAATAAAAATAATTTAAAAATATTTATAATATAAAATATACTTAAATATTGTATTATGTATAATTAAATTTAAAAAAAAAAATATATAAAATTTTCGGTATATCGGTACCGATACCGAAATACCGAAATACCGAAATAATTTCGGCATACCGAAATACCAAAAATTTTAATATCCTATACCGATACTGTACCGAAATTATCGGTACGACAATCATACCGTACCAAAAATTTCGGTATGTTGAATTTTTGATATTTTTTTGTATTTTTCGATACGACGAGCGCGGTATACCGAGTTTTCGATATTTTTCCCACCCCTAGGTGGGTGTAGAAAGCAAAATGAGTTTTTTTTTTAAATTTAATCAATGGGTTAGTGTTTAGAAAAGGGATGGGGTTATAATTGAAATTTCACATATTTTTTGTCTTCTATTCATGTACCTTAAGAAAAGAATCGGGTGACAATAGCGCCGCCCAAATAAAATTAGTTAACGGGCTTCAAGTCCAAGTTAATACTGAAGGCCCAGATACATAATGAAATCCTCAATTTAAAGCCCATCAAATTAATTAAAGCCCAAATCGAACCCTACAGCCCATTAGCCCTACCGAGTTTTCGACTATAAATAACGAACACGGAGAAACCCTAGTAACCATCAGCATTCAGCACCATTTCTTACGCCTTTTAGATCGAGAGTAGAGGAGAGAGAAGGAGAGATGGTTTCAGGTTCGGGGAGCTGCAAAAAGGTGGTGTTTGTTGATGCCAGACACCACATGCTTGGCCGCTTGTCCTCCATTTTGGCCAAGGAGCTTTTGAATGGCCAGAGAGTAGTGGTGGTTCGATGCGAGGAAATCTGCCTTTCCGGTGGGCTCGTGCGCCAGAAGATGAAATATCTGAGGTTCCTTCGCAAGAGGATGAACACCAAGCCTTCTCATGGACCCATTCATTTCCGAGCTCCTTCCAAGATTCTCTGGAGAACTATTCGTGGGTATGATTTTTCTCTTTCCTTTTTGTGTTTCGTTACCATGATGTTGATGTTTACTAGTAATGGGATGTAGCTGGGTATTTTCAGTAATTGTATACTAGAAATAAAATCTGCTTATGATTATTGTGATGTTTTGTTTTGTGTATGAGCTTTTTAAAGTTAAATGGTATAAGACTAATGCCATTTGTTGGGTTTAAATGATTTATTTGATGTAGTTCTGAAGAATTATTCTGGGGCTTGTATCATTGTATCTCGACTGGTATTGTCTTTTAAAATTAGGGATTGTTGAATTTTTTGTTGTTGTAATTGTGACGATGTAATGGATAGAGTGAATATGCTAGTTTCTTGAGTTTGATTTGCTTTGTACATGCCATAGTTGATCATCTTAAAATATTTTTGTACTATAAAAAATGCACATAGTACCCACATATTTGTTTAGATTGCACAATTTATGCTTTGAAATTCAAGAAAAATAATTTTACTTGTAAGAATCATTGGATTAAATACGTAGTAATGTTAATGACGGTGTTGTATACATTTTCTTTGATAAAATCCTTTGGACATGTATCTATATATTTTCCGTGGCGCTCTTAAATCAACTTATTATTTTTCACTTATTATTCTTGAATTATTTATACTCTGCGTTATGATCAGTTGATCGTCTTGTTGTATTCTCATGTAAATAACTTCGTCCCTCTTACAGTTCTAGATATGATCGAATTCGTTTATCTTTGTATAATCAGAGTCTTCAACATGATTATCTGGTGTTTAAGGTTTTCATTTCAATCCTAATTATGGAAATTTGTTGTTAAGTAGTGTCATTTTGAAAATTATGCCGCTGTTGTATTATCTTTGTCCTGCCTTACTATTCTAGTTATGATTGTATGATGAGAGGGTCTTCAAACATGATTATCAGGTGTTTAAGGTTGCCATTTCAATCCTAATTATGGAAATTTGTTTAAGTAGTGTCATTTTGAATGTTATGGCGCTGTTGAATTATCTTTGTCCTGCCTTACTATTCTAGTTATGATTGTATAATGAGAGCGTCTTCAACATGATTATCAGGTGTTTAAGGTTGCCATTTCAATCCTAATTTATTTATAGAAATTGGTTGTTTCAAGTCGCGTCAGTTGATGTTCGTGTATAATGCATATGTTGCTTGACATGGTAGATTGTAATTGTCTTTGCAGGATGATACCTCACAAGACTAAGCGAGGAGAAGCAGCACTTGCTCGCCTGAAGACGTACGAGGGTGTTCCAACACCATACGACAAAGTCAAAAAGATGGTTATTCCAGATGCCCTCAAGTGAGTTTATTACTTAACTTAATTTGATAATTCAATATTGTTCTTGCTGCTTTATCTTTAACTCATTGTTTGTTATTTTGATGGTTAGGGTATTGAGGCTCCAAGCTGGACACAAATACTGTTTGCTGGGCAGACTCTCATCTGAAGTCGGATGGAACCATTACGACACTATCAGGGTAACTTATTTACTCAACAAGGGACATTATCTCATTATTGTGTTTGACTGTGGTTTCATTTACGTTTTTTATCGTTTCTTCACTTGAATCCCGAGTTTTCCGTTACTGTGATTGATATCCAAATTAACTTGGCACAATCTTCCTTCCCCGCTCCAACTCTTATGTAATGGAGCACTTGATATAATTGAACAATAATTAAATGTTAAATCATGTTTCATTTTGCGTTTCGTAGGAGCTGGAGAAGAAGAGAAAGGAAAGAGCTCAGGCAAATTATGAGAAAAAGAAGCAATTGACGAAGCTTAGAGTCAAAGCAGAGAAGGTTGCTGAGGAGAAGCTTGGTTCACAGCTCGACATTATTTCCAGTATTAAGTACTAAATTATCATACTTATTTGAGTGACAATTTTGTTTAAGAATGGTATCTTTTGGATTAGATTCTGTTAAATCATGGTTGTGTTTGACAATTGTTGGAATTATATTCTGTTTTTGGGAATTGATTAAGACAATGTTGTGTTTCTATTCTTACCTTGAGTCTCTTTTTTGCAACATAATGTTTTGTTATGCAACTTGTTTCACTTGTATGTTTGGTAGCACTTTCTATCTACCTAGAGAGTGACTTTACTAGTAATACGGATGTGATTATTATAAGCGTTTCCTTCTTACAATGAAAGCAGTCTTTTTATATAGTTTTCTTGAAAATACATGGAAATTAGAGAGTTTATGTTGTCTTAATTTGTAATCCACTGAAAGGTCTTGATTTGATTTATGGATAATGTTTCATATAAAGTTAAGTCAACATAGGGTGCACCATCAATGCATTTAGTTCATACGATCAATGCGTATAAGGTGTATCTGGGGTCAAGTGAATTTACACATCAATTTCACTTGGGCAGATTTAATTTCTATCCTAGCCCTGTTGAAAGCAAAGGCCCCAATGTACCATATATAACTTAAAGGGGAGGTGGTTATAATAACTCAAGAAATTAATAAATAATTAAAGTAATTTTCATGAACATTTCTTATTTATTTATGATATTTTAAAGATTTATTAACACGCTAATAATTTTAATAAATCAAACATTATCTAAACATCATCATATTATACTACTATTGGCCACGTCATCATAATAAATCAATATTGTGTCTTTACATTTTGCAGCATAGAATTAATATATGATGAATTAACTTAGCATTCTTTTGACACTTCCACCTATTTCTTTTATGGCAGAAACTCATGCGCATTGGAGACACGGTCCGTATCCGTGTGAACACAATCCTTCCTCTTTCTATTCAATTTAAATTTATGTATTGCTAGGGAGTTTAAATTATAAAGGGGTCCGAAAATTGTAAAGAAGCACAAATCTAAATCCGTGTGCCCGAGCGCACAAGAGACTCACTCTTCTTTTATTTACATTTAATGATTAATGGTACATATAAAAGTTTTAAATTGATTACTAAATAGAATATTAACTAAAATGGTTTATTATTATGCTGAAAAAAAAAACTTATCACAAGAAAGAAAATTACAAAATAAAAAATAAGAGAAAAAAACACATTATAAATTAGGCAAAAATTTGTGTGTCCCCAGAAACACAGGAGACCAACTCTACAAATTATAATGTGTATGCGACATGCGGTACACGTTTTGAAAACTAATATCCTAAAAAGTAGTCTATAAACTCTAGGTGCACCGGTGCAGCCAGTGCAATATAAAATAACCCATTGCACGTCTTGAAAACTAATACCCTAAAAAGTACTCCCTCCGTCTCTGAAAAGTTGGCACACTTTCCATTTTGGGTTGTCCCACAAAAGTTTGCACATCCCAAAAAAAGCAAAAAGTAAAAAACAATCACACTTTCCCATACACTTTAATTACAAAAAAACCATCTCTACCTACCATACTTTATCATTTATATATTACATAAAAATACCATTATACCCCTAAAAGTTATCACTTTCTTAATCTCCGTGCCGAAAAGAGGTGTGCAGACTTTTCAGAGACGGAGGGAGTAGTAGTTTATAAACTCTAGATGCACCGGTGTAGCCGGTACAATACAAAATAACCCTAGGCTGCATGTCAAATTTAATTTCAAACAATTATGCAATGTTTGTTTCGGATTTAAGAGTTTATTTCAATTTTAAAAATCGATTTTTATTTTTAAAAATCTATGCGGTCGTTTTTAATCTAGAGTGATTTTGGGTGCATCCCCAAATTTATATGTTAAAATGGTAGTGGGGTAGTTTTTTTTTTAAAATTAATTTATTTATTTTATTTAATGGTGGAGATGAATTTAAAAATTAATCTAACAGTTAAGATTATCCAGTGCACCCAAGTTGAACTCTTAAATCTATATATACGCTTATAAATTTTATTAATTTCTAACCCACCTAGTTTTTATGAATTATTATTTTTTCTCAAATATTAATATTTTGAGTGTATATTGGGTGCACCCGTGTGCAAGGGTGCACCCACATGTGTATAACTTTTTATTTTATTTTGTATACATGTTATTCTATTTTGTATACTTGTTTCGTAATAATTGTATACTTTTTTCATATTAAATCTTTCATTAAAAAAACTAGCATCATATGTGTATAACTTTTTATTCAATAGTGTATATATATTTTTTAATAATTGTATATTTTTTTACACTCAATTTTTCATTAAAAATCTAACAATTAAATTGTATACATTTTTGCTCTTAATTGTATATGTTTATGTTTATATTTGTATATGAGTGCACACTATAATTAGTCTAATATTTTATCTATTTTTTTTCTCTTCTTTAACATCAATTAATGTATTGTAATTTAACATCAATTAATATATTTTTACAAGTCATAATGCAGATGTGACGAGGCTGACGCCGATACACTTAAAGGATTCAAACCACTGGATCATAACATGTTTATTTTTGATAGTTGATTTTATTACTTTTATTTTCCGAATACCGTTCCTGACAGTAAATCCCCTAATATTTTTAACAAGTGTTAAAAAAAAAAAACTCTCACACGTTTTTTTCTTTCCTTCAATAATCAAATCTACAAAATAATTGGCAGTTTTAATGATCTTATTCATATTTTTTTCTGTAATTCTTTTATTCTACTTTTATAAATCTATGCATGATGAGGTATTTGTGTTTGTATTTTTTTTTATCTTAATTTTAATTCTCTATACAGTATTATTATTGATATATTTCAATAGTAATTTATATTTATAATTATAATTTAGTAATTTATTTTATTTAAAATTATTAATATAAAATATTCTATTTTAACAGTATTTAAATTTTTTTATAAATTTTAATTAAATAATCGCAGACATAAGATTTATCCATATTTTTCTGCAAGTTACGGAGATTAACGATCTTTTAAATATCTGAATAAATTTAGAATAAAAAGTTTAAATAAAAAACTTGCACTTATCATGTAAGTCAAATTCTGCACTGGTGTTCAGGTGTATTGGAGAATTACACCACTTTTATACATATTAGCATGTATTTCTTACTGATTTATCATAAAATTAAAATTCACTAATAAAAAACTCAAAATAAAAATATAGTACTATTATTTACTGATTTTTAAAATTCAAATAAACCGAAAACAAACATAGCTTATATATTAATATATAGTATACGTTTTTGTTTTTATATCTTCAATTTTGTGTGCTCAAACTCATTAAGTATTACCTAATTTAGAAATTGATTTTTTAAAACGTTTTACAAGAGGTAATTTTTTTTATATGATATATGAAGAGTTTCAAAAAAATTCTTGCTTTGTTTCTACATTAAGTTATTAATAATGTGTATTCTCTTTATTTAAGGGCTACTTAGAGAAAGAAGGTACAAAGAAAAATCAAAATAATCAATTTGTCCACCGATTAAGTAGCTATTTTTGTGAAATATGTCTCACAATTTGGTATGTTAACTATTTAAAGAAATAAAAATAATTCATATTATTTCTTTTCAATCAATTTGTAATATACACTTGATTTTGCAGTCGTTTAAATGGATTAAAATATCAAAATATCGTCAGGATTTTTATTTAGACGTAAAAGATGCATAATTATTTTGTATTAGAAGAATATGAAATATATCTCCACAATTTGGTATGTTAACTAATTAAAGAAATAAAAATAATTCATATTATTACATTTTAAACAATTTGTAATATACAACGGTTGGGTTTGTCAAATTAAAAGGAATTTTTTTCCCTTTGTTTTTGTGGGAAGGGCTATTTAATACTATATATAGAAGGTCTTTGTTTCTAATGAAGATGCACCAATCAAGTATACTTTAATTTTTGTATTTGATTCTAGTTAAAATTCCTTTTTTTGATTCTCGATTGTGAGAATAGGAAGAAATGTGTGGATTAGTCAAAGATTTATAAGTGTAGGGATTTGGGTCGGGAGAGAGAAATTCTGTGTGATTGTAAAAATTTTTCACATAGTGGTATTTTCTCGGTCCGTGGTTTTTCTCCGATTTTGGAGTTTTCCTCCTAAATTCTTGTGTTGTGCTTTTTGTATTCTTCTTTATTTTTTCCTTAGGAATGAATGGAGATCTGACTATCCCATCAACAACTGAATTTGATGTCGATTAAATGGACTAAAATATCAAAAAATCGTCAGGATTTTGATTTAGACGTAAAAGATGCATAATTATTGTGTATTTAGAAGAAAGAAATAATTGTTGATGAAAAAATAGAGAAGATTGATGTTTGGCATGAAAAAGGGAAGTCCTCATGGGAGAAGAAAAGAAACCTCATTAATTTCCACAATTTACTCTAAAATGTTGCAACATTAAATAAAGAATTTAGTATTTAATGCCCATTCTTTTTCCTTTTATTCGTGCACTCAATCTCAACCCCACGAGAATTCTGCGTTTTAATTATTTTTAATTTCGATTTTCCAATATTTATTTTTGAGTAATATCTGATCTTCATTTCAACTTTTTTCAATATGAAAGCAAAATATATTATGTATTCTTCTCAAAAAAGTATGAATGACTTAATTTCTTCGATAACACTTTAATAACTTAATTTATAGATGCTTAAGGTTGATTTAACGTTGAATAATATTTATTCACAATTAATGTAGGTAGAAAATAAGTCTATTATCCTTTTGGTTTAATTTAATTTTTATATATGAATAAATTGATTAATGATGTCTAATTTTTTTAGATAGGTATAGGTATATATAAAACGGATTGTGAACGAATTAGTGTACTATTAAAGTATATGATTATTATTATACATATAAAATATACTAATTGATAGTAAATATGCGGCTAATCATATTATAATAATCATTTTAGAATCATATTTTATTTATTTATTAACAATCTTAATATAATCCATCTCACTTAGAGCGTGTATTTGTGTGGCTAATTAATAAAGGAAAAGGTGATAAAAAAAATTAATTACAGATTGATAAAATATGTTGTCTGATTACATAAATCAAGAGAATAATTTCAGTATTTTCATTTTCCAAGAAGATTTTTTTAGTTCATCCTGCCATTACAATTTAAAAAACAAAATATATCTTGAAATCAATTGATGATGCAATTTGCATGTAATTAGCAACGTAGATTACATTAACTAATTCCATCCATTACAATATTGCTGTCTTCTCTTCTCCCTCTCCAATTCACCTCTCTCTGTCCTAACCATGTTGCCATGGCTATGGTTTCTCTGCACACTACTACTCTCTCTCTACCCCACCAAATCACAACACATGAATCCGAACCCGACAACTAGTTATCGGGATCCGAATCCGACAAGTATTTATCGGATCATCCGCGTAGATCCATCAGGGTGGGGAGAATTCAGGACAATCCAAGCTGCCATTGATTCTGTTCCTTCATACAACCAAAGATGGACATCTATACACCTCACAAAGGGCATATACATGTATACTTATTCCTATTCATATGATCATTTCTTTCTTGCTTTATTTTTTAAGTCTCGACGGTTCATGGGATTCTGCAATAACGCCTGACTCGTTTTTCTTGCAGGGAACGAGTCAGGATTCCTTACGACAAGCCTTTCATTTACCTAAAAGGAGCGGGGAAGAGAAATACGTACGTTGTGTGTGATGATCATGAATCCATTGCAACCAGTGCTACCTTCACTTCACAGGCAGACTACGTCATTGCCAAAGGCATTACATTTGTTGTAAGAAAATCATGATAATATGTTAACAAATTAACACTACTACCTACTTTACATTTTTTATTAGGCAAAAGCTCCTGCGCCCGGGAATGTCCCCGATACTCCGTGTTCTCATGTGAACACAACCTTCCCCCTCCAATTCTATTTAAACCTACGTATTGCTAGGGGTTTAAATTGCAAAGGGGCATGGAAATTGCAAAGGCGCACGAAATGTGCTCCGTGCGCCCGGGTGCACAGAGCCTCACTCCTTTTATTATAGTACTTATTATAAAACTATGTTATATTGTTCATCCATTCATAACATAACACCATTGCCAAATGCATTAACGTACTTTGATATATATATATATATATATATATATATATATATATAACATTCATTCTTGATTATTCTACTTATTATAAAAACTATGTTATATATATTGTTCATCCATTCATATGTGTATAGAATTCCTACAACTCTCCACCAAACTTCAATCGGAATCCCATGAGGACTGCGGTGGCAGCACTGATCCAAGGCGATAAATCGGCATTCTATAGTTGTGGATTCTTCGGTCTGCAGGACACACTGTGGGATCATCAAGGTAGACATTACTTCAAACGTTGCACCATTCAAGGAGCTGTTGATTTCATCTTCGGAGCTGGCCAATCCCTCTACGAGGTATATATAACTAACCTTTTTTTTTTTTCCTTTTCCAAAGGGAATCGAACCTGGCTAACCATTAACTACTCTAGAATCTAACTAACAAACAATTCTGGTGTAGAGATGCACTATATCAGTTGCTGCAAGATCCCTCAACGGAGGAGCCGGCTACATAACAGCACAAGCAAGATCACATGCCCATGAACCCAACGGATTCGTGTTCAAAGATTGCAGCATAGTCGGAAATGGGAAGACATATCTTGGAAGGCCATGGAGGGATCATGCAAGAGTAGTGTTTTACAACACTACAATGTCCAAAATCGTCGTCCCACAGGGATGGGATCCTTGGTTCACCATTGGCCGCGAGTAAGTCATCACAATCTTGATCTCTCTAACAGTCAAGTGTGCTCTAAATTGAACATTTTTTTTGCCTTTTGATTTCAGGAATCAGTTGACGTTTGCGGAGTATAAGTGTCGAGGTTTAGGATCAATCACATCAAGAAGAGTGAGATGGACAAAGACTCTGAGTGAGAGTGAGTTGAAGGAGTTAACAAGCATTTCATTCATTGATAATGATGGGTGGACAAGGAGGCTACCTTTCAACATTAATTTGGGAGGTTAAGAATTCATTAATGCCAAAAAGTACTTTGTGGGACTGGATAGGATTAGCACATGCCATACTATATGACTGTGGTTTTGTGTTTGTCCTTTGATTGTAAATTGTTTGAAGCTTCTTTTGAGCTCAATAGTTGAAGGACTAATTAAATCTTACATGCTTTATGGCAATATTATAATATCACTCAGTATGAAAATATATATTTTAAACAAAAGGTTTGATATCGATAAGTGTAAAAGAGAAATATTTTCTATATAATATTTGATTAATTATGATTTGATTATAACTTCTGTGATTTCATTGTGTATAGAAGTACAGAACTATCCGAATTAAGTTTTGCATTTAATTTGTGAATGTTTTGCGTGAATTTTATTTGCATTAAAAAGATTATAAACATGACCATCACTTTAAATAAGTTTGAAAACGAAATTCAAAACATTTTTCTGTTATTTGTGATTTTTTTTTCCTTCTAAAAGACATAAAAAGTTAAGAACGGAAAAATAAAACCACCAACAAATTCAACTGATTTTTTAAAGATTGGAGATCATTATATATAACCAACCTAATAAATTGCAGAAAACAATTTCCATAAAATTGCAAAAAAGTTATAACAAAACCACCAACAAATAATCCTATATAGCAAAACGATGGCTTCAACACATAAGAAGCTAATCAAATGGCCTACAAAAAGGGCAGCAGTTCCAAGTAACTCATTTAAACTGAAATTAAAAATGCATGAGTTTTGATTGAACCCAAAGATAGTAAACAAGTATATCCCTAAGCTGTTGCAGCTTGGGCATCAAGCCTCTTCCGTGCTTCCTCGATAATCGACAGCTTAATACCTTTACCCTTTGGCAGAGACACCCAAGGCTTGGTGCCCTTTCCAATTGTGTAGTCGTTGCTCAATCGAGTAGCAAACTCATGTCCTGTAGCATCCTGAACATGAATGGTCTCAAAGCTCCCCTCTTGCTTCTCACGGTTCTTGATTATGCCAACACGTCCTCTGTTCCTACCGCCAGTCACCATAACAACATTCCCCACGTCAAACTTGATGAAATCGACAATCTTGTTGCTATCCAAGTCAAGCTTAATGGTGTCGTTTGCCTTGATAAGTGGGTCGGGATAGCGGATTGTCCTTCCATCATATGTGTTAAGGTAAGGGATACCTTTCTTGCCAAACTTAACGGAACGAACTTTGCACAGCTTAAACTGCAAAATCGATAACAATGAGTAAGATCTTAGATACAATATACCTAAAAAAAAGAGAACTAATAACTGAACTTGGTGAATCCTTTATTCAACAGCAATTAAAGAACATAAATTGTAACTTGAAGGGATAAATGGAATTCAACTTCTTAGGTAATTTCAACTAGAAGGTAACAAGGTAAAAAAAAAAAACAGACCTTGGCCTCCTCATTCCTGATTGAGTGAAGCCTGAAACGACCCTTGGTGTCATAAAGAAGACGAAAGTTCTCATTAGTCTTTGGGATGGAGATCACATCTACAAAGAAAAGAATATATGATATCAGCAAAGCAGCTCAAGAAAATCTTCAAAGCATCAGCCCACAATAAAAAAATAAAAAAAAATGTGTTTTTTCTTGATTAAAAAAGTATACTCTGACAGACAGGAAATTCCATGCTAAGCCTTATTATTTAGAGTTTCTACAGATGCATCATAGCTTTATCAACATAGGATAAACTCTGATAGAGATCAATCCAAAGAGCATAATGGCAAGAAGAGCTTACCCATAAAACCAGAAGGATATGTCTTATCAGTTCTTACTTTCCCATCAACAAGGACATGGCGTTGCATCAAAATAGCAATACCTTCACCGTAAGTTAAACCATAGTTCAGCCTATTTCGCAGAATGGGAATTAAAGGCAAGCAGTCCCTTGATTTGTGGGGACCAGATGATGGTTTGGGGGCCTGCAAATGTTACACACTTCATAAGAGTTTGTGGAGAAAGCAGGTTGAGAACTTAGAAAGTAATATACTATTAAACAGGAAACCAAATTAATGCAGTTTACTTACAAAAGCACCACCAAGCTTGTCCAACATCCAGTGTTTTGGGTCATTGAGCCTCTTCAGGTGCTTCTTCAACCCTCTAGCCTATTTTTTATTGAAAAATGAATTGTAAGAATACAACAATTGAAAAATATTTTATTGGTTAAAGATGTAAAAAGATGTTGAAGATCCATCCTGAGCATACTTCTATTTTGCATCGGAGTATAATTCAATTATTGCATTTTCATCAAACCAGGCAATGAAATGATGATGCTGCATCCATATATACAAAAATACAAATTAACACTAATTTGGCATACACCTTACAGTCCCTTCAGTACGAAATTATAACTAAAGTACTAAACACCACTATAAACAAGAAATTAAGAAAATGACAAAAAAAATTACTGATAAGAACACAAAAATAAAGACAGCATAACAAAATTTTGAGTAGCTCACAAAGTAATTAGAACTTCATGGTTAAACAGGAAAGCAAAAGCAGATACCAATCACAAAACTATAAGGTCTGTTTGGATTACAGCATGAGCGGCAAATTTCATGTAAAACTCTGGCGTATAAGAAATCCTTCAAATTTTGACAATAAAAATCACAGTTCAAATGATTCACATAGCTGAATTGAACGATACACCAACGAACGAAACGGAGGTATCCGGAAATCCATAAAAGCATTGTCAAATTCAACGAGAAAGACAAATTACATAGCAAGAACAAAGGAATGAACATTCAGATGCATAATCTAACATCAAACCTAGCGCCAAAAATAAAATAAAAATGAAATCACCATTTTAGAAGCAGTGTAAATGGAAGAAACGGGCCAAACGGCAGCCAGCAAGTTCTCCTCTTTGTCTGCCAAGTGTCGTTATGGAGTATTAAAAAATTCGTAAAATATATATATAGGTGGTCAATTGGCGTTGACCTACATTCCTTTTTGGTCTAGGCTATAATGTCCACTGTCAAAAATTGATATTCAAAAATGCCTGATCCGGACGTGCCAAAATTTGTAACAACAAATTTTTGTATTTATGATAAAATAAATACAAATTGAGTACAAAGATATTTTAGATGGATTTAATTTGAAAGATGAGTTACAATCTCAATCAATTCTCTAATTCTTCTCTCGAACCAATTTGGATTGACTTGACTTTGACTTGTGCTGACTTGACTTGACTTTGATTGTTGCTCTAATTCTTCTCTCGAACCAATTTGGATTGGTTTGACTTTGACTTGTGCTGACTTGACTTGACTTTGATTGTTGTATGTTGACTGTATATTGAGAAGATTCTTCGGTTGAAGCTTGTCCAAGCTCGGATGTGAAGTCTTATGATGTTGATCCGGAGGCGTCGAGCCTTTGTTCGGATTGAACGTTGACTTGAAGACTTCTTATGAAGAACGTCGTTCAATTTGGTAGAACTCCGTTGACTTCACGAAGACTGCTGGATGAGTCTGACTGGAAGAAACGTCGAATCTGAGGGGCTTAGCACCTTGATCTCAGGTCGAGTATTGTTTCTGACAAATGCTGGATCAGAGGGCTTAGAACCTTGATTTCTAATCGGAGGCTATTGGCTGGAAGAATGCCGGATCTGAGGGGCTTAACACCTTAATCTCTGATCGGAGGCTGTTGGCGCAATACAAAAAAAGCAAAAATGCCCACTTTTGAAGGAAAAAGACTTTGATACCCTTAATTTGACGTGAAGAAGCATGACTTATTCTTTTTTTTATTACAGAACACCCGTGTAATATATATCACTCGGTCTTTCACTTTGAGAATATACATATCACTACTCGGTCACTCGGTCTTTGACTTTGAGGATATATATATCAGTACTCGGTCATTCAAAGGCTTTGAGAATATATATACGTACACTCTGACTCTTTTTTTACTTTGAAAATATACATATCACTACTATATATATATATATATATATATATATATATATATATATATATATATATATATTCGGACTCGATCTTTCAAAAGAGACAGAATATACATATCACTCGAACTCGATCATTAAAGGGTTTGAGAATACAAATATCAATCGCATCCAAGGTGTTTGAGAATTTATATATCACTTGAACTTGGTATATTTATGCTGTAATAAAATAAAATTCACTGTTGTGAGAGTGATAAGTGATAATATACGTATCACTCGCACTTTGCTTTGAAATATATATACTACGAAATATATTTCTTTAGGATTTTATCTACTCTCCCAAATTAATATTTAAATATTAAATCATAATAAAAATTTAAAAAAATTATAAAGTAATATGTAAAAAAAGTTATAAAGCACTTTATATATGATATTGAGGGTTATATATTTGCTATAATAAAATAAGCAAAAGATTTGTGAAATATATTATTTAGGATTTTTATTAACCCTCCCAAATTAATATTTAAACATTAAATTATAATAATGATTGAAAAAATTATAAAATATTTTATATTTTAATATGATAGAAATTAAATATTTTATAAAAAATGACAAAATTTAAATATCAACATGAATTAATATCCAAATTGAGATTAATACTTAAGGATGGATAAATAAAAAATTTAATTTAATATTTTAAATATTAAGATAAAATAAATATCAACCAATATTATTTAAGTATGGCCTTATATTCTACTCCCTCCGGTCACTTACAAGATATTCATTTTACTATTCCTGGCGTCAACTTCAAAGGTATCAATTTTCTCGGGATAAATACCGATTTGGTCACATAACTTTTCTCATGGTCATTTTTAGTCCCAAAAAAGATAAGTTTGCCAAAATAGTCCCACCGGTGAAGAATTAGGGCCAAATACGTCCTATTTTCGCCGGAAAATGGTGACATCGCCGAAAAATTCCAGCCATCAGGTGACAATCACGTGCCATTTTCCGGCAATGTCACCGTTTTCCAGCAAAAATAGAACGTATTTGGCCCTATTTCTTCAACGGTTGGACTAATTTGGTAAACTTATCTTTTTGGGACTAAAAAAGACTATGAGAAAAGTTATGAGACCAAATCGTTATTTATCCCAATTTTCTCTATTTAATAAAAAAAAGTACACAATATGACCGACCACTTCCCTCTAATACAACTACCCTCTTTACCTATAATAATAATACTCCTTAATCCACGTGCAAAAAGCAAATAAAGACCTTAGAATTGTCTACGTGCAAACAGAAAACAATTACCTTTCAAGTGGCTGGAGGGAGTATAATCCTAGAAACCCAACTTAGCCTTTTCATTTTTATTACACTCTGTCTTAGCCTTTTCATTCTACACACCTGTCTCTAGCCTTCTATTCATTTTCATTATATTATACGGTATTTACCAAAAATATATCCCAAATAATAGGCATCTTTGCCAAAAAATAAAATCAAGCAAGTTCAAATCATCTACACCACTCGGTCACTCAATCCTTTCCCTCAACTCCACTCGATCACTCAATCATTTTTGTTTTGTAGACTGAAAATGCCTGACACATACAGAATATGGGTAATTCAGTAAAGTTGATTCCAAAGTGGATATTTTTATTCATTTTTAGTTAAAATAGGTATTTTTGCATTTGTCAAAATGCAAAAGGGCAACAGACAACATTTCTTTCCTTTTTAATAATAATAGTTGGGCTTTGACCTTGTTAATTTGGCCCACCTTCCCTTATTTTATTTGAAGTTTAAAAAAGGATAAACAATAATTTAGGGTTACACTCGGGCCCACAGGTGTAAAATCCACTCGGGCGAAAATTTAAAATTACCCTTGTCATTCGGTGAGTTTAGGAAAGTTATATCACTCGTTCAATCATATCTTTGATACCTGAAATAAAATACATACATACCATAATTGAAATTAATATTATGATATATTACAAGTAATTTCCACTGTAATATAGAATGATCTGAATTAATTCAAAAAAATTAATTTATTGACTTTTGTGTGGGTATGTGTTGCCTTGGGTCAACTCAATATTTGAGTAGCGTTCAATTATGTGTAGCATCTAGGTAAGTCGATGCATTTTTTGAGTGTAAATATGTGACGCAAACATTGCATTTTATTTACTACTATAAATAAAAAAGATTTGAATCTCACTATAAATACTCGCAAAAAAAGTGTTTTTTATTTTTATATACATCATTTTTTTTTCCACTTTTATATATATTTTAATCACACAAAAAAATCAAAATCAAAATTGTCGAATATAACCCCAGCATAAATAAAATTGCCGGATATATATTCAATAAAAAGAAATTGAAAGTTCAGCAATTAGGGAAAAATTGAAACTACCGGAAATTACTCCCAAAAAAAAAAAAGAACATTTGATTTAAGTCACCAGACATTCAACAAAGAAAACAAGCTAATCCCATTTTTTAGTAATATGTAAAAGTGAGATTCATTTTCAAAGGTACCGTTGGAAAAATATTTTTAAAGGACTTATGTAAATACAAACCAGCTTCTATTAAATATATGACAAAAATTTGTGAGAAACCATCTCACGAAATGGCTTACGTAAGACACGTCAAAATGTGATAACTTTTATATTAAGAAGTGATACTAAATTAATAAAAAGTGATAATGTTATTTTATGAACAATTTATAGTATAAATGAAAAGTGATAACATTTTATATGGAAAGTGATGACGTTTTATAGCAAAAGTGATAATTATTTTAAAAAGAATAAAATGGTCTCACGTGAGACGCTCTCACGCAAATACAACCCTAAACTGATAGCTCTTTCTTTGTATACAATTCGTGAAAATTTCTCCCTATGTGAAAGGTCTAATGCTGAGTTTTCTTGTTCAATTTGAGATTTTGATAGTTGTTTCAAGCAAAGGAGTTCGCTTCGTATTAATTCATGCTTTCGTTGGATCATTACAACCGCAATCCACAGACTTGATGTGTACCATATTAAACATGTTTGACAACATTGGAAAGACGAGTACTATGTTAAACTCATTGACAAAACATTGAAAATATGACAGAATTCTTTTGGGTTGGAGTTGAACAACCCCTCTCCATGGCAAAAGCTCAAAGGAGACACTGCAAGTTTGTCAAACAATGCCAAAAAGACCATTGCTGGTTTTAAGAGAAAGAGATATCCCGATGGCTATCAACTCATACATGAGAAATTGTTTGCCCTTAAAGTTATAGGTTTATAGGTTTACATTTAGTAGGAGTTAAAATGGTAATTTGGAGTTGTAAGGGGTGTATAATTAAAATTAAAAAATAAAACCTTAAAAGGACTGTATTTAATAAAACTTTTTTAAATGATAAAAACACACGAAGCAAAACAAATTATCCTATAATAGCAAAGAGATGGCTTCAACACAAAAGAAGCAAATGGCCTACAAAAAGAGCAGCAGTTCCAAGAACCTCATTTAAACTGAAGAAGTTAAATATGCATGCGTTTAAATTGAATCCAAACATAGGAAACAAAATTTTCCTAAGCTGTTGCAGCTTGGGCATTAAGTCTCTTCCGCGCTTCCTCGATAATCGACAGCTTAATACCTTTACCCTTTGGCAGAGACACCCAAGGCTTGGTGCCCTTTCCAATTGTGTAGACGTTGCTCAATCGGGTAGCAAACTCGTGTCCTGTAGCATCCTGAACATGAATGGTCTCAAAGCTCCCCTTTTGCTTCTCACGGTTCTTGATTATGCCAACACGTCCTCTGTTCCTACCGCCAGTCACCATGACAACATTCCCCACGTCAAACTTGATGAAATCAACAATCTTGTTGCTCTCCAAGTCAAGCTTAATGGTGTCGTTTGCCTTGATAAGTGGGTCGGGATAGCGGATTGTCCTTCCATCATATGTGTTAAGGTAAGGGATACCTTTCTTGCCAAACTGAACAGAACGTACTTTGCACAACTTAAACTGCAAAATCAATAACAATGAGTAAGATCTTAAATAAAATGCACAACTAATAACTGAACTCAGTGAATTCTTTATTCAACAACCATTGCAGAACATAAATTATAACTTGAAGGGATACATGCAATTCAACTTCTTAGGTAACAAGTTAAGAAAAAAAACCTTGGCCTCCTCATCCCTGATTGAGTGCAACCTGAAACGGCCCTTGGTGTCGTAAAGAAGACGGAAGTTCTCATTGGTCTTTGGGATGGAGATCACATCTACAAAGAAAGAGTATATGATATCAGCATAGCAGCTCAAGAAAACCTTCAATTTGTGTTTGTTTGTGATAAAATAATATTTCTTATGGAATTTCAGCAAAGACAGAAAATTCCATGCTAAGCCTTATCATATAGAGTTTCTACACATGCATTACAGCTTCATCAACATCTAAAGTGCATAATGAATGGCACGAAGAGTTTACCCATAAAACCAGAAGGATATGTCTTATCAGTCCTTACTTTCGCATCAACAAGGACATGTCGTTGCATCAAAATAGAAATAACTTCACGGTAAGTTAAAGCATATTTCAGCCTATTTCGCAGAATGAGAATTAAAGGCAAGCACTCTCTGGACTTGTGAGGACCAGATGATGGTTTGGGGGCCTGCATATGATACATACTTCATAAGAGTTTATGGAGAAAACAGGTTGAAAATTTAGAAAGTAATATACCACCACGAAACAGGAAACCAAATTAATACAGTTTACTTACAAAAGCACCACCAAGCTTGTCCAACATCCAGTGTTTTGGGGCGTTGAGCCTCTTCAGGTGTTTCTTCAAGCCTCTAGCCTGTTTTTTTTTTTTTTTATTGAAAAGAGAGAAAGAGGAATAATAAGAATACAACAATTGTAAAATAAGTTGATGTTAAAAAGATGTAAAAATCTTGAAGATCCATCCTGAGCATATTTTCGTTTCACATCCAATGCATGTTGACAGGTATCATTCATTTATTGGATTTCCATCAAGCCAAGCTGAAATGACATTGCTACATCCATACATACGACAACACAAGTTCACACTAATTTGGCATACATCTTACAGCCCTTCAGTACTTCTTCTCTTGATTCAGTCCAGACAAGCACAAAAAAATGACAACTATACAAAACTATAGACAACAAGAATAGAAAAATAGATACAGCATCCAAAATTTTGAGTAGCTCACAAAGTAATTAGTACTTGATGGTGAAATAGGAAAGCTCAAGCAGAATCCAATCATAGAACACAACACAAACTAGGTTATTTTACGATTAGAGCATGAGGATGTCAAACTTCTTGTAAACTACATGCTTCTTTATCCAAATTGTATATGGCGATTTGAAATACCTCACCATTAAAAAAAGAAACACAGTTCAATTAATTCACACAAAACGAAGGTTTCATAACTTGCATATAATAAATGCAGCCAACACTAAACGAAGATATGCTCAGTGATAAATTACATAGCAAGAACAAAGAATTGAATATTCAGATGCATATTCCTATAAATCAAACTAAAACCATTTGTTGATGCGAATACGAGCAACATCATCATCATCATATAAATCAGAGATTAACTGACCATATTGGTAGTGGACGGAAGACACGGCGGCGCCTCCTCTCAGACTCGTCTCGTCTCGTGTGGGCGGCTCACTCTCTGCCGATCTCTCTTGGCAGTTGGGTCCTCTCATTATCTGGGCCGCTTATGTATAGGGGTTTCATTGGGCTAACCTAGATGAATTAGCCCCAACAATCTTTTTAATGAATTTGGGCCGACAGTCTTAGGCCCACCTTCTACATCAGAAGAATTAGAATAAATGCCGGATTTCCTGTGCCACTTTCGTATATGCGACCGCTTGGATTGGGAATGGGATCACCTTAAATGATTGCCACGTGGCATGATCAATGCCCAAAATTCAATGCTTGCCCCAAGGGTTTATTAGTCATTTGTAGGGGGAAATCAACTTGCTTGGATTGTCGCCACGTAAGAGGAAAAAATTAACATTTCCACGCTGTTAAGTGCCCCAATATGAATATAAAACTGATTTTTAAGGAAGTTAAATTTTTTTCTCTCACCTCCTGTGTGTCGACGATCCGTGCGGTGATGTACGAAAATGGTACAGAAAATCCGATCCGAATATGAAGTATGAAATACGTTGGAGTAATATATAGTATTTTGATCGGGTTTTAGTTTGTACTGAAGCAGAGTTACCGAGTGGAAAATGGCTGAATCAGTTAGGTCATATGAACATTTGAGGTCCTCGGGGCAGGTTGAAAATGGAGACGAAGATGAAGGTTTGTCACCTCCTCTGTAGATTTCATGGCAATTGAAATTTATTATGTGATCATGTTAGATGATGAGTTGCATGTGACATAACATTCATCAAATTTCGTCTAATATATTTGACATTTCTCTTCAGTACTCTATGTATTTTGTTTATTGTTTTGGAAGTGTAACTTCTGATTTAATGGCAATAGAATGATATTATATGTCAATTCTTTAGGGAAAAAAAACATTGATTCAAAATTAGCATAAATATATAATAAAAAAAAATACTAAAGTGTATAATCTGAGAAGCTTGCTGGTGTTCATTCTGTTAACTGGGAACTTTTGAACTTTGATATTAAGCACTTTGTTGCCTCAATCCTCCTAAAAATAAAAATTTATGAATATAGACTTTGATTACATTATCACCAAAATCACCACTGGAGGAGAAGACATTCATGAGGTAGAAAACTGTAGTAATATGCTAGGGACCGAAGAACGTTGGTGTGGTTGTTATTCGGTTGGCAACCATCCTTATTTATATCAGAGTTATGATGATTACTTTTTTATACATGTTTGGTGGATTCTAAATCTCTTACTGATTTCCTTATTTGCTAAGGGATCAGTGCAAAAATATGCATGTTATCATGTTAATCATGCAAGCTTGAAAATGATTTTAAAAAAAAAATCAATTTTTGTTTGGCTTTCCACTTATTGACATAGAATGATTCCCTTTATTGAATCTGGAAGGTCAACTATAAATGTGGTTTCCTGTTGCTAATTTAAATTCTATTGCTCTATGAGTGAAGCTAAGTTATGCTTCTTGTTTTCTTCTAAAAATCTTCTCATTTTATGTTCAAGTGGACCATTTCATCTCATGCCTAAAGGTGCATGACATTGTTTTTGAATTCAGAGAATGGCTTACTTCAATTTTTTTAATTTTCTTTTTATATTATCTTGATCTTTTAATCTTTCATATTATTGCTCTTTTTGCATCTCATTGGTGCAGGACCAAAACCTTTGGACTTGTATGGAAAGTACACATGGAATATTCCGGATTTTTCTCGAATAAGTAGAAGAGAAATTAGGAGCACTCATTTTGAAGTTGGGGGCTGTAGTTGGTATGGTCTCTTTTTTCCTTCTGCCATTACTGTGTTTGAAGATTTCGAATTTGCTGTATTCTAATAATTTTTTATTTTGAGTGTTATAATAATCATATTAATTATTATTGTTATTAACTCCTGTTATTTTTAAATTTTATCAATATATTATTATTAGATTTGATTTGCACGCTTCTATGTATTTTGCTCTGTAATGCTAGAGAAAATATTTGATTTTAATTGGAAAAATGGAATACAGTTATATATCAAATGAGGGTTTTTAGTCCTTTGTTGATGAATACATGGAATTGCCTTATAATATAGTGAATATATGAGTATAAGGTTTTTTATCTTTCCATGATCAACCCATTTAGTTTGCATTAATTCCATCGAAGTAAAATTTCTCTTATTTGAACAACAATCTAGTGGCGCAATGTTCTTTTGAAATCTTAATTTATGTCAGTATAATGGACAGCTATGGGGCTTATTGCATACGAAAAACAATGGATGGATACAATTTGGAACCTGCGTACGAGTAATTAGTTATATAATTTGGTTTACAGGTATATTTTGATTAATCCTCAAGGCTGTGCTGTCTGCAATCACCTATCTTTGTTTCTTTGTGTTGCGAATCACGACAAGCTTCTTCCAGGTTTGAGACAGTGGATGATGATTTGACTTAAAAACTTCATGTTTGTTATGCAGTTTATATAATGAGGTTTTGCTTATGAACAGGGTGGAGTCAGTTGGCGCTATTTACTCTTGCTGTCGTGAATAAAGATCATAAAAAGTCCATATGTTCTGGTAGTTGTTCAATTAGTATCGATGTCATTTATTTATTGTTAATACACTCCTATATAACCAACTTTGTCATGTTCTTGTAATGCTGCTAGATTCATTTCACCGTTTCTGGAAGAAGGAGCATAAATGGGGTTGGAAGAAATTCATGGATCTGTCAAAGGTGGAGGATGGATTCATTGATACTGGTTCTTTAAAAATTGAAGCTCAAGTCCAAGTGATTAGGTACATCTGTACATCTTGTTTGTCAAATTTTGTTCCGAATTTTGGTCTCCGTTGGTACAAAAAAAAGAGCTTACAATTTATCCTGTTGGAAAAACATGCTTCGTATTTGCATATTTCTAAGCATTAGCTCTTTTTTTTGGGTCCTTTTATGTTAGTTTCTAATCTGTCTGCCAACTGCCAAGAATCTAGTAATAAGAAAATAGGCTGAGTGGAAAATGAAAGGATCTAAAGTAACACAGCAGAAGAGCACAACGGATTACATTGATTACTTTCATTTGCAGTTTAAACGTTTATTTGGGTCTGCAGGGAGAGAGCGGATCGACCCTTTCGGTGTCTTGATTGTCAGTATCAGAGGGAACTTCTAAAAGTGTATGGCAAAAATGTAGAACAAATATTCGCGGAAGAACGTAGGGCCAAACTTGCGAAGCTATTAGATGAAAAAGCTAGATGGTCAAGGTATTCAATGCATGTTTGATAATCTGTCTGTTTTCATTATCCTCGTTCAGAAAGAATGTTTTAGATATATGTAAATCTAGTTTTTTTCTATTTCTGGGTCCAGGGGCAATAGTTTTCTTTTCATTTGTTCTTTTAATTGATCTTCCTGTATTTGCATTGAACATTTGTGGGAATATGTTGTTGGAAACTATGTTAAATCTTATTTAAATTTTCTAAACATGGCTCGAGATTATTTGTCAGCCCGCTTGAGAAGACGAAAAAAAATGATGCCTTTTTTTTCTCCTCTTCTTTGAATTAGAGGATGAGAAAGGTACACCCTACCTATCCAGCTGAGATGTCATCTCATATTCAGATGCAATTACATTTGAAATTTTGGGCTTGCTAGTGCAGACAATATAACTTTATATTAAATCTAAAGAAAGTGCTAGTGTCCCCTATTTACTTTTTTTGTGAAAACAAAACATGAAAACATTTACAACCATTTTTTTGGCATTTTTTCTGTATTTTGAATCCTAATATTTCATTCCTATTCTAATTGTCCTCGGGTAGAGTATACAGCTAGACGCTATCTCAATTATATATTTGCCTCTTGTGATTATTTTTCAGCTTCCGTGCTTTCTGGCTTGGAATGGACCCAAGTTCCCAGAGCCGCATGTCGAGTGAGAAAACCGAGTACATTCTCAAAGTAGTTTTGAAGCATTTTTTCATAGAAGAGGAAGTGACATCTCCACTTGTCATGGAGTCATTGTGTAGTGGTCTGAAGTCTCTTGAAGGCCAGAATAAGCTTAAGAAGAGCAGGGGTAAATATCTAGAGGCAGAAAAATTACCAGTTCCTATTGTTAGCATTGAGAAGGACACATTCTTTTTGTTGGGTGATTTGTTGGTACAGCTAGAGCGAGCTGTAATTGAACCTTTGCCACCAAAGGATGAGATGGATTCAAAAAACCATAAAGAGGTCAGGAGCTTGTGTTATTCTGCAAGACTGCAACTTCAATATTAAACAAAGTGGTTATATAATATCTCATTTAGAAATGTTAGATGTTATTGACTATTTTGAATGTGGGAAACATGGCGTCTTTGTTTTTAAGTGCATCAATCAAGCAGCATTTTTTTTTTACGTCAACCTCGTATTTGTGTAGTTTCAGATTAGCATTTATTTCCCCCATCTGTATTCTGATTCTGTAATTTTCTTTAACCCTATTTTTTAGGAAGGGAATGCTATTGAATGTTGTCAGAGGCGAGTTACTGAATCGGCTTGCTGGACTATAGAGCTATTTGTCTTAGCTCACATTTTCAGGTTTCTGTCATTTTTCATAGCAACCTTTCTTGGTTTTGTGTTTAGCTGCCTATATGATATTTTTTGTGTTAGTGTACTACCTGATACGAGGACTATTTGGTGATGTTTGTTTTGGGGTTTTGGAGAGTTTGAAAATCATGAATAGTGATGTTGTGTTTGTTTTGGGTTTTTGATAGGGTAGGTTTTAACTTTATGTCAAATCAATGTGTAAGAAAGTAGATGAGAGAGGAGAGATAAAGAGATGAAGTGTATTAATTGAGGAGAGAGAATGTATATAGGTATATATAGGGGTGGTTTTTAAAATTTGGGTGTGGAATTGGAATTCCAATTCCGGGGTTTTAAAACCCGGAACAAACATTTGTTTTAGCGTGACTAGTCTGCATTAGCAAATTTGTGATTGCTTTCCTTGCTTCTTGACTCGTTATGAGCTCTCTTAATGTTGTATCAATGGCATTTTCCGGATTTCATATCTTTTTATGTGTTTTGTCTCCATAGTTGTTACTAAATGCATTCACATATACACCCCTGTCTTGTCTTGGCATAGGGAGGAAAACTGAACACTTTCTGTGTGACAAAAACATATAAGTGGAAGGTTAAACCTGGGTTTTAATTCCAATGTATTTCCTTCATTACTTTAATTATTATTCCCCTTTTCTACTTCAGTTTATGCTGTCCTAATTTTTTCTCTGTGCATTGTATTTTTTACATTGTGGATAAATCAATTTTATCATTTTTATAAACTTCTTAGCTTTCTTGTTTGTACTACAGTAAATTTGAAGTTGAGTACAGCAAAGATGCTTCTTTGAAGAAACAAGAGGAACTCATCCGTGAAGAGGAGGCGGCTTTGCTTGCTGAGAGTGAGCAAAAAGCGAGACAAGGAACAATGAACAAGGAAAAGAAGTCTAAGAAAAACAGGTTTGATAGAACTCCACTCTACATTAGGTGAAATAGAGAGGTTTGATTATTTTGCATGGAATGAAGTGGATTATAATTTAATTTAATCATAAAAATGGTATTCAATGTTTGTTGGTAATTAAAGATCATGCTCTCTATGACTTAGATGTTATTGCATCTGGTCCATTTATCATGTTGATGGTGATGTAGGAATGTCAAGATATGGAGTTAGCAACTTTAACTTACTCTCTGTATTATCATAACAATTTCAGGGGAAATAGAAAAAAATAAAAGCCAAGGGAAGGGTGATAAAAGTAGCAGCATTGTGTGCACTGGTATGGAGGAGGGAGGAGTCCGACTGCAGTTGATGATAGCTCGTCATTCGACTCAGATCCCCTGTTAGAAGTGTGCCTCGTCATAATATTTTAAGTGATTAATTAAATATTTAAGTACGTCTTTTTTAACTTTTATTACTATTATCTTTAGTTGGTTTGTGCATTAAAAATATTATTTTTTGTCTAAAAATTATAAACATTCGTGAAAAAGGTATTTTACGTAATCATGAACATGTTTGCGTGCTTTAATAAACAGTCTTAGTTCGAGTACAAACTCGGTATATTTTCTCTTTCTCAATGAGTTTGAGCTTGGGTTCAAGTTCAATTCAAGCCTCGATCTGGACTCGTGCAATAGGAAGCTGGCTAAACTCAAGGCTGTTAGTGAAGAAAATGCGAAATACTCATTCTAAACTAGCCTTTAAATATTTGTGGGGAAAAACAATGATATGGAGTATAAAATTAGTTTTATTACTACTGTTTAGTTTTCTAATCTCTCACGTTAAAAATTTTCAAGGAAGAAAACACGTTTCATCAAAACATGCGAAAAAGAATTACTACTCTTTAGTTTTCTAATCTCTCGCGTTAAAAATTTTCAAGGAAGAAAACACGTTTCATTTCCTATTCCATAATCGATGCATAAAATTCAAAACATGCCCCACAAAATACCATCAATGCAACATAGTCGGATCTCCAACACAAAATTCAAAACATGCCCCACAAAATACCATGAATTCATCAACATAGTCGGATCTCCAAGATATATCCAAAAGAACATTATAGATCAGTTACACTGATAACTTTGTTTTCAACAAAAAAAAAAAAACAATAACGATTCTTGTTCAATCAATCACCTCTTGGTTTCAACCCGAACAAGCAGTCTGTGGATCACCTCATCTCCATTCTTACACCTGAAAAGAAAAGGAAGAAATGAAATGAAAACATATATACATACAATAATAGGACTATATAATAGCAATGATTATTGACCTTTCTGGAACTTGCACTTGCAGAAATTGAATATGCCTTGACAGCAGCCACAATCCAATTCTTCTCATCCACCTTACCACCACCTCCTCCTCTGTTCCTGAGCATTTTTTTTGGATTTTTAACTTCATCCTTCTTCACACCAACAAGATCTTCAGCTAGAAACCCAAACGAATTCATTACAGTGTGATCAATACCCTTCTTAATCAACAATTTCCCGATTTCCCTTTTGTTCTCCACAGCGGCCGTATGGAGCGCACTCGATTTATCCAAAGCAAGCACATTGATATTCACACCCTGGCTCAGAAGGAGCTCGACTGCCTGCATATGGCCTTCGCGTACGGCTGTGTGCAGGGCAGTCTCGCCATTTTCACCTAATTCATTCGGATCGGCTCCCTCCGACATCAATTCTTTTAGCCGAGCAATATCCCTTTTTGTTCTTTCTTACAGGTGTCGATGAAATTCTTCATTTGTTTCTGCTGAATTTTTTGCTTTATTGCTGTGGTGGATAATCCCTTCTCCTTATCCTTGAGCTCATAATCAGCGCACGAAGCTTCCCTAACCATATCCTGCCTGGCTTCAATTCTAATAATATCTGCAAGAAATGGAGTCAACCTATAACGACTAATTACAGAATCAGGGTATACTAATACGATTAAGATTGATAAGCAATATGATATATACCTTTCATCTTCTCTGTTTGTTCTTCCAGTGTGTCGGCGACCTTCTTTCCCTCCGTAGTTATTTCGACGGGCACAATTTCTTCGGAGATCATTCCCGCGATGTCCCTACTGGAAGATTGGCGGTCGACACCAGCAGCGTAATCATGTTTTCCGTAGACTGACACAAACACACAGTAATTAAAATACATACATACTTAATGTAATTAGAAATTAATATATATGAAAATTACCGAGTTCATCAAGAGCGGAAGCACGTTTGTCATCACGTTCTTCAGTGGCTGCGGTTATCCAGTTCACTATGAGGTCCTGCGCAAGTTTGCCGTCGTCATTTCGTAATGTTGGATCGCATGACCTCTGTTTTAGTAGAAATTTGCCCACCAGTACTTCATCCGCCAACGCTGCAATGTGCAGCGGTGTCCACCGACTCCACTCTCCCCCAAATGGGCGGCTATTTATGTCAGCCCCTTCTCTGATTAGAAATTCCACGGCCCGTAATCGACCATTTGCGACGGCTAAGTGTAACGGAGTAAATCCGTTCAAATCGGTGACGTTGGGATTACATTTACGTAAAATGAGTAATTCGCAGACTACCACTTGGTTAGCGGAAGCGGCAAAGTGGAATGGACACCAATTACTCCAGTTCTCCGTTGCACAAGCGTTGCTATCGGCCCCCTGACTGATCAGATATTTCACTACGGCGGTGCGGCCATTCAGGATGGCATAGTGAAGAGGCCTCAATCCTCTGGAATCAGGCGCGTTGAGATCCGCTCCAGTTGACACCAGATCCTTGAGGCGGGAGATATCGCCATTGACAGCCGATGTGATAACCATGGATGGTTCTTCGGTTGGCGCCCAGAGCATGTTCTTTGATAGAACAGCATGCACAAGTAATTTGGAAAAATCCCGGCCACCACGGTGGCTTTCTTCAGTAAAACTTCTGTAAACAGGTAGCTCCATTATCTAGGGTTGGAAAGTGTTTGGAAGAAATGTGTGGGAGGAAGACGGCTATTATAAATCAGAAACCGCTTTTCCAATAACAGAATTGCCAACTGTATTTATTCTCTCGCTGCTCCACCCAATTGCAGTGTATTCGACTCCCTCCGTCATGCTAATTTGTACGTCAGTCGTTACGTACCTGAATATTAAGTAATATATGCTTCTTTTAATACTCCCTCCGTCCCGGTCAAACTGCATCGTTTGACTGCATAAAGCTCTCACAAAAGTTACACTAAACGCATCTCTTTGGATGGGACGGAGCGAGTATATTAGAACGTGAGAAGGTTGTTTTATGGAATATTAAAAGGGAAAGAGTAAATAAAATAGTAATTGGAAATGATGAATAACATATGTAAAATGGAGTAGTTATTTTTTTATTAGCTTTTGTGAGAGCTTTATGCAGTCAAACGGTGCAGTTTGATTGGGACGGAGAAAGTATATAAATATTTGGGACAACTAAAAAAAAAAAGTGAATAAATACATGGAATTATAAGAATCACCTATTTCAACGGTGTTTATCATGTATTCTACCTTTTAAATTATTGATTGACACGTATCATGATTGTTTTCCTACATTAATGTCGTTTGTAGGATACTTCCTCAATCCCATTAATACGTGCGTGTTTTGTCATTTTCGTTCATCCCGATACAAAGTGTGCATTTTTATTTTTTATAAAAAAATCTCATATAAATGAATTAATTCTCTCCCATGGGCACACTAATACACCTACCCACTTTACGTTAAAATATTATATCCCTTAATTTATGTACAAAAAGTTAAAATATTATATCTCCTAATTTATGTACAAAAAGTAAGCGCGTATCTTTCAAAGGGCGAAAATAGTATAATTTTTTTTTATGTTATGAAACACGAATTATGAAATAAAGATTTAATCCCATGATCCATTAAAGAGTTAATCCCATGATCCAACACCTAAAAAATAAAATAAAAATTTGTAATACTCCTTCCGTTTCCATTGAAAAGTACGCGTATGGTAATTTTCGTCTTTGTTAATACAAAGTGTGCATTTCAATTTTGGTAAAAAGATCCACACAAATTAATTATTTATCTGTTCATGGGAATACATCACATTAATACATCTATTCATTTTACATTAAAATATTATTTCTTTAACATTAATATACATTAAAATATTATATTTTTTGAAAAAGTAAACACGTATCTTTCTGGGATGGAGCTAATAGACATTATTGAAATATAGGAGTGTAGAATTTACTAACTAAAAATAAAATTATTTATGCATGAGAAAATGTGTTTACTGTTACACTCCACTCTCATGGACAAGATCACGAGTAATAATTACCTAGAGACTTCACTTCTTACACTCCCTCCCCAGTTTTTTATGTCAGTTTGTATATACACATTTAATTAAGGAGTGAGGCTCTTGTGCATCCGGGCGCACGGAACACATTTCGTGCGCCTTTACAATTTTCATGCCCCTTTACAATTTAAACCCTTAGCAATACATAGGTTTAAATAGGATTGGAGGGGAGAGTTGTGTTCACATGGGGACACGGAGCATCTTTCCGTGTCCCCGGGCGCACAGGAGCTTTTGCCTTAATTAAGATACGTTATTTTCAAAATATACTCCATATAAAAAAAATAAAAAAAAATAGGGACAAGTTGTTAATCTAAAAAGAAAAAAATAAAAGTAAATAAAATTATCGAGAATGATGAATAAAATGTAAAAAATAAATAAAATTGTTTAATTGATGAATAAAATATAAAAAAAGTAGTTAAGATCTATAGTGTCTTTTTACTATTAATGAAACATGTATAAATACATATAACATCTCAAAATGAAAAGTGTGTATAAATATATGAGATGAAGGGAGTACTTTTAGGATTGAATTCTTTATTCCACATCTCAAAATTGAATTTTCTATTTCATATTTGGTGTTTTATTAGAGTTTCATAACCTAAAACATACTATACCCTATAAATAACTATTAAACCCTCAAAACATGCTACGTTAATCTGATAAAGGATGATAAGTGACAGTCAGTGGAATACGAGAGTATTTTTATCCTCTACTTTCATATGTTCCCTAAATAAAAAACATAACCCAGTCCTCCAAAAATGCTGTCTAAACTTAGTTGTGTTGCATAATTTTTTCTCCCTCCATTAATGCAAAATTACATCACATGAAATTCCATCAAAATTGCATCACAAGCACCCATCATTACATCACAAGAATCCATTAAGATCACATCACAACTCCAAAAGATCACATAATGATTCACATCTCAAGAATCCAACAATAATCTGCGTTGATGCATCGGGTAGGAATGGTCGTTTCCAAACTATCCAAGCTGCCATTGATTCTATCCCTTCTAACAATAGAAGATGGGCCCGTATAAGCGTGAAGAAAGGAATAGAGGTGAAGAAACGAACGTTGATTCAATAAATTATAGTTTCGATTTTGTTATATGCACGGAACAATATAGATTCCAACTGATAAACCATACATCTACCTCAAAGGAGATGGAAAGGAACAAACACATGTTGTTTGGGATGCTAATGACTCCATTGTAACAAGTGCTACCCTCACTTCTTTAGCTGATTTGCGCCCTTCAGCATAACTCAAGGGGTAAAAAGACGAGTAGGAGATAATGTCTTTCAACATATCTTCGATTTTTGTCATGTGTGTTCAATGATTGCAACAGAATTCTTACAACTCTCCTCCAGAATCTAAGCCAGCAGTAGTAACTTCAAGACATTTTTACTGCAAATATGAAAACAAATTTACTGTTGGAGTAGTATTAGATTTGCAATTTTTCAAAATCATGCAAAGATCATCAAAAACATGTATGGTTTTCCAAAACATGTTACTATTATGCTATAACTCTTTGTGAACATATTCTGAGGCCTATAAAAGTACAATTGTTAGAACCATATAAAATTATCTGTAGGCATATCCATCTTATCTCTGGAGCTTAATCTTCAAAAATATTGCTTATCCATCATACATTCATACTTCTCTTAAGAGTAAAGATATTTGCACCGGCAACCAAAAAAATTTCAATTCATCTATTTAAATGAGAAAATCTATGCTAAGATAATAAGCAGATAAACTGGCAGCTCCAAGGGTGAAGCAAGAAAGAAAAACCTCTGCATCCAGATAATAGTTATGATCTAAGCTAGTGCCGCCCTTCTGCAAAAAAAAAAATAAACGAACGATTACAAATGAACTTCATAGAGTAGTGAAGTTACACAATTGATCAAAAGAAAATATAGCATTTCAATCCATACACAAAAGATTTCTAGGTCTGATGCAATTAAAGACATCTTTGGCAGAGCATCATGCAAGACTTCTAGAAGTTTTTGTATATTTCAGTGTTGTATTACAGAATACATACATCTGGAAAGATCGTAGCAAACTAAACAACCAGTTGGTAGCCAGCACCTTCGAGGCCTCGGCAAAACTCTGGTCCAAATACCTTTAACAACTGAACCTAGCAAGCTTCCATGAGTTTTACCATCTTTTATCAAATCCAAGACTTTCATGCAACTTTCAACTAATGGATATTCTAGAGGCTTACACAGTTCTGACCTGTCAAAGAGTACCAAGCAGAAAATGGTGAAGGATCTTGATGCAAAAGTAATATAAAATTTGTATATATACTAAAATAATTTCAAGTATACAAACCATTTTAAGTGTGTAAAAGAAAATAAAGCCATAGGGGTACCTTTCATGTCTCTTTCAACCCACACTTCCATCAAAATGATACTTGAAATAATTTCAAGTATACAAACCATTTTAAGTGTGTAAAAGAAAATAAAGCCATAGGGGTACCTTTCATGTCTCTTTCAACCCACACTTCCATCAAAATGATACTTGATCTTTAGAGTAGATAAGATCATGTCAGTACTAACACATTTTAACTATGTATTCTTGATAAAGATTATTAACGTCAATAATAATTAGTTTAATATTCTCACTTCTGGTGACAAATTTATATCAATACATGGGCAAAATCAGCTATGCCACAAGCTATTTACCTCCAACATTATAAGGTTGTTGCTTGAGACCTGTTTCAAAAAATGTAAATGCATATTAGGTTTCATTTCGATTCATTTTTTACTCTTTTTAGTCAATATATAAAACCACAATCTGACACAAGTTTAATGAGAAAGAACATTGTTTTTGAGAAACTAAAAAATGAAGTAATAATAGGTACAAAAATGCCTACAGATATACAGCCAATATACCCCATCTGTTTGGATCAGCAGCATCACCACATTCTACCCTAAATTTGGTTCAGTGAAGAACTGATTTCTACTGAACTGCAATAAAAAACACATGGTTATAATTATCATTTGCACATCAAAGTACCTTAAAAATAATTCACATGGTTAGACCTTTCAGTTGCTGTGAATGTGCAAAAACAGAAATTAATTCCTTTTAAGCTTTCTTTTTATGCACATCTGCAACAGAAATCATACTATATATTTGATTATGTAAACAACCACAAAGTTGAGAATATCATTGCCCTGCTTCTTTCGTCTTGTGATCATGAGAATACCACCATCGATGAAGCCTGAGATAACAACTCCAGAAGCAATATGACATCAGTATTAGCCTTGTGGGCCATTGCTTCTTCTCCTTCTGTATGTCAACATCAGAATCTACAATGACTCACCAATTTCACATCAAACAGTTTCAAAATATGAGCAGTTATTTTACAATCGACAAGTTCAGAATTCGGCACACGAATGCAGATGTTCAACTTACTATCTTCGGTGGAACGGTGTCTCATATCAATGAGATCCCCGAACCACAAGATGCAGCCATGTGTCCTCCATTAGTAATGTACGGATTAGCACATGCGGTGCAGCTACAGTTTTTCAAGCACTCGTCATGGCATTCCTTGAGGCTCATGCTAGTGTTCAACCAATACGACAGCATATCCGGATATTTAACCTCTCCAACCTCTAACAAACCATCTCCACTGCATCCACCCGACCAATCCAGAACATCCCAGTCCTCTTGGAATGTAGCATGACACTACAAACCGAGATTTTAATATTAAATTCCTGCTTAATTTCAGTTGAGTGATTTGAATAAACATGAATATCTTATGTAACAGTCAAGGCATCATCCCTTGCAATCATATTTTAGTCAACTACGCCAAGCCAAAGTAAATGGGCAAGTCTGAAGATTTCTTCAAGGACATTTTTTATTTTTTACATAAGAAGTATTTTAAATGAGGAAAGATGGACAAGAGCATGTGTAGGCATAATACATACATCATAAACTCTTGCAGAAGCATTCAATTTTATGTATTTGCACAAGTTCCTGATCCATCTCCAATCTCAAATATCTGCAACAAAATAAAATACATTATGTTTTACCTTATCCGTTGTTGTGAACTCGTAATCAATAATCACATGGTAGATCTCCACTATTTAAAACAAAAATGTGATTGATTAAAAAAAAAAAAAAAAAAAAAAAACTGACCCCTTTACTGTTATTCCTAATACTGGGCAAACAATAGGGCTGCTGACACATACAACAGCCATACCACAACATATTGCTTAATTAAAGATTTTAACCATTTTAACCATCAAATGGCAAATGCCCCTTATCTACAATACTTTTAGTCAGATGAATATTTTTAAAGAATCAATCAATAAGAACATCAAAGACATTATGAATAGATGAAGAGATAAAAAAGAAATGATCGCAAGTGTAAAAGCTATCAGCATTTCAAACAAATGCTCAATCACATATCAGCGCAGCCAACCAGATTCCTGAAATGGGTAAATTTGCACATAATTTCTTCAGCTATTCCATGGGCATACCTAGGCTGATAAAAATAAACACACAAGCAACAATAAGAATGAATACACATTTTTCCTCATTTAAAATGACACAGCAGATAAACTTTCCACACTGGTTCTTCCTAAAATTTCAGCGAATTGCCCCAAGACTTTGCACAAAATTAATAATAAAACAACTCATGGCGATTCTAATGACACAATTCTATTTACCTTCAGATATTTGGATAAATAAATAAAATAAAATATTTAAATTTAAATTCTTGAGACCAATAGTATAATCTAATGGACTAAATATGAAAGGTTGGGTTTAATGGGAAGTCTAAAAAAAATATTATTTGAGAATATGAGAGAAGATATTAAGAATTGATCATACATATTCGTCTAACGGCTAAATTGTTGGTGCAAATCGTCTTTAAATGATCATCATGCATATTCGTCTATTACATTAATCGGTCGGACCATCTTACATTTGGAATCATATTTTCTAGAATAGTTAGATAGATGACACGAATGAGATAAAATTATACTAAAAAAAGAAATTATGAAAGGTAAAGGAAAATTTTTCATGAATATTAATGTAGTTGTGATATTCATGAAAACATATTGTACCTACATTCAAAATAAATTAATAATGCTTAATTTCCAACTTAAACAATTAGATAAAGTGTATATACTCTATATATATAACTGGAGTGTTGTTCATCTGAAATGAAAGATTTTTGGAGTACTTTCTGTTTTATTATTAATATACTCCTTTCTATTTTTTTTGAGCAGGACCCACACAAAACAATTAATTATTCTACATGATTCACATAACAACATTAATACAACTATTTACTACACATTAAATATTATATTTCATATATATATATATATATATATATATATATATATATTCCGTTTCATGTTTAGAATCAATATGGCCTGTTTAAATGGAGTTGCATGCCAAGAAAAAAAAAAGGAATGGAATCATCAAAATACATTAACATAGCTAATTTAGTAGATATACTTATACTCATGTAATGTAAACCCTCAAACTAAATAAAAACAGAATAAAAGGTTATGATAGTTTAACATTAATCTAACCCGTTAACTCTATACCTATACTTAAACATTAGGGTTTTGGTCTGAATCTCTTTTCGGTGATAGTGTTTCCCTCCATATTTCATAATTTGTTTTTTATAAAAACTAGTATTTACCCAGATCCGTGCGTTGCACGGTCATGGGTTTTTATAATAGAACTATATATGTAATGAGTTGTTTAATTTTAGGGGAAATATGAAGCATTACAATCCAATTATGCGATTGTAAAGTTTTAATAACTGGATAATCAAAAAACATTTAGTCAGATTGTATAAAAAAATACATACATAAATGAAAATTTGATTATGAAAAATTTAGTAATTATTAAAAAAAATAGAAATTTCATAAAGTAGTATCATTTTCAAAATCCATATAAAATAGAAAGTCATAAATTTCTAAAAACTTCTCTAAAAACAACATTCTTACAGGTACTGCTGTCAACGTCTTTCTTAACACAAAGCATGATTTTCAAACCTTTACGATTTGTAACTCTAGATACCGCAACGTACAACTGATCGTGACCAAAAATTAATCTCTTTAGGTAGATGCCAACGTGGTTCAATGATTGTCCCTGACTTTTATTTATTATCATTGCGTAAGAGACTATTATTGGAAATTATCTCCTTTGGAACCTAAAAGGAATTCTAGAGTCTGAAGGTGTCAATGTTAATCTTGGAATTAGAACACGTTGACCTGCACTGTTACATGTTAGGACTTTAGCCTGCAAAACTCTGTCTCCTAGTTTTGTAATCACCAGTCTTGTCCCGTTACACAATCCCCTGGCATGATCTAAATTTCTTAGAAGCATTACTGGTGTTCCAATCTTCAAAATGAGTTCATGGTTAGGTATTCCAGAACATTTAATTGAATTGAGGAATTCTGGCATGTGGACATCAGCCAATATATCAATGTTGGAGTCAGATTTTGATGTTGAGTCTGAACTAAGATAAGTCTTGGATTCTGTTTTGTTCAAAGAAATCATGTACTCATTTATTGAGTCAACAGATTCGAGTGTTGGGACAAGTATAGCACGCTGCTGGAGATAATTGGGATCATTCTCCGATGTTAAGAAATTTGGATATATTGCATCGACTATTTCTTTGACAGGATCTTCATTAGAATCAAGCAATATGTCTTTTGGTATATTAACCACTATGCCATTATCACACTGGCAGCCTAAAGTACCATCACATATACCTGATATTCATTCTGTAAAATTTTTTAATTCATTTGCATCAAACGAATTCTTCATTGATAGCAGATTCATGTTCTTCGTAAATCTCATAAATTTGCATTCGTCCCATAAGTAGGAAGAATTCATGGTTGCCCTAACCACGTCTTGTCGCTTTCCCTTTGGAATTACTGGAAGGACCTGCCTGAAATCACCACCAAAATAATTATTTTTCCACCGAATGGTTTCATTAAATTGTCTTCATTCTGTACCTGCATTATATCTCTCATGGTTTTATCCAAGGCCTCTATGTACCATCTATTCACTATTGGTGCTTCATCCCAGATGATCATTTTGTAGATTAAGAGTAGCTGAGCTAGATGGCTTCCTTGTTTTATGTTGCACGTTGAATCCTCGAATGCTGAAAGTGAAATACAAAATCTCGAATGAGCGGTGCGTCCCCCTGGTAAAAGAAGGGATGCGATGCCACTGGATGCAACATTCAAGACAATGTCTCCTCTAGATCTAACAGTTGCTGATATCACTTTCCACAGGAAAGTTTTTCCTGTTCCACCATATCCGTAAACAAAATAAAGTCCACAAGATTTAGTTTCCAAATTATTCATCACGCTGTCATAAATATGCTTCTGATCTGAATTCAGTTGGTCCAACATCTCATCCACTTGTTTTTTCTGATCGGCTTTATTGTACATTAATTCAATTGATATCAATCTGTTATGATTTTGGAGTTCTTCATCTTTTTGTACAGGCATCCCTTCAAAGTCCTCAAGGGTTTATTTGAAAACTTTCAATGCATGATCTATCTCACGAAGACAACCATTCTTAATTTCATCTTCAGTCATGACCAATTCTGAAAATGAAGTATTAAAATTTATTGAATAAAAATATATAAATAAATTAGAAAATGAGGTACTTAAAATTTGTTGAATAAAAATGTCAAGGGATGGTTAATGGTGAAGATGAATTCTTAAATAATAAAGGATTAGGATTAAATTAAAATGTTTCCAAAAGAGGTAAAATTAGAAAAGAGGGGAAAAATTGAGTCCAATTTAGCAAAATCATTTTGCTTATATTTATTTTTTAATTTTTTTCGGGTGTTTATAATTTGTTTAAGAAAAATGAGGTACTTAAAATTTGTTGAATAAAAATGTCAAGAGATGGTTAATGGTGAAAATGAATTCTTAAAACCCTAAACCCTAAAATCCTAAACCCTAAACCAGACTGAGATTTGGTTTTAAACCCTAAAGGAGGTACTTAAATTTTTAAATGACAATTAAAAATATAAATAAATTTAAATGACAATTAAAAAATATAAATAAATTAGAAAATGAGCTACTTAAAATTTGTTGAATAAAAATATATAAATAAATTAGAAAATGAGGTACTTAAAATTTATTGAATAAAAATGTCAAGGGATGGTTAATGGTGAAGATGAATTCTTAAATAATAAAGGATTAGGATTTTTAAATGACAATTAAAAATATAAATAAATTTAAATGACAATTAAAAAATATAAATAAATTAGAAAAGGAACTACTTAAAATTTGTTGAATAAAAATATATAAATAAATTAAAAAATGAGGTACTTAAAATTTGTTGAATAAAAATGTCAAGGGATGATTAATGGTGAATATGAAAAATTTGTTGAATAAAAATATATAAATAAATTAGAAAAGGAGGTACTTAAAATTTGTTGAATAAAAATGTCAAGGGATGGTTAATGGTGAAGATGAATTCTTAAATAATAAAGGATTAGGATTTTTAAATGACAATTAAAAATATAAATAAATTTAAATGACAATAAAAAAATATAAATAAATTAGAAAAGGAGCTATTTAAAATTTGTTGAATAAAAATATATAAATAAATTAAAAAAGGAGGTATTTAAAATTTGTTGAATAAAAATGTCAAGGGATGGTTAATGGTGAAGATGAATTCTTAAATAATAAAGAATTAGGATTAAATTAAAAGGTTTCCAAAATAGGTAAAATTAGAAAAGGGGGGAAAAATTGAGTCCAATTTTAGCAAAATCATTTTGCTTTCATATATGTATAGATATAGATAGATAGATATAGATATAGATAACATACCATCCCTAACAAATGACCATAATTATACCCTTGTACACTTAGCGTAATTTAGATAATTATTGTGACTCATAACATATATTAAAATTAAAAAAAAAGAATAATAGATTAAATATGAAAGTGAAATATGTGATCTCATGATTTGCTACCCTAGTAAAATTTTATTTACTTTAATAAGGGAAAAATGATATTCAATTGGTTAAAAGAGTGGCTTATATGAGATAGATAAGAAGTTATATGATATTTTAATAAAAAAGTGATATTCATTGGTGAATAGTGATAATGATTCGATGAATTATTTCATGAACAAATTACAGAGGAAAGAAGGAAATAATAATTTTGACTAATTGAAATTAATTAGAGTCTATTGACATGTTCATGTTTCAATCATCATAGCAGATCTTGGATTTAAGAATCAATCAATAGGTTATATTCACAATTTAAATTCTAAGATCTTGCCATCATTGATAATGTAAACCACGTCAGGGCATAAAAAATAAAATAAAAATTTTGTAATAGAAAATGAATTATGCATGAGAAAATATGTTTAATGTTACACCCCACTCTCCATGAACAAGATCAAGACTAACAATTACTTTAGATACTTCAATTTTTACTTATATTTTTATCCTCTGCTTCGATATCTTCTCCAAGAAAAAGAAGGAAAAAAAAAAAGTTTAATTCAACTAAGTCCTCCAAAAATGTTGTCTAAACTTTGTTTTATCTGCATAATTTTTGGTCTGATGTTAGGATTTTCAATAACCACACTTAATGCAAAACTACATCACAAGAATCCATCAAAGCATCACAAGCACCCATCATTACATCACAAGAATCCATCAAAATTACATCACAAGCTTCACAAGAATCCATCAAAATTACATCACAAGAATCCAACAAACTTAAAACACAAAAACCCAACAACAATCTGCATTGATCCATCGGGTAGGAACGGTTGTTTCCGAACTATCCAAGCTGCCATTGATTCTATCCCTTCTAACAACAGAGGTTGGATACATATAAGCGTGAAGAAAGGAGTATATAGGTGAAGAAACAAACGTTATAGTTTCGATTTTGTCATTTAAGTTGTCAATCTTTATCTTGAATTGTCTTGCAGGGAACAAGTCAAGATTCCAACTGATAAACCCTACATCTACCTCAAAGGAGATGGAAAGGAACGAACACACGTTGTTTGGGATGCTAATGACTCCATTGCAACAAGTGCTACCTTCACTTCTTTAGCTGATCATACCATAGCGAAGGGCATCAGTTTTGTCGTAAGTTCCCTTCAACATAACTCAAGTGGTAAAAAGACGAGCAGGAGATAATGTCTTTCAATATATCTTCGATTTTTCTCATGTGTGTTGCATGATTGCAACAGAATTCTTACAACTATCCTCCAAATGCTACTCAAAATCAAAGGAAGCCAGCAGTAGCCACGTTGATAGAAGGCGATAAATCTGCCTTCCACGACTGTGGATTTTATGGACTTCAAGACACATTGTGGGATTGCAAAGGCAGACATTATTTCAAACATTGCACCATTGAAGGAGCTGTTGATTTCATCTTTGGTGCTGGCCAGTCCCAATATGAGGTATAATTTACAACAACAAAAATATCAATTTCTTCTATCCCCTAATCTCACTTTATGAAATTATGGAGAAAATATCAATTTTGGTCCCGTATCTTTTACCAAATTCAATTTTAGTCCTGTAACTTTTAGTATTTTCAATTGTAGTCCTTTTAGTTTCAATTTTGGTCCTATATCTTTTAAAATTTCAATTTTAGTCCTGTTAGTTTCAAAATTAGTCTTATAAATTATACTCCCTCCGTCCCGTTTCAATGTTTACGTTTGCTTTTTGCACGTTGATTGAAAAGTTTTATATTTTAACAGATAATGGGTGGAAAAATATAATATTTGATGTGAAATGGATAGGTGTATCAGTGTTGGATGATATATTAATTTTTTTAGATTGGTTCCATATTCCTAAAAAAGAAAACGTAAACATTGAAATGAGACGCGCAAAACAGAAACGTAAACATTGAAATGGGATGGAGGGAGTATCATATTTCAAAAGACAGGACTAATTTTGATAATTCAAAAATATATAGGACTAAATTTGAAACTTATAGGACTCAAATTGAAATTTTAAAAGTTATAGGACTCAAATTGAAATTTTAAAAGTTATAGGACCAAAATTGAAACTAAAGAACTAAAATTGAAAATACTAAAAGTTACATGACTAAAATTGGATTTGGTAAAAGATATAGGACCAAAACTAATAATTTCTCTGAAATTATGTGCAGGAATGTAACATATCAGTTGTTGCAGAAGTCCTACATGGATTCACAGGCTACATAACAGCCCTAGGAAGATCAAGAGCTGAGGAAACTAACGTGTTCGTTTTTAAAAGCTGTAACATAGTTGGACATGGGAAGACATTCTTGGGAAGGCCATGGAGAGATCATGCTAGAGTGCTGTTTCACAACACATTTATGTCGGACGTTGTCGTACCTCAAGGATGGGGGCCTTGGTCCAACCTCGAAGACGAGTAAGATCATGATCATCTTCTTCCATACTAACAGTTATTTCTTTAACTGAAGAGATCTTCATGATTGGACTTTCGATTTTAGGAGCCAGTTGACATTTGCAGAGGATAACTGTCACGGACCGGGTTCAGACACTTCGAGAAGGGTTAAGTGGGCAAAGACGTTGAGTACAAAAAAGTTACAGCAGTTCATAAGCACTTCATTCATTGATAAAGAAGGGTGGATGAAGAAGCTACCTTTGGACTTTTTGGGTGATTGAATGGCCCTTTTTGCCCTTATTCTACAGATGAATCATGTAACAATGCATGATTGGCATAATTATACTTATAAATATAAATATTAATATTTGCACACACTAACAGAGAAGTCAATTGCAAATTATCAGAATCACCAGAATCTAATCTTTATATTTAGAAGGGTTTTAATATCTGTTTGGTGAACATCAATGCTGTAACATGTTCGCATTCGATAAATATAAGCTAATAGCTATAATCTGCAAATCTGAAAACAAGATTACTGTTGTTGGTGTTGATCAAAAGAAGCATAAAGCAATTTGTAAGCGCTTGAAAATTACCTCTTGTCGTGAGTCTGACATGTTGATTAGTGGAAACAGACAATGCTCTTAATTTTCAAAAATTGGAATCACGTGTTCTCATGGATCTTTGATAGTTGGTCATAAAGGTTTGAAACGTATTCTCCAGAATCACCTGCAATTCCTTCAATATAAAATTGAGGCGGATTTACTAATGCCAGCCGTCTACTTGGTATTATGTGTTGGGACACTCAAATAGAACTTAGTATTCTTTAAATCTTCCAGCATCGGGTTGTACCCATCTTTCGTTGTTGTCTTGGAGGGAAGACCAAATTCTTCCATGAAAGATGATGTATCCAGCTAAAATTATGTAGAAATAACAGAAGCAGCATAAACAGCAAGTAAAGATGAATGTTCTCAACTATAGCATGTGACCAACTACAAGCATAAATAGAGTACAAGATGAGAAAATACCGTGATTGTACGTCTCTTCTTTCCCTTCTTCAAAGACTTATCTTTGTTCGGATTCTGCCATCCAGAACAATAATGATCTATACGTTCTAGAAGCCAAAAGTCCGTCGGAAAAAATATATCAGCATCACCCTGTAATGGAAATTATCAAGGCATTAGACATTGATTAATTTCACAAGCTTACAAAATTAAAGAATATTTAAGGTGCTTATCTATATTGACGTGTAGTAGTATTACTTTTGCAAATTTCAAAAATCATCGCATAGGACCAAAAACCATATATGGTTTTTTAAAATATGTTATTATGCTGTAACTAAAGCCGAGCTCTTTGTCGACATATTCTGAGGCCTAAAAAAGTACAACAGCAAGAACCGTAAAATTATGTATAACTCTCTGTAGGCATATCCATCCTATCTCCGGAGCTTGATTTACAGCAATATTGTAATCTATCATACTTCTCTTAAAGAGGAAAGATATTGCATAAGCAACCAAAAATTTTCAAATCAGAAGAAATTTATTCTATTTAGATGGAGATACTCTTATGGAAAGATAATGAGGTAAACTGCCAGCACAAAGAACGAAGGAAGAAAGAGAAACCTCTGCATCCAGGTAATTGTTATGATCTAAGCTAGTGCCGCCCTTCTGCGAAAAACAATGAAAGATTACAATGAACTTTCATAAAGAGGTGAAGCCATACAATTGATCGTAAGAAAATATAGCGTTTCAATCCATACACAATAGATTTCATAGGTTTCATGGAGCAATAGCCCCATGCTTTTGTACCATGCTTGCAACTAGAGGAGCACGTTCACCAGGTATTCTTACATCAGGAAGGTAACTGAAATCTGATGCAATTAAAGACATCTTTGGTAGAGCACCATGCAGGACTTCTAGAAGTTTCTGTATATTTCAGTGTTATATTACAAAATACATACATCTAAAGATTGTAGAAAACTGGTAACATTATTTAAAAATGTCTTACTAAACAACTGGTTGGTAGCCAGCATCTTCGAGGCCTTGGCAAAACTTTGGCCCAAATACCTTTAGCAACTGATCCTAGCATGTTTCCATGAGTATTACCATCTTTTCTCAAATCCAAGACTTTCATGCAACTTTCAATTAGTGGATCTTCTAGAGGCTTATATAGCTCAGACAGTTCTGACCTATCAAAGAGTATCAGAATATTAAGCAAAAAATAGTGACGGATCTTGATGCAAAAGTAACATAAATTTGTAAATAGACTAAAATAATTACAAGTATATAAACCATTTTAAGTGTGAAAAGAAAGAAGCCATAGGGGTACCTGTCATGTCTCTTCTCAACCCACACTTCCATCCAAGATGATATTTGATCTTTAGAGTAGATAAGATCGTGAGGAAGATTATCAAGCACCTACAAACATAAGTCAGATGATAAATACAATTTTAAAATGCATGTTGGCACTAACACATGTTACCTAATAAAGATAATTAACATCAATAATAATTTATTTATTTATTTATTCTCACTTCTAGTGACAAGTTTATATCAATACATGGGAAAAATCAGCTATACTCAAGATATTTACCTCCAACATTATAACCCAACAAGGTTGTTGCTCGAGTCCTGTTTCAACAATCGCAAATGCAAATTAGGTTTCACTTCAATACATTTTTTACTCTTCTACACCAATGCATGAAACCACAACCTGACACAAGTTTGATGAGAAAGAACATTGTTTTCAAGAAACTAAAATATGAAGAAATAATAGGTACAAAAATGCCTACAGATATACGGCCAATATACCCCATCCATTTGGATCGGCAGCATCACGACATTCTACCCTAAATTTGGTTGAGTGACTATTTACTTCTCCAACAGTTTCAAGTTGTTTTTGGGCCAGTGAAGAACTGATTTCTACTGAACTGCAATAAAAATCATATGGTTATAATTATCATTTCTACATCAAAGTACCTTAAAAAGAACACACTCCAGCATAAACCTATGGTCTAGAGGTTCAAAACCCATCGAAGATGCTCCATTAAGTTTGGGAAAATTTTAGCACAATACAAATCGAGGTTTCAATATTAAATTCCTAATTAATTTTCAGTTGAGTGGGATCTGGATATTTGAATTTACATGAATATCTTATGTAACAGTCAAGGCATCATCCCTTGCAGTTATATTTTAGTCAACTAAGCCAAGCCAAAGTAAATGGGCAAGTTTGAAGATTTCTTCAAGGACATTTTAATTTATATATATCAGAAGCATTTTAACAGAGGTAAGATGGATAAGAGCATGAGTAGGCATAATACATACGTATAACTCATATTATCATAAACTCTTGTAGGAGCATTTAATTTTATGTAATCCATGACACCCTTTGCACAAGTTCCTGATCCACCTCCAATCTCATATATCTGAAATAAAACAAAAAGAAATACATTATGTTTTACCTCATCCGTTGTTGTGGTGTTGGGGGTACCAAACTCAGTAATCTATAATCACTAGGTAGATCTCCACTGTCTAAAATAAAAATAAACATGTGAGGATAAGATTTTTTTTTTAAAAAAAATTGACCTTTACTGTTATTCCTAATACTAGGCAAGCAATAGCGCTGCTGACACATACACCAGTCACATAACTTTAAATGCTATCAACATATTACTTACCTACAGAAAAAGACCATCAAAGGGATTTTTGGAACTTGAGTGGGCTTTTAAAAGTATTACATTATCTATAATTCTTTTAGTCAGATAAATATTTCTAAAGAATCAATCAAAAAGAACATCAAAGACATCATGAAGAGATAAAAAAAAAATATATGACTGCAAGAATGGAGCTACTGATAAAATAATTGAAGTATAAAATCCATCGTCAATCTCAAAACAAATGCTCAATCACATATCAGTGCAGCCAACCAAATTCTCAAGTACTTACTTTTAGTGGAACAGAGAGGTTAGTAGTGCGCAAAATTGCTTCAGCTATTCCATGGGCATACCAAGGCTGCATTAAAATAAATACACAAACAACAATAATAATGAATACACAAGCAAAAGTAAGGGAACTTTTTTCTTTTTTCAACTTTTTGTACATTTTTTTTAAAATAATAAACAGAACGAATTTTGATTAATTGTCCGCGAAGACAAGACTCTCCCCACCCACCCAAACCTAGCAAAAGCCAATTGCCCTAAGTGTAAACAGGACTATGCAAAAAATTAGGCACTGAGCAGTCTCTGGATTAGTCAGGATGACAGTAAATTTAGTGCTATTACACAGTTATTCAACACAGAATCAAATATCAGTCAAGTTGTGTTGTGGCAGCAAAAGCGTGATTGATTTAACAGGAGAGATCTAATGTCAGAAATTTTAAAAGAACACCATGATTTGGGATTTTGGGAAGATCCAAATAGTGAACACAAGACTAGAATAATCTGAATATGCTTCATTAGATTGCACTAAGGTAGAATAAGGTCTTGCAAGAAAAAAGTAATATGCATAATGAGTTCCTTTTTCCACACAGATTTACTCATTAGAGCTCGAGTTGAAAAAAGAGATTCTAATGCTAAAAATATACAATCTCTGTTTTGGAGATATCTTTGGGTTGGAGGGAGTATTTAAAATGGTTTCAAAGTGATGAAATTGAAAGGTGATGCTAATAATACTACAGCAATGGTTTCTAAATGAATGATTTCAGTACAGAATACTGTAGTACTTTAATACTGATTCCCCACATTTTTATCAGATTTACAATTAAATAAGCAAATAAAATTGGAAATTCAGAATCTCAAGCTTCTACAGAAATTTACCTTGAAAAGCTCCACAGGAGTAAACCATGATATATCACTTTGCTTGTAGATTGCATCCAGGTGTTTCATATATGCTTTTCGACCTGAAAGTTATTTATAGGGTCTGATTGGTGAAAATCCATAGAATAACATCTTCCAGACAAGGGAAATTAGACCTCTTCTCACTCGAAGCTCCATTCAATAATAAAGAAAATTACACTACATATAATAATAACAAGGCAGCATAACACATATATCAAGAAAATTCACATTTTATAAATAGGCTCCTGACATATTTTCCGCATTATGCTACTTGTTCGATATTTTAGAACTTCATTTTAAGACCAATTATCTCTAAGTTCTGCAAAAAAAATATATCTAGAAACGTAACAACCATAATGCTATAAGAAAGAAAGAAAGAATGAACCTACCTTCGAGATGATTGAACTTGATGCTTCGATCAAGCACCCCAACAGAGCCCGATCTTTGAGAAAAGTACCCGTGCTCCGGATCATACAGAGCAGCATGAATAAAATCTCTAACCTACAAACCATTTTTTAAACAAAAACTTCAGAAGATCAAAGCCGCATAAAACAGAATCAATTCGGTAGTGCAGTAGTGTGTAACCGGAACATATATTCATTCAATACATAGAGAGAAACAGAGAGAGCTTACACGAATTGGGGATTCACCCACGAATTTAGTGGAGAAATATGACGGAGAAGATGGTTTCCCTGAATTCACACACAAAATAACTTCTAAGATAGAAATACAAACACAATACATTTATAGATACAGCGAAAGAGAGATATACCTTTGTGAGAGAGAAGGAAAGAGAAGAGCGGTTTGGAGGAGGCAATGCGAGCGGCCATTTCTGCAATTGGTTTGAAGCATCCCCTGCTTCCTCTATAATTCTCAGCAGGGTTTTGTCGAGTGTGAGGAAAGACGAAGACCGAAGCACGACTTCATGAGACTTTAACTAAAGTCGTGCTCATTTTTTATCATCGTGAAACACGACTTAGTTGTTCAAGAAATCGTCATTACCTGACCCAACACTAACATGGGCTTGCTCAAGGCCCATGGGTAGATATTTTTATTATATTGTAATGCAGTATACATGGAATAGGCACATCCTGCCATGGCCCATGGGACAACAAATTAATTTAAGAGATTGTGAAAAATGCCCAAATAATAGTCCCTCTGTTTGCCACAAAGGGATATATTTATTTTTTCACGTGGATTAAGAAATAATATTATTTGAGTGAGGCTCCTGTGCACCCGGGCGCACGGAGCAAATTCCGTGCGCCTTTACAATTTTCATGCCCCTTTACAATTTAAACTCCTAGCAATACATAGGTTTAAATATGATTGGAGGAGAGGTTGTGTTCACACGGGGACACGGAGCATCTTTCCGTGTCCCCGGGCGCACAGGAACTTTTACCATATTATTTAATATGCAGTGGGTAGTTGTATTAGTGGGTGTGTGTGGTCCATTTTTTAGTTGTATTAGTGGGTGTGTGTGAGTCTCATGTCTGTAAAAAAGGAAATGAGACATTTGAGGACGGACGCCCAAAATGGAAAAATGAGACAATTTGGGGCGGACGGAGGGAGTAGTTAATTTTGAAGAATGTCACTCAATATATATTTTTTGGAAAAATATTGTTTTTTACTTTTTTGCCTCTCTTTATTATATACTCCCTCCGTCCCATTCAAAAGATGTATTTTTCTTTTTCACGTAAATTAAGGAGTATTATTATTTAATGTGTAGTGAGTGGTTGTATTAGTGGGAGTGTGGCCCCATATTTTAGTTGTATTAGTGGATGTATGGGTCTCATATGTGTAAAAAAGAAAATTGGACTCTTTGGGTGGGACGGAGGGAGTAATTAATATATAGTCACACATATATTCACATACAGTGCCCGCACATATGTTAGTAAATAAATTACTCCCTCCGTCCGCTCAATAGGTATACATTTGTTTTTTGCACGTAGATTAAGGAGTATTATTATTTAATGTGTAGTACATAGTTGTATTAATGAGGTGTGTGAGACCCATATATTAAATGTATTAATGATGTGTGTGGGTCTCATGTATTTAAAAAAGAAAATGTATATTTTTAGTGCGGATGCCCAAAATAGCAAAATGTATACCTTTTTCGGCATGGAGTATGTATATAGTTGCATTTAATCACGTGCATAGGGTTGCACGTAGCTCCATAAAAGTCGCAGGCTATAGTTAATTATGTCCAAAATTTAGAAAAAGTGTCATTTATTTATTAAAAAAATGACATTTTATCCAAAATGAATTTTTAAAAGTGTTATTTTTACTAATACCCTTAAATAAACATCATATTTATAAATAATATAAGTATAGGGGCTTCATAATTTTTTTTAAAAAAAAAGGGGTAAAATGTAAAATATTTGAAATTAGAAATACAGTGTAAATAAGTATAAGCAACTCTACGATTTCAACTGTAGTATTGTTAAATAAATATCCCGTATTATTTAATATACACGCTGCCTTTTAAATTTTTAATTTTATTATATCCACGCCCCTAAATTTCCAAAATTGCCTTTTCAAAATTATATCATTCATACCCCCATTATTTCTGATAATTAGTTTGTAATGAACTCCAACAAATGCCGCCATCGATGAATCAAATCTAGATCTCAACCTCTGTCACTAGAAAAATTACTAGGTGGATTTAGGATTTTAATAAATTCCCAATTTGTATCAGAATAATATTATTCTGAACTGAATGTCTTTTGAGTTGTGTGCATTTGATTAAATTAAGATTGAGGAGTTGAAGGTTATAGCTAGAGGAAGACGAAGACGTAGAAAGAAAGGCGACTAAGAGTTGGCGCAGGACATTATTCCTAGAAATCGAGAGGAAGAGCCTTAATTACAAGTATCAATTAGGCTATTGCTAATATTTGCTAATTCTTTCGTGTAAATGTCCATTAACATGAACAGTTAGATATGCTTACAAATTAACTGGATCTTAATTACATGGCAACTTGTTATTTATACTTTTGGGATGCTTTTAAGACGTTCTTGTTTATTGCCTTCTTTTCACAATTTTAAGCTTTCATATAGCATAGAGTTTTTATAATTCTCATAAGCTTGGATAATGAAATGGCGAATCACTGAAAAATAAATGAAAATTTTAGGAATTATATATATTTTAATTATTTATTTTTATGAATTAAGGGTAATTTAGAATTTTTAAAAATATATTTTTTAATAATATAATAACAGAGTGTGTATTTAATAAAATGAAGTGTGTATTTAAAATATCATTTTCAGCTGATAATTTTCACTTTTTAGGATTATTTTGGGAACTCAGTTTGATAGGTTTAAATTAAGATATAGCCGTAGTTATTTTTTTTAGTGTTTTTAATTGTTTCATTTAATTTAATGGTGAGTTTGGGGTGCACCATAATTTAAAGGTTTGAGAGTAGTGAGTAATTTTAATTTTAAAAAAAATTAATAATATTATTTTATTTAATGGTAGAGATTAAACTAAAACTTGATCTAACGGCTAAGATCATCTAGGTGTCCCAAGTTGGACTCTTAATTTAATAGTAGAGATTAAATTAAAACTATTGAATTAGTCTCTTGTAAACTGTTTTTACGGTGTACTATATCCCCCTTTAATTTAAACACTAGCAATACATAGTGTATAATAGAATTGGAAGATAGACCATATAGTTTAAACCGTGAACCCATTTTACACAATTGTCTGCTTAAAACTTCATCTAATAAACCAGGTCTGTGATTTTCTCTTTCAATCATATATAACCTATGTATTGCTAAAGTGTGTAAACCCTGTTGTCCTCTCTTCTAATCATATATTGATAGAGTGTTTAAATTAGAGGAAATTATAGAGTTTACAAGGATTTATAGTGTAAATCCGATTTATAAGAAATTAAATAACTTTTTTAAAAAATAAGAAAAGCTCTGAATATGATTACAACTCACTCATTTAATTCCGAGTAATGGACCACCGACCACAGCATGTCAGCAACGTGCACGTTTGTTAAAAATTTCATTCACTCACCAAAGTAAGATCCAGTGTGCACCAGAATTGACGTTGATATCCACCTAACTATGGAACTCCCTCTCACGGAGATTCGTAAGATCTCACGAAAGTTAATATCTTTTGTCCACGTTAATAAGGATATAATTTTTCATTAAAAATGTCGATTGAAATATGAATAATATAAATTTTTTATTAAAAAAATTAAGTTTTTTCTCATTAAATTAAGTGACACGTATTTATACTAAAGAGTATTATATGTAATAATAAAGATATAATTTTAAAAAAAGTGTGGAATTTGGAGACACGATATCCTTTGGATACGGGAGTTCTAGATAGGGATGGCAACGGGTAGGGTACCCGCTTATTTTGGGGTACCCGTACCCGTATCCGATTAAAAAACAACTATCCATATCCGTATCCGTCCCATTTAAAAAATTTATTATGGTACCCGTACCCGTCCCATTACCGTTTATCAATACCCGCGGGTACCCATACCCGTTTAATATTTATTTATTTTATATATATTTATATTTTTTAGTGTCTTAATAAGTATAATAATAAAAATTACATTATTATTAATTAAATATAATATAAATTATATTATTTTAAATAAATATTTAATAAATATGATTAAATAAAACTTATAACTATTAATTAAATATAAAAAAAAATCATATCATATATAAATTATATAATATATATTAAATTTTATAAAAAAAATATATATAATCGGGGTACCCGCGGGTATTTGAGGCATTACCCGTACCCATCCCAAACCCTAATGGTATTTTTCACAACTACCTGCACCCGTCCCAAACCCGTTTACAACTACCCGTACCCTACCCATTAGGGTTCGAGTAGACCGGGTACCCGGAAATACCCATCACATTGCCATCCCTAGTTCTAGCCCCCCTCTCTCTCGAGAGTACTGTTTGCCATGGACTTGGAGTATTTGAATGTAGGGGTAATATTAAAAAAAAAATATTAATATGTAAAATAATCGATAATTATATGAATAGATAAACTCTTACAATTGTCATCTGAAAGGGCTCCTTAAATTAAATATATCTATTTAAAAAGGTTTTTGGAGAAAAAAATTAAATAGGAAGCTATCTCAATGAAACATACTCCCTTCAACTCACTCCCATTTACACCCTTAATTTCTCGTGTAAATTAAGAAAATTGTAATTTTTGGAGTACCTTGATATTTTATTAAAATAAATAAATTATAAAATATGTTAAATGTGTTAGGTACGTAGTCTTTTTTTATAAAATATATAAATGATAATTATTTTGACTTTTTGACTTTTTTTTAAGGTGAAAATTTTTAGTTAGACAATCCAAAATGAGAATAGCGAGAGAACTCCGCAAGTAAAAGGAGTAATAATTAGGGAGGCAAAATGAGGGGTCATATATGTATGACTTATCATTCAGAGGTTAAAGTATCCATGTAGCTTTGTACTTAATCTATAATTAGGGATAATTTTTCTATACCATGTAAAATGAATGTCTCCTTCTATTGACTCATTATTACTTAATTATATAATTAATATGTGTACTTGCCCAATTCTGCACCACATATATATCATGTGGATAATTAGTAAATTAATTAGTTTTATATCTAATTAGCGCTCTCACTCCTTTATATATATATATGTACATACTTGATACACAATTAGTGTGTGAAAAATATATAAGAAATTATAAATCATGATTTCCTTCTACAAAGTATTCCTGATCTTTTTTAATTTACTGATTGCATCCTTTACAGGTGACTCTCCAATATAACTCTATATGTATATAGTCGAGATAATGTCAATTTTGATCTGATAAAAGTTAATTTTAGTTCTGTAATTTTGAGTCATTTGTGTTAATTTTAATTTCATAACTTTTTACTTTTTCATGTCTTTCACAGTAAAATTTCAAAACTTATTGAACATCCCAAGCTCTATAAATTCTTACAAGTTTTATAAGTTTTGCAAAAGAAAAAATTGAAAAAGTAAAAAATTAGTCTAAAAAAAACACTATAAAGTATAACGTGCATGCGTCTACGCATGTCTTACAAACTAATAGTATTGAAAGTAAATTTAACCAAAATTAAAGGGGCTGAAATTGATATTTTTCTTATATAAATTCCATGTGGACTGATTAATTAGGTCAATATATTTATAATTTATGAACTTATACGATATTCTAAATAAAATAATTAATTCATTTACATTTGTCAATATTATTGCAGAAGTAGCTTCTGTAACCCAAGGAATAAATTGCCCGGTGGAAACCTTGTACCAATTAGGGGACTCTATCTCCGACACCGGCAACGTTGCTCGGTTTTTTCCGTTCATCCCAGCTGCTGGTGACCCTTACGGGATGACGTTTCCAGGCAACCCCAATGGTCGTTGGTCCGACGGACGGCTTATCATAGACTACATAGGTACGTACAAAGTATATATAGAGAAAATATTATAATTGGTTCTGTAAATATGGTTGATTTTAACTTTAATTTTTTTTATTTGCAATTCTCAATTATATATTTTTTTGTTTAATTTTAATCTTTTTTATTCAAATTTAATTATTTTTCTCAAATTTAGTCCTTCTATTTGGTCCAAAATTAGTCCTAAATGTTCAAAAATATTCAAAATTGGTCTAAAAATGTACAAAATTAATTTGGACCAAGATTAGACAAAAATGACTAAAATTGAAGAAAAAATTACCAAAATTGAGAATTACAAAAATATAAAAGATTAAAATTGAAATTCACCACACTTACAATTGTGATATTTTTCCCATATATATATATATATATATATATATATATATATATATATATATATATATATATATATATATATATATCCCATTAATTAATGAATTTTTTTGCATGCATGCATCCTAGTGTTATATTACTATTTTAACCTAGTGTTCATTGCTTATTCTTTTGCTTCAGATTTATTATATTTTTTTTAGGGTTCTAATTAATGACTAATCCATTCAAAATTCACTTTGAAAGTGTAGTATGATTCTATTTTACCCTCGTGGCTATGGCTTCTATATTCATTCATTATGTTAAAGTTGAGTCCTCGTGACTCAATTACTAGAAATCAAGTTTGAACTCACTCGTTTTGTTGACAGCTACGGCTTTAGGGCTTCCACCATTGAGCCCTTTCTTGGAGAGGAATGCTTCAAATTTCGAAAATGGCGTCAACTTCGCAGTGGCTGGAAGTACAGCTGAGGATTTTCATTTTTATCTAGAAAAGGGAATCATAACTGCACCACTTCCTTCACTCAGTTCCCAACTCACTTTGTTAACCAACTATCTCAACTCCAGATATTCCACAACCACAGGTTTTAAAATAGATATATTATTTCTTTGAAATATTTCCATAACTTTTAACTTCTTACCAAAATAGTTCTTTTTATTTAAAAATCTCCAATTTTTCTAATTTCATGAGATGTGACTGAATAGGTTTTTTACAAAGTTATGAGACAAAATTGGTAAAGTATTGTTTTTGGACGAACTCAAAGCAAAACTTAAAGGTTTGGGATGGAATTCAAATAAAATAAAAAGATATGGGGCGGTTTACTAATACACAATTTTTTCTTTTCAATCCTCCAAATTCTCTCATTTTTTCTTTTCTTTTTTAAATTTCACATAGCTTTAACATATTTTTCATTTTGGATAATTTATTTCTTAGTTTTTTTTTAGTTTCAAAATCATGGATATTATATTACATAGTAATAGTTTTATAAAATTTTATGCAAGAAAAAAAAATTGGTTAAGAAATAATGAAAGGGTTTTAGAGCTTTTTTTCTAGAAACATAATTACACGCATGTATGTATAAAGTTTCTTGATTGTATATACTCAATATAAATAATATAACTAAATTCCGTGGTATTATGTGTTTACAGAACGTGCAGAAAAGCTAAAAAAATCAGTGGCGTTTGTGGGTGAGAGTGGATATAATGATTTTGGATTTTCTATTTACCAAGGGCGATCAACCATGGAGGTCTACACCTACGTGCCCTCTATAGTACAAACAATTATCAATACCACCAGAGTAATAATTCTATTTCCACTCTCTCTAATTTTCCTTTTAAAATAATTATTATATTATTATATTTATAATTATATAAATATGTAATTGGTAATTTGAATTTTGAAGGGGGTGATCAACCTGGGTGCTACACAAATTGTGGTTCCTGGAAATTTCCCCTTGGGATGTTTCCCCTGGGCCCTACTTGCTGAGGGTAGCAGTGATCCGACGTCGTACGATGAGTTAGGGTGTCTGAAGAGCATCAACAATTTGACTTCTTCTCTGAATCAACAGTTGCAACAAGATTTGGACTCTCTTAGGAATGAATTCCCAAATGTGGTCATACTCTATGCAGACTACTACAATGCTTTTCTTACACTTCTACAACAACCATCAACTTTTGGTTAGCACAATTCTCAATTTCTTTTAATTTTTTTTTGTTTAATCATACAAGTATATATTATTTTCAGAATTTTTTTTTTCTCACCTTCAAACTACTCACTGTTTTTTCATGAGAAAATCACAAAATTAGTCACAACATAAAGCATTTTTTATCTTGTAATCGAAAAGTTTTATTTTAGTTTCAAAATATTTTTATTTATCCATTAAGTTTAGTAACAATTTGAAGTGTCACTTGCAACGCACATGACATTTTCCTTTGAAAATTAAAGATTTCAACGATAATTGAACCAAAATTAACCAATTGAATAAAATACAGTACTAAATTGACACTAATAACTCTTTCGAAACTAATTTTAAATTTTCGGATTAGTTGTTGGACTAATCAAATTCTTAAATCCCTCATCTATGCCTCAAAAATAGACTTTAATCCTTTTATTTCATTAATTTCGGTCATTTAAGCTATTATCGTTGCAATATCAATCGAAATTGATGAAATATACGACCAATTATACAATTCTCCAATTTCATGATGTGTTTCCTTGTAGGATTCGATAGCACAGTCACGATGAAACCCTGCTGTGGATCGGGCACGTTCAACTTCTTTAGCCCTAACTTTTGTGGAAACTTAGTGTACTCGGTTTGTCCATATCCCAATGTCTATATACATTGGGATGGAGTACATCTGACACATGAGGCTTATCGTCGCATCTCCCAAATTCTCGTTAATGATTTGAACATCACTTGTACTCTAAACAATACTCCCTCCGTCTATCGATAAGGTAACCATGGTTTTTTGCTCATAGATTAAGGAATATTATTATTTTATATAAAGTGGGTAGTTGTATTAGTGGTAAATGGTATGCCATGTATGGTCCCTTTTGCTAAAAAGAAAAAAATGATACCTTTAGAATGGATGATCAAAATGACAAAATGAATATCTTACCAACGAATGGAGAGAGTATTAATTAAGGATTACGATAACAATAAAACTAATCTTATTTAAATTTCTAGCACAACATATACATAGCTAAATTGGTTCTGGTACTTAGGGTTTTTAGACAGACAATTTGGTTAAAAAAGCCACTTTAGGGGTTTTTCAATTCAGAATTTAAAAAATAGGTAAATTATCAATTAGAATACCCAATATAATTTTTTTGAAATTTGATTTATGTTTCTCTTCATTATATAAATAATAATACATAGTCGCACATACAGTTGTGTGCAGCATTGTACATATATTAATAAATAAAGCATGTGTATAATTACACATATAATCGCATATAAAATCACATGAAAAATATTATGTATGAAATCACAAGTATAATTACAGGAGATGGATGAAAAAAATTGCATATGAAATTAGGCGTAGTTGCCTGAGAAATAATTACAAATTAATGGCAATTGGTGAACAATTTAATTGGAATATGTGTGGAACAAGTGTCTAAGCAAAGTGGTGATTCATATAACTATCACGTCCGTTTCTTTTGTTAATTACCATGCATGCACGCTATTCTCTGGAGATTTCCACACAAACCTTTAAACAGGGGCGGATGTATGTGGGGGCAGCCCCGGGCTCAAGCCCAGGGCTGCCCCCGAAAAGTCCATTATATCATATTTAAATAATTTATAAATAATTTGTGTTTTTAAGTTTAGCCCACCCCAAAAATATTTTCAGCCCACCTAAATGAAGCTAAAAAATAAATATATCTTCTTTCTTCTTTGTGTTTTTAAGTTTAGTCCAATCCAAAAATATTTTAAGCCCACTGAAATGAAGTTAAAATATATATATATATATATATATATTATTTTTTAATTATTATTTTTTATTTTCTTCAATAAACTTAGCCCACCCCACCCCAGTTTTCTGGATCCGCCCCTGCCTTTAAACCAATGAAAGAAAGAATGAATGAACCTATCTTCGAGATGATTGAACTTGATGCTTCGATCAAGCACTCCAACAGAGTCCGATCTTTGAGAAAAATACTCGTGCTCCGGTTCATATAGAACAGCATGAATAAAATCTCTCACCTACAATTCATTTTTTAAACAAAAACTTCAAAAGATCAAAGCCGTATAAAACAAAGTCAATTCGGTAGTGCGGTAGTATTGTAAATGAAACAGTTATTCATTCAATAGAGAGAGAGAGAGAAATAGAGAACTTACACGAATTTAGTAGAGAAATATGCCGAAGAAGATGGTTTCCCAATTCACACACAAAATAATTTCTAAGACAGAAATACAAACCCAATATATTTATATAATGATTTCCTTGATAACCCGTTGGTAAAAGTCTTAATTATATTGTTAAATTGGCTTACCAATTGACTAGCAACAGAATTCGTTGGTAAAATTCTGTTGGTAAAGTGGTGGTTGGTAAATTTTTAGCAACGAAAAATCAATTCCGTTGGTAATAAATAATTCCGTTGGTAATCCGTTGCTAATAATTCCGTTGGTAATTTATATAATAATTCCCTTGGTAATCAGTTGGTAATTACCAACGGATTGAATTCCATTGCTAAAATAGAGAATAAATCTGTTGGCATTCCGTTGCTAAAATAAAAATGTCATTTTTGTTGCTAATTCATTGGTAATTACCAACGAATTGAATTCCGTTGGTAAATTCGATTGTTAAAAAATATTTTATTTGTAGTGTATTAGCAAATAAAAAATATGTATGATCGCATATATAGTCGAGAATAGAGTTGCAGGCACAATTGTATAAGAGATCGTATATTAGGATTAATTTAATTATGTCCAAAAGTTAAAAAAATTGTATTTTTCTAAAAAATTTATAGTGGGTATATAGCATTTATTCAAAATAAACTATTAAATATATATATTTGCTGATGCCCCTAAATTAACATCATATCTGGAAATAATATACCCTTAAACTAACATCATATCTAGAAATAATATAAGTATAGGGACTTCATAATTTTTTTTTAATGCGGCAAAATGTACTAAAACATTTGAAATTAGAAATCCGTTGTAAAATAAGTATAAGCGACTCTAGGATTTCAACCGATAATTCTCACTTTTTAGGGTTATTTTGGGAACTTAGGTTGCTAGGTTTAAAGTAAGATACAGAGATAATTATATTTTTTAGTTTTTAATTGTTTTATTTAATTTAATAGTAGAGATTAAATTAAAACTTAATTTAATAATTAAAATCGACTTAAGAGCACTGTTAACAGTTAAATAATATTCAAATTGATTATTAAACAAATATATATATATATAGTTAAATTTGAACATTGAAATAACTTTTTGAAAAAATAAGAAATGCTCTGGATATTACAACTCACGATAGTATGGACTCATTTCCGACTAATGGACCATCAACCACTTGTTAAAAGACAAAAAACTTGTGATATTTAGAAATTAGCCAAAAACTTGTCAAAAATTAGTCAGTACAAAATTAATTTCGACCAAAAGTGGACAAAAATGATAAAAATTGAACAAAAAGATCAAAATTGAAAATTATAAAAAGGGAGCTAAAATTGAAATCGATCATACTTACAATATCAATTGTGATATTTTCCCCTTATATATCTCCTATTAATTAATGAAATTATTTTGTGGATGCATAGTCTCCTATTAATTAATGAAATTATTTTGCGGATGCATGCATCCAACTTGAATTCCCTGTTTCATTTTCCATGTTCTATTGGTATTTCATAACATAATAAAACTATACCCTATAATTTATCATTAAACCCTTGGAGCAAGTATTGAATTTTGGTCATTGATTATGACACGTGACAAGATTTTAATATATGGAATAGTAGATGAAACATGGGAGTGTAATAGGTGATCTCATTTGGCATGCATCCGACTGTTATAATACTATTTTAACCAAGTGTTTATATTTTACGTACCCTCGTGGCTATGGCTTCTGTATTCATTCATTCATTCATGGAATTTTGATCCATGTCAACTGATCATGTTAAATTTGAGTCCTCGTGTCGACTTACTACTAATCAAGTTTGAGCTCGACTCGTTTTGTTGACAGCTACGGCTCTAGGGCTTCCACCATTGAGCCCTTTCGTGGAGAGGAATGCTTCAAATTTCGAAATGGCGTCAACTTCGCAGTGGCTGGGAGTACAGCTGAGGATTTTCTTTTTTATCTAGAAAAAGGAATCATAACTGCACCACTTCCTTCACTCAGTTTCCAATTCACTTTGCTTACCAATTATCTCAACTCCAGATATTCCACAACCACAGGTTTTAAGACAATTATATTATAATGCACTCTATAATTCAATGCTTGTTTCCAAATTTGTTTAATTTATAGTAACTTTTAAATTCTCACCGGTCATTTTTACTTAAAAATCTTCAATTTTTATAATTTCATAAAATAAGATTGAATAAGTTCTCTTACAAAGTTAGGAGACGAAATTGGTAAAAGAATATCATTTTGGAATGAATTCGAAGAAAAACTGGATGGTTTTGGAACGAAATTGAATATTTTAACTATTTTAGGATCTCTTCAAACAAAGTAAAAAAAATATGAGGCACCTAGCTTTACACATTTTTCATTTTGGACAATTTATTTCTTAGTTTTTTTTTTTTCAAAAGCATGGATGTTATATTACATAAGAGTTTTATAAAATTTTATGCACGAAAAAAAAAATTTGGTTAAGAAATAGTCAAAGGGTTTTTGAGCTTTTTCTAGAAACATAATTATATATATATAAATATAAATAAATAAAGTTTCTTGATTTTATATATATAAATATAACTAAATTCCATGGTATTATGTGTTTACAGAACGTGCAGAAAAGCTAAATCAATCATTGGTGATTGTGGGTGAGAGTGGATATAATGATTTTGGATTTTCTATTTACCAAGGGCGATCACCCATGGAGGTCTACACCTACGTGCCCTCTATAGTGCAAACAATTATCAATACCACCAGAGTAATAATTCTATTGACACTCTCTCTAATTTTCCTTTTAAAATAATTATTATATTATATTTATAATTATATAAATGTGTAATTAGTAATTTGAATTTTGAAGGGGGTGATCAACCTGGGTGCTACACAAATTGTTGTTCCTGGAAATTTCCCCCTGGGGTGTTTCCCCTGGGCCCTACTTGCTGAGGGTAGCAGTGATCCGACGTCGTACGATGAGTTAGGGTGTCTAAAGAGCATCAACAATTTGACTTCTTCTTTGAATCAACAATTACAACAAGATTTGGACTCTCTTAGGAATGAATTCCCAAACGTGGTCATACTCTATGCAGACTACTACAATGCTTTTCTTACACTTCTTCAACAACCATCAACTTTTGGTTAGCATACTTTTTTTTTAATCATGAACAAGTATATATTATTTTCAGAAATTTCTTTCTGTTTTTCTCTCTCACCTTCAAACTTCTTTACCAAAGCATTTTTTTTTTATCTCGTAACAAAAAAAGTTTTATTTTAGTTCCAATTTTTTTTATGTATTAATTAAGTCTCGTAACTATTTAGAGTGTCACTTGCAAAGCACGTGACATTATCCTTTGAAAATTAAAGATTTCGGCAATAATTGAGTCAAAATTAATCAATTAATGAATAAAATACAGTATTAAATTGAAACAAATAACTTTTTCGAAACTAATTTAAAAATTCGAATTAGTTGTTGAACGAACCAAATTCTTAACTCACTCATCTATGTAACACTTACTCCCTCCGTCCCAGGTAATGAGGGCCGGAAACCTTATGTTAACTATAAGGTCTTCGGCCCTCATTACCTGGGACGGAGGGAGTATAATAGTGAAATACAGGATCTCCAATGTCATGATGTCACTCATCTATGTAATTTCTTGAGCCCCAACTTTTGCGGAAACTTAGTGTACTCGGTTTGTCCAGATCCCAACGTCTATATACCTTGGGATGGAGTACATCTGACGCAGGAGGCTTATCATCGCATCTCCCAAATTCTCATCAATGATTTAAACATCACTTGTACTCTAAACAACGCTAAAGAAGTTGTACTCTAAACAATACTCTGTCAATCGATAAGATAATCATTGGCTTTTTAGTCGAGGATTATTATTCTATATAAAGTAAGTAATTGTAGTGGTGAGTCATGATGTGCAATGTATGGGTCGCTAAAAAAGGAAAAATGAATACATTTATAATAGACGATAAAAATGAGAAAATGAATAACTTATCAACGTAGGGGAAGTATTAATTAAAGATCACAACAACAATAAAACTACACTACAAAAAAAAATATTTTTCATCAACGGAATTTCTCAATGTAATTCAATCAATTGGTAATTATCAATGGATTGACAACAAAAATAACATTTTTCTTCTAGCAACGGAATGACAATTCATTTATTCTCAATTTTACCAACGAATTACGAAGTGAATCATTATATAAATTACCAACGTAATTATTAGCAACGGATTACTTATAGAATTATTTACCAATGGAATTGATTTTTCGTTGCTAAAAATTAATCAACCATCATTTTACCAACAAAAATTTACCAACGAATTCCGTTGGTAAACCAATTCCATTGGTAAAAAATATATTTTTTGTAGTGCTACTCATCTTATTTAAATTTAATTTCTAGCACAACATATACATAGCTGGTACTTAGAAATTTTAGAAGACAGTCCGGTTAAAAAAACCGCTCTAGGAGTTTTTCAATTCAAGATTTAAAAAAGAGGTGAATTATCAATTAGGGATACCCAACATAATTTTTTTGGAATTTGATTTATTTTCTTCTTCATTGTATAAATAATACATAGTTGCACATGCATGTATCATTAGTTATATATATATATATATATATATATATTAATAAATAAAGCATATGTATAATTATATATATAGTTGATTATATAAAAAATTTATGTATAAAATTGCAGGTATAATTGTGGGAGATGTATGAAAAAAATTGTACTATTTGAGATTACAGACTTAGTTGCGTGAGAAATAATTACAAATTAGTGGCAATTGGTGAACAATTTAATTTGGATTACGTGTGGAACAATTGTCTAAGCAAAGTGGTGCTTCATATCTATCACATCCTGTTCTTTTGTTAATTACCATGCATGACACGCTATTCTCTAGAGATTTCCATCACAAACCTTTCATTCAATAATTGCAAATCTTTTCTTCTCGTGTACGCGGGATTTAAATTTGCGTTAATTAATACTCCCTCTACGACCGTCTCACATAAGAACTCACGTGAGACGGACAGAGAGTAATAATTTTCATAAAGAAAAGTGATAATAAATTAATAAAAAATGATAATATTATTTTATGAACATTTATAATATAAATAAAAAGTGATAATATTTTATAGCGAAAGTGATAACAAGGAAGTGATAACTATTTTTAAAAGTGAAAAATGCTCTCATGTGAGACGGTCTCACGCAAGACCTATCTATTATTCATTTTGGCATCTAATATTAATATATTTATTTTTCCTTTTTTAGAAGAGCTCCACATATGAATCAACACATTCCACTAATACAATTATCCATTATACATAAAAAAAATAATATTTTTAATTTACTTACAAAAAGTAAATAGATACATTAATAATAATGGACTAATGGAGTATATTATTTTAATGATAATAAATTTATATAATATTATCTTAAAAACATGTTTAATGAGTATATGATATTTTGATGTAAGTTAATAATAATAATAATAATAATAATAATAATAATAATAATAATAATAATAATAAGGCAAAAACTTGTGTGAGACCGTCTCATGTAAGCCCTTACATGAGACGGCCAAAAAGTGATAATCTTTATGAAGGAAAGTGATAATAAATTAATGAAAAGTGATAATGTTCTTTCATGAATAATTTATAGTATGAATAAAAAGTGATAACATTTTATAGCGAAAGTAATAATGATTTATAACGAAAGTGATAACTATTTTAAAAAGTGAAAAATGGTCTCACGTGAGATGATCTCACGCAAGACCTACCCTAATAGTAATAGTGCATTTGTCTAAACCGTAATAGAGTTTGAAGCGACTACATGAAATTTTTTTTTATCGGTAAATGTTAGTAGTTAGTAGTTAGTTCACCAAACACCCAAATACTTCAAGATTTCTTCAAGCCTTACTTTGTGAGTAGTCCAATGACCAGGTAAGCTAACCCACTTAGTTCTTCACGAGACTTAACTAAAGTCGTGCTCATTTTTTCATTGCAAAAACGACTTGTATAGGTCGGGAAATTGTCCTGGCCCAACATTAACATGGACTTCGTTGTACATATGGAATGGGTAGATGTTGTTGGCCCATGGGTCACAACAAATTACACCACAATCTGAAAATGAAATAACTATAAGGGGTTATTTTTTAAAAAAGAAAAATATAAATTTTATAAAATATGGACACGAGAATTACCCATCACAATGTAGTAAATAATGGATAAACATACAACTAATAATCAAACAATTATGCTCCAAGATCAAATTAACTCAACTACAATTAGGACAAATTCTCATCTACTGAAAACACCCAATCAGTCTTAAAAAATATTTTTCAAAAATCCAACTCTAAATACGAGCTTTAAGTTCTTTCATCACTTTGTCAATAGTAATTGTTTCATTTTAAAAGATCATGACAATTCTATTTTTCCAAAGTAACTTTACCACACATTCCCAAAAATAAATCAGAAAGTTCTTTTCTATATTTCTTCTAATAAGACTACTAAAATGTAGTAGGCTAATAGAAGAATGTGAATACACATCTACCTTTAAGTTATTCTATCCAAAGATGATAAGAAAAATAACATTAAAAGAACATAGACATTCACTTTCGGAAGGGTAATATTGTTCCAAATAAGAGTAAGTTCTTCCTTGATTTCTAAATTGGGGTAAAATGCAAAACATTTGAAATTAAAAATCCGATATAAAATAAGTATTCTCTCTATTTTTTTATCGGTAAATGTTAATTATTAGTGGTTAGAAGTTAGTTCACCAAGCACCCATACTCCAAGTCTCCTTATAACTCCCTACTCCAATTCGTTCCCAAAGGAAATCGAATTTGGGTCTTTCACTTAGTAAGGAGCTCAGTGGTCAGGTGAGCCCTCACCTGATTTGTATTCTCTCTATCTCATTTCAATATTTATATTTATTTTTTCCCTGAAAATTAAATAATACTCCCTCCATCCCATAGAAGTTGATATAATTTTTTTGGGCACGGAGATTAAGGAGTATAATAATTTAATGTAAAGTGGAATAAAGTGAAGTGAGAGAAATAATATTTAATGTGTAGTGGGTAGTTGTATTAGAGGTGATATGAATGTCTCTTTCTTTGCCTAAAACAATTAATTCAACACATTGTTTAGTATACTCTCACTCCTTTTAAAAAGATATACTGCTTCCTCCATTTTAGATATTTATGTTCATCTATACCGTCGCATAAATTAAAAAATACTCCTACTGTTTCTAAATATATAATGTAAGAAAAAGTAAGGGTAAATTTGTAATTATTAAGAATTATGAATAAAATGTAAAAAAGAAAATAAAGTTGTTAGGGATATTGAATAAAGTGAAAAAATTAAAAAGATGTATAATGTATTTTTTACTATTAATAGAAGTTGAATAAATATTTGAAACAACTCAAAATAAAAGGTGAGCATAAATATGTGGAATGAATGAGTAAGTATATATCATACAAATAGACATAATCAGTGTGTGAGAAACATAAGAATCACAAGCTGATGCTCATAGCATTAGCGGTGTATGTCAACCAAGTTTGGATGGAGAGAAACAACCAACTTTATGAACAAAAAATAAGAGGGATTATTTGCACGGTGGAGAGTACCATTGATGAGAGTGAAAATTTACGTTTTTTCGATCTCATAATGCACTATTTTTATTAGAATAAGGCCATATATTCATGTGAGATTGCGTGGTTTACGTATTTTGTATGATTATGGTGCTACTAAGGTATTTTGTTGTGTTTTGATGGAAAAAAATGATAAAAATGCAAAGTTGGAATGAATGGTGAACTTGTGCTACTTGTAAATAAATAAACATCCATTTTCCATAATTTTTCTGTGTTCGTGTGGAAGTCGAAACTGTCGTGTGAGATATGGTTGGAAAGCCACGGAAGAGAGGAACGCGTGCCCGCAAGAATCACCTTAATCGGAGTTTGAATGAAGAAGTTATGGCCAAAACTGTGAGACTGCGTAGTGATTGGCGAAATTTTCGAAACTCGTCAAATTTTGGCCACCGCATGCCACGTCATTAATTTGTTGGTGGAGAGTACTATATACCAAATAGTACACCTGTACTTAGACTAGGGGAAAACGTCGGCACAGGACCTAGACAGTAGTCGTTATATAGTATAATAGGGGACTTGGAAGAGACCCAGATATTTTGTTTTTCATGTATTGCAATGGCTCAAGCCATTTGTTACTGATGGGTTTAAAATATAATTTATCAATTTCGAGAAACATAAGAATCATGTGTTCCTTTTTTGAGTTGCTCGTGATCTCTTTTATTTTTCTTATGGGTGCATCCCTATGGCCTAATTAGGGTAAATAATTCAAAGGTAACTCTCCATTATGTGTTCCTTTTTTGAGTTGCTCGTGATCTCTTGATAAATTTCACTTTTTATTTTCATTCCTCATATATTAAATTTTATTATCCAAAAAAGAAAATATCTCATTAATCCTTAATCTTAAAAGTGTATCTTAATTATAAATTTATCACTCCATCTAACACACATAGAGTTAAAATAATTTTTTGTCCCATAATTATAGGAATTTTTTTATTCTATCCCAAAAAGATAAAAATTTTAATTTTATCCCATAATTCCTAACTTTGGCCAATTTTGATCCCAAAATAACTAAGATTAGAGTTTTTCGGTAGTTGAATCCAACATGGCACACGAGAGTTAACATGCACCAACAATTCTGACGATTCACCCCAGCTTGTATTTCCACGTCACATACTCACATATGCTGAAATTAAATGGGTAATTAATAAAACAAAGAAAAAATAATAATAATGAATATTTAATACTTTCATCTGTCGATTCTGTCCAATGAAAAATAATTAATCAATTAATAAACAGAATAATAAAAAAGGGGATTCAAACAGACGACGAACAGCGTCGCGGCGGTCACCATGCGGCAGCGTTCTACACCAACAGAGCCGCCTCCACCGCCATTGCAGCCGCCGCAGTATCACTGATAACTCGTCGTCGGTCGTCCAACACTCCTTCTTCGTCGCGCCGACCGTCAGATGCTTCCGCCGCCGCCGTAGTTGAATCCCCTATTCAGTTTGAAATTGGGCGTCTTGTATTCCATCTCATGAAATTATTAATTTTGCATTTGGTGATCAACTGTGGGTCATGATTTTGGCGAATTGAGAATTAGTGTGATTTGGGTATCTTGATAGGGTTCTTATTTGTTTTCTTATGTGCGTGTTTCTTGCTGGTGTTCTTCACATCTTCTTGATGGAATTGGGGCCTCAGGGGAAGGAATTCAGTGAATTCGACAACAGGATGTGGCCTTGCCATCTCATGAAATTAGGGCTTCTTGTATAGATCGTTCCATGAAATTATTGAATTATATTTTCATTTTGTTAATTGCATAACAAATATTTTATTTATTTTATATTTTAAATGGGGGTATTTACATTAATATTATTAGTTAAAACATTTAATATTAAAGTTAATGGTGATGTGGAAAAAATGAAAAATCAAAATAAAATGTATAGTAGATTTTGAGTTGGTAAAATGATTCTTTGATTGCCAAGTTGGAAGAAGCTATCGGAAAGCCCCAATTTGAGGCGTCACATGCCGTGCACATGCTATTCTGGCCATGAAGCCAATTTTCGGCGATTTTAGGACCAAAATTGACCAAAGTCAAGAGTTATGGGACGAAATTGAATTTTTTATTTTTTTTGGACATAATCAAAAATTTCCTATACTTATGGGACCAAAATTGATTTTAACTCAACACACATAACATATTTACAATTTATTTACTACCTAAGAATACTACAATACCATCCAAAAGTTAATAAAATTAATAAAAAAACAAAATTTCGTAAATTTCGTGTCTACAATAATAGTGCAATTTAACTTGAGACCGATGGAGTAATAATTTTGATAAAATTTAATTTTTTTCTTAATTTTTACTCTCACTGCTTTAGTCCTTTGACAAAACAAAATTCATAGAATTTTACAAGTCGTATAAATCATTACTAATCTCGTAAATTTTGCATAATGACTCAAATTTCTACTAAGGCAAATACGTGTGTGAATCACGTTGACACATAAATTTAATTTTCAACCATCTTTAATATATAAAAAATTACGATTTTCTCGTTATATATTCATTTTTAATATTCTCTCTGTCTCGATAATTTGTGCACATGTTCTTTATAAATTACAAAGGAGATATGCACAAATTACCAGGAGGAGGGAGTACATTATTATAAGTTGTCAATCAAAATGGGCGAATTTTGCACTTCATCAATATTGCAACTAATTATTAGGTGTGAATTCAATACACATGCACATGCAATTAATTGATAGAGGCTAGTTGATAACTACCCTAAGCCTGCCAAACCAGCTCAATTTATTAATTAACTTTGTGATGTTAAATCACATCCATAATTTTATCATTCTCATATCAAATGTGGATGAACCATCATGGATCCATTGCTCTTTTTTTCTTTACATTTTTCATAATTTTGTTCAATAATAATATTATTGCAAAAGTAGCTTCTGTAACCCAAGAAATAAAATGTCCGGTGCAATCCTTGTACCAACTAGGGGACTCCATCTCCGACACCGGCAACTCTGTCCGGATTTTTCCGTTCGCCGCCTCCCGCCGCCCTTTTGGGGAAACATTTCCGGGGTACCCCACCGGCCGTTGGTCCGATGGACGACTTATCATAGACTATATAGGTACATTATATCTCCTATTTATATGATACACTATTTGGTGCACATATTTGGTGTTATAATTTAACCTTATGTTTAGTATGTATTCTCTACCTCAACATTATTTCCTTAAGGTTTTTACTGTCGTCATAATTACATAATTCAATCAATCACGTGGCTCCTCACTAAAGTAAGTGATCCAAGTTCGATTTTCTTTGAAAACCAATTAGGAGAGGAGTTATAAGGAGGCTTGGAGAAAGGGGAAGTATGAGTACTTGGTAAACTAATTACTAACAACTAAACTTTGACGGATAAAAAAAAATAGCACTATAAAAAAAGTATTTTTTAGCAACCAAATTTACTAACGGAATTCAATCCCTTGGTAATTACCAATGGATTAGCAACAAAAATGACATTTTTGTTTTAGCGACGGAATGCCAACGGATTTATTCTCTATTTTAGCAACGGAATTCAATCCGTTGGTAATTACAAACGGATTACCAAGGGAATCATTATATAAATTACCAACTGAATTGATTTTTTGTTGCCAAAAATTTAGCAACCACCACTTTACCAACGGCCGTTGCTAATCCGTTGGTAAGCCAATTTAACAATGGAATTAAGATTTTTAGCAACGGAATATTCCGTCGCTAAAAAATAGTTTTTTTTGTAGTGTAGATAATTCAATCGAATAATTAGCACCAAATTTTAATTTTTCGTCGTGAACTTTTTTGAAGAAAATTTTATTTTTGTCAACGAAAAACAAAATATATGTGGGAAATCAAGTTAGTTATGCTCCTGCAGCATCTAAGTGTGGCAACGAACATTTTTCATCGCTAATAGACTTTAGTGATGAAAAAAAATTCATAGATATTCCTCCGTTTTCTTGTAGTGAATACAATACTGCTAGCTATTTTATTCTCGTGGTTTATGGCTTAGTGATGATCAAGACTGAACTCGACTCGTGTTATCGACAGCTGCGGCTCTAGGGCTTCCAGTGTTGAAGCCTTACTTGGAGAAGAATGCATCAGCAGATTCAGAGAATGGAATCAACTTTGCAGTGGCAGCAAGTACAGCTCAAAATGTTTCATTTTTCCTAAAAAAGGGAATCATTACTTTGCCACTGCCTTCACTCAGTGTTCAACTCACTTGGTTTACCAAATATCTCAACTCCATGTATTCCACACCCACAGGTTTTAACACAAACATATAATTTTTTTTTTTAAATACAGAAACCGAAATATATGTTACCTACTGGAAAGATTTTCTTTTTATTAATTCTTGACCTAAAATTATGAAATCACTCAAAATAATTTAATAATTATTCATTTAAAATTTCATATATTAAACATTTCTTTTAACATAATATTTTATAAGACAAATCTCTTGTGATACCGTAAATTCGCGAGTCAGATCGACCCGTTATTAAAGTATGCTTGCTATATAGATAAAGTTTGTTAATTTGGTGTTAAAATATATTTTTTTAAAATATATTGATAAATAATAAATTAAAGTATGTTTTTAAAGTGTTATTATATGATTTACTATAAATAGGGGTGATCACGGTGCGGTTTGGATTGTTTTTCGACAAAATTTAAATTGTCTTGCTATAGGCGGTTCAGTTTTATGTTTAATTTTAAACCACGATTTTTCCACTATAATTTATTATACGGTTTTTTGCGGTTTGGCGGTCGGTGTTGGCGGTTTAGCGGTTTTTCTAATAACATGGTGTATAACAATACAAATAACATAAAACCTATAGATAAATGTTATTTTAGTAGCTCATAATGATAATTACATGATATATTATTCTACAATAGTCTAAAAAAATAATTTTCTAATAGTAATAACTTGTTTGCTATTTTATACTTATAATATCTCATTCTAATTACAAATTGAAATGTCACTATATATTTGAAAGATAGATTATCATGAATGTTTTTTAAAATCATCACTATTTGTTAGAAAATTTGACAATTATAAAATTTACAAAGAATACCTATTTAAAGAGTATAACAAGTTGAGATTCTAAAATTTAAATAAGTTTAAATCACATACACATTTGTACATATACATGTAAATATATGGATTATATATAAGGCGGTGCAGTGCGGTGCAATTTTAAGAAAAAATCGAAATTGCACCGTTATGGCGGTTCGATTTTGTCTAATATAAATAAATCGCGATTTACACAAAGATATCATTAGTGGCGGTGCAATTCGGTGCGGCTCGGACGGTTTGAGCGGTTTTAAAAATTTTATGCTCACCCCTAACTACAAATATACTTTAACTATAAATTAACATATTTTACTTATATAGCAAGCATAGTTTTACGACAGGTCAACCCGTCTCACTATCCGTCTCACATAAGCCCGTCTCACAAGAGAGTCCCTCATTTTATAATTCATAATTAAAATAACATGTTAATTATTAACAAAAAAAATTTATACAGTTACATATTATACTCCCTCCGTCCCGGGCAAAGAGGTGTATTTCCTTTTTGCACGTATATTAAGGAGTATTATTATTCTATGTAAAGTGGGTAGGTGTATTAGAGAGATGTGATGGGTAGTGGTGGACCATTGGTGGACCCTTTTTACTAAAAGAGGAAAATGATGCAATTTGCATGGGACGCCCAATATAGTAAAATGATGCTATTTTGGTGGGATGGAGGGAGTACTACATTTTGTGTGCTTTTTTGAATGGATAATTTCATATTTTTTTCAGGTTTTAAATTGATAAAAAAGAAGTAAAAAACCAATGTAATTGATAATTAATAATTTTTCGATCTGTATTGAGTTAAAAAAAACTAGTGTATGTATGTATAAATTCCATTAATGGTACTATTTGTTTGCAGAAGGTGCAGAAAAACTAAGTAAATCATTGGTGTTTGTGGGTGAAAGTGGATATAATGACATTGGATTTTCTATTTTTGAACGACGATCGCCTCTGGAGGTCTACACTTACCTACCCTTTATAGTGCAACAAATTATTGATACCACCAGAGTAATTTACCCTCTCTTCCCCCCCCCCCCCCGACATTTTAGTGGAGTATTTAATATTGTCAGAGTCAGAATGAGAGAGGGACTACGGTATAACCGGATGTACCAATTGAATTGGTACACCCGGTGTCTCCAACCTTCTTAATTAATTCCTACTATTTCATTAATTAATGTTGTTTTTTTATTTTATTTTTAAATTTATTTTATTTAAATGACTATTATACCCTAAACCCTAGGGATAAATTATACCCTAAACCACAAGGGTAAAATTACAATTATACCCTAAACCATAAGGGTAAAATTACAATTATACCCTAAACCCTAGGGGATAAATTATAGGCGCCGGCTATTCGCACACACCGAATTACTCTATACACCCAGTTATATCTACACACACAAAAATTATATATACACACACTAATAAAAATACTAAATTGTCCTTATTGAAATACACCCAAATACTCAATTTCTCCCCTCCTACAACTCTCACATTTAACATAACATTAAACTATACACCCACTTCACATTTGAATCAAAAAAGAAAGAGAGAAAAAGAGGACCAACTCTCACTTCCAAGACCGATCTTCCATAGAACATCAACGATGGATAGAAGATGTAGTTGTGGGTAGCATGATATTTATTGTAGTTGAGGAAATCAATATGAATAGTTCTTAAAACGAGATAAATCGACGATGGATGAAGAGCAGTGTGGCTCGGCCCTGGTTCGTTGCGAAATTTGGGTCTGTTCGACCAACCATGGTTGATGGATTACTCAAACTTGTCGACCGTCGTTGGTCAAAAATATTAAAAAATTTCAACCATAGGTGGTCGATCAGGCTCCCAATTTTCGGCCGCCATTGGTCGAGCAAACCTTCAATTTTCGGCTGCCATTGGTCGAACAGGCCATAAATTTTCGGTCGTCATTGGTCGAAATTTTGTGATGTTTCCGATCCTGGTGGGTTGAATGTGCATCGTCGGAAAAAAATGCAAAAAATAACTTTTTTAATAGGTGTAAACACATAAATATACGTATCTTAATGTCCTTATGTGTTTCTTCTTCCAACATAATGCCCGTGTGAACAAATGTGATTGTTTAAAGGTGGGGAGAAAATCTAGGGTTTTAAGGATGTTGGAGGAAGAAGTGGTGTGTGTTTTATTTTAGGATTTTTGCTCAAAAGTTTTTATGTAAATGTGTTTGTGTGTGTATTTATAATTTTTTGTGAAATGTTAGTGTTGTAGTGTTTGGTGTGTGTATGTAGTATTTATTATTTTGGGTTTAATGTTGTAAATATGTATGGTATATGTCAAAAGGTTATTTTAGTAATTTAGTGTGTATATTTATTATTTCAAAATTAAAATGGGTGTATGGGAGTAATTCGGTGTGTGTGAATAACTGGCGCCTAAATTATACCCTAAACCACAAGGGTAAAATTATAATTATACCCTAAACCCTAGGGATAAATTATACCCTAAACCACAAGTGTAAAATTGCAATTGTATCCCTAAAATTAAATAAAAAATAAAATGCAACAGTTTAAAAGAAAAGGAAAACACACATTGAAGGTGAAAGGAAAGAGGTTGTACCAAAAATGGAGGTTGTATACAAGTCTTTATCAATGAATGATATTTATGTAGGTAAGAAATAAAATCTTTACCATGAAAAATATCAACTTCTTCGAAAGGTTTAGATTTTTTTATCATACCATACGCGTAATTATATAATACATGTATAGTTTTTAAATTCTTATTAAAATTATCATTCATTCATATTAAAAAAAAAAGCCAATTTTTTTATAAAGGTATGTAATGAAATTAGTGAAAATATTATTTTGAGACAAATTTAGAATAAAATTGAAAGGTTTTGAATGAAGATGAGTATCCTATTTATTTTGACACATTTTTTAATAAAAAGGCATGAAATGATTCATGTTTTAAAATCATAGGGGTATTTTTTTTTTCTTTTTTAATTAGTAATGATGATAGTTTGAAATTTGAAGGAAGTTATGAATATGGGTGCTACACAAGTTGTTGTTCCTGGGGCTTTTCCCCTTGGATGTTTCCCCTGGGCCCTACTTGCTAAGGGTAGCAATGATCCGACGTCGTACGATGAGCTAGGGTGCCTGAAGAGCATCAATAATTTGACAATTTCTCTGAATAAACAATTACAACAAGATTTGGATTCTCTTAGAAATGAATTCCCAAATGTGGTCATACTATATGCAGACTACTACAATGCTTTTCTATCACTTCTTCAACAGCCATCATCTTTTGGTTAGTATATTTTTCAAGAATTTTTTTTTTTATGCTAAATGTTTTTAAGAAAGTTTTTTTTTTAGGGCAAAACTTCTCTTTTTTCTTCTTTTTATGAGAAAATCATGAAATTAGTCACTTGACATATGATGTCTCAATAGTAATCTTTAAAGTTTTTTAATTTGATTAATTTTGGTCCTTTCAAGTTATTATTATTGCAAAATGAGACTGTAACTTTCAAGTTGTAACAATTTTGTTCTTTAATTTACTCTCGAATTATTGAGGGCCAATTAATTAAGAATCAAAATTGCTACTTTGAGAATCAAGTCTTATTTTGCAACAATAATAATAGTTAAGTGATCAAAATTGATGGAAAATTAAAATTAAAAATTACTACGAGGGAAGCGTGTTGCTTACATGACTAACTTTGCAATTTTTCAATAAAAATAATATGATGTCATGATGTGTGTTGTTGTACGTAGGATTCGATGGCGTTGTTTTGTTGAAACCCTGTTGTGGATCGGGAAAGTACAACATCTTTAGCTCGAAATTTTGTGGAAATTTAAAGTACTCAGTATGTCCAAATCCAAACGTCTATATACATTGGGATGGAATACATCTAACGCAGGAGGCTTATCGTCGCATGTCTGAAATTCTCATCAAAGATTTGAAAATCAGCTGTACTCTAAACTAGAATTATTAAGACTAAGTATTAAGAATAAAACTACTCATCCGATTTAAATTTCTGGCACAACATATACCTAAATTGGTACTTTGAATTTTTTGATGATTGTTAGTGATTCCAATTTTATACTCTCTTCGTCTTTCTACAAGTGTATCATTTGTTTTTTACGTATGGATTAAGGAGTACTATTATTAAATGTATAATGAGTGATTGTACCAATAGAGTGTGTGAGTTCACATTTTAGTTGTATTAATGAGGTGTGTAGATCTATATGTCTAGAACGGGAAATTAAATCTTTTGGGGCAGGTGCCTAAAACCGCAAAATGAGACCCACGTTGACAATTAAGAAAATTTACCTTATGAAAAACGTTGATCTTAGCTAATAAAAAAATAGTCACAACCGCATTCACACGGCTCTATGATAGTATAAAAATGATGAAGAAAAATAAATTGGTTGAAACGTTGCATTTTTCGAAAAAATTAGAATGAGTGTCATTTGTCAATATATGAACTTCTGAAAAGAAATCTACGTTAAAAGAACTAAAAATAGTCACGCCTAATATTAATTGTAGAGAAAAATGATTAGTTATATTTATTTGTAATACATAAATAACTTAATTGACATGATCATCGTTTTCAAATTTCAATTCAGGAAAATAATAATAATAATAATAATAACACCCAGGAACTGCAGCTTATAAGATACATTAAACAAAATGCTTAAGCACACTATTAAATAATGTTAAGCCTTCTACTACACAGAGCTCAGCTCATTCATATGTATATCATTACAAGAATAATGTGCTAGAAATCCCAATAATGCAATATCATCTTCAAGTTAGAGACTGCAATTTCTTTTCATAAAGCTTGGCTCTTCTCAAGGCATCCAAGGCCTCAGCTTGCTTGCCCGAACGTTTCAAATTCACCGCCTTCACTTTCTCGGCCTTTATTCGTTCCGACAGTTGCTCTCTCTCTGCATCAATCTCTTCATTGAGTTTGGCTGGCTCTGGTCTTTCTATGCCCTGAGATTTAGGTTGGGCATCTCCCAATCCGATGGATTGCAAAGCAGCTAACAGCTGAGGATCGAGGAAATCCTCAACATTAACATCATCCACTGGTCCAGTGTTCAACGAAGATCCAGAGGCTCCAGGAGCATCCATTTCTTGCAAACGCAATTCTATAGCTTTTGCCAATTCGAATTCAGCATCAGCTTCTGCTGTTTTACCTTCCCTTCTCAGCTTAAGTGCTTGTCGCTTGTGACCAAGTGACTCTTGCTGAAGTTTAAACTTTTCACGACTGGACAATGGAGGTTTGGAGACTGAACTAGGACTCGCCTCCTTGTCAACGGATGAGACATCAGAGGTTGAAGCATCACTGGAATTAGTAGTCGTCTGGGGTGTTTCCTCCATTTGCTTCTCCATGAGCTTTGCCTTCCGAAGCTCCTCCTTGGCTTCGGCCAATTTTCCGTCCCTTTTAAATGCAAGTGCCTTTCTCTTGTGAACCAAGATTTCTTGTTGGAGGGAACTAGAATGTGGTTGAGAGATGGTAGCTTTAGAAGTGTGCAATTCATGCGGCTTCTCATCTTTGGTTTGCTTTTCTGAATCCTTGGCTCTTATATCAGGTCGATACACCTGAAGAGGAGTTTTTGTATTTTGTGGAGAATCATTTGATGCAGCCACTATCATATTTTCTGGAAAATCTTCACTACGTGTATTTCTTGTATCGGGTTTCTTAAGGTCAAACTTGTCTTTGGCCAGCCTTTCTGAATCTTTGGCACTGATAACTGGTGGATCCACCTGAAGGGAAGGTTTTGTATTTTGTAGAGCATAAGTCCCTTTGTTATTTTCACTAAAATCTTCTCTTCGGGTAGGTTGTTCAAATTCATTCAATTGCGCTTCCAATGATCTTGCCTTTTCCAGCACTTCATCAGCCTCCTCAGCCTCTCCCTGGCGTCTCAGAGTAAGAGCTTTTCTTTTTAAGGTTAGCAGTTCTCTCTGGATTTCACTTTTACTTTTCATAGAGGTTCCAGCTTCAACATGAACAACTGTTTGAGCAATAGAAGAATTGTTTGCATAACTTTGCGATGTCGTTTTTTCTTTCAATGTCTTAGGTTCCTCTGCTTTTTCTTCATCCTCCCATCCCAAGTTCTTCAATAAAGATAAATAAGCTGGATCTTGCAGATCATGATCTGTTACTTCCTCTTCGTCTTCATCATCGTGAGTAGAGTGCATATTGAAACTCTGCCTGTTGCTAACAATAGGCTGTTTGACAGGGGGAGCTTTGTTCATATCTTCAAGCTGCTCCTCAAGAACCTTTGCCTTTCTCAATTCTTCATCCGATTCATCTATTTTACCTTCCCTTCTGAGAGTTAATGCTTTCTTTTTCAGGGCAATAAGCTCTTTCTGAATCACCAGTTTACTCTTTGGATTCGATTTAAGACCAACATCATTCACATTTGCAATGGTGGAAGATGATGTTTCTTCCACAGATTCTGAGACCTTACCTTTCTTCGGTACAACAGAACCTGCAACAGTCGAACCAGATTCATGAACATCAGAATTCTCAAGTTCTGCTTCAAGTAGTTTAGCCTTCTTTAAAAGTGCAAGTGCCCCCGCTGTATTCCCTGCCCTTTTCTGATTCAGAGCATCTCTTTTTAAAGATTGAATCTCAGATTTGTACGATTCTCTCTTTGAAGATGCCATCTGGTCATCAAAGTCCTCAGAAAGTGCAGTATCTTCTTCCCAACCTAATGATGTCAAAGCAGAAGATATTTCCGGATCATACATGTCCTCATCTGTGACTTCCAAATTACCATCTAGAGCATTATCATCAGCCATACCAATAAGGCGATTCAAATCAAAGTCGATATTAGAATTATATCTTCCTGAAATGTCATCATGTTCATCGGCATTCATACTATGCATCAGCGAAGAAAGCTCATCATCAGACTCATCAGATTCACCCAAAAGTTCCTCTTCCTCTATTTTCCTTTCAAGAATTTTTGCTTTCTTTAATTCTTCCTTGGCCTCAACAAGGTTCCCAGCTCGTTTCAGCTCAAGAGCCTTTTTCTTATGCGCAGTAACCTGAGATTTATCAGAGCTTACAGTGCGCTTCTCTTTATTAGGCTTCTGAGAAACTTCCCTGAGAAGTGAAGAAAGCTCACTCTCCACAGTCGCTGGCTTTTTTTCAGTATCATGGAGATCTAAATCCGACCATCCCAAATCTTTGAGTTCAGCAGAAAGATCATCCGATGCTTTACCCTTTTGAGCTTGTGGGTTGTTTTTTTTACTCAAAGACTTTAGGTCATATTTTATTTGCTGAGTATCATCCATGCTATTAGATGATAAAGCCCTTTTACGATTTTTCCTTAGAGATAACTTCAAAGCTCCAGCTTGCCTCTCGAGTTCTTTTCCTCTTTTAAAGGCTTTTAATGCTTCTTCAGATTTTCCTTCGGCCTTCAAAGTTTTGTAATTCTGTTTTTCAACCAAAGCTTGCTGACGCAAATCTTCAGGTGTAGCAGATACCTCTGTCAACATGTCAATAGGCTGATCGAGAGAGAGACTTCTGACTGTATCTCCACCTCCAACCAGAGTAGCTACCTCAGAATTGATTGAAGACGACGATGCACTGGCTTTCTCCGTGGAGATTTCGTGACCAAGAATCTCATTCAAAATCTCATCATCTTTTCTTGAAGCGTGCTTGGAGCCACCTGCAAAAGGCTCAATATAGTCAAATGAAAAGATGCATTTTTTATGTAATCCAATTTCTGTGATCTGAGAGTCTCAAATGAACTCAGGTTGACTATATTATCTCACCAGACAACACAAAAATTAGCTACTTCAAATCTTCAAATACCTGTTTTTCTTTCATCCGACGAAACTATTATGCAAAGGCATGATGAATAGACAGCAATATTATCAATCATTATTTTCAGTAATTGCAAAAAATATTACTCCTGAGTAAACTGATTATAACAAGTTGAAGACTAAATTTGATTTCTGAACAAATTTAAAGTTCAGAACAATATCTTAATGTACCTTTAGCAGATCTATTTTTATGTCCATATCGCATTTCATAGCGTGCTGCCTCTTCTAGCTTTTTGCAGGGTTCACAGATACGCACGGGTGAATCACCTTGTCCGCGTAACACCATCCTTTGCTGGGTACAGCTGCCGCAAAAAATCCCTCCACACCTTCGGCAATGATGCTGGAAACCCATTTGGATCATCAAAAGTTAACATGAGAATTTCACCAAATAGCACCTTTATAACCACATCAGGATTATCACCTTGTCCGCATAACTTTCCTTCTTTTACTGAATTTATCCCATTCACTTGAAAAATTTTTTTTTCTAGGATTGAGGAACGTAGTACGTAACAATAGTAGATCAAGCAATTCAATCTAAAGAGCAATAAATTAACAAAGAATATGTTCTCAATACATGATATCTCACATTAAAATGCCAAAAGACAAGCTGGGAACAAGCTCATCTAGAGCATATTATCTCTCTCTCTCTCTAAAGCTTGACTGTCCCTTATTCCTCCAGAAACAACCACTCTAACTACACCATGTCATCATTTCTGATAGTGCAGTTAAACCCTCTACATTATAATTCTAAAGACATCCAGGGTGAAGAGAACAAGTGAAATTAACACCAAATGATGATACCTTCACTCATCAAACTTTTACAGAACTATTACTGCCACAAGTGAAACAAAAGAAAAGCACTAATTACGACTCCATTTTCAGCACACCCAGAATCCTCAATCGGATAAACCTTGAGAATAATAACTCTAACCCAGAAAATAGCACTAGCTGATGATGCTTTCTTTAATAAGTCAATATCACAGCTTTCAATCATTGAAAAAAAAAAAGAATCATCTATATGTAAATAGATATAATTAAAACCAAGATAGCAAAATCACAACCCAAAATCAAGATCTGAAACGAATGAGATAATCAAAATAAAGAAATAAGGCGAATGAATAAACAGACCTTGCGATTGATGAAAGTAAACTGTGAAGAACATCCTTGGCAATGCGAGGCATCAACCACCCAATTATTCCCCCTGAGTGATGGCTTCGGCGGCAGCCCAATCTTCTCCAGCATCTTCTCTCCGTTTTCCCCTTTTTCTCTTCAATTCTATCTATCAATCTCCGATTGAGCTTCTGTAGTGATCGAAATCAATAGATTAAATTGAAGGAGAAGCGTTGAAGTCTTGAAGAAACTCTCTCTCTCTCTCTCTCTCTCTCTCTGAAGTTTCGCAGTAAGGAGCACCCGATCAGATACGGCGTTGCGTTGCCCACTTCTGCTCTGCAAATATTAGAAAATACAAAACTCCCTCTAATTAATTCCTGCAACAATTTCATACAAATGTCAAACTCTCAATCCAATTCTCAATTTTACACTTTTTTTCTTCAAATTTAAAACTAATTTTATTATTTTATACTCCTATTTTAAAATAACAAATTCAGGAGTTAATCTCTTATGCCGCTTTCACGCTGATATACTGTTATATGCATGGCAAAAATTTGTGTCTCTGGAAAAATCTATCTATTGTTAGGAATTTAAATTGCAAAGGACATGATATTCCTGATAACAAGAGCCTCACTCAATATATATTTAAGAGTATCAATATATATTTAAGACTATGACATTTTATTTTATTATATTTTAATTTATAAAGATATTATTTTTTATTAAAGAATGGTATTAATATTTGAATAAGAGAAAAAATATTAAAAATATATATAAAAATTTTTATACTAATATTAAAAAGTACAATTTTATGATGCCGTCACATCTAACTGCACACAAGTTTTATTCAAAATATAGAGTCTATTGAGTGCATTACAAGTCACAATTAACCATCTACACACTATAATTTAGACAATGATGGTGAGAATATATTTAAATATAAACACGAAGAGCTCACGGTATAAACATGTTCCTTTTAATCATACTAGCATGTAATAGCATGTAACCCGCATACTACGCGGAATTATGAGTATTTAGTTGATAAGAAAAATAATTTAAATTATATATATATATATATATATATACATATATTTTCTCATAATTTTTACAAATTATAAGACAAACCACTTACAAATTAAATTAAAGTTGTCATTTAAGCAAAGTATTTTTGTTTTGTTATTCCAAGTAACAATTGGAAGGTAAACAAAGTACTCTCTACTAATAATAAATTGATTTATGAAAATGGTCCACGTGAACCTTTTTTAAAAAATATAAAAGAAATGATGATTATCAAAAATTTAATTTTAAAAAAAACACATTTTAGAATATATAATTTGGGATATCAACATAATAAGATGCAGAATGAATGAGAGAGGCAAAAATGATACATAAAAGAGTAATATTTTTCTTATTTTCATAAGTATACTACATGAAGTATTTGGCATTAAAAGCTCAACTCAAATATAAGTATTAGACCGTTTGGCAAGTGCAAAATATTAGGAATTTTGGTAAAAAAAAAATTCTTTGATATCATAAATATATAAAAGTCATTTATAAGTTAGAGATGTTTAGTTTTATGAGGAAATCAAATAATATGAAGACGTGCATTATAAATCTCACCATATTGTGTATGTTTAATGTCATATACATCATGCAACCAAATCAATTACATTGTTCTTCACTTGAGTCTAGAAATTGTAAGCTAAAGAAAATGACAGATAAATCCAGTATTTGCATGAAGGAAAAAATTTCATTAATAATTGCATGATATTGAATACACAAGTGTATTTCTTCTTCTACTTAGAAGGGGATTTGATTACACTAATAAATCTGACACGTGCGAATCAATAATCAGTCTATCGCCTCCACTCCACTTACTAAGATCACTAAGGTGCTATAATCATAATTAGAAACCTAGTGCATGTATCATGGTTTTTTTTATAAAAAAAAAAAATTGTGAGAAATAAAAATAAATAGAATCTTAAGCAGAAAAATATGTTAAAAATAAAATGGAATCAAAATTAGATCAATATTTAATATCATCCAATTAATAATAAAAAATCAAAGTGCTACCGGCCTCACTCCAACATATAGATGATAAGAAAAGATAAAATATGTAAGAATGCAAATCAGAAAGAATATGTGAGAATATATCAATAGGATTGGTAAGAATAGAAAGTACATCATTAATTTAAAAATAAAAATTAGATACTACCCTGCAAGAATTAAAACCTGCAAGAATATTTGAGAATAAAAATGAGATCAATTATAAGAATAGATTATACCATTAAAAGCTAAAGTTAAGGTGGCCCTTTCCCCACTCAATTGACCGTTCTTCACTGCTAATCGCATTGGAGACTCAAGTCGATCATCATTCACGTCGAAGAGAAAGAGAAATTGGAGAAAAATAATAGATGATCCTAAAAGGTCATCATTCATATCCAAGAGAAAGAGAAATTGGAGAAAAATAATGGATGATCCCAAAAGGTAAATAGGTGTCATCAGTTATAGAAATGGAAGAATTAAGAATGGTTTAAATGTTAAAAGAAAATGTAAAAGAATTAAAAGTTCATAAAACAATCATTAAGTCGAATACATTATAGTAACGAACCATTTGAATGATTAAGTCTAAAACAACAATTAAAAAAATTAGAAAATTTTCCTAAAACAGCAATTAAGTCTAATAAATTATCGTAATAGTAGAGTTAAGAATGATTAAAAAAACCCCCAAAAGAATTAAAAATGACTAAAAAATAAAATCACTATTAAAATGATAGATAATCCTAAAGATACTAAAAAGATGACACATCATTTTGAAGACACTAAGAAGATGACACATGGCAAAACAAAACTCTCATTAAATCACTATTAGATGACAAATAATTCTAAAAACACTAAGAAGATCTAAAGACACTAAAAAGATGACACATCATCTTGAAGACACTAAGAAGATGACATATGGCAAAAAAAAAACTCATTAAATCACTATTAGAATGACAAATCATCCTAAAGACACTAAAGAGATGACACATTATTTCTTAAGACACTAAGAAAGAAAACTCATTAAATCACCATTAGAATGACAAATCATCCTAAAGACATTAAGGAGATGACACATCATTTCTTAAGACACAAAGAACATGTGGCAAAAGAAAACTCTTGTTTAGTTAAAAACACTAAGAAGGTCTGTGAGAACCAATATTTGATTCACCTTAAATTTGGTGAAGAAAATATTCACTATATATATAAGAGATACAACAGATACATGTTATGTACAAGGAAAGAATTAACTAAATATTTGATAGAAATATGTATACGTTAATAACACTATTAGCTAATCACGATGTTCACTAATCATGCTATTACCCCCCTCAAGCGAAGTGCAGGATTTTGCTGACACACGTAGCTTGGATCGGGCAGTTCAAACATCGGCCGAGGAAGGCTTTTGGTGAAAATATCTGCCAACTGTAATTGAGAGGGCACATATCTCATTTTCAGACGATGGCTAGACACAAGTTCCCGTACAAAGTGACAATCAATGTCAATATGTTTGGCATGCTTGTAAGCTATAGAATTTTGACTCAGGAACAAGGCATTTTTATTATCACACAACAAGATAGGCGTTGCTGATGGTATTATGCGTAGCTCACTTAGCAGTTGATCGTGCCAGACAACTTCTTGTGTTGCATTGACCAAGGCTCTATATTCTGATTCACAACTCGATCTAGCAATCGTTGGTTGCTTTTTTGCACTCCATGAAACTAAGGCATCGCCAAGAAATATTGCATAACCATAAGTTGACCATCGTGTTTCGACACAGTGAGCCCAGTCGGCATCAGAGTATGCTAGAATAGCAAGATCTTTAGAGTGGGAAAAAGTCAAACCATGATGGATGGTACCCGTAACATAGGGCAAGATGCGCTTAACAGCTGAGAGATGATCTTCGGTTAGATTTTGCAAGAATTGACTGACATGATTTTTCCAGATGAGGTAATTTGATGATGTAAGTCGAATTGTGATCATGTAAAGAAGTGTTGCAAGAGGGATAGTTTCGGTGGCCATGAGGGATACTGATGAAAAAATTGGAGAAATAGAGATAATGTGGAACTGTAATAGAATTTGAGAAAGAGAGATGATGTGGAACTGTGTGGTGAAGAGAAAAAAATAGGCGTATGTATTATAATTCCCAGGATTCTGCTAATACCATGTGAGAATCAATATTTGATTCACCTTAAATTTGGTGAAAAAAATATTCACTATATATAGGAGAGATACAACAGATACATGTTATGTACAAAGAAAGAATTAATTAAATATTTGATAGAAATCTATATACGTTAATGGCGCTGTTCACTAATCATACTATTAAGATCTAAAGACACTAAAAAGATGACACATCATCTTGAAGACACTAAGAAAATGACACATGGCAAAAAAAAACTCATTATATCACTATTAGAATGACAAATCATCCTAAAGACACTAAGGAGATGACACATCATTTCTTAAGACACTAAGAAAGAAAACTCATTAAATCACCATTAGAATGAGAAATCATCCTAAAGACACTAAGAAGATGACATATCATTTCTTAAGATACTAAGAAGATGACATGTGGCAAAAGAAAACACTTGTTTAGTTATATAAAGATATGAAATTGTAGTTAAAATTATGAAATGGTAGTTAAAATTTTCATATTTAAATTAAATTATGGAATGGTAGTTAAAATTTAAAGGTGGAATAGGTGCTCATTTAAAATCCATAGAGTTTATAAGATTTTAAGCTATTTAATTTCGAATTAATTAATGCACACCATTAAATTAAATTTTAAAATTTTGAAATTAAAATATAATTATAATTATATTCAAAATTTAATTTATAAACTTAGCTGTGTTCATCAAAATTAATTCACAGTTTTTTCTTTTTAAATAAACCTGGAAGAAATTGCTCTGCTTATTTTATTAATTAAATTTATTTTATTATAGAGATATTGTTAAAAGATTTAATTAATTATTAAAGGAATGCTTTCTTGAAATTTAGAAATAGACCTAGTGAGCTTTTCTGATTAAATAATATATAATTAGCATTTGTGGGCTAAGCCCAATAACTACCGTAGCATCTATTAATCTCATAAATCTACTAGAAATTAATCCACTTTCATAGTAATTATTTTGGGTATGGATCAAATGTTTATAATTCATCATTTTAGTTTGTTTTAATGTAATATTTTAATTTCTCTTTTTTTAGATTCACACAAAATAATTAATACTTTTATATGGGTTTATACCCAATATTAATATAATTATTAATTATATATTAAAATATTATATCTTTTAATTTAGGTATAAAAACTAAATAAAATTTTGTTCCGGAAGAAGGAAATATTTATTTTATGATTACAATATATAAAGATTTTTTAACAAACCCATCATAATTAATAGCCTATTTAAGATACAGATTAAGTATGCTTATATGAGCATATCCAAGAGACTTTTTAAAATATAAAATACTTAACTTTTGAAGAGGATGTTGACAAAAATGAGCTCCAACATACTTTCTATTTTAATATTTAAATTTATATAATCATTTTTACTTTTCAAATTTGAAGAGCCAAATCTACTCTTTAAACTTAAATTGCATTAAATTTATCTACTTATGGTGTGTTTTGGTTCAAATAAAATAATTTTTAATAAATTAAAAAAGAAAATATGTAATAAGTGTACATTGGAAATGAAAATGAAAATATAAAGAGTTTGTTGGAGTATAACAAAAATATGATTCTTTAAAATTAAAAGTTAAAAAAAAGAATAATTCATTTATTTGATCCCATCATTATTAAATGTATTAATGTTTATATGAATTTAACCCAACAACAATTATATTTCCATCTTGGTCGATCCATTATACTCAATATTTTATGACAATTTATAGTGGGCACCCTGTGTATCTAAAGATATGGTGTACCCATATACAAATATAAACAAAAATATATACAATTAAAAGTAAAAATGTATATAATTTAATTGTTAATTTTTTTAATGAAAATTTGTATATAATATTCAATAAAAAGTTATACACATATGAATGTTAATTTTTTTTAATAAAAATTTAATGTGAAAAAAGTATACAATTATTACAAAATACGTATAAAAAATAGAATAATATGTATACAAAATAAAATAAAAAGACATACACATATGGGTGCACCCTTTCACCCGGGTGCACCCAATATACACTCATATTTTATTTAAGAGAGGGACTAGGGTACAACCGGTTGTACCAATTGAATTGGTACAACCTTGGTCTCCACCATTCTTAATTAATTCTTGCTCTTTCATTACTGTTGTTTTTTATTTTTTATTTAATTTTTTTTATTTAAATGACTATTATACCCTAAACCCTAAACCCTAAGGGATAATTATACCCTAAACCACAAGGATAAAATTACAATTATACCCTAAACCCTAGGGGATAATTATACCCTAAACCACAAAGGTAAAATTACAATTATACCCTAAACCCTAAACCCTAGGGAATAATTATACCCTAAACCACAAGAGTAAAATTACAAGTATACCCTAGGGGATAATTATACCCTAAACCACAAGGGTAAAATTATAATTATACCCTAAACCACAAGGATAAAATTACAATTATACCCTAAACCCTAAACCCTAGGGGATAATTATACCCTAAACTACAAGGGTAAAATTACAATTATATCCCTAAAAAAACAGTAATGTACAACAATAATAAAAAAAAAACACACATTAAAGATAAAGGAATGAAGTTGTACAGGAAATTGTACTAGGTTGTATACTGGTCTTTGTCTTTATTTAATTACGAGATAATGGTGAAGTCAAACTTAATTAAGAAGTTGAATCTTCTTTTTGTTGACTCATTAATGCACTCATATTTCAAGACAGATTCGAAGCTTAATAAGACAATGGTCACTCTCCTAACAATGTTTTATTTCTAATTCTTTTAAACGATGATTTCAATGATGTTACCACCTTGAAATTTGTATGTTAGAACTTAATTATTAAACATTTAACCTAATTATCATTAATTAAAATAATAACAATAAATCTTTTTATAATTTTAGAAAAAACAGCTTGACAAAAATATCAATTCTAGGGGCATAATAAAGTATATTTTTCTTGTAATTTATGTTTTATTCTACTTATTATATAACTCTTATCATTCATATGATTTAGTATTAAGACTAATTATACTGTGTATCTTTGTGCACTTCAAGATAGGGTGCACCAACTTTAAAAATGTATACAAATATAAACAAAAATATATACAATTATGAACAAAAATATATAAAATTTAATTGTTAGCTTATTTAATGAAAAAATTGAGTGTAAAAAATACTACTCCCTCCGTCCCGGAGAAATTGACACATTTTTTTTGGGCACGGAGATTAAGAAGTATAATAAATTAATGTAAAGTGAAGTGAGAGAAATAATATTTAATGTGTAGTGGGTAGTTGTATTAGTGGTGAGTGTGATGTTTGTGTGGACCCATGTAAATAAATAAATAGTTTTTGTGTGGGTCCCATATCCTTAAAAAGGAAATATGTCAATTTCTGTGGGACAACCCAAAAAGGAAAGTGTGTCAATATCTTTGGGACGGAGGGAGTATACAATTATTATAAAACATGTATACACTATTAAATAAAAAGTTATACACATGTGGATGCTAATTTTTTTATTGAAAAACTTAGCGTGAAAAAAATATACAATTATTAACAAACACATATATAAAATAGAATAACATATATACAAAATAAAATAAAAAGTTATATACATATAGGTGCACCCTTGTATCCGGGTGCACCTAATATCAATTCTACTATTAATTTTATAGTACTATTGTAATTTTATCTTTATAATAATCTAAAATTAACTTCCCTCTTAAATCTGGCAAACAATTTGACAAATATTTGTGTGAGAATGAATTTAACTTAATGATACTAAAATTGAATTAATTATATGTGAAATAATTTAATTATTTATGAATAAATGGAAGTTTCGATGTGACTAAAAAGAAGAGAAAGCACAAATAATTAATTAATTCAATGTGCATGTTCTCAGCCGCATTTATCGCTGCAAATATTCTTTAGAAACATCCATTTTTATTCACTTCCGTCCAAACTTCATTTTTCAAGAATCCTTCACGACAAAGATTGTTGTACATCTCCACCCCCAATTATTTAAATTAAATATTGGGACTAAATTTTAAAAAATTCGTATTTTAAGGGTGTACCCACAAAAAAAAATAATAATAAAATAAAGTAAAATGGAGGAGATGCATTGTTTGGTTTATAAAGATTATAGTAATATTTCATAATAATTGGTGGAGATGTTGTGGTGTTTAGTAGCAAACTATTGATGAGTTCCTTTAAATTTCATATAAAATTTAAAATTTTAATTCATTTAAAAAATATTACCATGTACATCTTACAAGTAAATGTGCGAATCACGTTTCGAAAACTAGTTCATATAAATAGTGACATAAAAAATGATGGAATATATTGCATCTTGTATTTAAATTTTTGACGTATTCACCCTAGGCTTTGCTTAGATAGGTTGGATAGGTGGGATAGAATTTGAATTCGCATTGTCCGCAAGCACTTTGTAAACGTCTCAAATGAAATAACATTTACCAATTTCACTAAAAATGATAGAAAAAAAAAAGTAATAAAGAAAATACATTTGTTATTTGTGTGTGTGTGAGTGAGAGGAGAGGAGATGGATATATGTTCATACACAAATATAGTTTCATCACTTTATTTGCTAATTCATTATGCAGAGTAACAAAACTATAAATTAGGGTATTTCAATAAGCAAAATAAATTCAATTAATCATTAGCAAGAACAAAACATGGGCAATGATTTGCAGGTTCTTGGACACAAAACATTATTTCTAACAACACTCTCTGATTTTTTCTGCAACTTCCTACCTTCACTCTTATCTCTATCTGCACAAAATGAAGAACAGCCCCTTAATTCAACATTTTTTTTAACTAAAAAACCAACATTAATTTCATCCAACTTTACTAATGACTCAGATGACAGCTTCTCATGATTCAAAACTGAACACATTCTCATCTTCTCTTCTTTTGTTACAAATCTATGAACCTGTCCAAAAAAAAACATTTATTAACAAAAGACTAAAGAAAAGGGAACCACATTTAATGATTGAATAAACTAATCATACAAACATTACCTTCAAAAACACATCAATTGCTTCATAAACTTTATCATAGGACTCTCTTGGCAAACCAAGGGCTAATGCAAGAAACTTGCAGGGTCCGAGGTTCGGATCAGGCGCGACTTCAGCAAGATAAGAGTTCATCAACGACACGACTCTATTCAATCGTTGAACGAAGAACAGCTCTGTTCTTCGTTCGACTAGAAATGCTCTCAGCAACCTTAACACCATGTCCACATCATATGCACAAGTGTTCCTCTTAGGACTAGGAACTAGGAGATCATCCAATGTGGCTTCATCCAGCCGCGAACCAATCATTCTCTCCACCTTCTTCGCCCACCGTCTCCCCATCCTCAGAGCCGAGCATGCTCTGAGAACATCGCACAACGCTCGAAAGGGAAACATGCTGCCTTCATTGATGGAACACAGAGTGGTTATTACAACCTCAATCATTCTGCACTTATGTTGGGATGATACAAGGCTGGAAAACTTCCATTTCTGATAGTAATAACTTAAGAAAGAACAGATCATCACATGATCTAGCTTCTGTGCAATCATGCAACTCAACATTTGCTCAAACAGATCAATGGTCATGAATTCAAGATCATGAAGCCAGCTGATCATGGTCTGAAAACTATAACCACTGCTGCTGTTGGTGCTCACACGATCACTCGAAAACTGCGAATCAGAGCCGGAAAAGGCAAAAAGGAGGGACGACATGGAGAGCTTCTCGACAACAGCGTTCAAGATTCTTCGAACAATGCAGTTCGAAGAGCTCAGTTCTTGACACTGTCTTAAGCAATCGAGAAGCTCGGACCATGTCAAGAAGCCTCCGTTTTCAAAGTATTTCGTCGTCTCGTCTTCGTTGATCTCCAAGAACTCAGCAGCGGAGTGAAGTAGAACTACATCAGAAGGTGTAGTGCTACTCATGTGGATGATTCTGCCACCATTGTAGCAGAATCTAACAACCAGTTCGAATCCCTCTGCTCCACCTGGGAAATCATGGAGAATCACCTTCAGATTCATCCCTGTAAGACCTGATGATGATCTGAAGAACATCTTCCTTAATTTACCAGAAAAGGATGCAAGAATCTTCTGCACACATTGTGAAGCTGTTAACAACATTATCTTACAACATGGGCAGATTCAGATAATGAGAAAAGGATGAAATTGAGAAGCTTACTACCATGGAGACAGAGAAAGTTTCTTGGCCATTGACATCAACTTGAAGATCAGACAACATGTTTGAGGTCATGTGATGATGATCAAGATTAGATTGAATGAAGATGTTAGAGAGAGATGTGAATTATATGGTGGGGTGGGGGGAAGCTACTTGGCATTTTGAAATTTGATTAGTTGATTGAGCAGAGGGATTGTTTGTTAGTATGGGGACAATGCATGGGATTAGAAGAGATGTTCTACAAACAAATAACATATTAATTTGTTATAGAACACCAAAGAATTAAATCAGGAACACCTCGTCATTCCCTCAAAACCATCCATTAGATTAACATCTCTTCGACAATAACTTGACAATCCTATCACAGTTACTTATCACAGTTACTTGTCACGTTTGGGTCCAACTCTAGTTTTGGCCTCATTCTCCATATGTATGTATATATAAAGGAACATTGTACGGATCTTGTCCTTCCCAAAAAATTTTCCAGAAATAATACATGTAGTCTGCTTGACCTTTCCTTTATTACTTCACTCAAATCAATCAGCTCAGCTGTGTGATCATTCAATCTCATCACCATCTATCTATCTCATAATTGAGATTGATCTTCCTTCCTTTGTAGAAATAAACAAATTCTATTAAAATATATTCAAACTCAACACAACATAAAATATTAATTATACTCATATTTAATTATATACTATTAAAATCATATAATAAGGGAGATTATTTGTAACGTGGAAAAAGATGATTTATGTGGATTAATTAGTAAATTAACCACGTTATTAGTAAACCAACTTAAGTTCTTAACTAATCTTATTATGCTTAATTAGAGTCGAATTCGAGCAATTAAAGTTGTCACTACAACATGCCAACTATATAGATTTAAGAAAAAATCAGTATAAAAATAAAAACTATAAAATATAACCTCAAGAATCTCAATGATTGGACCGTTTGATGAATCTAATTTATCATCAACGAATCAATGGACCCTTTTTCTTTTCTTCTCCATTTTAGAAATAATAATGTATAGTATACTATATAATATTGAGCTATATATATATAATGCACATTATGAGTAGGTTTGAGGAAAATGAAAGAAGAAAAATTGAGAGTGAGAGTGATATGCTTCAAATCAAAGATGAGGTGGTTGGGGTTTGGAGAATCTATTGGTTAGTGAGTGTGTAATTGTTGATTTATTTTATTTTAAGGAATAGATTATGTGGAATTGACTACATGTTCAATCATCTTAATAATGAATTTAAATTTAAATTATATATTTGAAATTAATACTAGATCTTAACGTTAAATTATATATATTCTATAGTACAATAGATTATGAGCAAGGAGAAAAATATTACATGAACCAATATAATTGAATTTTTAACTTTTAAACGCTAAAACAGAGTAAAAATTAGGAATTTAAATTATATATTTGAAATTAATACTAGATCTTAACGTTAAATTATATATATTCTATAGTACAATAGATTATGAGCAAAGAGAAAAATATTACATGAACCAATATAATTGAATTTTTAACTTTTAAACGTTAAAACAGAGTAAAAATTAGGATGGAATTATTGCATCATTAAACGTTTCATTATTTTTTTTAAAAATGCAATAGAGTAGTAAATGTTTATGATAGATATTTAAAAAAAAAATTGTACTAACTTGAGAACTAGAAAATAAAATAAAATATTTAAAATTGCTAAGGGGCCCATGTGGCGAGCCCATTGTAAAAGCGGCCTATGTGGCGAGCCCATTGTAAAAGCCCATTTCCCCCTTCATATCGCTAAATCAAAATTAGGGCAATAATCTTCAGCTGTAGTGCCCAAACTTGAAAAACCAACAGTAAATTGTGTTTTCTTCTTCTTTTTTTTTTTTTTTTTTAATTCGAAATCCAGCGGAATACACAAATATTAGGGCAAGAATTTGACTGCGAAAGGTTAGTTTGTCTTTTCTCTTCAATTTCCGGCGGAGTTCACCGGACCGCCGGCAACGTTAATCTGGACATGGCTACTAATGGGAGCAAAGCTGGAGACCCAGCAGCTCCGCCACACGAACTGAATGTGTGGAAATTTGCGGAGTCTAGAGCGGCGGAGCTTGAGTGCCTTCACTCCATTGTTTCTGGGCGTCTGGATAACAATTTCCAGTCACAAAGGAACAAGAGGAGGAGAACCACTGGACATGACAATCGCGTTGCGAAGAAGTTCAGAAAGAGAGCTGGACTTGGAGATATTGGCAAAACGGATTCGGTGAAAAAAGATGAAAAGAAAATTTCTCGTCGTGTTCGAAGGAATATTGAACTTAAGAAGAACCCTCCAAGTGGCTTCAGTACTTCAGGTGATGGAACTAAGAGGCTGAGAACACATGTATGGCATGCAAAACGGTTTACAATGGAGAAGCTGTGGGGATTCCATATTCCTCTTGGTCTTCATGGAAGGTAATTGATTTCATTAACTTATGTTGCATATGAGACAATTTTCATATTTCATATGAATGAAATTTTATTTTTATTTATCCTCAAAATTATTTTATGCCAAAGTTGATTAATGTGACTTCTAGGTGTATGACGACTTGGCTGAAATGAGTAGTTTAGATCTCTTATCACTGTCAATATCAATACAGTGTTTCCGTGCTAAATACGATAAATTATTACCCATAATACATGTTAATGCAGGGGAAGAGGATCCAGAGCTCTCTTGAAAAAATTAAAATGTGGAGTACTTGTTCATGATGCAAGTTATTATGGCTTTGTCCAGTTGGAGGGTCCACAGGCAGGCATCTCCTTTCCTTGTTTCTAAGTTTGTATTTGAACATTATCTTTTAATAATATAACTCATTCCATTATCTTCCTTTTTTTTTTAAAAAAAAAAATCTTTTATTCCGTTTATTCTTTCTTTGGTTGTGGTTTCAGTAATAAATGTTGGATAGTGACCACAGTTGATGACACTGTACCCCTTTGTGATGCTTTTTATGTCGATTTTAAATCCTGTTGTTTGTGTTTACAGGATACTTTAATGTCAGTTCTAAGTTCTGTGTTGGTGCCTCCTCCATCGGCAAGTTGTGGATTAGTTTTGCATGATAATCTTGCTGTCAAAGCTTTTGGAACTGCAATGGTGGGTGAAACCGTCTTTTGAGTTCCCAACAATTTGAGATTGCCCTGTTGGTAAGTATTCTAATTCTTGTCACATATGCAGCTACATCATGCTGGAAAACCCTATTTTACTCCCATAGCTCCCGTGACCTATATGTGGCGACCTCCGCAGCAGATCTCCACTAATGCGGAACAGCTTAGCACAGACTCCCTTGATGGAGAACAAAACATTGATGCCAGCATTTTTACCCACCAGCTCTTGGTTTGGATACATGCTTCTGCTTTTGAAGAAGCTCATGACGCATTGAGTTTTGCCTGTGAAAAAAATGTTGGTACTGAATGCTCTTAAAGTACATTGTATCTTTTTGTGATCATGTATCATTGTTTTCTGTCATGTCTTTTTTTTTTTTTTGGACTTAAATGTGAAATAGATTTCATGCATGAAGAATCTTTTTTAATTGCTTTCATGATGTAGTATAGATTTGGAGTTTCTGTATTGAACTTGAACACTGTGCTCTCAAGTTATGTTCTGGGCTATCTAATGCTATTTGGCATTCCTATTTTAATTGCCCCGTCCCCCTGTAATTTTGAAGCATATGTTTTTATTTCAGACAGATACTACTTGTTCAGCACATTTTGTTTCTCGGGAGGGCCAGCTTGCAAAATTGGAATTGATAGGATCAAAAGTATATCAATTGCTGCAGAAAGTATTGGTTCCGGCTAACCTGTGAGGGACTCAAAGCTGTAACTATATACTGACAAGTTGATTTTGTTCTCTAAAATGGCTGTTTTTGTATTGTTTGACTTCTCAGTAATTCAGAGAACTCTAGGCATCTGAATACATGCTCAGTGGATGAGCACGATGATCCTGGGGAATTCAAGAAGAAATTCATATTGGAGAATGGAAATTGGATTTCAACTTCTGCAGTTGTTTCCTTAGTTGTGAAGGACCCTCGTACATTGACTACGAAAGGGAATGTGATTGATCCTGATGATAAACCTCTTGGCTCGTTAGTTAATGAAGAATGTCAAAATAAAGAGCAACATGGTTTATCACTGCCAGAGCATGAAGCTGAAATATTTATTGAGCATGATGTTTTATGGGATGCCAGCAAAGAGGTAAGCCCTCCGGTGGAAGAAAGTGTTCTCTGTATGGAAAAGCATCATCAGCGGAAGGAGTTTATTTTCCTTGCTCATCGAAGCTCTGGTCTTCAAAATGCTTCTGTCAATGGAAAATACCCCAGATCATGTCCTATTTTACTATTAAAGAATGACAGTGTTGAAGAATCAATTCAAAGGTAATGAAGTTTATCCTTCAAAAAAATTAGTCCTACTTATGTTCATAGCAATCATGCTTCCAAAGTTGTATGTTAACTTTAAGATCCATTCGTAGATGACAGTTGTTCACGTTGTGAAACTTGTGTTTGTTATTTTATTTGGCCATTCTTATCACTGTGCGAGTCATGCTTTTTTGCTATTTCCTTTATTATAGATAGATTCTGATAAATTACTAAAACATATTTTATGCCTGCACAATTTTTTCTTTCCAAATTTCTTTAGGTGCTCCATTGTTCTCCCTTTAAGTTGGGTTAAAGCATTTTGGGACACTTTTCTCTCAAATGGTGCTCAAGCCATAGGCTTAAGAGAGAAACACTGGGTTGCTTGCGAGGTAAGTTGGAGTGTTCAGATTTCTATTGATGCATGTTAATCTTTTTAAGATTTTTAGAGATGCCTTTTTACCTTTGTGCAGATTGGCTTGCCATACTTTCCCATAGATTTTCCTGATTGTAAAGCATATTCCCATTTTATGGCTATGGAGGCACTTGCAGCTAATCATAAAGCAAAGGCTCTTCCTCCTTCAAAGAGGCCACTAGAAGTTCCTATACCACCTCCTTGGAATTCTCTTCACCGTAATTTTGAAAAAAGATTGAGTAAAGCTGGATTCTCTTGTAAGCAAACTGATGAACTTAGCATTCAAGATGAAAATAATAATGACATGGAGGAAAACTTTGGCTGTGGAGAATCTCATACCAAAAATTCTAATTGTCATAGTACTCTGTTCAAGGGTACTGTAGCAAGAACCTCCCTTGTGCTGAGTGATGACTTGAATAAAATCTCAGGAAATGATTTTCTTTTATTCCCTAGAATACCTGGCCAGAAGAATTGCTTGTATAGGTTAATGAAGGACAAAGAGTTTCCCAAACAAGACACTGCTGAATCTGAAGTGAGGCTTGGAAAAACACCGTGTTACCTCCGAGTTCTTCTGTGTGCTTTCAAGGAAGGCATGTTCGAACAAGGAGCAGTGGTCTGTGCACCCCTTTCTGCCGACATAATGATGTATACAGCCAGGTACTCCATCAATTACTTAATTTTTAATTCAGTTGTGTGCCATTCATCACTAACACAGTAGATTGATGTTTTAAATGGCAGCTCAGAATGTGAAGACCAACGGCTTCAAGTACCTCAATCTTCATTGAAATCATATTTCGTAAAGTTACCATCTGGTGAATGGGAACTACAAATGCCTGAGGATAAAGGTCTTTGTGAATCCCATAGGTGGCCAATAGGCTTTGTTACAACTGGTTTTATTCGAGGAAGGCAAGTTTGCCAACACTAATTTGGTTGAACCCCATGCCATTTTTCTATATGCTAGTTAGTTATATTCATGAAATCTCTTCTCCATTTTCCCCTTAGAAGTATGTTTTTTAGCTGACGTTTTACCCTTAAAACATGCAGCAAGAAGGCAATGGCAGGGGCTCTTTGTGAGGCAACCTTACTTTCTCAGCTTCGGGAGGAACAGTGGAAAGCGTCTCCTGTAAGGAGGAGAAGGAAGAAGATCTATGTGCTGGTTAGAAATCTGAGATCCACAGCCTATAGGCTTGCTCTTACTACCATTGTGCTTGAACAACAGGAAGAAGACGTCGATTTCATGTGATCTGTTGTCAACCCTTGCCATGCAATCTGTAAGTGATAATACATTCAGATTCATGCTTGATTGACATAACACTATATAATGAATGTCATAATCTTATCTATTATTCTGAATCAATCCTATTTCACCCCTACTTATCAGAATAGATAATTACCTTAAATTTTGGAGTTGTAAAAAGAATCACCTTCTTTAATGATTTGCTAAATAAGTTCAATGATAATAATTAATAATATCCCAGCCCCAGATTTCAGCAGTCAAGATTTTATTTTATGTGGAATATAATGATCAATTATCATAATATTGGAGTAATTTGATTCGTCCAAAACCTTCTATATAATCATGGGTTTTTTCCATATTACTACTACAACAGAATTCCGAAGATGGCTTTTAACAGCAGTTTTAAGAAATCGATTTTCTCTGTTGTGCTATCATTGTACCTATTTTGTTGTGTTAAAGCTGTTGTTAAAAGAGTTGACATTCATGTCTTCAGTGATCTCCCTCCGAATGCCACCCCTCTGTTGCTTCACTGTGAATCCAAATTCAAAGACAACGATCTTGGAAATCAAACGCTATCTTCCGGCCAGAATTTCAGCTGGAATTTCAACTCCGACGATGATAAACCCACCGTATACATATGTTATTTCACGTGGGGAGCGAAGAAAACTATGCTCAACGCCTTCATTTCGAGCTGGCGAGATAGTCGCCACATTTTCAACTATGTGGTCAAGCAAGATGGGGTATATGTGAACTATGATCAAGATGATCATGAAGCAAATTTGACCAAGATTAGGAATTGGTAATCAATTTAGGGTTTATATTTATGTATCCATTGACTAATTAAAGTCAAAATCTTTTTGTTTATGTGTCATTGTTTGATCATTATCCCTATCAATTCAATCTTAGTATAAGATTGATTGCTGAAGTCAACAAGCTGTATTCTGTCTAATAAAAGTCAACTAAAATTCCTTTCACATAAAGCTATTTTTATTATCTTACTCATCAGATAGCAATATATATTTTAAAAAAATGGAGATAGAAATTAAACTCATAATAAGACTTTATTATTCAAAACGAACTACAATGGAAAGCAATTCAGCATAACAATTAGCAAGTTGACTTTAACCTGAATTAGGATGTTATATACTAATGTTACGGCTCGGATTCTCTGTGTCATTTGGTACACCATCTTCTGTGTCATACCGTTAAATAGTTGACACATATAAGAGAGAAATTATACCCTAATCCTTAAACCCTAAAGACAATGGTTGGATTTATTTCCCCATCTAACGTGTTAATCACTTAACGTGTGGCACATAAAATGATACACCAAAATGGAGCTTGCTTTCTTCCTGAGATATATTTTTATTTTAAAATGAGTTTTAATTAATTGAGTGAAATTTTTAGTCAACTCTATGTTATAATTTTTTATTCTTTATTTTACTGAAAGTAGGTACTTATTTTAGATAAGACCTGAATTTCTTACTGAGGTATAGTAATAAAATATTCAATATTAACTTTAAAACATAACCAGATTATAACAATTATATATATATATATATATATATATATATATATATATATATATATATATATATATATATATATATATATATATATATATATATATATATAAACAGGTAATGCCCACAAGAAAATTGCCTTAGATATATAGTAATTAATTAAGTTTCAAGGTCTGATACTAATTACATAGACATTAATATATTTATATAAATTTTAAAAAATTTATTCGAGTAAAGCATGATTTGGGCTGATGATGACAACAAATATATGATCTTGACTTTTTAAAATTTCTTCTAATATTTATATTTTATTCCCTATGACTCAATATCATCTAAGTCATACAATAATTTTATTCCCTATGATGTTAATATGTAGGGACCATATTGAAAAACAAATAAAAGGGGTTCTGTCTTTGTCTTTGGTTCTGCAAAGGGTCAACATTAAACCTTAGATAGGATATATGCTACAAAAATAAAAAGCAAAAAAAGATAGTATTGTGTGATCCACATGTAATTAATGCCTTTAATATTTGACCTTATCAATATCATCTTTATAATTACATAGTCAAAACTCATAGGTATCATCTTAATTTTAACATCATCATAAATTGTTTTAGACATGTATATATATTGAATATTAAAAAAAAAACATATAACAATTCAAAAGATAAAGAAGCATCGTTAATTTCTTCATGCTCGTTCCAAGTTCGAAATACCATTTGTACAAATAAGAATTCCCTTCGTTACATGATTTCTTCTTCATATAGATAGATATAGGATCTATGGGGCAATTACTTAGAAGTACCCTAATATCATCATACTTACGTGCATTATTAGCCACTCGGATTGAAGAGCGGGTACTAATATTGTGGATTCGTGATTCATATAGTATAAATATGTGTGTGCATGTGTGTATAGTATATGAGAGAGAAGGGTATCAAGAACATGATATTTGATCCAAAGTGCAAACTTCTAAATTAGGCTTATGTGGTGCAAAAGCAACATTAATAATTGTGGGTGTGAAATGAAGTTGAAGACATTTCTTTAGTACTTAAATTGGTAAAAATTTATGCAAAATATTCATCATACTGCAAAGGACAACATGGAAATTCCCATAGTTTTAGAACTTCCTCTCATGGTAAAAAGTAAGTATTTTTAACAACATGCATCAGAATTTTAACTCTAAACTTAAAGAGGGTGTGGGGTGGGGTGGTATGGGGGGTTACACTTTATAACATGTTCATGAATCTGGGACTAACAGTGCATCCCAAATCATGTCCATGTCCAAAGAAGGCAATCTGCTTAACTGGACAGCATCAGCTTCTGATATACTCATAATCCCTTCAGAGTTTTTCTTGATCTGATCAAGAATTAGTGATTCTGATCCAACTTTGTTCTCCACTTTTGAATCCTCATGATGATGATCATCCACTGCTACTTGTGATGATGATCTTGAATCCACCTTTTGACCACCCACCCCTTGTGAGATTGCTTTCAACTTGGCTTCAAGAAGTGCCACAGTGTTGTTGCTCATCGAACTCGCTTTGATCTTGTGCTTAAGATCCGGGAAGTTCAGCTGTGCATAGTCGCCCCTTAGAACATAAGCGGCCGTGTCATAAGCAAATGCTGCTTCTTCTGCTGTGTCGAAGGTTCCCAGCCAAACTCTTGTCCGGTTTCTTGGTAACCGTATTTCCGCCACCCATTTGCCCCAGTGTCTTTGCCTCACACCCCTGAAGAGCTTCCCTTGTGATGATGCCGAAGAAGGCTTTTGAGGCGATGACGATTTTCGGGTCGAATACTTCATTGGTTGAGTCTTGGTTGTTGTGAGCCAGTAGTCACTGAACCCTTTTGTGGAATAGGTGGACAGATCTTGATTCATTTTCAGCCATTTTGATGATGAATCCATTTGGTTATTCATTGGGGAGAACAAAGAGCTTTCACAAGGATTGCGTTTGCGAAAAGACTCTTCTGCCCTCATCAATATGGATGGATCCTGTGAAAACAAGCCTATATTTGGGAATCTTGAGTTAAAGGGTGGTGATAAGGGGGTGACTCCATTTGAAGATGGGAAAGATTCAAGAAAATTTAATGGAACATAGCCCCCTCCAACATGATCATGATTATCAAGGAAAGAATGTGCATGAAGTTTCCTAGCAATAGTTTCTTTAGAAAATTCCGACAAGTGAACATGCGACATGGTATCAGAACCAAAACCAGAACCAGAACCAACCTCGTTTACCGGAGAACTAGACTCAGAACTCGAGAACAAGTCCTCCAACGACGGTGACGACTTGAAAACGACATCGTTCGGATGCTCAAATAGCCTCGATCCAGCTGCAGCTCCAATCTCCACTAAGCAAGATGGGAACTCTTGCATGAAGGGTTCCATTTTAGGTAATTTACTATCCATGTAGTAGTATTCTAGAGAGAGAGTATAGAAGAGAGAAAGAGAGGGGAAGTGCAAGAAATGATACAATTTTGTGGCCACAATGGTATATATACTAAACATTTTGTCACTAAACTAAGTTGTCAAGAATTAATTAAATTAATAAATTAAGAAAAAGAGACCCCACATGAGAAGCTATTAGGTATTCAGTTATTCAGAAATTCGTGCCCTCCAATCCCAATTTGACAAGCCAATCAGGGCATCACAGGTGTCACCTTGTCTTCCTGGTTTTTGGGATTATTAATTAGTGAAAATGTACATATTCTTCCATGACAGTGACATAATTAACTACAGATTAACTTTTAATATATATTTTTTTTTAATGTTTTCAAATGAACATCATCATATGATTTAACTATTAGCCACATGATCCCATTATCCCTTTTACTTTTGTTATGAGAGGAAAGTGAATATGATTTGAGTTGTTAGTTAAAATAACACTCTCTGTTAATTAGGACAGAGAAAGGGGTTTAAATTAATGATCTACTAATTGTAGTTATTAGGCTCATTTTTTTATTCTTATATCTTAATGAAAACTGTGGTCCATATATCCAATGATTGGCTCTGGTTACATGTATTAATAGAGAAAGGCCACATAGAATTTAGTTAACATTATCATCAAATTAAACATCATTATAAACCAACAATTAAAGTGTCCTGGCGGTTGAAGATTAATAGTTCACGAATTCAAATTCTTGTAGATGATTTAAACAAAAAAAAAAGTCAATATACCCCAAGAAAAAAAATGCAATTTTATTGGAGTTCTGTATCTATTTACTTTATTCGAAAATGTCCCAACAATATAGGTAGGACATTCATTTACGTCACAAACTTTTCAGTTTTGCTCCAATTTCATCCCATAACTTTGTAAAATTACCGATTCAGTCTCATCCAATGAAATTAGAAAAATTAAACATTTTTAAGTAAAATTAATCATTTTTGTGAGAATTAAAAAGTTATGAGACTATTTATGATAAATTAAGTTTTTTTAGACTATTTTGAATAAAATAAATTTGTATGGGACGATTTTAATGTTAAACTCATCTTATTCTGTTAGTTATGAATCACATAAATTCGATCAGTCGTTAGGAATAGGGCTGGGGAAAAATACCGAAATTTCAGTATACCGCCCTTACCATAACGAAAAATACCGATTTTACCGAAATTTTAGGTATGCCGAAATTTTTGGTAAGGTATGATACCGTATTGAAAATTTTGGTACGATAAAGGTATATAAATGATCAATACCGCGGTATTTTGGTATATGCCGAAATACCATAAAATATTCAATTTTTGAGTAATATGATACGATATTACCATATTAGATGATACATACAATTATAATTATTATTTATGTATTATAATGTTTAATTAAATTATATATATACACTATTTTATTAAAGATTAAATCTAAAATCCTACGGTATATTTCTTCATAATTATAAATTATTGATAAAGTTCATTGACTAATTTCATGATATTAGTACTTCTTTTTTAATTAAGTATTCTATCTTATATGAAAATTTAAAAGTGTTGATTTTAATATAAGTTTCATATATTTTTGTGTAGATCTCTTAGGTACTATTTATTTAATGACAAACACTTGTGTAAAACGAGTTTAGATATATTAATTATGTAAACTCGATTACTGTTTAGTACATAAAAAATTACTCTTTAGCACATAAATTATTACTTTTTAAATTAAAAATTACTCTTCAAATTCTTTTAAATCACGATGTATCGATTACTTTAAGTACATAAAAAATTACTTTTTAGAGATACGAATTATTACTCTATAGTGTAAAAATTATTACTCTTCAAAGAGTAATTTTTTATATATTAAAGAGTAATAAGGCTTACCTGTAAACCCAGTTTTCATGAGACTTACTCTTATTTAATTTGGTCGTTTGTAGATTGTCGTATAATTTTGAATTTGTTATTTATTAGAGTTTGTTTTATAGCTATCTTTCACTTTTCTAGTACATGTTTTTATTAGATTTATTGAATTTTAGATGTATAACGACATAACAAACTATCTAATAGGATGGTATATACCGATATTTTAGGTATGATATGGCATATCGAAATATTGGTAAGTAGAAGGTATACTATTTTCTTACACCGAAATATTGGTATACCGAACTAAGGTATACCGAAAGTTTAGGTAAGGTAACGGTATGATTTTTTATATACCGAAAATTTTGGTACGATATATGGTATGACCAAAAATCTTCGGTATATCATACCGCCCACCCCTAGTTAGGAAGCTATATGTATATAAAGTAATGTCTTTATTTGCAGAATTTTAATAGCTAAAGATTAATTTATCATTAAAGGAAATGGTATGATTTTTTTTTATCAGCTAATCCTAATTATAATCTCTAAGACAAGGGGAAGTGTCTAAGAGGTATAGTTTTTCTTTGCTTAATTCATAGGTATGATGAAATCATGGGTGTCTTTCTAATCAAATTGTAAGAAATTGGAAGAAAGTTATTGATGAATATGGTATTCATAATTTTGGCTGTTCTTCTGGCATCTACGTGTCCTTTGAGATGTGGCTAGAGACACTTTACCAACTCATGCATAATTAAACAACAAAACAATATGGGAAAATTTGTCCCAACCAATAGTATTATATAGTATTAATTAGGGTTTTAATTAATTTGAGGTAAAATTTTGGATCTATAATTTATAGAGTAAACAATATAATTTCCACCTCCAAATTTGAGCCACTAATTAATGATTAAAATATATACTTTTTTTTTTACTTGTACTATCAATATGTAGCACCATATCCTTCACTAGTCCATATTCACTTTCTTCATGAACTAAATTGAAGAGCTCTCCATCTATGGGGGATGAATGAGCATCTAAATATTGAGGGATAATTTTGTCTTTCAATTTCAAGAATATACTACTATACAAGTTATCTATACATTGGATTAAAAAATATATCTTGAATACAGATAATTAAGTATTTGTTTGAGAGGGATAAATGATAAAAATGTACTAATATACTATTCACTTATCAAGAAATTAAACCTCAAATTTTTTACATGTGATTATAAAATGAAATTTATTACCACTTACTTGTTTTTATTTTTTTTCTTCTTGCAACACTTGCTTAACACCATTTTACATTTTGTTAAATAATCACACCTTTTTATTAAAGTTTTTATCATTCTTTATTAAAAGTATTATTCCCTCCGTTCATTAAAAGATTATCATTTGCTTTTTGTGCATAGATTAAGAAGTATTCTTATTTTATGGGTAGTGGTAGTTATATTAGTAATAAATGATGGATCATATGTGGGACATTTTACTAAAAGTGGAAAATGTCCCACCTTTGAATGAGACACCCTAACATTGTAAAATTGGAACTTTAGGTGGAACGGAGGGAGTATCACTTTTAATTTATACTACGAATTGTTCATGAAATAATTCATAATACCACACTATCACTTTTTATTAATTTAAATACTCATTTTTATAAAAATATTATCATTTCTTATCCGTCTCATGAAATTTTTCGCATGAGACAGTCTCACCCAAGTGTTTGCGTTCCTTCTTTCTTTCTTTCTTTTTATAAAATATGGTTTGCCTGCAAACTTCTTTCAAATAAAAAGTGCTCCAAATATAAACTTCATTAGCTGGCTATGAATCTATGATGTACAAAGTAATGCAAGAAGATATGTATATATACACAAGTCATGGGCTCAAAGGGTAATAAAATTACCATAATGCCCCACTTGAAGGTGATCTTACAAGGAAGAGACAAGAGACAAAGATTCCAATCACCAATGGTCACTTTGTCAGTTCATCAACTTAAATTAATAAAAACATCAATTAGTTAATAGACTTAGGTGCTTATCTAAAGGGAAGTAGCACATGGTGTTGCCAAGCTAAATCTGTTTTAACTTAGCCATATTATTGAACCACAAGTTGGTCATCAAAGTTGCTTTTCCTTTTATTTATCTTTCCATCTATCATATGCTACTTTATTCTCTGCCTCAATTTTGGACTTTAAGGACAACACAACACATTAGAATAAACCAAGATCCTTGTAATAATTAAAAAAATAAGTTACCCCTTCACTTGCATGCTTTCAAATTAATTTTTAGGTTTAGAGAAGAAATCAATTAGGGTTACTCGATCGGGATATTAATTTACAGTCGTTTTTGCGTCTCTTTTCTTTTATTCGATTTAAAGTTTTTGAGTTTAATACGCATGATTATATAGTATGTTGCACGTACTGGTCTAACGTTAACGATGAAAGGAAGATGTGCAATAATTCATGAAGTGTAAGTGTGCAAGATGACAATAAGGGTGGAATATGCTGCAGTTATAGTGCTCATTTTAGTTCCTTTTTACAAAATTCTCAGATGGGAAGATAACAACTTTTATTGCCATCTTCAATCCTTTACTTCTATAAGTTGTTAAACCTTTGAATATCCATCACACAAAAAACAAATATTCTTTGACTATTTTATAATATACTTATTCTTCAGTAATCATAAACTTTCAAATTGACTTCTGATGTGATATTGTATTAGTTGAATTAGATGCATAGAGTTTAAAATTCCCATATAATCAATAAATTTAATTTTTTTGAAATAGTTTCATGCCTTTATTATCTTACAAATATGGTCATTTTTACTTAAAAATGTTCAATTTATCTAATTCAATGGGATGTGATCGAATTTGTGCCTTTATAAAGTTATGGGACGAAATTGGTAAAAATAGTACTCGATCCCTCTATCCGTTTCTAAGGTATCCATTTTACTATTTTAGGCATCCGTTTTAAAGGTATCCATTGTCCCTATTTAGTAAAAAAGTACACAATATAGCCCACTACTTTCCTCTAATACAACTACCCACTTTACATATAATAATAATACTCCTTAATCCGCGTGCAAAAAGCAAATGGATACCTTAAAATCGGACGGAGGGAGTATTATTTTAGAATGAAATTGGAGCAAAATTGAAAGATTTGGAACAAAAATGAATGTCCCAACTATTTTAAAATATTTTTGAATAAAGTAAAGAAAATATGGGATAGTTTATGTTTAATTGTTAGCTCATGTATATTAAAGTTCATAATTAACTCGGGTGATCATGTACATACCAAATTTTAATTTGAAATTTTCTCTCTAATTTAATACTAAATTGGTAAAAATACATTGTTTTGGAGTGAAATCGGAGCAAAATTAAGTTACTTTACAGTATTCTAGCTACTTAATTTGAAATAAAAAAAAATCATGATTATGCATATCAACTTATCCTAGGAGCAAATTCTAGATTCTATTTGAATTTATATTGAACTTTTTTTGTATTTTTATCCTCACGAAGTAGAGTTTAAAATTTTTTTAAAAAAAGTAAATAAAAAAATCCTCACACATTTTTACTTAGTGGCATTCCCACAAAAATTTAAAAAATCAATTTAGTCTCACATATTTCAAAGTTATATCAAGTTAGTTCAATTTCACCGGATTTTGAGTTTTTTTTTCTTTAATTTTTCGTATTGTACAAATGTAATCTATATATGGAGTATGTGACTTTTCAACGTACAAATTAGTAATTATTTAAGTTAAAGTAAATTATTTTTTAGATTTATCTCAAATCTTAATACAGTATCGAATTAAGAGACTGTATGTAAGTTTACTATGATTATTATTAAAAACCCACCGGTAAGTCTGGTGCAACCACTTTAGCCTTTCTTAATTAAATTAAATTTTGATGTTTTTAACTTAAAAAAAAAAGTACATGTCACACCTTTTAATTTTAAAGGAATAAAACCCATAATATGTGGCAGTCCAATTCAATTTCCATATAATTAACTAGAGTGAGGCTTGCGTGCATTCGGGCACACTATGCGCCTTTAAAATTTAGTATTATAAATAAGAGTACATTATTTTGTTCTAAGGGTATACACTTTAATTAGTAAGAGTACACCATTTTATTTTAAAGGGTACACACTTTTTATTAATATTTTTTATTTTCCTTCAGAAAATAAAGGATACACATCTTTATACTAAAGGGTATACAATTTAACAAAAAATTCTAAAGAAACACAGAGTGTACCACGTGCACCGAGTACACACAAGCTTTTGCCCATTAACAATAGTGATAACACAAATGAAAGTTTTTTTTTTTAAAAAAAAATTATACATGGAAATATTTATTATTTGCATGAGAGCATTTTATATATTTTTAAATATATCACTTCTTATTAAAATTATTATTATTTTCATTAAAAATATTATCGAGTATTATTATGAATTGTTAATAAAATAATTCGAAACATTACTACTCCCTCCGTCCCACGTATTTTTACCCACTTTTCATTTTGGGGTGTCCCACGTATTTTTACCCATTCCATTTTTGGCAAAAATACATAATATTTTATTACATACTTTTTACAATCCCAACAACTTTAATTACTTTTTTACACTTTATTCATCATTCCCAATAACTTTATTCACTTTTTCTTTTTAAATTACTAATTTATCCCTACTTTCTCTTACATTATATATTAAAAAAATAAAACGTCTTAATCTCCGTGCCCGTACAAACGGGTAAAAATACCCGGGACGGAGGGAGTATTATTTTTCATTAATTCGAGTATTATTTTTTATTAAAGTATAATTATCTTTTATTCATGTCACGACAATCTTATAAAATAGTTTCACAAAAGTATTTTTTATATATAATTAATAAAAGGAGTGACATATACTTCATCTTTTAAATAAAAGAGTAATAAGGAATTTTTAAAATGTAATAAGGAGTATATATATATATATATATATATATATATATATATATATATATATATATATATATATATATATATATATATATATATATAATAAAAGGAAAGTTGAAAAGTGAGAAATGCATCCTTGTGGGATCTCCTTAGTCCAAACTATTCTTACTTTTATTGCACACCACTTGATCTTTGCTTTCTAGCAAAAAAACATGCACACAATTTTTATCTTCACAACCTTAAGAATCTATATCTATCTTTATTTGCCACCACCATTACATGAAGAATCAAATTCAACCTCTGTTTAATCATGAGAAGAGTAAAATTAACCATTTGAATAGTTTGTTGATATTAGTTTAGAGTATTGCATGGAATCGTTCCATATAAAACTGAATTCCAAAGTATTACACTTAAACATTTTACAATTTTGTGTTTTCTCACCTTATAAGGTATTCATAAAACTATTAGTCAAGTTCGATAGCATATTTTCTACTCAGTTCCATAGTTATCTTCATTACAACTATAGATGCAAAATTAAGAAAAAATATTTTTTAATTAAATTTATTAACTTTTAAGAATATTGTAGTGTTTTTAGATAAAGTATTTTTGTGTTAGGTATAGCTAATGATATTTTTTAAATTAAAATTACTTTTTGAGATTATTGGTTGACGTGCATAGTGTTTCCTATTGTAGGTTGTGACTGGTGAATATAAGTATAGGACAAATCGAAAACAAAAAGTGTGATAATAAATGTTGGATTGAGTGAATGTTTTATTTTATTTTTTTATTAAAAATTCATGTAAAAGTTTTTAAACAAATTTGGTAAATTCATTTAAAAGCCCATCTATTATTGACCTTTATGTAAACGATCCGCCACACAATAATTCATTTTATCAATTTTTTCATTTTATGTATTGATATTCGATTTGTAAACCTTTCTATTCGGAGGATAGAATTTATAATCTACTAACCGAAATCCCATTTTAAGTCAAAACTGTATGGACAGTATCATAGAACTAAGCTCTATTTATATTAAGAATTTAAAAATATTTTAAAATTGTGTGTTTGTGTATCAACACGTCATTCAGCAACTAACTACCCATAAATTAATAAGTCAAAATTATTTTAAGTAATCCTTATGATTTCATAATCAATTTTATTTCTTAAATCGAGAAAAGGGAAACTGATAAAAGACTAGTAGAGGAGAAAATGTATTAATTTTGTCACTTTTTAGTCCACATAAGCATCTTTAATTTTACAATAAATTAATGAATGTACACATGTTCATAAATTGCAATATACTTAGGTAACCAGCAAACTATGATTAAAAAAAATTATCATTTCCCGCAAAAGCTCAGTTGAACTTAAAACCCCCGTACCCCCCCCCCCCCCCCCCCCCCAAACCCCCTCCAACTCCTCATCATCATGTCCTCCACCAATTAAAAACCTAATTATGATTAAGACATTGTGCACTTTTGGGATTATTCTAATAAATCAAGATTAGAGTTGTCTAATTAATATTAGGGTGAAATGCTACAGTACCATTTAAATTTAAAATTTTCTTTTGGGCCCAAAATGACACAAATAACCTTGACTCGATAATACACAATTTGAATTGTTAAAAAAAGTCATTATCGAGTCAAGTACACAAATAACCTTAACTTGACACGACTTGAATTGTTAAAAAAATTATTATCGAGTCAAGTATTTTATAAAATACTTGACTCGATAATGATTTTTTTTAACAATTGAAATCGTGTCATTATTGAGTCAATGTTATTTGTATCATTTGGATATTTTTACACTTAACATTAAATTATGGGCAACCAAGAATATTATAAAAAATTGAAGGGCACTATCGTGCAATCCTTAATAATATTATCATTACGAGTTAGACAACTAAACATACAATAAAATGTGGTCCAAATTAGTCGCCAAATGTCAAAACAAAAGTTGGGTACAGGTGTGAAGAAATGCGAGAATTATTTTTTGTATTCTTTTTTTTTTTCTTTCTTTCTTTCAACTTTTTTAACTTTTTGTAATGAAAAGCTTCTATAAAAGATTAATCGCGAAATCAGCACTAATTAATTGCCTTTTTCTATATTAGAATTCTGAGTCAAATTAGGATGCATCTACCTGATTAGTGGAAATCGTTAGATTAAAAAATTGATTAATGACCATCTTTATATCAAATAATTAATTAAAATTTTGAAAATAAAAATATTACACATAATAACCCAAAATTTTTATTCACTGTTAGCAACATTCGTTTAGAATTTTCTTTATATGATGTTTGATTAAGGTTTTGGTTAGCTTTTAGTTTTGAAAACTTAAAGAATACACATAGTGATACTCTATATATTTAGTTTTTTATTGGTTATATTTAATTTTTATGTGTGTAATTTTTTTGTTAAATATGTAAGATTGTATTAATTTATATTTATTTTAAAAGAGAGAGAGATAGAAAAAGAGAGGAGAAAGGAGAGATAAAAGAAAGAAATAAATTAAATAATACTCACTCCGTTCCATAAAACTTTTCACATTTTTCTCGTTTGTTTGTCTCACAAAACCTTTCACATCCTACTTTATGTAATAACTTCAAAAGTTACTTTAATTTCAAATTTATCACTTCTTTTTCACACACATCTCATTACTTTATACTTTTTTACTACCTAAAAATACTACAATACCCTCCAAAGTCAATAAAATTGGTTAAAAAGTGCAATTTTTCTTAAATAACGTGGAATAGTAAACATGAAAAGTATTATGGGACGTTGGTAGTATTAAATAAGGTAAAAATATAGTATTAAAAATATTGTACAGTATATGTTAAGGATTATAGGGTATCAAAGTGTATAAGGGGGTAGTTTTTGTATAGGTTTTGAAAAACATAACTTAAATTTCAAAAACCTAACGAAATTTCACCTTATAGTTGAAATTTTAATTTCACAATTTATATTATACCCCCATTTTGTGCAAAACTTTGTGAATCCTAGTATATTTGTAACTAAGTATGGAGGTATATAATGCATGAGATTAATCAAGTTTTTGAAGTTTATTGATAGTAATTATATGAATACAACAGTGGATAATTAATTAAGTTCGTCACACAAAAATAAGATCGGGAAAATAATTTTGTTGTATTTAATTTAGTTAAATCATGTTATTTCTATTCAAAATGTCATTTACTATGAATTCTTGCAAGAGTAAAAAAAAAAAAATTTAATTTTAAATAAATTAACAATAAAAATTAAAAGACCATGTAATAAACCTAAAAGGAAAAAAGGGGAGAAAAAAAAACATTTCTAATTACAAAATTAAAATAATTTAGAAGGTACTCCAAAATTATTTAATGCTGCAGCAGCAGCCATCTCCAACAACTCCATTATAAAAAGGCATTTTGTAATTAATCTTACTATTTAATTTAATTTCTTTTTTTTAATTGTCTCGCATGCTAAAGCCTAATAAATAATTTTTTTTTATCCAATTAATGTAGTAATTTATTGTACAAATCCTGCGTTGACAATTAAATACCCATTGAAAGAGTTGGTCAGGATGCAACTACTCACATTGTGTTCTTATTTAATCACTTAATTTGGAATCTCATTTTTCACTTTCATAAGTGTTTTTTATAAATTTTAACTAATTTTTTTATTTATCTAAATTAAATACTGATCTCTCTCTTTTTCTTTTTTCTTTTTTTAAAGAAAATAATACTTCATCCATATCCATAAGTAAACGCACCCTTACTATTTTATCCATTCTATAAACAAGTTCATACTTTAAAATAAGAAAATAACACATAATTCAACAATCACACAGATACTTTAATTTCAAAGTTGTCAATCTTTTACAATTCATGTAATTTATTTTATAATTTATTTAAATTTTAAAAATACAAAACTATCCATATAAACAAGTAAAAATACAATTTTCTCGAATTATGTAACTACAATAACTCTGAATTTCACAAGGAGAATATTATAATTGAGACTAAGAGAGTTGGAATGTGAAAAATAATACGTATGGCGTGATATTCTTTCAAGGGTATTAATATGATGGTGAATAAAATAACTAAAAGGGAATAATTAAATAATAAGTATAAAAATCTTCTTATATATTAAAACAAAATAAGTTTCCAAATTTAAATTTTACAAAATGTAAGTGGCAAGTATAGGTTCATTGATATTTATTATAGGCTAAATATAGTGTGCACCCGGGTGCACATGAAGCTTCGTGTGCACCCACGTACAAATATAAGCAAAAACATATACAATTATGAGTAAAAATGTATACAATTTAATTGTTAATTTTTTAATAAAAAATTGAATGTAAAAAAATATACAATTATTAAAATACATGTATACACTATTGAATAAAAATTTATACACATATGAATGCTTATTTTTTTAATGAAAAACTTAGTGTGAAAAAAGTATACAATTATTACAAAATACGTATACAAAAGAGAATAACATGTATACAAAATAGAATAAAAAGTTATACAAATATGGGTGCAAGGGTGCACTCGGGTGCACCTAATATACACTCTTTATTATATTTTACAAAATGTGAGGTGGCATGCATAAGTTTATTGAATATTTATTACCTTTTAAAAAATGTAAGATGTCTTATTATTATTAATTTTGGAGATTTATTGTTTTATAACTTATTTCTTTAGTATTTTTAATAAGTAAAATAAGTTTTTTAAAATAAAATCAAAATATGTGAGGTGTCAAGTGTATTTGATATTTATGATTATTTAACTCTCTATTTTATACAATTAAAAATTAATAAATTAAAATATAAATTAAGTAATATCAAATTTGAGATTCATAACTTTAATAAAACAATATATTATTAGAATTTATTATAAATAAATTTTAACTTATTTAATTTCATTTATATTAAAACAAAAATTTTAAGGAATAAGCTATAAAATGTTTCATAAAATACATGTTTTGCATAATAATAAAATTATGAATTATAAGAATGTTCTATAAAGTGTATTATTTGTTTATACAAAATGAATTTTATATTTGTAATATCATTTAAAATATTAAATATGTGAGGAAGGGAGATATATTATTTTGTAACTCATTTCTTTATTATTTTTAATAAGTAAAATAAGTTTCTTGACATAAAATTAAAATACGTGGAATGCCAAGCTTAGGTGTACTTGAAATTTATAATTTTCTCTTAATTTAATAAATAACAACATTCAATTGGTTAACTAATTTTAATGAATTTGTAGGTTCGAATCTGGCCAACATATTATTTTAAATTCTTTATATATATATATATATATATATATATATATATATATATATATATATATATATATATATATATATATATATATATATATATATATATATATATATATATATATATCAACCCAACTTATATTTGTACATGCATTTAAATAATTTGTTTGACTCATTATTCATCTTATTTATTTTTTTAGTAAATTAGATCACTTAATTAAAGGCTTAAAAATTGAAGGTGTAAATGGAGGTAAATAATAGTATTTGTACTATTTTTAAAATGACTAATGTAAACTATAAATATTGTTACTAAAAAGTATAACTACACATTAAATTTAAAGTGTGCTTATTTTATTTTATTTTGGATTTTAGGTTATGTTATGGTTGCTGTGAGGATGAGTTTACTTTAATTATATATGATGATAACTATCAACTTGATCAATTGTATAGTGTACTCTATGCACTAAGTTTTCATTTTGATATCATAATTTAAATAAAATATGATATCCTTAAAATATATGTACAATATAACTGTTTTTTACATATTTTATATTTTATAAGATTAAGGAATACATTTATTCATTTGAAAATTACTCCTCACAGTTAGTTAAAATTGATTAAATATGAATGTTCGTTCACTTTTATTGCTTTTACTACGGGTTTTACTTAGAGGATGAAAGTATATGGTTGAAAAACTTGAAAATTTTCAAGGAGGTTAAATGGTTTTTAAAGTTTCAGATATGAATTTCACCAGATATTCGTATATGATCTCCAAGGTATTTGACACGTCAATCAGTATATTTATTTTGATATCATCTGTTGATGTTGAGGAGTATCAGTTCAACCTCAGTGATAGGAATATTTTCTATTTATTTGAAATAAATAAATAATGTATGTTGTTCACTTTGGTTAAATTTATATATCTTAAAATATTTTTTTTTGATCAAATAATAAGTTATTCTTTCAATTATCATAAATCGATATGATTATTTTAGATTTAAAAATAATAAATAAATAAATAATATGATAACACGCGTTGCATGCGAGCACGGTAATAATATCTTAATATAATCTAAGTCGAATAGGATGGTCCCAAATGATGACATGATTTTATAAATTAATTAGAAACCTAAAATTGAACTTTGGACTCATTCCTTCTTTTGGAATAAATTAAAACCCCTAATAAAGCAAAGAATAAAAAAGAAAATCGTTTAATATATTCCAAACCAATCCAAATTAACTTCTTTATTTCTTTATCATAAAATGCAGAATATAAAATGATTAAGAATAGAAATGATCTGAAATGGAGCATAATTCTAATTAAAAGTTCAAATATCTATATTAATAGCAATATAATATATACAACAAAAACAAGAAGGTTGTGTATCCATCAAGGTGCCAGAGAACATAAAGGTTACTATAACATTAAATTGACTTAAATATAAATAATAAATACATAATTTGAAATAAAGTTTAACGTTAGACTAAACTTATAAAAGGTTGAGCACTAATTTAATAGTGGCTTGTTTAATAAGTGGCGTGGTTGACAATAATGCAACATAGGACCACAATGCACAATAACATCTTCAAATTTTTGAGAAATTAATAAATAAAGATTAATTAATTTTTTTTATGGATAACAAAGTTACAAAACAAATAATGTTGTGTAATTTCTCAACGTAAATTTTGTTAACGAATAGCATAAATAAAACAGTTTTTTTTTTTAATAGAAAAATTAGAGACGGGGGCTGCAAATGGATGCATAATGCCCATTTTGAGAGATGTTATTCTTTAAATTAACGAGTGTTTCTTTTATAAAAAAGTTATAATTTCTCATATGCCAGAGTAATCTTACTCTTCTTACTGTGTTAGAAGAGTCTTAAATGAAAATGATTACAGTGGGTAGTTTTTTTTTTTAAAAAGAAAATTAATTATATTATTTTATTTAATTAATGAAAATTAAATTAAAAATTAGAGTGATGCTCTTGTGCCCCGGGAACACCGTGCCCCTTTGCAATTTTCGTACCATTTTGCAATTTAAATCCCTTAGCAATACATAGGTTTAAATAGAATATGGAGGGGAGGGTTGTGTTCACATGGGACACGGCGTGTCCTCGGAAGCGCAGGAACTTTTGCCTAAAAATTAATCTAACATTTAAGATCGTACAGATGCACCATGGTTGTACTCATAATTTCATCTTACTTGAGGTATTTGATCTAAATCAACTAGTAATAATGTTATAAAAATGAGCAAAAAATTTAAATTACTTGAACTTGAAAATGTTGAACTTAAACAGACTAAAGCTCGATTACAATAAAATAAAAACACGATCTTTAAAAACTATAAAATTGAAATAAATACGACCCCAATCAGATTTATTTTACTCTAGTAGTTTAAAGTACATTACTCATCTTGTTTCTAATATATACTCCCTCCGTCCCGGAAGTATTGACACATTTTTTTTGGGCACGGAGATTAATGAGTATAATAATTTAATGTAAAGTGAAGTGAGAGAAATAATATTTAATGTGTAGTGGGTAGTTGTATTAGTAGTGAGTGTGATGGGTGTGTGGGTCCATGTAAATAAATAAATTGTTTTTGTGTGGGCCCTATATTCTTAAAAAGGAAATATGTCAATTTCTGTGGGACAACCCAGAAAGGAAAGTGTGTCAATATCTTTGGGACGGAGGGAGTATATGGTTTCGAAAACCAATTTTCGGAAATCAAACGAATAATATTATAGTAATAATCACTATTATCATGATTATTAACTTTATATTAAATTAATATGTGATAAATAAGTAATGATATTTGTACAAAAAATATTAATTGATGTGATGCGAGATAAAGTATTAATTGTGAGAATAGAGATCAATAAGTTTCATAGATGAAAACTGAATATCATAGTATTTCACAAGCACCAACAGAGAATTTAGGGAGTAAATTCTTTGCAGACTGCAGGTTTGATGAGTTCCAAAAAAAAAAAAAAAAATAATTAATTAATTACAAGAAAAATCACAAAATGTACTTCTAAATGTATGGCTAAAAGCACATAAATCTTGAATCAGAATTTCTCAATCTGCAAGCAAAAAGCAATAAAAAGCCAACTCAAATGGTCATAGCTCACAAGTTGAAGGAATCTTTGATGATGGTCACATGATTCCTTCTCAGCCATTCACAATGGAGGCAACAAACACACACACTCTCTCTCTCACACGAGTTATATTGCAAGCAGTTGAACAAGAAGATGTTAAGATCCTAAATGAATATACTTACAGGAATAATCACATGCTTACTAAAAGTTTAACAATTATATCAGCAATCTGTAGATATCAGAAGAATCTGTGAATTCTTAAGAGCCTAAAATATCCTATCTGTGAATTCTTAAGAGCCTAAAATATCCTCTTACTTATCCAACATGCTTTAGCATCAAGATCATGCATTTAACATTCCATATACAGCAGTAACAATTTGCTGCAGAATGCATCAATTCAACAGTTCTCGCGGAACGCATTCATTGCAGCTATATATGGAAGTTATAAGTCTTGAGTATTCCAGCTGGGTTTCAAATTTTGTAATATCATGTCCAATAAAATAACTATGATTTTCGTTTTAAGCTTTCAATTTATGTCATTAAAATGATAGACAGCAGCATGGAACAGGCTTCAGACAAGAACCTTAACCTACTTAGGTTTTTCTCATAAACCCAAACAACTGAAAAAGAATTGAAGGGAAATTTTATAGATCATCAAATAAAATGATTAATCTAAGCAATCAGAAAACCAATCATGTTTACATTTTTATAATAGCAAAATTAGCATTTACAGTCTTATTAAATAATGGAAAAGGATATTGAAGTGATCATTTATTTAGCATTACACAGAGATGGTTTATAAAGGAATAAAAAGTTCATATCATGAAACTCATCAACAAAGGTAGCCCTATTTCTTGGTACTTTTACCTCCAGCATCACCACCCCCTCCTGCTTGTGCTGCCTTCTTTGCTGTTTTTTCTTGAAGAGCCTTTGCATCCCTATTTAACCATAGACAAAGATTAAAATATCCCTTGAAGCATGTTAAGCATATTAACAAAGTTATGATGGTAAGAAATCTAGATTATGGATGATGAGATTCATATCTTGATAAGCTAGGGAAGACCAAAAGAACAAGCCAACAGATTAACCATCATTTCCAGAAATCTTAATCCATTATCGCTAGAAAAATTCTCATATAAATTGTATAATTACCTAACTAAATAACATAAGTGACAAATAATCTTGCATATAGAATTGCCAAATGTGTGAATTAATGAAATTGAAAGTGCAGGAAACAAATTAATAGCGAAAATCAGAGTGATGTGCTTAAATACAAGACATAAGATATGCAGAAAACAAATCTTAAGGATGAAATAATGAAGAGAAATTCTAATAACTGAGGAAGAAACAAAGTAATGAAACTCTTGCATATAAGCAAAGAAATAAACGAATGACCGAATCAAGTATACCAATAAGTGACGCCACATGAAGCTCCAAGAAAATGATATTTATGTTGATCTCCAACAAAACAAAAACTACATAAACATATCCAGATAAAATCATGTGGCTTTATGATTACAATTGAATCTCAGAACCATTGAAAGCGACTTAAAAGGCATACTGATGAACAAGCTAATATAGATTGTTACAAATTTTGTTTATATCTGTAAAGATTGCAGAATTACTGAAAACAATTGATCAATAAAAGGATCCCTGCTTCTTCTACTAAATTCTTTCTTTTTTCCTTCTCTACAATTCCATCACCCCTACCCAAAGTCGTCTTTCCCAATTCCAAAACAACCCACAAATTACATAATAGAAAGATCTGAAGAAAAAGGCACAATTACATAAATCATAAGCTCTGGAACGACTCACACGTCATTGCATAATCAACAAACTCAACTCCAGAAGGAATAGTTACAAAGGCTAATTAAACCAAGGTCATTGCGAACACCCTAGAATACAAAGAAAAATTAACAAACCCTAGAAAAAAAATTGGGGATTATGAAAGAAAAGAGGGTACCTTTCACGGCGCTGTTCTGGGGTCAACCCATCATCCTTAGTCTTCCCTTTGCCGGTGGTCCGAGCCTGAGCCCTTTCTCTATCACGATCTCTTTGATTTCCACGTTAATTCCAGTTAAGAAATTACACACAATTACTTGAAGGTTGAAAAAAAAAAGTCAAGAATTTGAATATGCAAAAACAAGCGAGCAGAGTTGGAGATCTACACCAAACCAAAATCATTCAAGAAATTAAAGCATGATGGAATGCAGAGAAAAAACAGCGAAATGGGAAGGATATGGGTCATGATGAAACGACGCCGGATGAAGGTAGAATCTGCGAAGAAAGTTTGCGGAGAAGAGACAGGGTTGTCTACTTGCGTTCGCCCAAAAAAGTATTACGTTCGATTCGAAATCTACTGTATTTATCTCAATTTAATTAGGTTTGTAAGTTTGACTTTTTATTCAATTATTATTGCCGTATTTAATAAATAGCAAGATTTTATATCATTTTAAATATTATAAGGATTATAACATCAAATCAAATTAAATAAAGCAGACATTTTAATTTCTAAATAAATAAATGAGTTAATTGCGAAAAAAGTCTTCACTATTGCTTCAATTGCAAATAAGTTTAAATTTTAAAATTTAACAAAAAAGTGTATATAACTTTAATAAATAATTGCAAATAAAGCCCCGGTAAGATGGTGGACCAATTTTGACATAAAAAATAAAAATAAAATAAAAATTAATTAAACCAACGTCCATCTCTCTCCTCAACTTTACATCCAATCTGATGAAAAAGTCGCCCATCTTGCAAACGTGCGGAAACCACAATCTGTCGCCCAACCCCGTCAACCGCCGGAATTCGTGCAGCCGCAATTTAGAGTGGAGTTCTATCAAACCTGTTTTTTTTAGACTTCTTTTCCTTGTCCTTCGTTCCGTGTCTCCCTTTTCGCTCACTCACGGCAAGTAAAATCCAGGTTTAACCTTCCACTTGTATGTTTTTCTCACACAGAAAGTGTTAATTTTTTTCTCCCTATGCCAAGACAAGACAGGGGTGTGCATTTAGTAACAACTCTGAAGACAAACACACGAAAAAGATATGAAATCCGGAAAAATGCCATTGATACAACATGAAGGGAGCTCGTATCGAGTCAAGAAGCATAGAAAAGCAATCACAAATTTGCTAACGAGTCCTGGTATCAAGTAGTGTACTAACACAGAAAATACCATATAGGCAGCTAACAGCAAAACCAAGAAACGTTGCTATAAAAAACTTCTGAAACCTGAACATGAGGCCTAAGACAAAAATCTGAATCATCCAGCAAGCCGATTCAGTAAGTCGCCTCTGACAATGTTCAATAGAATCTTTGTCGAAATCCCCTCTAGAATTCCCGTCCTAAAAATAGGGTTAGAGAAAATTACTAACCAGCATACATATAGGGGAAACAATTGCTTATCTGAAACATTTCAAAATAGTCAATAACATGTAACATTTCTAAATGAGATATTATGTAACCACTTTGTTCAATATTAGCAGTTGCAGTCTTGTAGAATAACACAAAAGCTCCTGACCTCTTTATGGTTTTTTGAACCCACCCATCTCATCCTTTAATGGCAAAGGTTCGATAACAGCTCGATCCACCCTGTTCATAAGTAAAACCTCATTACATAAACTGCATAACAACATGAAGTTTTTAAGTAAATTCATCATCTACTGTCTCAAACCTGGAAGAAGCTTGTCATGATTCGCAACACAAAGAAACTTAATATACCTATCAACCAAAGTATGTAACTAATTACTCGTAAGCAGGTTCCAAATTAATCCCCATAGCAGTCCATTATATTGACATAAATTAAGATTTCAAAAAACATTTATTGATGTTCAAAGAAGAGAAATTTTACTTGGATGGAATTAATGCAAACTAAATGCATTATATTGACATAAATTAAGATTTCAAAAAACATTTATTGATGTTCAAAGAAGAGAAATTTTACTTGGATGGAATTAATGCAAACTAAATGGGTTGATCATGGAAAGATAAAAACCACCCTTGTATATTATAAGGAAATCCCATATATTCATCAACAAAGGACTAAAAACCCTTATTTAATAACAGCATTCCATTTTCCAATTAAAATCAATATTTTCTCTAGCATTACAGAGTAAAATACATTGAAGCGTGCAAATCAGATCTAATAATAATATATTGATACAACTTAAAATAACAAGAATTAATAATAGTAACAATTATAATTATTATTACACAAAAAAATCAAAACTTAAGAGAATACTGTTAATTCGAAATCTTTAAACACAGTAATGGCACAAGGAAAAATGATATAGACCATACCAACTGCAGCCCCCAATTTCAAAATGAGTGCTCCTAATTTCTCTTCTACTTATTTGAGAAAAATCTGCAATATTCCATGTGTACTCTCCAAACAAGTCCGAAGGTTTTGGTCCTGCACCACAATGAGATGCAAAAAGAGCAATAAATACAACAAAAGTTGCATAATATAAAACAATTGACCTTCCAGATTCAATTAAGGGAATCATTCTATGTCAATAAATGGAAAGATAAACTACAATTGATCTTTTTTTATCATTTTTAAGATTGCATGATTAATATATGATTTTGCACTGATCCCTTAGCAAATAAGGAATTCAGTAAGGGATTTAGAATCAACCAAGTAAAAAAGGATGGTTGCCAACCAAAGAACAACCATGCATATTAGTTATTACTACAGTTTTCTACCTCATGAATGTCTTCTCCTCAAGTGGTGATAATGTAATCAAAGGTCATATTGATAAAATTTTATTTTTAGGAGGATTGAGGCAACAAAGTGCTTAATATCAAAGTTCAAAAGTTGGCAGTTACCAGTATGAACATCAGCAAGCTTCTCATATTACACTTTAGTAATTTTACAATTTTGCTACTTTTGATTCAATATTCATTCTTTTCCTAAAGAACTGGCATAAAAATATCATTCTGCTGCCTGTGACTGATGGACTTCCAAAACAATGTTATGTCACATGCAAAACATCAACCAACATGATTGCATGACAAAAATTTCAATTGCATGAAATCTACAGAGGAGTAGCCATCATCGTCCCAGTAATGGGGCGAAGCAGATGAACTCCCATTTTCAACCTGCCCAGATCGGCATCCCTGTTGTTGTTGCTCAGTTGAGACAACTTCATATGACCTTGTAGGGATTTGAATTTTATTGCATATTAAAGGAAAATATGTGGCAAATTAATACAATAATTATAAATTAATTATTTATTTATTATGGAATTTAAATAAATAAATTCCTAAAATAAATGAGTAAATAATTGATAATTAGGCCAGATCCAGTCAAATAAGTCTGACTTAAAGCTTAAGCAAGTTAAAGGCTCATGCCCGCAGAATCAGGTCAAATCAGCCCTGGACCAATCAGACTGCGAGTTAATTATGGGGCGTCCTCACCCTTCACCTATATAAGGAGCTCTCCTCCATTCATTACACACACATTCAAAGACCCGAAGACACAAACGTTCTGAAGAGATTGAAACACGAGCAACGCTCCTCAAAATCTTCAAGCATCTTCAAGTCAAGTACGGAAAACGATTCAGGATTAAGGTGCGGAGCCCCCCAAATCAAGCGTTCTTCATAAACTAAGTTCTTCTGTGTTCTTCACACCAAGAACGGCATACGACCCGGGATTAAGGTGCTAAGCCCTCCAGATCGAGTGTTTTTTGGATCAAGAACGTTTAATCCAAACAAAGGCTCGACGCTTCTGGATTAACGTTACAAGGTCCCAAATTCGAGTTCGGACAAGCTTCAACTGAAGATCCGACTCAAAACACACAGTCAACACGGTCAACACAGAACAAGTCAAAGTCCAAATTGGTTCGAGAGAAGAATCAGAGGATAGATAGAGATTATTTTCTAAATTATCAAGTTTAATCCTTTGAATTATTATTGTAATTCTTTTGTATTTATTTTATTATAAATACAAAATTTGTTGTTACAGACCTAACTGCTTCAGTCTCCACCACAGCCATTTTCCACTCTGTAACTCTGCTTTACCACAAACTAAAGCCCGATCAAAAAAATACAATAGAATCCCCTTTTTTTAGGAAAAAAATCTTTGCCAACCTTAAAATAAAATGTTAGAAAATCGGCAAGTTGATCATCTGTAGAAACTTGAGTACCACGCTGAACTTGTTCCCGGATAAAGTGATAGGCAAGTGCGAGATGCTTCATTCGGGAATGAAAAACTAGATTAGCACTTAGGTGTGTAGCACCTAAGTTGTCACAGACTAAGGAGATTTTGAACCCACATTAGTGTAGCAGCAGTTGAATTTTTGCTTGTTTGAACTCTAAGTGATTGGATTTCAACCAAGGAAAATTATTTGACCCATTGTGGAAGTATAATCATCCTTGTTTCCAACCCAATCTGCTGATAGAGTATCATGAGCTGTACAGTCTTGTAATATGTTGTATATTAACTTTCTTCCATGTAATGTGTCGTGTACTTATTTATGGTATCTCTTAATTATTGCTAGGCATTCATTTGTAATTCATGTATCTCACCTCTGTAAGATGGTATATATATACTTGTAAATGTGTGAATAAAATATTCTCTCATAAACCAATTACATTCTTATATGGTATCACGCCAAGATCCTTCCTAATCACCAAGAATCAGCCCACCCTTCAACGCTTTCCATAGCTACCATAGTTGTTGATCCTCCTTCTAACACAAGCTCAACTACCCAACTCATCAACATATCCCTTCACAATATTGTGAAACTTACATCTACCAACTACCTTGCATGGAAACTCCAGATTGAGGCGATTCTCATTGGATAAGATCTGTTTAAATTCATTGACGGGACACACCCATGCCCGCCTAAGACAATCACCACAGAAACGGTTGCTGCTCCTAACCCAGAATATCAACAATGGGTTCGACAAGATAAGTTATTATTTGGTGCCCTTATTTACTCTTTCTATACCTTTAATTCCACTTGTACAAAGTGCCTCAACTACTGCATCGGCTTGGAATACACTTGCTCATACTTATGCCTGTCCATCCCGAGGCCATATCAAACAACTCAAAGATCAACTTTGTCGATCAACAAAAGGCTCCCAATCCATCACTGACTACATGAATTATATGAAGACACGGGCAGAACAACTAGCTGCTCTTGGGAAACCAATAGATCATGAAGATCTCCTTGAAACTATTTTCGCTGGCCTTGATGATGATTATTGTCAAATTATGGATGTTGTCGAAGGAAGGGAGACACCTATTTCCTTTGATGAACTCCATGAAAAATTGTTGAATCATGAACTATCCCTCCAACAGTCACAAAAAAGCTTACTCCAACTACCCGTCACGGCTAACCCAGCAGCAACAAAACCTCGCCATTCTTTTGGCTCCCATACTCAATGCCCACCAACTCCATTCTACTCTCAAAATCAGCAATCATCAAGGCAATCTTACCCAACTCCAAACTTTCGAACAACTTCACAACAAGGCCGCTCGGCACGACCCTATCTTGGAAAATGCCAAGCTTATCGTGAGCAGGGTCACTCAGCCTCCCGGTGTCCCAACTTTCAATTGGTACCTCTCTCGGAAAATTCATCTCAAACACCACCACCACCGCTATGATCAGGCACCTCACCATGGCAACCAAATGCTTACATTGCTACTGCAGGATAAGAACTTCAACCACCTTCATGGCTTCTTGATAGTGGAGCCTCACATCATGTTACTAGTGATCTTGAAAATCTATCCATGCACTCAAGCTACACAGGATCTGATGACATCATAATAGGCGACGACACTGGCCTATCCATTTCTAAAATGGGTTCCACTTCTCTATCCACATCTTCTAGAAACTTTAATTTACATAATGTTTTGTTTGTTCCCACCATGAAACAAAATTTGATATCTATTTCCCAATTTTGCAAGATTAATAATGTTTCTATTGAATTTTTTCCTTTTTCTTTTACTGTAAATGACAATCTGACAGGAACGCATCTTCTAGTGGGAGAGTCTAAAGATGGAGTATATGAGTGGCCTCATTCTAATTCTCGCCAGTCCGCCTTATCCTCCATCAAAGAGTCATCTCCTAATTGGCATCATCGTATTGGCCATCCATCTGAATCAATCTTACATGTTTTACTGTCCTGCTTTAATGTAAAGTCTTCATCCACCCGCTTGAAACATGCGCCACGGGAATTCTATTATTACAGAGATGGTATATTGCAGACCTTCTTGCTCGCACTAGAATGACTGATGCTAGTCATGTCTCTACACCAATGGCTACATCTCATACTCTTATTTTGCTGTCTGGAACAGCTCTCATAGATCCATCTGAATATCGTACAGTGGTTGGCAACCTTCAATATCTTTCTCTTACTCGACTTGATATTGCCTACACGGTGAATAAATTATCACAGTTCATGCACCGACCCACTTCAGACCATTGGACTGCTGTAAAATGCTTATTGCGTTATCTGTATGGAACAATTCATCAAGGGATTCTTCTTTACCGCCAATCACCGCTGGTGTTACATGCCTATTCCGATGCTAACTGGGCAGGAAATAAAGATGATTACACCTCCACTGGGGCTTACATTGTCTATCTTGGTCGCAATCCTATCTCATGGAGTTCAAAGAAATAATCGACAGTTACACGTTCTTCCACCGAGGCTGAGTATCATTCAGTCGCCACAACTGATGCTGAGCTTTGTTGGATAGGCTCACTACTAAAGAAACTCCAGATAATCCTCTCTCGATCACCATCTATTTATTGTGACAATGTTGGTGCTACACACTTATACTCAAATGCTGTTTTCCACTCACGCATGAAGCATATTGCGCTCAATCATCACTTCATTCGCCAACTGGTTCAAACAGGTGATCTCCATGTAACCCATGTCTCTTCTATCGATCAACTAGTTGATGCTCTCACTAAACCTCTCACCCGATCTCGTTTCCACTCGCTGTTGTCCAAGATTGGTCTCTCTTCCAAGAGCTCCATCTTGCGGGGGCATGATAGAGTATCATGAGTTGTACAGCCTTGTAATATATTGTATATTAACTTTCTTCCATGTAATGTGTCGTGTACTTATTTATGGTATCCCTTAATTAGTGCTAGGCATTCATTTGTAATTCATGTATCTCACCTCTGTAAACTGGTATATATATACTTGTAAATGTGTGAATAAAATATTCTCACATAAACCAATTACATTTTTATATCTGCATCTGCAAAAGCATGAAGATTCAGTGGCGACTGACGAAATATGGTGAGCCCTTTGTCAAGAGTACCACACAAATAATGAAGAAGTCGTTTGAGGGCAATCCAATGGCTGCTTCTTGGCTAGTGCATGAACTGAGATACTTTGTTTACCACAAACCCAACAACTGCTCTGTAGTCTGTTGGATTATCCAATGGTTCACCAGAGGTAAGAGTTAACTCATTTTGCACTATTATGGGCGTTGCAATAATATACTTCTTTTGATTGAGAAATAAGCCATGAGAAGTATGCGTGACCTCTACCCCCAAGAAATAAGACAAAGCACCAAGATCTTTTAAGGCAAACCTGCAAGCCATTCGTGTAATGAAACCTGAACCAAGAAGAAAATTAGTAAGCTCAGTGTACCAAACACGAGGGGCCTATTTCAGTCCGTAGATAGCCTTGCGCAGTTTGCAAATATGATTGGGAGTGCCTGGATTAACAAAGCCTGGGGGTTGTGCCATATAAACCTGCTCTTTAAGTGTACCATGAAGAAATGCATTATTGATGTCAAGTTGCCGAAGATGCCAATTATTTATAATAGCAAGAGTAAGAATAATACAGATGGTGGCCGATTTCACAACCGGACTAAAAGTGTCCATATAGTCGATGCTGGACGTTGTTGGAATTCTTTTGCAATAAGACGAGCACGATATCGATCGATACTTCCATTAGGTTTACGTTTGATCCGAAATACCCAATTGCTTTTGACAAGATTTCGATTTTCTGTTGGGGGAACTAATTCCCAAGTGCCCAATTTGTGTAAAGCAACAATCTCATCATTCATTGCTTTTCTCCAGTGTGGATCTTTTAGAGCTTGGGCTACAATAGTGGGTTCAGTTGGTTTGGCTTGAGTAGTGGTATGAAGGTTGTATTTTGGATTGGGTTTTTTGAACGAGTCACAATGCCAGAAGGAATAAGAGGTGGGACTGCAGAAGTGGAAATTGGATTATTAAGTGAGGGTGTGACATCTTATTGGGTGTGGATTAGAGATGATTGAGTGGAATGAGTTGGAGACGGCTGGTTAGAAGAGACATTTGGAGTTGGTGTTGTGGCAGTAGCAAGAGAATAATCATTATCCATGAGATTATGGCTGACTATCGGTTAGATTATAGACAACGACAAGGGGCACCAATGGTGTGAATTATGTACGAGAGTGATATTGGAACGGGTGCTAAGAAGAGCATATGGAAATTCCTTGTCTATGAACCTAACATGTCTAGATGTGTAGACTTTGTTGTTTGAAGGATCTAGACAGTGATAAGCACTTTGAGTTTTTGAATACCCAATGAAGATACATAGAATGGATTTAGAATCCAATTTGTGAGAATTATAAGGGCATAACCATAGATAACATAAACAACCAAATCTTCTTAGTTTGAGGTAATTAGGAGGATTACCAAAGAGACGATGGTAGGGAGAGGAGTTTGAAAGTGTTGGAGTAGAAAGCCTATTGATTAGATAGGCAGCGGTGACAAAGGCATGTGACCAAAACTCAAGAGGAATGTGAGCATGGGTAAGAAGAGATAAACCTATTTCAGCAATGTGACGGTGTCTTTTTTCTGCATAACCATTATGCTCTGGCATATGTGGTGGAGAAGTGAGATGAGTAATGCCATCAATGGTCAAAAATTCTCTTAAGGCTTGATACTCCCCCCCATTATCAGAATATAGGACTTTGATATTTTTCTCAAAGTATTTTTCAACCAAAGCTTTGAATCGAATGAAAACAGCTTTCGCATCTGATTTGTTTTTGAGTGGATAAAGCCATATATACTTGGTAAAATGGTCCATAAATATTACGTAATATTTGAAACCATCAATGGAGTATAATGGAGATGTCCACAAATCAGTATATATAAGATCAAGAGGAGCATGAGACATCAAAGTCGACTTACTAAAGGGAAGTTTATGACTCTTATTACAGTGACATGATTTGCAATGAAAAGAGAGATCATCACTAGAAACATCAAGCCCGAATTTTGAAACCATGCTTTTGAAAATAAATAAGGAAGGATGGCCAAGACGATGATGCCAATCTATTGCGAAAGCTTTGACACTAGAGCATGCGAGAACATGTGCAGTGGCAGGCAACTCATAGATTCCATGCTTAGTTGGACCTCGAATAAGATATGCCCCCCATGAGACGATCCTTCAAAATAAATGAATTTGATGTGAATTCAATTACAAGGTTATTTTCTAAGCATAGTTGAGAGATGGAAATGATGTTACGAGTCATGCTAGGGGCACATAATACATTAGACAAGGATAATGGCATAGAGGTGGTGGATAATGATAGAGAACCAGTATGAGTAATAGAAACACCTATACCATCACTAATAATAATTTCTTCAGTGCCATCGTATGGATGATGAAGAGAAAAATTTACTAGATCATGAGTGATGTGGTGGGATGTCCAGTGTCAATAAGCCAATGAGTGGGTTGTGTTTTGATAGATTTAATGGCTACATGTGCTTGAGGTTGATAATGATTGTAAGCTGGGCGAGGAGGTGGACGAATGGCTGGATGTTTGCCTTGAAAATCTGGACATGAGTGGAGTGAGTGACCAATGGTATATCACCATTGACATCTCCCTTGGTAGCCACGAGATGCAATTTGGTTAGGCCTTTTTGGGTTGGGACTGGAGATTCTTGGATTGTTATTTTTGCGGAAGTTATTTGCGGAAGATGGATGGTTAAGACGAGTTGTAGTGGAATGGGCAGAAGCGGGTAGGGAGGGTAGAGTGGGTTGAGAGGTTATAGTGAGTTCAAGGTTGAGTAGTTTCTCATGAAGCTCATCAAACGATATCGGCGTATCACGGGCAATAACAGCATCAACAACTCCTTGAAAGTTGGAATCACGAGATTCAAGAATTTTATCAGTGATATCCTCAGGATCTATTGGATGTCCAAGAAGCGCCAATTGATCAGTACAAGTTTTTACTGAGTGCATATATTCAGTAATGGTTTGGGGTCCCTTTGTGAGAGCTTAAAGGTGGCATTCAGCTGCTTGATGTGCCCTCTGGTTGGACGAGCAAAGGTGTTAGCAAGGGTATCCCAAAGCTCCTTTGCGGTGTTAGATCGATAAATGAGTGGAACTAGAGTGGGTTCCAACGTACCAATAAGTGCACCAAAAATAAGTTTGTCTTGACGAATACATGTTAAATGGGCAGGATTTGGAGAGGTGCAAGAGGTAATGGTAATGGTGGGTGGTGGTGAAGGATGTTTACCATCCAAAATTTTGAAAAGACCATATCCAACAAGGGTGGTCTCAATCTGTAGTTTCCAAGAGAGATAATTGATGGAGTTTAATTTGAGAATATTTGAAAGTATAACGACGAGAGGAGTGTTGGGATCGTCGGCATTTTGGTATGTGAAGCAGCCATGATACACAGATACAGAATGATAACTAGAGGGAGATCACAACCTGCTTTGATACCATGTAAAGGTTGTGAAAGGATATATTATTATTGAAGAATGATACATGTATATATAGTACGTACATGAGTTCTCAACATAATGAGAAGATAATGTGTATGCCTATCTATAAGATAACAACAGATGAAATATTGTTACAACAGTTCAAAAATATCAGGAAGAACAATTCTTTGGATTATCATCAATAGTGTGGATGTAAATACACTTGGACCAAATAAAGTTGACATGTCGATCCAAGTGTCGGGGGTTGTCGGTCCCCCACCAACGAGCCGATCCGACATGCATCGATCCAGACGTCGGTGGCTGTCGATCCCCACCGATGAGCCGACCGACATCAGTCAGTTCAAGTGTTGGTCCACCGACGAGCCAACTGACATACGCGGCCCGAGTGTCGATGGTTGTCAGTCCTCCACCAATTAACCAACCCGACACGGTGTCGGTGACTGTCGGTCCCTCACCGACATGCGTTGATCCAGGTGTTTGTGATTGTCGGTAAAATGAACAAGGGCATTTTAGTCCAAAAAATAAAATTTGGTTAAAATTGATCACAAGTTATCTAATTGTTGGCAATGATTTTTGCCTCTTTATATTTGTTTTTTTTTTGCTAATTGACACAAATTATAAGTATATTAATGTGTTTCATTAGGTATATATTCGGGCAAAGTCTCAACTTTTACTTCGATTTGCGAATTAGTCCAAGCAAAAGAGATTTTACATAAAAGTACCCCACCTTTATATACATTTGCAAATCAAACCACGATGGCAGAGGATTGCAGGGAGAAAAGCAACTGACTGTCTAGATTGTTATGCGGTTATTAATTTAAATTATCCAATTATACCTCATTTCTTATTGATATCCAACAGTTTTTGTGGCGTTTGGTCATGTATGACGAAGGTCCAGAGTCTGCTTAAAACTAGTAATAAAAAATAAAAGTAAAAAAAATAATAAAAAGAACATCAATTCTATCACTCTTATCATTTGCCACTTTTTTCTTTTTCTTAAGGGATAGACTTATAAAGTGAAACAAAGACTAGATAATTTTCAAAATACAGAGAGCAATACATAAGAAAATAAGGTAGATGCAAAGAATAAAGATAACAGTGTTTCTAAATATTTAATGAACGAATACTACGGCCCATTAAGTTTAGCCCGTAACAGATTGAATTAATACAATTAAAAGGCCCAAATGTTAACAATTCCAATTCCAACCAAGCAAAAAGAGTACTCCCTCCTTCCCATAAAATCTTTCATATTTTCCTCATTTGTTTGTCCGACAAAATCTTTCACACCCCAAAAAAAGAAACATAACTTTATTTAACTACCTAGAAAATTTCTTTAATTTCAAATTTGTCACTCCTTTTTCACACACATATAATTACTTTATACTTTTTTAATATCTAAAAATACCACAATACCCTCCAAAGTCAATAAAATTGGTCAAAAAGTGCACATTTTCTTAAACAACGTGGAACAGTAAACGTGAAAAGTATTATGGGATGGAGAGAGTAGTATTTATGAAGGTCAACATACTATGTTACATGAAAAAGTTTTTATTTTTATTTTTAAATAATTATCACTTTTATTAAAAATATTATCACTTTTTATTAAAAAATTAATATATCATTTTTATTTGAACTATAAATTGTTCTTTAAACTATTTATTACAACACTATCACTTTTTTATTAATTTAAATGTCACTTTTTAATTAAATATTATTATTTTTTATCAGTAAAATTCTTTTCATTTCACCATTAATTAATTGAATTTGTGGATGTATAGATGAAATTTTATTAAATTTGAATTTGAAATAATAAATACTAGAAAGTAAACATAGTTGATGTCAGTGTTCTCCAAGTAGTAAGTGTATTTCGTTGAGACAGAAGTTGAAATAAGTTCCAATTCAAGAACTTTTTTTCTAAATAATGAAAATGAATTCAGACAAATAATAGTAATTCAAATCAATTATATGGAGTACATTGGTTTGTTACCGCTACACCTCTCAAAAACAAGAATGTGTTCAATGTGCATACTGCAAACATTGAACTCGATTTTTTTTTTAAAATAATGAATATTAAACTCGATTTAAACCACACGATGCAAGTATACATTGAAAAAATAAGTACTAATAATTTATTTATTTAAAATTATTATGAAATTCTTTTAAAATTCAAACCCTAAAGTGGGACCAAAATGTGTATTGTCATGTCACCTCACAAAAATCCTCGAAGGTCGAGCATGGAGGTTCGGTTCGGACAAAGAGTACAAGAAAACATTAATTCCAATTTCCAACATTAAATTCACTTACATATAAAATAAAAATAAATTAATAAATAAAAAATGAAAATAAAAAAAGAAAAAGAAAACAGATCAAAACCCAACAAATAAAGAGGGAAAAAGAGACAAAGGAAGAGTAACATCGTTCTTGATTCCCAACCCACCCCCACACTCTCTCTCTTGCTTTACCATGGCAACAGCAGCGGTGGTGGTGCTGAAAGTGGCGGTGCTACAGCTGGTGGTGTCGGCGGCGGCAGTGGCGGCGGCGACGTGGTGCGTGACTCGGAGCGAGGCCAGTGACCAGGCCCTGCAGACAGCTCTGGATTATGCATGCGGGTCGGGTGCGGATTGCGGCCCGATTCAGCCTTCGGGTCTTTGCTTTCTGCCAAACACGGTGCAAGCACATGCTTCCTATGCTTTCAACAGTTATTACCAGAGGAAGGGCAATGCCCCTGATTCTTGCTCCTTTGCTGGCACTTCCACCATTGCCAGAACTGATCCAAGTCTCTCTCTCTCTCTCTCTCTCTCTCTCTCACACACACACACACACAAACACACAGTCTCTATGTGTTTGCATGTTTTTTTTTGTGGGGTTTTGTTTTCTTGATGTTTGAATTAACTCTGTTTGTGCAGGCTATGGATCTTGTGTTTATCCATCATCTCCAAGGTATTACTCCATTTCTTTTTTGCTTTATGCTCTGCTTTCTTTTCTCTGTAATGCTCTGCTCTTGCTTTACAGAAAGGTGTGCTTATGTGTGTACACAAGAACATTATTTATGAACAGTGTTCTCTTGTAGGAGTAGTAATTACTCATATTATGTCCTGAGATTGAGCTTCTTCATAGTTCATAACTGGTTTGCCATGATGTTTTGATAGTCTCCGACAATTTGTCAAATTAATTGAAGAAACCCCACTTGAATTCTCACAACAGACAAAATAATCCACTTGTTTCTTTGTTAATGTTTTTACCCACTTACCTTTCTGCTTTAATCAATGTGATTAATAAGGGTATGTTTGATTTCGTTTAAGTTTAAGTTGATATAATAAACCAAAGACTTTTCCATGTTTGATTTGTGTTTGATTTGAGTTTTGGTAGTACAGATTTAAACTTTATATCAAATCACTAAAAAAAAATAAAAAAAAAAATAAAAAAATACCATAATACCCTAAGGATTATCATTTGGGGAGTATTAATGTGAGAGTACATAGAAATGAAGAAAAATGGTTAATTGAGGAGAAATAATGTTCAGTATTGTGGTGTGGTGTGGTAAGGGTTAATAGAGTTTTTAGGTATGCATATGGGATATTTATTAAATCTAAATCCAGAATAATAAACCAAAATCAAACATAAACTTAAGGGTAAGGGGTGCTTATCAAGGGGTACAAGGGTGGTTAATGAGAATGAAACGATAATGATCTCATTTGAGTATGAGGTTTGGTATGAATATGAGGTAATGGGAATCAAACTCCTTGATCATCCATATTGATGTATCTTGAGTGTTTCTTGTATCACTGATTAGATTTCTCGAGAACATATGTACGCATCAATGATAACTAAAGATCATATGAGGTATGAGTTGAGCATTGAAGTTTTTGTTCTTGATTCTGCAGCACTGCAGGAGGAGCTGTCTCGTCTGGAGGGATGCCCGGAGGTACGACCACATCAGGTTTGTTCGTACCTCCACCACCACCAGGCACTATCGGACCTCTGGATGGAAGCGGTGGTGGACTAACTCCAGGCTTTGGACCAGTGATTCCCGACTCACCCAGGCCTAGCGGTTCAAGAGCCCTGTCGCAGGAAACCATCTCGTCTCCAATGGTTTTCTTGCTCATTTTATTGTACCTCTTTCAAACAATTTAGCTGTAAGAAAGTCTAGTGGCACGATGTAAAGTAGGTCAGTCAGCCCCATTTTTGTGTTAGATATGTGGATCCTGTATCACTCTATTCGACTCGTAGGGCAGACGTTCGATCATTTATCTCGTTTTTGCTCAGATGAAGATTGGTGATGTTACTAATGCCCCATTCTTTTGGTGGTCTCCCACTCTGATCAAATTGATTCTTTTGTTGTCAATGTTATTGTCATCATCATCATTAATATTCTTGTAAATTATTTTCCTTGATGATGATAAATGTGATATCATAGCATACTGATACAAGGATGAAATAGAGTACAATGTAAGCAAAACTTTCAGTTTCCATCTGCTTCAAAAGGCATAGAGAAGGCCTTGAATATGATACACTAGGATTACACTCTGCTGCAGCTTCATCAGATCAGTATGTCTGTCGAATAAACAAACATCGCTCCTTAAAACGGAACCTTGAGTCGAACCAAAATGCCATGTACGACAATGTACAAAGTTCAACTAATTTACAATAATCTTATACCAATTTTTCAAAAAAATCTTCTGCATTAACATTACAATGGTCTATGTTTAGTTAGTTTGTTAAAATTTTCAGTTTCCCCAAGTTGTATTACCTTTGGTTTGATTGGACATATCTTAGGTTGCCTTACAATGTATATCTGATCTCCGGCCTTATTGTACATGTCCTGATTCCGATGCCATGTCCAGAGGGCATGCGTCTCGTTCTTCACCTGCAAATAGAAACAGCGTAAACGAGAAGAAAAACTCGTGATCAACACAGCTCTTGTGGTTATTCATAACGAGGAGAAGAGAAAGAAATGGAAGCACCTCTAGAATTCCATGGCCGAAGCTCGTTTCCCTGTATGCGCTGTATTCAGGTTGTCTATCCCAACAAAACTTCCCAGCAGCTGGACCTGATGTAAAATTGTATGCACAGAATCCACCCATGAATGAATCAGGTGTGCTCGATGGCTCTGGACAGTTCCCTGAATCGTCGACATGATTGATTGCCATCTTCTCTCTGTTACCACCATCACCAACTGCTAAGTACACAGGACCACAGGGATCCAGTCCGTAGTTATACACTCTATTTGACCTCTCATACGCATGAACCTGGAATTTGTTTTGAGATTCTTATTATTCCTTATGATTGACATTCTAATGAAGTCGAAGAAATTTCAGAGAGCAATTTCAGAGAGCAATTCTAGAACAGCCAAGAAGCTAGCTTAACAAAACATTTGGGAAGACGAAACTTACGTGTCCGTTAAAGACTATGTCCACTCCATACTGGTACAGTAAATCTTCCATGGCTACCTTCATACATTCAGCTTCTCTGTAGTGTGACCTATAAGTGGTATACCAGGGTGGATGCCATGTAGCTACTAACCACGGGGTAACCTTCCGGTTAACTCTAGCTAGATCCATCTGCAACCATTTGTATTGAGCGTCTAAACAATTCAAGGAGAGAGAGTTTGAAGCAACCATACAGTGATCAGAAAATGAGAATGATGTAATTCTGCATTTTGAACGATAATTGAAGGATTCTAGTATTCACCTGATCTATTGTAAGCAACATATCCACCTAGGACTATGAAATGTATGCCCCCTGCATTAAATGAATAGTAGAATTTGGAAGAGGATCCACTCTCTTTATGAGGGAATGCATATCGAGAAGTGTAGGACACAAAAGTCTGGTTTTTAGCTTGTTCTTCGATTTCATGGTTCCCTTGCACCATCATTATTGGAACTTTTGAGATCAGTGGTTGCATAAATCTGAAAATATTACACAGCAAGAAGTTTCCTTCAATGTAAGCTTATGCAAATATGAAAGATAACAGGATAAAGAAAAAGATAGTGATCAAAACAAGCATGTTCCAACAATCGCCAAAACCAGTTTCACTGAATGGGTTTTGGGTTACAAATAGTATGGATACATTAAAAAAATTGTTATTTTTTCAAGATTATGTTATTAGACAGAACCAGAGCTTGCAACAGAATAATCGACAATGTCGAAATCTGTACAAAGTAATTAAAGTTGAGCGATAAAAATCAAGGTTTTACCTTCCCCAATAATCCCAGCGAGGCTGATAAGTTTCATGTATAGGAGTATCTGAAAATGAGCAAGAATAACAATCCGAACCAGTACCATTCGTAAGATATAAGTTGGCATAGCATGCATCTCCAACCAAAAGAATTAGATCAGGCTTGTTGCTTTTCAAATGTTCAATTGTTGAAGTGGAGTTGTAAGTGAGGCCTAGGTCCCCTATAACAGCTATTCTTCCCGGATAACTTTTTGAATTAGAAACTGGCATTGTCTTGAAAGAATATATGTCACTCATTGCCTGTGCAGAGGGATCTCCACACCTATAGTAGTATAGTGTATAGGGCTCCAACCCTGCAAAACAAGAAACAATCTCCAATATTTTTCAACTAGTTTTAAGTTAATGACCTAGAAAATGCCATAGCCAGCATATTTTTTCTCGTTTTATTGACATAGTATACATTCTTAACTCAGTCATTACGTAACAGAAATTCCATAATAAAACTTCAGAGAGATTATATACAACATAGTTTAGATTAAAGGAGGAATTGCTAATCGAATTTATAGATTTGAGTAATTCTTTCACTTTCGAAAAAAAAGCATACGCATACCAATTAATTATATCTAACTTTTTAACATGTAATGTTTAATCAGATTCATCACATTGACCAGAATTTCCTGCATCATTGCTTATTGATACAAGAAGCAAGAACAATGGTGAAGCTTCACTGAAATTCCAATCATTTAGCATCTGTAAACTAATAATTATAACAAATGGTTTTACATCCAATGCATGGATATGCAATACGAAAACTTCACCCAGCATACCTGTAAGCCGGACATGATGGATAATTCCGGACGTGTAATTCTGTAGTCCTTCGAAAGGATACAGTTGGTTGTATATGTGAGATTGTCCAGTAGCTTTGTGAAGCATGGGATACCTGAATTTTCCATACTGAACCACACTAGCAACAGAATTCGGGTTCAACGGTTTTATACTGTTACCAATTTGATAATCCCCTACATGATCAAATTGTCATTGTCACAGTCTACAAAACCAATCACAGAAGTTGCAGTTTAACCATCATCTTGTAAACAGCTAGGTAACATAAAACTCATTCCTTACAAGAATACATTTTTCTAAGAACTTATTGAACTTAAACTACAGCTTATCCCAGCATTCATCATCACTTCAGCCCACAAATTTAACAAAAATAATGAAGAAATGTAGCCTAATTTAACTAAAACTAGAGCTTATCCCAGCATTCATCATCACTTCACCTTTAAAATTTAATAAAAAATATGAAGAACTATGACCTAATTTAACTAAATAACCAAGAAATTCCAACCTGTAATCCAAGAAATCCACACAGAGTCATAACTGGATGAAAGGGAAACTGAAATTTGTTCTGGTTCGAAACCAGTAACACTTCGTTGCACTCTGGGATCAGTATCAGGCAAATCTATGGCATGTCCCCTGAAACTATCATCCAATGCAACAGTAACAGGATCAAAAGGCCCATCAAGGGTTGTTGGAATTTTGCCATAAATTTGAAATACATTCATAAAAAGAAAAACAATTGCCTTCACAAAATTCTGGCCCATTTCCTAAATAGATACAACACCAAACCAGAATTTTAAAGGCAAATAAAATTAAAGCATATAGAAAAAATCAAAAGAGGGAGAAACTGATACAAGCTTCAAAGCAAAAGAAGATAGAAAGAAACTCCTTCATCAGCACGAGTCAACGAAATTTCTCCAAAATAATATACAAGATTAATCTACAAATTCAACGCTCACATATCAACAAGTATCGTGTTTTTTGTGTGCAAAACATTTGACTTCATTTAGAGCTTCAAAATAGAGAGAGAAAGTGAAGGAGGAGAGAGAAACAATTCGGGGTAATGGAAATGGGTGGCAATTCGACGACACAAACAATACTTCATTGTAATCGTTATATACACACACACATACATATATATATATATATATATATATATATATATATATATATATATATATATATATATATATATATGCGTGTGTATCCAGAGAAAACAGACAAAATAAGAAAGTCGAATTTGGTGATGGAATTATGGCAACCACGGTGGGGGGTGGGGTGGGGTGAAAGGAAAGTGAGAGCAGCGGTTATATCCGTTAACAGAAATGGAAAAAAGCATCGTTTTCATGAGAGATCACAAACCAGTTTCGAGATAACATCATGTGGGCTTGTGGGCCCGGCCCTATGGCCCATTTTCCATAACGGGCTTTAAAAAAAAAACTTTTTCTTAATTTCATTAATTTTGTATGATTATAAACTGGGATTTAAAATTTAGCAGTACTAATTTTAGAACGTTTTTAAATTTGATTTAATATGAATTTGGGGAGAAGAAATGCAAATTCTGTAAGAGTGGAAAAATAAACACTGGTTCTTCCACTTAATTTAGAATTATCTATTTTTAGGTAGGATCCTTTTGTTTTATCCATTATTCAAAGGAATATTCTTGTGTATACATTAGTATCCCAATGGAATATTCCATAAAGATTAGGATTTACGTCATTGTCTTGTTTTAATGGTTCAACTTGGAGTTGATAATGCTCATCTCAGGTTTGCATATCAATTTTTTAAAATTAAGGTAGTTTGTTTTGGGTTTACATTGGATTTGAAAACGACAATAAATATTTTTTTTATTTTATTTAAAATTATATTTAAGAAGTGTATGGAAGTCTATGGTAATACGTGTACAATTTATGTATGAGAGAATAGATAAAGAGAACAAAAGTTTTAATTAAGAAGTAATAAATAAGAGGTGAATGGATTCATGATTATTAGGGTTTTTGTGTATGTATGGATGGTTTTGAAAATCTTGTATGCACTTTAAAATTCAAAATCCGATTTTCATGTCTCAAAATAGACATAACTCCTCTTAATTGTTATTACCTGCTCAAGAAAAAGCCGATTCTAAACACTATTAATTTCTCATGCAATGCCCAGCTGATAGATAAAAATAAAAATAAAAAAATAAATACTTTATAGATTGATTTCGACATCTTCTCATTGGGTATACCAAGTTCTTGCTAAAGATATGAATAGGTTTTGATTGTTTGGTCATATGAGATCACCTTTTATATTCTCCAGTTTCATTTACAATTCAACTTATTAAATTTGCTATCTATTATCATTGTCTAAAATTATTAGATATACTCCCTCCATTTCGTTTTAATATTGATGTTTCTTTTTTGCGCAGACATTAAGGAAGTATTTTAATGTACAGTGGGTGAAAAGATATTAATCCCTCAGTCCACCATTAAGAGATCCATTTGTTTTTTTTACACGTGGATTAAGGAGTATTATTATTTAATTTATAGTGAATAGTTGTATTAGGTGTGTGGATCACATATTTTAGTTGTATTAGTTGGTGTACGGGTCTTATGTGTGTAAAAAAAGAAGGCAAAAGCTCCTGTGCGCCCGGGGACACGGAAAGATGCTCCGTGTCCCCATGTGAACACAACCCTCCCCTCCAATCCTATTTAAACCTATGTATTGCTAGGGGTTTAAATTGTAAAGGGGCATGAAAATTGTAAAGGCGCACGGAATGTGTTCCGTTTTTGATGGCGGATGAAGAGAGTAATATTTAATATAAAGAAATAGTTGTATTAGTGTATTTGTGGGTAACACTGAAATATTTGTTTTGTACGATGGTCTCATTAATCAAAAGAAATGAACGTTTAATTTAAATTAAAAAATATAAAGATTGAAATGGGACGAACAAAATATATTATTATTATATAAAACAAATAGTAATGCTTTAAATTCTCAAATCTCAATGCTTATAAGAAGAAAATAAGGGGCACTACTGAGTTGGTGAAGAGGTGGTGGGTTGTATAAATGAAATTAGGGTTAAGTTTCAAAAGAAATTAAGAATGAACTTGCCAAATTGAAGAAAAAATTTAACCCCCAACGATCTCGTCAGCCTTCCCATTAATTTAGTGGATGGAATTTAAGAAATAAAGCAATGAGACAAAAAGTATAATGTAAAGAAATTTTTTTTGAAATTTTCCATAGAAGGCAAACAGGAGGATAATCAAAGCTTATAATTAGGAGCAAAGTGAAATAAAGTAAGAAATTTATGGTACAGAAACTTAAATATCAAAAGTTTAGGGCACGCAACAAAACCTAACAGTAAAAGATATAAGAAGAGGCCAGTAAAATTTTTAGCAAATAATCTTACACGCCTCAAACTTGGATTTGATTGGAGGAGACACGTCGCTGTAAATGCGCGTGCCATATTTTACTTGTCTCATTTTTTCCATTTCTAATTTCTTTAATTTTTTTTTAATTGAGCCAAAAAAAGGAGAAGACCGGAACAGGAAATCTCTGCAGATTGCAATTTTCTGGAATCTGGGACCTTGGCGAAAAATCTCTGGTTGATTTGCAGACTCGGGGGGAGAGAGAGAGAGAGAGAGAGGGAGAAGATGAATATATTTAGACTAGCAGGGGATATGACCCATTTGACGAGTGTTCTTGTTCTACTTCTTAAGATTCACACCATTAAATCTTGTGCTGGTATGCGTTTACAGTTTCTTCTTCTTCTTTTTCAGCATTTTTCTATCTTGAGATCCAGTAAATGTTTGTTCTTTATAGCTACCTTTCACGCTCTATTCCACACTGCTTAAGTGTAGACTACTGTGCTAGACTGAGTGAAAAAAAAATTGAGGAGGTGCTTGGTTGGGGTAATGGGTGGGGTTAATTGAATAGAGGTATATTGATTTCCCATTGTAGATACTTGTTTGAACTAAGTGGGAATCAAAATTCCTCAATCATTCATATTGATTCAATAAGTACCCCACCCTTCAATCACTTTCAATTACATTATAATTGACTTCCTTAATGATACCCGTTGCCATTCTTCGAACCAAGCGACCTGATTATTATGATTTTTGATATCATTGGCAATGGGTTTTATTATGTACTGGTTGTGATTTTGGGCATTCGAAGGTGGGGTTTTTGTGGGCTTGCTATGAAGGCGTTTGCAATTTTGTAGGAATCCAGATTTTTTGTGGGGTGAAACTGGTTGGAGTTTGATGTTAATAAGGATTAAAGTGTTATAACTAGATTAGTACTGATAGCCACAGGACATATGTCAAGTTAATGAACTTGCAAAGATTGTTGGCTGGATTGGTTGATGGCACAAGATTCGCAAAGGAGTCAGAGGGAGCAGGGACTTTATCCCCCCGCGCCCCCCAAACACCCCCAATTAACTTTAGAGGTTCATGGGGAGAAATGATCTTGTCTTTTTTATATTTGGTGATTGGCTGGTGATTCTTCAGTATGGCTGTTAATTTTATTATCTTAGAAAATTTTGTTGTTTGTGGGTGTTTAACTGATTCAATTATAGGTGGAAGTTAGATGTGATTCCTCGATGTATTTGATGGTTTTCTGTGTTCTTGACCCTTAAGTGCCAACTGCAGTCGGTAGTTTTACTCTTAATTGAAGTCACATTTAAGGTTAGTGGTATGGCAGTTAATTTAGTTATATTGGTTAGCCAGCCCTTTAGGAGCCCTGCCATCTTCTTTCATTTATGTCAATGGTTTATTATGATGGGGGATTGAGTCTCAATGGCATGGAAAACCATTGCTTTACTTGTCACACGCAAATTCATACCAACTTACAAGTTGCAATTTTCATTTGTGTTTACCAACTTTCGCAGTGACATCAGACAAGCACCTATTGTGTACAATTAATTCGCCATATATGTTTCATCATCTTGTTCTCTTGTTTTATGAAGTCCATCAAAGTTCTATTAAATTATTAATTATTAGCCATTATGTGTGATGTGGACTATCTCTGTTTATGCAGGTGTTTCGCTGAAGACCCAGGAGCTTTATGCTATTGTTTTTGCCACTCGCTACTTGGACTTATTTACAAACTATATCTCTCTCTATAATACTCTAATGAAAATAATTTTTTTGGTAAGCTCTTTCTCAATTGTCTGGTACATGAGGCGGCACAAAATTGTCCGCAGATCCTATGATAAAGACCAGGACACTTTTCGCCACTATGTCCTTGTTATACCATGTCTCTTACTAGCCCTGATCATTAATGAGAAGTTTACCTTCAAAGAGGTACTTTGATAGTCAATAACATGAAATGACATCTACCTGCTTTAATTTTTTTTTAAAAAAATTAAGCTTGATATCAACGGTTTATATGTATAAGCAGGTTATGTGGGCTTTCTCCTTGTACCTGGAAGCTGTTGCCATTCTTCCTCAGCTGGTATTGTTGCAGAGAACAAGAAATATTGACAACTTGACTGGGCAATATGTTTTTCTTCTTGGGTAATTAAACATCGTTTTCTCACATTATAATGCTACGTTAGGAACAGAAGTCTGAGTTGAACTATAAGGTGTGATTCATTGGTTAAGTTGGGGTTGTGTAGCGTCATAATATCTTAAAGATACAGAAAAATGTAAATTAATTGCCCCATTTCAAAATTCACATTTTCATAGATATTTTCCTCTTACTAAAAGAATCAATGCTTCAATACCTAGAATCACATACTTTTAAGTTTTTGACTATTTGTCACTTTTGGCAATTATTTCTGAAATTGCATGAAAAGAAGGCATCATGTTTTGTACTGAGCTTGTACTCTTTCCGGGCTCCAGCATTAGCAATTTGCATCCCTGCATTTATCAACTGGACCATCATTTCAAATATTGATGCTACCAAGGACTGATGAGCACCTCCCCTCCCACAGTGGAAGGAAACTAGCTGTAGCTGCTTTACCTGAGGATCAGGATCACTGTGTGGATATCTTCCATCAGTGATGAACACTTTGAAATTGTTTTAAGCTTGAAAACATAGAAGTTTCTGGGTGCTTTATTAACTGGAATTTAGAGGTTCTGCTGATTAAGTTTCAGAACTGCTTACAAGACATCTGATTCCTGCATGATAATTTCTGGGTTATTTTTCTCTTGCTTTCGTGGCATGCTCAGTCTAACTCTCTTGATAAAGTGAATAATTTCGCCTGTTGACATTCTTGATGCCTACTTTAGTTAGCAAATCTTGGGCCGCTATATGACTCACACTCGTTAACGAAGCAGTGTCCAGGGAAAAATAAATTTAAAAACCATCTATCCGGTCGATCTGTTAAAACTCCTACTCACCTTGGTTTCTTTTTGCAGTGCATATCGAGCATTATACATTTTGAACTGGATTTACCGCTACTTCACTCAGCCACACTATGTCCACTGGATAAGTATAGCCTCTCTCCACACGGCGCGCACACACACACACTCATGTCTATGCCAAAGCTAGAATCTCTTTTATACAAATTTACACTCAATTTGTGTCCTTCCAGCTTGGACTGCAGGTCTTGTTCAGACATTGCTGTATGGTGATTTCTTCTATTATTACTTCCAAAGGTACACATCACTCATTTGAGCTTAGATCTCATCTCCAATCATTTCGTGATTTTATTTTCTAATTTCCATTTCAGCTGGAAGAATAACGTAAGGCTCGAATTACCTGCGTGAGCTCTTGTTTTGTATGAATTTAGAGAAACACACAGCCCTCTTTTCTAGATAATTTTTGGATGGATTTGGACTAGAGAGTGAGGCATGTATATTTAAAGTGCAACACTGAATTGGAGGTGCACTTCATGTTTTATATTATTCTTGTTGACAGAAATAGTTATGCAGCCATAATTAATTATTGGTTTTTGCATCTATTAGATTACTTTGTTTACGTTTTCCTTTCATTTGCTAGTATTTTGGATGCACATTCGATATTCATTGTTCGTGAAAGATAAGAAGTTCAAATCCAATTTGTGGGAGAATGTATAATTGAGATTTGTGTAAATTATTCGTAAATTTTGAAAGAGTTAAAGAATTCTGGATGAGACCGTGAAATTATTTTATATTTTTTAAAATTGATTATTATTTTTCTTTAACAATATTATCATTTTTTATTTATCCTATAATTTGTTAAAGAAATAATTCACTATATCATTATTACTTTTCACCAATTGAGTATCATTCTTTTATTAAAATATTATTATTACTTTTTATCAATTAAAAAAATAATTCACTATACCATTATCACTTTTCACAAATTAAGTCTCATTCATTTATTAAAATATTATTACTTTTTATCCATTTACAAATTACTCGGCAGCTTCATTCAACTTTGCCTTTGACACACTCCAATTTTCTTTAAAAGATAAGAATCTATATTTGTTGCGGAATTCAAAGAAATTTATTGTAGTAAAGTGATAATAATTTAATAAAATGAGATCAATCCAAATAATGATACGTGATACTGGAAAAAAGAATATATGAAAAAAGGATTGAAATTTGAGTAGGAAGTTATATCGAATGGAATCTTATGATATTCGACTCGAATCAATTCGTTTACACACACGTGTAAAATTCTCATCACTCTTATGAAAAAAAGAAAAAAAAAACTCCATATATATATCTTCAGTTGAGGGAGCAAACTACAGTTCAAGTGAAGAGTCTGAAGATTATCATCCACCTCAAATTGAAGCAGAGAGAGAGAGAGAGAGTCCTTGCAAAGGTAGACTAAAGATACTTGGAGGATCAAAGAACACCAAAGAAAGGATTATTAATGGCACTGTTTAACTCACTCCCTGCAGAGTGAAGCACCGCAATATCGACTTTCTCTCGCGGTAGATACAAAAATTCACCCCCTTCGATTTTCTCGAAACCACAGAGTTCCAGAAATTCAATGCCTCCTTTCAGTTTTCCAACTCGATCCTGTCAATCATAAACAAATAGTGATTCAAGTATTTGCTAGGCAGTCACATTTCAAGAAAATGGTATGCAGCTGTCCCTTTTACATCCCAACCGTGTCAAACAACGTCTCAATGTTATTTAGGAGCATAATGTTTTGTATTGCAAGACAGAAATGTGGCAAAGTGGGTTACGCATTTGAAATTCAGTCCAAGTCTCTAACATTGAAAGGGTGAATTAGATAATCAGGACTTATGCATGGTGAGCCACTCTTGATGATAATTTCATCCAAATGGGAAAAATATAGGCATTTCAGTGCTGACCGAATAGAAATAGCTCAGACATGAATGAAATCAGAACATGTGTCTATTTTTAATATGAATTTAACATTATCATACACCACAGATATAAAATGAAGATTTAAGAAAGTTGGACCTGAAAATTAGTATTTGTGAGTCTAATTTTGCGGAATTTCTCCTCGTTTGGATTTGTTGCAACATTCTTAGCGAAAGTCAAAAGTGTGTTGAAAGCAGTCTTCACCTTGGCATCATCTTCCTGGTTAACAAAGAAAGTGATAAATAGGAAGAGTGATGTCAGTCTGACTGTCGAGTGTGGTTATTCAGAAATATGCACCCATGCCCATAGATTTAAAGAAGTGGTGTCTATGTAGATTTGGAATAAATTTTACAAACATGCTAACTTTTAAACAAGACAACATGCTTTTGTCGCATTCATATATTTGGGTGTATTTTCATCATCACAATAAAATAAGCCCATAATTCCTCTAATACCATGAATAAATCCATGATAGAGACTTGAAAATTATCATCTGCTCAGACTTGCAGAACATTCATCATTGAAGGAGTTACGTTTTCTTTTCTTTTTTTGATAAGTTGTGTATTCGAGTTAATCTATACCAGTGCACAAAATAGACTTGCAATCGTCTGACTCGACAAAATAAAACATGTTCACAACCATGAGAAAAGGTAGTTAATACCTTGTGTGTCTGTTTAAGGGTTCTCAAGCACTCTCTAATTTGCTCTGCCTTTGTCGCTGGCCGGACAGGTAGGGAGCTCTGCATTTGGTTTTTTAGGAACGTAGCTCACAGTGGAGAAGGTAAGTGAAAGTGGCAGAGCACAGCACTGAACAATCAAGTAGAATGTACCTTTTTTTCCTCAACAGGTGGAGCAGAAGGTTTTGCAGCAGCTGGATCTTCTGGGGTCAACCCAAGTTTCCTACGTCTTTCTGCCTGTTATAACCAGTATATTATCTTGTCAGATCTCCATGGCATCAATTCAAGTGAAAGGGAAAAAAGAAAAAAACTTAGTAGGATAGGAGAATCACAAGAGACTGGAGCACCATTTCATTACACCAATAACCAGAACACTAGAATACAGTGCGTGAAATTACCTAAGCATACGAACTTCCTCTTGACTAACAAGACTTGATATATAAAACTACAGTAATAAAGCTGGGGTAAGGTCATGATGGATTGAAAAACGCATACTTGAATGCTCGACCCACATTTAGATCTAATAAAAAAAGGAAAAGAAAACCAAAGAAAACTAAGCCACAGTAATTCACACCCAAACCAGATTCTAAACTCCACAGCAACTGGATTTTATGTAATGTTTATAAAAGGCTCATCACATAAAATTTCAGGACACTACTGCAGCATCAACGTTAGATCAAGACTTCAAAAGTTCGAACAGAGATATCATATGGACCTTATCTTCTTCCAACTTTTGACGAATTTTCTCCCTAGCTCTTTTTTCTTCCTCTTTTTCTGCTTTCCGCAAGGCCAGTAAACTGTTTGAGCAAAAGGCGACTAATTGAGAACATCCACAAATAATGCCAAAATATATAGAAACACACAAGTAATAAGCAGACCGTTTTCTTTCATTATCTTCTTCAATGCGTTTTGCCTCAAGCAATTCCCTTCCAATTCGAATTCTTTCCTGCCATTACAAAATCTATGTCAAGGTAATGAGATTGCATGAAATTCCAGCAGTAGGAAAACAAGATGAGGACATAAAAAAACATACAAAATTTTATAAAATAACTCTGGATACAGAGTTCAGTAACTCATTAAATTAATGCATTTAACAAAAAAAAAAACCTATTTCAACCTTCTCTCTTTCTCTCTCCATCCGTTTTTCTTCCTCCTCTTTCTTTTTGCGAGCTCTCTCCCTAAATATACCAAAATAATGAGAGAATTAAGTAGAACTAACAAATAAATCTACATAAGAAAATCTTAACATGCTATGGAAGCATATTGAATATGGAGCATAGCATGAAGCTGAGGATTTAATGAAGCCCAAAAGAATACTCAATGTTTCAATGAACCCACCAAAAAGGTTAGAAATGATCATACACAGAGGAAAAAATAACAGGAAGTATCTTTCAGGTTCATAGACAGATATTCATATATATAATATTGTTTAAGCGTATGCCACTTTACAATCAACCATTCTCACTGTCTTTCTGCATTAATAGAAGGCAGGAAGGTAATATAAAATGCATATAAGAACGAGTATTTAGCATACCATTAAGAGAAGATGGAACGAAAACATCAACAATCCAAGTTTACCTTAATTCTTGTTGCTTCTGCTTAATCTCTTCTGGTGTGAGAGATCGTGTTGGTGCTGCAGGTTTCTTGGAACTGACAGGCACCTAAGAATGAGTAGGAAAGAATAGAGATGACAATAAGATTTGCTCTTATCAACCAGAAAAATATATGAATAGAGTACACTAAACATATAAAATTACAAAGAAACAAATACCTAGACTATAGTTAAAGTCCAGCGACAAGGAAATTCCAATTGTCAAACTTTATGGGAATGGGATATGAAATTTGCCCAAAAAAAAAAAGTCCAACCAGTTTTGTCAAATAAGCCCAGGTTACAAGTGCAAATAAAGCATCACTGAAAAGGCGCAGGACCTTTAATGTGCCAAAACAACACAGAACCTTCAGTGGGCCAGAAAAGCAGTTATGCCCCTTGCGCTTATTGTTGATGCGCAAACGCACTTTTGCAGCCAAATGAGGACAAAAGTTCCAAAACCTTTTTTCCTAAACTCGTGGTTCAAGCTTATTTTGATTGAAGGTGCCATTATAAGGCGTAATTAATTAATTCATTAAAAATTGGGGAAATGAAGAAAGAATGTGTAATTATCCTCTCTCCACTCTGCCACACACTGTGCCAGTCTGCTGCTGCTCCTCTCGGTACAAATAGTTGGTTTGGCTACCTATTATTTGCTTGGTTATGGTTTCATAAAATCTCAAACTGATGTCTTACTTCGGTTTGCATATACCTTATAAAACAGCCAAACCAACATATGTACATCCCTAAACCCTTATCCCTGTTGTAACTTTCGCGAAAACCAGAGCAAAGAATATAGACAGACTGAGTCACTTCAAGCTTTGAGGTAAAGTGAATGTAATTCCTTTTCGTACAAGCCCACATAAGTTAATCGTGAAATAGGGAAGGATTCTGGCAGTAGGGACGAGGCCTTAATGGTGAGACCATTATAGAATATTATGCAATACAAGTTGTCAACAATACATAGACAGATAACTCATACCAGTGGCATTATATCAATGTCTGGGTCATCTTCATGTTCAACTACCCAATTTGCAGCAGTCTCAAGGTCAACATTTCCTGGAAGAATAACCAAAAAGTAAATCAAGTAATATCATTCAAACACTTTTAGGGAAAAAAAAACTAGAAAATTTTCCATATTAGCAAATAAGAGAGCATTACAAATCATAAATTTTGTAGAGAATAGAGTACCAGAAAAATGAAGCGCACGAGTTGCCCTTTCTTTAGAAAATCCCATCTCCTCAAGCTCAGCTAATAGCTGCTGGTTGACTTCAGGAACAACCATTTCTAGACAGAGGAATCATCAGGTGCATTAAGCTTATGACTTTAAAATGTGATGGCAATGCTTCTAAACAACAACTAACCCACAAGGTAAGGAAAAATATGTTCAACTTCAATTTGAAGTTATGTAATGAAAACTTCAGAATCTAATTAACCATTTAAAAGAACGAGTTTCAGAATTAAAAAAAGTAGTAGTCATGACTACCTTCTTGTTGACTGCTACTACCATTGTCAGCCTCCAACATTTCCACATCCTCATTAGGCTTTGGAGCTTCCAAACTTATTGGCTTTGCTGTCTCTGAAGTCTTGTCCTCAAATCCAGTGTGTCCTGTCCTCTTAGTATGTAAATCAATCTCCTGGTTTAGGCAAAAACACAAATGAGAGACCCAGCAACCTACTTTGAACGGTATTTTAAATATAGAAGACCTCTGCATGAAGGATGTCGCATTCCCATTCTCGTGCAAATTTATTACATTAAAAAAGGAATGACTTGTATGCACAAAGTCAAAGAATAAACTTGAGCTATGCACTGGGTTTCAACAGTAATCACTAAAGTGACAAAGTTTGGATTGTGCATCAAAATATTACCTAAGAAAAGACTAAGAAGAAAAATCTCATTCAAGAAATCGAGACAAAGCAACATAATGACAAGGTAATTCCATTATACCCCAGAAGGCCAGTATCCATAATTTCTTACAAGAAAATACTTCGATTAAGATCTTGATATTAGAATATCTTTTTTAATTACTTCCAGTGAGGACTCATTAACCATTCTTTTTCAAACTTGATCTCTGTAAATACATTACATTTAACTTATCTAAAAATCAAATAACAAAATAAAGTTCGTATTAAACAAGAGTAGTAATGCCCCAAGATATTAAACTGTCCAAAATGCATTTGCGAACATCAAAGCCCTGGTAATATAACACCATGCCCAAGAATTTGCAAAATATTCCCGCATAACTAAAATTGTCAAAATAAATGTATAAATTTCACATGTGGATTAATGAAGTGCCAATCTATACTTAATCATACAAGTGTCAAAAAACATCGGCAACTACAAGAGAATCCAATCATAACAAGATACTGTTTAAGAACCGTACGGTTTGCGAGCGACACGGCTTGCCACAATCGGAGCAGACTACATTAAGCACTGCCTCCGTGGATTCAACGAAATTGGCGTGCTTGGTAAGTTCAGCATGTTCTTGTGCTTCCTCCACTGACTTCAGAAGCGTTCCGCAGTCTCCGCATTTCAAAGAAAGCCCCGCCATATCTGATTAATTCTCCGAGCGATTCAATCAGGAATATCAAGTAATCTGATTCGTGATTGCCTGATTTCAAATTTGCATATTCATAAGTTCCAATTAGGGTTTCCGACGGAATTCGAGTTGAATTATCGGGAGAAAGAAAAACTTGATGGAGTCGAATTTTTGACTGTCAATAAACTGGGTTTCGTTTGCTCTTTCCTCAAGAAAGATATAATTGTAATTCGAGAAAATTGAAAATGTAGCAAATATGATGAACTTCTTTTTTTTAAGCCCTTTAAATTTTGAATATTTCTTTTTGACCCCTAAACTATTTGGCCATTCAAATTTTCAAAACATGGAAACATTTTACTCCTAATTGAACAAATATCTCGAGTAAAATTAAAAATATATAGAACTCTTTGGATAATAATCCATCGTTCCTTTAAAATTAGTCATCTATAATGTACATCGAATATAAAAAAGTTTTTTTGTTATATTAATTGGGTATTAACTTTTAGCGATAATGTGATGAGAAACTCTTTTGTGAGACGAGTTATTTGGAAGGCGGGTCGACCAATTTCTAAAATATATTTATTGTAAAAATAAAGTATGTCATACTTTAGTGTATAATTCAGTATATTTTAAAAAACATACTTTAATAACCATTAAAAATACTTTATCTAAATAATAGACATACTTTAACACGCCTCACAAACCGTCTCATGTAAATAGCGTCTCACAAGATAATTTATCATTTAAAAAAAGTATAAATATTATAACTTCTATAAATTAAATGGCCTCAGTCTCACACATATATGTTGTTCTTAAAAATATTAAACCCCTAATATAAACTCAAGAATCCATGATAATCCATTATATTAGGGTGTAATTTTAAGTTGATTATTATATGATTCACAAAATTATTATATGTAATTCATTCAAATATGATTTTTCGCTTTAATAATATATAATTTATTAAAATATAATGTGATTCATTAAAGTATAATTTTATCAATTATACTTTAACAACTTTAAAACTATATTTTAATAAATCACACTATATATTTTAGTGAATAATGTTTTAACAATGTTAAAATTAAATATTAATAACTCAATTATCTCATTTGAACTATTTGTATATCATAAATAAAATACTCACTCTGTTTGATATTCATTTCGTCATCTTAATAATGTTCTTAGTTCTTACCAATAGATGGAAATTGTATCTCAAGATACTTTATTAATTGAGCTAATTTCAAATTTATGTATCTATACATTATTCCATTTCATGTCTCATGCGTTTCACGTTATACTTTGTTGTTATATAAAATTTGTTGATTAAAATAGAACATTATTTATTTTTCACTTTAATCTATATATTTATAATTTATTATTATTATTATTATTATTATTATTATTATTATTATTATTATTATTATTATTATTATTATTATTATTATTATTATGTGTGTTTTTTCAAAAAGAAAATAAAGATAAAAAACGCTGAACAATCGATGAAGGCTACGCACGCTTTTAGAGGAGCGACTGCGAGAACGAAAAGAAGAAAACATTAAATAATAAGAGCACAAATAGGAAGGAATCGAAAAACGATAAACTGCTGCACTTTCCTTTCTTGATTTCTCCCATTTCAAGGATCAAAGAATCACAGCTATGTGGCCAACGTTCGGTCTGTCAAAACCCTAATTCCTCTTCAAGAAGTTATTCGTAGTACGATGGTGAGGAGGAGTTGTGGCTATGGCTATCGTTTTTCTCCGTTGAAATCGAAAACATTTACTGCTTATAATTCTTCGATCCTGACTTGTGAATGGAGGCGTCCAAGAAGCCAATTGTGAAGGTGAAAGACGAGAAGGGGGCAGTAAAGGAGGATCAGCCGGAGAAGGTTATAGAATGGGAGGATTACGATCAGGAGCTCGCTCGTTTGTGCAGTTTGACATCCGCGCTTGAAGAAGCCAGGAGTAAGAAATTGATGCTTGAGCAGAAGCTTCAGTCGTTGATACAAGTAAGTTTTCTCTGTTTTCTTTTGTTACACGTATTCAATTGGACGTGGTATACTGGTATGTATAATATATGTAAACACGATACTGAATTGGGTATACATATGTGTTCCTTTATTGTTTATTGATTGATACATGTAATTGGGAGGTGGAGATATTGTTAAAAAATGCAGTGTGCAATTTAGGCTAGTCGCATCGGCAGATAAAACAAGTTGAATAATTGTAACCAAGTTCTGATAATTAAGAATATTTATGATAGAAGAGAATGCAGAATCAGAAATGGATGACATCAGTCTGTATCAGTTTGGTAAAACTGGGTTGTTTATGGAATATAATAGACTTGGTTGCTGGTACTATTATGTTTGATAATCAATTGTAGGGATAATCAGATAAAACCTCCATATTAAATTAAAATGCAATTCTGATTAGCATTATAACATGGCATGGTCATGTGATATCTTTGATTATCTTTATAGTCTTATAGACTTTTTTTTTTTCACTTTTCAGTAAAAGATATAGACGGTTTAAACATCATATTGTCTAGCTACATTTACATGATTTCATATGATTTATCATTTAGTGCATACGCTAGTAACGAAGATCTGCACCACTTGTTTGGGATATTTATGATGAGTTCTTCTTATGTAGTAAATGGATCAGAGAACACTCAATAAAATTTTAGGTATTGTGTTTCTTTTCTATTGCTTTTGACTTTCTTTCCCCTTGATTTAATCTATTGATTGGCACTATGTGCAGATAGAAGCCAAGTCATTAAGTTGGTCAAATGAGCTTGATCAGAAGCGTGAAAAATTAGAGTATCGTAAGTTGATGATGGGAAACATGTCTATGCAATCCAAGGTTATAAAAGAGGAAGTAAGAAAGCAAGAAGAACAACTTAGTGCTGAAATTAGATATTTATTGATTGGCGGAAGTTCTCTTTCTGTGGCGAGCAAACGCATGCAGGTAATGTTTGATTATATTAGGTTTTTAGCTTTTGCTTACAGTTCTGTTCACTGAAATAAACTATTTTTGTGCTGCAATATTTGGCTGTTTTAGGTTGGACTTTTGTTTGTTTTTCCAAGTTGGAGAGCAAGTATGCTTTTAATCATGTTTTACATTTCATGTACATGACTGTAGTAAAGAGAATGGCCGTTCAGTCCGCAGCAGATCTGTATGAATTGATAATAGAACCCTGAACGAAATTTCGGTAATGCTATTGCATTGGTTGTTGTGAAATGGACTCTGATTAGGGCTCTTGACTGTTTATATCATTTTAGGTAGCAGTTCCCTTCTTGTCTTTCCTTCTCCTGCCAAAATCTTTTCCTCTATCAACAGTGGGTTTAAAAAATCTGTAAGCATAGCCCCTGAAGATTCTTACCTGACATAGGCTTGGAATGCGTTGTAGAACAATAAAACATTTTTAGTATATAGACAGATATCATAAGAGCTACTTTGCTTGGGGCCCTGTTGAGTTGACTGATAGGCTTCCCATTTTCTTGGCCTGAGAATTGTGACTACTTTTATTGCATGTAAGAGACAGAGAATAAAGACCTATATCACTACAGATAAGAATGGTACAAGCCCCCTTGAGATGAATTGAACATAACACTTTACCTTTTCAAACTCTTGCATCCATATTTTTGCTTGGTGCTGTATTATTTAATTTGTAAACTTACTTTGGACTTATTTATAGATAAGATGAAGCAGCATATCTTTTGTTTCTTAATCAACTTTCAATTTTTTGCCGTGTGGAGCGCATTAGTTTTTCCTGTGTGGAGTGCATTAGTTTTTCAGTATGAAAAATGTGATTGCTTATCTGAAAAGTATATTGTTCGTTCCAATGCAGGATTCAAACAGGTCATTTGCTGGAGAAAAAGGTTGTGGTCGTTTGAAAAACTTGCAGAAGTTATTGAGAATGAGGCAACAGTTTATGGTATCACAGGTTTCCTTGCTATATCCTGTTAAGGTTGTGATTAGAAAAGCTCCTGAACAAGAACTTGAATCATTTCGTAGCAGTATTAAATCAGGTAGCACATGAAATTTTTAGCCTGGTTTATGGCTCCCAGAAGAAGTTTTTGTCCTACCGGATGAACTCATAGCATCTCTACTTATTATGATTTTTTTTTTCATGCCTATCTTTCTTGATCCATGAATGCGTACCTACTTCATTTCTTATGCAACTCTTTTTGCTGCCTTTTGTTTTCTTTATCTGCACTATTTTTTTCTCCATAAATTCTTTAAAGGAGCCACCTGGAAGTAAATGCTGTTATTTTTATTATCAAATTGGTTGAAGAATTAGGGGATTTTTAGTGTTAGTTTATTCCATTATAATTGTATTGCTATTTACTAAACCAGCTCTGACATAACCAGATGTATGTTAATATTTTAAATATATTGGTACTGCAATAAAGATTAATTGGTTAGTGTGTTAGTTTCATGATTAACTTTCTGTACTGCTACTCAATGGTTTAAGGGCTTGCATGCAAGGCTTAATATTACAGTTTTTATGGGCTCATCACTTTTTAAGCATAGATTTAAATTGGCAGATGTAATACAATTCTTACCATAGATTATGCAGTCACAGAGTTTCTTGCTCTGGTTTATCTGAAGCAGTCTGAATTTTTATGCTGAATATGTGTTTGACTTTTGCTTCATGTTCCTGATTTCAGGTGTTCCTGATGGATTAAAACCTGTTGACCAGGGCACATTGACAATCTCTGGCCTTCACCTTACTGTGGCACCTTTTACAAAGATGAGTTTCTTCACTGACAAGAAGGAGGTGCAACGATCTTCGACTGCCCTGGGATATGTCGCTCATGTGAGTTGTTTCCATACAATTTCATCCACTCGAATTTTGATTTGTTTGAAAATTGAAATTCTGGTCTACATTTTAAATAATTGAGCAGTATAATTGTCGAACTTACTATCTTGTGCATCTCTATACATGTCAAATCTGCTAGTGCAATTTATACTAAGTTGATCCATGATTGAAATGTTCAGTTTACTGTGCAGGCTGTGTCACTTATTGCTTCTTATTTACAAGTTCCTTTGCGTTATCCATTGCGCTTAGGTGGTTCTCGATCATATATACGTGACGATTCCCCTTCAGTCGAACACTCAGCATCCAGTACATCTTTGGATTCAGTAACTTCAACAAGCATGAAGCCTGTAGAATTCCCCCTATTCATCGAAGGTCAAGACTCCACTAGAGCAGCTTATGCTGTGTTCTTGCTAAACAAGGTTTGTTCTATTTCTTGATTATTGTGCTGAGTTATATATGATACCTGAATAATTTCTATATACCTGATGCATTGTAGATTACATTTTAAAAAAATAGCACTTGGGTGTATTGCAGGATTTAGAGCAGCTCTTGAATTTTATTGGTGTTAAGAGCTTAGGACCGCGTCATATATTAGCAAATTTAAAGGAGCTTACACGGACTATTCTTTCTCCCGAGTACATAGATATATGATGACTGATGTGAATTGCTGGATTTCTGTAAATGGATTACTTGTAATCGAGGGTGCTTATTTTTTTTTTTTGGTGGAGCACCTTAATATCGTGGTCGACATTCCAAATCAATGCCAACTATGCCTAATGTACAATATCTGATTTGGTTTGCTAATCTTTAGCTTAACCAAAGTATCAACTTTTAGTGAGCAATGATTTTGGAAGTAGACCACATGGATGCTATAGTATATTTTTTGAACCATTTTTTCAATAGTAGTCCAATATATTTTAGCTTTGGGTACTTGTCCTCAACTATATGTTGGAAGAGATCATTTTTTGGTTCACAGTGAATGCAAGGTAAAGATGTCATTGCTCAAATAAAGGCTTTTGCATTCATATTTATACATTATTCATTATCTAATGTTTTCTCTACACACCGGATCTTCTGCGTCATTTTCATGCATATTCTTCTGCGTCACTTTTATATGATTGACATGTAAGAGTGAAAGGAAATCCAATCATTGTTCCTATAGTTTATGCTTTTTTTTTAGAGTTTCATTTATCTTCTACGTGTCATTCATTCAACTGTGCGGCACAAGAGATGTTATGCGTTAAAAGACAGAGAATTCGGACTATGTTTTCTCATGTCTAATGTGTGTGTGACCCAGACTCTACTGAAATTGAAGAAGTGTGATAAAAACTGTGTAGGCTTTGTTTGTCGACTGTGGAACCACATGGATGGTTCAAGACCAAAGCGGAAAATTTCAACTAATTAATAATTCATGTAAAAAGAAGGTTGAAATGATTAGACCAAATAATTTGTGATGGACTTTGATGTGTTCCACAATCACATCATGCATGTTGGGCCATATTCGTAGCTTCGAGAATACGTGGTTTTGTAGTGAGAGATTAAATATGATAGATGAGAAATTGCTAACTCGATTATCTCATTGTACTTTAGTGATTAATCTTATACCATTGTCATTTCTTGCAAGAAATAAGTAAAAACATTCAATCATTGCTTGTCATTTTCCAAAATAGTAATTGCATAATCACGCAGCCATGATCACTAGATCGTCATTCATAACCAACTTGTTCCTAGCTAATCAATGTTACTTTTTTCAATATAATGTAATACTCGTTTCTTCTTATATACTCCCTCCCCTCTGTCTATCACCAAGTGTTTCATTTATTTTTTAAACGTTGATTGAAGAGTAGTATAATTTTATGTGTAGTAGGTAGTTATATTAGAGAGGTTTGTGAATTTTGTATTTTAGTTGTATTAGTGGTGTGTATAAGTCTCGTATATCTAAATAGAAAAATTGTACCATTTAAAATGAACCCCCAAAATGACAAAACGAGACCTTTATTGGGGACAGAGGGAGTACATACTAGCACATCATACATTGCTTGAGTTGAGCAATTCACATACTGTATCATGATAATGTTGCAAGCTCTTCTACGATTCTACCTTGTCTTGACTTTATACAAAATAAAAAAATATAATATAATAAAATGCAAAAACTTAAATTAATCATATGAGCCACACACTTGTTCAATAAAGTCTTAAGCATATCTACGGCTGCTTATTATAAGATATCTTGCACAAATGATGTAAACCAAAATAATCTCCTCAAATCCAGACAAAAGATATCCTCAAATACAAAATCAATAATAAATAGAACTTTTCTTGGCCATATAAGTTGCCATTTGGAGTGTCAATCAAATATATCTACAATTGTATTCGTTGAAGTATATGTATTATTTTGTTTTTATTGTTTAATTTTTATTGTATATGATTTAACGTTACTAATTTTTATCACACAATTGTATCCAGCTCATTTTATACACCATGACAGAAATTAGTGATTGTTTTACTTTTGAGAAATTAAATTTTAAAATTATTTATCAGAAAAGTACTCAATTTGACTTATTAATTAATAATAGTAATTAAAATGTGAGAGAGATAGAGAGAGAAACCCTGTAAGAAAACGTTATAAAAGGCATTTGTCGCATTTCTATTTTAACGCCTATTCTGTAGAAATGAAACATTTGAAGTTTTCAACGTCTCACACATGTGCAAGACACGTGACCACAACCATTCCACCTGGCAACCACACTTCGTTGTTCGTCACTCTCTCTCTCTCTCCTCCTTCCTCTCTTCCTCGCATACACACGTAGGTCACGCAGAGAAATACACACAGCTGAATGAGTACTACGCTTCCACGTGATCGTCATTCAAGCTGATCACATCACAGATTTTTTTGGTTCTGCAATTTAATCAACTATTTTGACTACAATCGCTTTCCCCTAAATAATCTATCGATCCAGTTGTAATTAACGAATCATTGCTCTGATAATGGTGAAGAAAGGGGCGCCCGACTGGCTCAACAGCTCCCTATGGTCCGCTCCTCAACCGCCGCCGTCTCCGCCTTCCAACGAGGCCGCAAAGCCGTCACCCGCTCCAATTGTCGAACCTCCGCGACCGATGCCACCGCCCGAGCCGCCGACTACTTCAGTTCACTCCATAAGTGCTGCGAAAGCGGAAATTAGGGATCCATTGAGTAATAATTTTGGTAGTAATAGCAGTGTCTGTCACAGTGATGAAGAAAATGGAAGCTCTTCAGCCAACTCTACAGCGTCCGCTGGCGGCGCGGCTGCGGTCCCGGCCCCAGCGTCTCCTGCTGCTGAAATTATCTCTAGGCAGGCTCAGCTTTTACAAGAGGTTTTCCAAATTCTCTTTTCTACAACCCCCCCATGCTTCAAGTTGTTACACGTGTTTCTTTAGCAAAGCATGCTTATACGCTTTGCCACAGAGAGGAATTGGAGACTTGATAACTTTGGATGTTGTTTATGACTCTCTTGATGCTTGAGGAGACTGATCGACTTTGAAATGCATTCTCCCTGATTAGTTTGGTCATGTCGAATTTTTGTTGTTTACAGGTGTTGTCGATCTAATTAGCAATTGGGTATAGTTGTTCCCATCAGTTTCCATGAGTTGTGGACTCACAAAGGAGTAAATTTTATTATGCAGGCTGTTCTCTTTCAGTAGAGGAAATCATAGATTTAAGTATTTTGTCCAAAGCATATGTCTATGCATTCAATATGGCAATACCAGTCACATCTTAGAGGGTTGGGGGGGGGGGGATATGGGGCAGGAGTACCAATCCTTATCTCCTCTCCATAATTACGTGATTTGTTTTAGAATATGTTAAGAGATTTTATGATCCTAGAAATACTGCTGACATTCTTCAATGCCCCTCCGTTCTTGAATTTGTTGACAAATCTGCTCTTCTTGTAGTACTAGGTTGAATTTGTTTTTGTTTACAAAATATGCCCTCCTTGTTGTATTAGTTTGCAGTCTTCCTGTTATAGCTGTATTAGATGTGGTCTATTATGAAGACTTTACATATCTCTATATCCTTGCAATACATACATGATACATGCAGCATAAGTTGATATTATGACTTGATAACGTGGAAGATCTTGTCCTTAATTCTCTTTCTTGTGCTTGTGTTTTTCTCACCCTTTTCTAGTTTTGCGAGCGACATTATTTGTTTTGTTTGTTAATTTGCATATTTCTAACCTCAGTTGTCAAGAAAAGTTATAAATATGGGTGAATTGAGGAGATTAGCATCAGAAGGCATACCTGATGGATCTGGAATTCGTGCAATTGTGTGGAAGGTATGATTTGTAAATTTTACATGATTTTGATCTCTGTGCCTGGGGATTGCGGAAAATGATGTTGTTGCATGTTTGAATTTATTTTTCTTCTTGTTGGTATAGGTAGCAGTTTCATTAATCCTTAGAAAATAGTTAAAGCACTCTGGTTTACATTCACATTTCAATTCATGAAGTGAGATGTAGAGTATGTGCAGAAAAAATACAAATAAAATTACCATTATTGAATAATTTAGTCCCATAATATCTGCCATAAATTTTGTGTGACTTGCCTATCCTTCATTTCTGATTTCTGTTACCTGTTACTTGCTATGTGTGCTTAATAAGATAAATTGATGGGAGGAGGTATTTGAGTTAGGAAACGTTCAAGCTTCCTGCTGAAGTTGGACAAATGTAGCATTTTTTTTTGCTTTGATTACAAAGTTAAAGTTAAAGTTGTGGTTAAGGCCGGAGCAAATTAATTTGATTCTTCTTTTACTTTTTAAATAAATTTCCACTTGAAGCTGAAACTTGGATATAGCAAGGTTATGATATACCTTGAAGGCTTGAACTTGTGATTTCATGTTGAACCCTTTCAGCTATTATTGGGGTATCTGCCTCCTGATCGCTCTCTTTGGCCTTCGGAATTGGCTAAGAAACGGTCTCAATATAAGCATTTCAAAGAGGAGTTATTGATCAATCCTGTAAGTTCCTGATTTTTCCATTTGGCTATTATCTGAACATCCTAAGTCAAATTTACTCCTTGGAGCTTAAAATAAAAGAAACTTAGGGGTATTACCCTATTCGCTATTTGATTAAATCTGCTAATATTACCTGATTTCTTGTTTGCTTTTTACTGGAGAGCAAAACAGATCTCTAGAAAAAGCCAACACTAATTATGGTATCTTGTTTCTGAATCTAATAACAAGTAAACAAACTATGAAGTTGTTTAGTTTTCTCTTCTTTGGTTGGACAATAATTACATGTGGATTCAATAAACAAACTATAATTTAGGTTCTTGTGGATTCAATTAGATGTTTGATACTTTGCCATATGACGCTGATTGTACTTGGATTGTGAGAAGGCACAGTAGTGACTAGTGTTTGAATGTCTTTGGAACTCACCATTTAGAACTCTGCCATTCAAGTCTCTAATTCTCATTGTCACTTCTAAGAAATCTTGTTGCAGGGAAATTTTGTAATAATTTGTGCGGCAGAACCTATACTTTCATGCCTCATCTTTTGACTCTTCCGCAAGAATGTTGCAGAATTTTTGTTTAGTTTATTGATAACAAAATGCCTTGATTCTGAACAGCAATTTAAATGTTCAGGAAAATTCTCAACAATTTAAATAAAATAGTCATCAATGAAATGGCGTGCTTGTGCATTGCTCTAATCTTAATTGCACATCTTTCAAAATCTTGGCATTTTCTGATTGTTTCCATCGGCTAGTCAGTCAGAGATTACAAGGAGGCTGGAAAAGTCAAGTCTTGAGAAAAATGAACCAGATGGCAGTCAGGGTTTCCTCTCACGATCAGAGATAAGTCATGGAGAGCACCCCCTAAGTGATGGGAAGAGTAGCATATGGAATAAATTCTTTCAGGTACTTTTTTTTCTTTGTACGTGTATTCATAGTAGTATGCCACTTTGGTCAACATGCAGTGATGCCCATTTATTTTTGAACTTAATGTTTCTGGTCTTGCTTAATTATGTGACAAATGTATTTACCAATTTCAAGACCAATGCTTGATATTTGATCCGAAATCTATACTTGTAGGATGCTGAAATCTTGGAACAGATTGACAGAGATGTCAAGCGTACTCATCCAGACTTGCAGTTTTTCTCGGGGGACTTAACTTTCGCTAAATCCAACCAAGTGGGTGCAAGTTCCATTCTCTTTTTCTTTCTTGTTATTTGTGATACATATTAGTTATTTTTTACACTTGCGCGTTATCTTACTTTCAGGATGCTTTAAGGGATATACTAATCGTGTTTGCAAAACTGAATCCGGGAATTAGATATGTGCAAGGGATGAATGAAATCTTAGCACCCCTATATTATGTGTTCAGAAGTGACCCTAATGAGGAAAATGCGGTAAGTTGTCTTAGTCAATCTCCAGTGTCCTGTTCATAGTTGTTAAAGGCGAAAGGCGCAAAGGCCTTGTTGGAGCCTGAGGTGCAAGGCGCGCCTGAGGTACAAGATACTTTAAAACATATAGTATACATTAATATATCCAACTCAACACATAATTTTCCAACTAAATAAAGGTAAAAATAAAATAATATCACATAATAATACATAATAACTCATAAGTAACATAATCACAATTAAAAAACCCGTGCACAATGTCATAATGAACTTCACAATACAAGTTCTAAACACAAATAGACAATCACAAAAAGCAAATAAGCAGAATCCTTCAATTTTAAGAAAATATCAAATGTCAGTGACACAAATGATTACGAATGAGATAAAAATCTTAATTATCATGGTCTATGGTCCTTATAATCTTCATTCTCTTCTTCACCATCAAATTGATCATTGTATTCATTAAATTCTTACTCTTCATGAAAAACATAGGAAAGTAGGGAAACCAAAAAAAAAAACCAAAATTTGGAAATGTACCCAAGGCGCGCCTTCATCAAAAAAGGCGCACAAAGGCGAAGGTTTTTTGAACATCAACCGAGACCCCAAAAAACCAAGAAACCCAGGCGATCAAGGCTTCGCCTCGCCTCAGGCGCGCCTTTAACAACTATGGTCCTGTTATCATGAAGTGCTTGTGATTTAAATTAGTATGTTAGGAACGTATGCAACTTTAACTGGTTTTCAATTAACTTATTTCACTAACATCGTGGTTTGTTTAGTTTGAGTTCATTGAAATTTTATGGCTATTTTTAGTCGAGTAAAATATTTCATTTCACTTGGATATCAACCTTGGATTTTCTGGTTCTCTCCTTTTATGAAGCAAGTATAATCAGATTAAAAGAAATCCCGAAAGGCTAGTAAACTGCAACAGTTGATATTCACAATACCAAAATAAACTTAGTGACCTTGAGATTCGCTCTCCTTGTTTCCTTTTGAGTAGCTGTCCTACTCTTACTATTTTTTGCATGCTACTTTCGGGAATAGGTGGCAGAATCATATCTATCCTCTCTTGTTACTTTTGGGGTAAGAGGGCATCTCTATCTTGATTAAATATTTCCATAGGGTTTTTACCTGTTTTGATGAGCTTCTAGTTGTTTATGGTAATTTAAAGTTATTATTATTGTATATACCATCTAGACTATCATTATATTATTATTATAAAAAATTTGGCTTTTCCCTCTCCAATATTTATAAAACTAGTTAGGAGGAGCTATCAATATGCTGCAATTGTTGCTTTAAGATAGAGGATAACAGTATAAAAGCTGCAAAGTGTTAAAGTTGGCTATGACATTTTATTATATTTTTTTGATGGATTTCTTTAGCTAAAATTAATGTAGTATGATTTCCTGATGAATAAAAGGAGCTGTAGTAAAACTGTATCCATGACAAGCAAAATGACTTATGTGCCTAACACAGCTAACACAGCTGTTACTGAGCTCATTTGCTTCAACGTAGGTAAAATGAACACAAATTTGGAGATAATCTTCTTTGTGATCTATTCATGCAGAATTGTAGCACAGAAATTTCATAGTGCTGTTTTCTTTTTCAGTTACTATTTCCTTTTGCAAGTTCTGCAGGCTTCTGCTGAAGCAGATACTTTCTTCTGTTTTGTGGAGTTGTTAAGTGGGTTTCGAGATAATTTTGTCCAAAAGCTTGATAACAGTGTTGTGGGGATCCGCTCAACCATTACAAAGTTATCACAGCTTCTAAAGGAGCATGATGAAGAGCTCTGGCGTCATCTTGAGATGACAACAAAAGTATGAATTAATGTATTTTAGTTTGTCATTATCTATGTCTTTTATTCTCTAATTGGAATGTTAATCATTGTGAATGACATATAAGAATTTAAAAAAATTGGTTATTAAAAGTAGGTGATGATGATTTTATCTTTTATACTCTACCTTGATTATCAAATTTATATTGTGATCTGTATATATCATTGTATCAAATACACGTCTAAAGGCAAATGGTACTGAGGAGACCTATTACACTATATGATAGAATATAATTTAAAGCTTTGGTGGACAGGAAAAATATTAGAGGGTTTTTAGATATTAAATTAAATTTCATGTTACTTGGTAATGATGTAATTTCAATAATTAGATCTAATTTTTTTGGTTATATGAATCGTTTTTTTCATCATTGAGGGGAAATAACAATTGAGATAGGCATGGTCTATTCATAAGAATCATCTGTGGCAAATAAAGTTGCATTATATCTCTACTTTTGGAATGAGATATAAATTCTATGAGGTGTTATTTGATTTTTTCAATTAATTACTCTTTGAGTGCTTATGTGAAAGGAATCCTTGAGTTTGCTTACCTTCTCAATCAAAAGTTAAGCCCCAAGATGTGCTCTCTGTGCAATGGATGGGTTTGGACCGTTTGATTACATAGATTGTATCTCAATTCTAGAGGTTCTTACACAGTTCTCTTTCCTGTGTGTGATGGCTGTATTTGCAGGTCAATCCCCAGTTTTATGCATTCAGGTGGATCACACTCCTCTTAACCCAAGAGTTCAATTTTCCTGAAAGCCTCCTAATTTGGGACACGCTTTTGAGCGACCCTGATGGTCCTCAGGTAACTCACCTTTTCAATCCAGCTAATTGAATTTCCGGGCCCTGAAATTATCTTCAAATGAGTACACAGTGTAGCTTTTATTTTATTTTGTTATTCCCGTGTTATTTCTTCTTTTGTGCTTAATCTGGTATGTAACTAGCATCATAGATTGATAACTGCGGCAGTAAATTTCATCACATTTGTCTTGGTTGTTTGCACGGTGACAATTTGTATCCATGTACGGACAGTAGGAGCGTGGTTACTTGCCTGAGCTTATATGGTGCATTTTGTAAATTGAAAATAGGGATCGTTTGAGTTCTCTTCATTAAATTATAAAGATACCTTAGTTATGATGCGATTGAATCCTTGTGATACAATGGGGATCATAGCATAGTCCAAATTGATGCTTGTTTTTTAAACAATATAAAAGTTGCACAAACACTACTCCCAAGTCCATGTCCATGCCTTTTCATCTAATGAACGTACTCACACGTCAAATCCATGTTCCATCTATCCATGCTTGATGCTAAAAATTGATGAATTTCAGGAAACTCTGCTCCGAGTTTGTTGTGCGATGCTGATTATCGTGCGGAAGCGTTTACTTGCTGGTGACTTTACATCCAATCTAAAGTTACTCCAACACTATCCTGCCACAAACATCAGCCACCTCCTCTATGTTGCCAACAAGTTGCGAGCTCATTGAGTTTTTCAAATATTTCATTACATGTTTTCTTTTCCATCTTTGCGTTGAGGTTTTATTTATTTATTGTAAAAAAAGGAAAAAAAATGTTTTAGGATGTAAATGCATTTGATTCTTATCCCTTGGACTTATTTGTTATTTAAACTTCATTTTTGTAGTGTCATCACAAGCAGCAGGTGGGTGGTTCTTTATTTCCTGCCCTCTATCCTTGCCATTGGAGTGTTATTTGTTGATTCGTGATTTTGTAGATTTTTTCTTCTATATAAAAAAATTCAGTTCATTTTCTAGCAGACTTGAGTATATTTGAACATTACTTAACTTTAAATAAATCTGTAATTTGTACTTATTACCCACAGACTAAAGTTCACCGTGCTTAAAATTGATTGATGATATGTAACTAATGGTATGCATGATGCTCTTTCAAAAAAATAAAATAAAAATGATATGCATGATACTTTTAAGGGGTAAAATTTTACTGTCCCCAAATGGATTTTTAAAAAAAAAAAAAATTTACCACATTTTTTAGTTATAAATTTTTAATGCTCCAGGAGACTAAAAACACAATTGACTGACTCAATTTAAAAGTTTAATCAATCCACTAATTGAGTCTTAAAATTATATGCAATCTAGTCATTTATTTTTATCAATTTAAGATTATTTATTAAAATTGAGCATTAAAATTTTTATGATTAAATTTATGGCATTTTTATTTCTTTGAGAAATCTTGAAGGGCATAATCGTCCATTTCTTCTACTTTAAGGAGTTGCTTAAGTTCATATTGAAAGTGTCACATGGATAAAAAAAAATGACAATATTTTAATAAAAAGTGATAGCGATAAAAGGTGATAATGGGTAACAAATTATTTAATAAATAATTCGTAGTACAAATAATAATACTAATATTTTTTAATAAAAAATAATAGTAACATCTTTAATTAAAAATTATAATTATTTAAAAAAAATGTAATCCATGTGGTCGCTCACACGTAGTATTGCCCTAAATTTTAAAAAATTCAGTTGGTAAGAAGGTGGGTACTATGTATGCCAATTTCTGAAGTTTTGTAATGAAGCTGTAAAAAAAGTGAGGACCGAATTGTAATTTCATGATTGTATCAAGAAACTAAATTGAATTGGTATCTTTTGTACCGCCTCCACCGAAACTGAAAGAGCAATCACCCTCTTCTCTCTAATATGTACGGACAGTCACCGCCCTTTCACCCTGGCGGCGGCGGCGGTGGCGGTCGCGGTGCAGCCGCGCCGCAACAGCAGCAAGTTCACGTGAATCCTAATTTCCTTCCGAGCCCCAATCTGTACGTACTCCCGCAAAATCCAAATTTCCTGGTTCAACAAAACCCCTTCTTCCAAAACCCTAACACTTTTCATCATATCCAGCATCAGTTTTCCCACAATAATTTCCCTGTTCAAGTTCAACCGGGCACTGACAACAGCAATTTTCACAGTATTCAAACTCACCCTAATGGTTATAACAACAGAACGTTTCCGCAACAGCACTTTAATGTGCAAAAAGAGATGATTGAAAAACTCGATAAGGCGGTGCTGATTGCTCGAAATGATCTTCTAAAGTCGAATGAGAATGTTTCGGCATGGAAAGTTTCGCAGGCAGCCTTGTTGTCTGCGAGGGCGGAGTCTTGGGAGAGTTTGGGGTTCCAAATGCAGCAAGTGCCTTCGTTAAATAGCCTCTTGGCCACGGAAGGAAAGGTGCGGAAATAAATCTTGTTGGGGTATCATTTTGCTTTCTATTATTATGTTTCCTAATAATAAAAAATATTTTAAGTGAACTTTTTTTGAAAAAATAAAATAAAGAATCATGTAGATAGGATGAATGCGTGAGATTTAAACTTTTGGTTAGAGTTATAAACTGCATAGGTTGTCATTATGCGATAAACTAGTGATTCTGAAGAAGTATAACTGGAACCAGACAAAGCATGTGATAGGATCACGTACAGTTTAATTACTGTTTCATCCCTTTATAAGTACTTATTTCTTTTTAGAGCCAGGTTGTTATTTCTTTTGACATATGATTATTGTTTCAGTCTTCATTGATAAATAAATCACCGATGTTCTTTTTGTCCTTAGTAATTACTTGCATATTGTTGCGTAACTAAAGCAGCATGACAGTAGTTGTAATGAGTTCATCCAACTTCTAAGCTGCACTGTCGAGTGTAGAGGATTGATATTACTGTAAACAAATATCACATAATTTCATTTTCAACTCTCATTATGTATGATACTTGTTACTATGTAATTTTTTCTTGTGTTTATTCCTTAAAGATCAATGCATTCATCCACTGCTTTGTTGCGGTTAGAAGAATCACTTCATTGTATGATTTGGAATTGGCTATCTGTGAGAGCGAGGGAGTTGAACGGTTTGAAGAGCTGGAATTGGGTCCTTTGGTACGATACCCACTTGCTGTGCATTATTTTTCTGTGACTTCTAATCTTACAGAAGTGCACAGAATTAGAACTGAAGAGATACTAGCTTACCTCTGCGAGTTTATTTGTACTTGCAAAAGGAAAGAAATTAAAGTTGATACATTTTTGGATTTTGTTTCTGAGAAGCAATCTGTCAGTTGCAGGGAAGTTCTTTGTGTGCGTGTCCAGAACTTTGGGTATGTAATAATCTGTTTTCTATTCCTCTAGGGTGGTGTAAAATTTAAATTTAACTAAAATGTGCATATATATATGAGTGTGTGTATATCTCTGAAGTTAACTGTAGTGGCGCCTTTATAGGTTGAGGGTTATATTGCTGTAATTTTCTTAGGCATTTGCATATCAGAAACTTTGGTGGTTTTTTATTATTTTGTCAATTTAATTTTTTTCTGTCATTATTGTATTTGAAAAAGTATCCTTTCTGAACAATATGCTTTAAGAAGTTAATATTGAGTTATATTTCTTGAATGGTTTTTGAGGTGCGAGGGTTGGAGGAAGAGAAGTTGTAGCAATTTCTTTTTTTGTGGAAGTTCTGAATTGTCTGCAGATATGCAACACTGTTAGCAGTGGCATACTAGTGCCAGTTATGTTTCGAGAGGGCTTTTATTGTTTTGATTGGGTTAATATGTGAAGTTGGTTTTATATATTCATATACATATATTAGTTGTTTTATAAATTTCATCAATGATTTGTGGCAATGTACTCAATTTGCATGTATAACTTCTTCACTGAATCCTGTGATAAGCATCAGTACAGCGATGTTCCTATTTTTGTGGTCTTGCCTTCTGTAACCCACTCATGTTTCCCTTATCATAATTTGATCTGTATGTTTAGTCATGCTGCAATGAATGCTGTGAATCGTTGGATATATAAAGTTGCTTGATTATGTCTCATGAGAAGCTTAGGAGTTTCTGTGTGTGCTATGCTGATGATTATTATTCCCCCATGCAGGGTTGGTCGTGTGTAAAACTAAACTGCAAACCTCCTGTTGTTTTTTAATGAAAAATAATTCAGTTTCTGTAGTATCAATTTTTAATTTTTTTAACTTCTGAATCAGTTATATTTTTGTGTCCAGATTGTATGTTAATCTTATTAAACAGTCAAAGCAATCAGAAGATAGTGTATTAGAAAAATGTTATGAGAAAATGAAAAAGATTTCTGGTAAGAAGAGCAAGAAGCGACCTCTTTTTTCTAAAGAAAAGAAGAAGATGGACAAAAATTTCGTTTCGATATCCGAGCGTATGAAATCTTTCTCATCAGAAAATACCCAATTCTGTGGAAAACACACTAGATTTAAGTCATCTAGTTCAGAGGATGATGATAGTGAATATGAAGATGATTACCAAGATCAGAAGAATACAGAGTCGCTGCCAACTGTTAGATCAGAACGTGTCGGCAGCTGCCCTTATCCATCAGCAAATGAAGAAATGAGAAGGCTGGGATTGAAAAGTGAATTTGGATCTTCCTCTTGCAGACCTGATGGAAGTGCGCCGTGCAATGTAGATGATGAGCTCTCCCGACGGAAGAGGAGATTTGAAAATGTGAGTTCAAGCACTCCTTTGCCTCGCAAGCACCGTAAAAAGGACAAGCTCAATGCAGGTCTGAAGCATAAGGGGACTGGAAATGAGAGTATGGGTGGTCATTCACTTTCTATTGAGTCGTTAAAGATTTTTCTTTCAACTTGGAAGGATGCATGCCAAGGGAATACTGTGGATGAGGTAGCACCTTAATTCTAGATATGAACAGTTTAACAAAGCCCCGTATCCAAGTGCTTTTATACATGGCTTATGTATACTTTTTGATTATTTGTGCGCGCATGTGTGTAGGGTGGGCACAAGATTTTGCACCATGTCTTTGACTTTTCATCTCAAAAGTTCCATTTCTCTTGAACTGATTCAATGTAAAATCTTAAATTTTCAAAACCTTATTTATCATATGGCTTGGTAGACTAAAGCTTCAGTGAAAATTTTCCTAACTTTTCCACTTCTAAAAGAATTGTGTTTTTCTTGGCATTCTGCATGATGATCTCTAACTTAGAATTTATATAATGACAGATTAATTTACCAGATATGGCTCTTGAACGATCAGATAAACTGTCTTATCTGAATTATATGAGCAGGATAGTTTGCTTCTTTATCTCCTTGTTTTTCCTTTTGATTTGATTGTCATCAGTCAACAGTGTTCTTCGCTCCAATGTATTAAGTAATCCCTGCATCTATTAATGAGGATATGATGAAATATTTTATCTTTTTATTAAATTTAATATATCACTGCTCATATTATCTGGAGGAAAAAGTTGCAGAAAATTTGATATGAACTTTGCTTGTTGAATTTTGGCACTGATGTTTTCATTGATAAAAAAAATCTTTGTTGTGTCATGCTGGCAATTTCTGTTTCACTTCCTTGTTACACCTTTTTGAGGATTATCTCTTTTAAGTTTTAAGTTTCCTTGAAGTATAAGTTTTCTCATTTCTTCCTTATGTTTGCACGCTAGGTTCTTGACAGGATGCTCCAATTTTATGATACAAGGAGAAAGAGGAAAGTGAAAGAAATGTTTGCATCGTATCCTTTTGTTGGATTGCTCTATGCTGCTGTAAGTATGTAGTTGTTACAACTTTATTTACCAACATATCAACTATTGCCGTTTAACTTCTTATAGCTTCACAAAGTTGGTTTTCTTGATCATGGTTCTGCTCATTATGCATTCATTCCTCTCTAGAATGTGACAATTTATTCTGTGGTCTCAATTCCTGCTTATGGGAGATTCATGTTGCCAAACATTCCTCTGGCTGATGCAGGTGACTTGTATCAGACTTGGAATATGGGATAATATGTATGATACTTTCCAGAATCTTAACCAAGAATGCATGGATGACAAACCAATAGAGAGTTCATCTGATTACATCACCATTGATGTTGATTCTGCTAAGAAGGATGTTGGTGTTCCAGGATGTGAACGGTTCACTCACAAACATGGTGAGTTACTTTTAATAATCTTTGTAATGCAATGACATTTAAGGCTTTCTACTTTTGCTAATTCACTGTATCTTGCAGTAATAATAAAATTTAAATTGAACTAGAAACTCGTAGTGACCGCTATGGATTTTTTTGCTTTGTAATTCTAGCTTGTAAAACTTACTCTAAGTTCTAGTTGGAACATTGCTGTCATCCTTTGTGGATTAAGGTTACCTTTGAAGTTATATATAAAGCTCCATTTCAAGTTCAATAATACTGATGTTGATACTCTGCATAATCATACTGTTTCTCTTATATTTGATCATTTATGACCTCCAGTATAGTATATTTGTGGATATGTTTATTAGGATCTGTATTGTATGCTATTTTTTATCTAGTGCTGTCTGGTGATGTGTGTTTGTTGTTTTATCCACCACTTGTGTATTTGGTGCTTTTCTTGCATTTAATGCTTTTCATTTCTACAGATCTTAGAGCTGAAGATATTGTGGAGAAAATGATTGGATATTTTGAAGATGGTGTTTTGACTTGTAAAAATCCTCAAGAGAATAGACTTAGGTTCTTGAAGAAGCTTTGCAAGTGCGAGCATTGGCTTATTCAACAATTTTCTGTTGGCAAGTTCGAATCCCTCGGTCATGGAGAATATTTTACGTTTCTGGAGAAGTATATAGGGCTGTTTCCTCATGCATTACAGAACTACATAATGGGTAATGTGTCAGGCGACGTTTCAGTGGAGGCTCGCTTGCTGCCTATTCAGTTGGATGTGTTACTATCACAAGCCTTAAATAGCTCAAGGGAAAGTGAAACTATGAACTTGAAGGATTTTTCCAAGTTGCTGGCATGGCAATTTCCTTTAGTATGCTTTAAACTAGTGAGCAGCAATCCTACAGAAAACTTTTCGAATATTACCCAAGGAAAAAGATTCGATTCGAACTCAAATTCTGTATTTTTTTCTGCACCCTTATTAAACTTGACCTATATGGCTGATTCATTTTCTCAAAATGAGAACAACATGGGAGAAACTAGTGAGTTTGCTCATAACAGAGTAATAGGGGAAGGACCTCTTGCTGCTCTTACTACAAGGGATATTGTTCAGGTCTTGCATCAGGCCCCCATGCTCACTGATTTGAAGTTGTGGTCGCATTGGGACATCTTGTATGCTCCTTCTCTTGGATCGATTTTGGAGTGGTTGTTAAAGGAGGCCAACACCACAGAGTTGCTGTGTTTGGTTACCAAAGATGGCAAAGTGATCCGTGTGGACCCTTCAGCTGCTATGGACTCATTTGTAGAAGCTCTCATTCAACAATCTTCTTTCAAGACAGCAGTGCAATTGTTGTCTTTGTATGTATTATATGGTGGTGAACGGAGCATTCCTATGTCACTTCTTAAATGCCATGCCCGACAAGCCTTTGAAGTGATCATTAATAATTGTTTGGAGATGAAATTGCATAATGATAGAAATCCACTCATGCAAGGGAATATATCCTGTGATCAGCATATAACTGAGACGAGTACATCCAGAAATTTGGATAGCAAGCTACTGAATGATAGGAGTATTCTCAATAAATCAGCTATAGTTATGTCGAGGTTTATAGTTGATTGCTTGAGTTATTTGCCAATTGAATTTTGCAGTTGTGCTGCAGATGTATTGATTTCTGGGTTGCAATCTGTTGTGAACAATGCTCCTGCAATTATCTTGTCTGAGTGTAAACGAACAGATCAACGGCTCATGCTTCATGAAGTTGGATTGTCTCTTGGATTATTGGAATGGGTTAACGACTATCAATCTTTTTGTTTGTCTGCAGCCACTGGATCTTTTCCTGAACCATCATGTTTAAATGTGATCAATTCTGGGCTCAGTTCATCATCAATGGCGGAACTAGATAGGCGTCTTGCTTTATCAGGTGAAGGTTTAGTTTCCTGCGAGGTAGATCATCATTACAAGGATAAATCAATCAGTTCTGGGGCTAATCCAGCAAATGTTTCAGTTTGTTATTCAACTGCATATTCAAAACAATCACAAGTACTTGACATTGACATTGATCCGGCAAGATTTATTGAATCTATTAGGCAAGAGGAATTTGGTATTGCTCAAAGCCTTTCGGATACAGATAATAGTTTGTTGAAGAAGCAGCATGCTCGATTAGGCAGGGCTCTCCATTGCCTGTCAAAAGAGCTCTATTCTCAGGATTCACACTTTATTCTAGAGCTGGTATGCTCTGATGCCTATTTGTCGTATTCTTTATAAACTATTATAATTTGCATTTTAAAGCATGAAGTTACTAATAATGGAGCTTGTCAAATTCTTTATATGCTGTTATAATTTGCATTCTACAGCAACTTGTTAAAAGCATAAATTTAGCCTCTGTATGGAAATGATCTCCTTGATTTTTTTTTCAGAGTGCCCTGGGAATATTTACTAATAAATGGAGTTTTTTTTTTTTTTTGTGTGTGTGTGTGTGTGTGTGTGTGTGTGTGTGTAATTAATGATTTGATATTGTTTTGGAAGTTTTGTTTGTCCAAAATCTAGGGAAGTTTTGTTTGTGTAAAATCTAGGGTTGATGTTATCTGTTGTATATGTGATATTTTGTTTGATATTGATGTAGCATGTTTTTGAGTACCATTGGATTATTTTTTGCATTTGACTTCCTCTCTCTTATTTCTCTACAGGTACAAAATGCTGATGATAATATGTACCCTGAAAATGTGGAACCGACTCTCACATTCATTCTTCAGGAGAAAGGCGTTGTTGTTTTGAACAACGAGCAAGGATTTTCGTTCAATAACATCAGAGCTCTTTGTGATGTTGGAAATTCAACAAAAAAGGCTTTTAATGCTGGATATATTGGAAAGAAAGGCATTGGTTTCAAATCAGTATTCCGGGTATGATTAGATGGTGTTTCTGTTGTATTCCCAGTAGAATTGTATGCCTTGCAAACTTAGTAAAATAGTTCATATGCATGGAAATATTCTGGTAGTGGACAAAGCATGACCAACTTTTTCTTTCTGGGTAATTAAGCATAAGATTTTTCCTCTATGTTTACCAGTGACGAGATTTCTCATAAATTTGACATTTTCTTCAAACCATATCACTTATTGTATGCAACAAACATGACAAAATTATCGATATACATTTATTATCCTTCTGTTGTGCGTTTCTAACATGCTGGCAAACTCATCTCTTGCTTTTGAGAACACATTTATCTTACACTGAGCAATGAGCATGAACATCTTCCACGATCCATAAGAATGCTATTCCTCAACCCTTTAGGCTTGAATCTCAGAAATATTGGATTCTAAATTTGCCTTGGATTAGATGGTAATCCCTCTCATTGTAGCTGCAAATCATCTTATTGACCTAAATTTGATTAAAAGACATTTATGAGTATTTAAGCCAAAGTTCTATGTCTAAAATAAGACCCAGTTTCTTCTTGTCCATTTGTATTATAGATAACTGTAAAAAGATAGTTACTGAGCAGTATTGTTCTAATCTAAATGTGACCGGCTGAACCCCTCGGCTTCAATTATGTTATCTTCTTTTGTTTCAATTGCAGGTTACCGATGCTCCAGAAATACATTCCAATGGGTTTCATATAAAGTTTGACATAACTGAAGGCCAGATTGGTTTTATTCTGCCAACAGTGATTCCGCCATGTGATATTGACCTATATACCAGATTGGCTTTGGCAAATTCTGATCAATCAAATCAGAACCATTGGAAAACCTGCATTGTGCTCCCTTTTAAATCAAACTTGTTGGAAGGACGTGCAATGAACAACATTATATCTATGTTCTCAGAGCTCCATCCATATTTGCTGTTGTTTCTACATCGTCTTAAATGCATCAAGTTCAGAAACTTACTTGATGATTCACTCGTTGTCATGAGGAAAAAGGTTAAAGGTGATGGCATAGTGGAGGTTTCACATGGTAAACAGAAAGTGACTTGGTTGGTAATGTCAAAGAAACTTAAAGCTGATGTTTTTCGTTCTGATGTGCAAACAACAGAAATTACTGTTGCATTTACATTAAAGGAGAGAAATGAAGGATATGACTCAATTCAGGACCAACAACGTGTGTTTTCATTTCTTCCTTTGAGGACATATGGTCTTAGGTTTATTATCCAAGGAGATTTTGTTTTGCCTTCTTCCAGGGAAGAAGTTGATGGGAACAATCCTTGGAACCAGTGGTTGCTGTCAGAATTCCCTGATTTATTTGTTAGTGCTGAGAAGTCATTTTGTGATCTTCCATGTTATAATAGCAGTCCAGGGAAAGCCATCGCATTATTTATGAGTTTTGTACCTCTGATGGGTGAAGTGCAAGGATTTTTTTCTGGGTTACCGTTAAACATTATATCCAAATTGCGCATGTCTAAGTGCTTGATTCTGGAACATGACAAAACTGAATGGGTTCTTCCTTGCCAGGCCTTAAGAAATTGGACGGACCAGATTCGTTCTCTATTGCCTGATAATTTACTTCACAAGCATCTTGGTCTTGGGTTCTTGAATAAGGATATAGTTCTCTCAGATTCATTGGCGAAGGCTCTGGGTGTACAGGATTGTGGGCCTACAATTTTACTTCGTTTTATTTCTAAGCTGTGCTGCTCCAGTGATGGGTTAAAGTCAATGGGTTTGGGTTGGTTAGCGTCCTGGCTCAGCACAATTTACATTATGTCAACTCAGCCTTTTATTCAAAGTTCGATGAGTTCTGAGGCTGGCTCTGATTTCATTCTTGACCTTAAGAAAACTCCATTTATCCCTCTTTCGGATGGTAAATATAGTTCTGTCAAGGTAGGGACTATTTGGTTGCAGCCTGAAGCTGTTGACCAGGGTGTTAGCGATGAATACCTTCTCAAAGCTTTTCCAAAATTGTATGCAAAACTCCGAATTGTGAGTCCTAACCTTTTGGCTGCAGCTGCCTCTATTGATAGTTCATGCTCAGACATAGTGACTGTCGAAAATGTTGCAAGGATGCTTTACAAAGTCGGTGTCCAGCAGTTGTCAGTTCATGATATTGTGAAGTTTCAGATTTTACCAGCCGTATCTGATGGTAGGAACGCAGTTCAGCAGGAAGAATTGATGGTAGAGTACCTTGCCTTCGCAATGTTCCACTTACAATCTAGTTGTACTACCTGTAGCCATGAAAAAGGGTTGATTATTACGGAGTTGCGTGAGAAGGCTTTGATCCTTACGAATTTTGGACTTAAACGATCTAATGAGGTGCCCATCCATTTTGATAAGGCATATGGAAATCCATTTGATGTTGATAGGCTAGTTAGTGGACTTGATATGAATTGGCATGAACTAGACGCTGCTTATGTCAGACATCCAATCACGAATTCTATGCCGGGTGGAATGTTGAAGTGGAGGAATTTTTTCCAGGAAATTGGAGTTACAGACTTTGTTCAAGTAGTTCAAGTAAACAAGAGTGTTCCTGTAATGTCACTCGTTGTTTCTAAGGATACGCTACTTCAAGCCAAAGACGTAATATCTACTGATTCAGACGTTAAAAATTGGGTATCTGAGGAGTTGTTTCACTTATTGTCCTGGATATCTTCTGGAGCTGATAGGGAAAAGTCCAAATACCTTCTGGAGATTCTTGATAGTTTGTGGGAAGACCATTTCAGTGATAAGGTTACTGGTTCTTACATTGATGTGACTGGGGAATGCAAACCATGCAAATCATCACTTATAAGACTACTCCAAGATATTCCATGGATAGCAACAAATATCAATGACAAACTGCATTTTGCTAAAGACTTGTTTCACGATTGTTTGGCAGTAAATTCAATTTTTGGTGCCGGTGCCCCTTATACTACTCCAAAGGTGAGCCTGTTCTAATTTTCCTACTGTAATTCATTTATTAATTCTAGGACTGAAAATATTCTAAGTGTGCTTTTTTTTTTTACATCTTGTTATTTGCGGGTCATTAGAACTGCATATGCCTTTTAGCCTTTTATTTGAAGTAGCTCTTTGATGAAATTTTAGATAATCATCCGCGTATTTTTGTTTGTACGTCTAATGTGTATTAAATGGAATAATGAGACTATTTCCCTTTGAGACAGGTGAGAAGTGAAAAGTTTCTTGTGGATATTGGTTTAAAAACTCAAGCTACTATTGATGATGCTTTATCCGTTCTTAGGCTCTGGAGAAAATGTCAATGTGATTTTAAGGCCAGGTATTCTTTTTTGGTAACTTATTGATTGTTCATTGATTTTAATAATTTCAACTGAGTTCTCTGTTTATTTGTCTGCAGAAGCAATGAGTGCTTTCATATGCTTTAAAAAAAAATCAATAATACATATCTATGGTCTAATGCATAACTGTGAATATGATGCAAAAACAGATTATAAATTAGTGGAAATTGATATATTTGCCTGCATATTTATCAAGTGCTTGCTTTCCAAATCCTTGGGCAAATTGACAAGGTGAATACTTGTGGTCAGAAGTGGAATATGTAATATGGTTGGATTTTTCCATGACAATTCAGTAAATTTTTGGTTGTTTGATGGTTAGAGGTTGATACGGTCATTATTATAAGAAATGATATTTGTTGGTTGTTAGAGATAATTGGACTATAAATCATCTATTCTTGTGGTGCTGGAGCTTACAAAACTTACGGATATCCATTTTCATACAAGTTTCTTTAGTACTTATGTTTTGCTATAATTTCCCTTGATATTCATATATAAATACTCTTTTACCTTATGTTGCCAGTGTCTCACACATGTCCAATTTCTATGCATTCCTCTGGAAGGGAATGTCTCATTCAAAAAAGAAAATTTTGGAGGAGTTACTATCTGGGCCCTTCATATTTGTTCCAAACACCTCTATTAATTTAGATGAGGATGCTTTACCTGGTGCGCTTTTGTCTCCTCAAGAAGTTTATTGGCATGATAATATTGTTTCAGTTGCCCAAATAAAGTCAGGTGACCCAGATCAAGTTCCAAGAATAGCATGTAGTACTCAGAGAAAAATGTTATATAACCTCTACCCAAATCTTCATGATTTTTTTGTGAGTGAATGTGGAGTGGTTAAAAGTCCTCCTTTGAGCAGCTACCTCCAGATTTTGCTTCAGTTGTCTGCTGTTTCTTTACCTCATCAGGCTGCTAAAAGGGTAAGTAATCCTTGATTAAATTCATTTGATCTGGCCTATGTTTCTCACATTTCTTAAATCATGTGACAGGTTTTTGAGGTGTTCTTGACCTGGGATGATGCTCTGAAATCTGGATCAATGAGTGTGGAAGATATCGACTACTTGAAAGAAAGTCTTCTTAAAAAGGAATGTACTGTGCTTCCCACCAAACAAGATAAATGGGTTTCTTTACACTCATCATTTGGTCTTATCTGTTGGTGTGATGACGACAAATTAAGAAAGGAGTTCAGACATCTAGTGGGTATTGATTTCTTGAGTTTCGGAGAATCTACTGATGAAGACAATCAGATACTTCCAGCAAAGGTCTCAATTATCATGCAAAGATTAGGGATTCCCACGCTTTCTGAGGTTCTCTCTCTCGCTCTCACATATGTGCATTCACTTATTTTTTACTTATCGTCTGGATTCAAGTTTCCTTTTCTTTGATTTGTCTTCGCATGATGTATTTCCTTTTTATTGAATCAAAAGCACTCCTCTTCCCCATTAAAATATATGCTGTTCTTTTCCTTATTAAGTTGCTCTTGCTTTGTTTCCCAAAAAGGAAAATATTGATCTTGCTGATAGTTTGACGTCATTACTAATATTATCCACTATTACTTTGGATAAATCTCATTAATCTTGTTTTCTTGATCTCTTTTTTTTTTTTAATGGCTGAGAAATGGAACCATATTATGTTTTTCTTCTTTTTGGTTGATCCTGGAATTTATCACACTTGGTATTCTGCCATTCAAAGAACTTTTTATTTTAATGTTATAAAAAGCACTCTTCCCCATTAAAATATATGCTGTTATTTTCCTTATTAAGTTGCTCTTGCTTTGTTTCCCAAAAAGGAAAAAATTGATCTTGCTGATAGTTTGACGTCATTACTAATATTATCCACTATTACTTTGGATAAATCTCATTAATCTTGTTTTCTTGATCTCTTTTTTTTTAATGGCTGAGAAATGGAACCATATTATGTTTTTCTTCTTTTTGGTTGATCCTGGTATTTTATCACACATGGTATTCTGCCATTCAAAGAAATTTTTATTTTATTGTTTTTTTCATTATACCATGAAGATTAAAGCTACAGGTGAAGTGAACCATATTTTTTGTCATTTTTCAATTATTTAATCATCTTTTTTGCTAAGTTATTCTATAAATTTTTTATTTTTTTTACCATTTAACCTCCTAGATTACTTTTAAGGTTATGTTAATTGATTCATTTTCTTCATTTTATTTATTCTTTGATTTTTTATTTTGTTACATTCATTGTATTCCAATTTGATAATTTCCAATCAATTAACTTTTTGAGTTTTTCATTTGAATTCTTGTTTGACTTTTCAATTTGAAGTTTTTGTTTGCTGTGTTTTGATCAATAGATTTATTTATTTGAAATCATTTTTATATTCTTATTTTTAATTTAGTCATTATAATATATCTTATCATTTATTAATGTACGTTAGCCAAAAATGTTGGTTAGATATCCTATATGAAGGACCCATTTTCGGATAAAGGCTTAATTTGTTCTTTTTGTACACATCTCATGATTTGAGATAGATTAAGTATTAATTACCTTTTCTATATGTATGTACGAATATATTTTTTCTCTTCTACTTTCCCAGCCGTTCTTCAAATGTCATGTTGAAAGCTTTGTATATCTCATGTAGACAATAGTGACCCATTTTATTTTATTTAATTATAAATTCAAAATCTTTAATAAATGGGAAGCAGGGATGTGGAGGATTTGGATCCTTACTCCTCCTTTCTAGAACAAGCCAAGTTCCAACTCTACTATAAGAGATGGTATACAATAATGGACATATGTCGACCAGATCAGTTATTGTTCGTTGGCCTATTCTTTGTCCAATATAACAATATATTTGCTTCATTTTTGTTTCAGTATGTTTACATCTGTCTTCTGGTACCACTGTAACTATAATGATCACTCAAGATGGTCAAAGGGGTCCTTGGATTAATTTAGGATTTTCATTAATAACTTGGCACTCATGTGTGCTGATTGTTTTTTAAATGACTTGTGCCATTCTTTCAGAATTCAATTTCTTTTATTCCTAAAGTGCATGCCTGGTTTCTTTATCTGTTATACTTAAATTTTGCAAAATATGGCAGGTTTCCATATTTTCTTCTTTTCTTTCTTTATATATTTTATAGTCTCTTGGTGCAAGATGAGAATCACTCATGGCTAGTTGGCTAACTTGATTCAAGGGCGATTGAATGGCAGGCCTAAAGATTGAGTTATCTTGCACATGATTATTTCCCCATTTATATGTTTTCTTTTGAAGTGCTGTATTTGATTTCAACTGATTACTCTTAAACTACCTTAAATAAATGTTCTTCATGGTGCCATAACCTCCTCAAATATCAGAATATGTTCACTGATTCCCCGGTTGTGTAGACTTTAATTGACATCGGGATGTTCTTTTTCCAGTGCTTGAAACCTAATTACTGCAGAAAGGTGTTTATATGAGACTAGAAAATTGCTCTCTGTTAAACCTTAGTCTCTCTTCTTGGGATCAGTGTCTTGGTTCTATTTAATTATCCTAATGTGACCTTTGAAGTTGCTTGTAGTCACTTTGTTTCAAACATTGAATCTTCTCGTCCCTTTCAATTTTGTATCATATTATAATCTCTAAAATATTTTAGATTCCCATCATGAGGCTAACCCTTTGTGGGAAAAAGGAAGGAAAAAAAACTGTTCTCTCAGAATTTGCTGACAGTACCCTTGACATTTGGTCTTTTCGATTTCAAAACGTAACAGAATTTTTTGAAATGAAAATGAAGTCCTGTTCCTACACACAGCAAATAGCTTGGTGAATACAAGCATTTACTGTATGCCATTATATATTGTGGCTAGCTATTATATTGAAGTAAATTGAATTCATTTTGATGTCACCCTTAGCAATGTGGTCTTCTTTCTATGTCAGATTGTAACTCGTGAAGCCATTCCATATGGCCCATCCGACAGTAATTTCTTTTTCTCTCTGGTCGATTGGGCCCTTCCTTTTGCTCAGCGCTACATCTACAATGCTCATCCTGACAAATATATTCAACTCAAGCAGTCAGGTTTTGAGTGTCTTAGACATCTGAGGATTGTTGTTGTCGCAAAGTTGTTCTACAGGAATAAGATCAAGAAATGTGAGCTTGTATCAAAGAAAAGACACGAGTGTAATTGCCTTCTGCAGGTAACTAATGATTGTAGCCCTTATTGATTTCAGCTTCATCAGAGTGCTCATTTCTCTGATCAACATTGGCAGGAAAACATCTTGTACTGCTCTCAGGAATCGGATCCACACTCTATATTCTTAGAGCTATCTCGTTTACTATTCGATGGAACTCCTCAGTTGCACTTTGCTAATTTTCTTCACATGATCACCACCTTGGCTGAATCAGGTGCAAGGGAGGAGCAAACAGAACTTTTCATCATGAATACCCAGAAGGTGCCAAAACTCCCTTCTGAGGAATCTGGATGGTCTCTTGAATCGCCATCGGTAGGGATCGACGATGCTATGCTGCTCTTAAATTGTCATTCTTTAGAAGCTGAGACATCAAACTCTAGGCCATTCAAGCGGAAGCCTGGCATTAGCTCAAGCTGGCCTCCTGTTGATTGGAAAACTGCACCTGGATTCCCTCCTGCCCGTTCATCTGGGTCAAAAGAACCCAGATCTAGCAACCCGCAAATTGTAGATGAGAATAATGCTGAAAAAAACCTTGATAATGACATTACACAAGTTGCAGTTCACGAAGAGGCGGAGATATTAGAATCTCAGTGTAATCTTTCAAGCAACCTGGTGGAATCATCCAGTATGAATGTAGTACTTGATTCTGTCATTTCACCAGATAGCAGAAATCTTGCTCCATCAGATTGTACAGAGAGAGGTCAGGCTTCCGCACAGCAGGCATTGCTTAATGGTAGACTTGGTGAGCTCGTGGCATTTAAATATTTTGTGGGGAATGTAGGTGACCGGCCTGTGAGATGGGTTAATGAATCCAATGAAACTGGACTACCTTATGATATTGTTTTAGATGACGATGACGAGGATAACAGGGAATATATTGAAGTGAAAGCAACCAAATTTGCAAGAAAAAATTGGTTTCTTATATCGATGAGAGAGTGGCAATTCGCAATTCAGAAAGGCGAATCATTTAGCATTGCACATGTTGTTTTGGGAGACGACGACATGGCAAGAGTCACGATATACAAAAATCCAGCCAAACTGTGCCAGCTAGGTAATCTCAAGTTAGCATTTGTGGTGCCGAGATAGTAAAAAATTGCCTTTGACTGGGTGATTGAACCTTTACAGCCTGGAATTGGCAGAAGCGACTCTTGAGGTATCTTTTTATTGCAATTACCCCCCGTTGTTTTAACTTGCAAAACACCCCCCCCCCCCCCCCCCCCTCCTCAATTTGTGCAATTTGTAGGGGAACAAACTTTTGTGGGCTATTTTTGGTGTTAGGCTAAACCTCAAATATATTCTTTTTAGCCATCCTTTGCACACTTTTGGGTGTAGATTTAAGTGAAGTGGCAGTATCTGAAAAGTTGATAGGTGCCCATGGCTTCGTCTGTGAAGAAACTTGCTAGTACCAGAACAACGTGCTTTGGCTGCACACAACTTGGATCATCTTGCATCTAGGAAGATGCGGTTCTAGTTAGTGGTAAGTTAATCAGCTTCATACATCTTGTATTTTTTATATTATTAAGGTTTTCTTGTTTTCTACAGATGTAATACGTACACAACTCAATAATCACTTATAAAGAAACTTTCTTTGCATTTAATTTTTAAAAAAAATAAAATTAGAAAGGCAGAAACTTGTATGTTCCTGGCACCGTTTATACTTTTATGTATAATGGGAGTTTACCCCTCTGTATAATGAACTGTTGATGTATAGAGTAAACTGCAATATTATTCTTGTGCATGACAAATTATTACTTTCTTGGAAAGATTATTATTCGGCATTTTAAAGAGTATTACTTCTCAGAAGAGGATATCTATATTCAGTTGCTTGAAAGCATCTTATTAAATGTGATTTCTTTAGACTCTTTGCTCTGACCTCTAATCACAAACATGGATTAAAAACTAAAGACAATATTTATGCAAGTAATTTCAGCATTGAAACTAAAGGCATGTATTTTCGGCAAATATAATAAAGAGAAAACATGATTGCTAAATAATAATGTGTAAAACGCATTTCTCCTCAGAAGAGCTCAGAATCATCCAAGAAAAAGAGAATAAAAGATTGGATATTCAATACATTTAAAACCTAATTCATGTAATCTTGAGTGGGAGTGAATAGGCTACCTCACAAAAGGCTAATTGTACAGTCAAAATTTAAACACTATCAAACTACTAAGTTGACTCCCAGCTATCATTTACATTACATGTTCAAATGGAAAAGACTAAAAAAAATTGAATCTCCGTTCGCCAACTAACACCAAACACGTGCTCGCTTTCACACAATCTTTCAGAGCACTTTCTACTACTGTGCTTTCGGTTTTTGAATCTTCACGTAGGGGAAAAAACCCAAAAAATGCCTTACCTTTGGATCCCAACCTCGTTGTTGAGCACGACAGTACATAAGGAACGTATTGGCGTAGTATGAGTTGAAACCCATTAAAACATGCCACAAGGCATGACCTTGTGGATTGAAGTGCCAGACCGAGATGTGCTCGCATAACAGACGATCAACTAACCAGCAGAGAGTAGCAAGCACAAGAGTGGCCACGTAATACTTAGCAAGCCTCTTAGCTGATTTGTCCACCGTGTGGATATAGTACTTGTACATCCTAGGAATGCAAAGTAGACAGAGGAGGGCGTAGTGCACCTTAAAACCAATGTCAAAGTGAAGTTGTGAATGAGCTATTGCAAACACTGCACCATAGAGGAACAAAAATGTGGGCATTGTACTTCGGTAATGCCAATCGGGAGAGTAGAGGATGTAGATATAGAGGAGCATTTCCCACACCATAGGTGTTTCATCCCCTTGCTGTTGCCTGAAAAAATCCAAAGAGAACCCCAGAACAAAGTTTATATCAAAATTCAACAGATATTTCAAACTGAAGCCAGCTTAAACCAATGGTTTCATCCAAGGGAGAAACAGTTTCACTTTCATAAATATGTTTTCTAGACTGATCCATTTTGTCACAACGCAAGTGGAATTTTTTTAATAATATTAGATAATTTAACATCAAAGCAAACCAAACTCAACCAACTTCAAGCAGGGTAACTAGAGCTCGTAAAAACAATTTAAATCCACTTTATCACTCAAATTAAAGACATCAACATCCCAAGGCTTCTGCTCTTCCATCATAATATTTCAGCTTCTTTATGGATAACATCTTAAATTTCTTTAACACTTTTCCTGGTTTGGAACATATACACCTGTATTACTGCGTAAAAATGCAAGTATATTTACAAAATAATTATTCCAATTTTTTTTTACCCATAAGAAACCAGATTCACTGGGAAAACAAAAAAGCAGATGCACTAAAACAACTCTATTACAGTCCCAAACAGAAACCTCAAATAAGCAGAAAGTAAAAGACATAATTATAAAGACTTACGGCCGCTGTAATGTGGCATGATAGAGCCCACTGCCAATGGCGAGTATCATATTTGATATGTGAAGAACACTAAACCTTTTCTCAAAACACTGTCTCAGCGAATTAAAAAGACCAATGAGTGCTAAGATAATACATGGAATATTAGATATGGTGTTGAAGAACTCAGCTATATAGGAAGAGTGGATATAATTTGCCTCACACCACTCGTGTGTTGAAGTTACAGGTCCCCAAAAACTTGACTGTCCATCTGCCATTTTTCAGTAGTTAATCTTGTGCTTGATTGGCTTTATAAGATCGTCCTGGGATACAAAAATTCCCAAATCCTACAGACAAATTTTAAACATGACCTTTGTTAAAGTAAACATACTGGTTTGTAAACAATAAAAGAACTTGAAAATATTTAATAATCTTGACGACCATAAATAGGCAAAGCAATTAATTGGATACTGAGTTAATTGTCAGAGTACATCAGGGGGAAAATATGATTTGATAATACTAAAGTAGGACGTGAGGGTTTTTTTCCCTTCTAAAAGGGTAGCAGAGTCAAAGAACAGAGAACTCCGTAAGACCAGGTATTGTGAACAAATATAACAAACTGATCCATGAAATTTAGAAAGCGTGCTCAATCTGCTTTCAGAAAAAAACATTGACAATAAATAGAGCCAAGCTAGTAAGACTAAGATATAAAGCAGAGAAGCACCAACAAAATAGCAAGGCTACTTAATTCAAGTTGACAAGTTCATGCATATAGGCAGTTGAATTGGTGCAAGACCCTCTATGGAGTCTCAACTCCAGCATCACCTTAAATTTCAGCGGCATTGCAGCAAAAAATGTAGAAGTACAATGAGTATTTCCGGCACTGGATTTACCCCATCATGCAATTTTGAAATATGCATTTTTAACCACATGATTTAATTTGATATACTCACTTTTAAACAGGTGCTGGTAAGGCGAGGTAGGATAACCACAACTATATGATGCAAGTTTTTTACATTGCCTGTTCTCCTAGAAAAATCCCATTTCGTTTGATAATTTACATCAACAGACCAACCAATGAGTTTTGAACACATGCAAGTAAATAATCATATTATAAATAGGAGAGAGAGAAAAAAATCTAGTTAAGACATAAATCCAAGTTCTTAAACAGAAACTTAAAAATCATTCCACCAGTTCTCCGAACCATTGCGATGACCACTTAATGTTTGATTTGAGGGCAAAGTGAAAATTAGTTCTTTTTTCTAGATATATAGCATTCAACTGAATCACTATAAATATAGAGGAGCACCCCTCAGGAGAACTTTAAAAAGATATTCCAACTAACTATAGAAAGGTTAACGTATACACATGGATTTCTAGATGGTGGGAAAAATTAATCTAATCAAATAGGCATAGGAACTCTAGATCGCAAAAAGTGTCACTACAATATACAAGAACAAAAAAAATCATTGAAGCTACTTTGGACAAATCTCAACATTCTTCAACATCTAAAAAGCCTAAACAATTGTCTCTGCCTTAATCACTAAAGTGGAACAGATTTAGACAAGAGCTTGCATGTGAGACTAAAAGAGTAGGTCATCCATCAATACTTATACAAAATTGCGGGAAATTTTGGACAGAACAACATATATACACTATCACATTCCACACCCATTAATCCATTAAAAAAAAACGAAAGATTTTAATTCGTAATCATGCATCAAGAAACAGAATTGGTGAACGAATTATAAATAGAAAACTCAACCAAATCAAGTTCCATATACTTCCAAACCCCAGCCCCACCCCCAAAAACGAATCAGCAAACAGCAAAAGCTAAACAAATAGGCAATCAAACACCAATGGATATCATTTTACCACACAAATTCCCAAACGAATCCCTCGCATCCAACAATCATAATAAACTTCCCCAATCATTCAACCACCGGCATCGCCTGATTTCCGCAATAGTACACACAACAACAACAAACGCACGCAAAACCATGAATCCACAAAAAGTACTCACCTCAGAAACTCAGATCTGAGGCGCGGCGCAGCGCGGCACTTACCCAGAAAAAGCCCTCCGGATTTCGGCAGAAAATAAAAGATATCAGCGATGTGTAGGCGTATATAGAAATGGTGTAGGGAATGGGAAGAACATGCCGGATTTCTTTCCCCTTTTTTGTTTGGAAATCGGCAAAATTTTAATCGAAACTCTGAAATTGGGATTTTTGTATTTTATTTATATGGAATTCTAGTTTTAATACGGGTGGGGAAAAAAGTAGGGAAATTCGTTTCAAAAGGGTTCTAAATCTTCCGCACGCGCTACCGACACGTGACCACGACACTATGCCGTGTTTGGGGGTTTGCAATTGCTACAGAATAGTCATTTGTCTTAAACTATTTAATCAATGTTTAAATTACTTTAAAGTTTAAACCAAATTTAATTCATTCATGCACATATAGGAGTATTATTTATAAATTAAATTTTATATAAAATATTTTAGGCATTCAGTGTAAAAATGTTCTGTGCTTCCAGTTACTATATGGGTTGGACTGAGAAAATTACCAAAAATTTCGAATATCACACCTATCACGATAATTATATGTAATAAAATTTTAAAATTAAGATATTTCGGTATACGTCAAAATACAGTAAAATATTTTATTAAGAAATATATATATATATATTATTAAAATAATCATAATATTAATCCTTTAATTTAGAGTGATTTTGAACTGAACTCAATGCATTATAGTAAAATTTATAAATTAAATTTAGGATATAATTGTAATTATATATTTTTTATTTATCATAAACAATCATTTCTCATTGTTAATTTCGTCTTTTATAAGTATGATTTTATTGGTGTAAGACAATAGGAGTACTTTTATATACTATAAATTCTATCATTTATTCATTGATTTATTTCGTATTTATATTAACCCAAATAACAACTTATCGATAAGATCGAACTTACGGTTTACTTTCTCTTAATTAGATATTTTTAGTAATGATGTTATTAGGGTGATTCTGTAGTGCATCTAGGTTAATATGTTGAAAATAGGGTGTATTGGGTAGTTATTTTTCAAAAATTCTAATTATTTAATTTTATTTGATGGTGGAGATCAAATTAAGTTTCAAACTAACGGTTAAGATTGTCCAAGTGCACCTGGTGTATATCCATTGGACTCTTAAATTAAATGTATTAGTATTACTTTATATATATATATATATATATATATATATATATATATATATTACAAATTATTCATAAAATAGATCATTTTTAACTAAAAATAACTTTTTTTAATTAATATTTTATTACTTTTTATTTAACATTAAGTACAAAACTCACACAAAGTATCTTACCCAGAAATGTCTTACACCGGATCCTTCTAAATAGCAAGACTTGTCATGTTTTTATTAGAACACTCAATATGGTTTAGACTTATTATTTAATTATTTTTATGAGCAATGAGATGATATCAGCCGCATTGATTCGTATGAGTAGGTTACAACAATATTACTTTTTTTTTTTTTTTGAAAGCAGCAATATTGCATGGTTGCAAAATTGTGATTTGTCATATTGTGGTTCAATATGCTTAATTGAATCCATAAATGGAATATTTAAAAGCATTAAAGTGATTATGATTGTAAACGAATTAGAATATTTTAATTTTATACTCCACATTTTTATATACCCTTAAAAATAAAATATTATATTCTTTAACATTTTGTGCACCGAAATACACAATAAATATTATATTTTTTAATATTTTGTGCAAGGAATACACAACAGCCCAACTCCTTTCTTTATATATACTATACTAAAGGATGGTTTTGCCTTTATTAGGTGGCATAATGAGAGTAGTTTAGGGATAATGTTGAATTTTCTTAGAATTTTGATTTTTTAATTAGCTTGCAAACTTGCTAAGAAGGAGAATGTGGAATTTTCTTAGAATTTTAATTTTTTAATTAACTTGCCAAACTTGGTAAGGAAGGAGAAAGTGTGTAGATTATTTGACAACCAATTAAAATATTTTTTTTTTGTCTTGATTAAAATTTTACCTAAATCTTAAAATATTTTTAATTTTTTTATTTAAATAAAAAATATATTAAATTAATCAGTATCACATAATCTTCAATTTAACTTCCATATTACTAATATAGTATAATTTGAGTAATATTATTCTCAAATTACATGAATATTTTTAAATTTTTATTATATTTAGAGGGGTTTTAATTGATGGGTGTTAACATGATATGTAATTTTCTTATTTATTTTAGTTTTTATTTAAGTTTATAATAATAAATTAAAATAAATAATTAAATAAAATAATTGTGGACAAATTTGATTGGTAGTGTACAAGAATAGAAAATTGATGTCAAAAGTTATCAGAAAACATCCCATCAAATTCTTTATATTTTATTTTTTAAATTTTTATTTCACCCAAATTTTCAAAAGTTTATAGCTTTTAAAATTAAATTAAATTTATTATTAATAAAAATTATATCAAATTAGTTGTCTTTTACTATCTTTAAAACAAAACGCGTAGTAATATATATAGAACACAATTTTAACTATATAATTAAAAGAATGATATTATAATTTATATATTATGAAAAATTTTATATATTTAATTAATAGTTATAAATTTTATTTAATCATATTAATAGCATATTTTTTCTAATTATTATGTGCACATGGGTGCACCGTGCACTCACCTTTAGAAACGTATACAATTATGAATAAAAATATATACAATTATGAATAAAATTGTATACATTTTATTATCGAATTTTCTGTTAGTTTTTTTAATGAAAAATTGAATGTAACAAAAAACTATACAATTATTCAAATATATATATATATATATATATTTTTTTTTTTTTTTTTGAATAAAAACTTATACATGTAGATGAAGTGTGCCCACGGGTGCACATGATATCAACTCATTTTTATAGAAGCAATATTACATGTTCTATTCCCCGTAAAAAAAAATTATTATTATACTTAAACAATTCAAAAGTCAATTTTAATTATTTTTATTTTAATATTTAATTGAAAATACATTTTAGATTGATATTTTTTAAGACATGTTATGATAAAATGAATTGAAAAAAATATTTTATATTTATGTTTAACCGTTTAAATTATGTAAATTCCTAAAATTTCAGTTATGTGTTATACTCATGTCCATCGTCATATGTTTGCTTGAGAAATATTTTTGGAAATAAATTTTCATTTGTATATTTTGATATAACATCTCTCAAGGACCGTTCCATTGCTCCAATCGAGAATATATGTGTTAGGGTACTCCAACTAAACACACAATAAATTATTCGGATACTCTAATCGAACACAATATGAAATATTAATTATCAAGATATTTAAATCTTATTAATCATGAATATTTAATTTAATTATTTTTTAAAAATGTTTAAAAAATTTAAAGCTACAAATAGCCGACTCCATAAAAAAATTCAATTATCCCGCGGACTTTCGTACTAGTAATTGTAAATTTGTAACATTTTCCCAAGAACTCACGAATTTATATTTATATGATAAAAAAAGTAGCTTATTTTGCACATCTGGAGTTCCATATTATTTGGATTCGTGAATATATTTTACATGTTGATTTGATCCATCAAATATTTGTATTGCTTTGCCTTTAAATTCATGTCACTTTCTTTAGACAAAGTGTGGATTCCAAGCTTAATGTGCAAGAAAGTTATGTATCATAACCATGGTGCCTAATTAAAATTAATTAATGTACTAATATTCTAATGAGTCAATAGGTGTGTACGGAGAGTTGAGTTAATCCTCATCTAAACAGGGGATGACGAAACCGTTGACCGCTAAGTCAACCAAAGCTATATGAAATGTCGAAGCCAAACTTTCCTGTTTGGTTCTTACCGACGTCGTCTTCTCCGCTGCACTCCACTCACCAATCACAGCAAGGTTCAGACACACAGCCGTAGAATCCTTTGTCTCCTTCTCCGATGGGCGATGAGAGAGGAGGCGCAAAACTGCCGGCGCCAGGGAAGCGGAACATCCTCATCACCAGCGCCTTGCCTTACGTCAACAACGTTCCTCACCTCGGAAACATCATCGGATGTACAATTTCTCTCTCTCTCTCTCTCTCTGCTTCCATTCAATTCGATTAATTAAGATTGCTTGATCAGGTGTGCTTAGCGCGGATGTATACGCTAGGTATTGTCGGATGAAGGGATATAATGTCATTTACATCTGTGGCACCGATGAGTATGGCACTGCAACTGAGACCAAAGCTATGGAGGAAGGATCGTCTCCTAAAGAAATTTGTGATAAGTAAGTAATTTGAATTGTGAGATTAATTCATTCATCTGAATTATGTAAGTAATTTTTGTTTCTGACTAGGTATCACGCTATTCACAAAGAGGTATACGAGTGGTTCGACATAAGCTTCGACGAGTTTGGTCGGACCTCCACTCCTCAGCACACCCAAATCTGTCAAGACATTTTCACCAAATTGTTGGAGAATAATTGGCTCTCTGAAAATGTCATGCAACAGGTTCGATTCAACCATAAATATTCACTCTCTCTGCTTCACCAACTTAATTTGTATTTCAAATTCTCTCTCATCATGCAGCTGTATTGCGATACATGTAAGAGATTCTTAGCAGATAGGCTTGTACAAGGTAAGTGTCCAACACCAGTGTGTAACTATGATTCTGCACGTGGAGATCAGTGTGAGAAGTGTGGTAAGCTCTTGAATCCCACTGAATTGGTCGACCCGACATGCAAGGTATTAATCATGTATATGCTCATCATGATCATGGATCTTAATTATGTCGTAGATAAACTGTTTGATTGGATGATCGATGATAAACAGGTTTGCCACAGCACTCCTCTTATTCGTGACACGAACCACATGTTTCTTGAGCTTCCTTTGCTTAAGGACAAGTTGGAAGAATACATAAACAGCATGTCTGTAGCTGGGGGGTGGTCTCAGAATGCTGTCCAAGCAACACATGCTTGGCTTCGAGAAGGGCTCAAAGCTCGGTGCATCACCAGGGATTTGAAATGGGGTGTTCCTGTTCCACTTGAAAAGTTTAAGGATAAGGTGAATTGAATTTGAACCAGAATATGATCATGGGCAAAAACATAGGAACACAACCCTCCCACCCATATTCTATTTAACCCTATGTATTGCTAGGGGTTTAAATTGCAAAGGGGCACGGTATCCCCGGGAGCCTCACTCTATGATCATGTCATATCATCCATGTCCTGTAATCTTTTCTTGATTGTAGTGAATGATTTTCTTAAATTGATGTTTAGGTGTTCTATGTATGGTTTGATGCACCCATTGGATACATCTCGATTACTTCGTGTTACACCAAGGAATGGGAGAAGTGGTGGAAGAATCCGGACAATGTGGAGCTGTACCAATTCATGGGCAAGGATAATGTTCCTTTTCATACTGTAAGTTCTCATCAACTTGACTCCATCTACTTCAAAAGCATTCTACCGTTGCATCATTCGATTCTTGCAGGTGATGTTCCCCTCGACTCTCGTGGGGACGGGCGAAAACTGGACTTTAATGAAAACCATCAGCGTAACAGAGTACTTGAACTATGAAACAGGTACAATAGTCATGCTATAGTGTGATCATATGATTTGATTGACTTGTGTGTAAATAACAACTGTTTTTGTGGGGTATGTAGGTAAATTCTCGAAGACGAAGGGAGTAGGGATATTCGGAAACGATGCAAAGGACACGAATATACCTGTGGAGGTGTGGAGATACTACTTGCTTACGAATAGGCCGGAGGTAGGCTCTTCGTGCTGCTCATTTTGCTTACGAAAGGTAGTCTTAATTACTCACTTTCAATTTATAGTCGTCGGATACGTTGTTCACATGGGACGACTTACAAACGAAGCTCAACACGGAGTTGCTGAACAATCTAGGAAACTTCATCAATAGAGTATTGAGTTTCATAGCAAAACCTCCAGGTTATTACAATTTTACTTCTCTCATATGATATGATCAAATTTGAGTTTGAAGTCGGGTGATTGAACGACGTGGTCGTGTATTAGGTTCGGGATTCGGATCCATCGTACCAGATGCTCACAATGCAGATGATCATCCACTTACAAAAGCATTGGGAGAGAAAGTTGGTGCTTATGTGGAGCAGTATATGGAGGCAATGGAGAAGGTACTTAAAAGTTAAAACGACGTTATCTTTCTCTTGAATAAACGAGAACTAAACGAACAACGGACGCAGGTGAAGCTAAAGCAAGGGTTGAAGATTGGTATGAGCATATCAGGGGAAGGGAATGCTTACTTACAAGAAAGCCAATTTTGGAAGCTGTACAAGGAAGATCCAGCTTCATGTTGTGTAGTGATGAAAACTGCTGTGGGATTAGTGTATCTTCTTGCATGCTTATTACAACCTTTCATGCCATCTTTCTCCATCCAGGTGTGTACATATCCAAAAGGGAGATAGAGAGGGTCAACTAATGAGTATGTTAAGACATTGTTGTTTTCATACCATGTAGGTGTTTAAGCAGCTTGATTTTGGCGGCGAAGGTGGTGTTGAGAAGGCTGGAATGCCATGGGAGATCATACCAGCTGGTCATAAGATTGGAGAACACTGTCCATTGTTCAGAGAGTTGGTATAATTCGTTGCCTCTTTTAGGGAGTGTGTGAATTACATTAACTTAGTTAATAATAGTCAATGAATCTTAAAAATTTACTAAAAATAGGAGATTTTACACATTAATTGCAATTAAGCGGGCTTAATTTTCTTCTAAGCTTGTATTACATAATTAAGACATTTCCTTTATCAAAAAATAAATAATTAAGACAATTCCCATATTCGTTCATCTGTTTATGAAATTTTTTAAAATCTTATTAATCCTCATTACAATTTAAATGAACCAAACACTCTCTTAATTGTCGTGTCAAGTGTGAAAGAGACAGTTATGTGTCTAAGTTTTTTTGTTTTTTTTTTTTTTTTGAGAATTTAGTTTGTTTGTTGTGAATGATGTGTAGAAACATGAAGAAGTGGAGTTGTTGAGAAAGAGATTTTCTGGAAGTCAAGCTGAGAGACTTTCTAAGGATAATGGTGAACTGCAAAAAATTGCTCAAAAACTTGGTCACACAAAAATTTGAATTCTCTCCCTCTCTCTCATTATGTACTTTCTTGATAAAAAAAAAAAAAAGGCTGTATATGAAGTCTCTTTCTCTCTCATCATGTATTGCTTTGATAATAAATCTGTAGATGGAGTTTCTTTCTCCCTCTGTTTCAGGCAGTGTTTTTGTATTGGAACTGTATGAAGTTTTTTATTTGCTTCTATTTATCTTATTGGAGTAGATACTACTGTTCTTATTGGGCTAATTGGCTACTAATTTAATTCTTGCCACTATTTTTCTAATTGAGCTAATTTGCCATCTTTTCATTTATGAGTTTATACTTTTCTTATTGGGCTAATTTGCCTTCCTTTTCTTAATGGGTTTATGCTTTGAATCTAATTCTGTAAAAAAAAAATTTGGTGAAGTTGTTCCAACGAATTATATGTGAATTTATCACTGTGGATTTAAAATACACAATTAAAATTCAATTATAACCTAAAATAAATTTAATCTTTCTCATATATAATTAATGAATACTATGACTTTATTTAGCCTAAATACTCAAAATGGGTTGGTGGGTTGATCCACAACCTACCATTTTGTAGCTTGAAATAGAGGGGTATTTATACGGATTGGATCATTTATGGAGTGGGCCTTAAATCATTGGTGGGTGTGGCGGGTGACCCACACATACCAAATTTATTTTCAAGTTTTTTTAATGTAAAATTAAAAAAATAAAATAAAATAAACATATGAAAATAGAATATGATTAATTAACGAACACTATCAAAAAAAATTCATAAAAATCAATTAATTTTTTGAATTAAACGGTGCAGAATACACGGGGCGGGCCATTTGCGGGTTGATTCGTTAGTGGGACAGATTATAAGCGGGTTTAATCCATGGGCTGAGCCCATTTTGAAATATAAGCCCGAACCCATTTAGGCTGAAAATGTAGCGTTTTTCATTGGTTCGGTTCATTGCACCCGTCGCATTCAATCAACTGTTGGAAAAGAATATCTGAAATCTGAATATATTTTCTTGTTACGTTAGTTTCAAAAATAACCGACTGACCCCGCGGTTAACACGAGCGATTTCCTCAAATTCCATCAAGTTTTAACTAAAATCGTGCTTCATTATCCATTTATAAATCCGCAACGACTTACGCAGTTGGTAATCGCTATAAACTGCAGAATAACAAACTGCTAAACCACTGAAAACCATTTGAAGAACCCTAGAAGCAGAATCACATTATTCAGATACGAAAACGCAGAAAATGGGGAGAAGGAAGCCAAACAAAGGAGCCTCTGTAGAAAAAGATAATGGCGGAGAGAGGAAGCACAACGAGCTGATGAACACCCTCACTGACTTCACTAGTAAAGAGAACTGGGACGAATTCTTTACGATCAAACGGAATGATGATGCTTTCGAGTGGTATGCGGACTGGCCAAAGCTCGAACGCTTGGTTACTGTTCAGCTTAAAGAAATACTGGACTCCGGTGAAGCGCAGACGGCGGAGAAGATGAGTATCTTGGTGCCTGGGTGCGGGAACTCGACGCTATCAGAGCATCTTTATGATGCTGGGTTTGAGAATATAATGAATATCGATTTCTCGAAGGTAGTTATTAAAGATATGTTGCATAAGAATGTGCGAGTGCGGAAGAATATGAAGTGGCGCGTCATGGACATGACTAAAATGGAGGTGACTCTTGAGCGTATTTGCGTATTTATGCTTGCATCTGAGAAATTAAATTATGGTTATTCATAAAAGTTTTTGGAATTCAACGAAGAAATAAGCAGTTAATGTTCTTTACTGTGTATAATAATTATAGATATATTTCTGATCAAGAACTCTGTGTTTGTAACCTTTGTCGCTTTATAGTGCAAAGAGTGAATCCGATCTTGCTCAGTAGACGTATATAAGTTTTTCCATATCTTGCGCTAAATGATGTAATTGACCTCTGATGGTATGCAGGCAGAAAAGACTCCAAGCAATTTAATCTCAATAACCCTCTTATTACACCATTAATGATGAACAGAGAGGCGTGCTTTTAGTTCCTCTTCATTTTCCTCCATGTAGGACCTTAATGCAGCTAGGGTAACTGGAAAACTTTTAGGTTTATTGATGTAATAGAGTCTACATGCTTGTTAATTTGGTGAAATATCTGAGACCATGTGCTACACTGCCATGGAACCAAACTTTTCATAGTAGGTACAAGTACATTCTTTAGATTACTATGGAAGACTCTTAAGTGATTTTCTCGATCGTTATTGGCCCTTCAATAGTTTCTATTGCATTGTTTATGACCAGTTACCAAATAAACCAGTGTTGTGAATGCTGAAACGCAGAATGTAAATAAGACCTTAGGATACTGAACATGCAGAATATGTAAAGCACCTTGGGAAACATGCACTTGGGTGGATGGTTATAGTCAATGACACAATGTGCTGGAGGCATAGTGCATTAATATACAATGAATATTACTTTTCTTATTATAGTTCCTCTCTCTTGCTTACAAGCTTGCATCTATCGTTCTAGCTGCTTGTATAGGGTTTCCTTTCATCATTACCTTGTGCTAAGCTAACTTGGAAATCATTCTTAATTTTATTTATATTTGGACTCCTTCCTCATGTGCATCATTTTATTTATTTATTTATCATCAATTTTACTATTAATTAATTTATTTTTAGTGTGAATATGGATTTTGTTTTTTCCTTCTACTCTCTCCAGTTTAAAAATGGGGAATTTGATTCCGTCCTTGATAAAGGAGGATTGGATGCTCTGATGGAGCCGAAGCTTGGCACGGAATCGGGATATCTCTATTTACTTGAGGTGTATGATAATCATATTTACAGTATACCAACTTTAAATCTTTTATTCATGATGAATCCACAAGCCTGACTTGTTTAAATATTCATTTGTGTTACTATGTATGACTAGGTTAAAAGGATTTTAAAAGTAAGAGGAAAGTATATTTGTCTCACCTTAGCTGAAGCTCATGTCTTAGGTACTGTTCCTTTATATCTTATTGGTAAAATGTTTGAGCTCAGTGATTGTGATTTTTTTCTTGATTCTTATATGCAGTAAGATTTAAACATTTCTATGCAGTTCTTAGAATTGATTCTCAACACTTGATTTTTTCACAGATCTACTTTTCCTCGTATTTCGGTTTGGATGGAAAATGAGTCTTTATGCTGTTGAAGCATATTCGAAAGACCTAAAACTGCAGACCTTTATGGTAGTTGCTGAGAAAGATAGTTCTACTGCTGTTTCTGATATACATTTATGCATGGATAAAGAAAAACCTGATTCTCACGCTCATCAGGTAGAAGCACTTAATATACTTTTTATATCTCTACTTCCCCTCTATTCATTAAATTTGATTGGTTTTGCGTAAAAATAGAAACATGCAACCATTTAGTCCCAGACAATCACTTTCTACTTTCTTTTCACTTGAGTCTATTTTACACTCTCATGCTTTCAAATTCTTTATGTCTTTGCTAACTCAACTTGATTTTACTTTGGTTTACATTTATCTATGAAGAAATTCATTTACTCCCTACATTCTTTAGGCTAAGGATCTCCATGAAGCAATTGAAAGAGAAAACAAGATTCGATTGGAATACTCTGTAGGGTCTGATGTACAGTACTCACTTCAAGACCTACTTCTGGGAGCAAAAGGAAACCTTGTAGAGCTTGAACCAGGTCGTAGGGTAAGGGTTGTTTTAGGAGGACTTGAAGTATCCCGTTTCATCTATAATGGCATACTTCTTGATGCTAAGGAAGGTTCAGGACCAATAGTCTATCACTATGGTGTGTTCCTTGTTCCCCAGGTTGGTTTCTTTTCCCAAATCCTTCTTCTAATTGTGCTACACTTCGAGTCAATTATACTTAAATTGACTCAAGTACAAACCAAATGTTGGCACTGGATCCCAATTTTGGGGAAATACTGAAGGATATGACAAAAAGTTGAACGTTTTTCAAAATGATCCCTGGTGAGGCTTATTATATGTTATATATATTTATATGCTGAAAAACCAGAGTTGCGTTGCATCAAAACAACCATCTATTTGTTCTCCTGTCAACCAAATTTTTGATTCAACTGTTGTCAACTTGGAGAACATGATGCCCATTTATACTTTGCCTATGCAATGGTATTACTATTGCCAAATAAATCTTATTTATCTGGATTCCATTCAATCCGTGTCTGTCTGTCTTTCCTTCATTCTATCTGCATGTTTTTTTTCAGTTTCATTTTGGTGACTGATATATTTTAATTTCAGAATAGGGTTAGAACCTTCCTCTTCTGCTTCATTCAAACTAATTTGAAACTGTTCCTTTCCTGCTATAAATCATATCAATATATCTTATAAGTATGTTTTTTGTATTTCAATTCTGCTGGTATGTAACTAAAGTTTACATTTCAGCAACGAGCTAGTGATTGGCTCTTCTCCACAGAAGAGGGGCAGTGGCTCATTACTGTAAGCGCCAGGGCTTCTAGATTGTTGATGGTAAATTTATCCCGTCTATTAAAAGTTTTGTTTATTTTCTTTATTATTGTTTCCTTTTATCTTAATTCTTAATGACCTATTTTTTTGGACCCGTCTTAGATTCTACTGGATTCCAGTAACTCTAATATCTCCATGGAGTATATACAGGTTAAAATTTTCACTTTATTTTCCGTAGCTTATTCTCTAAGTATCAGAAACATCTAATACCTTTGTTCCCCTTATTTTAGATGGATCTTTCTCCCCTTGTCAAACAGTTGGCCCCAGGATGTTGTGATGACACAGTTCAAATTCCGTATGTCGTCTATCTTTCTGTACTTTCCAGTTTCCATTTGTAGGATTTATTTGATTCAATGTGAAAAAAAGTGTTTGTGCAGTTGTAAGTTAGCTACTTTTGCTATATACATAACGTGATAAGAAGTAACACTGGATTAGTTAAGTGCCACTTTTTCTTGTTCAAATAGTTCTTTCTTGGTACTTGCTAGAATTTATGAAATGGGGTCTTTTGCAGTTTTATGGCTGCAGGCGATGGAATTAAGGAACGAAATGTTGTGCACCAGGTTGAAAAACTGCTCTCTCTCTCTCTCTCTCTCTCTCTCTCTATCTATCTATCTATCTATCTATCTATCTATCTATCTATCTATCTATCTATCTATCTATCTATCTATCTATTTCTTGAGCTGTGAAAATTGTATTGATTCTTGTATGCATGGAGTAAGCTCTAAATGCAAGTATCTGAGTACTCTAATTATGGTGTTCTTGTACTCTGATTTATACTAATAATCTGTACTTCTGGAGTTATTTAGATACTGTTGCTTTGAAATTCCTAGATAACTATACTCTTAAATCTTAATATGCCTTGCATAGTTGGCATGAGTATCATTTTGTACTTCTTCTTTTTTTCTTTTAAATTATCTTTCGCTATTCTTATTTTTCTGAAATCCATTAGAATTTAGAATCATCAACAATATCCTATTGTCCTAATAGGTTGTGTGTGGTTCCAGGAATTCAATTTTTTAAGATAATTTGGAGAAGGATTTTGATTGCCTCCGTATGAAGTGGGTTCCAACCCCACCAAAATCAATTAAAAAATCATGCATATTGAGAGTGTTGGATTATAATGAACTTGTTCAAACAGCTTCAATGGTTTTGTCAATATGGATTTCAAGTCCATCCTCCAAATCCTATTTGGCAACATAAATTACTTTTACCTCTGAAAGAAGCTTCTTTTCATTTTTAGCACCTGCCTATATAAATTTGCTTAAGAGCATGAATGTAATAAGTATCAATGAAAATACATATATATAGATGATACATACATATATAGTATCAATGAAAATAAGATAATCAAGGTTAGCTTAATATATAATTGATCCCATGTGATTTCTAAGGCAGTTTTCTTTTAGTTGCAATAAGCGTTTTTGTATAGATGTGAAGACATTTTTCTACAGTGCAAAAAAATCTATTATATAATGCAACATTTGCGACTGCTGATATTCTTTTTTTAAAAATATTTGTTAATAAAGGTTACATCTGAGTTGACTGGCCCAATTGTTGTTGAGGATGTGATCTATGAAGAGCTTAATGATGGGAATGAGGAACTTTCTGCTGGATGTAAATTTCGTCGCTTAACTTTTCAAAGAACTGAAAATTTGGTGCAGTCGGAAGCTCGTCTTGCTTCTGGTTAGTTTGCTTTTGAGGATATTATTCAAGTTAACTGCTTCTTGCAACTTATGATTTTGTTGCTGTAGTTTATTTTCCTCATGTTTTTAGCTTTATATTGCATATTATTATTACTTACTGCTCTACATTTTCGAAGGAAAGTTTGTCCCTCTGGTGTCTGGTATGGGCCTCATCCTTTTAGTGAGTGAGGCTCATAGTGAATTCACTTGACAGACTGACAAGTTTTATTTGGAGTTTGTGTTAATTGTAACTCAACTTTGCCTTGCATTCTTAATTTTCTTTTTGTTACTTTGGTCTTGGCCTTTCAGCATCCAAATAATATCCGTCATATACTGCCAGAAGTAGAACTGTAGAAGTAATTTTTTTTAATCTACGTTTAACTAGTATGTCGTCATTTTGTTTGTGGCAGAACCAAGTGGTATGTCGGAAGTTGTTCACAACCACTTAGCCAGTCAGTACCACACCGGGATTATTTCTGGAATACTTTTGATTTCCTCACATTTGAAAGAATCTACTGCAGATGGAGTCCTGGTAATCTATATCTACTCTGAAAGTAAATTAGCTACAGTTTTATCTTGTATGAGAAGCCAATACGTTGAAATTTCTAGAATATACATATTAACTTTTTATTATTTTTCATTTGTTGTTGCATTTGGGGTTATCATTTTTCATTCTTCACATTAATATCTGAATTTTAAAAATGAACATTCATTTCATTGTTATAATATTTGTATTCGTTTGGGGAATGCTGTAGTGGTATACTTGTATTGCTAAATCTCTCTTAGAGAACATGTGCAATGTCTCTTCATCTTATGGAAAGAAAAATTGAATTAAAGTTGTCTCCTCCTTTTTCAGCTCAACACAGTGGTTATTGGTCTTGGAGCAGGGTTACTCCCCATGTTCATGAAGAATTTCCTACCTTCGCTAAAGATTGAGGTCTAATGAAATTCTGATCTCTAAGCCAGTTTGTTTGTTTATTTGTACTTATGCTAACTCTTTATTTGATAGGTTGTTGAGTTAGATCCTGTGGTCTTGGACGCTGCTATAGGGTATTTTGGTTTTGTAGAAGATGAGCGCTTAATGGTAAGACTTGTCTGTTTTCAAGTAACGTAAATCAGATGCGAATATTTTGTATAATATTCTTTTACTTTTCTTGTTCCTTTCAGGTACACATTACTGATGGAATTGAATTTGTCAAGGATAGGGCAGAACAGGCAGTTAATGGTCAGTCACTCGATCTAAAAACGAAGATGAATTTTTCCAACTATAAGTTACTGATTGGTTGCATTCTAACTTATGCAGATGGAAACAAAATTGACATTCTTGTAGTTGATGTGGACTCAGCAGACACAAGGTAGTGTACATGCTAATCTATATGATCGTCATCTTAATTCTCGTCTTATAAGTTATAATTTCATTTGCGATTGTGCAGTTCTGGTTTAACCTGCCCGGCAGAAGCCTTTGTTGAGGAATCCTTTCTTTTGATTGTGCACAATTCGCTCTCTGAGAAAGGTCTACTCATCATTAATTTGGTGACTAGGTCCTCGATTGTGAAAGAAAATGTATATTCTAGAATTAAAAAGGTAATAAATGATGAGGTTTCCTGTATTTTATGCAAAAAATTTTGTTGTATCAGAACAAATTAAGTGCTGAAATGATTGTATTTACAGGTGTTCAAGAACATCTTCACCCTCCAACTTGAGGAAGATATAAATGAAGTGGTGTTTGCATTAAAGACGGATTTCCTGATGAACGCGGATGAACTTTTGGAAGCTCGTCGCGAGGTTGTAAAAACATTGCTGGGAAAGGAGGAGTGGAAACTGAAAGTCTGTGATTTGTGTGAGAAAATCAAACTGGTGAGTGGAGCTGAGACTAGTGCTTGTTAGTACTTTAGTTGCTGCTTAATCACACAATAATGTGCACGCATTGTATATGCCTACTCGTTTTTTGCTCTTGTGCATATTCTATATACCATTCTCTCTTTTAGACCTGTTACTAGTTTGGGTTTTACGCTCATGGCTTTTATCTTTGCCTTAAATATATATTAATCTACAAATATTATTATTATTATTATAACTATATAATTACCTGGGTATACCCATTCTTTTTTGTTTAATTATTTATTTGTATCCCCCTCTGCAATAATCATGAGGACTCATCGAAGTAATGTTTGTTAGTTAATAAGGGGATGTAAGCCTATAACTTATGACATATCGAGATACGATGAAACTATGATAATTACTTATAGAAAGCAGTAACACATTTAAAGAAAAAATATGTACTCCCTCCGTGCCTAAAAACCTTGCATCTCTCTTTACGGCACGGAGATTAAGAAAGTGATAATTTTTAGGGGTATAATGGTATTTTATGTAATATATAAATGATAAAGTATGGTAGGTAGAGATAGTTTTTTTGTAATTAAAGTGTACGGGGAAGGGTTGTTGTTTTTTATTTTTGCTTTTTTTGGAATGTGCAAATTTTTGTGGGACAGCCCAAAATGAAAAGTGTGACATCTGAAGTGAGACAGAGGGCATATATAAATATGCATATATATAATAGGGTATCTAGTATTACAAATTATATATAGCCTGCAGGCTGCATGTTCAAAATTAAAAAAAGTACTAGTCATTTTTTTTTGTTTGGAGTACAATAAATGAAACAAAAAAGGAGCAACTTTCACCGCTCGTATATCCATTAAATGGATTGAATAGGTAAACCCATACCCAAGATTCTCATAAATTATTACTACTCTCTCCGAATTTTTACCCATTTTTCATATTGGGGTGCCACATATTTTTATCTATTTCATTAATACAAATACTTGTATAAATCGAGTTAATGATGTAAACCCCGTTGTCTCCCTTCCAATACTATATACTCTATGTATTGCTAAAGTCTTCCATTAATGGTAAAAATACACTATACATTTTACCTACTTTCTTACCAGCTTTTTACATTTTATTCATCAATCCTAACAATTTTTTTACTCCCCCCGTCTCACAAAAGATTGCACCTCAAATTCCAGTATGAAAATTAAGAAAGTGATAACTTTTAAGGGTATAATGATATTTTTTTATAATAAATAAATAATAAAGTATGTTAGGTATAGATGGTTTTTTTTTTTTGTAAATAAAGTTCATGGGGAAGGGAGGTTGTTTTTTACTTTTTGCTTTTTTTGGAAATGTGCAAACTTTTGTGGGACAACCCAAAATGAAAAGTGTGTCATCTGAAGTAGGATGAAAGGAGTATTTTTTTACACTTTATTCATCTCACAATAACTTTATTTATTTTTTCTTTTAAAATTACCAATTTATCCTTACATTATATTATATATTAGAAAAACAATACTTTTTAATTTTCATGTCCTTGCAAATTGTTAAAAATACTGGAGAGTACAATATTTGAAGTGATCCAATGACTCCGAAACTTGATGTAATGGCTAATGGTTGCTCACTTAAGTAACCCTCACCATTTTTTTATTTAAGATTATTAATTTAATTTTATCAATTTATGGGCACGCTGTGCAGCACCACGATGTCCATATTTAAGCCCGGCCCAAACGCAACAACAGCACCCCAGTCCAGGCCTTCCCCAGTGGAGCCCAGCCCATTCTTAGCAGAAAGTTTTCTCATCTCATCCAGCACGAACAGTACGCATACGCTGAGCATGTTTCCGTATTCGCTCAACACGTGTCGCGATGCGCGCAATTTAAGGGGATCCATACCTAATTTCCTCTCCACCTGATTCAGGATGCCGGCGCCGCCAGGGTGCGCCGCCCAGAAGATTGAGTTCCAATCGGAGATGCCTAGCGGCTCAAAAGCTTCTTTCAAGCTCTTCTCTACGTTGCTGGATATTAGATCCGGTATCTCTCTCCTTAGCTTAAAATAGAATCCAATCTCCTGCAGTCGTCCATAGATGGCCTCTCGAGAATCTGGAATAAGAGTCTGCACGGTTGACACCATCTCAAAAAGCGGCCGTTCCACTCCAACCACCGGATCGGAGCCGACAATCACCGCCGCTGCGCCGTCGCTGAATATCGCCTGCCCTACCAGATTTTCCAATTCATTAGGGCTCGGACCTCGGAAAGCCACGATGCTGAACATCTCCGCGCAAACGGCTAGAACTCTGGCGCCGGCGTTGTTCTCGGCTAGATCTTTGGCGAGTCGAAGGACGGTGGCGCCGGCGAAGCATCCGTGCTCGTGTATCTTGAAGCATTTGACGGATGGGGAGAGGCCGATGAGGTTGATGAGGTGGTATTCGTCGCCGGGCATTTCAACGGCGACGGCGCTGCAGAAGATGAGGTGAGTGATTTTGGATATAGGCTGCCCCCATTCCTTGATAGCTTTCTGGGCGGCTTCATTGGCCAGTTTGGGGATCTCCACAGCCAGAATATCTTGTCTGGCGTCCAGAGATGGCAGTGTGAAGGAGCTCATGTTGGGATTCTCCTTCAACAGTTCTTCAGTCAGGTGCATATGCCTTTTCTTAATCATTGATTTTTCACCTGTTCATCATACCTCCATTTACTTAATTCATAATGCTCTTTTAATTAAGATTTAGATTTAGATTAGATCTCTCTGTTTTTTTTTTCCTATGAAAATCTTAGTAAAATAACTGGATTTATTACCATTCAATACGAATTATACATTCATATTGCTTCTAGATACACTACGGTTATTAGAATGAGATACCCATTATATCCCTTGGAAAATATAATCTCAATCAATTTCTCTTATAATAATTTCAATTTCAATTATTAAGGATGGCTAAGTTGGGACTAGGAGTTTTTGTTTGTTTACCGCCCAACATTTGGTCTTGGTTTTTCTTGGTTTTTGTGCCTTGGTTGCGTATTCAGAAATATTTTATTAAAAAATATTGTATTCAGAAAATCAACTTTTTTCGACAAATCTTATTAAAATCTATTTTTCTCCCGTACATTCAAAAATATGTATTCAAAAACTCGATTTTTCTTAGATATGTTTAGAGTTTTTTGTATTAAATCTTTGAAATCAAAACTATGTCTATATCTATTCTTGAACACCATGAATATAACATTTGAACACATATCTTGGACCATAGTGAAAACATAGTAGCACTGTATTTCATTTCTAAACTCTAAAAACAAATGTTTTAAATTAAAATTTTAAACTCTAAATATCCTGAAAACCATGAAATCCTGAACATAAATATTTAAGAATATCTTGAACACGATAAATATGAATTCCTGAATATAAATAATCTGAATACCACAAATTCTTAAACATAAATATCTTGAATACAATTCTGAACACACGTCAATATGAAGGACTACAGGATTTCATCTCCTCAAGCTTTCACCCAAATTTAGAATGTGAATTCTTAGGAATTTTGTTAATTGCATTAAACTACCACCGATTTTTAAGGACTAAATCATGGGATGATCGCAAGTTTCAATCTGGGCCGAAAGTTTCAATTTGGGGATTAATTAATTGAACACGACAATCTAAAAAATATTTTGTAATGTTTGACATTTTTTTTACGGATAGAGTAATCCCCAACCAATTCCTATTTTCATGGAGATAAATGGTTAATTAATTTTTGAATACCATTGAGTTATAATAGGATTAAAAAGGAAATTTAATGGGTTCAATTTGTAGTGGTAGTAATCTAATTTGAATATTATACCTATTAGTAATAATATAGGTAAATGAATTGTACCTATAAGTAATGGACCCAAAATAACTCCAAGTTTATTCACAAAAATCAAATTCATTCTTATTGATCTCAATTTAGAACTGAACTGAGTAAAAATATTGCCTTAATCTCGGTTTAAAACCAAATGTCTAGGGTTTAATGGGCATGTTAGACAGTTAGAGTACATCGTTTTAATAAAAATAATACTCTCTCCGTCCGCTTCTAAGGTATCCATTTTACTATTCCTGGCGTCCGCTTCTAAGGTATCCATTTCACTATTCCAAGGTATCCATTTCACTATTCCTGGCATCCGCTTCAAAGATATCAATTTCCTCTATTTAGTAAAAAAAGTATACTATGACCCATCATTTCCCTCTAATACAACTACCCACTTTATCTATAATAATAATACTCCTTAATCCACGAGCAAAAAACAAATAAAGACCTTAGAACTGTGCACGTGCAAAAAACAAATGGTTATTTTAGAAGCGGACGGAGGGAATACTATATTGAAATTCCGAGTAAAATACGATGGTTGAATTCAAATCGGGATTAAACTAGAAGTTTCACGAACTGTTATGATTATTTTAATGAGTTGACATTTATCACTGTTTAATTTCATATGATTATCAATCAATGGCAAGTCTCTGTTTAATTACAATATTAGCTTTGTTTTATTTTACTTTTTAGTTTTTTTTTTAAGTTTCATTGTTATTAATTCAGAAATAAATTGATTATTTGAAAATAATGAGCTGTAATAAACAACTATTTTACTTTTCTTTTGTATTTATGACTTATTCTGATTATATCCTATGTTTATGGTTACTAACGTTAATTTAATCAAAATTAATTAATAACATGAAGATCCCTTAAAACAGTTGCACACAAGGGATTACTATGGAGCTGTATCACCTGCTTATGTTAATATGTATGGCTATTGTTACTGTGCTGCAAAAAGAGTAAAATGGTCAAACGTTATCGCACAATTGTGTCCCTTAATTTAAATTGAAGTAATTAAAAACAGTACCATGTAGCGTTAATGTAGGGTTTAACGATATTTTTTATTGTCTCAAATATAAGAGTAACTCTTTTATTATTCGAAATTACGGATTTTACTTTAACTCGAAAATAATTTGTGTAAAATATGAAAATTCTAAAATGACTTCATGTCAAGTAATCCATTCGTGTCAAATAATATATTCGTGTAAAAAATTCGTGTTAAATAATAGGTTGAGTTTTTTTTTACACGAATGTGTTTACATGTACTCGAATGGGGCAACACGAATTGTTTTGACGGAAATAAATGGGGCAACACGAATTTGTGTCAACACAAGTTGAGTAACACGAATTGAGTTACATTTACACGAAATGATTACACGATTTTTTTTTTATGATACGAAAATAATTAACATGAAAAATAATGTATTCGTGTAATGAATTCGTGTCAAATAATGCATTCGTGTAAAAAATTCGAGTAATATTTTTTAATGATTCTTCCAAGTAAAAAATTGTTTTACTCGAACACTTTACTCGAATAATAAATGGTATTTGGTCAATTCGGGTATAAAAAAATATAGTGTTAAAAGTTAGGGTAAGAAATAAAATGTGTAAAAAAAATAGGGTAATGTAATTTTTTCCCATTTAAATTTGCTTAAGGACAAGGTCAATTTGATACACATAAAATATAGTATTAACAAAGTAAACATCTATGTGAAACTGCCTCACGAAATACATTCTGTGAGATGGATTAAAAGTAATATTAAATAGATAAAAAGTGATAACGATTCTGTATATTTCATAAATAATTTATAGTATAAACGAAAAGTGGATTAACATTTTAAAAGGAAAGTGATAACGTTTTTAATAAAAAGTAATACTCCATCTAATTATAAAAACATAAAATAATCTTATGGTCTCAAACAATTCTAACACTTCTAAAAAATACTAAACTTTAATTCAGCAGATAATTTGGTGATCACATAAAATCTTGATCATCTAGATTGAGATTTACCGAGCAAATTAAAATTTCAGAAAGTTAGATAATATAAGTACTTACATATACGTTTGAATTTTTCTTTGAGATCGATTTCATGTTCACTATTGGTGATGCGAAAATAATAATCTGGAAATGTCATTTGGTCTACGGGATTAGATGGGGTTGCCGTTCCGATTGCCAAGATTGCGGCCGGCCCTTGTCCTCGTTGCGACTTCCGAACCTCTTCAACCATAGTCATTTTCACCGGAAAATTTTTGCTCGGTTGCAGTGGTTAGGGCGGAGGAAGTGGTTGTGTGGCAAACTAATTAACTCTTTTTGCTTGGACTATAAATAGATAACATAATATTATAAGGAATATGGTATTACTCATTAATGATTTGGATCAATTAGATAAAATAATACTATAAGGAATATGGTATCACTCATTAGTGATTTGGATCAATTACTCCACATCCCAAGAATACATTCCCACTTTACATTTTAATCCGTCCTAAGAATACATTCACTCCCTATAAATGAAAATAATACACAATATCAATAATCTTACAATACTACAATATTACAAAAATATCACCTTCATTTTACACACAATCTAGTCAAAGTCAACTATATTATACACTTTATTCTACTCAATTACCCAAAATACTCCTTCTCTTTCTTACATCACATATCAAAAAGTTAATTTTCTTAAACTCCGTGTCAAAGAATATGGAATGTATTGGGACAGAGGGAATAACATTTAATAAATTCGGCATTTAATACACTAAATCCGCATGTTGTTACTGTGCAAATATATTAATATACGGCATTTAAATAACTAAATTAGTTTCGTGGTCGATGCTGTCCCTAAATCCATCTCCGTGCCCACCAAATCTATTTTATTTGATGATAATTTATTCTCAATGATAGTCTCAAAATTGTCCTCAAATCTTTCACACTTTATTTGCTACCATCATCAAATCTTCATTTTTAAAAAAAAAATTTATGATTTATTTTTAAGATGTAATTAATATAAAATATTTAATATATTTTATAATTTTAAGTATACTATAACAGAAACTTTTCTTCCTGCGTGTCGTTTTCAGAGCGCTCTATTATGACGTGCAATTTTCTCATTTTTTTTGAATTTTTAAATAATTTTTTTAATTTTTTCCTTATTTACTTTTATTTAACTTCCTTATTTAATATTTACTTTTAAAAATATTGAGTTTTTTATTTTTAATAATGATTAAATTTATAATATTTTATATATTTATTTGGGTATCATTAATTAATTATTAAATCTTTTAATACAATAAATTAATTAATATCAAATTAAATCATATATATAAAAAGAAAAAAGAATTAATTTGTATTTTATAAATATGTATTTTTTTTTTCATTTAAATTTGTTTTAAGGACAAGGTCAATTTGATACACATAAAATATAGTATTAACAAAGTAAACACGTATACGAAACTGTCTCACGAAAGACATTTTATGAGATGGATTAAAAGTGATACTAAATAGATAAAATTGATAAAGATGCTATATATTTCATAAATAATTTATAATATAAACGAAAAGTGGATTAACATTTTAAAAGAGAAGTGATAACGTTTTTAATAAAAAGTAATACTCCAACTAATTATAAAAACATAAAATAATCTTATCGTGAGAGGTGTCAAACAAGTCTTAACACTTCTAAAAAATACTAAACTTTAATTCAGCAGATAATTTGGTGATCATATAAAATCTTGATCATCTAGCTTGAGATTTACCGAGCAAATTAAAATTTCAGAAAGTTAAATAATATAAGTACTTACATATACGTTTGAATTTTTCTTTGAGATCGATTTCATGTTCACTATTGGTGATGCAAAAATAATAATTTGGAAATGTCATTTGGTCTACGTGATTAGATGGGGCTGCCGTTCCGATTGCCAAGATTGCGGCCGGCCCTTGTCCTCGTTGCGACTTCCAAACCTTTTCAACAATAGTCATTTTCACCGGAAAAATATTGCTCGGTTGCAGTGGTTAGGGCGGAGGAAGTAGTTGTGTGGCAAACTAATTAACTCTTTTTGCTTGGACTATAAATAGATAAAATAATATAGGGGGCGACTATTTGCACACCCTTAAATTGTTATTTGAACCCCAATTATTTATAAAATTAAAATATGATAATGTAAGAAGACATAAATACCCTTTTATAAATAATAAGCTAAAATTAAATATAATTAAATTTCTAAATGCACCCCAGTAAGATTTCTAAATGCACCCAAAAGTTATAATCACTAAAACACGATTAACCCTAAACCCTTTTGTATCAGAGTAGTATCATGGAAGAAGCAAAAACTGAGAGTGATGATCATCCGAAATAAACAATAATAGTAAATGAGGAGAATAATTATGATGAGGTCAACTTTTAATTTTAAAATGTAGAAGTTTTAGTTTGTAGTATAGTAGATTGTATCGTGATGTGTTGAATCAAATTATCATATTCCACTGCAACAAACAAATAGGGATTACGAGGGTTTATGTTTAAATAGATTCACAAATAGATATTACGAGGGTTTAGGTTTGAATAGATTCAAGTCAACTAATGTCAATATGTTGTTCGACTGCAGAACTCAGAATAGTATATTATGTACGACGGATCAAATGCCAACATGTTGTTCGACTACAGAACTCGAACATTTTATTCTATTCGACTACAGAACTCGAACAGTTTATTTTGTTCGACTGCTTTGACCAAACAGTTGTGTCACGATTGTAATCTGTTCGGTAGGAACCGAACAGATTTAAGTGTGTTCGATTGTACTTATCGAACACCTTCTTTTTTTTTAAAAGGGTAAGATTGTCCTTGCATGGGGTGCATTTAGTAACTTAAATATGTACTCCCTCCGTCTCATCCTAATGGTTACATATTTTCATTTTGGGAGTCTCATCCTAATGGTTACATTTCCCTTTTTAGCATATATGAGACCCACATAAATTAATTACTTTTCTCTCCATGGGCCCACACATCCCACTAATACACCTACACACTTTACATTAAATTATTATTTCTCTTACCTCAATACACATTAAAATACTATATTTATTAATTCCCGTGCAAATAGAAAACGTAGCCATAAGGATGAGACGGATGGAGTATTTTTTAATGGCAATTACTATTGTGCAATAGTTTTTAAGGTACAATAGGGTCAAATTTGACCCGTTAAAACGAGTACTTATAGAGATTTTTATCCCACAGGTCATTATATCCATTCTTCACGAATCACGCCTCCAATCTCTTTCTACCTCTTTCTACGCCTCCTACGGTTTCTCATCTTTCACCATTTCTCTCTCATTTCACCCTCTGCCTCTCTCCGTCGCATTTCACCTTCCGCCTTTCTCTATTGCTCGACGCCGGCGCTACCTCCCGCCTTGCCCGCCTTGCGTTCCTCCATTCTTCACTTCTCTCTCTCCCCTGTCACTGTGGACGCCATTTCACCCTCATCTCCTCGCCTCTCTCCTCACCCAATCTGATCTGCATCACCAATCAAATCTGATCTGAACAAGGTTAAAATTCGGATGTGAAAGGGGAAAAAAATTCTAATTCAAGGGAGTGTTCTTCTTTCCCGCGGACGCGAGAGCCGAGGAACTATCTCGAAATTTGAATAGGGCAACGAGTCTCGGAAACTGATTAGGGCGGTGCTCGGGCAGCGAAGAGTAGAGGCTGAAGATTTTTTCTATTTCTGATTAGTGTATACCTTTGATCATAGAGTGTATTAAATTTCACTCTTTAATGTATAATTAATTATAAAGAAAAGTTTAAATTTAATTGATTTTTATATGCATTTTTATAATCAAATATAATATAATAATGTATATGTTTTTCTCAATAAATGTATTTTTTTAAATAATATTAATATTATCAATTCTATTAGTGTATACATTTTATATACAAGTGTATTATATTTTACTCTTCAATGTATAATTAAATTTATACATAAAAGTTGTATTAAATTTAATTGATTTTTATATGCATTTTTTTATAAACAAATATTGTAATTTAATAATGTATATGTTTTCTCAATATATGCATTTTTAAAAAAAATAATATTGATATTATATTTATCAATATTTTCTTCAATATATTTATTAATTTTAGTTATACATATTAGTATAAAATATTATACATTTTAGTATAAAATCTAATACATTTATAGAAAATATATTTAAATTTAACATGTTTAAGATCTCACATATTTTAATATCAAGTGTATAAATTATAATGCAACAATGTATAAGATTTTCTTAACAAGTATATATTTGTTTACATTTTTTTATATTTTTTTATTTAAAACTAATACAGTAGGTTAAGAAGGTGATTGTACATACGCAAGTGAATCTCAAACATCAATCAATCTATCATATGCAAGTAATCAATGTAGTGATACAAATACGTTTATATGCATTAATTAATTAAAATTTATACAATATACATTATTGTAATTTTACTTGCATGGTAAACAAGTGAACATGAACCAACAATTCCTCCACCTAAGGAGCTACGGTACGGTTTGATTGCTTTAAAGCCCTAAAGCCCCAATCAACCCACCGCTCCACCACTGAATCCCCAATTTCACACCCAATCAGCTTTAATCCCTAATTTCAATCCCCAATTCCACATAATTTCAAATTTTCAATTTCATATTCCTCATCCAACCAGCCACAATCCCTAATTCCAATACCTCAATTAACTTGACAAATAAACGAGACAACACATTGGAGAGTGGGGCGGAGTTTGAGATTTGAGGTGACGGAGGCGGCTTGATTGCTTTAAAGCCCCAATCAACCCACCGCTCCACCACTGATTCCCCAATTTCACACCCAATCAGCTTTAATCCCTAATTTCAATCCCCAATTCCACATAATTTCAAATTTTCAATTTCATATTCCTCATCCAACCAGCCCCAATCCCTAATTCCAATACCTCAATTAACTTGACAAATAAACGAGACAACACATTGGAGAGTTTGGAGAGTGGGGCGGAGTTTGAGATTTGAGGTGACGGAGGCGGCGTGGAGATTAAGATTTGAGAGGAACAGACGAATAAATGAGACAACACATCGGAGAGTGAGGAGACGGAGGGAGATCTGCGACATGAGATTGGAGGGGTGGGCATGAAGTCACGCTAGAGAGAAGAGAGGGGGAGGGAGAAGAAAGAGAAGAGAGGGGAGGGGAGACATCTAACACGCTGGGAAGAATGATCCATTTGAATATTTTGAGTTATATATTTGACCCGCTTCTAAATATGGATCATGTTTTAAGGTGCACTTGTTGCACAATAAATTAAATTTTTTTTAATTTAAATGGGTACATATAATAATTGGAGTTTAAATAACAATTCCCAATGTGCAAATAGCTGCCCAATAATATAAAGAATATGGTATCACTCATTAATGATTTGGATCAATTAACATTTAATAAATTCGGCATTTAATACACTAAATCCACATGGTCTTACTGTGAAAATATATTAATATACGGCATTTAAATAACTAAATTATTTTCGTGGTCGATGCTGTCCCTAATCCATCTCCGTGCCCACCAAATCTATTTTTTAGGATTTGATGATAGTTTATTCTCAATGATAGTCTAAAAATTGTCCTCAAATTTGGGGAACAAGATCTTTCACACTTTATTTGCTACCACCATCAAATCTTCATTTTTAAAAATTTTTTTTTTATGATTTATTTTTAAGATGTAATTAATAAATATATATATATATATATATATATATATATATATATATATATATATATATATATATATATATATACTCCCTCCGTCCGATTCTAAGATGTTCGTTTGCTTTTTGCACGTGGATTAAGGAGTATTATTATTATATGTAAAGTGGATAGTTGTATTAAAGGAAAGTGATGGAGCATATTGCGTACTTTTTTTACTAAATATGGGAAAATGGATATCTTTGAACCGGACATCAAAAATTGTAAAATGGACATCTTAAAAGCGGATGGAGGAAGTATTATTAGTATATACTAGTATCTAAGAGCATCTCCAAAAGCTAATGTAAAATACATAATATTCATATTATAAAGAGGATTTCAATAAAAATAAACTCCAACACATTCTATTTTAACATTTAAATTTACATAACAATTTTTACTCTTTAAATTTGAAGACCTAAATTCACTCTTCAAACTTAAATAACATTAAATATTATTGTCTTCTTTGTGTGTTTTTGCTTGAGAGAAATAATTTCTAATAAATTAAAAAAGAAAATATGTTATAAATATACATTGAAAAAGATAATATAAAGAGCTTGTTGGAACATAAAAAAAATATGATTATTTAAAATTAAAAATCCTCTTTATTTTGTGGAAATCCTCTCTAAAATTTAAAGAGTCTCTTGGAGATGCTCTAAGAATGGTAGCTTCAAATAGTCCTCAAATTTGGGGAAATGAGATCTTTCACTTTAGCCAAAAATTCTTGTGTCCCCGGAGACACATCGTGCCCTCATTAAAGTACAAGAGTATTAAAATTTATATTAAAATTTTTTTGTTTTCGTGGGGGCACGGTATGTCCCGAGCACCCCTCCTTTGTTCTCAGTTACTCATCAAATGGCGCACATATACTTTCGTTTACTTGGGCTCGTGAGGTGTGAACAAATTCTTAAAGGTAATATTTAAATATTATGTAATCTAAATAGTAAATAACATTGCACAATAAAAAATAAAATTAAAATTACATTACTTTTAAATTAAATAAAATTACAAATAAACTACAAACTAGAAAACAAAATTACAAATATATTACAAATAAATTAAGAAACATACCACATAATAAAATATAAATGTGACGTGTTATGTTTAAAGTTATCTAAATTTAAATTAATATTAATATTTATGTCATTTTCTTCATTTATATAGAATTAAAAAATATTTAATAAAAATTATACATAATTTTATTATAAACTATAAATCAACATTACATAATTTTAATATTCATTATAAAATTAAAAATATTTTTAATTAATTATAATAAATATTATATTTTTTTAAAATAAAAAATACTAATATATTTAAGAATATTCCAAGAATATTCTTTTAGTCATCAAATATGAGTATTTTTTTTTTCTCAAACGATAGATATTTCATTTCATGATATCAACGTAGCCAACTAGTTGTTCTTTGGGCGTTTACCAACTACCCAAGAGAAAAGAACTCCAACCCAATGGAGATGAGATACCCCATGAAGGAGACCTACACTCTGAATTAGAGACACTAATTCCATGAAGGAGACAAAAGATACAACAAAAACTAAATTACATGACCGTCGTAAGACCTAATACAAGGCAAATTATTGCTAAAATAACAATTAGATCCAGATATAATGAAATTGTAAAACAAACTAACAACAATTTAAAGACTACAAATTGAGAGTGTTGGATTATAATGAACTTGTTCAAACAACTTCAATGGTTTTGTAAATATGGATTTCAAGTCCATCCTCCAAATACTATGGTAACATAAATTACATTTACCTCTGAAAGAAGATTCTTTTCATGTTTAGCATCAGCCTACGTAAATTTGCTTAAGAGCATGAATGTAATGAGTATCTATGAAAATAGGATAATCAAGGTTATTCTATATTCCATTCTCTCTTTTAGACCTGTTATTAGTTTGAGCTTTTATGTCTATCTATCTATCTATCTATATATATATATATATATATATATATATATATATATATATATATATATATATATGGAAAATAGATTTTTTTGTCTGCTAACTTTGCCCAATTTTGAATTTAGTCCATACATTTTTCACTTTTTGAAAATCGTCCATTATATTTGCAGAATTTTGAAAATCATCCATTATATTTGAAAAATTTGAAAATCGTCCATCATGTTTATCAAGTTCAACAAAATCGTCTGTTTCAACAGGTCATTAGCAGGTTATTCTAAAAAATAAAAAAAAATATGTAAAATATATATATATATATATATATATATATATGTATGTATGTATGTATATACTATTTTAAAAAAAATAGCCTCCACTAAGAATTTATATTATACTTTCTCCGTCCGTCCGAAAGAGGGCATTTTTCTTTTGTGCACGTTGATTAAGAAGTATTATTATTTAATGTGTAGTGGGTAGTTGTATTAGTGGGAGTGTGGATCCCATATTTTAATTGTATTAGTGGGTGTGCGTGGATCTCATGTGTGTAAAAAAGGAAGTGACCCTCTTTAGAACAGACGACCAAAATGGAAAAAAGACCCTCTTTCGAACGGACGGAGGACGTATCAATATTTAGTCAAATTTGCTCCACTTCAGTAATGAAATTAATATTGTTTGTTTGATATACGGAAGTGAAAAATGAAAAGTGAGATAAAATTAGTTAAATAAAAATATTATATAGATTAATTGGGTGAAAATATTCAAATGACCTGCCATAGCAGGTCAAAGGACCAAAATGTTGAATTTTATGAAGTTAATGGACTAATTTCAAAATTGTTATAAAATTAATGGACTAATTTCAAAATTAAAAAAGTTAATGAACTAATTTCAAAATGAATGAAAGAAAAAATCTATTTTCATATATATATATATATATAATGAGTATCTATGAAAATAGGATAATCAAGGTGATTCTATATTCCATTCTCTCTTTTAGACCTGTTATTAGTTTGAGCTTTTATGTCTATATATATATATATATACTAGTATAGATCCCGTGCATTACACGGATTTTAAAGTTACAATTTTAAAAAAATATAATTCAAGTTTAACATAACTATCTATTCAATCTAATATAATTTCAATTGAAAAGTAAAGTTCAATTTATATACACTTAAATATAAATTTGTTTTCGTTAGTAAAAGTTTAATTTCGTTGTTAAATTGATTTATTAAAATTTTTTAAAGAATATTAAATTGATTTTTCAAAATTTTTTATGTTGTTACAGAATTTAATTAATCAAAAAAATTTTAGTATGTTAATTTAATCATTGAAGGAAAAATCCTTAACAAATTTAATTAATAAAAGAACAATATAAATCAATTCGATGAAATAAAAAAAATTTAACAAAATTAGTTTAAAAAATTATAATATTAACCTTGAAAAAAAATTACTAACATAAAGAAATAAAAAGATTAAAATATAATAAAAAGTTTAAAAGAAAAAAGAATTAAAATAATTTTAAAAAAATAAATAATTAAAAGAAAGTTAGAAAATATAAAAGAATATCCATAAAATTAACCAAAAAAAAAAATAATAATAATAATAATAATGATAATGATGGATATCTTTCGTCAGAACTTATAGAATGTTTATCAATTTATGGGCACGCTATGCAGCACCACAATATCAATGGTTGGGCCCGGCCCAAATCCAATAACAGCACCCCAGTCCAGGCCTTCCCCAGTTGAGCCCAGCCCATCCTTAGCGGAAACTCTTTCTCATTTCATCTAGCAGAACAGCACGCATGTAGCCATGTACTGAGCATGTTCCCGTATTCGCTCGCGCCCAATTTCATGGGATCCAGACCTAATTTCTTCTCCACCTGATTCAGGATGGCGGCGCCGCCAGGGTGCACCGCCCAGAAGATTGAGTTCCAATCGGAGATGCCTAACGGATCAAATTCTTCCTTCAAGCTCTTCTCGATGTTCATGGATATTAGATCCGGTACATCTTTTCTTACCTCAAAATAGAACCCAATCTCCCGCAGTCGTCCATGGATGGCATAGCGAGAATCAGGAATCAGCGTCTGCACGGTTGACACCATCTCAAAAAGCGGTCGTTCCACTCCAACCACCGGATCGGAGCCGACAATCACAGCGGCTGCGCCGTCGCTGAATATCGCCTGCCCTACCAGATTTTCCAATTTATTAGGGCTGGGACCTCGGAAAGCCACGATGCTGAACATCTCAGAGCAAACGACTAGAACTCTGGCGCCGGCGTTGTTCTCGGCGAGATCTTTGGCGAGTCGAAGGACGGTGGCGCCGGCGAAGCAGCCGTGCTCGTGTATTTTGAAGCATTTGACGGATGGGGCGAGGCCGATGAGGTTGATGAGCTGGTAATCGTCGCCGGGAATTTCAACGGCGACGGCGCTGCAGAAGATGAGGTGAGTGATTTTGGATATAGGCTGCCCCCATTCCTTGATAGCTTTCTGGGCGGCTTCATTGGCCAGTTTGGGAATCTCCACAGCCAGAATATCTTGCCTGGCGTCCAGAGATGGCAGTGTGAAGGAACTCATGTTGGGATTCTCTTTCAACAGTTCTTCAGTCAGGTGCATATGCCTTTTATTAATCATTGATTTTTCACCTGTTCATCATTCCACCATTCATTTAATTCATAACGCTAGCTCTTTTAATTTAGATTTAGATTTAGATTTAGATTAGACCTCTCTCTGTTTTTATATGAAAATCTTAGTTTCATTGAGCTGATCTGATCTCAAGTTCATCAAGTTTATTCACAAAAATCAAATTTCAGTATAGAACTGAACTGAGTAAAAACGTTGCCTTGATCTCAGTATAGAATTGAATTTTCCTAATTTGGTGAGGCAAATTTGCTTCTTAAATATTGCCTTCCTAAGCGGAATATATTTGTATGGGTTAAAACAAATATGATTACTATTCCACTCCCTTAAAACATACTTTCTTATTGGCACGAATACCTTATTGACAATATATAAAACATGCTTTCTTAAAAAATACCTTATTGGCACGAATTTTATATATTAACGACAATACTAAACTTTAATAACAGAAGATAATTTGGTGATCACATAAAATCTTGATCATCTAATTTGGGATTTACCGCTCAAATTAAAATTTCAGAGAGTGAGGTAATAGGTACTTAAACGTGTGAATTTTTTCTTGAGATCGATTTCATGTTCACTATTAGTAATGCCAAAATAATAATCTGGGTATGTCGTTTGGTCTACGAGATTAGATGGGGTTGCCGTCCTAGATTAGATGGGGTTGCCGTCCCGATTGCCAAGATGGCGGCCGGCCCGTGTCCCCGTTGCGACTTCCGAACCTCTTCAACAGTCGTCATTTTCCACTGGAAAAATATTGCTTGGCTGCAGTGGTTATGGTGGAGGAAGTAGTTGTGTGGCAAATTAATTCACTCTTTGCTTGGATTATAAATAGATAAAATAATATAATAAGCTAATTATCCAGTGCACTTGGGGCATCTTAGGATACGGTGCATCTACTGTCAGAAATGTATACAATTATAAACAAAAATATAGTATTCGTTCATAAACAAAAAGTGTAACACTTTGTTAGTGAATTTTCTGTTAGTTTTTTTTAATGAAAAAATTAAGTGTAAAAAAATTTTAATGAAAAAATTGATTGTATAAAAAGTATATAATTATTAAGAAACATGTATACACTACTTAATAAAAAGTTATATAAATATGGATGATAGTTTTATTAATGAAAAATTGAGTATAAAAAAAATATACAATTATTAAAAAATATGTATACATTATTGAAAAAATAGTTATACATTGCACTCAATCACCAAATATCAACTCAATATTACTACATATGGTATCATTCATTAATGCTTTGCATCAATTAACATTTAATAAATTCGTATTTTGATGTATGGCCTAATCTATGTGTTGTTGGAGCGCAGAGAGAATATTTGATTCATTAATTATTAAGTGAATTACTAAAGCTTGAAAATGTTATAACCAATAAATGAACATGAGAAATATTTTAATTATTTATTAGTTTCATAAAATATTATAAATCATTTCCCTCATTAAGTAATAATCCATCATCCTTGCTTTTAACTACTGATCAGTTAGAAGGAAAATAAGTTTCCTTAAATACAATTAATGTGTATATTTCTCTTATTTTTAAATTTATGGAGTATTAGAGAATCTGCAAAAGACTCTTTAAAATTTAGAGAGTATTTTAACAATAAAAAGATGATTTTTAATTTTAAATAATCATATTTTTATTATACTCCAACAAACTCTTTATATTTTCATTTTCAATGTACATTTATTATATATTTTCTCTTTTGATTTATTAAAAACTATTTTATTTGAATCAAAATATACAATAAAATAGATAACATTTATTGTAATTTATGTTTAGGCAGATTCTTATGTGACCTTGGTCATATATGACCAAAATCACAATCACCGTTAGATATCCACTGAAATAAAGGAATGGTTGGATGAAAAACATGTAATAACCGCAGATTACTTGAATAGGCGATTACCTATATCGTCTGATTAATTATATATTTACAGTTTTAATTAATATTTTTAATGAAAAACTTTATTTTTTTAATTAATTATCTATTTAAAATTTTAATTATATTTTTAATGAAAAAAATTTACTTTTATATAAGTTTTGCATCAGATTATTTGATGAAATAAATATTGTGATACAAATTAAAAAATTAATAATCTTAATAATAAAAAGTGATATTTGATTTTAAAGAAATTATATTTATCTAATTAAACTATATTATAGATAAATTATTACAAATAACAAAATAGGTTTTTAGTAAGAAGTATTAAATAAAAAAATAAATGTTTCACGATTTTTTGTTTTTTATTTTATAAATATTTTAAGAATAATGAAATATTAAATAAATTAAAAATATAAAAAAAAATCTTAACAAAATCCATAATATTAAGTTGAAGGAGATGATTAAGAGGGTAAGAATATTCAACCGCATTATTCTCAAATCTTAAAGATTAGCATTATTTAGCGAATAAAATATTTATTTAAAAAATAATATAAGATTAGTTACAGGTAACAATCGGTGAATTTTTGGGTTATAGATGACCCATGTCACCCAAGTAATCCCCTTAAGTTTAAAAGTGATTTTGGCTCTTTAAATTTGAAAAGTGAAAATGATTATGTAAATTTAAATGTTAAAATAGAGAGTGTGTTGGAACTCATTTTTATTAATATTCTCTTCAAAATTTAAATATTTTGTATTTTAAAGAGCCTTTGAAAATGATCCTACTAATTCAATGTGAATCAGACACCTTTTTTTTAACATATACTGTAGTGTTTTGGGGGGAGATTGTTAATTTCTTACTTCAGAAATTTTACATATATATTGTAGACCTTTTTTTATTTCTTATTTTTGAATTTGTAATAACATATAGTGTTTTGGGGGAGATTGTTAATTTCAAACTTCAGAAATTTTACATATAGATTTTAGAATTATTTTGATTTATAATCCTTTTTTTTTATTTCTTATTCTTGAATTTTATAAATACTACATTCATACCATATGGTAAAGTTAATTCATTATTATTGAACTGTTTAAGTTATTAAAGAAACTCTAGACGAAATATAGGAATAGTGTCTAATTAATATAGACGGTTGGAGAATTTGAATTATATCTATATGAATATAGAGTCAGCATTAATGATCGTTGGTTTGATTTAAGCAAAAATTGTAGTTACCTACAAATGAGGCATGTGAATAGTGTGCATAACAAGAAAATAATGTTCTACTTAAAATTTTCATCTATGTATTAATTATTTTCATTAAAATTGTAGTTACCTATAAATCAGGCATGTGAATAGTGTGCATAACAAGAAACTAATGTTCTATTTAAAATTTTCATCTATGTATTAATTATAATCATTAGATATTTACCAATCTATTATTTACTCTATTTAAATATCAAGAAACTCTAACAAAAATACTTGAGCATGTAATTAAAAAAAGACAAATTCTCAAAAAAATACTTAAAAAAAATTATTATTCCTCTTTTGGAAAAAAAAAAGAGAGAAGAAAGAATATGGATTGTCTAAAATTTAAGATTGGAGAATTTGAAAAACCTTATTTTAATTTTTAAAACTTGAAAAGACATATGTTCAATTTTCTAAAACTTGAAAAAGAGTTGTATTTAAGACGATATAATAATTCATATTTTAATATTTAATTTTTTGAAAAATACGAAAAGTTTATATTTGATATAGAGTGAGGCTTGCGTGCTTCCGGGCATACCGTGCGCCTTTAGAATTTAGTGTTATTGGTATGAGTACATTGTTTTGTTCTAAAAAGGTATACACTTTAATTAATAAAGGTACATCATTTTGTTCTAAAGGGTATACACTTTTCATTAATATTTTTTATTTTTCTTCAAAAAATAAAGGATATATATTTTTATATTAAAGGATATACAATTTAACACAAAATTATATAGGCGCACGGAATGTGCCCATGCTCCAAGTACACACAAGTGCCTCTGATAAAGTTATCATGATAATTTACAGTAGTGAAAAACTACTTACATAATAAAAAAAAAGTTTTATAGTGCAAAGTACTGTCATAATTCAATTGAGTCACTACACACACTTAAAAAATCCACCACATAAAATTAAGTTACAAAAGTTCACATCATATAAAATTAAGCTTCAAACAAACTAACGTATAAACACACATGGTTTTTAAAGAAAATTTTACATTACATGAAATTATTTAAGGTACAAACGAATTAAGATTCAAATTACATCATTATTTTTTAAAAAAATCTACCATTCATAATATTTTTATTTAAGAAGGTAATAGTTGAAATTTTATCAATTTATAGGCACGCTGTGCAGCACCACGATATCGACGGTTAGGCCCGGCCCAAGCCCAATAAGTGCACCCCAGTCCAGGCCTTCCCCTGTAGAGCCCAGCCCATCCTTAGCAGAAACTTTTCTCATTTCATCCAACACGAACAGCACGCATACACTGAACATGTTCCCATATTCGCTCAACACGTGTCGCGACGCGCGCAATTTCAATGGATCCAGACCTAATTTCTTCTCTATCTGATTCAGGATGGCGGCGCCGCCAGGGTGCGCCGCCCAGAAGATTGAGTTCCAATCGGAAATGCCTAACGGATCAAAAGCTTCCTTCAAGCTCTTCTCTATATTGCTGGATATTAGATCCGGTACATCTCTTCTTAGCTCAAAATACAACCCAATCTCTCGCAGTCGTCCATAGATTGCCTCCCGAGAATCTGGAATAAGCGTCTGCACGGTTGACACCATCTCAAAAAGCGGCCGTTCCACTCCAACCACCGGATCGGAGCCGACAATCACCGCCGCTGCGCCGTCGCTGAATATCGCCTGCCCTACCAGATTTTCCAATTCATTAGGGCTCGGACCTCGGAAAGCCACGATGCTGAACATCTCAGCGCAAACGGCTAGAACTCTGGCGCCGGCGTTGTTCTCGGCTAGATCTTTGGCGAGTCGAAGGACGGTGGCGCCGGCGAAGCATCCGTGCTCGTGTATCTTGAAGCATTTGACGGATGGGGAGAGGCCGATGAGGTTGATGAGGTGGTATTCGTCGCCGGGCATTTCAACGGCGATGGCACTGCAGAAGATGAGGTGAGTGATTTTGGATATAAGCTGCCCCCATTCCTTGATAGCTTTCTGGGCGGCTTCATTGGCCAGTTTGGGGATCTCCACAGCCAGAATATCTTGTCTGGCGTCCAGAGATGGCAGTGTGAAGGAGCTCACGTTGGGATTCTCCTTCAACAGTTCTTCAGTCAGGTGAATATGCCTTTTCTTAATCATTGATTTTTCACCTGTTCATCATACCGCATTTAGTTCATTCTTAATCTTTTACTCCATTTTTAATTAGATTTTTTTTAAATTTATTTTTTAATGTGAAATCTCAGTTTAGATAAGCCTGAACTTGAGTAAAATAACTCAACTTATTAATTAAATTCATTCTAATTAATTTCTAATATTCCTATGATGATCAAATTAATGACACTGAATATAACTGTTGCATTATGGTATGAACTTTTCTTGGTGAGGCAAAATTTGCTTCTTAACTTCACCCATGTTTAATCCTTATTCTGGGTATTTTGGCTAATTCCAAAGTATAAATGTAGTTTTAATTTCTTGATTCGAGTATAATATTACACTCTTAGACCATATGTTCTTGTTGAATTTAAGTAATTTAATATACTGTATGACTTAAAAGTTTTTTTTTTCCCAAAAAAATATTTTTATCGATTTTCTCTCATAATTATGAGTTTTATTTCAATCTTGCCCAATTTTCGCCGGAACCCTCAATTTTTGCCAAAAATTGGTAACGACGTGATTGATGAATTTGGGGAAACCGGCGAGAATTGCTGACCTGGACATCCAAGCAAAGTTCGTTCAATAGAATCGCCACGTCACAAATTAAAAATAAAAAAAAAATTATAATCCGACCTAATATAACCTAAACTGTAAGGGGTCGTTTGCTTGTAAGTATGGGATATAAAGGGATTGTGTATAACAAGATTTGTTTGACTTGTGATTAATTGTATTATTGTTTGGTATTATGAAAAAATGAGATTGTGGATAACTATGTATTAGTTATTTTAAGTTTGTTATTGAGTATTAACAAATGAGATAATAAGTAAAATGACATATTTACCCCTTGTTATTATTATTATTATTATTATTATTAGGGTTTATTACTAAAGGATACACACTTTTAAGCTTATTTACTCTTAAATACCATGGAAAAAGGAAATTATGGTTAGATACACAAATTAGCTGCGAAGGGACAAAATTAACCTCAATATGATAAGAAAATAAATATTCTCCCATCAAATCCCAGCTAAAACTGTTCCGATTAAAAAAGGATAACATCCCTTCCGTCCAATTCACCCGCGTCGGTAGATCCGCCATGCCACGCCACCATTGCTTCCTTCCGGAGTTTGTCATCGTCGCGATCAGCTGTCAGTTTGTTGGTAGATCTGCCACATCATCGCCGTCTCGTTGTTCGACATTTCTCCTCGTTCTGTCCTCGTCCTCGTCGTCGATGTCGCCGAGTTCCGCCGCCAATCTTGCTGCCAGCGTGACGACCCCGGAGATTGCAAATCTGATTTAAAATCAATACTCTCGTCTCTAATTCGCTCGTCATTGCCTACCCAATTGTTGATGCCATTCCCTGCCTCGTCCCTTCAGACGAAAACATATTCCATACCGATCGGGATCTCACTCCGCCTCCGGATGTGTTTCAACTCCTCTAAAGTAAGCGCTGTCTTTCTTTCATTCATCATCAACACTACACTGGAATGGAATGGAGTTCTCTTGGAATTTGTATTATTACGTTTCTCTCATAATTTAATTTGGGGCTTTTACCTGTTTATTTCGAGATTAAATAATTTTAATTGTAGATGTAATCTAGAGATCGTTTGAATGAATTTAACCTTAAATTTTCAGCTTTGAACATTGATCTTCATACGGCATAGTAGTGTTTGCATTTATGAGGCAGTGATCATGAGAAATATATAGAAAAATTTAGCTCAAGTGTGTGAGTTTACAACTTTGATGGTACTTGGAAGGTAAATTTTGATGGTATGGTGGTATTTTGGCAGGAAATTCTTACTGAAGTCTCCGCTTGGTGAGTCGCAAGATATTAAGTCGAGAGGGTTTCGGGGTTTATTGGGGATTTGTCTTGTTTGATGGTGTTTGGGAGGAAGTATGGCGATGGGGATCTGGATGAGAATAGGTTTAAAGCTGTGATTGCTGAGACACTACAGGTGGCTGCGCTGCCCAATCTTAGAGACTTTTTTTTTCCGTTCATGGCGGCGCTGGATCTTCAGGGATATAATCGGAGGATGAAGAAATTCAGCGAAACATTCAATGGGTTCCTAGGGAGGATTATCGATTATCATGTTGGGAATGAGTAAGAAAAGAAGCAGAATCAGGATTTCGTGGATACAATGATGACCATTTTGGATTCTGGAGAAGCTGGATTTGAGTTCGATCTCCGCCATGTTAAGGCTGTACTTTTGGTAACTTGATATTGCTCTGGTTTTTCTTGGAAATCTAGTGCCTAACAAGTGTTTGTTAAAATGCCTAAATGGAATATTTTCTTGAATTGCAGGATATGTTTACAGCAGGAACAGACACATCATCAGCTTTGGGATATGAAGGTGTTTTTGGGTTTTTGATCACTTTTTGGTTGGTTTTAGTTTTCATTGAGTGAGGTTTTTTTTTTTTTTTTTTTTTTTTTTTTTTTTTTTTTTTTGTCTAGTTTGTTCATATATGATGTCGTAGGCAAAGGTGTTCTTGGTTCATAGCCTATGAAAATACTTTTAAAAAAATTATTCCCTCTAGTTATTATCATTGCTGGTTTTGTGGACATATATTTCAAGTGAAATAGTAACGTTTTCGCATTATAAAGCTACTATGCTTTTAGGTATGATTTGTAGCTCAATGATTTGTGAAGGTTTTAGTTTTTGAATTAAGGTAGAATGATTTGTATGCTTGAAATCGTAGAGAATAGTGAAAGAGTCTACTTGAGGAGACGCTTCACTGAATTCTTCTGCTTGTTTAGTCTTCGATATAAGATTGGATTTGATATTCTTTAAAGTCTCTGTAATGGCAGTGCTTTTCTATCTTCAGTTAATGTGACGTTTTACTTTATTTAAATTATGATCACTGGCTGAAATTTATGAAATACTGCCTTTAAACAAAGTCATTTGGCATGTAGGATCTGCAAATTTTGATGAATTTTATACTGGTAAGAAGCAAAATATGCAAATGATAATTTTTTCTGTTAATGATCTACCTTTAAACAAAATTTCCATGAATAAAGACATGAATTCAAATGATAATTGTAGGTCAAATATGAGGTGCAATGCTTGTTGACAAGAACCAACCTAAAAGGATAATTGTACATTTTACATCTCTTGGTTTGACATGAATCTTTTTTTGCATGTCATGTCAGTCTTATGAGCTGTTGAAATCAACCTAAGTGATGAATCAGCAAATGTATGAAGTTTCCTAGAAAAACTTCATGTCCACTCCAAATTTTCAAAAACGTGCTCATCAGCCTTTATGATAAAAAATCATGTAAAAATGCTGTCAGTTCTACATAATTTTTTTTGCTTTCTTCATGCAGATGGCTATGTTTGGAATATCACCTCAATAGAACTGACATAATTTTTTTTTGCTTTCTTCATGCAGATGGCTATGTTTGGAATATCACCTCAATAGGTATTCTCAAAAGTAGAAGTTGGAATGACTTGTTTTTATGTTCACAAGGCCGGTTGTTTATGAAAAAAAAAAAGAAATAGTGCAAAAAAAAAAGAAATAGTGCAAAAAAAGAAAAAGAAATAGTGCAATAAAATTAAATTGTAAAAAATGAAAATGTGCAATAAAATAATAAAAAAAATAGTGCAAAAAAATTGTGCAAAAAAAATTTGTCGGACCGCCGCCTGACCTCCGTCGCTGGCTGTCGAACCTCTGTCGGAACTTAAAATGTGCAAACAAATTGTTCAAATAAATTGTGCAAAAAAAATTTGCCGAGCCGCCGCCTGACCTTCGCAGCCGGCTGCCGGACCTCCGTTGGAACTTAAAATATGCAAACAAATTGTGCAAAAAAAATTTGCCGGACCACTACCTGACCTCCGCCGCGGGCTGCCGGACCTCCGCCGAAACTTAAAATGTGCAAACAAAATGTGCAAAAATAAATTGTGCAAAACAAATTGTGCAAATATATAGGGGTATTTATGGTATCACAATCATAATTATGTAGTTATGATTATTAGTGATTTGATTGATATAGTTTATAGTAATTGTGCATTTTTTATGTATTCAATAGTAAGTGACCCTTATTATTATTATCTTTTATTATTATTATTATCATTATTTATTATTTATTTATTAGTATTATTTATTATTAATATTAATAATAATAATAATAATTATTATTATTATTATTTATTAATAATGATAATAATTATAATTATTTAATATTAATATTATTAATATTAATTAATATTATTAATATTATTATAAATATTATTAATATTTATTATTAATATTAATTATTATCATTATTATTTATTATTAATATTATTAATTATTATTATTATTATTAATTAATTATTATTTATTAATATTATTATTGGATAAGGGTATAATGGTAAAATTACATTTAATACATAGGTATTAAATTGTGGTATTGTGTATCCCACCTCTTGAGGTGTTATAGACAATACCAAAGAAAAAATATTATTAATATTGGGTCAAAATAATACCGGGTCATACGTATTATGAATATTGAATACATCGAGACAAATGTGGGATTAAGTGGCATATTGCATCAATATCTAGTTAATCAATCCGACCAAACGAGCCTTAAGAGTGAAATAAATATTATAACCGTAAAGTTAAATTAGAAAAAAAATACTCCATTCGTTCGGTTCTAAGGTATTCATTTGCTTTTTGTACGAGGATTAAGGAGCATTATTATTATATGTAAAGTGTGTAATTGTATTAAAGGGAAGTGGTTGGTCATATTGTACACTTTTTTACTAAATAGGAAAAATTGATATCTTTAAAGCAGACGTCAAAAATAGTAAAATTGATACCTTAGAAGCGGATGGAGGGAGTAAAAAAATGACAAAAGACACAGGAACCAACAAAAGAGGTGGGAGTATTAGAAATTGGGGGAGTGGACGGTTTTATCAAATTTGGTCGATTCGGTTCTAGGGTAGTGATTGACTTCTATGAAACTCCAAACAACACATCAAATACTCTCCAAATAAGCCACAAGATTTTCTCGCTAACCACACATTGATACAAGAATTAATCTCCTGTGAATCGGGTTTATGTAAAATTTGTGGTCCTCTTTTAATTTAAATACCTAGCAATATATAGAATATAATAAGATTGGAAGGGATACCATAGGATTTAGAATGAAAAAAGACCAGAGTTTATATAATAAGCTATGTAAACTAGGTTTATAGGAGTGTTTGTTTTGATACAAATACATAATTATAGTATCACTTTTAATAGTTTATTTATATTTTTTTTGAAAAATATTAATTTTTTTTAAAAAAATAGACATAATTAACCTTAATACGTGCTATGCAACTACATTTGTGACGATTTCATAAACAATTTTTTCCATTCGACTCTACAGACGATTATATATAAGTGCGACCATACACATATTTAATTTATAAATATATGTGCAACTATACATGCAATTATACATTAATTATTATAATGGAGAGGGGCGAAAGGTATATATATATATATATATATATATATATTCCATTTTCCAAAAAATATATATTAGGTGATATTTTTCAAAATAAACTACTATTTCAGACATTTTTCACAATTTCTCAAGAAATAATCCTAACTAGAATAATAAAAGGCCACTCTAATTTAGCAGATAAGTTGGCGATCACGTAAATCTACATTGTACATATAAATAACGAGCAAAATTTCAGAAATGAAATAATAATTACTCCACTTACACAAACGTTTGAATTTTTCTTTAAGATCAACTTCATGTTCACTGTTTGTGATGCGAAAATAATAATCGGGATATGTCAATTGATCTAAAGTAGGGATGTAAACGGGTAGGGTAGGGTACGGGTTTAACAAATCCACCTACTACCCGCTACCCAATTACCCTATCCGTACCCTACCCTATTACCCTCAATGTTAGCAGCGGGTAGGATACGGGTTTGTCCATCGGATAAACGGATTACCCGCGGGTATACGGATACCCGCAATAAAATAATAGACGGATATATAACACGGGTAAAATACGGATACCCGCAGTAACTAAAGTGGGCCAACCCGACCCGAACCGACCCGCAACTTCCCATGATATAAGTTTTTTCCTCTTACAATCAAGTGATCAACACAAAACATCAAATTAAACATAAAATAAAAATAAAGTCCATAATAGAAAATAATATTCCATCCAAGTACAACAACAAGAAATTAACATAGTAAATATAATAACATGAGAAATAGGCAATGTAGGATACTTAATCCCTTGAGTCTTCCACCAAATAAGTATATCAAAATCATGATGAATAGACAATGTAATAATGTTTAAAGTAATTATATTAATATTAATATTAAATTAGTATATATATATATTAATATTAATATATATATATATATATATATATATATATATATATATAAATATCTAAACGGGTAAACGGGTCGGGTATCGGGTCGGGTACGCGGGTATAACATGTGAACCCGTACCCTACCCTCACCCGCTGATTTTTTTTCGGGTGCGGGTATTACCCGATCCTCTACCCGATTTTGCCTACCCTATCCTTACCCGATCACCCGGGTACCCGCGGGTAACCCGACCCGACGGGTAAAATTGACAACCCTAATCTAAAGAATTTGATGGGTTCGCAGTTCCGATTGCCAAGATTGTGGCTGCCCCGACTCCCCGTTGGGACTTCCGAACCTCTTCAACTGTCGTCATTTTCACCGGAAAAATGTAGTGTCAGTTGATGTGGTTATGGAGTATGAAAGTAGTTGTGTGACAAATTAATTAACTGATTGCATGGGATATAAATAGATAAAAAATGGGATATTGAGTGGGGAGGAACTAGGAAGCCAACAACAGGGTGGGGCCGTGTAAATGCAGTGTAGAAAAAGATTCCTTAGTGATAGCCGTGGCAATTCTTGTTATACAAACACGTGTGTAAATCGAGTTTTTTTAGGTCCTTTTTCAATTCTATATACAATATATATTGATAGAATGTTTAAATTAAGAGGATCATAGAGTTTACAAAGTTTGATTATGTAAACCCAGTTTATAAGAGACTAACTATTCTTGTTAAGAGGTAGTATTTTGTATTGACACAATACAACATGATAAAAATTCGTACTATTGCGATACAAATACAAAAAAATAATTTGACACTACACGACATGATAACAATATAATAAGAAAATAAGAAATAAAGAAAAAAATTTATTAAAAAAAATTAATTAAAAATAATAATTTTTTTAGGAAATGCATTTTAAATTTATTAATGAATATTTTTATGATATAATTAGCAAATTTTATTAAATATATTTTCATATTATTGGGTTATTAATAGATTAACATATTATTAGGATGTTAACTGGTCATCTTTTAATATTAATCATGTTTAACCGTTTGATAACACAATTTTTTTTTTGTGTGTGTCTTGGATTGACAAAGTAATACCACGAACTAATAAGATTAAACATTAACCAATAATAATTATCGTGTTGTGTCTGGAATGGTCATCCTAAATCTAAGAGTTAAAAATTTGTTATTTACCATAACTATTTAACACTTTAAATTCTATCTCAAAAAATATTTATATCTATTTAAGACTTTAAAATGATGTGGCATAATGATACTCACACCATATATATATTTAATTAAAATTTGATCTGATGTGTATTTTTCATTGATGGATATTTAATTGGAGCTCTACGTCAGCTTATTGGCCGGTTTTTTTCAAATTTAACGGTCACGGTGCGCCGGTCACGTGCACAGTAACTGTTTTGTCGATAAAAATTGGACAAAATTAAAAATAAACTCATAATTAAGATGCTAAAATAGTACAAATATCCTTTTAAAAATCGAATTTCAAATAGCTATGAAAGAAAACAATTTTTTTACTCTAAATCTAATATGCTGGAAAGTGAGTTACGAAATTAATAAAAGTTTAAGAAACTATTCATATCTATACTTTATTGACACATTTCTATATGTTATTAAAGCACATTAACCCAACACAGTGGTTTAATCTTTATCTAATTTAAATTTTAATGTCTCAATTATAATTTTTTATCAAAAAAAAATTCGATTCCATAATTATTTTCATTGATAATCAATTGTTAATAACTCTGTCGGTATTAGCTAAAAAATTCCATTGAGAAATAGTAATAAAGAGTTGGTCTCATGTGTCCTCATGAACACACCGTGCCTCCATGGGAACATAAGAATTTAACATTAGAAATTTTTGTGTTCTCATGGGGCACTATTAGAACAGTAGAAAATAAAGATTGAATATTGTACATATCTTTTTAATTCTAGTATGTTTGACTTTCCTTAATTGTAGAGATTTGATTTATATTGTAACTTGATTATAAATTGTGATTAGACACGGCTGACTCGAGGATTTCCATCACTCTCATATGTTATCAGCCTCTCTTGAGAAGAAACCATAAATATCCCAGCCTCCCTCAACCTTTGTGGCAACCATGGCTATTTCTCCTACATCTATATTTGATGCAACTCTCACCTTGCAGGCAATGGCACATTTAGTCCATATCAATCTAAAATCTTCAAATTATTTTATGTGGCATGGTCAAATTTATCCACTTCTTGTCACCCAAAAATTCCTTCCCTTTGTTGATGGCACGAACCCACCACCACCAAAAACCATCACTTCTAATGAAGTTACAAGTCCCAATCCTGATTACACAATCTGGTATGCACGAGATCAACTAGTTCGTGCATTCATCTCCTCCACCCTTTCTGAAGAGGCCATGGCAGTTGTGATTGGCTGTGATACATTTGCTGAAATTTGGTCTACTCTCTCTACGTCTTTCAACCAGCATCTAAGGCTCGAGAATTACAACTCAAGGATGAATTGCAATTTATATCAAAGAGATCTCGCACTGTTACTAAGTATGGATCGATCTTCAAAGGCCTCGTCGATCAACTTGCTGCCTTGGGGTGCAAACTTGAGGACACTGATAAATCTCATTGGTTTCTACGTGGCCTCAGTTCTGATTTTCACAATTTCAGCACATCTCAGATTAATATTGTGCCACTTCCCACTTTTCAAGAACTGCTCTCTAAGGTTGTAAGTCATGAATTATTCACTAAATCAATGGATTCTAAATCTCTAAGTTCTCAGGTTAATGCTTTATCGGCCTCCCATAAATCTGTTCGTCCAAATACCGTCGGAACCTCATCTCGAAATTCTGGTTTCACCAATTTTGGTGGTCGATATAATTCTGCTCATGGTTCAGCAAATTTCACGAGTGGTTGTGGAACACCTAATCAAGGCGAGGTTCTCGTGGTAGAGGTCGTGGACGTTATACTCCTAAATGCCAAATATGCCGCTATGAAGGGCATTATGCTGACTCTTGCCCTTAGCGATACTCGCAAACATCTCGGCTAGCTAATTTGGTTGAGGCATTTAACAGTTCTTGCTCAATACAACCCCAATCCATATCTGATTGGTACATGGATACATGTGTTTCTGCCCATATTGCTGAAAATACATCCAATCTTGATTCCTCTTCCCAATACTCCGGGTCTGATCGAGTAATTGTGGGAAATGGTAACTCTCTATCTATCTCTCATACTGGTTCTAAGAAGCTTTCAGATCATTTATCTCTTTTGGATATGTTGGTGGTGTCACATATCTCTAAGAATTTACTTTCTGTTAGCAAACTCACTCAAGATTATCCCGTCAAAGTGATCTTTACACATAATGCATTTGAAATTCAGACACAGGAAATAGGTCTGACTTTGGCAAGCGGAACACTTGAAAATGGTCTATACATTCTCCAGCATGGGCATGCAGCGCTTGTTTCTGTCTTGCACAATAAATCACCTTACGAGATTTTATTCTCAACTCCACCTGTTTATGAAAATTTTCATGTTTTTGGCTATCGTGTCTATCCATGCTTATGTGATTATATGGCTAACAAGTTTTCTCCATGAAGTATTGATTAGCCATAATATAGTGGGCATGACCAATTAAAGAAATTATCGAACCACAGGGAGGAAGGTACTAGGGTCTAAGCGATCTTGTGTTTGTCATAGTATTATAGAGATGAACGAAAAGGGGAGATAATCAAGAAATGACAATAAAATAAAAGGATAGATGAATGGGAGATGGATGAATGAGCCAAGTAGATAGAGATGAGATTAACAATACTTAAAGTATGGAAAATCTAGGTATCATGCAATGAATTCATATGTGTCATGGGAAAAAGGCTAAGGGCCAACACTAAGATCACCTAAACTCCCTCTCGGAATGAATAGGATATGGAATGACATTCATTGGATTGGTTCTCACTCAAACAATTCCAACTAGGTACTAAGCTTGAAATGAGAGTCCCTTCACATAATCTATTGACTTCTCAATCTAATAAATGATATGTTCTATCAAAGGGTTCTAAACTATGAAGGACTTCTCAATCTCTTCACAATCTATAATGCACATGAAGTGTTTGATGAAATGATTCACTTAATTATCCTAAATATGCAATTGACTTCTCAATCTAATCACATGCTTAAAACAATTAAACACACAAATCATCATAAACCTCAAGATCTAAAGCATCAATGATAGAAAATCAATTAACCCAATCAACATAATCATTCAATTGCAAAATACCAAAAATTATCCAACACAATTCATATTGCTAATCTCACAAGGGAGATTAGCCTCTCATATCCATAAGAAAATTAACATAGACATTAAATTCCTTACAAAACATGATAAACAATAGGTTTCAATACAAAGTTTAGATGAAAACTCCCTTGGATGTCTCCAATGGTGATCTTCTTCTTCCCCTTGCAATTCACCTCTCTTCCTTGCTTCTCTAGCTACTTGGATGAAGGATTTGATGGTTGGATGAAGGTAGATCCAAAGGATGAAGAATGGATGAAGGTGAAGGTGAAAAATGGAGGAAAAGGTGTGTGAGGTGTGTATGGAAGAGTGGATTTCGGATCCTTTTTTTCATAAAATCTGAATGGAGGGGTATTTATACTCCTTGACAAGCTTCTAGAAGGATTCTGAATTTTTCTGATCCCTGACACGACACGAGTCGTGTGGCGCAACACGGCCATAAGGTGCCCGTGTTGCGTGAACTGATGCTCCCGCACGGCCATCGCTTACAGGCCCGTGTTGGCTACACGGGTCGTGTGCTGCAACACGAGTCGAGCTCCGCAACAAGGCCAAGTGATGGTCGTGTTGGATGAATAGATGTTGCCGCACGACCATTCTGGACAGGCCCGTGTTAGCTACACGAGTCGTGTATTGCGACACGGCTTGTGCCACCGACACGGCCAGTCGTGTTGCTGCTGCCCTGATTCCTTCACTGTTTTGGCTCGTTCTCCCTCGTTTCAACTCCAAATTGAGTTCCGTTTTTTTCTACATCTTCCTTCACTGTTTTGGCTCATTCACACACATTTCCATGAAAACACAAAACACAACCAAATAACACATAAAATACGGATAAAAATATACGAAAACACATATAAAAAGACACTAAAATCTAGGTGAAAATATCACTCATCACACCCCCAAACTTAAAGTGTTGTGCGTCCCCGCACAACGAAAATGATAAACCATGAGGAGTGATTTTCACCTAGGAAAAGACTAAACGAACATAAGTAATAACACGTCAATAGCAATAAGAATTACAAACTATGCTAAGGCATCCTACATCAATAAAATCATAACATGAGAAATTAACAAGTTCAATCAAAAGAGAATAAAGTGTAATATAGTCCCTTTTAGTCAAAGCCTTACATAGGTTATAAATTTCACTCAACACTCTTTAAAGTAGGTAAATCAACACTCATCAATTGATTGGCTTGACTCGCTATAAGCTTGCTCGTGGACTACATTCACAAACCGCCAAGATTTCCATTAATGATCAAAAAGGTCTTTCATTAAGGATGTAATGATAGGATCTTTGGTAGGGTATGGAAGATATGTATAATAGTGACTAAGCAAGTGTAAGTAATCGAAGAGACGACCAATTTCTCCAACTTCTCCACTTTTCTTTCTTTCTTTCTCAACTTTGGTAATCACAAGCACTAATCATCAACTTTCCTTAGATTTTTATCTTCTTTTAATGCATGCTTCCTTCTTTAAACTTTTAAGTACTTGAGCATATTGTTATTGTTTTGCTCATTTTCTTGTTTTGGGGTTGCATGTCCATTCTTTCTTGTGCTCTTTTTCATCATTTTTCTTGCTTGTTTACCATTTCCTTTTTTCTTTTTCTTCTTTATCAAACCTTTCTAGTTACCATCTCCTCAATCACCCACACAAATGGTATATATGTAAGGCTTAAGTGGGTAATCATGGCTTGTAATGTGCTTATATCACAATAAATAGGCTTTAAAGCTCAAAGTGGTTGACTAGGGATGATGTTCATGGTAGGGAAATATATGGTAATGACTATAATAACAAGGATGGCCTTATATCATGTCACTAATCTCCACAAATTGGACTCGTTCCTATAGTCCTTGAGCAAATTCTAGCTTATCAAACACAACCAATCCTCTCATGAAGAAAAATACCATGTATGCACGGTTGAGGCTCAAACGCTCACAAGCTTGTGCTCGGACCTTAAGAAACTTATTACACCACATCCATCTCAAAATTGAACAAGTTAAGTAAAACATGTCACAATTCGAAAGTGTAGAGATTCTTAATCATAACTTGTCATCACTTACTACCACAACATATCACCATTCATGTTCAAAAATGACACACAACATCCCAAAACAAACCACCAAACATACCAAGACAAAAATAAGAAAACACACAAAACATAAAATAAAGACTCAACAAACAAGAAACAAAACAAAAACACATAACATGCAAAAACAAAAATCACCATCATTAACAATAAAGCACACATTCAAATCATCCATAACAATGTAAGCTCACAATCATCCCAACCTTATTGAAAAAGGAAATCCTAAATTACGAAAATAACATCCCAAAAACATAACACATGAAGTAACATGCTAATCCATTCAATTCAAATCAAAATCAATTAGAAGTGATAAGGTGTAGAGTACTCCCTCAATAAGCATTTGGTAAGGAAAGCGTTCGCTCCAAGCTCCATTCGTGCTTCCAATACCCTTCATTCATACTCAAAACTCATACAATACCATTAGCTCCACAATTGCATTAAAAATATGGATTCACATGCACTTCAACACAACCAATCATACCAAAATCCAACCAAAACTCATGAGAAAAATTTTAAAATTAGGTGAATATTACAAAAAAAAAAACCTATCATCATCAATATATCATCATATCAAACTTAAGTGGTGAGTCACACCACGCACTCTCCCCCCAAACTTAAATCGAACTAAGAGGTGAGAATTAAGTTTGTAAAAAGTGGTGGGACTTACCCTTGTAGTTTCCATTGATGATCTTCTTGTGAAGAAGTAAACGCATCCACACGACTCAAGCCATGTTCACCATGCACTTTTCCCCCAAACTTGACTCGATACAAGAGTCGAGAATTAAGTTTGCAACAAATGGAGACATTTTTACTCAAATCCATGAAGCACTTCTCCTTTCTTCAACATGCATTTTTCTCACAAGCACAATCCACCTACAAGACCAAAAATGCAAAACGAGCAAATCCACCATCCTTATTGAAAGCAATAAATAAAGCAATAAAAATAATGATGGGTTGCCTCCCATCTAGCGCTAAGTTTAACGTCTTCAAGCCGGACGGGATATGGAGAACTCATCGGAATGGCCACGGATATCTTTCGTCCTTGCCATTGAATTTTAACCGTTGTGCTTCTTCCTCTATTAGGTATTTGTGGCAAGTGACGACCTCAGTTGCATCCTTCGAGCATGGCTTCAAAAATTCGACTCTCTTGAGCTTACACTCCATTGCCCTCTCCATTCTTGAACACCACTTATTCCTCCTTACCAAATAGATCTCCAACATCTCTTCGAGTTCTCTTTTGTTTCTAAGGATATGAGAAAAATCAATGGGTAAAACAAAATCAATATAAACAATATTATCAAGTTCAAAGCAACTTAAAGAGTTTAAATGTTTAGAAATGCTCATTTCACTCTTCAAGTCATCATCATTTGTTTTTAGACTTTGTTCCTCTTCATCAACATCATTTGCCTCAATAGGCTCTTTAATCACCTCATTTGATTCTTCATCCCCCAGATTCTCTTCTTTCTCCAACTCTTCTTCGACTTTGCTCTCCTCTTCAAGCTCTTCAGCTTGTTGAAAATTGGTCAAAGCACTTACAATTTGGCTCACTTGATGCTCCAAGGCTTTGAGTCTTTGATCATTATTTTCTTCAATAGCCTTGAATCTTCTTTCAATAACTTCATCTTGAGTTTTGTTGGAAGCAATCAACTTTTCAAGAAATACTTCTAAAGATGATTTTTCTTCTTCGACTTGTTGAAAGTCTCCTCCCTCTTGGTTGTCACAATTCCATTCTTGATTTGGTGGATCATTCCCATGAAAACTTCCTTCATAGTTATGTTGAAAATTTCCTTGGAAATCATCCACTCCCATGAAAGAAATATCTCCTACTTGATGCGTAGGCATCCTCCACTCTTCTTGCTCCATAGGACTAGGAATCGACACACCTTGCACATTTTGAGCACCCCCCAAACTTGAATTAGACAAGACTTGACCATAAGCACCTTGATTCATCATCCTTATTTGTCTTGTCACTTCCAAAGTAACTTGGGTAATTATCTTGGAGGATTCATTTTGAAGAAAACTTGATTGAGAATCTTGACCTTCATCACTTCCTTGAGCACTTCTTCTATGTAATTCAAGTAAAGCGTAGTTTTGGAACGGAGGAGAAGTGTTGGTGTTGGGATTTTGTGGAGAATAAGTGTATGCTTGATATGGGTGGAATGTATTTCCATTGTAAGCTTGTTGTCATTCTCCATTTCTTCTTTGATTGTAGTATTGAGAGCTATCTTGATTCATTTGGAAGTTGTATCCATAGTTGCTCTCATTCATGTAGCCTCTTGATTGTGGAGGTGGAACCCTTGCAAATTGATCCCCAAAGACATTTGTGAATTGGTTCCAACCATCCATTTAAATGCTCTTCTCAAGGCTTACTACAATTCTCCTTCAAACTTACTATTTTTGGCTTTGATCCCCCTTCCTCTTCTCTCAAGGTAGTTTCACGTACCTATCAAAACGAAAAAATAAGATCAAAAATTTTCCAAAACAAATAATAAAAAGCAATAAAAATATCTCTATTAATACCAATCGAAACACTCCTTCGTTAAACCGCTAGCAACCGTTGCCTCCCCGGCAACGGCGCCATTTGATTAGCCATAATATAGTGGGCATGACCAATTAAAGAAATTATCGAACCACAGGGAGGAAGGTACTAGGGTCTAAGCGATCTTGTGTTTGTCATAGTATTATAGAGATGAACGAAAAGGGGAGATAATCAAGAAATGACAATAAAATAAAAGGATAGATGAATGGGAGATGGATGAATGAGCCAAGTAGATAGAGATGAGATTAACAATACTTAAAGTATGGAAAATCTAGGTATCATGCAATGAATTCATATGTGTCATGGGAAAAAGGCTAAGGGCCAACACTAAGATCACCTAAACTCCCTCTCGGAATGAATAGGATATGGAATGACATTCATTGGATTGGTTCTCACTCAAACAATTCCAACTAGGTACTAAGCTTGAAATGAGAGTCCCTTCACATAATCTATTGACTTCTCAATCTAATAAATGATATGTTCTATCAAAGGGTTCTAAACTATGAAGGACTTCTCAATCTCTTCACAATCTATAATGCACATGAAGTGTTTGATGAAATGATTCACTTAATTATCCTAAATATGCAATTGACTTCTCAATCTAATCACATGCTTAAAACAATTAAACACACAAATCATCATAAACCTCAAGATCTAAAGCATCAATGATAGAAAATCAATTAACCCAATCAACATAATCATTCAATTGCAAAATACCAAAAATTATCCAACACAATTCATATTGCTAATCTCACAAGGGAGATTAGCCTCTCATATCCATAAGAAAATTAACATAGACATTAAATTCCTTACAAAACATGATAAACAATAGGTTTCAATACAAAGTTTAGATGAAAACTCCCTTGGATGTCTCCAATGGTGATCTTCTTCTTCCCCTTGCAATTCACCTCTCTTCCTTGCTTCTCTAGCTACTTGGATGAAGGATTTGATGGTTGGATGAAGGTAGATCCAAAGGATGAAGAATGGATGAAGGTGAAGGTGAAAAATAGAGGAAAAGGTGTGTGAGGTGTGTGTGGAAGAGTGGATTTCGGATCTTTTTTTCATAAAATCTGAATGGAGGGGTATTTATACTCCTTGACAAGCTTCTAGAAGGATTCTGAATTTTTCTGATCCCTGACACGACACGAGTCGTGTGGCGCAACACGGCCATAAGGTGCCCGTGTTGCGTGAACTGATGCTCCCGCACGGCCATCGCTTACAGGCCCGTGTTGGCTACACGGGTCGTGTGCTGCAACACGAGTCGAGCTCCGCAACACGGCCAAGTGGTGGTCGTGTTGGATGAATAGATGTTGCCGCACGATCATTCTGGACAGGCCCGTGTTAGCTACACGAGTCGTGTATTGCGACACGGCTCGTGCCACCGACACGGCCAGTCGTGTTGCTGCTGCCCTGATTCCTTCACTGTTTTGGCTCGTTCTCCCTCGTTTCAACTCCAAATTGAGTTCCGCTTTTTCCTACATCTTCCTTATCCTATTTAGCATCAAATAAAAAGTAAAAATAGTAGGTTTAAGCTCATTCACACATATTTCCATGAAAACACAAAACACAACCAAATAACACATAAAATACGGATAAAAATATACGAAAACACATATAAAAAGACAATAAAATCTAGGTGAAAATATCACTCATCAAGTATTCCATGCATTTTCATATGATACAACTCTCGTCATAAGGGCTTTAGTTGTTTGGATCTGATAACTTCTCGGGTGTATATCAGCTGACATGTTCAATTAGATGAGGATTTTTTTCTTTTTTCCCGAAGTACTGCTGGTGCTCCTCTCTCAGCCTTGGAGATTTCAGCTTTCTTAGAACCAGATATCTTCATGCCATCTTCTCCCACAACTCAGCAGCTCCCTGCTCTTTTGCCGAATGTCGAACCTCCAGTTCCTTGTAAACTATGCATGGATGACCCAACATCTATTTTGGAACCTCCAATGAACTTACCCCCTGGCACGGATGAATCTGCACCAGATCCTCCAGCTGCTCATAATCTTGATCCTCCAATTCAAGGAGTACAAAATTTGCATCCCATGAGCACAAGTGCAAAAGATGGTATTTTCAAACCTAAGCATCCTCCATCTTATGCTTTTATCTATCACAGTTCCTTTTTGCCTACTTTACATCATATAAAGGAACCTAAAAGATTCAAGTCTGCATCCAAACATCCTGAATGGATTGCAGCCATGGATGCCGAGCTTGGTACGTTGAGATCAAACAATACATGGGATCTTGTTCCACGTCCTGCAGGTGAAAATATGGTTGGTTCTAAATGGGTATTTTGCACAAAATACTTAGCTAATGGATCTGTTGATCGACATAAGGCTCGTTTAGTAGCACAGGGTTTCACTCAACTTCCTGGGCTTGACTACGATCTCATATTTAGTCCAGTTGTCAAAGCTTCCACTGTACGGATTATTCTTACAATTGCTGTTCTAAATGGTTGGTCTCTTCGTCAACTTGACATAAATAATGTCTTTCTTCATGGTATTTTAGATAAGCCTGTCTACACGGAGCAACCTCCGGGTTATATTGACCCACATAATCCATCATATGTTTGTCGCTTGAATAAAGCAATTTATGGTCTTAAACAGGCACCTCGAGCTTGGTTCCAAAGATTTTATGCTTTTCTCCTCCGTTTGGCTTTCTTGGCAGCAAAGCAGATACTTCTCTCTTTATTTTTAAACAAGGCAGTACACTAATCTATTTATTAGTGTATGTGGATGACATTATCATCCCTGGTCGTGATTCTACTTTGGTTACACATCTCATTTCTCGCGTTAGCCGGGAGTTTGCGATCAAGGACCTTGGTCGCCTCAAAAATTTTCTTGGTCTTGAGATCACCTACACGAGTGATGGGCTCTTTCTTGGGCAATCTAAGTATGCAAGGGATATTCTTCAACATTCTGACATGCTTGATGCTAAACTAGTTAGCTGATTAGAGCTATTTTTACCTAGATTTTAGTGTCTTTTTATATGTATTTTCGTATTATTTTATCCATATTTTATGTGTTATTTGGTTGTGTTTTGTGTTTTTATTGAAATGTGTGTTCCATATTTTGTTTTGTGTTTTGTGTTTTTATTGAAATGAGGGAGAACGAGCCAAAAATAGTGAAGAAATACAGGAACCAGCACCTACACGGGCCGTGTAGCCAACACGGCCCTGTAAGAGAAGGCCGTGCGGCGACACCTAGTTATTCAACACGGGCAACTTAAGGCCGTGTCCAGTTGCACGAGTCGAGTTGGCAGCACGAGCCATGTCATCAACACGGCCCTGTAAGGAGTGGCCGTGTGCTGACATCAGAAGAGCCAACACGATCACCATGTGCCCGTGTTACAACACACGACTCGTGTTGCAGCACACGAGTCGTGTTGCGTAACACGGCCCTGTAAGGCAAGGCCATGCGGCAGCATCAGAAGACAAAACACGGCCACCTCGTGGCCGTGTTGCAGAGCACGACTCGTGTCGTGTACGTTCCTGCTGAAATTTCTAGATTCTTCTGGAAGCCTCCATAGGGGTATAAACACCCCTTTATTCAACAATTGGAAAGAGATCCGAAATTCCCATCCTCTACACACACATCACACATCATTTCTTCCATTTTCCACCATCATCTTCATCCACCTTCATCCATTTTGATCCATCTCCATCATCTCCATTAATTCTCCATCAAAACTTCATCATTTCCATTGGGTATGAGAGATCTCAAGAAATCAAGAGCTAGAGGTGGAGATCAAGAAGAATAGAAGATTCTCTTCAAGAAATTGATGGGGAAGAATCCATTCATTTTGTATTTCTTTAGATCTAAGACTATGGGTATTTGTAATGAATCATTTATTTGTTTTATTACTTTTATCATGTTAGGCTAATCCCTCTAGTGGGATTAGGAATATGAAGAGCATATTAGATTCATATTATCATCTGGATTAAATTAGTTTTTTATTTAATTGATGTTGATTTCTATTCATGGAGTTTAATTGTCTTGATGTTGTGATGGCATGGTTTGTTATTCATGAATGTTTATTGGTTTAATGGATTGTTGATCAATGGATTATTTGTGGTAATTAAATGCTATCATGATTTTCATGTATGTATTGCTTGGAGTGAGACGAAAACGACCCTCTATAGTATTAGGAAGGCATGAATAGACATTGAGTTTGGGTTTGACCGAAAGGATATTTGAATTCAATGAGGGGAACCAATCCATTCGTTGGCCTTAGTACACAAAAAGGGAGAGTTTAATCTAACTAGTACCTAGATGGAAGGGGTTAATGTTGGGCTTTGATCTTAAGTGCTTTTGGGAGTCGAAAATGGATCAACAACCTTTGTAACCCGAAAGGGAGCTTAGGATACAATCGTGATCACCCTTAGTTTACATCAATTAAGTTGGATTCCTTTTGCATGATAATATGAATTGAGTATGCTTGGATGTTTCTAATCCCATGTTTTTCACACTTGAACTTTAGCACCCACTATCTTTACTTGTCATTTTCTTATTTGCTATCCTTATTTACTTGTGACTTGTTTTAGTTGTTAATCAATCTCAAAACCCCCCGATCATTCTTACAAAAACGACATGAACATGAGCTCACGTATTTTGCTAGTCCGAACATAACTCCTTTGAGGATTGATAATTTTTCTTGGGATATACTACTACAACGATCGAGTATTCTTGCTCGTGAGTGCTACAAAAATAGGCAAACATTAGCACACTGTTGAGTCCGTCGGATGAGCTACGTGTTGATGGAGTTCCTTTCTCAAATCCCACGTTATATCATTCTCTAGTAGGTGCTCTTCAATACTTAACTGTATCTCGTCCAGCTTTGTCGTTTGCAATTAACACAGTTAGCCAATTCCAATCTTGCCCGACTGAAAGTCATTTCTCGGCTGTAAGATGTATCTTGTGATATGTAAAAGGAGCAATTGATCACGATTTACGTTTCACTAGTGGCTAGCTGAATCTCTTTGGTTATTCCGATGCTGATTGGGCTCGCTGCTTAGATACTCGTCGTTCCACGTATGGTTACTCAATTTTTTTGGATCCAAACCTTGTTTCTTTTAGTGCAAAGAAACAACCCAAGTGTTTCGCTCGAGTTGTGAATCTAAATATAGGGCTCTCGCCTATACTGCATCAGAGATTATTTGGGCTACTAATCTCCTCAGTGAGCTTCATGTTGTCCCATCGTCAACACCTTCTTTACTATGTGACAATAAGAGCGCACTATTCCTTAGTCAAAATCCAGTGTCTCACAAACGTGGGAAGCACATCGACATTGATTATCATTTCGTTTTAGAGTTGGTCTCCGCTGGACGTTTGTATACTAAATTTGTCCCGTCAAACCTCCAACTCGCGGATATCTTTACCAAAGCTCTCCCTCGCCCCCTGTTTGAATTCTTCAAATCCAAGCTTTGCATTGGTCCCCATCCGCTAAGCTTGAATGGGGGTATTAGGACAGTAGAAAATAAAGATTGAATATTGTTGTTTGCCTATTTTTGTAGCACTCACGAGCAAGAATACTCGATCGTTGTAGTAGTATATCCCAAGAAAAATTATCAATCCATAAAGGAGTTATGTTCGGACTAGCAAAATACGTGAGCTCATGTTCATATTGTTTTTGTAAAGATGATCGGGGATTTTGAGATGATTAACAACTAAAACAAGTAACAAGTAAATAAGAATAGCAAATAAGAGAAATGACAAGTAAAGATAATGGGTGCTAAAGTTCAAGTGTGAAAAACATGGGATTAGAAACATTCAAGCATACTCAATTCATATTATCATGCAAAAGGAATCCAACTTAATTGATGTAAACTAAGGGTGATCACGATTGTATCCTAAGCTCCCTTTCGGGTTACAAAGGTTGTTGATCCATTTTAGACTCCCAAAAGCACTTAAGATCAAAGCCCAACATTAACCCCTTCCATCTAGGTACTAGTTAGATTAAACTCTCCCTTTTTGTGTACTAAGGCCAACGAATGGATTGGTTCCCCTCATTGAATTCAAATATCCTTTCGGTCAAACCCAAACTCAATGTCTATTCATGCCTTCCTAATACTATAGAGGGTCGTTTCCGTCTCACTCCAAGCAATACATACATGAACATCATGATAGCATTTAATTACCACAAATAATCCATTGATCAACAATCCATTAAACCAATAAACATTCATGAATAACAAACCATGCCATCACAACATCAAGACAATTAAACTCCATGAATAGAAATCAACATCAATTAAATCAAAAACCAATTTAATCCACATGATAATATAAATCTAATATGCTCTTCATATTCCTAATCCCACTAGAGGGATTAGCCTAACATGATAAAAGTAATAAAACAAATAAATGATTCATTACAAATACCCATAGTCTTAGATCTAAAGAAATACAAAATGAATGGATTCTTCCCTATCAATTTCTTGAAGAGAATCTTCTATTCTTCTTGATCTCCACCTCTAGCTCTTGATTTTGAAGTCTTTAGCACCAAAAATGGAAGATATGATGGGTGGATGAAGATGGATGAAGATGAAGGTGGAAAATGGAAGAAATGGTGTGTGATGTGTGTGTAGATGATGGGAATTTCGGATCTCCTGCCAATTGTTGAATAAAGGGGTATTTATACCCCTATGGAGGCTTCTAGAAGGATCTAAAAATTTCTGCAGGAACGTACACGACACGAGTCGTGCTCTGCAACACGCCACGAGGTGGCCGTGTTGTGTCTTCTGATGCTGCCGCACGGCCTCGCCTTATAGGGCCGTGTTACGCAACACGGCTCGTGTGCTGCAACACGAGTCGTGTGTTATAACACGGGCACAGGGTGATCGTGTTGGCTCTTCTGATGTCGGCACACGGCCACTCCTTACAGGGCCGTGTTGATGACACGGCTCGTGCTGCCAACTCGACTCGTGCAACTGGACACGGCCTTAAGTTGCCCGTGTTGAATAACTAGGTGTCGCCGCACGGCCTTCTCTTACAGGGCCGTGTTGGCTACACGGCCCGTGTTGGTGCTGGCTCATGTATTTCTTCACTGTTTTGGCTCGTTCTCCCTCGTTTCAACTCCGAATTGAGATCCGTTTTTTCCTACATCTTCCTTATGATGTTTAGCATCCAATAAAAAGTGAAAATTTTAAGTTTAAGCTCATTCACACACATTTCAATAAAAACACAAAACACAATCAAATAACATATATAATACGGATAAAATAATACGAAAACACATATAAAAATACACTAAAATCTAGGTGAAAATAGCTCTAATCAATTGTACATATCTTTTTAATTATAGTATGTTTGACTTTTCTTAATTGTAGAGATTTGATTCATATTGTAACTCAATTACAAATTGTGAATAGACACGGCAGACTCCTCAATTGAGGATTTTCATCACTCTCATAGGCACGGTGTGTCCTTGGGAGCACACATTATTTTTGCCAATAATAAATGGATACATTTGTGTAAAATTGTCTCACGTTGAAATTATTTTACACTCTCGTAATTAATTATTACTCTTTTTTATAAAATATGTTATCATTTTCTTTTAAAATGTTATAAATTGTTCATGAAATAATTCACATCATCGTTATTAATTATCAATTGAGTATCATTTTTCATTAACAAATTATCAATTGAATCTCAAAATATCTCTACGTGAGACTATTTCACACCATTTTTTATTTATTTATTTATTTTTGCCAACAACGAATAGTATCCCCTATAATAAAACAAAAGTTATTGGCAAGTTGCATGAATAATGCAAATGAAAAAACGTGTGTGAAATAAAAAAATATCTGCATTAACGACAGATGAAAAGTAATAGTGTAAATTATTTTATAAATAACTTTTAATATAAATAAAAATAATAACATTTTAATAAAAAATATACTCCCTCCATACTCTAAAATCATTTATACTTCCTATATTTGTCTGTATCATAAGACTTTCTATTTTATCCATAATCTCTAAATTACTTAAATTTCAAATTTTGAGTTAAACTGCAGTGCACTTGTGATATCGATACATCTGGATAATTTCAATCGTTAGATTAAATTTTAATTTAATCTCTATTATTAATTAAATTAAATAATAATTTTTTTTAAAAAAATACCCGTATTTTAGTCTATAAATTCTAGGGTGCACCATGTATATTTCAAAATCACCCTCAAATTTATCACTAGTCTAACATATACTATGTCATTATTTTTTATTTTCTTATTATTTAAAAAATTATACAATATTTTTTTAAAATCAACAAAATTAGTCAAAAGAACAACCATTTTAAACAACATATAACAATAAATGTAAAAGGTTTTTCAAGTCTAAAATGATAATTATTTAAAAAATGCTCGAAATTGTCAAAGTTGGCCAATGCAAATTAAATTTTGTTGGTAATTGATTAGTAAATTATTATACACTCTTATATTTTAAAATAAACTAAAACATGAAAAAAACGTCACATAATGTGCGGGCTGGCATCATTTTGTAGTATCATGTAGGATCTAACGCGATCGTGTCTCTTGAATGCATCAATAATTCTTCATCACAACTTGAATAGCCTATTATTTGAATAGAGTCGTGATACTCAAACTCGATTCGAATAGTTATCGAGCTTGAGCTAGGCTCGCTAAAAATTGAGTTTAAGTATGACTTCGAACTCGCTTGAGTAATTTTCATAAGAGGGTTTCACATGATGAAACCGTCCCTAGTTAATATTTATTTTAAGTAATTATTATTAATTATGAATATTTAAAAGTTAAAAGATAATGAATTGACATTATACACAAATATAAATTCTAAATTTATAAATAAAATGGACTATGAACAATATATAACATGAATTGAACTATAAAGATAATAATGAGTAAAAAAGAGAAGTAAAATAAACATAAAGGTGTAATATTAAATGAATCATGAAATGGATAATTAATTATACCGAATAAAATAGATCATAAACAATAGTTCTATAAAGTAAGAAGTATAATATATCTGAACTAAAAATAAATATTGCATAAAGCATAAAATGAAATTATAATTATAATCTTAAAATTAATATTAGATTATAAGGATAGATATTAAACTTAAAAATAGTTAATAATTCATGCATTTGCATATAGAACCTTATTACTATCATAGATAAAAATAGTACTCCAACACGGCCTTACTTTATTAATTGTTTTAATGAATAATTAGCCATTAATAAAGAGCATAATTAAAAAAGATTTAAATTTAAATATTTTACTCTACTATAATTTTTTTTAATTTTTTTTATTTTGGATATAATTAGCTCTAATTTGCGACCCTACTTACAACTATGTTTGCAATTATATCTGCGATTCAATTCACAATTTTCATGTGATACCTCGCGCGACTACGCCCGCAACTATGCCTACAACCCATACACACAATATTTTCGACTATGTTTGCAATTACGTGTGTGATTTGATACAAAAATTTTTTCATACAACGCTACACGTGATTATATGTGCAATCATACACATAATTTATTTACTGATATAAACGACTTTGCACGCGACTATATATTAATTATATAATAAAGAGGAATAAAAAAATCTCAAAATTTTTCCATGCGACGCTACATGCGATTATATATGTGATCATACACACATTTTATTTACTAACATAAACGATTCTGCACGCGACTATACAAACAACTATATAGAGTATTAGATATATAATAAAGAGAAATAAAAAATAAAAGTACAAAAATTATATTTTTCCGAAAAAAATAAATAAATAATGAATGACATTTTCATAATCAATTATTATTTGGAGTATTTTTTCATGATTTCTCATTAATAAATTCAATTCGTACATGAATATATGGCTACTTAGTCGATGTGATCCCTAATCTAATCTCGATGCATGCATCAATTTAGTTAATTATTTCTGGAATTTAATTGTCTGAATTTTTAACTAAGCAGTTATTGTCTATTAATAACTTTATAGTCAGCGATAAATTTTAGTGCTTGTGGGGTGATCGTTCCCTTTCAAACTTTAAAATTTTCACATATAGATAGTACAATTATTTTTGTTTTCACATATAGGTTGTAGAATTTTTTTTTAATTATTTAATCTTCTATTTTATTTATTTAGAAGATGTTTGGTGCATATTTGAGAACTGACATTAGTAATATATATCAATAAGATTTTTACTAAAATGCATAACAATGCATTAATGTGATTACGTGAACAAGAAATTGAGGCTATAGTGAATAGAGAAACAAATGTTGTCTTTAAACTTCTTAATAAGATTACTATCATCCTTGCGTCATTATTGTCGATTAAAACTCTCTTCGGTTTATTTCAATTTTACAAATTTTTAATTCGAATTTAATGTCTATATTACTTACTTAAATAATAAGTCTTTATTTTATCCACAACGAACCGTTTATTTACAAAAATATAATTTCTATTTAGCACATAATTTATTTTATTATTTATTTATTTATTATAAAAATACCAAATTTTAATCATAAAAAAACACTTATATTTCTTAATAGTAAAAGATAAGAAAGAGAAAATATTTTTAGACATAGGTAGTAATATATTTGTATATTGGGTTTGGATCCCTTTTCTTATTTGGGCAAACATTCTCAATGTAAGTATAATTTATGTTTTAAATTAGGGCGGCACGATTGCCACCCAGAGTATTACTTAAGGCACTCGTATTGAAGACGAAAGACTTATGAAATATCATTTATAGTCTTATATTATTTTAAAAACCAAATAAAAAAATAAAATAATTTTTTTTGCTTTGCACACTCAACACCCAAAATACAAACTAAAATACACACTCACACATAATACACCAAAAACACATATTGACCACACACACATCACATGCTGATGAACGAAGATGAAGAATAGAGAAGAATGAAGAGAAAAGGTTTTGAATGAACTAACACTAAATTTCATTCATTCTCATAATCTTTGCAAACCTATTGAGTTAGTCTAAGTATACAAAATTTTAGCTTATTCTCAAAAGATTTATTTTTATCTAATCAAGGATAATGTGATTCATGATTTATATTTTGAAAGCCCTAATTTTTGGTTTAGAGCTTGAAAGAGATTATTTCTTAGCAATATGGAGCATGAAGATGATTACCCACTAGAAATAGTAAGTTTTAGACTATTTTATACTAAACAAATTGTGTATTATGCAATTTTTACGTTTTCTACCCAGTTCATTTTTTCTGAAAATCGCAAAGAAAATTCATCTCTGGTTGGCTGAAAAAGTTTATAAATTTCAGCCAGTGGTGATCAAAATTTTTGCTAATAAATTCGGCTGGTACTATATGAAATATATCGTAAAATTTTGGCAAATTTTGTGTAAAATTTCGGTCACTGTTGATTGAAATTTTTACACCTGCAATCAAATTTTTATTTTTACTAGTTTTGGTATTTATTCATCCCCTTATACATTAAATTATTCTTTTCAGGAAGATAAGATGGAAATAAAACAATCTGCTAATGGTGCATCTCCTTTGAATGAGATGGTGATGGATTTTACGAATCTCTTCACTAATCATACTTTATTTGGAACTAGAGATGATCTTCTAAATTGAGTATGGCTGTATGATGTAAAAAATATAATTCTAAAATATTTGTAAGATTTCAACAATATTTTTCCAAAATTCTAATATACTTGAAATGTTGAGTAGAGTTGTTCATAGTATTATAGTTTCAGCTATAGGCTTGGTGGAAGACATGTACTCTTGCAAGAATCTTATTCATGGATCTGTTGCTGGATGACGAAACTTATGCCATTGCACTATCACTGGTGGGTGTGGGTGTCCATTCTGAAGATTAACTGCGATGAAGTGATTGTCGTTCACAAGAGCCATGCATATCTTCTTCGTCTGCTCGGGTGGGCTCGTCTTCAGTGGTAAGAATGTTAAGCTCTGTTTAGGAGTCAATGCCATTAAAACCACATTGTATGCACTTGCAACCAAGTAACCCATGTCAGGTAAAACAAACCACTTGTCCTTAGGTGCAGTAGAATCAAAACATTCCAATTTTTCTATGACCATGCCAACTCGTCCATCCATGAGAAACACCCAAGTGTACATCTCAACATTTGATGTCAACTCTCTATGTAGACCCCTACAAACTCTAACCCAAGAGCTCTCATCGAAACTCATCATATCTGCAATTGCACGAAATCCACAATGACCATCTCTAGCGACGTTTATTATGTTAGATACCCAGAGTGCCCATTCCAGGGATAACGAAGCCACAAAGTCACGAGACTCGAGTGTCTCTGACTGTACACGAGGTTTCTTAAACCTAGTTTGCTTCTGTAAAATAAATAGGCAATATTAAATAGATAAAAACTGATCAATGATATCATACACGAATATAATATGTACGTTTTAGGTTCTTTTGCCTTTTATTTGTAGAAAATTTGGGTTTGCAAGTTGTTGAACCTGTCTTGTAAATATTTTTCTGGCTCGACATAGGCGAACATATACCAACACACATATTTTTTTCATATTCGAATGCACTTGGATCTCGTTTTGTACTTTTCAAGCTCTTCGGCAAACCCGCCTTAGGACGGCCACGAGTGAATGTAATAGGTTGGGGCTCAAGCAGTGGTGTGGTGATTGGGTTATTTACCTCCATTATCCGTCTAAGCATCAAATGTTTTTCATATATAGATGCTAACACAAACATTTTCTTCAACCCATCCATGCACTCCCTCCACTTAACTAGTATAGCATCATCTTCATCAATACTACATTTCTCTCTTGGTGTCACCTCAATGTCAAGTTTTTGCCAAATTTATCAACACACTCAAGTGGAATTGGCTTGCCAGATAAGACAAACGTCGAGAGCTCATGTGCACATGTTAGCCGCATGTTTTTCGCAATATACAACCACAATAAGCTGGATCCACGGGTACATCATCACCAACAATTTTTAACTTCTCCAAAATTCGATTTAAAGTGGTTTTCGACACAACATCGCAAAAATTTTTAAAGTGAATTGGACTATACTTGTGTTGCGCAATATTTAAACTCTCTCGAACGAATTCTTGATCTTGGTATGAGATGACTCCAATAGCGTATGTATTTCATTCCATCAATCCTCGAACGTACTCATACCCATTCTGAGTTGTCTCTTTAGTGCTACATGATGTCCCTCGGTCCTATAAAAACCCATAAAAATATGGATTCCAAGTAAGATATGTGTTTACAAAATTTAAACAAAGTAAACGTATCTCACAATCAAATCCAAACCTGCTTGTGGTGACATTCTCGTAATGCATTATGTTATTTGTCCAACAACTTACAAACTTCTCTTTGTATAGTTCGATCCAACTCTGAATGACATATGTCACAGCTATTGGCCATTCAGAAAAGCTATCACGAAAATTTCTGAGCGAAACCTCAAAAGTTTGAACATCATTGAATGCAACCAACACGTTCCATGATGCTTGGAATGATTTCTAATTCTTCTTCTTGAAATATTTCTTGCAATTTGCAAGTATATTCTTGCTTATATGCCACCAACAAAGAAAGTGAGTTGTACCAGGAAAGACACATTGCACTGTCTTTATCAAAGCAAACTCTCTGTCTATGATGATCACTAATGGATAACATGAGTTATCAAGTAATAATTTCAAAGTGCTTAATGCCCATATTGATGAGTGATATTTTCTTCTAGATTTTAGTGTCTTTTTTATATGTGTTTTTGTATTATTTCATTCGTATTTTGTGTATATTTTGATGGTATTTTGTATTTTTATGGAAATATGTGAGAATGAGCTTAAACATATGATTTTCAGGTGAAAATATAATCTAGACGCGAAAAGGAAGATGTGGAAAAAAATGGATCTCAATTCCGAGTTGAAACGAGCAAGAAATGAATAATAGAAAGAAACACGGTCATGTTTGGCCGTGTTACAGAAGAAACACGGGCTGAAGGAGAAACACGGCCATGTTTGTCCGTATTACAGAAGAAACACGGCCTCTTTTAGGCCGTGTGAGGTGGCATGGCCGTGTTCCTGAAAATTTTGAATTTTACACAAAAAAGGCATATTTCTCATTTAAGCCCATGATCCAAATTTTGCCCTAATTCCTTTGATCCTCCACCATTATAAATACCCTCATTTCTAAATTTTGAAGGGAGAAGGGTTTCATTTGGACACATACATCACACACCATTTCCTTCATTTTACACCCCAACCTTCATCCATTCTTCATCCATCCAACTACACTTGATATCCTCCATCAAATCCACCATCCAAGTGATCAAGGAAGCAAGGGGGAGTGAAGATTATAAAAAGAAGAAAGAGATCTCCATTGAAGACCTTCAAAGGGGAATCTAATTCTAATTTTTGTGAACTTCTTTATAGTTTTGTCATGGGATTTGTAGATACAATTGTCTATGTTGTTTTCTCTAAGATTATGATAGGCTAATCTCCTTTGTGAGATTAGCCCCATAATTGGTGTTTGATAATTTAGTTTTTATGCAAATTGATTTTAATCTTGAATGAGCTTTGTGTTATTTCTATCATTGATTGTTAATTGCTTGATGTATATGATTGATTTGTGTGATTAATTGTCATGGGCATGTGATTAGATTGCGAAATCAATTATGTGTTTAGGGTAGTTCATTGAATCATTTCATCATACACTTCATGTGCATTAATTTAGAATGAGATATAGATATCCTTCTAGATTTAGAATCCTTTAATAGAACATTTGATTAGCTTAATCGAGAGATTGGTTGATTAGGTGAGGAGAACCAAGCCATTAGTGAATTCATAGTACCTTGAAAGGGAATATTGCCTATGATTTAGTACCTAATTAGGGAACTCGTAGAGTAATTAGTACCTAGTGGGAGGTGTTCGCTATGGTATCAATCTTAAGTGCTTTTGGGAGCCTTATTGATGGCCTACATCCTATCTATCTCGAGAGAGAGTTTAGGTGGAATTAGTGATCGCTTCTATGCCATGTCCATGATAGATTAGAATTAATTGCATGATTACTTTATTATCTATGTCATGATTGTTGCTAATATCATCCTTATATCATTTGGAATCCATATTTTATCTTTGCATTTATCTTATTTTTATTAGTTTAGGTGCATTCATTTGCACGCTTATTCTCCATCATATTCCATCGTCCTTATAAAATCACGATAAATTTGAGTCGCTTAAACTCTGCACGTTCCTCCTTTGGGTTCGATAAATTCTTTAATTGGTCATCCCTACTATAAAATGGCCAATCACATGTATAGTTGTCTTCTTTCTCAGATTTCATGAATGCACATGCTATGCAAAATATCATGTCTGTGCTAGTAACTCCAACTATCTCCAATAAGGAAAATCTGAACCTATATGTCTTATAGGTACAATCCATTAACACCACGGATGGAAAGGCACGAAGCAAGTCTATACTCTTACGGTGAGCAAAGAAAAGGCCTGTCACAACTTCACCACATCGCCGATCGAGAAAGTAATAATTGTACTCACGTAGCTTACCCTTCAAAATTGCATCTGAGACTGACCACCACGCTCATTGATCTTATGTTTTGTACGAGCATTGTAGATAGTATTTAGTTTAGATACATTACTCTTGAACTTTTTCTTCAACTTTCGTATAATTGTCTTGGGTTTTACATTACTCAACGATAACTCTACTACGTAATCCTTCTCTAGAGTAGTTAGACGATCGGCGAATGCGTGACCCTCTAGGTAAGTAGCAGTAGGGTGGTTGTGTATTGCACAAACAACTTCCAAAACCCATTCCCTCATAAGCTCTAGCTGTCTAGTTTTCAATAGAAAAGGACATCCACATTTCTTTGTTTCAGTATCCCTCTTCCTTCAATCTTTATCTTTTTTTCAAATTGATATCAAATTCATCAACTTCATCATTTGCTAAAACGATGGTCGTTTTATGCATTTTATCACGATATTTCCCTCCTCTTTCACAACCAAGGCATAAACGACCCTTGTGTTAATTATTCCCTACATCAGACCTATTAATAACAATAACCATCCCATTTTCGTTTCCAACTTTTCTAACCCAATTTAGAAGATCATCTCTAGTTCCAAATAAAGTATGATTGGTGAAGAGATCCATAAAATCCATCACCATCTCATTCAAAGGAGATGCACCATTAGCAGATTATTTTATTTCCATCTTATCTTTCTGAAAAGAATAATTTGATGTATAAGGGGATGAATAAACACCAAAACTAGTAAAAATAAAAATTTGATTGCAGGTGTAAAAATTTCAATCAACAGTGATCGAAATTTTACACAAAATTCGATCAGTTGCCGAAATTTTACGATATATTTCATATAGTATCAGCCGAATTTATTAGCAAAAATTTCGGTCACCACTTGCCGAAATTTATAAACTTTTTCAGCCAACCAAATATGAATTTTCTTTGCGATTTTCAGAAAAAATGAACTAGGAAGAAAACGGAAAAAATGCATAATAAATAATTTGTTTAGTATAAAATAGTCTAAAACTTACCATTTCTAGTGGGTGATTCATCTTCATACTCCATATTGCTAAGAAATAATCTCTTTCAAGCCCTAAACCAAAAATTAGGGCTTTCAAAATATAAATCATAAATCACGTTATCATTGATTGGATGAAAACAAATCTTTTGAGAATAAGCTAAAATTTTGTATACTTAGACTAACTCAATAAGTTTGCAAAGATTATGGGAATGCATGAAATTTAGTGTTAGTTCCTTCAAAACCTTTGCTCTTCATTCTTCTCTATTCTTCATCTTCGTTCATCAGCATGTGATGTGTGTGTGATCAGTGTGTGTTTTTGATGTATTGTGTATGAGTGTGTATTTTTAGTTTGTGTTTTGGGTGTTAGGTGTGCAAAGCAAAAAAAATTATTTTATTTTTTTATTTAATAAATGGGTTGGGGTTTTTAAAATAGTATAGGGCTATAAATGATATTTCACAAGTCTTTCGTCTTCAATACGAATGTCTTAAGTAATACTTCAGGTGGCAATAGTATCGCCCTTCAAATTAATGTATAAATTCTAAAAATAAGGATTTATGTTTCACATAGTTACTTTAGGATGGATGGTGGGGTACTATTTAATAAAATTTATACTTAAATTAATATATAAAAAAAGTAAGTACAATTAATTATTTTATGAACAAATAATAGTAATAAATATTTAAAAAAAATATTAATTTATAAAATTTAATATCTTTAACGATTTCAGCGACTTCACAATAAGCGTTGTCCTTTCAAAATTGTTTTATGATATTTGCATGTGGCTGTTGATGTCTTTTAAAAAAAATTTCTCATGTAGTGTCCGTGGTAGATGTTTTATTATATTTTAGGGCTATATCTTTTATTAAACTTGTTAGATGAGTGATATATATGTGAATAAATAAAATCTCACTTTTTTATTCTTTAGAATTAATATTTTTTTTATCATGTACTTATTTCGTTCCATTTTAAATGACACACCTTTCACTTTGATTTGTTTCACAAAAGTTTGTCACCTCCTAAAAAAAATAAAAAGTCAAACACAATCATCATTTTCTATACACTTTATTTATAAAAAAATCACATTTACCTAACACATCGTACATAAAGTAGTGTGTAAACATTTGTGGAATAGAGAGTTGATTTTATTACTCCCTCCATCCGATTCTAAGGTATCCGTTTACTTTTGCATGTGGATTAAGGAGTATTATTATATGAAGTGAGTAGTTGTATTAGAGGGAAGTGGTGTGTCATATTGTGTACTTTTTTACTAAATAAGGAAAATTGATACCTTTGAACCAGACACTAAAAATAGTAAAATGAACACTTTAGAAATAGATGGAGGAAATATATTTTGTGAGTATCATTTATTAACAATATTAATATAAATAGGAAATCTCACACGAAAATATAATTGAAACTAAACTATGAATGTGGGCCTTTTAGCCATGTGACTGAATCAAGAATGCATGTTCGATACTTCCAACCAGTGTACCACATAACCTTTTTACTTTAATCATAGTCTTTGATCCATGTCTTTTCCTTTTCAATCTCCATTATTTTTGGAAAATGTATTAATTTACCCACGTTATACATGTATTTTCCTTTTCATCTCAATTATTTTGGAAAAAAATGTACTCCCTCTGGATGTTATAAGTTAATAGTTTGTTTTTTAGGGGTAGATTAAGAGCTATTATTATTATACGTACAGTAAGTAGTTTTATTAAAGGAAAGTGATAGGTCATGTGATGTCTATTTTTTTCTAAATATGGAATGTGAATATCTTTGAAATAGACGTTCAAAAGGGTAGTATTAAATTACTCACCATCAAATACTCCCTCTGGCAGAAGGAATATATTACATTTTTTTTAACCTACTAGTATAATTTTTCTATTCATTTTATACTATTCATTTCAATAAAATCTAAATTTAATCGTTTTCTCGGTACACTAAAAAGTACTCCCTCTGTCCCGGGCAAATAGATGCATTTGTTTTTTGCACGTAAATTAAGGAGTATTATTATTTTATGTAAAGTGGGTAGGTGCATTAGAGAGATGTGATGAGTAATGGTGGACCATTGATGGACCTTTTTTTACAAAAATAGGAAAATATTGCAATTTGAATAGAACGTCCAATATAGTAAAATAATGTTATTTAGGTGGGACGGAGGGAGTAAACATATTCTTTTTACCCACTTCATACTATTCATTCCAAAAATATTTATATCTATTATTGATGATCCAAATTTATTTATTAAACTCTTTTTTTTATTCAACTCATATATTTTCTGTTTTATTTTTTAGTGAGAAAATTATAAATCTTTATTCTACTCAGTTTTTTTGTGTATTCGGTTTAATTTTTGTGTATTCATTCCAAATTTATTTACTTTAATTCGGTCCTTTTTTTTTGTCTATTCAGCCTTATTTTATTTAATCAATCCAATTTTTTTTATTCTATTCGATCTATATTTTTTGAAAATTTAAAATTTGTCGGAATACAATGCATCTCTATTTTGACCTAAAGATTTATTTTGTCTTCAAACATAATAAAAAAATAATTGAATCAAAGGTGTTTTGAATACAAGCTCATAAAATTGGATAAAAAAAGAAAAAGTGTTTCTTTGTGGGTAAAAAAATATGTGCTATATGTAAAAGTGGGAAACGTTGATTTTGTCTTTTTTTTCTTCGGTGAAAACGTGTAAAACACCCCCCTTAAAATGATTTTTTTTTTGAGGAAATGGTACTTCTTGCCCAATCCAACCATTTCAAAATAAAAAAAGCCCACCCTCACTTAAAAAATGCAAATATGCCCACTTTTCTATTAAATTACCTAATTACCCTTAATAAATTCACACCAAAAAAATATTATTTGTCTTCTTTAAATATTTATAAAATAATGTATGTTGTATTAATTTAATTAAATTAAGAAAATAGAAACTAATTATTAATCAAAAAATTAAGTACTAAATTATTTAAATTTAATAAATACATACTATAATACTGATTTTTAAAAAATAAAATGAAATTATAAAGTTTATAAAATAAAAAACGAATATATATATATATATATATATATATATATATATATATATTAATAATTTATATGGATTATTAGTATTTAATTCATCATATTTAATAATTAAATATTAATTATATTTTAATTTAAATTTTATCAGAATAGTTATATTCCTAAATAATTTAATTACTTATTAAATTTAAATTATCAGTTAATTAATTATAATTAAATTTTGGAATTGGAACAAGTTATTCTCAACCATTTAATTAATAATTATAGATAATATATTGTCCAGTTTTAATTAATCATAAATGTTCAAATTATTTAATTAATCATATTAATATATTTAGAGTCAAACAAATATCACATGAGGGATAATTTTGTAAAAATACATACAAAATGGGCATATTTACTATTTTTTCTAAGAAGTGGGCATTTTTGCATTTTGGTTTATGACAGTGGGCATTTATGCTCAACCCCCTTTTTTTTTCACTAAAAAAAAACATATTTTTACATGTACATTCCTAAAACATCCTATCAAGTTTCAAGTTGAGGCTAGTTATGACTTATGACTTTATATACCAGGGGATAAAGAAGTCACATCAAGATGGATTAGTTTAATCTATATATTAACGATATATCAATGAAAAATCAGATTTTGATTTTGAGGAAATAATACCGCTTAAAAACTGACACAAAAATGAATATATTAAAAATGGGGGACCATCCACTGTTTATTAATGATTTATGGTGTACCCTGCCATTAGAGATGGGCTTATAGGGAGGATTCACTATTTAACTTGTGCTTGTAAGGGGCTAAATTCATGCCAAATGCAGGATTCGAACCTCCACCCTACAGCAACCAAGCTCATTTGAAAGTAAATGCAAGGAGAAATGCACGAGTTTTTTTTTCCATTATTTAAAATCAAAATATTCTTTTATTAACAGATTCACGATGCATCTTAGCGGTTTATGTAGACACGTATAATGGAGATAATGAATATATTGAAATTGAGAAGAGTGAGGCTCTTGTGCACCCGGGCGCACGGAACACATTCCGTGCGCCTTTACAATTTTCATGCCCCTTTACAATTTAAACCCCTAGCAATACATAGGTTTAAATAGGATTGGAGGGGAGGGTTGTGTTCACATGGGACACGGAACATCTTTCCGTGTCCCCGGGCGCACAGGAGCTTTTGCCAATTGAGAAATCGAAACTTTTAAAATCAAAATATTCTTTTATTAACAGATTCACGATGCATCTTAGCGGTTTATGTAGACACGTATAATGGAGATAATGAATATATTGAAATTGAGAAGAGTGAGGCTCTTGTGCACCCGGGCGCACGGAACACATTCCGTGCGCCTTTACAATTTTCATGCCCCTTTACAATTTAAACCCCTAGCAATACATAGGTTTAAATAGGATTGGAGGGGAGGGTTGTGTTCACATGGGACACGGAGCATCTTTCCGTGTCCCCGGGCGCACAGGAGCTTTTGCCAATTGAGAAATCGAAACTTTTATCATAGTTTTGGATCCGCTAGGATTCTCCGTGTCATTTTGATAACTATATTCTAAACCATAGACCCTTATAGGGGCGATGGTTGTATTTATTTCCCCCCTTACGAAGCAATCACTTAACGTTTAACACAAGTACGGAAATAACGCCGAAGATACGGTGTGGTTTTCCTTCCGTGTTGAACGGCTGATTTCTCGATTTTTTTAAAAGCCTCAAATTAAGACTATTTATCTCTCTTCTTTTATCTCTTTTCACACATAAATAATACACTTTTGAATATTAATTTAACATAAAATTAAAATTGAAATTATAAAAAACTCAATATAAGTATATCAATTACTACCTCCGTATCAATTACGCGTAAGACGTGCGATTTTTGGCATCTTAATGCAGTACATAATTGGGTTGAGCTTAAATCGTCGGCTCTAATTTGAATCAATATTCAAGTAGATTCTTTATCTATCTCATTCATTTATTTCATACAATATTTAAATTGATAAAATATAAATTTTTATTTCATTCAATATTTAGGAGGTACTAGTTAAATGTTTATTAATTTATGGGCACGCTACGCAGCACCACGATATCGATGATTAGGCCCGGCCCAAGCCCAATAACAGCACCCCAGTCCAGGCCTTCCCCTGTAGAGCCCAGCCCATCCTTAGCAGAAACTTTTCTCATTTCATCCAACACGAACAGCACGCATACACTGAACATGTTCCCGTATTCGCTCAACACGTGTCGCGACGCGCGCAATTTCAAGGGATCCAGACCTAATTTCTCCTCTATCTGATTCAGGATGGCGGCGCCGCCAGGGTGCACCGCCCAGAAGATTGAGTTCCAATCGGAGATGCCTATCGGATCAAAAGCTTCCTTCATGCTCTTCTCGATGTTGCTGGCTATTAGATCCGGTACATCTCTTCTTAGCTGATAATACAACCCGATCTCTCGCAGTCGTCCATGGATGGCCTCTCGACAATCTGGAATAAGCGTCTGCACGGTTGAAACCATCTCAAAAAGCGGCCGCTCCACTCCAACCACCGGATCGGCGCCGACAATCGCCGCCGATGCGCCGTCGCTGAATATCGCCTGCCCTACCAGATTTTTCAGTTCGTTAGGGCTCGGACCTCGGAACCCTACGATGCTGAATATCTCACAGCAAACGACTAAAACTCTGGCGCCGGCGTTGTTCTCGGCGAGATCTCTGGCGAGTCGAAGGACGGTGGCGCCGGCGAAGCAGCCGTGCTCGTGTATCTTGAAGCATTGGACGGATGGAGCGAGGCCGATGAGATTGATGAGGTGGTAATCGTCGCCGGGCATGTCAACGGCGATGGCGCTGCAGAAGATGAGGTGAGTTATTTTGGATAGAGGCTGCCCCCATTCCTTGATAGCCTTCTGGGCAGCTTCATTGGCAAGTTTGGGGACCTCCACCGCCAGAATATCTTGCCTGGCGTCCAGAGATGGCAGAGTGAAGGAGCTCATGTTGGGATTCTCTTTCAACAATTCTTCAGTCAGGTGCATATGCCTTTTCTTAATCATTGATTTCTCACCTGTTCATCATACCACCATTTACTTCATTCTTAATGCTATACTTAATTAACTCAACTTATTAATCAGGTTTATTCACAGAAATCAAATTAATTCTTATTAATCTCTAATAACTATGATGATCATAAAAATAAAACTGAATAATACATCAAGTGTTGCATTAATCTCAGTATAGAATTGAATTTCCCTAATTTGGTGAGGCAAAATTTGCTTCTTTGATTCTTCATTTTGCCTGCATAAAGTGAATATATTTGCATGGGTTAAAATAGATTACCTCTAGTGAATTCATTTCTACCTCTTAATATTTTATCCCAAATGGAAGCAGTCCAAATTGTAGAAGATGGATATCATTAATACCACTAGGCATTCATGATGTTTAAACAGACCCACCCTCCAACTACTTGCAAACTTTAGTGCTAATTTAAAGAAATAAATTATGAAAAATCAAACTTACATATTCGGCTGAACTTTTCTTGGAGTTCAATTTCATTTTCTTGATTAGTGATGCGAAAATAATAATCAGCATACTTGTGTCGATGAATATGGTTTGACGGATTAGCTGTCCCAATTACCAAGACTATGGCAGGTCCGTCGGCTCGTTGTTTCCGACGGATCTCCTCAACCGTTTGCTTCACCGCCATATCTACCGGTGGCTATGGTGTTGCTAGTCTTTGGTAAAGCAAGAATTTGGTGTGCAGTTTAATTATGTATGGCAATTTAATGTTTCGTTGTTAAGATTGTTATCCATGAATTCATTGTGAATATTCATGTAAGGAAGAGTAGAATTTTTTCTTATTATAAAGGAATTTTAAAATGTGAAACTACTGAGCTCTAGAAAATATCCTCTTCATGACCTCAATAGGTAAGCAAAGTATTTTATGAATTGAATTCATCTTGTTTATGTTCTATTGTACTATTAGGAAATGTTTGATTCATATTGAGTTACTAAGTGAGTCAATAAAGCTTGAGCATTATGTGATTAATTAGGTGTGAGCATGAAAAATTCCTTAATTTTTATTAATTTCAGGGAATATAGTAACTCATTTCTTCTCCTGGTTTAATTTATAATAAATGCAATTAATGTGAAAGCTCCCTTATTATTAATTTGGCAATCACTTGTATAAACTAGATTTACATAGTTATTTATGTGAAATATTCTTAAAAATATTTAAGGATATAATTGTGTTTAAATTTTTTTTTATAGATAGTTACATGAAACAGTGTCAAACAGAACCCACTCTAACAATTTTAAAGCTTATTGAATAATATTAATGCAATATAAACTGAAGACTTCCTAGAATTTAATGTTTATTATTAAAATTAAGAAATTTTAAGTGCATGATTATCTATTCAACCCATAAATATGGGAGCAAAAATTTATATGATCATATTACGAAGTTATAAAAAAATCTTAATGTTGTACAATGTTATTTATTTAAATTTATGTAGAGTAAAAACGTAAAACATTATATTTTTTAATTTATACGTAAAAGGCATAAAATATATCTTTGCGCACGTATAGAAGTATAAAATTAATTTTAAAATTCATTTTCGCTTCAATGCAATATCATTATACAATACCTCCTCTAATTTTAATATTTATTATGGGAACCGGAGGGAGTATAAGTCAATTTAATACTGCATTTTGTTATGTATTGACAAAAATTCTACTATAATCTTTAATTCAGCAGATAACTTGTTGATCACATAAACCTTGATTATCTAGCGCATTTTATTTATTGACAAAAATCCTACTATAATCTTTAATTCAGCAGATAATTTGTTGATCACATAAATCTTGATTATCTAGCTTGAGATATATCGAGCAAAAATTAAAAAAATTAAATAAGTACTTACATAAACGTTTGAATTTTTCTTTAAGGTCAACTTCGTGTTCATTATTGGTGATGCGAAAATAATAATCTGGATATGTCGATTGGTTTACAGAATTTGATGGGTTCGCCGTCCCGATTGCCAAGATCGCTGCCAGCCCATGTCCCCGCTTCCTAATATCTTCAACTGTCGCCATTTCCACCGGAAAAATTTTGCTCAATTGCAGAGGTTATAACGGAGGAAGTAGTTGTGTGACAAAATCAATTAAGTATTTGCATGGGGTTTAAATAGATAAAATTATCTAATGTGAAATGGCATTCATTAATTTTTTGAATCCATTAGCAATTAATAAATTCGTACATGGATGTATGCCCACTTGGTCCACACCATCCCCAATCTAAATTCGGATGGATGTATTTTATTTAGGGGTAATTCTGGTATGCGGTAGATCTGCACACTTTAGGAATTCTAGGTTAAATTTATAATATAATTGTAATTAGATTTTTTTTTAAATTTAAATTTAAGAGTGTGATTCAATTAACTTAAAATCTAGCCGACCTAAATCTTACCTGTGCAGCCACACTCTTAATTTAGTTGAGTCATTTTTCTGTAATCTATATGTATACTTTTGGATTGACAATTAAATTCCTATAGAGATAATACAATAAACCTTAAGAGAGAGTAATACTAGGGTTGTGCGGTATGGCATACAGTAGATTTTTTGTTTTACCAACCGTACCGAAATTTTTGATATTTAAAAAATCATACCGTTATCTTATTTAAACTTTCGGTATACCTTAGTTCGGTATAAGAAAATAGTATACCTTCTACTTACCAATATTTCGGTATACCATATCATACATAAAATATCGATATATACTGTCATATTAAATAGTTTTCTATATCGTTATGTACCTAAAATCTAATAAATCTAAATTAAAAATTATACTAGAAAAGTGAAAGATAGCTATAAAACAAATTATAATAGATAACAAATTCATAATAAGAAAAATATACGACAATCCACAGACAATCAAATTAAATAAGAGTGGGTCTCATGTAAACCCTATTTTTTAATATTACTCTTTAATATATAAAAAATTACTCTTTGAAGAGTAATAATTTTTATATAGAAAAGTAATAATTCATGTCTCTAAAGAGTAATTTTTCATGTACTAAAAAGTAATCGATAAATCAGAATTTACAAGAATTTGAAAAGTAATTTAAAAGAGTAACAATTTATGTGCTAAAAAGTTTTTTTTATGTACTAAATAGTAACATGGTTTATATACACACAAGTGTTTGTTATTAAATAAATAATACACAAGATTTCTACACAAGTATCATATGAAACTTATATTAAAATCAACACTTTTATATTTTCATATAGGATAAAACTACGTAATTAAAAAGAAGTACAAGATATCATGAAAGCCAATCAACTTTATCACCCATTTATAATTATGAAATATACAGTAGGATTTTAGATTTAATCTTTTAATTAAATAGTGTATATGTATAATTTAATTAAAAATTATAATATATAAATAAAAATTATAATTACATATCTCATGTAGTATGGTATACCTTATCATATTACCAAAAAATTGAATATTTTCGGTATTTCGATATATATTCAATTTTTTGGTATTTCGATATATACCGAAATATCATGGTATTGATAATTTATATGTCTTTATTGTACCAAAATTTTCAATATGGTATAATACCTTACCAAAAATTTCGGCATACCTAAAATTTTGATAAATCGGTATTTTTCGATATGGTAAGGGCGGTATACCGAAATTTCAGTATTTTTCCCCAACCTTAAATAATACACCACAAACTATAAGAATAAAGTAAAGTTTTATACTGAAAAAATATATAATAAGCCATAAGAATAAGAGAGAGACTCACGTGAAATCTATTTCACATGAACCCTCACTATTTAAAAATTATAAAAAAAAATTATACCCTTAATTATTTAAACCTATAAAAATATAAACATTAAACCATATGAATACACTCCATGTATATATAAACAAGTAAGATTTACATAGTTATTTATTTAAACTCGTTTTAAGAAATATTTGGTGTATAGAATAAAATAGCGTTTTGAATGAGTTGATAATTATAACACTTGAACTCTATATTTTGTGTGTAGAGTTTTTCTTGGTATTTTTTTATAATTTTTTTAGTGGCTAATTATACCGTGCACCATAAGATAGGGTACACCCACTTTAAAAAACGTATACAAATATAAATAAAAACATATACAATTATAAACAAAAATGTATATAATTTAATTGTAATTTTTTTAATAAAAAATTGAGTGTAAAAAAATATACAATTATTAAAAAACATGTATACACTATTGAATAAAAAGTTATACACATATGGATGTTAGTTTTTTTTAATGAAAAACTTAAAGTAAAAAAGTATACAATTATTAAGAAACACGTATACAAAATATAATATATATATATATATATATATATATATATATAAAATAGAATAAAATGTTATACACATATGAGTGCACTCTTACACCCGAGTGCACTTAATATCAACTCTTTTTTAATTTGTACACACTTCTAAATAATTGTATTAAAAATATATAATAAGCCATAAGAATAAGAGAGAGACTCACGTGAAATCTATTTCACATGAACCCTCACTATTTAAAAATTATAAAAAAAAATTATACCCTTAATTAAATAACTGAATTTTATAAAAAATTATACCCCGAATGCCCCTCCGCTTCGTCGTTCAAGCCATGTTCCTTCAGCAGCTCAACACCCGCCACTCCCTCATCTCCGCCACCTCCCACCGCCACCACTCCCCCTCCCCCACCACCCTCGGCGCCATGCTCCAGCGCGACGCCGCCCTCCGCCAGGTCTCCCACATGGAGGCCACCATGAAGGCCACCGCCTCCCGAATTCAGAATCTCGAGGAACAAATCACTGGGATGAAGAAGATGTTGAACGAGTCGGACAGCCGGATCAACTCGGAGCGCTCGGCGAGTTTCCGATTCAGCTCGGAGAGTCGCAAGGTCGAGAGGGGCCAAATGGGGTCGGTTTCGTCGCTGAGTTACCGAGACGTGTCGAGGAAGGTAGGGACGTCTTCGTTGGAGGGGAGTCCAGGTGTCGGCCGGAGATTGATTAATGGATTAAAAAGCGCGTTTAGGTTGCAGAAGAAGAAGAGCAGAGGACCCACCAAGAACGAGGAGACTGAAGAGGGTAAAGTCGTCATTATCAAGAAGGATCAATTGTTTCACAGTCGCCCCCTTTCTCAATTCTAATTTCTAAATTTAACATGTATAATTATCTTTTTAGTTTGTTTATTTATTTATTGGAAATTTATATGAGTATCCACTAACTAGATTTCAGTATATATATAATGTCATATCTTTACAGAAAATATTATGCCGAGTTCTACATACACCCTTCTTGTACACACTTACAAGTTATATGAACACAGATATAGGATGAGAAGATAATTAATTAATGTTAAAAACCATACTAATAAAGTTAGACGCTATGAATAAAGACTAATTATTCATTGCACTTGGGAGCAATGTACATCCACCTTAAAAACATATATATATTTATGAATAAAAATATATTATATACTAATGAATAAAAATATATACACTTTGTTAGTAAAATTTCTATTATTTTTTAAATGAAAAACTGAATGAAAAAAAATTAAATTAAAAAATATACTACACTATTGAATAAAATTTTGAGTAACTCTCTTGTGAGACGGGTGTGTGATGGGTCGACTCATCACTATAATATGCTTATTGTATAAGTAAAGTATGCTTATTTGCAATTAAAGTATGTCATTAATAAATCAAATTATAATACACTAAAATCATACATTAATGTATAATTCAACATACTTTAGAAAATATATTTTAACAAACATTAAACATATTTTATCTAAATAATAGACATACTTTAACACGTCTCACAAACCGTCTCACGTAAATAACGTCTCACAAGAGAATTTGTCTAAAATTTTATACACATATGAATGCATTTGTGCACTAAGTGCATAGGGTATTAGGTATCAACTCAATGAATCATTAATACTATTAATTTACAAGTGCTTGTCAAAATTTTTAAAATTGTGAGGTGGCGGCGCCACGTTGCTAATTGAAAATTTTTGTGTATGTGGCGTCGCCACGTTCGTTCTTGAAAAAATTGTGTATGTGGCGCTCCCACATTAATTTTCCAATTAATATTTTATTTTAAGTAAATTAATATTTTATTTTAAGTAATTTAATATTTTACATATTATTTTATTTAATCTCTCTCATTAATAATCTTAAAATACAATTAATATTTGTTCTAAGTAATTTATTATTTAAAGTAATTAATATTTTATAATCTTGCCATTAATATTTTATTTTAAGTAATTTTATGAAGATTTAATTTAATCTAATAAGAATATTTCTATTATGGCACGCTATTTTATTTTTTATATAGTTTTATGAATTATATATTTTAAGGCCCCTAACTGATAGAAAAATTAATTTAGGCCCCAAATTGATAGTTTTACTCATTTTTTAAGTTTTAAATTAAAAATATTCGTATTATGACACATTGAGTTTTAATATATTTTTACATTTAAAAGTTGTGATTAAGTTATTTAATAAATAAATAATATATATTATGAAAGTAAAAGATAAAGAGATAAATGCTCAATTACTAATAAAATTTACAAGTAATAATAAGCTTAATATTTTTGTTATATAATTGTGATTAAAAAAATTCTATTATTGACATTAAGTATATTTTAAGTATAAGTATATCTAATTAAAAAAGAAAGCCAAAAACATTGAGAAATTAACAAATCAGCGCATGGTGCATAGTAAACGTATACAATTTATTTATTAGTTTTTAATAAAAAATTGACTGTAAAAAATTTACAACTATTAAAAAAATGCTATTGAATAAAAAGTTATACCCATATGGATGTTCCTTCTTGAAAAAGTTTGTGTATGTGGCGTCGCCACGTTCGTTCTTAGAAAAATTGTGTATGTGGCGCTCCCACGTTAATCTTATAATTAATGTTTTATTTTAAGTAATATATTTTAATAATTTTATTAAATTTAAAATAATTAATATTTTGTAATCTTACCATTAATACTTTTTTTTAATAATATTAATATTATGTAATAATATTATTTTAAGTAATTTTCTTATAAAAGTTTAAAATTTTAGATAATTTAATAATTTTATATAAAAATTATATAAGAGAAATACGAGGCCCTCCCACGTTAATCATGCAATTAATGTTATTTTGAGGATAGATCAATTCTTGTTCTCCTAATAGAGTGGTAGAGATTATCAATGACCACATGCTTAATATGTTTCCTTGGGAAGCAAAAAAATACTCCCTCCGTCCCACGTATTTTTACCCACTTTCCATTTTAGGGTGTCCCACGTATTTTTACCCATTCTATTTTTGGCAAAAATACATAATATTTTATTACATACTTTTTACAATCCCAACCACTTTAATTAATTTTTTACACTTTATTCATCATTCCCAATAACTTTATTCACTTTTTCTTTTTAAATTACTAATTTATCCCTACTTTCTCTTACATTATATATTAAAAAAATAAAACGTTTTAATCTCCGTGCCCGTATAAACGGGTAAAAATACCCGGGACGGAGGGAGTATAAAATTTTGGGATTGTATATGTGGCGACGTCACGCTTTTTTTAAAAAAAATGTGTGTATGTGGCATCGCAATGTTCGTTCTTGAAAAAATTGTGTATGTGATGCTCTCACATTAATTTTAAATTAATATTTTATTTTAAGTAATTTAATATTTTAAATATTATTTTGTTTAATCTCTCTCCATAATAATATTCATAATGCAATTAATATTTTATTTAAGTAATTAATATTTAAAGTAATTAAGATTTTATAATCTTGCAATTAATATTAATAATAATATTTTATATATTTTTTAATAATAATTTATTATTTTAATTTTAATTAAAAAATTTTTTATAAATATGTTTAAAATTTTAATCTTACAAATAATACTTTATATTAAGTAATTTAACATTTTAACTAATATTTTATTAGGTTCCTCTAATTAATAACTTACAATTAATATTTAAAATAATAAAAAATAATAATAATTTTTAATATATTTTTACATTTAAATATTTTAATTAGGTAATTCAATTTAAAAAAATAAAAGTAAAAGATAAAAAAAGGAAAAGAAAAAGAGTGAGGCTCGATTATTAATTAATTTACCATTAATAATGTTTTGATTGAGTTATTCAATAAAAAAATAATTTAGTTTTAACTTTAATAATTTGGATTAGTTATTCAATAAAAAAAATAATTAATTAAAAGATAAAAAGAGAAATACTTAATTATTAATTAAATCTACAACTAATCATAAGTTTAATATTTTTTTATATAAATATGATTTAATTAAATTCCTATTATTGCACATTGCTACTTTTTTTTATTATTTTAAATATTTTAAGGTCTCTAACTGATAGAAAAATAATTAGGCCTCAAATTAATAGTTTATTCATTTTTCAGGTTTTGCATTGAAAATATTCTACTATGATCGCTTCCTTTTACTCCCTCCGTCCCGTTGAAACGTGGGCATTTACTTTTTGCACGTTGATTAAGAGATATAATATTTTAATGTGTAGTGAGGTGAGAGAAATAATATTTTAATGTAAAGTGGATAAGTGTATTATTATGACATGTGGGTCCATGGAGAGAGCTGTAATTAATATGTGTGGGTCCACTTTACCAAAAAGGGAGAATCCACACTTTGTATTAGGACGGACCAAAATGGAAAAACACGTGCGTTTCAATGGGACGGAGTGTGTATATTAATTGAATGTTCATCCTTTTAATACGAAAGTAAAAAATACATTTAATAGTAAAGTAAGATAAAAAAAAATAAAGAAACAAATATATATACATATTTAATAATAAAATATAAAAAAATATTTTTAAAATAAAAACATCACACATAATAGAACCCGCGTCGTTTCGCGGGAGACAAAACTAGTAAAATATAAAATACATGAACAATAAGTGTTATATTAAAATTATATTTTTGTCAAATTATGTAAAAATTATTTTGACTTGGTCTCTTATGCACCGGGTGCATAAGGTTCAAGGATATTAAATTTAATTTTAAAGAAAAAGTCGCTTAAAATTAAATATCAAAATTCAAGGATATTAATATCTTTTTCTCATAAAATTAAAGTTATTAATTTTTATAATAAATATTATTGCACTCAATTAACAAATGGCAAAAGCTCCTGTGCACCCGGGCGCACGGAACACTTTCCGTGCGCCTTTAGAAATTTGTGCTAAATTGTATACCTTTTAGTATACAGATGTGTACCCTTTATTTTCTAAAGAAAAATCTGGGCGCACGAACAACACTCCGTGCGCCTTTAGAATTTTGTGTTAAATTGTATACCCTTTAGTATAAAAATGTGTACCCTTTATTTTCTAAAGAAAAAAAAAATATTAATGAAAAGTGTATACCCTTTAGAACAAAATTGTGTACCTTTTAGTAATTAAAGTGTATACCCTTTAGACCAAATTAATGTGTCCTTACCCATAATACAAAATTTCTAAAGGCGCACGAAATGTGTTCCGTGCGCCCGGGTGCACGCAAGCCTCACTCTTAACAAATATATTAACAAATTAATTTTATACATATTATGGACCTTTACTTTATAGCATTCAATTCAATATTCTACTAAAATTAAGTGAAAAAATAGTACAGTATATATTAACAAATTTTGATTTTGCATGCTACTAAAGAAGTTCTAGCTGTAATAGTGTCAGATTAATATAGATTACTTTTGTCACTTTACTTTGCTGGGAAATTGGGAACAGATCTATACGACTAGAGTCAAATTTAAAGATTGTTAGCTTGATATTAAGCAAATTGTAGTTAGACATATTTTAAAGATGAAAAAAAAAAGGAAAAGAAAAGAAAATAAAAGCATTGCAATGCATTAATTTGATTACCTGAACACGAAGTCGAGGCTAGTGAGAGTACACAATATGGTAATTAAGTATTGGAATATTTAAAAATTTTAATTGATTAAAGTCACCTTAGTTTCCCTCCCTCCATTAAAAGGGCTAGTAGACGTTATTTATAGTTTCGTACTCTCTCCCATCCAAATAAGATATATTTTACTTTGAGAAACTCTATTGTGAGACGAGTGTGGGACGGGTCAATCCATCATTAAAATATTTTTATTATGTAAATAAAGTATGCTTGTTTATAGTTAAAGTATGTCAATAATAAATCATATTATAACACACTAAAATTATATTTTAATGCATGCATACTTTAGAAAATATATTTTAACAATCATTAAACATACTTTATTTAAATACTAATAGACATACTTTAACACATCTAACAAATCGTCTCGCGTAAGTAATGTGTCACAAGAGACTTTGTCTTTTACTTTTTGCACGTAAATTAAGAACTATTATTATTTAATGTGCAGTGGATAGTTTTATTAGTGGGAATATGACCTCATATTTTAATTGTATTAGTGGGTGTGTGAGTCACATACGTATAAAAAAGAAAATAAAATTATTTGGGTGAGACGCCAAAAATTTAAAAAAAATGAATTTTTGGGTAAGATAGAGGAATTATTATTTATATGGATGGTGTGTGGAATTAGGTCATACACTTCAATAAAAAGGAAAAAAGGTAAATCTTTTAAGTGAACGCTTAAGATGATAAAATATACTATTTGTTCGAAATTAACTTCACTTTTACTTCTTTCGTTGTTTAAGAAAAAAAAATATTCTTTTTGTTAATTTATGAAGGTAATATATAACTAATATAAAAAGTATGTCGTGTGTGATATGAAAGGATGATAATTTTAAAATTAAAATGTATAGATTTTAAATTGAGAAACTATTTATTCCCTCGGTCCCAAATTCATTTTCATATTTATTGTAGATACGGAGTTTAAGAAAAGTTACTTTTTGACTTACTTTTGGGGATAATATGGTATTTTTGGGTAATAAATGATGAAATATGTTAGGTGTGTTAAAAAGGTGATGGAAAATTTGAAATTAAAGTATGTTAGAGGGATATTAATTAGTTATTTTTTTCTTTTATGGAAGTGTGAAGTTGAATTTGGGACGGACCAAAACGAAAAGTGTGAAGTTGAAGTTGGGATGAATGAAGTATTTTTTAAGAAGTAGTGGAAACGGACAAATGAAAAAAAATTGTACTCACTCCAAATTAAAGTATGTTAGATGGATATTAATTATGTTTGCTTTTTGTACGGGGATTAATGAATATAGTATTTTAATGTGTATTGAAGTGAGAGAAATAATAATTTAATGTAAAGTGGGTAGGTGTATTAGTGGGATGTGTGGGCCCATGGAGAGGGAAATAATTAATTTGTATGGGTCTCATATGCTAAAAAGGGAAATGTAACTATTAAAATGAAACATCCAAAATAAAAATATATAACCATTAAAATAGGATGAAGGGAGTAGGTAGAGCAAGGTTACAAAGTTTGGGTTCACGTGGAGTAGTTAAACATCAAGAAACTCTAATCTAATATAAGGAGGAAAAAGCACTATTACTGTTGTACAGATATTAGGGTAGGTAGGCCGATAGTGAGCCATGCAGTCAATTGATTACGTATACGCGTTCGTCTGCATATTTTACATTGTTTAATCCTATGTATTGCATGTGAGGTTTGGATTACTTATCATGGTGTATTATTTTTAATAAAATCTCATGGATGCATAGATACTAATCAAACAACTACATTAAAATAGATACATTATTAACAATATATATATATATATATATATATATATATATTAAAAAATAAAAATTTATTCAATTTATTATAAAATTTTATTGAATTTTATGTTAGTTTTTTAATGAAGACAAAGACTTGTGTGAAACCCTTTTATGTAAGGGCTCACGTGAAACGGTCAGAAAGTGATAACTTTTATAAAGAAAAGTAATAATAAATTAATGAAAAGTGTTTATGATATTACATAAACAATTTATAGTATAAATAAAGAGTGATAACATTTTATAGCGAAAGTGATAACGTTTTTATAGCGAAAGTGATAATTATTTTAAAAAATGAAAAATTATCTCACGTGAGACGATGGTCTCACGCAAGATCTACCCTTTAATGAATAGTTGAATATAAAAAAGTAGTAATATATTCACTAAAGTATAAATTGGATGCACGGAAATTAATTATTCTACCCTTTCTAGGCAGGATATTAATTCATTATTATTATTTTATATCACTTCATTTAATGACTATCTTTGAACTGACATAAGAAGTATAAATTATAGGACACAAGAACATCATAATTTTATATTTTTTAATTAATTATCATTTTTCATTATAAATATTAACATTTTTATTGAATATTTTAAATTTTTTATTCATATTTTGAATTGTTTATAAAATAATTTGCTACACTAATATTATTTTATGTAACATAACATTATCATTTCTTATTCTTCTCACAAAACTCATATAATGAGATATATGTAAGATGTTATTACTTTTATATTAACTAGATGTATAAATGGAGATAATGGCGCTGTATCAAAGTGGATTATAATTTAATCTATATTTATCAATTAAAAAAATTGAAAATCATATTTTTTTTTAAATTATTAATTTAATTTATTTTTTGGTAGGGCCGATAAAGATGACTTAGAAACAGGCTCAAAAATAATACAATGAGATTAGATCCGACTATCTATCCTACAAATGTAGAGTATTTCATTCTATATTTCCTAACAATTATTTTTAAAGATAAAAATAGTGCTTCTTCCATCCCGCATTAAGATTTACCATAGAATATTAAATCTGGAATGATCTCTTATATACTCATATATTTAAAAATACAATATTTTATTCTAAAAATAAGTATGATATTAATATTTGAAAATAAGATTAGTTTTTTTTTAAATGAAAGGTATGAGCTTTTATAATAAATGATTACAACATTTAATATTAAAAAATATTCCCTTCATCCGCTTCTAAGGTGTCCATTTTACTATTTTTAGCGTTCGCTTCAAATGTATTCATTTCTCATATTTAGTAAAAAAAGTACACAATATGGCCGTCAACCACTTCCCTCTAATACAACTACCCACCTTACATATAATAATTATATTCCTTAACCCACGTGCAAAAAAACAAACAGACACTTTATAACTGGACGGAGGAGTATAACTTTCTGAAACAGTCGAATATGAAGACTCGGTGCTTCCGGAATATGCAAGTTTAATCCTTAAATGAAAATCTTTTCATAGTAATAATTAAAAAAAATATGATTGTAACAGGCTTGATATATATTTAATAAATAGAATATTTGATACCGGGATCATCCATATATGTAAATATAGCATCGTCCAACAACAACATTAATTGACCCGCAAAACTAATTCCAATTATACATGGGCCGAATTGGTCAGAGAACGACCCGTTGATTGGGTCCGATATAATTTGGTATATTATTATTTACTACAGTCCAGTACATATTTTATTTTGGGCCCGGCTTGCCCAAAGCCTATCAGTTCAGTTTGAAAACTTTATTTGGGCCCAAATTATTACTACGGTCCAGTACAAATTTTACTTTGGGCTGAGCTCGAATTGAGAGCCCATCAGTTCACATTGATTGAGCTCAGATGTAACTTGGTATATTTATACATTCCAGTAAATATGAGTAGAATGCATTTCCAGGTCAAGTATGCACAAGATATACAAGACAGCAAAATGAATCTAACAGAAATGACTGAAGCCAAAAATTAATGAAAACACCTTCTAGGCTCTAATCAATCCTTTCAGCACAAACGGGACGCCGTAGAATGCAACGAAATCAATCATCGAAATGAATGAAAATTAGACAAATTCCTTATTCAAATCGATTCACATTTGAATGATCACATTCCAAATTTCAAACGTACCTGAAGTGCAACGAATGCTTAAACCTCAGAGCACCAGCTGTGCTTAGTTGAATGATTTCAACTGATTTTAGCCCAGCATTACGCTGACAAGGCCACACCAGTCGTATTTCTTCGCTCCCCTGAAGATTAAACAAGAAGAAGAATCACAAGCAATGCCCAATTGATATCCACCCGGGAAAAAGTAGTTGTGTGAACTAAATGGAGTTAACTAATTTGATATTCTGTGCTGTTTCCTTTCAGTAATCTGCCCTTCTATTTCTATCAACAGTTTATTGCAGAAAAAAAAAATCTTTAGATTATGCAAAATAGGATAATCTTACAGCTGCAATAACCTAGAACTCCATTAAGATCATGCAAGTAAATATTTAATTGTCACTTGCATTTTCAGCCATAAATCTTGAGCTATGGAAGCTAGCTAGATAATTGAAAAAGAAGTCAAACATGAGCAACCTTTACAAGTATATCTTAGTGTTATGTCGCTAAAAATGATGTGGCCAAGGAGGTTGATCATGTAATATCCATTAGTGTCCCAAATAGAGAAAACAATGCATGCATAAAACAAGCTAGACTGGGCTATTGTAGTTTGTTTTACATGACAATTACAAGTGGCATGCAAGAATTTTAATAGATGAAATTGAACTTGAAAATTGGACATGACTTCCTTATGAAATGATATTCTTAAAAAAGACAAGCCACCCATGTTATTGTCATGTTCAACTGCAAATGGCAGGGAAGTAAACCCAAACAAGAGAGAGGGGGGTGGGGGGTTCCCCATACCAAGCTGCAAATTTATCATTTAATATGTCAAACAATATAATGCCTCACCCTCTTGTGCATATGTTTACAGTAAAAGAAATGGAGAATGTTGAAGAGAGAAATTACCTGAAGAATGCAATCAATTCACTGGAAAGCAGCTGAAGAAATCTTCTTTAAATCTAACAGAAAAACAATTAACTTGTAAAAGTTACCACTTACATGAATCTCCATATAGATTCAAGGGCTGGAATATAACCATACCAGATTAGAACAATGAATTTTCTGTAATTTGCATCTCTAGCAATTGAAGACTAGTTTTGTAGGCATTTGCTTCTAAAGTGTGAGAATGAACATTCCAGAGGTCACACCTTTCTGCAAATATACTTATTGTGGGGAATAGTATGAGGGAATCTAGTGCAATTCTGAAATGGTTAGTCACAGAAGAAAAAGGGAACAAACCACAATCAATGAGAATATTATGTCCCGTGGCTAAACAACACTTTATAACGATGTCTAAGTTCTCACAACCCTCCAAGCCCTTCAATTCAATGAGGCTATAAAGTTGATAAAAATATTATACAGGAGAAAGGGAAAGCAAGAGGGGTTGAAGACATTGTTAAAAAAAATAGGTTCATTTATTGTGTATGCAAACAATTACACTATAACATCAAGCATATGTAACTGTAAAATTACATAAACTTTTACATATTATTACCAAATGATACCACAATCATCTCAAACTAAAGAAAAAGAATGTATCTGCATGTACTATCTATTCTTGATGAAGAATGTATGTGACTTTCTCCTGACATATAAAATAAATTAAATAGGCTTTCCACTCATGAAAACAATTAGGGAGGATTATTGAGCAATAACAAAGTGCTTACAAGTGGCATACATGACTGGTCCCACCAGGAAGTGTGGCCTTATTCCATGCATCACAGAATTACCAGAAAGCATCGACTCTTAAACGAATGCCTCACAGTTTCATTTATATATATAAAATATATCCAGTGTATCAATTTAAAATAAATATGAGATGAATGTAATTCAACTGCTTTATGGCTGAACCAACGCTAGGAGATTGTTATTCGACTGTAGGTACAAGAAAATTTGAGGTAGAGATTATTTGCATGCTATAGCGAACCAGATCAAGGGGGGTGCTAAAGAAGTTTCGAGCAAAAAGGGTAAAGAATATAAACTACATAGCTATAGTACATAAATCTAATCTGCAGTATCAATTCTTTTGGAAAACCACGAACCTCTAATACTTCGGCACCTTCTATTTATTCATGCTCCTTGATCCTTCCAACAGGTATTATGATACCATGCAGATTAACCATCAACAATGAACTGATCTTCTTGGTTATCACCCTCAACCCGTGCATCACCATGAACCATTCCATTAACATGATGCAAATTCTGCATCATCTGTGACATATAATGGTTACTAGCTCCTGTGTGATCTGAAAGCCCAGTAGGATGGCCAGTCCACTGTGAAACAATTCCAAGAAACTGATTGGTAAGACTTTGTTGCTCGTGTAGTATCCTAGCCTGAAGCTGACTCATTTCAGCTTTGTGCTGACTTAACATCTCATCCATCCTCTTCTTCCATTCGGACCTCCTCCTGCTCATTCTCTCTTCCCATTCCCTTTCGTGCATTACTTCTTCATCCCTTCTTCTTCTTTCCCTCTCTTCATTCTCCCTCTCCATAGCTTCCCATTCTTGAGTCCATTGTTTCCTCAACTTCTCCCTGTTGTTCTCCCTTATTTCTCGATCCTTTTCCATTTCTTCCCATTTCCTCTCACGGGCTCTCTCCATCTCAATTTGAATATGTTCCCTCCTCAGAGTCTCCCGCTCCCTCTCCACCTCACGCTGCTCAAACCGAGATTCCATCTCCTTCAAGTGTCCTAATTGGGAAACAAGAAATCCCCATGCCTTCTTTTCCATTCCTTTCAACACTTTTTTCTTCTTTCTTGTATCTGATGACACAATGGGTTCTATAGCTTCACACACAAATCCAACACCCGCATCTTCTCTTGCACAAACATCATTTTTGTGAACTACATTGTAATTCTCTTCTCCCTCCTCCCCATCATAGTCGAACTCCAAATCCATAACCCCATTCTCAACCCCATCAATCCCACCAACAAAATCCCCATCCGCCACTTGACCAAGCTGCCCAAATGGGATAATATCCATCTCATGGCCGTCCCCTTCAAATGCCCCATTACAATCATTCCCCCCTCCAATCCCATCATTATTCACAAACACAAGTGGCACATCCCCAAAAACTTCTTTATACCTAAGGAAGTTAGACCAATGCGTTATCCCTTCCATCCAATCAAACTCCTCCTCGCCCGAAACCCTGATCGAAGACTCAGGCTTCTTAATCTTCTGCTTCACCAGAGCATACTGATGCCTCATATTCTGCACTTTGGTGGATACATCTTTCCATGTCCACTGCCAGGGATACGAAACAGGGTCTCTCACGTGGTGCATGGAATTAACATACAAAGCAATAGGTTTATACTTTTTTTCCCTAGTTTTCATCTTAGTTAAAATCCCATCACAAGCCATCTCCCCATACTTATCTATCAAAGTCCTCTCTTCCGCCTCAGTCCATTTCTTCCTTCTTGGCTGAGGCGTCATCAATTTATACCACTACAACAACTCAACAATTATTCAATTGAAAATTTACGCAATCCATAACTATTTTGCAAAACATGAATAGCCCAGATCAAGATTCCTTACAGAGAAACGAAAAGGGGGCTCGCCTGACACGTGTGTGTGCACAACAACAGATAAATGCGTGTAGTTTAAGGCATCAAGAGTGAAGAGAAGTTGCTATAAACTGACCTTGGGTTCGTCAAGAGAGAATTGGAGTGTAGCCGAAATTGGGAGAATGAGGCAGATGAGAGCGGAAATAGGGGAGGGAGATTTATTGGGAAGTCCAGCGATTTTCGGAAATGGGTAAAAGGTGAGTATATTCGGGGCCTGAGGAGAGAGGTAAGAATTTCACCGTGCAAAAATTGGATCATCGTTTTTATTTATTAATTCTTTTTTTAAGTTTTTGATATTATTAATGAAATTGGTAAAAGTTATTTCATTGAAACGGTTGCATCAAGTCCTTACGTACAATGCGGATACAGATTAAACTCCTATGTATTCATCTATCCAATCAACCTGAGCCATATGGCTAGGGTGAATATATATGAAAACAAAACAAAGTCTGCATTAACAATTTAAGTACAATGATACTATTTGTATTTTGATATTCTCCGCTATGTGTGCAGGTGATAGCATCCTCGTACCAAATTGTAGAGTATTTCTTTCCTTCCAAATATGGTAGACCGTGGTGGCGAAGGAAATATATAGAAGTCTTCTTACCTTTTTGCTCCATCGAGTATGAAATATTATCTTTCGAAAGGCTTCAGCCACTGTGCTAAACCTATTACTCCTCCATCCGACCCATCTCTTTATCTCATCCCAAATTAGTGTTGTATATGGGCAATGAAATAAGAGATGCGATGTAGTTTCCATATCAAAGCAGAAACCATATCGTTTATCTTCTCCCGTGCACCAGACTCTATCTTTCGTAGAAAGTCGTTCTCTGTGAAGAAGCCAAATTCTAAAGTTGTACTTTCTAACAATCCATTTGTGCCATATCTGTTTATAAACAAAGCTTGGGCTCTCCGTGTACCTGTTCCTCAAATGTGTGTACATTCGATTTGCTTTGAAAGCACCATTCTCCATACATTGCTCCATAACACCAACCACTCCTTCCTCATCAGCCTCATTTTCCACTTCATCTCTAATGGCTATAAGTGTTCTTCATGAATAGGTCGAGTTAGCTCCTGGAGAGGCTACTATCCACTGAGAGGAAAAAAGATAGATGGAATGTATCCACTTCACCCACAACGAGGAGGCTTCACTATGAATATCCCACAAGGCTGCCGAGAGTAAAGCTCTATTCCAAGTGGAGATATCTTTTAACCCTAGCCCTCCTGCATTCTTGGGTTGAAGGATGTCTTTCCAGCTCACCGGACTCACCTTCGTCCCCCAAAGGAACCTACGAATCAGAGTCTCCACTTTTTTTATCACTATCACAGGAATTTTGATAATATCACACCAAAAAGATAGAATACCATAGATCCCTGATATAATTAACTCCAGACGACCTGTGAAGGACAACAACTTAGAGGACCAACTCTGTATCATGTTATTGATATCATTCAATAGAGGCGTGAAATCATCCACTCCTATCCTTCAGCTACATACTGGGATGCTCAGGTATTTAAAATGAATGGTACCTCTATTGAATGAGAGTATGTCCGAAATTCGCTCCATCATGTAACTTGAAATTCCAGAAGTAAAAATATTGGATTTCTGTGGATTGACCATCAAACCAGACACATCTCCAAAACTCTTCAATGTTAGATTAATGGCTTTGGCTGTAGCAATATTTCCATATCCAAGAATGAGTAGGTCATCAGCAAATATGAGATGGGAAACTTCTATTCTCCTACAAATTCTTGAGTGAAATCTGTAACCATGGAGCTCCGCTCTCTTCATCAATCGACTGAAGTAATCCATGCAGATAACGAAAAGAAGGGAAAAAATAGGGTCCCTCTGACGAAGCCCCTTTTTCCTTGAAGAATCCTTTCCGGTTTTCTGTTAATCAAAAGAGAGTACGAAGTAGTAGTAACACACTGCTGAATCCACATTCTAAACTTGGGAGGGAATCCCAATCCTTCAAGCAAGTCAAGGAGGAAAGTCCACTACACTGAGTCATATGCTTTGGAGATGTCAACTATCACTGCATATTATTAGTGAAGTATAAAAATAAGATAAAGTATCTTACGAGTAATATCACCCAATATAAATTTTTGAAAAAATATTTTTTTCTCTTTTCATTATATACAATCACACATATATTAATAAATAAAGTAGGTGTATTATTGCACATATAATTGTTTGAGTGTATATTGGGTGCACCCGGGTGCACACACATGTGTATAATTTTTTATTCTATTTTATATACATGTTATTTTATTTTGTATACGTGTTTCGTAATAATTGTATAATTTTTTCACATTAAGTTCTTTATTAAAAAAACTAGCATTATATGTGTATAACTTTTTATTCAATAGTGTATAATACATGTTTTTTAATAATTGTGTATTTTTTACACTCAATTTTTTATTAAAAAATCTAACAATTAAATTATATACATTTTTGCTTTTAATTGTATATGTTTATATTTGTATATGGGTGGACCCTATCTTAGGGTGCACACTATAATTAGCCTAATTGTTTATAGGATCTTGTGAAAAAAAATTATATATAAAATTATAAATGCAGGCATGATTGCATAAGAAGTCACATACTATAAAAATTGTTTGTGTGATCACATAAAGTCACATAAAGTCCTCCATAAAAAATGTGTATGGAGTCGCATATATAATTGCACGTGTAGTCGTAGAATATGGTAATTAAATTTTTTTTAAATGAGCATTTCTCAAGAAAGATTAGAGAAAATTATATTTTTTCAAAAATAAACAATTAAATATTGTTGCTTCATTAAATTACTTATATTAACATGAGTAAAAATTTATATTTTGAAAACTTAATGTAATTATTTATAATAGAATCATTAAAATAACTTATCAATAATTTTACAGTTTATTATTTTAATATAATTTTTTTATAATTTTTTTTATAATTTGTTAGAATATTAAGCAATAAATTACTATTATTAAAGCATCCATCTTACATTTATTTAATAATTTTTTATTGTCTATTAGTATTAAGTATTAACATACAATTTCTAGAATTATTGAGCCTAATTGTTTTTATATTTTTTTTAAGTAATTCAAAACTTTTAACCTAAAAAAAATTAGGGATACTATATTGTGGGATGAGTTTATATGAGACGGATTGTAAGACGGGTCGACCCGTTATTTAAATATAATAAAAATATGCTTATTAGTAGTTAAAGTATGTTTATAATGAATCATTTTATAATACTTTAAAAATATATTTTAATTAATTATTTATCATACTTTAAAAAAATACTTTAATTATAAATTATCATACTTTACCTAAATAACAAGCATACTTTAATAAAAAATCGACTCGTCTTACCATCCGCCTCACGTGATTTCCGTCTCACTCTATCAAAAAATTATACGCCTTATAATAATTTGGGGCAATTTTTAAATGACCCGTGGTCACCGGTAACCCCTCACATGGAGTGTGGTGGAATCGTTATTAATTACTCCAATATTTTCATAACACAACCTCCTTTACACTACAACAACTAATGATATTTTTTATAGAAGATTATTTTTATTTAAATATTTAATTGTAGAATTTACATTCCAATGTGGAGTTTTGGGTGAGATTGTTTCAAGACGAAAGTTTTATATTTTTGCAATAAATTATCATTTTTTATTAAGAACATCATCATTATTTTTTTAAATATTATCATTTTTTATTTAAAATATAATATAAATTATTTATGAAATAATTTATGACAATGTTATTACTTTTATTAATTAAATATTATTTTTTATTAAAAATATTATCACTTTTTATTTATATGATTTTCCTAAAACGCCACTTTTGTTGTCAAATGCTTCCTTACATTTTAATAATTCTCTTTGGAAACGAATATGTGAAGAGTAATAAGCAGACTTGGAGATAGGAAGGTATATGAATACTTGGTGAACTAACTATTGACTATACTAACAACTAACGATAAAAAAAACTCATTTGCCATTATTATTTTATTCTTGGAGTATTATTTAAGGTGTATTATTTATTTTAAAATTTAATTTATAATTTTTTTTATAGTTAGTTAATTTAAATTGGATTAATTAGGATATAATAAAAAATTTAAAAGGCAAAGTATATATTTCACCTTAAAATTTTAAAGTTTCAATTAAAGGTTTTATGACTAATTTATTTATTTAAATTTAATTGATTAATAAAAAAGAGAATAAGTCAAGTTTCATTAACCCATATATAGCCTGACCCGACCCGATTCCCGGCGTTGAACCCCATTAGAAGGCGTCGACGCGTCGGTTAGCCTTCGCATCACTAAACTCTCTCTAAAGAAAATTCTCTCTCCGAACATCGTTTTCGCACGCCATGGCTTCCCCATCTGCTTCTTCACGCAAGGTACCAATATTCTAAATTCAATTTCAATCTCATATCATCTTCTTCTGCGTATTCTTGATTTTCTGTTACAACTGTTTTCTTCTTCCTAATTTGAAATCGAATATTGGGTGTGGTAGGCGTTGAGCAAGATCGCGTGCAATCGCCTGCAGAAAGAGCTGGTGGAGTGGCAGGTGAACCCTCCCGCTGGTTTCAAGCACAAAGTTACTGATAATCTTCAAAGGTTTTTCTTTTTCTGTAATTTCGTCTGATTAAATAATTTTGCTTGAATGGTTCAGAATTCGATGTTTTCATTGACTCTGTTAAAATAATTTGTGATCAGATGGGTGATTGAAGTCAGCGGTGCGGCAGGAACGTTGTATGCCGAGGAAACTTACCAGCTTCAGGTTGATTTTCCGGAGCATTACCCCATGGAAGCACCTCAGGTTGCTCCCTTCTACTTCTTATTTGAATTCACTCGTCTTTCTGATTCTCTACATATCTTAGAGATTAAAGTGCTGTTCTTTTTCTCGAGAACGTTATCTTTGGTAGATTTGAGGCTTTAATTGATGCTGATTTCTGTAATACAGTAAATGCTAGAAGTAAATGACTGTTGTTTTTGACTTACTTGGTACTTCCTTTGATCTTGAGCAGGTTATTTTTGTTCCTCCAGCTCCACTACATCCGCACATTTACAGTAATGGCCATATATGTTTAGGTGTGTATCCTTACTTTACCAAATTTTTACTTCTTATTGGATTCAGTTCATCTCTGTGCACAAAATAATTGTTGTTTGTTTTTGTTTTTTTTTAATTATTCTCGTGTTGATGGTTCCAGAGTTAATGGCATGTTTTTGAGTTATTTGCTTTCATTAATTGGAGACGACTTATCAAGTGAAAAATTGTATATATTTTTAGTGGTACTTGTACCCTTCCTTATGCTGACACTGTATTGCTATGATCTTGGAGGCTGATATAAATTTTGAGCTATATCCTCCCTTTATGCATTGATTTATCCTTTTGTTACTTTTGTTATTTCAATTTGTATTGATTTTTGGTCTGGGTAACTGGGTTGAGGTTTTTTGAGTTCTTGGTTGTGTTAGAGAATGATTTGAACAGTAGACCTCTTTTCAATTTGATAGTTGCTCCCTGCCGGCTGCCACACTTCTAGCATTGTAGTAATATTCGTTGTGTTTTAATTAGTGCTGCAACTACTTTAGCACCTATAAGACGTAGGTTAAAGATAACAAGGCATCTTTAGAGTGGGAAATTCTTATTCTGACTCTCTTTCACTTTAAGTTGTTTGCCTCTAAAGTGTTGGGGGAATCTGGACAAGGCCTTTTTAGTGCATTCTGAATGGCAAATAAGGGGGCCGCATGGAATGAAAACCTTTTTTTACTGAGATTCTTCATAATGGAAATACATTTAGGTTCCATGTCTTATCAAGACCCAGACAGACTATTTCTGCATCACAATGTCATTTTTTTTGGCTCCAAGAACCTGTTATACCCTAACTAAATATACATGTAATTTCTGATTCAAATGGCTGTTGCCTCAGTTTCTTACGACTCCTCTGAATCCTAAATTTTTTAAATTCTCACTGTGATAAAATCATTAAATATGTGTATCCTCTCTGAAATATAGCTACAATTTTAATATTTTAGACTTTACGCCAAAGGGTTAAATTTTGTTATTTCTTTTTAACCCTTTTATAAGGTGGAAGACATAATTTGCTGAGTGAAAATTTAGTTCAAGTAACCTTGCGAAATGTTTTTAATTTTTATAGAATTATTTTTGTTCCGGCTTAATGTTGTATTGAAGTTATAATTAGGATTTATGGATTTAGTGGTGCCATGTGCATATAAGCTTTGAGATATGGAAGTACTATTTGTTTGAGCTAACCTCGAACATTCTGCACTTGTAAGACTGACTTGTAATCAATCATGTTTGTACCTTATGTATTTTATGTCCTGCAATTATCTACATTAATTGCTTCATGTCAAGACCAATAAGAACAATCTTCTTGAGCTTTCAACATCATTTTTCTTGATTTGTTTAGAAACCTACTTGTGATTGTACGACTAAACTTATGACTGATTACTCTTAGTTTAACAGTTATTCTCATCCTTGTCTTGTCAAGGCAGTTAAGAACGGTCTTCTTAGACCTTTCAACAGGGATCTTTTCAAAAAATACCACCCAAAAGAAATAAAGTGAAATTATAAACATCTACAATGATTTTGGTTTAGTTAATTTAAGGATGATGAGTAAAACTACCCTGCGTTAGGTTTAGTTACAAAAAGTCTCGTATAGGTTATTTCCTACAAATACCCCCTTCGGGTGTGTAATTTTTCCATGCCAACACCCCTCAATTGATTTAGTTTGTGTTGTAATTACCAATAATTCTTGCCTATCTTTTATAGTTTGGCTGTACTGAGATGGCTACATTGTGTTTGAATTTCTTTAACAATATCTTTTTCGTCATCTATACAGATATTTTGTACGACTCTTGGTCTCCGGCAATGACTGTAAGTTCAATTTGCATTAGCATTCTCTCCATGTTGTCAAGCTCCCCAGTGAAGGTTTGCCCAGACATATTTTCAAAGTTCCGTTTATATCTCCCTTTGAATGATCACCTTTGATCTCATGATTTCTTTCTACCTTGCAGCAACGCCCGGCAGACAACGACCGCTATGTGAAGAATTGTAAGAATGGTAGATCTCCAAAGGAAACAAGATGGTGGTTCCATGATGATAAAGTGTAATAATCGAATTGTAACTCTTGTCTCTCAATTGAGCAGGATGATATATCCTTCCCCTGGGGAAGACCAACGACATAATTTTAGATGAACACCAACTTTCTATATGTATTCTATGAAATTGTGAATCTGTGAATGCAAGAGTTGTTCCTAGCAGCTGGCAATGTTTGATGCTTTCTTTGTTTGCATTTCTATTTGAATTCTTTATTTAGTAACAAGATTATACAAACCACCACCCAAAAATGATGAAAATATTGGGTTTGATTTTGTTTCTAACTAATTTATTTGTTCGAGCTATTTGAATTCTTTATTTAGCAACAAAAATAAAGAAACCAAAAATCACGAAAATAATAGTTATTGGTTTGTTTCAAGCTTTCTTTGTTTGCATCTGTAAAAGTTCTTGAATTATTTTGCCATTGAGTGTGGAGTATGTATAGATTTTATAAAATTTTACATAATTTTTAAATAATCATTAATCATATGCTAATATCTTAAATATAAAACTGAGAAAATGCTCTTTTGACTCGAATAAAAAATCCGGGGAATATTCATTTTTGGGTGCCAACGGTGTACTTCGGGATTTATATGTTAATTTAAAATACAGGGGAACTTATTAATTTATCTTTTAATTTTTTTTATTTAATCTAATGTGTATACTAACTACATAATCTAACCATTTAACTATTTAATTTGTCCAAGTACACCCCACAGATTCTCTTAATTTTGCTTCGTTGCATAATACGTTGTCTAACATAAAATTGTACTGAAATTGACATGTAACAAATAAACTACTACTATGTCAAACATGCATTGTAAGAGGAGCATGTTGTTGCTCCCTAATATATCATCATAGTTTCATGGATTAAAGAGTGGATTTTCCTACAATTTCTCATGTAATAAGTATGAAATTCGACAGTCAAAAGATCAAGCAAAAATCTCAAATCTGTTATAAAAGTCTGGAAATCTAGGCTTTAGCAGAGAGGATAAACATTACTTCAAACATTTCCTCTGGTTTCAAGTTTCAACCACTTGCATTACTTCCAACTTCTGCCTTGTACCACACGAGAGGCTTGGTTGATCGGATTGTTCTCTCGTTTCCCTTTGCCACGAGATCGTGTTGAATTCAAGAATGTTTACCCCTCAGAACTTACTATGATCATCATACCTAAGACTGTCAGGGAGTTGAATCTCAGATCTTGGGGAGTGGAACAACGGTGATGATGTTTCGGGGGGGCCTCCCATGTCTTTCGTTTTGTGGAGGAGGAAAGTTCCACAGAGGATGGTTATGAAACCACAGAGTTCAGATACAATCTGCGTAACATTCTGGGAATCCCATTCCTGAATACATGACAGTCGAAAATGAGAGAGTGATACTTCTGCCAAATCCTCTCCATATGTGGACATTAGGATGAAGAAAGAGCGACGAAAAAAGAAGTTTTTGTAACAGCACAAGATTATTGCATTACCTTAAACATTATTGTACTGGCTAAGATGGTGAAGGATGTGAACATGACATAGTAAACGGGCGAAACCACAGCAGTATTAAATATGTCCAGTGCCTACAGAGGCGAGAACAGAATCAGCTGTATAGAATAATGATTCATGTAAATATACACTGTAATCTATGTAGACTAACTTGTGACATATTTACGCGCTTTTTCTTTGGCGTCATTCTATACTACCAAGAACAAGGAATCATCCCAATTTGTCGCACTATTCAAGCTTTCTGATGAGATTAGAGAGAAGTAGAACCGGAGGAACATTTTCACATGTTGTGCTTAAGGCAGTCTATGTTCTAATCAAATGAAGAAATCACATTTGCATTTGGTGTATTGTAATAGTAGTAGATTTTTTATTAGCAGTCTATATGTTGTTCTCTTTTGGAACCTTGAAAAGTCGAAAGAGGAAGAAGAAGAAGAAGAAGAAGTAGCTGAATCGTTAATCCAAAAATGCGTTGATGGAAGTAGTATCCACCACTAGTCCGTATTCGTTTTAAGTGAAATTGAAAAGGCTTTATTTAGAATATCTTATCCGAGTAAATGGTTCAAAGATCATTATTTGATCTAATGAATTAAACTTAGTGTGTAGAAGTACCTTGTTCAGATAGATGAGCTGCATAACACAGAACCCGATAAGCACAATAGTAAAAAACCAAGGCTCAAAGTATTTGAACTGGTTAGATCCCGAAAACGTCAGCTTCAAAGCAATTGCAACTGCTTTGACAGCCATAACCTGCATAAGAACAAAAAAGAGGAGAATTAATATTTTATACATGGTTAGAAAATGTATTGAGGTAATGGACTGACCGTAAGAGAGCCCGTTAAAGAGCAGATTCCGATATACACAACCATGTGTGTTTGACCATACCGCGGCACACACCAAAGAATTAGAAAGACGAGAAGAGCCAAAACTACGGAAGTGTAGATCAGAAATCCTGCCAATGAGAAACACATCAAAGTATCAAACACGGATGATGCCACATGAAAACTACATTCTGTACCTGGCTCAGTTGCAAGATGCCATACTTCAATCACAGACTTAATATCCTTCTCTAGGGGGGCATGTAAAACAATGGTGACAGAGCCCACCAAGCAGATAGCACAGCCAACCACACCGAACATATGCAACCTCTCGTTCAAGATATAGTGGGCTAATACTGCACTGCGTTGGAAAAGTACACAATCAACATCCCCATTACCATCCCCTACTCTAGGAGCAACTTTTTATGTTAGTGAAGTGCCAAACCTGAAAATGATACTCAAAGCTCCCAAAGGAGTTACAAGAATAGCCGGAGCATATGCGTACGCTACAAAATTTGCACCCTCGCCGCCAATCACTGTAAGTCATGCAAAAAGAAAAACAAAAGAAAACACTGTATATCACATCACTACTCTAAGCATCAAGCTGATAGAACTGTGAAGGATCTGTAAGCAACTCATTTCAGTCATGAGATGATGTTATTAGAGGCAAAATGACAGAGTTATGTCCAATGTGGAGTCGCATATCTTACTTGTTATCATCCCAGCCCACCACATAGGTTCCTTCAGATACGAGAAGCCTCCATCGCCTAATCAGAGAGCATTATCAATGTTACAAAAGAGTTTCGACGCCCAATTTAGGCATTTCAATCATAGAATTAGTATGTTCTTGATAAACTCATACATAGCCATATTAAAAAAGGTGATGATAATCTACATGTCGACTCAAAATTCAGAGGCACTCCTATATTATATATAATATGCATACGTTTGGCTACAAATACAAGACAAGATATAATATTCTATCTAAATATTTAATTCATGAAATTAGCATATTATACTTTTTCATCAAACACTTAAGCTTCAAAGATTCATCAAAACAGTTAATCATTTACGTTAAAAGAGCAGAATCAAGAAAGAAACAAACTAACTTGCTCGAGTTCCAGAAGCTCCAGCCCTCTTTAAGCCCTTTTTCTTGATGATGAAACTTGAACCAATGAACACACTCGAAGATATAGCTAAAACAAGTCCCCTAACATTATCTGATATTCCTCTCATTTATCAACAATTTAGAGCGAATTACAAACCAACAAAATTATATCAAAAAAGAAAAACAGAATCCCAAGCCAATGCAGTTCCGTCACTGAAAAATAAACCAGTAAAATCACATCAGAGAAGAACCCAAATGAACCTAAATCAAAAACATGAAAAGGGCTTTCGTTTTTTTTTTCCTTTAAAAACGAATTAAAGAAAAAGGAAAGAGTGTGAAATCATCGAAAAGATCTTTTGTTTTTGGAAAGAAAAAAACCAACCTTCTTGGCTATCTTTGCAGCATGGCTTTAAACATGTATAACGATCACGGATCAAGATTCCTTTGGATTGCGATTAGTGTAACACCAGATTGCGATTGCTGAGTTCTTTTTTTGGAAAAGAATTGTGTAACCTAATCGATATTATTCAGTCACCTAAAAACAGTGGAGAAACGTTCATGGATGGATTCAGACTCCCTTTTCTTGAAAAATGATTTGGTTTTTTTTTGCCAAAATTGAAATGCAGGTGAAGTGATTAAACATCCGTTGGTTGAGTGTGATTCAAAGCGTAAGGAGAACAAAAATGGGGGATCTCAGCAAGTGGAAGCAATCGGCATAACGATTATATCCTCAATTCATGGTATTCTCCGAGTCATGCGTTATAAACCTTCATATTTCTCTCTTTTTTATTTATTTAATTATTATTCTCACATGTAACAGTAATACTATATACTCCATATATGTACACTTCATTCTATTAATAATGAACTCTTGACCAAGGGTTAATAAATAATATTTAAACTTTTTTATTTTATTTTATGTGTGTGCAAATAAATACATACGGGCACCGGTTGTAAAACGGGTAAACGTGAGATGGATTATCTCCCTCCGTCCCAAAACAATTGACACATTTTTTTTGGGCACGGAGATTAAGGAGTATAATAATTTAATGTAAAGTGAAGTGAGAGAAATAATATTTAATGTGTAGTGGGTAATTGTATTAGTGGTGAGTGTGATGTGTGTGTGGGTCCATGTAAATAAATAAATTGGTTTCGTGTGGGTCTCATATCCTTAAAAAGGAAATATGTCAATTGTTGTGGGACAACCCAAAAAGGAAAGTGTGTCAATATCTTTGGGACGGAGGGAGTATAATATATTTGTTATATAAGTAAAATGATGCGCTTATTGATAGATAAATTATAAGTATTTATAATAATAACTTATACTTATATTTTAATAGGTTTCACAGCTCGTCTTACAAGAAATTTTATCAATACATAGTATAGTTTTGAAACAATTAGTAACTTCTATTTTAGGCAAACATATTTGTAAGACCGTCTCACACTAGTAAATTCTTTAAATAGATAAAAAGTAATACTCCCTCCGTTCCGGTTCTAAAGTATTAATTTGCTTTTTTCACATGGATTATGAAATATTATTATTATATGTAAAGTGATTAGTAGTATTAGAGGGAAGTGATGGACATATTGTGTACTTTTTTATTAAATAGGAGAAATTGATACATTTGAAGCGTTTGCCAAAAATAGTAAAATGGATATCTTAAAAGCGGACGGAGTAAGTAATATTTTTAATGAAAAGTCATACTCAATTAATAAAAAATGATAATGATACAATAAACTATTTTATAAACAATTTATTATATAAATAATAAGTGATAATATTTAGAAAAAAATGATACTGATATTTTTAATAAATAACTATAAAAGCATAAAATTAACTCACTGAACTTCCTTATTTTCTTCCTTATTTTATTTTATTTCATTAATTATGGAGTAACTACTATTTAAGTTTATGACATTTAGGTGTGATAAAGAGATAAAAACATTTTTATTTATAAAAAGTAAGGAACGAACAATTTGGGTTTAGCACCTCCCAAGGTAGTTAAATGTATTCCAATATTTAAAAAAAGATTACATACCAAATCTATCATTTGCGTCATGTTGACCAATAGTACGGATTTATTTGAAATATTGCCGGTGGAATACATTTATTATAACATAAAATGTCAAAATATATTTTAAAAAATATAAAAAATATCATTTATTGTATTAGCGTTATATATATATATATATATATATATATATATATATATATATATATATATAAAAGCAGTAAATTAAGCATTTTTTTCCACCCAAACCATTCCATTTCGATATCTCTCCAATTTATCATATTTTCTTCAATTTATCATATATCTCTCTAATTTTTTATTTTTTCTTTAATTTATCATATGTTATCATTCATCATATATCTCCCCAATTTCTCATATTTTCTTCAATTTATCACATGTTATTATTTATAACGTTAGATTCTGATATCTCCCTAATTTCTCATATTTTCTTCAATTTATCACATGTTATCACATATTTTCGCACCATTCTCATCTAACATATTTAATCTAATTATAATTAAAGATTATAACCTCTCATTTCAAATAATATCAATTATATTTATTTTCATTACTGAATCTTAATTAAGTACTCCCTCCGTCTGCCTTTGAGGGTGTCATTTGCTTTTTGCACGTGGATTAAGGAGTATTATTATTTAATGTGTAGTGAGTAGTTGTATTAGTGGATGTGTGTGTTCTATTTTTTTAGTTGTATTAGTGGGTGTGTATGGGTCCCATATGTATAAAAAAGGAAATGAGACACTTGGGGGCGGACGCCCAAAATGAAAAAATGATACCCTTGAAAGCGGATGGAGGGAGTATTGTCAAACATACTCTAATATGATTATGGAATTATTTCATTAATATTCTATATATTTCTATTTAAGTGTAGAGAGTTTAATTAAAAAAATATTTGACTCTAAATTACTAATATATGAATGAGACTTTTGTGCCCGGGACATACCGTGTCCCCATGTAAACACAAGAATTTTAGTATTAAGGCTCTTGTGTTCACATGGGGACACAGTGTGTCCCGGGGCACAAGAGTTTTTGCCCTAATATATTTGGATAAATATTTTTCTCTTGAATTTTTTTTTATCATTTCAGTTGTTACAATTCATTAATTAGGATGAATATGATTTTATGATGGTGAGATTAAAATCTTTTAAACAAAATTATTCATTTGTAGCTGCAATATATCAATTATTTATTATATCAAACTTTGGATTAGTTAACCGTTTCTTTTGTCATGTAGACTATTCCAGAAGATTTTTTTAAATTGACTGAAACACTAACTATGATTTATAATAAGAATTGCTCATGTAATGTTTCTACAATTTCGAGAAATCATTAACTCTATTTCCTTGAAAGATGGTCTAAATTTGAAAAATATTTTATTTATTTATTTATGATATTTAATCGCCATTGAAAATCAAATAAAGATATAAAATATATTTATATAATATATTTGACCATTTCTCAAAATAATATTTATATGGAGTATATATAAAAGATGATTATAATAACTTTGATCATTTCACGAAATAATATTTATATATTTTAATTTTTTAAAATTTATCCCAATGCAATGCACGGGTAAGTTTTGCTAGTGTTTCTTAAAAACACAAAAACGTAGAAATATTTTTGTAATTTTCCAAAAATTCTTAGCAATCATTAACAATGAATATTTTGAAATAATATTTTGAACAATTCATTAAATTAAAACAATAATCACAACATTTTTTTCCCCCTTTCCTTAGCAACCATCTTATACAACCTTTCACATCTATGAATACTAGCTAGCTCCTTTCTTTCTTTTCTTTTTATCATATTAAAATCCACATGAATTACTCACATGAAGAACTCCTAATTAGGTTTCGTGCTATTTTTTTATCATATTAAAATCCACATGAATTACTCACATGAAGAACTCCTAATTAGGTTTCATGCTATGAGTCCCTCTTTCTTCAACTCCGATTTGAGCTCCATCGTTTCATTTTCGGGTAACATCACTGTAACAAGCCTTCCACCACTTATTTTGCCATCTTCTTTTGGCCCCGGAAGCACAAGAACTGCCCCTTTATCGCCAACACCGTCAATTTTGTAACTAACCCTAATCGGCTTCTGTCCCCGATACTCAAACTCATAAAATTCCGCCCCTTCAAAGTTTACAAAGGTCAAATTTGCACCGTAGATGATAAAATCAGGCAATCCATTTTCCCTCTCCATAACTTTTTCAATACGATTGTTCTCGTTCGACGCCTCATTTTGCAACAACCTTGCTAGCTCGCTAGGGTTGGCCTCTACTATGGGATAATCAGCCTTCACCACGCTAATAACTTGGTTATTTCCCACCCTTTCACAAGTACTCTTGATTTCTTTACCTTTTTTACAAATCGTAACGATTCCTGTATCCGTCTCTGCAACCCTAACCCGTGCAACACATTGCCAAATAATAGCTGAAATTGCCTCAAATGGGGGAATATCAACTCCATTTTTGGTCAATCTTGACCTAAGTTGGCTCAATTGGTTGGCAGTGACGTTGAATGAGAATGACTCAATTTTGCATGTTGTGACATGTACCCACTTATCTCCAACCGGGTCGACCCTCTTGATAGAAATCGGATCTTCCACAGCTTTTGTCGGCTCACTTGGATTTGGACTCCTTTTCAGAGTCTGGGCCAGATTAACAGTCTCTTTTGATTTGGACCCTGACGCTACCACCCGGCCCAATACTTTCAAGAATTCTGCGGTGGAAAATGCGTCACCAAGAACATGGGCCCAGCTTAGGCCCACTGCCGCCCCTCCACATTTGAATTTAGTAAGCTGTGAAAAATAAACACGAATAATATATATTTATTGTTGATTTTCACATTATTAATGGAAAATTTATTTGAGGACATTATAAAATTCTCAAAGGTTATATTTGAGCTGAAGCATTAAAATGAAATGATTTAAAATTGAGCCATTAAAAAAAAAGTGAATTTTATTTTAAGTATATCAATCCAAACATGAAACAACCTCATTGAATTACAAGAACATATTTTACCTTCTAAATTTCATGCTAAACTTATTCTGGTTGAATTATACGTATACGGAAGTAATTAACATCGTATTTAATTCATTGAAAATATGTATCATGGTAAACAATTAATTACGTTGAATTTATACAATTTTAATCTTGTTTAATAATAATACATAAATATAAAGATAGAAGAACTAATAATATTTTCTTTACGGAGAGGATGCGGAATGAAACAAACAAAATAACTAAGTCTTAAACGAAACTGAATATATATGCTAACATTTTAAAACAATTATTATTTAATTAATTTCAACAAAATATTCCTATATATAGTCTTTTAAAATTTTCCACAGGAAACTTGTCACTTGCTCTTCTAATCAATTATTCGGGGTATAGCAATTACTCAATTCCTAGAATTCTTACTGGATTTTATTTGACATACTTTTTTTTTTAACCTGATACCAACAAATTATTTAACTGTAGAGAGCCAATTTAGTTGGGGAGTTTGACATGATATAATTTATGATAAATTTTCTTTTGAGATGGTCTGTAAAACGTGTCAAAGTACGATTATTATATATATAAAATATATTTATTGATTGTTAAAATATATTTTCTTAAAATATATTGAATAAATATGAATTAAAATATGATTATAAGAAAAGTAGATTTACTACAAATAAATTTTAACTACTAAGAAACATATTTTACCTATATAATATAATTATACTTTAATAATAATTCAACACACCTCATCTGTCTCACATATATACGCATAATAAAATACCCATAATTTATTAGTTGCTTATACAGTTATATATAAGTATACATATATTTGCATTTCAAATTAATTTCAGAAGCAATAGTTAATATTGGTCCGTTTGGAAGTACGTCATTAATTATCTCCCCAACCAACAAAAATTAAAGAACTTTTATTGCACGTAGGTTTCAAAATAATTATAGGGAATACATATATTGCATAATTATTGGAAAATTAAAAAAAAAAAAATTTAAGATGTCATGAGAAGAGTAACGAGTGTCATGCATAAGGTTGATAATTTAGAATCTAGTAATTTCAAGAAACTATTCATGTGAAACCGGTGCACGATATTCTTTTGGATAATTACGTAGGGTTCTATCAATCAATGCTCTAAGCTAATTTTTACTCCTTTTGTAATGTTATAGGTTTGAGAAAATTTCCAACGTAGGTATTAAGGAAATTCGATGTGTTCCTATATATATATATATTTTATCATATCCTATATTAGTATATAATAATTAACCCATAAGGAATAGAAAAAAAAATTAAACTATAATAATCAAGAGTTTATATTTCCTTTAAAGATATAATTTTCTCTTCTTTATTCCACATGACATTCATTCAAAGATGCAAGTATTAGGGATTCCTTACATTTGATACTGTTAAAATTTTCCTCCCATTTCATGCTCAAATACTCTTTAATAATAGAAAATTGAGAAGATATTGAAGCTTATACAAATATATTTTAGTGTTTGTATATTATACTATATTAATTTTAATTTACAAAGTAGCTAATCATTCAAATCATTCTAACACGACAACACATCCAACTTAATTAATTAACACCAATATACTACGGTCAGTCAGTCACATAATCTCTAAAAACAACTTGAAAAATACTCCATGAAATTAAGTCAGCCAAACATGTCTTAAATCTTGATAATTCCTAAAAGAAGTGTGTGAGAGAGAGAGAGGGTGTGTACCTGTAGATAAACAAGAGGAGAGAAAGAAAGCTCAGGTCCAATCAGATGATCATAAGTGAGGAGTTTTTCCGACGTGGCATCCACCGTCAGCAGCCAGTCATCGAGGGCCCGGTCGCATCGGGCCTCGACAAACCGCACGCCGCAGTCGTTGCACTTGATGTAGGCCCGGCCCGACTCGGCCCGGCGGAACCTCCCGCACATGACCGGGAACCGGTCCAGCCACTCGAACATGGGCTCCTTGATGTCCAGCGTGGACAGCCCATCGAACGCCTCCCTACCGAAGTAGTAGACCCCACGCAGGTAGTGGAGCTTCATCGCTAGGTCCACGTCACCGGGTTCGAACACCGAATCGGGGCAAGTTGCGTGACCCGGCCCGACCGACGACAGCTTTACGTTGTAGATGACGGCCGATTCCATGGCAGGTGAAACCATTGATCTCCTGTAAGAGAAATTGAGAGGGATGATGGTGGAGGTGTGGAGAGAGAGAGTGGGGGGTATTAATAGGGGGCACGCGTCGCCTATGTCGTGTTTTTCGATTTAACACTTTTAGGGTTCAGATAACTGCTCATTTAATCTCATCGCATCTGTCATTCATTTAATGAAGAAATTATGTAACTATGAACTGTAATACTAAAATATACACACATGTTTTAATGGATTGTGTAATACTATGTTATCCTTTTCTTATTTCTTTATGTTTAATTAGTTACTTCACTTTCAATGATGATTCAAAGCGGTGAATCATATAATTAATCAATTTGAGAGTATGATTTTAGGCTAGGGTTTGTATGGAATAATTCCACAATAAAATATTTGAAATTGGATTACAAAAAATGTTATAATGGTACACTATTTTGTTTTAAAGGGTATATACTAAACACATTAATTATTAAGGGTAAAATATTTTGTTTTAAAGAGTATACACTTTATTTTAAAAAAATTATTTTTGTAGAAAATAAATGGTACACATCTTTATATTAAAGAGTATACCATTTAATATTAAAGGTATTTGGACGCACCGTGTCCCGAGAACACACAAGTTTTAGTCTTCTTAAATAAGCAAAAAGTCAAATACAAACATCCTTCCCCTATACACTTTATTTACAAAAATACCACACTTACCTAACACACCTAATCATTTACTATTACTAAAAAAATACAATAATACCCCTAAAAATTATCAATTTTCTTAATCTTCGTGTCGGAGGGATTCAAACATCTGTAATAGTGGGAGTACTTCCTATGTCTCACACTATCCTTCTTATTTATAATCAAGTGGGCTTGCCCATTTGGTCATTGGGCACCTTACTAAGGTGAGTGACCCAATTCGATTCCTTTCGGGAACGAATTGGAGAGTTATAAGGAGGCTAGGTGACTTCTAATCACTAACAAACTAACTTTGTCCGATAAAAAAAAACTATCCTTCATATTTATTTATTTATTTATTTATTTATTTATTGTTCCACCACATTAGGAAAAATGCTTTTTGAACAGTATTTTTAGAGTATAATTTTGTATCACAAAGGCAAAAGTATTCTATTGTAACATATACATCTCATATATGTCATCTTTTTAGATGAGTTATAATATGTGACATGAAAGTGAAATCTAAACTGTATTTTCTATACATGCCATCTGCGTACATTAATTACCTTACATTTCTTTAAATTAAGTAATTACAAGGAAATATAATCATTACCCTTATAATTAGTTTATTACATCTATTTTCTTCTCTCGATCAATCATTCATCTAACTTGAAATGAAATTAGATGGTGCAAGAGTATGTTCGTCCACATTCAATTTATTTACACTTATTAATACTAATGAATAAAAATTCATATCGTTAATTAGCGATTTTTTAGTAAATTTTATATTAATTTTTTAATGAACAACTAAATATAAAAAATAATATATGTATTAAAAATAAATATATATTATTGAATAAAATTAATACAGATAGAGTACACACAAATTAATTAACTATGTTTGATAATTCGAAACTTTTGAAGGATGTGATTGTAATGTACTCATATTAATTATGCTCGTTTAATAATAATTTAGACATAGTGTATCGAAATTATGGTTCATTCGATGATTCGAATACATTATGAAATTATAAGAACAATAATAATAATTAATATAATTAATTAACTGGGGTAGGTTAATTAATTGTGACTTATCATACCATGCTTGCATTTTCTCCTAGTCCATTATGAGAGTTAATTAATTCTGTGGACCAATGAAATAAATGGATTGGGTATAGAGAGATATAGACTTGCATTAAAGTATCCTTTTTTGACAACTAATTAACCTTCTTAGTAAGGTTGGGGAATGTGAAAATAAATTGTACATTACTCACATATTTGGATGAAACATATATATAGTCTATTAAATTTAAAGACATATTCAAATTCTATTTGGAGAATATGTTTAACCTTAATTTATTCAAGTTTAAATCAATGTGTATTTTTAGCAATTCAATTTAATTCCCCATTAATGATTTCCAGTTTTATATTTGATTATATAAGCAGGAAAAGTGCAATACTTAAACCATACAACATGAAATGGAATACAATCTTAAAATGATTGGTCACATCTGTCGACCATTTAATTCGAACAGAATTTAATTTGGGTGTTTTTATAATAATTAGTTGATGTTTAGTTAATATTTTATTTTATTTTATCATATGATCTTTTGCAGTATTCTTACTTTTGGATCGGAGATCGAATAGATAGAAAGAACGATTTGATGTTCAGTTGATCAACTAAAAAATTAATTTAATTTCGCGTATTATATTTATATTTTATAAAATAATTATTCTTAAAAAATATATATATAATCACCAAGGTTATTTTACAAATTAAAAAAATTAATTAAAAAAATACTTAATGTCGTATATAGTTTAGAGTAGTACTTTATGATATACCCATTCAATAAGATAAATTAATGCAAAATTTTTAAATTTACCCCCTTATTCCGATAATTACTGTATATTGTGTAAGGAGTATATTTTTTTTATAATAAATATGTGTAAAGTTATTGAAATCTGTATTATAAATAATTCAATGATGTGTGTAAAGTTATTGTCACATGTATAAGATGTGAGTATTATTAAAATAGTATATATTTATTTTAAGAAACATTAAATGTTGAGACAGAAAAAAAAAGGTGTAAAGTAAGTAAAAATAGAACGTAAAAAAAAAGTATAAAAGTAAATTAAATAAATAAATAAAAACCGGTTATGTGCATAAAAATAACACAAATGTTTGTTTGTGTAAACCGGGTTTATATCAATTCATATGTAAATCCTGTTACTTTTTAATATATTAAAAATCACTATTTAGATATATAAATTGTTAATCTTCAAATTCTAGTAAACCTTGATTTATTGATTACTTCTTAATATATAAAAAATTACTCTTATATATAAAAATTATTACTTTTCAAAGAGTAATTTTTTATATATTAAAAAATAATTAAAAAAAAGAATTTACATGTAAACTCAATTTAAATGAAACTCACCCTAGAAATAAAAGGTACTCCAAAATTGAAAAAATAAAAGAAAGTTATAAAAATTAAAAAAAGTACATGTTGTGTGCAATCGTGATACCATTAGACTCTTTAATTATAAGTTAAAAATAATTATTATATTCAAAAAAATTAACATGATACAATTATAAATCCTAAATTTAAAAATAATCAAAATAAATCGTGATTAGAATGACATAATATTATAAAATATTAAATTACAATTATACATTTAAAATTAATATTTAACCATAAAAATAAAGATTAAATTAAATCTCATGTTGCATAGATATAAGGTAGTCAAATAAATGACAGTAGTTGCAGTTAGATTAATTATGAAGAGGACAGCTCGTGAGAAAATGAAATGTGACTACCAACCGCCAAGCATGGCTCACTTTTTATTCCAGCCTCCAATTTGGGTACCTAAATAATTAGTAATTCCGTCCCAACTTATTCTGAACGTCGTTACTGTAAATACGAAATTAAAAAAAAATTATTAGTTTTATTAATTTTTAAAAAATAATATGGTATTTTTAGATAATAAATACTAAATTATAAAGTATATTATGGATGTTAATTGAGAATAGTAAATTTATAATTAAGAGGAGTGAGAATTGATTTGATTTTTTTTTAATGATAAAGTTTAATATGGAACGAATAAAAACGGAAAATGTGAAATTTAATTTGAAATGGAGAAAATTCTAGTTTTCTTGCTTTTGTTTTTTTTTTTTTTAACTTTAAATTAATTTCAGATAGTAATATATTTCGGTCTTGTCGATCTACTGTGTTTATAAAATATTTTATCAATTATGCATGTGATCAACATTCAACAGCGTGGTCCACTTATGTAATTCATATACTCCTCCGCCGGAAAAATTGACGTTTTTTTAGCCGGAAGACTAAGGAGTATAATAATTTAATATAAAGTGAAGTGAGAAAAATAATATTTAATGTGTAGTGGATAGTTGTATTAGTGGTGAGTCTGATGTGTGTGTGGACCCATGTAAATAAATAAATTATTTTTGTGTGGGTCCTATATCCTTAAAAAGAAAATATGTCAATTTCTGTGGGACAATCCAAAAAGAAAGTGTGTCAATATCTTTGAGACGGAGGGAGTATATAATACTCCCTATACTCTCTCCATCCCATTCTTATGGCTACGTTTGCTTTTTGCACGTGGATTAATGAATATAGTATTTTAATGTGTATTGAGGTGAGAGAAATAATATTTTAATGTAAAGTGGGTAGGTGTATTATTGTGATGTGTGGGCCCATGGAGAGAGAAGTAATTAATTTATGTGGTGTCATATGCTAAAAAAAGAAATGTAATCATTAGGATAAGAAGGTAAAAAAAGAAAATATGTAATTATTAAGATAGGATGAAAAGTACTATTTTATTTTATTTTATTTTATTTTATTTATAATTGGATCGATTTAACTTTTATCTTAATGATTTAGGATTGATCGATTTAAGGTTTCAAGTACAATGGGTTGCATGTAATAATCTCATAATTTGGTCAAATCACATTACCCCATTAATAATAATCCAATTAGGGAAACAAATGACTCAACTCGTAGTAATTCGCTTTACTAATTATACAATTTTAATTAGTCGTTGATTATTAATTATATAGTTTTGTATAGATTATGTTTGATGAGAGGAGTATAAATTTATCTTGTGTGCCTAATGTTGGAAAAGGTAGAGATGTTACATTAATACAGACATGATATACACATGTAATTATAAATATTTTAATTAAAAATTAATTTGGGATTAGCTAGCTTTATAGAAGTCGTTTCATTAAAATATAGTTATATATATATAAAACTCTTCACACTATTTATTTGCCTAATAAAACTTGACGGAAAAGGTTTTTTCTTAAATAAAAAAAAGGGAAATAATACACTAATTTCAATAAAAATGAAGTAGTATTACTTTTAAAATTGATCTCGTCTCTTCCGTGCACAAAATATTTAAGGATACAACATTTTTTTGAATTTTTTTTAAATTTTTTTTCGAAAAAAAATATTTTATATAATTTTAAATGTGGTCTCACTCACACTATTTAATGCAGTCAATACTGTCATAATCATGTCCCCATTATTGTCGTCATTTATCTGACAGTTATGGGGTAATTTGGGGAGTCCACTAAATAATGGCTACTAAAAATTATTTTTAAGGGAGGTGGCTATTTAAAATTGTACCTATTAAAAATTTGGTCCAAAGAATTATTTAACAAAAATGAAATAAACAAACGGTTGCTTTTGAGATGGATAATTAATTGATGCAGTCTGTACATATTACTTTTAATTAATGGTCCTTGTGATTTTCTTCTTGTCACTTTCTACGAAGATAAAATCGAACAATAATAATATATATATATATATATATATATATATATATATATATATATATATATATATATATATATATATATAAACTCCAAATTAAGCCCTTCTTTCCGCGTCTAACTGCATATGTAAGTTCAATTGAACCATATAAATTGGAGTATTTCAAATAAAAGATGAGTTGGTGTCTTATGTTTGGAGCACATCGTGCGCTCATATTCTTTAGTATTAATATACAATTTAATACTAAAGAGTATAAGACACAATGTACCCCGGAGACACACAAGATTTTATCATAAAAGATTATGTATTACTAAAGTATACTTATTATATAGGTAAAATATATTTATTTGTAATTAAAATATGTTAATAATTAATCATATTATAACACCCTATAATAATACTTTAATTAATTCATCATTTATCATACTTTAGAAAACAACTTTAATAATCAGCATATTTTATCTATATACTAGACATACTTTAACACATTTCACAAACCGTCTTATATATATTTTTTCACAAGAGAATTTTATCTTAAGAAATTAATCACCTAAAAACCTTAATTATATAAAAACAAATTAAAAATTAACTATATTTTTTAATAATTTATAAGCTCATCAATTATTATTATTATTATTATTATTATTATTATTATTATTATTATTATTATCATTATTTATTATTTCAGCATTAACTTTGAAATATCCCTCCCCACCTCCAACACACACACACATATATATAAAGTACTCCATTCGTATTACATTTATTTTTAATTTTTACTTTCGTATGTCCATATTTATTTTTACCATCCAAAAAAAGAAATATCACATTAATCAATAAGCTCAAACAATTATTTTAATTTAAAAAATAATACACTCACCTAACACACATAATATATTTTATATATTCTTTTATTTATTATCTAAAAATTACATAATACACCTAAAAAGTTAATAAAGTTGATCAATTTTTTTCTTCTTAAATTACATATCTACCGTGTCCAAAGTTAAGTGTGGGATTGAAGAAGTATTAAATACTTGTAGATATATATTATATCTTAAATTATATATTAATTATACAGAGATCATGATTATCTTTAAAGTATTAATTAATTTCAAAGCTTTGCAGCCATAAATAAAAGTTAATAAAATTAGCTGGCCATAATAATTTAAACAAAATTAATAATTTTAATTTTTAGAAAAGACTACTCGTTGAAACTATTAATATCTTAGTAACTACTTTGTGGCATTGTGCGATCGTAAAAATATACTCCATATAGATACTACAATTACTTTTAAACAAGAATATAATCCGTTTAGTGATCAAACAGAAGATCACTTATTATTCTTTAACTATTATAAAAAAAATGCAAGATTTTAAATTTTTTTTATGTATATTAAATATTTCTCCCTGATCAGCTCAAATTATTTATTAAACATATTAAATATATTTATTTCAAAATTGTCTTATAAATAAATAAATTTCAAAATATTTCATGGTTTAAATTAACGTGGAGTGGAAGTTAGGTAGTGATCATTTAATTAAGATGGCAACACTCACAGACGACGAGTCTGGATGTGAAATTTCACACAGCTTTTTTGGGATCGAGTTGGATATCACTACTTGAAATTAATTAAAAGTTTGATTTGATTATATGAGCTCTAAAATGCCAATTAATTTGTGACAAGGATTAAAATCTAATCATGACCATTGGTCCATTATAAACAGTCACCAATTAATTAATTAGTTAATAAAATTGCTAATTTCCAACTCAAAAATATTTATAAAATATAGTCTTGAAACCTGAAAATTAAGAAGTCCATGGAAAACTCATTAATAATCATGATTATCTGTCAGCCTCTACAACATAAACAAAGACACTTATTATCAATTAATAATAGGCAAAATATCCTTTTCAGTTTTCATATCGCCGGTAAGCGCACCCACATTTAATTTATAGTAATAAATATATATACTAGTCTTAGTCTTAGTCTTAATCTTAATCTTAATATATACTAGTAGCTAACACGTGCGTTGCATGATATGTGTTAGTTTTAAGGCAACAACTTTGATTGATTTTTTTATTTTTGACCGAATAATATTTATTTGAATTATATGATTTGTTTGAGAAATAGATGGATATGATTTGATTATTATAGAAGTAATTATTTAATTATTTTAATGGGTAGTTGAGAGGTGACTGAGATTTGTTTAAAAAATGGATGGTCAAGATTGGATTTATTCTAGACTAAATTATTTTCTAATTTAAAAAAATTATAATTACAATTATTAATCCCAGCAATGAGCTCTGCTCCCCCGGTTTAACAACAACCAGAGCTCCAACATTTTGCTGAGTCATCGACTTCACAGCATCATACCCGTGCGTTGCACGGGGTATGTCATTTTTAGGGCAACAACAATTTCACTTAATTTTATGATGTTTGAACCGAATAATATTTATTTGAATATGAAGTGAGAATATTCATAATTACAATTATTTAATACTCCCTCCGTCCCATAGAAATTGACACACTTTCCTTTTTGGTTTGTCCCACTAAAGTTGACACATTTCATTTTTAATATATAAGACCACACAAAAACAATTAATCTATTCTCATGGGCCCCACATATCACCTCTAATACAACTACCCACTACATATTAAATATTATTTCTCTCACTTCACTTTACTTCACTTTACATTAAATTATTATATTCCTTAATCTCCGTGCCAAAAAAAAATTATACCAACTTCTCCGGGACGGAGGGAGTAATTTTAATGAGTTGCTGAGATTTGTTTTAGAAATAGATTGTTGATTAGAGCTATTTTCACCTAGATTTTAGTGTCTTTTTATATGTGTTCTCGTATTATTTTATCCGTATTTTATATGTTATTTGGTTGTGTTTTGTATTTTTATTGAAATGTGTGTGAATGAGCTTAAACTTAAGATTTTCACTTTTTATTGGATGCTAAACATGATAAGGAAGATGTAGGAAAAAACGGATCTCAATTCGGAGTTGAAACGAAGGAGAACGAGCCAAAACAGTAAAGAAATACAGGAGCCAGCACACGAGCCGTGTCGCCAACACGGCCCTGTAAGAAGTGGCCGTGTGGCGACATCAGAAGAGCCAACACGACCACTCTGTGCCCGTGTTACAACACACGACTCGTGTTGGCAGCACGAGCCGTGTCTGTTGGCAATTGGATCGTGTGGATCAACGTGATCCGTTAGGATTAACAGGCAAACAAATCAGCAGCGGAAGCATAATTAAACTGTTTACCGTACTTCTGGGTTGGTGTAGAGGTTGATCGTTGCAGAGAACCACCTCTCGGTCTTCTGCTGTATGTCCCAAGTCGAATCCTGCTGTTGTGTGGGCAACAATCCGCAGGATTCTCTCAATCTGCTTCTTTCCCTCACTCACGTTGAAAAAGGCGCAGTTACTTAGGTTTCCAGAAGCTGAGATGACTATATATATTGGGCTACAGCAGGGACCAGGAGGAGAAATTGGGCTGGGCCTCAATTGAACTTAATTAACCAAGCTTAGCCCAAAGCTTTTAATTAAATCCAATAATAATAATATAGTCCACTAAAATATTATTATTGCACTACCCGTCCAATCCCAAAATTATGTTCTGGGCTCATTCTTATTATAAGCCCGATAGTCTCCCCATGTTTAAGATATACAATGTCCATTAATTAATTAAGTTACTGACAACTCAAATTAATTAATATCTCATCCGAGAGTAGTACCACTCAACCTTATTATCATGCCGGAAATTAATCCACTTGCAAGATTTACATGATAAACCTTATGAGCTCCTCAAGGGGACATCATCAACCTATGACGGATATGGATTCCTTCTACAATCAACAGCACACCATAGATACAACACTACTTCCCAACTCACCGAGTTTGTTGATTTAATACTTATAAATCTCACCCATTGATGAATCAAAGAAATACATACTGCCCTACGTGTCGAGGTTATTGTATAGGGATTAAGAGCACGAACTTCCATAATAACAGAGATCAAGTTCTACTATATAGTCAGTATAAGAAGAACGATCTCAGGCGGTCCTGCTCAATACACACAAGTGCACTAATGTGATTCTATAGCCAAGACAAGCTAATACCAAACCACACTACAACCATACCGATAGAGAGTCCCCGTCTATCTCAGTTGTGAGCATCTGTTTATACTTTATAAGGAAACCGATAATATGATCTTCCGCGTGTTGTCGCACAACATATTATCTACAGTATAAAGTAAATGGACTATTGCATCATGCATATAAAATAAATTATAAGATGCAATCATTTGATCAATGATTCTCATTTCAAATATTGTTATGACATTATTCATACTAAAGCTAGACTTTTAGTATACAATCCAACAGTGTCATCAACACGGCCCTGTAAGGCGAGGCCGTGCGGCAGCATCAGAAGACACAACACGGCCACCTCGTGGCCGTGTTGTAGAGCACGACTCGTGCTGTGTATTTTTCTGCAGAAATTTCCAGATCCTTCTAGAAGCCTCTATAGGGGTATAAATACCCCTTTATTCAACAATTGGAAGAGATCCGAAAATCCCATCATCTACACACACATCACACACCATTTCTTCCATTTTCCACCATCATCTTCATCCACCTTCATCCATTTTGATCCATCTTCATCATCTCCATTAATTCTCCATCAAAACTTCATCCCTTCCATTGGGTGTGAGAGATCTCAATAAATCAAGAGTTAGAGAAGAAGATCCATGAGTATTGAAGATCTCCTACAAGAAATTATTGGGGAAGATTTACATCACTCTTGATTTTCTTTTGGATTTAGACTATGGATAATTGTAATGAATCATTTATTTGTTTTATTACTTTTATCATGATAGGCTAATCCCTCTAGTGGGATTAGGAATATGAAGAGCATATTAGATCTATAGTATCATGTGGATTAAATTGGTTTTTGATTTAATTGATGTTGATTTCTATTCATGGAGTTTAATTGTCTTGATGTTGTGATGTCATGGTTTGTTATTCATGAATATTTATTGGTTTAATGGATTGTTGATCAATGGATTATTTGTGGTAATTAAATGCTATCATGATGTTCATGTATGTATTGCTTGGAGTGAGACGGAAACGACCCTCTATAGTATTAGGAAGGCATGAATAGACATTGAGTTTGGGTTTGACCTAAAGGATATTTGAATTCAATGAGGGGAACCAATCTATTCGTTGGCCTTAGTACACAAAAAGGGAGAGTTTAATCTAACTAGTACCTAGATGGAAGGGGTTAATGTTGGACTTTGATCTTAAGTGCTTTTGGGAGTCTAAAATGGATCAACAACCTTAGTAACCCGAAAGGGAGCTTAGGATACAATCGTGATCACCATTAGTTTACATCAATTAAGTTGGATTCCTTTTGCATGATAATATGGATTGAGTATGCTTGGATGTTTCTAATCCCATGTTTTTCACACTTGAACTTTAGCACCCATTTTCTATTCTTGTCATTTCTCTTATTTGCTATTCTTATTTACTTGTTACTTGTTTTAGTTGTTAATCAATCTCAAAGCCCCCGATCATCTTTACAAAAACAACATGAACATGAGCTCACGTACATTGCTAGTCCGAACATAACTCCTTTGTGGATTGATAATTTTTCTTGGGATATACTACTACAACGATCGAGTATTCTTGCTCGTGAGTGCACAAAAATAGGCAAACAATTGTCAGGATTTTACCCTCTGGAAATATTATGTCATAAACCGTAGAACCCTAAACCCTAAACCCTAAAACTCTAAACCCCAAAATCCTAAAACCTAAACCCTTTGATGATTAGGATTGGATTTATATTTAATATTATTAATTTTTTAATAAATAATATTTTATCTTTTAATTTAAAAAATCATAATTATAATTATTTAATTATTTTAATGGTGGCTGAGATTTGTTTAAAAAATCATAATTATAATTATTTATATTTTAATGAGTGTCTAAAATTTGTTTAAGAAATAGATGGATAGGATTGTATTTATTCTGCTTTAATAATACTCCCTCCATTCCAATAATACATTCGCGTATTCTTGGGCACGGAGTTTAAGAAAAGTAACTTTTTGGTGGTGTGATGTAAGAAAGAGAATGAGTGTTTTGGGTAATTGAGTAGAATAAAGTGTATGATATAGTTGACTTTGACTAAATTATGTGTAAAAGAAGGTGGCATTTTTGTAATATTATAGTATTGTAAGGTTATTGATATTGTGTATTATTTTCATTTTTAGGGGGTGAATGTATTCTTGGGATGGACCAAAATGGAAAGGGCGAATGTATTCTTGGGATGGATGGAGTATCTTATTTTCTAATTTGAAAAAGTCATAATTATAATTATTTAATTATTTTAATGGGTGGCCCTAAATTTATTATTATAATTATATAATTATTTTATTGAGTGAATGATATTTGTTTAAGAAATAGATGGTCAGTTATTCGCCTTTAATATTATCTTATTTCCTAATTTGAAAAAATTATAATTATAATTATTTAATTATTTTAATGGGTGGTTGAGATTTGTTTGAGCTTCTCTCATCCGATTTTGGTGTGGTTTGAATCTTGTTGTCGTATTATTTCTTTATTTATTTTTTTAATTATCTCATAATATGACAAATTAAAATGCAACAATTAAATTTTCATTTTTCTAAATAATAGGATCAGATTCTATATTACTAATTTACACAATTAAAAATTATTTATTGTTTATACATCTTAGTGAATTGACGAACCCTTTCAAACGCAATATTGGTTACAATATAAATAAAAGAATGTTTCATCTGAAACATGTAGATATTCGATGTTTATTGCAGAATAAGTTGTTTTGAAAAATCAATACTCCCTCCATCTCATCCAAAGAGTCTATTTTTTTTTTCATTTTGGTCGTCCCACCCAAAGAGTTCACTTTTCTTTTTTACACACATAGGACCCACATACACCCACTAATATAATTAAAATATGGGACTCACACTCCCACTAATACAATTATCCACTACACATTAAATAATAATTATCCTTAATCTACGTGCCAAAAAATAAAAACTACCCTTAGTGTGGGACAGATGTAGTATATAATTGAGTTCAACTTAAAAAATGCATATCTTTTTTTTGTGGACAAACATTGTGGGTGACTGAGATTTGTTTAAGAAATAGATAGTCATGATTGGCTTAATATAATTAATTTTTTAATAAATAATATCTTATTTTTTAATTTATTATTAATTTTTTAATAAATAATATCTTATTTCCAAATTTGAAAAAGTCATAATTATAATTATTTAATTATTTTAATGGGTGTCTGAGATTTATTTGAGAAATAGATAATCATCATTGAATTTATTTTGGGTGGCTGAGATTTGTTAAAGAAATAGCATATAGAAATATTATGCCACAAATCCTAAAACCCTAGAAGCCTAAACCCTAAACCCTAAACCCTAAACCCTAAAGTCAACCCTAAAATCCTGAACCCTAAACCCTTTGAAAATATTAAATTAAATAATTATTTTAATGGATAGTTTGATCAGGATTGGATTAATATTATTAGTTTTTTAATACATAATATCTTATTTCCTAATTTTGAAAAAGTAGTAATTATAATTATTTTGTTTAAGAACTAAACCTTAAACATTTAAAAACATAAAATTAAATAATTATTTTAATGGATGGCTTGGTCAGGATTGGATTAATATTATTAATTTTTTAATAAATAATATCTTATGTCCTAATTTGAAAAAGTCATAATTATAATTATTTAATTATTTTGGTCAGGGTCAGGGTTGGATTTATTATAATTATTTAATTATTTTCTAATTTGAAAAAGTTATAATTACAATTATTTAATTTAATTATTTCAATGGGTGGCTGACATTTATTTGAGAAATAGATGGCCAAGCCAGAATTGGATTTATTTGGGCAGTTTAGAACCTAAATCCCAGATGTATTCCGTTCTTGAGTTGATTCTCGTTGAAGAATTCGAAGAACTATTCAGACAACTCTGAAGTCTTTGATCTTGCTCTCGGTGTATCTAGAATGAATGGATGAGTGCTCCTTATATAGGTGAAGGGTGAGGAAGCCCCATATATAACTCGCAATTTGATTGGTGAATGGATGTTTTGACCTAATTCAGTAGGCTTGGACATTTCATTCCCTGCAATTTGATTGATCAATATTTGATTTGACATCTATTCTGCAGGCTTTAACCTTTCCACACTTTTTTTACTTGAGCTTGTTTGACTTGGATCAGGCTACATTTGAATTGAGCTTATTTGACTTGGGTCAGACCTAATTTAATATAAGTCTCATTTAATTTGTTGGGCTTAAATTAATTATCAATTATTTAGAATTTTACTAAATTATTTCCTAATTTGAAAATATCGTAATTATTTAATTATTTTAATGAGTGGTTGAGATTTGCTTTAAAAATAGATTGTTATGATTTGGACTAAATTATTTCCTGATTTGAAAGGGTCAAAACCTTAAACCCTTTGGAAACATTAAATTATTTTCTAATTTGAAAAAGTTATAATTACAATTATTTAATTATTTTAATAGGTGGTTGAGATTTGATTGAAAAATAGATGGTTAGAATTTGATTTATATTTAATATTATTAATTTTTTAATAAATAATCTTATTTTCCCATTTGAAAAAGTCATAATTATAATTATTTAATTATTTTAATGAGTGGTTGATCGAGATTTGTTTAAGATAAACCCTAAAACCCTAAACCCTAAACCCCTAAAACACTAAACCCTAAACCCTAAAACCCTAAACCCTTTGGAAACAATACATTATTTCCTAATTTGAAAAAGTTGTAATTACGATTATTTAATTATTTTAATAGATGGTTGAGATTTATTTGAAAAACAGATGGTTAGGATTGGATTTATATTTAATAGTATTATTAATTTTTTAATAAATAATATATTATTTTTTAATTTGAAAAAGTCATAATTATAATTATTTAATTATTTATTGGGTGGCTGAGATTTATTTGAGAAATAAATGGCCAGAATTGGATTTATTATAATTATTTAATTATTTTAATGGGGGCTGAGAGGTGGCTGAAATTTGTTTAATAAATAAATGAAAAAAAATTGGATTTATTCTAGATTAGACTAAATTATTTCCTAATTTGAAAAAGTTATAATTACAATTATTTAATTTAATTATTTTATTGAATGGCTAAAATTTATTTGTGAAATAGATGGCCTGAGATTTATTTTGAAAAATAGATGACTAGGATTGAATTTATATTTAATATTATTAATTTTTTAATAAATAATATCTAATTTTCATATTTGAAAATTTTATAATTATAATTATTTAATTATTTTAATGGGTGCGGTGCTCGACTTAAAAATACTTAAAAAAATCCGAGAAGTTTAGCACATGAATCCCAGATTATAGGAAAAATTTTAACTTAATCAGGCTTAAATCCTAGAAGTTTAGCACCTGAATCTTAGATTATAGGCCGTTTTATAGGAAAAAAATTTAACTTAATCAGGATAAAATCCTAGAAGTTTAGCACCTGAATCCCAGATTATAGGCCGTTCAAAATTTTTACTGTAATTTTTTTATTGTAAAACACTTGATCCGGGCGGTTTAGAACCTGAATCCCAAATGTATTCCGTTCTTGAATTAATTCTCGTTGAATAATTTGAAGAACTATTAAGACAATTCTGAAGTCTTTGATCTTCTTAGAGAATCGTTCTCAGTGTGTTTGAAATGAATGGAGGTGGGCTTCTTATATAGGTGAAGGCTGAGAAAGCTCCATATATAACTTGCAATTTGATTGGTCAATTTGATTGGTCAATCCCTGCAATTTGATTGGTCTATTTAATATTATTATTAATTTTTTGATAAATAAAATCTTATTTCCTAATTTGAAAAGATCATAATTATAATTATTTAATTATTTAGATACTAAATTATTTCTTAATTTGAAAATGTTATAATTATAAATAAATATTTAATTATTTTAATGGATGACTGAGATTTGTTTTAAAAATAGATGGTCAGGATTGAATTTATTCTGCTTTTAGGGTGAGGAAGCTCCATATATAACTTGCAATTTGATTGGTCAATGGATGACCAAATTTGGCGGGCTTGGGCCTTTTTATCCCTGCAATTTGATTGGTCTATTTAATATTATTAATTTTTTGATGAATAAAATATTATTTCCTAATTTGAAAAGATCATAATTATAATTATTTAATTATTTTAGATACTAAATTATTTTCTAATTTGAAATTGTTATAATTATAAATAAATATTTAATTATTTTAATATATGACTGAGATTTGTTTTAAAAATAGATGGTATATATATATATATATATATATATATATATATATATATATATATATATATATAAAAGCAGAATAATTCTAAAACAAATCTCAGCCACCAATTAAAATTAAAATAATTAAATAATTATAATTATGACCTTTTCAAATTAGAAAATAAGATATTATTTATATTTATTTCTAAAACAAATCTCAACCACCCATTAAAAGCAGAATAAATACAATCCTGACCATTTATTTCTAATCAAATCCAATCCTGACCATCTATTTTTAAAACAAATCTCAGCCACCAATTAAAATAATTAAATAATTATAATTATGACCTTTTCAAATTAGAAAATAAGATATTATTTATATTTATTTCTAAAACAAATCTCAACCACCCATTAAAAGCAGAATAAATCCAATCCTAACCATCTATTTTTAAAACAAATCTCAGCCACCAATTAAAATAATTAAATAATTATAATTATGACCTTTTCAAATTAGGAAATAAGATATCATTTACATCTATTTCTAAAACAAATCTCAACCACCCATTAAAAGTAGAATAAATCCAATCATGACCATCTATTTCTAAAAAAAATCTCAACCACCCATTAAAATAATTAAATAATTGTAATTATGACATTTTCAAATTAGGAAATAAGATATTATTTACATCTATTTCTAAAATAAATCTCAGCCACCCATTAAAATAACTAAATAATTATAATTATGACCTTTTCAAATTAGAAAATAAGATATTATTTATTAAAAGTTTAATAATATTAAATATATTATTTGAATATGTTCAAAATTTTCAAATAAATCTAAGTCACCCATTAAAATAATTAAATAATTATAATTATTACTTTTTCAACATTTTTCAAATTAGGATATAAGATAATATTTATTAAAAATTGAATAATATTAAATATATTTGTAAGCAAATAAAATTCATAGTCCAATTAAATGGCAACACGTGGATTTTCATGATTAAAATATCAATTTTAATTTATTATTATATTTTATTTTTAATTTAAATGAGGCTTACAAGCCTGGAGAATAGAGGTCAAATCAAATATTGACAAATCAAATTGCAGGGATGAAAATGCCAAAGCCCGCAGAATTAGGTCAAATCAGTCATTGACCAATCAAATTGCGAGTTATATATGGGGCTTCCTCACCCTTCACCTATATAAGGAGCCCTCCTTCGTTCATTCTAGACACACCGGGAGTGATTCTCTACGAAGATCAAAGACTTCAGAGTTGTCTGAATAGTTTTTCGAATTCTTTATTACTTTTTCAATATTTTCAAATCAGGAAATAAGATACTCCCTCCATCCCGAAAAACTTTTCACCTTTACTGTTCCACGTTGTTTAAGAAAAGTTACACTTTTTGACCAACTTTATTGACGTTGGAGGGTATTGTAGTATTTTAAGGTAATAAAAAAGTATAAAGTAATAATATGTGTGAAAAAGGAGTGACAAATTTGAAATTAAAGTAACTTTTGAGGTTGTTGGATAAAGTAGTGTTTCCTTTTTTGGGGGGTGAAAGGTTTTGTGGGACAAAAAAATGAGAAAAGTGAGAAAAGTATTATGGGACGGAGGGAGTAATATTTATTTAAAATTAAATAATATTAAATATATTTATAAGAAAATAAAATTCACAGTCCAATTAAATGGCAACAAGTGGATTTTCATGATTAAAATATCAATTTTAATTTATTATATTTTATTTTTAATTTAAATGAGGCTTACAAGCCTACAGAATAGAGGTCAAATCAAATATTTATCAATCAAATTGCAGGGATGAAAAGGCCAAAGCCCACAAAATTAGGTCAAATCAGTCATTGACCAATCAAATTGCGAGTTATATATGGGGCTTCCTCACCATTCACCTATATAAGGAGCCTTCCTACATTCATTCTAGACACACCGAGGGTGATTCTCTACGAAGATCAAAGACTTCATAGTTATCTGAATAGTTCTTCGAATTCTTCAACGAGAATCAACTCAAGAACGGAATACATTTGGAATTCAGGTTCTAAATTGCCCGAATTAAGCGTTCTACAGTCAAGTTCTTCGGTGAACGACCTATAATCTGGGATTCAAGTGTTAAACTATCCGAATTTAAGCGTTCTTAAGTCAAGTTCTTCAGTGAACGACCTATAATCTGAGATTCAGATAACCTGAGATTCAGGTCAATCAAATCTCAGCCACATTAAAATAATTAAATAATTATAATTATGACATTTTCAAATTCGAAAATAATATATTATTTATTAAAACTTTAATAATATTAAATATATTATTTGAATATATATTATTTGAATATTCAAATAAATCTAAGTCACCCATTAAAATAATTAAATAATTATAATTATGACTTTTTCAAATTAAGAAATAAAATATTATTAAAGTAGAATAAATCCAATCCTGACAATTTATTTCTTAAACAAATCTCAGCCACCCATTAAAATAATTAAATAATTATAATTATAATTATGAATTTAGAGTTTAGGGTTTAGGGTGTTAAGGTTTAGGGTTTCAGGGTTTAGGGTTTTCTGTAATTATTTTCGTGCAAAATACATATGAGATAATTAAAAAATATAAATAAAAAAATAATACGATAACAAAATTCAAACCACACCAAAACCGGATGAGAGAAGCTCAAACAAATCTCAGCCACCCATTATCTAAGCCACCCATTAAAATAATTAAATAATTATAATTAGGAATTTAGGGTTTAGGGTTTTAGGTTTTAGGGTTTTCTGTAATTATTTCCGTGCAAAGCACATATGAGATAATTAAAAAAATAAAGAAAGAAATAATACGACAATAAAATTCAAAGCACACCAAAACCGGATGAGAGAAGCTCAAACAAATCTCAATACCCCATTAAAATAATTATAATTATAACTTTTTTAAATTAAAAAATAAGATATTATTAAAGCAGAATAACTGACCATCTATTTCTTAAACAAATCTCAGTCACCCATTAAAATAATTAAATAATTATAATTATGAATTTAGGGTCACCCATAAAATTATTAAATAATATAATTATGACTTTTTCAAATTAGGAAATAAGATATTATTAAAGTAGAATAAATCCAATCCTAACAATCTATTTCTTATACAAATCTCAGTCACCCATTAAAATAATTAAATAATTATAATTATGAATTATGGGTTTAAGGTTTTAGGGTTTAGGGTTTGACACAAAATTTGAATCCTCCTTTTATTTGGGGAAGACAGTACGGCCAGATACCAATTGGGAAGAAATTCTTTAAAAGAAGAAAAAAATATTCGAGCCCTATTGTTCGGAAGGATGCCAAATTTCATGTTAGTTGAAAAATGGCATTATTCATAACGGGCAGAGCAAGATAAAAATCACACAAGAATGAAAAGAAAATGAGTACCTCTCGAATGGGGAAGCGGAGCAACGACGGCGAATGTCGGAATCGAGTGGTGGAGGCACGACAGACGTATACGATTGGCAATCAGAGGATGAAACGACGTTTCTTCTTGTATCCCCTTAAACCCTAGGTTGGAATTCTGTGTTGTCTTTTGGTCGCCTATTAATATAAAGCGTGCATGTTTTTAATTAAATAATTATAATTAAGACATTCTCAAATTAGGAAATAAGATATTATTTATTAAAACTTTAATAATGTTAAATATATTATTGGAATATGTTCAAAAATTTCAAATAAATCTAAGTCACCCATTAAAATAATTAAATAATTATAATTAACTCAAGAACGGAATATATTTGGGATTCAGGTTCTAAACCGCTCGGATTAAGCGTTCTACAGCCAAGTTCTTCGGTGAACGACCTATAATCTGGGATTCAGGTGCTAAACCGTCCGCATTTAAGCGTTCTTAAGTCAAGTTCTTCAGTAAACGACCTATAATATGAGATTCAGATAATCTGGGATTCAGGTGCTAAACCGCTCGAATTTAAGCATGCTTAAGTCAAAGTTCTTCCAAGAACAGCCTATAATTTGGGATTAAGGTGGTAATCTCAGCCACCCACTAAAATAATTAAATAGTTATAATTATGACATTTTCAAATTTGAAAATAATTTAGTCAAAATTCTAACCATCTATTTTTCAATCAAATCTCAGCTACTCATTAAAATAATAATTAAATAATTATAATTATGACATTTTCAAATTCGAAAATAAGATATTATTTATTAAAACTTTAATAATATTAAATATATTATTTGAATATATTCAAAATTTTCAAATAAATCTAAGTCACCCATTAAAATAATTAAATAATTATAATTACGATGTTGAGGTTCGTTAATATTTGTTACTTTGTTGTTATTTATTTTCTAATCATTCTGATGCATCATGTTGTGATTTGAAACCTGAGTATATTTTGTAGGGGTATTTGTTTATTTTATTATTATTTTATATATTTTTCAAAGAAATATTTTTCGGTTCAAACTTCAAACATCATAAAATCAAATGAAATTATTGCCCTAAAACTAACACAGTGCAACGCACGGGTTAGTTACTAGTACATTAATAAATTTAAAAAAAAATTAACGAATTTTTTTTATAAAGCTATTAGTTTTTTAATAAAAAATTAATGATCAACTAAACACAATATATAACTAAAAAAATTATACAAATAGGGTGCATGAAATTTAAATTACAAGATATTGACTCTTAATAATAATATTGGTCAAGTAATTGTATCAATGCTAAAGTTTTCTACAGCACCGAATTACACTTTTTCATGACAAAATGTTATTCATCTAAGATGAGTTCATTTTCATTTAAAAAAAATAATAACTTGTCACTTAGAAATGTAATAATTCTTTATTCAATTTCACGTGGAACAGTTCTGAAAAATACACTAATAATAATAATAACAATAATAATAATAATAATTTCTGGTCCTATCTAGGGTAAGGATTTGTAATAGTAAGGTCATTTTGTGAAGCAGTAGTAGGGTTAGAGCTACTAGAAGTAACACTACCACCATAAGCATCTCTCTCTATGTAGAAACCAGGTTCTTTAGCTTCTCCCACTTCTACTTCATTTCCAAGCATGAAAACAACCGATGACATATCCGGTCGATCTTCCGGGCATTTTTGCACGCACAACAACGCCACTCGGATCGACCGGACCACTTCAGACGAATCGAATGCATCACCTAAGGCTGCATCCGCTATCGCCAATGGATTCCCATCTTGCTGGAATTTCCATGCCTGTTATAATACACCAAGTCCACAATAGTGGATCAGACAGATTAATTCATCACGTGTAGCATCTATATATATATATGGACTTAACTTACGTGTCCAACGAGGCTGAGATAGTAATTTCCAAGGGAAAGTAGTCCTCTGTTTCTCTTTCCGCTGATGATTTCTAGTACTATAACTCCGAAGCTGTATACGTCTGATTTCACTGAGAATACGCCTTCTCCCGCGTATTCTGGAGGCATGTATCCACTGAGATATTAAGAAAAAATTACTTTTTGACTAACTTTATTGACTTTTAGGAATGATGTGTTATTTTTATGTAATAAGTAAAGTATAAAGTATGTTATGTGTGGAAAGAAGGGATGTCATTTTTTTAATTAATGTACTTTTGAGGTGAATGATATTGTCTTTTTAGAAGGGTAAACAATTAATATGAAACGAACAAATGAGGAAAGAGTGAACGATCTTCGGGGATTAGGGAGTATATATCATGAAATGTAATGAAATCTAGCTTACTATGTTCCAACAACTCTGTGTGTGTGAACTTCATTATCATTTCCTGCAAAATTCCTGGCCAGACCAAAGTCTGATATTCTTGGATTCATGTCATGATCCAACAATATGTTGCTGGTTTTAAGGTCTCGATGGATGATTCTCAACCGCGAATCTTGATGCAGATACAACAGCCCCTTGGCTATGCCGTTGATGATGTTGAAACGCTTTCGCCAGTCGAGCAACACGCTTTTCGTCTCGTCTGTCGAAACAGACAATGCAATGCATGTTGTTAGCCCTTTATTCCTTTCCCTTAATTGTGTGAGTGTTTTTCTTACCAAATAAAGTGAGGTTGAGGCTTTTGTTAGGCATGTATTCGTAGACGAGCATGTTCTCCTCTCCTTCAACGCAGCATCCAAGCAACCTCACCAAGTTTCGATGCTGTAGTTTGGCAATCAAGATCACTTCATTCTTGAGCTCTTCCACTCCCTGTGCTGAGCTTTTTGATAAACGTTTAACTGCAATTTCCTCTCCATCATCCAGCACTCCCTGCAATGTTATTTTATCCAAGATTCGGATTAATTAATTCATCCATAATTCGATTATAAAATATAGTTTCCTACCTTGTAAACAGCACCAAATCCACCTTCTCCTAGAACGTTATCCTTTGAAAAATAATCAGTAGCTTTCAAGATTGATGATAAATCGAAGAATGGCAACTCTGAATCATTACTTCCACGTCGGCTAATTACATTATCCAAAATGGGAGCAGCTGCATTCATCATTCATCCACGCTTCATTATATATAAATAGCTACCCTAAAACGAGTCGAATACTCCATTCGTCCTACATCACCCTTCACGTTTATTGTCCCACATTGTTTAAGAAAAAATATTTTCTTAACCAACTTTATTGACTTCTGGGGTTATTGAATAAAATGTTGTTTCTTTTTTTACAGTGTGAAGGGTGTTACGTGGGACGGAAGAATTATATACTTACATTCCTTTGGCGTGCGATCCGGATTTTTCTTCCTCCTTGGAACATATAGAATGACACCTATCAATCCCATAACCAAAAGAACAACTCCCAGTGAAGATGCCAAGCTTGCTATAAGCACAGCATGACCACCTTTGTCCCTTTTCCTAGATTCATCTCCAACATTTCCTGCTAAAAATACACATTCACAAAGATTTTTTTTTAATTAATTATCACTTTTTATTTATATTATTTATGAGATTACGGTACCTGTTTCAGAAGGCTCCACTCTGATGTAAAGAAGGTGTCGGGCACCTCTCTCAGACAGGTCGATCAAGTCTCCAGAGTAAAACAAACATCTTTTTCGACTGTCAGATCCGACGTCCACCTCCGCATACGCCACACAAGAACAGTTTTTCAAGCATTCCTCTCTACACTCTAAGCCTCTATCACTGTACCACGAGTTGTTCGAATCTGGAAGTTTTATGCTGGAATAATTCAGGAACTCGTGAGTTAATAATCCAGTAGTGCAGCTCAAAGGTGCACTCCGGGTACACCCTTGTAAACCGTTGGAGATGAATCTCTCCAGACATTCACACGTTGCAGACTTGCAGATCATGTTCGCCCCACACCGGTTGTAAGAATCACACATGCCTCCCTCGTTCTTACCACTTGTGCTCGGATATGGGAACCAATCCTTATTTTGATAACTCCATGCGTACCGCTCCAAAACACCATATTGATTCAATCTGAACCTCCACAGAGATGATCCACTCTCTGTTTCTTCTCTGTAGCTCACCTCTTCGTTGTTCATCTCCAGGGTAATCTTACTTGTTGAATCCTGGGGCCCACTGGGTCGAACCTCACCCGACACAACATCTCTGGATACTATTTCTTTCTCTCCCTTCTTCACAACCATCTGAGGATATCCGGTGGGGTCCAGGTGGAGCGAGAACTCTCCTGGACCCGGATCGTCGTCGCTCTTCCACGACGACAGGTAAGTATCCGTACCCGTTTCGAGATTCAACCCGATCTTCATACCCGGTAAGTAGGTGTCTGTTGGATTGTCGAAACTCTGCCACACATAATTCTCCGGCCTGTTGTCCTCTGAATCTCTTACGACGAGGTTGCCTGAATCTAGTATCTGTGCAACTGGTTTCTTGAGTGGGGTCGATGGAGCGGTCGAGCGCCATACGACCCTACCGGTGTCGTTGGACGACAGGACTAGGATTCCAGGGTGTAAGAATTGCAGGATGCCTGATGTGTTCCTGAGTGGGAGGTCTCTGTTTGCAATCCAGACGAAGACCTGCATAACTCCATCCTTGTATCGAATGCCCAGGTGGCGATTGTCAGTGTTTCCAGGGGTGAAAAACTCGACCTGGAAGGTTCCATTGAGTGAAGTTAGGATTTGGCCATCTGTAATGGTGTCGTTAATGTTGAGAGTGTAGTTGTTTTCGCTGCAAACTGCATGGATTGTGAAGAAGCAGGTTATTAGGAATAAAGACAGGGGGGTGATTTTCGATCGGAGTATTTCCATATTTTTTAAATCATGTCTGTATGGATATTCCTTTGGTTGAGTAATCAGTAACATCAAAATCGGGATTTCTCTCGAGTTTGTTCGGGATTGTACAAAACCACCCCTGTTTTTCTGAGGTTTCTCCACATCTCAACTTGATCTGCTCTTTCATCTCAACTAAATAAAAATAAAAATAAAAATAATAGAGGATTCAAGGATTGGTCAATGAATTGGTGGGGTGGGTATTGAGAGAAACTTCCAGCTAATTGTGTGGGTGCATGGAAGAATTTGTGAATATTTAATACTCAATTAATGAGATATATTTTTTTTTCGTCAAATTAAAACTATCGTATTCTTGGCAAACAAATCAGCGTATAGAAAAGAAATGTTCAACTTTTTCTGATTTGAATAATCTTGGGCATTACTCCACAATCACAATAATAAGTGTGTTAATTAGTAAATTAATTTAGCGTCAAATTCAACCTTGCATACAAAAATCAAATTTTCTCTTTCTACGTTTAATCTGCTATATTCTCCACTCAATCACCGAGAAACCCGTTTTTTCCAATCTCACTCATTGCTGTTTATAATCCCTTCTCCTTTTCTGCTCTCCGGTAAGAAACCCTATTTGCTCGGTAATATCTGTTTTAGTTGGATCCCCTCAAAGCTTCAATTCTCTAGTTTTTATTTGTCATGATTATCTGATTTAATGGCCAATCACGAATCCTTTTAGGGTTTGTGGGGTGATTTTGTCCATTTGGTGTAGTTTAGATTATCAAACCAAAAGAAAATTTGCTACTCTCAATCCTTCCAATGCCTGGCCTTGGATCCCTCCTATTCTAAAATTCACGTTTTCACTAGTATTTTATTTTATACGATAAAAATGCGGGTTGTGCACTATAATTTAATGTGTAAATTTTAAATAATAAATTACGAGACAAATTACTATTTTTCTAAATAAAAAATATTATTCTTGTACCATATATACCGATTACTTTATAATTTATGAAAAATGAATCTTTAAATAAATGAAGACCAAAGGATCAAATAAGCTTTTAAACCATTTTTTTGAACAAATAAACTCTTTATTTTTATAAAATTAAACAAACATGCCCTTTATATTTAAAAATTGAATACTCATGCCTCTTATCTATTAAAAATTATCATTCATGCCCTTATGTCAAAAATATAAACATTAATATATAATTTTCTTATAAGTTGATCTACGAACAATCCTATCATTAAAAACTTTCAAACTTTATATTGAAATGAATAAGAACTTACCAACTTTTCATCTACCTTTTTGAATTTTAAATCCAATTATAATTGAGACATATTTTTGATGTCACAATTTCGTAACAATTTTTCCAAAAACATATAATGTAAGCTTATTTTAATTAAATTTTCAATCAATCCAACTGTAAAAATTTTACAATCTTGATATTGTAAGAAACCTCTTCTTATGAGCTTTTCATCTATGGTTTCGGATTTTAAATTCAATATTAATAGACTAAATATTTTTGTATTAAAAGTTAGAAGTCATAAAAGATTTTTTTAAATGTGTTTTCTCAATGAATTTATTGTTATATATATATATATATATATATATATATATAATATCAATTAATAACAAATTTGAAATCTAAAAGTGTAGATATGAAATTTTTAAGAAGATGTTTATTTTAATATAAAGATTGAAATTTTTTAATGGTCGTTTGTTTGGAAATTAGGTCGTAAAATGCTTCAAAATTATTATGATATAATGATATGTTTATTTATTTTATAAAGATAAAGGGCTTATTTGTTCAAAATTATAATTTAGGGGGCTTACTTGATCCGGGTGATATAGTTCAGGGGTATATTTGACCCTTTGCCCATAAATGAACTATTATTTTATTGTCTTAATAAAAAAATATTACTTCTTAAATTTTAATATGTTTTGATTTTTTATATTCTTATAGAGTATAATATGAGGAGTAATATTTTTTATTTAAAAAAATAACAATTCATGTTTCTAGATAGTAATATTTTATAAATATAGGATGCTCAGTGAATTCGAACGAGTTCACTTCATACTCGCTCAATGAAAAACTATACCCTACTACACAAATGATTTTCCTTGAATACATGGCAACAAGAACTTAATCTAGGCAATAATAATAAATATAATAACACATACTCCCTCCGTCTCATTTCAATATTTAATTTTTTCCTTTTTGGAATATGAGACCCATCTAAAAAAATTAATATATCATCCAACACTAATACACCTACCAACTTTACATTAAATATTATATTTTTCCACCCACTATCTATTAAAATATTATACTTCTTAATCAACATGCAAAAAACAAACGTAAACATTGAAATAGGACGGAGAAGTATCGTTTACTTAAAATGTAAAACATAAATTGAAACACAAAATTGTAACGGGTGATCTCATTTGGCGATGACCGACTATAAGCCTAAAAACATCTACTTACAATATAGGAGTAAATAAATAAATTTATAAGACTACATTTGTTTTGAGTTTTGACTTTTTTATGTCTTTTTAATTCATACTTTACTTTTAAAAATTACATCAATAAATCCTATTATAATCTCTAACCACCAATCTTTCATAAATTTTCTTTCTTTTCTAATTTACATATGAAATTGACAAAATTTTAAATTTCTTCCGATTATAAACCCAAAATAAATATAAATTATTACTCTTCATAATTTACAAATTCTAGGTAAACCTCAAGTAAATATACTCTAAGCTTTCTAGGACGTTTGTTTATGATTTTAAAAATGAATTTTGAATTTTAAAACCTCATGTTTATTCTAGTTAAGGGTTTTAAAATCCTTTTAAAAATCATTATTACATATGCCATATATCTATCACGGCGTCGGATGTCCTGTTACATTTTGGTGTTACATCTCCTGTTACACGTGTTAGATGACCTATCACCTATTAATTTCTAAATCAGACACCCTCTATTCCATTTAAACTCAAACAAAACCTCGTGTTTCTTTTTATTTTTTTTAATTTCTTTTTACTGTCGACATAATGCTTTTCGAACCAACCTCAACCAAAGATTGGATTATATGAAAGCGAATGGTGAAAAATACTATTTTAATAGTTGATTTTGGAAAAATACCACTCAACATAACTTTTGGAAAAATGCAATTTTTTTACTTTTTTTACCCTTCTTCATTATATATTAATACAGAGTTGCACATATAGTCATGTGTAGTGATCGCACATACGCTAGTAAATAAAACATGTGAATGATTACACATGTAGTCGCGTATAGGGTCACATATAAAGTCACATGTTAATTATGTTTTAAAAAAAATTAAAAGTGGTATTTTTTCAAAAAATAAAAACAATATTTTTTTAAAATAAACTATTTTAAGTGACATTTTTTTATGATACTCTTATTGTTTTCGTCCAAGCACTAGCTAAGGCATATGCATAAAATACAATAATACATAAATTGTTGATTTTTTTTCTAAAATATTATTACAAATTTTTAATCACAGTGTTTTGAATTTTGATACTCTTGCAAGTATGGGCCCCAATTAAAATTGAGGAAGAGATTTATGAAGAATTTGTTTAATTTTGGGTGCATGAGAAATTAATTAATGTTCGTTAATTAATTCAGTGATTAATGGGAAGAAAAATCTTGTACCAATAACTAGTGGAAGACATGGACCTAAATACTTTACTATTAATTTGGTAGTTGTAGTGTCACAAGAACATCTAGAACATCGAGTGTGGATCCTCTCCCATACTTTATATTCATTTTCTCCCAATGTAGCACGCTGCTACACTTAGAGAAAATGGACGTAAATATAAAAATATTTCCCTTTTCTTGTATCTCTAATTACATGATTAGCTTATGAAATTCGATTCGTTTTTATTTATATTATTAGTTGTTCATAAAATAGTATTATTATTTTTTATTAATTAAATCATTTTTTATTATACTTCCTTCATCCCGGGTATTTTTACCTATTTGTATGGGCACGGAGATATTTTAATATATAATGTAATAAAAAGTAGGGATAAATTAGTAATTTAAAAAGAAAATAAATAAAGTTATTGGGAATGATGAATAAAGTGTAAAAAAGTAATTAAAGTTGTTGGGATTATAAAAAAGTATGTAATAAAATATTATGTATTCTTATCAAAAATGGAATAGGTAAAAATACGTGGGACAACCAAAATAAAAAGTGAGTAAAAATACGTGGGACGGAGAGATTAAAAATTATCACCTTTTATACGTCTCACGTATATGTGAGACGGTCTAACACTAGTTACAATAGTATAGTAATAATGTTATACCAAAATGAGATATGAAATCTGACCGGTATGCATATTCAATAAGCCTCATCATCTTCTTGTTGTATTGCTGGCTGTTTATCTCAATATCATCCAGAAACAATGGCATTTAACTGACCTCGATTCTTGAATAATCCACATTAACCAAAATTCTTGTTTGCGAAAGACCCTACTATGTTGGCCATTTTCTAAACGTTCCCAAGGATAAGGTTCACATATTGCAGGGAGAATTGAGAAGAGCAATATGATTATAGAGCATTAACAATGGTTATACAACTCATGGAATAGCACTACCTTTTCCTCTTTAATTCCTACTATCTTACAATAGTTAAATCGAGTTGAGTCGAGCTGAATTGCATGTTACGAATCAAAATTGTGAAAATAAACCTCATCACTTGCTTCATTTCAAAGAATACCTCTTCCTCGTTTGGGGTAAGGATGACTCAAATCGTTCTGAACCGACCGATCGCGTCTTTCGATCAAAATCAAGATAGATTGCATCCCCTAAAATTCTAGTCACACCAATGAGCCACCTTAACCATCAACAACTCGGAATTAGACCGGCCGGTCTAGCCAATCTAAATCATGTGCTGCATGGAACCCTAATTCTAGTCATAATCACGCCGGTTGAAAATGAAAATAACTATGTGTGAGCATTGATACAAGTAGTGGTTTTAATTGGTTGTACCATGTGGATAATTTATTATATTTGACTTAATAACATATAAGAAATTTAAATATGTTTCCTGTAGGACAATTTCTGTCTTCCATCTTTTTACTCATCATTTCCTTTTATTTCTTGTATTTAAGTTGCACTCTTTATGATTAACTATTGATCATTCATCCGGAATTGAACTTCAACAAAACGTCGTTTTCAAATACTTACTAAACATTACAAGAATATTAGTTAAAGGTAATGTTGACATATGAGTACAAATTCCAACAATTCCATAACCAAAAGAACATCTTAGTCCCCTGTTAAAAAAAATGATGCATATTCACTGAAAGATTTACTCTAAATAACAAGATTAATTAATCCTTATTACAACATACAAAATACCAGTGTGATGTAAAGAAGTTGTCCACCACACAAGTTGTAAGAATCACACTTATCTTCCTCCTGTCTGTCTCCTTTTGCTCATCCCACGCGTAACTGCACCTCCACAAAGATGAGATGATCCACTCTCTGTAGCTCACCTCCTTGTTGAATCCTGGGGCCCACTGGCACTCGACACAACACCTCTGTATACCTTCTTTCCCTTCACAACCATCTGAGGATACCCTGTGGGACCCGATCTTCATACCCTGTTGGATTGTGCCTGTCATTAGTATCTGTGCAACTGGATTCCAGGGTGTAAGAAGTGAAGGACGCCTGATATGTTCCTGAGTGGGAGGTCTCTGTTGGCAATCCAGACGAATGATTTGAATGCCCAAGTGGCGAGTTTCCATTGGATGAAGTTAAGATGTGATGTTGAGAGTGTACTAGTTGTTTGTGCTACAAACTGCATGGATTATGAAGGAGCAGGTTATTAGAAAGAATTTTTTCATATTTTCAGCATCATAAATGGATATTGGTAGAGTAATGGGTCATTTACCTAAAAGAAAAATATTTTTTTACGAATAATATAGCTACTATATCCAATGTCCCACGTTAGAATGATGCTTTCTATGTTAATTTTTTCATTCGAAAACACTACATAAATTTTGCAAAAAAAAAAAAAAAAAACAAACCCCACAAACCTTACTCTTATTGGGAATTAATATTTACTTTTGTGAAATTGCAAAAAAGAATACACATTTTTTATTATCGGTAAATATTAGTTGCTAGTTCAGTTAAACACCCTTACTTCCCCTTCTCCAAGCCTCCTTATGTGATATCACCCCTCCTAATTCGTTTCCAATGGGAATCGAACATGGGTCTCTCACTTAAGTGAAGAGCTCAGTGGCCATGTGAGCTAACATTTAAGTATGGCAACAAAACGCATCCAAATGTTGAGAGAAGAATCCAGTTTTAGTCACAAATATGGCCCCAAAATAGAAGAAGATATTTATGAAGAATAGTAATTTGTTTAATTTCCGGTGCATTTATTGAGTGGGAAGAAAAAAACAAGTGGAAGACTTGAGACCTGTTGCCAGCGGCACTCACTCACCCATTAAAGCCACTTGTTGTCCTCCACACCCAGTTTCAACCTCAACAGGAAACGTCCCGCACAAAAGAAGGAAAAAAAATGCTGGAATTTGAAGACAAGTTATTAACAAATTTGTCAATGAAGGCGATTTCAAGTCATGGAATAACAATACTTATATAGCAAAAACTAAACTATGGTCAGAAACCGCCCTCGTCTTTCATAAGTCAATAACAGCTAAAAAAAATTAATTTAAATAGTTTTTAGGGCTTTTTACTTTGTCTTTCATAAGTTTATTTAGAAGATTTAATACGTGGGGTGGGAATGAGAAATATGGTTTATGTATTTTTTTAGTTTATTAGGGGATATTTTAAATTTTTACAGTAGGAAATTAAGGTTTTAAGGGTGATGATGGGTGTACAGAGTAAAGAAAACGACATGGATTATTTATACAACTTTGCCATAAATATTTATGCACGCGAGAAAGAAAATGAGAGTGGAGTATTTAAGACAGCTGTGTCAACTAATTTTACTAAAGTCATCACAAATGGATATTTTGCCCATGGCATATCATTATCAGGCTCTGTATATCATACTTTTCAGAAGACAAACTAGTTGCTTATTAATTGAGATGGACATAAAATTAATTACTAATATTATGTTCTACAAGTACAGTAATTAGTAGAGTCAAGAGTGAAGACAATGTCCAAATATTATTGTCATGTCCAGAAATGGGGACAACTTGGTTACCGTAGGAAGAGACAATAATACCCTTGTATGTATAGGCCCAGGATTTCCTCCTTTATTGTGGTATAGTTTTCTCCCTTCTCCTAAACGCCGTGACATTCTTAATATGACAGTTGCTGGCCATTTTCTAAACGTTCCAAAGTATAAGGTTCATTGCAGGGGAGAATTGAGAAGACCAATATGATTATATAGAGTATTAACAAAGGTTACAACTCATGGAATGGTACTACCTCTTCCTCTTCCCTCCTATCTTACACTAGTTGAGTCGAGTCGAGTTGAACTGTATGTTACAAATCAAAATTGTGAAATTACACCTCATCTGCACTTGCTTCGTTTCAAAGGATACCTCCTCGTCTGTAACCTTCAAATTATATATCCCACACCTACGCCACTCTGTTTCATCGAAACATTCTGAACCAGTCGGGAACTACCAACCGATCTCCAGAGTGACACACCACTCTGCTGCCCCACACCTGTCAGAATTTGACACTACAAGTAAGACGCAAGGATATGCGTGCTAAAGGGTGTGGGTAGGAAACACAAGGAAGAAAACATACCAGCACGTTGTATCAACAGCCGAATGCAGTGGAAATCAACAAAACTGATTTTTTTCTCAAGTGCACTCGAGAAGGCAGCAATTGTCAGTAAGGAATCACGTAAGGCAGAGCATAAACATCAGTTGATTCAATATGTACAGCTTCAGACCATACATGAGGTTCATCCTTGACCCCAGGAAATTCTAAGTGGGCCCGTTTCAGAGGGCCCTTCGTGCTAAACAACCACTCCTCATCGTCATCTCCTAGCCAGTCCTCTACTTTTGGAACTGTTAATACCTGTTGCAGATACTTGGAATCTGGATGCGGAGGTTTCCTCGGTGCTTCTTCAGCAACAGGATCCTTCATTTTAGGCACTTTGTGTGCATCGTTCACACGACTAATATCAGGAAGTGTTGTCCTTGAAGCAACTATTTGATCGCTAACTATATTTGTGCTGGGAAAATTAGGTTTTGATGAAGAGGGTTTCTGTGCTTCATTTACACCATTAATCAGCCGGTCCAGGTGATCCGACCTAGCATTGTTTGCAATGGGATGCTTACCAGAAAAGGATTTACTGGGAATGTGCAAAGCTTCAAGTTTCTTGCCATTATCTGTCGACTGATGGAGAGAAATACCTTGAATTTTATTAGGCCTGATTTCACTCTCTGTAAATCAAGCAACAGTAATTAGTCTACACACATGTAAATTTAGCTTTTACATAAATATAAAAACACATGCCATACTCCAATAGGAAATTGATCCATGTTTCAGAAACCAAAGAAAGTATTTTAAAGAAAAATTACATCAGAGAAAGAGAGGGCATAAACTTCGTGTAGAGTAGCTAACATGTAGTGCATTTTTGGTATCTTTTTCGAATAAAGTATCGAAGAGAACTCACCGTGAAGAAAACCATTATTATCCATATTTTTCCGTTTCCTGACATTTTCTTCGGTAGGAGCAGAACTGTCATCCTTCAACAATTTGGTGCTCATATTACTAATAGCAACAACACGATCATTTTCCAAAACATTTGCAGATTTCTCATGCTCACTTTTCTTACTTTCAATTGTTAAATTTGCCCTCTCCACCCTCTTCTCCTCCCTTTTCTTCTCCTTTTTCTTGTCTTTATCCTTTTCTTGACTTTTCTTATCTCTTTCTTTCTGCTTCCTCTGCCGCTCATCATCACCTGTTTCCTTATATTTTTCTTTATTATCCAACCTTCTGTCATTTTGTTCTTCCACTGGTATTGGAGGACCTTCATTTTTACTTTTTCCCATTCTGGCAAGGTTCTCAGCCATTGCCTTTCCAGTAAACTCACCATCGAGTCTTTGTGGCTCCATCTTCTTGATATGAACTCTCTTATCTCTATCATTACTTTTATCTTCTCCCAGAGGTCGTGAAGAATTCTTATGAGCAATTCCAGTTGCTGCTGCCTCTTGGTCCCTTTTCTCCATACTTGCAGGTCTCTCCGAAAACACGCTCCTTCCAACTTTACCATCATCTCTGATCCGCCTGTCCAGCTCCTGGACAAATTTTGCATCATTAATTGCCTGAGTGAAGATGCCCTGAGGTTTTCCTCCATTTTGACCCAGACACAAGGCAGAAAAATTCCCTTTCTCTGCAATACCGCTATCTTTATTGTGCCCTTTAGAATGGGATTTTTCTCCACTCCTTTCATCGAATTTCCCAGCAACTGTTGACTCCTCAGAAATGCTACTTTTATCCTTGTCTTTAACTCGATCCTCCTTATCCTTCTTCTTGTCCCTGTGTTTTTCTTTCTTGTCCTTGTGCTTTCGTTTTCGGTCTTTCTTGTCTCTCTGTTTTTCACTACTTCCATCTTTCTCTTTTTTTTCCTTGTCTTTCCTCTTTTCCTTATCCTTTTTGTGCTTTTTTTCTTTAAGCTTCACCTAGACATAAAATGCAATAAGCACAACATTTGTGTAATGGAAATAACAATTAGTAACTGAACAATTATGTTACATCAAACTTATGGCCGTAACATAATCACTTCTTTCCATGCACCAAACCCAAATAAAATTGGTGCTACAATCAAGAAAATTTCATAGGGCGAACGAGTCAACATGAAGTTCTAAAACTAAAATGCATAAAGAAGTGAATGAACACCTATGTATTAGAGGGAAAAACTATGCAAATACAATAACGAAGAACAAAAAAAAAAACGCAAATGAGAGTTATTACTCCCCTTTCACTTATTTGTAGCATGTGAAACTAATCCTAGGTTTGCAAACACGGTCAACCTGAACATCTCTAGAACTCCATGCCAATCAAAATAAAAACCTAATATCAATTTCGGTAATGAAATATTCTAGAATTGCAAATCTAAACCAAAATCAACCAGTAGAGACAGGAACATCAAATGATGATTCACTTAGTCATACACATTAATAAATATATACAACCATTGGACATCGCGTACAACTGGCTTTTTCAGAGAATAGGATACATTCATGCAGTCAATCATATAGCAAGTGCTGGCAGGGTTAAAAAAATATACGACAATCCAGAGTTACTTAAGTACTCCAACTTCTATTTAGCTATCATTTAACAGCAATAGATATTTATAATTTATGTTATTTTTTTCTTTCTGAGGGGGTTGGAACTTGGGGAATTGGGAACCAATCCTTAGACCTCACCAGTTCAAGGAGTGTGTGATACCACTGAGTTAGACGAATAGTGGTGTTACATATCAAATTGTCTAATTTAGGATGATTGGGTAGTAAAATTGAGGGGGAGTTTCAAATACTAACACGTTCTCAGGTTAATAGAGTCCCCTAAGTTAGTCCAATGATTACCAACTATTAGTGACAGCGTGATATACATCCATCAAAGAAACCATTTGTTCATATCAAGCACACTTATTGAATTACTAACTAATTTTCATCATACTCCTCATTGGAACAACACACGGGTCATATAACAAAAAACAGCATCGACGGGAGCATGTATTAGGTTTATAACTGCTGGTATGAAAACAGAGTTTGTACTTAATTTTTTATATTTGTCAAAACCTATGTGAATAGGTTAAGAGCAGAAAATAAAACGCTAATCCAACACAATTGCTTTAAAGATGGAAGCTTGAAATATAACTAATTTTAAGTGCATGCTAATCAAGATGCAACGATGCGCTAAGACTAGAAAGATAATTTTTAAAGGTGATATACAGATTACAAACTTAAGTTTTCCAAAACAGTATCATTTTCAATCCTTCTTTTTCAAGCTAGCAGTTATTCATATTATCAGCTCTAGATTATCAAACAATTCCATTACTCCAAATCTAGCTCATCAAGCCCTAGAAATGCATTAACATCCTGATAGCACATTGCACATTGCGGTGTTAAATCATTCACATGTTGCTTTTAAACAGAATTAAAAAAAAAAAAAAAAAAAAAAGTCTCAGGATCCTACTCCAAAACTCAGAATTAGTTATCCATTTTCATTGCTTTAAATAACAACTAAATGAACAACTTCTTTCATCAGCAATAATTGTCAACAAGATAACAGCACTCCAGTTCACAAGAGTTGGATATCACCAAAGCATGAAGCCAGCTCAACTATCAAGCAGTGTCAAACTTAACATCACAAGCACGTGCCAAAGAATTTTAAAGAGGAATCAGACTTATGAGGCATTAATCACTGATCACACAGAAAGTAAACATTTTACAGAACAACAAATGGTCTATCCCTGTTGTGTATTATATAATGGTTGATTGCAGAAAACTGAAGTTCTTTAACAGGAAATAAGCAAACAGAGAACTACACAAAAAGAGAGAAAAAAAAAAAAGCACAAAGCATAACAATGTAGCAAAAGAAAAACAGAAAATAGGCCAAAAAGAGCACAACTAGGATCAGAGCAGCAGTTTAAGCCTATACTAGCAAAATCTGCCAGGGCAAAATCAGAAGGAAACGGCATAGAACTAAAAAAAAAACTTTCACAGAGAGAGATTATCAGATCAGACCATCAAACTGATTGAGTCCATTCAGAAATCATGACAAATCCAATTTAGGGACCATCCTTAAAATATCAGAATGCAATACAATAACAATCTGGGATAAGGGTAAATGTCTATGTGATCTGGTTTAAATTAGATTAACAAAAACAGACCCTAAGGAACACACGTGTAACTTCCTAACATATCAGGAGGACTAAGGAACCTCAATCAATTTGTGATGAGAATATCAGCAGAAGAGGATAAATAAACAGACCTCTTTCAATAAAGCCAAGTCTTCTAGTTTATGCTCTCTTTCATACCCTGGTGGAGGAAACGGAAAGCAGCGAGACATTGCACGCTTTCCCACCACACTTCAAACAGTTATTATCAACAAAAAAATATTCTTGGATTACTTCCCCTGGATAGCTGTGTTCCAATGCGGGAACGGGCCACCAATTATACTTCTGTCCATGCAACATGACCCCACATTGATTTCCTGCTACACTATGCCTCCATGTAGCTTCCCCTTCCACCTGATCCAGATACCCTATCGATGGTACTACTAGCTCAGCACGTACTCCAAATTTATATTCCTATGTAACAGTTGGCCAACCAACTTCAAGGCACAATAACACACGCACAATATAAATCTGCAGAAACAAAGATGGCGCAAAGGGTTCCTTGGGAAGAAATCAGTAGTCTGACTATGTATAAACTTATGGCAGTTCACTAAGCAAAAGACCCTGATGAGTGATGATATCACCCCACTAACTCAGCTCTGTCGACGAATTTAAACCTTCAAAAAATGACTTCTCATTTCAATAAGAGATAACAAAGATAGATGGCGTTGCCTGTGTCTAACCATGCGAACAATCCTCCTCCATAACCTTTCCGACACAACGATCCAGTCACTTACTGAGCTTACAGTGAGAGCTAATTGATTATATCTTTATGATCAAATCTAATTCCAACCAACCCACAAACTCTAGAATGAAGTTCTTCCCGGGAAGTGCCTGAGGACACTCGGAATGTCCAATTGATTCCCCAACTTCCGAATTTGTTGAGCCAAACCTTAATCCCGAAAATAATTAGTCATCCGGCGATCCGCTCAGAAACGGAAACCCTAAATAAAATCCCCTTTCAGTAAATCAATCTCCTAGCACCAAAACCCTATATGTTAAACATGGAAAAGGTGAGTTTCGATTCCTCTAATCAAAGGAAACTTTTCAGTTCCGTTGAACGGAAAGCCGAAAATTGAGCACTTTCCAGCTAAAGAGAAAGAAAATGGAAGTGCTTTCCAATGAAGAATGGAATCGAGAAACTACAAGAAACAGAATCCCTCAATTTCCGAAACCAAATCAAGAAGTTCCGAAATAGAGTTCAATAAAAACGACCGAGTTCACGCTAAATCGCCACAGTTAACTGTAGTTTAATTTAATTTCACCTTTACCCGCTACAAAATGAAGAACATTTGCAGAAGGGGAGAAGATCCCAGCTTTCCTTATATTTTGATTCAACGATTCTCAAAATTACACTCAAGTGGGACTCCAGATAAATAGATTTACAAAAATGGAGTATGTAGAGGTTTAGGCTGGCAAGTGTGGGTGAAAATGAGAAGGAAAACATTGAGCATGATGCGTTTATCGGTATATACTTAGAAATTAGAGAGAGAAAGAGGGAGAAAGAGAAAGAGGCATCTATATATACACCATGTGCTTGCGCGCGTCTCCATGGGACGAGGCTCGCTGACCAGCTCCTCTCTTTCTTTTTTTTCTTTTTTTTTTTAAGGAAAAAATTAAGCCAATTATAAATAGGTTGAAAATATACTCACAGGACAAATCCTACCGTGAGACGTGATTCCATTCTTAATAAAAAGGTCGCGATTCTAAGATATAATTTAGGGAGACTAACGGTTAGATACAATGCATATCTTATTATTACTATTAAATACGTGAGCTTAAAATTAATACTAATAGGTATAAAATTATATTGGACAGATCCAATTTTACATTTAATATTAATAGGTACAAAATTATATTGGATAAATCCAATTTTACCCTTTTAAGTGTATTCTGTACATAATTTCTACCGTTAAAATTGCAACAGATTTCGTATTTATTGCCCGTTATTTTAATTTCTCCTATTGATAATGATGGATACATAAGACTATAAATATGTTGCACAATTTAGTTAAATTTTTGCACAACACGTGAATAAGGCTGCACAACTTGACTAGATCTTATTTTGTAAATCATATTTAATCTTATTTTGTAAATCATATTTCTTGTAGACATACGTAGTTATTAAGAGTATAATTATCAAAAATAAATAATTTTGATGGACATAAAATTATGTCTAAATATTACTCCATCCAGCCACTTACAAGGTATCAATTTTACTATTTTGGGCGTCCACTTCAAAGGTATCTATTTCCCTTTTTTGGTAAAAAAGTACACCTTGTGGTCCACCACTTCCCTCTAATACAACTACCAACTTTACATATAATAATAATAATACTCCTTAATCCACACGCAAAAAGCAAACGAGTACCTTGTAAGTGGCAGGAGGGAGTATTTGCTATGAGTCATGCTATGTTTCCGTACATTAGATTGTAATGATTTATACTGTACAATCGATTACATAGCTGCACAACCCCTTAAAATGTCTACACAATCTATTATATTGTTGCACAATGTGAACAATCGTCAGCATCCTTCCACGCCCTCTTATAATCATCCTTACCTCTGCCGAAACTGAAGGAGCAACGGAAGAACTTTCCGATCCTATACTACAGTGGGCGTATTCGTGCATGATCAAATTACCCTCAATTAGTGCTTGTTTTTCTACTGGATGGTTGAAGGTGAACGTTCTCGTTATATCGATGATGATTTCACCGATGGCGGAGTCTCTAACGTCGATGTTAACAGATTGGTCTTCTAGTGCTGCATCACCAGCGACTCCAAAACGACTTCCACCATGGAAGATCAGATTTTTGTTCGACTTCGAAACGACTTCCATCGTGGAAGATCGGATTTTTGTGTTTTCTGCAAGAGTAAGATTTATAAAAGAATTGGATCACATATCTGGAAATCTTTTAAAATAAATAGATAAATAATGAGATTTTATTTTAATTTGATATTAAATTAATATTATAATAGACATATCAATATATCTTTTTTGTATCTATTAGTAATAGTTTAGTTTAAACGTATTTAATAGTAATAATCTTAACAAATATGTACTGTAGAGTAATAGTTTAGTTTGAGCGTATTATATGCATGTCTTAATTACTCCAAAATGTACTTTAACTATGATCAACTCGTCTCTCATATATTTGTATGGAGAGTAACCCCTAATGGCAGTTGAAGTAATTTTTATCATAAGTCGATAGAAGAGTTGCTCTATATTAATAGGGAGAGTTTATTGCTTGGAACTGTGTTATTTTGTGTGGTTCATATTAATAGACATTTGATAAATTCGATACCAAAGTACATTTAATTAATTAATTACTTTTGAAAATTTTGTACCACGGTGTTATGTTTGAGATGAGATATTTATACATATATCTTTGGTATACGTCCTTACCATATCGAAAAATATCAATTTTACCGAAATTTTAGGTATGTCGAAGTTTTTGGTAAGGTATGATACCGTATTGAAAATTTTGGTACGATAAAGATATATAAATGATCAATACCGTAAAATATTCAATTTTTTAGTAATATAATACGATATTACCGTACTACATGATAAATACAATTATAATTATTATTTATATATCATAATTTTTAATTAAATTATATATATACACTATTTAATTAAAAGATTAAATATAAAATCCTACTTTATATTTCTTCATAATTATAAATGGGTCATAAAGTTGATTGACTTTCATGATATCTTATACTCCCTTCGTCCCGGACTTATGTTCACCGGCACTGTAGATATGGAGTTTAAGAAAAGTTACTTTTTGATCAACTTTATTGACTTTTCAGGGGTATTGTGGTATTTTTAGGTAATAAATAAATTATAAAGTATGTTATGTGTATTAGGTGAGAGTGATATTTTTGAAATTAAGACAACTTTTGAGGTTGTTGATTGATGTGAAGTTTCCTTTTTTGGGTGGTGAACTTAAGTTTGTGACAGATGAAAATGAAAAGTGTAAACATAAGAATGGGACGGAGGGAGTACTTCTTTTTTAATTACGTAGTTCTATCATATATGAAATTTAAAAGTGTTGATTTTAATATAAGTTCCATATGATTTTTGTGTAGATCTCTTAGGTACTATTTATTTAATGACAAACACTTGTGTAAATCGGGTTTAGATATATTAATTATGTAAACTCGATTACTGTTAACTACATAAAAAATTATTTTTTAGCACATAAATTGTTACTCTTCTAAATTAAAAAATTACTCTTCAAATTCTTATAAATCCTAATTTATCGATTACTTTTTAGTACATGAAAAATTACTTTTTAGAGATATGAATTATTACTCTTCTGTATAAAAATTATTACTCTTCAAAGAGTAATTTTTTATATACTAAAGAATAATATTAAAAGATATAAGGGTTACATGTAAACCCGGTTTTCATGAAACTTACTCTTATTTAATTTGGTCGTTTGTGGATTGTTGTATATTTTTCTTATTGTTAATTTGTTATCTATTAGAATTTGTTTTATAGCTATCTTTCACTTTTCTAGTACAGTTTTTTATTATATTTATTGAATTTTAGGTGTATAACGGAATAGCAAACTATTTAATAGGATGATATATTCCGATATGTTAGGTATAATATGGTATACCGAAATATCGGTAAAGCAGAAGATATATTATTTTCTTATACCGAAATATCGGTATATCGAACTACGGTATACTGAAATTTTAGGTAAAATAACAGTATAATTTTTTATATACCGAAAATTTCGATACGATTTTTTGTATTACTGAAAAAATCGTATTACTGAAAATCTTCGATATGCCGTACCGTGCACCTCTAGTTATAAAATTTACAAATCTTCTGTTTTTTTTTTTCCTTGACATTGAGTTTGTCGTGTTTACCAAAAATACTTCCTAATCTCATAGATTTAGTGATCGTTGACAAACTCTCTTTAATTTTTTCGTCAATTAATTTCCACTTAGAATTTGTGGTCACATAGATTACCAATTTACTACTTTAAAAAATATTCCTTACATTTGATTATTTTACTATTTATATAAATAACAAATTCCTCCAATAGAAAATAGAAATAACCAACACCATGAAAGAACATTACCATTATAAACACAGCAAATAAGTAATAACAATGATTATAAATCAAGGAATTGAACTACCTATTCCTCTCTTCTTCCTGACATTTCAAGTGAACGAGTTGCATGTTACAAATCAAAACTGTGGCAACATCAAACTCTACCTTCACTTACTCGCCTCGCCGGACGCCATGCCGCCTCCTCTCTATGCTACAAAATATGTAGAGGATGCTCAGCTTGGCTCAGCTTGGCTTATCCATCTACTCAATTTTGTCTAACTCGACTCCTAAAGTATTCTGAATCAGTCGAGTGGAGTTGCGTGACACCACGCCAATGCTTCACACCTATCAAATTAAACACTTTTGGGTGAAAGGCTGGAACAGCTATGCTGAAGGTGAGGGTAAGGAAACAGAGAGACGAAAGCATACCAACAGGTCATGTCAAGAGCCGGATGCTGTGGTAATAGACAAATCCGACACTCTTCTGAACTAATTTCCAGAAGGTAGCAATTAATGAACAAGAATCAGTAAGGAATCACATAAGGCAGAGCATAAACATCAGCTGAATCAATATGTACAGTTTCAGACCAAACACAAGGTGCCTCCTTGACAGGAGATTCTGGGTGGGGTCGTTTCGGAGGGACCTTCTTGCTAAACAACCACTCCAGATCATCATCTCCGGGCCAGTCATCTACTTTGGGAACGGTTAACACCTGAGGAAGATACTTGGAATCTGGATGTGGAGGTTTCCTCGGCACTTCTTCAGCAATAGGATCCTTCATTTTAGGCACTCTGAGTGCCTCATTCACATTACCAGAATCAGGACGAGTTGTCTTTAAATCAACAACCATTTGATCGTTGACTATATTTGTGACAAAAGAAATAGGTTTAGATGCAGAGGGTCTCTGTGCTTCGTTTACACCATTATTCAGCCGATCCAAGTGATGCGACCTAGCATTGTTCGCAATGGGATGGTTACCAGAAGAGGATTTACTGGGAAAGTGGAAAGCTTCAAGTTTATTGCCATTATCTGTTGACTGATGGATAGCAAAACCTTGAACTTTATTAGGCCTGATTTCACTCTCTGTAAATCAAGCAACACTTATTAGCCTAGACAGAGTTTAATTCAATTGAACATACATGTACAAACACATATACTTTCAACAGGTGGTTCATCAATGTTTCAGAAACCAGACAAATCATTCTAGAGGAAAATTACAGCTAAGAAAGAGAGGTTATTTTTTCTCCAAAGTAACAAACATGCACATTTTTCAGGTGGGGCCCTCCTAAATGAACTATAGAAGGAGAGAACTCACCATGAAGAAAACCATTGGTATCTGCATCTTTCCGTTTCCTGCCATTTTCTTCAGTAAGAGCAGCACTGTCATCCTTCAACAGTTTTGTGCTTTTATTTCTAGCAGCAACAATATGATCATTTGTGCAATTACTAGTAGATTTCTCATGTTCAATTTTTAACTTAGCCTTCTCCTCCCTTTTTTCCTTCCTTTTCTTCTCCTTCTTCTTTTCTTTATCCTTTTCTTTACTTTTCTTCTCTCTTTCTTTCTGCTTCATTCCCCGCTCATCATCACCTGTTTTATTAAAATTTTCCTTAATATCCAACCTTCTATCATTTTGTTCTTCCATTGGTTTTGGAGGACCTTCACTTTTACTATTGCCCATTTTAACAAGGTTCTCGACCATTGCCTTACTTGTAAACAGCCCACCGAGACCTTGAGGCTCCATTTTCTTAATATGAACTCTCTTATCTCTATCATTACTTTTGTCTTCTCCCAGTACCCGCGCAGAATTCCTGAGAGCAGTTCCAGGTGCTGCATCACTATTACTTTTGTCCACACTTGCAGCTCTCCCATGAAACAGGCTCCCCCCACCCTTCTCATCGTGTCTGATCCACCTGTCCAGCTCCGGGGCAAATTTTGCATCATTAATTGCCTGAGATATGATGCTCTGAGTTTTTCCTCCATTTTGACCCTGAAAAAAAGTAGAAGTCTTCCCTTTGTCTGCGACTGAGTTGTCTTTACCGTGCCCTTTAAGTTGGAGTTTTTCTTCACTTCTTTCCTCGAATTTCGCAGCGACTGTTGACTCCTCAGAAATGCTACTTTTATCCCTGTCTTTGACTCGATCCTCCTTATCGTTCTTCTTGTCCCTGTGTTTTTCCTTCTTGTCCTTATGCTTCCGTTTTCGGTCTTTCTTGTCTCTCTGTTTTTCATCGCTTCCATCTCTCTCTTTTTTCTCCTTGTCTTTCTTCCTTTCTTTATCCTTTTTGTGTTTTTTCTCTTTGAGCTTCACCTGGAAATTAAAAAACCATAAGCACACTATGCATGGAAATATTGCTACAATTAGGTTAGACTACTTGGACGAGAAATAAGCATAATATTCACTGCCATTCAAGTTGTTGGTTTATTTCAAAACATCAAGCTTATGCCTGTCCATAAAATCTAGAAACTTGAAATTCTGCACTAAATCAAGAAACTTTCATGACAGGGACAAAGATAACTTGAAATTCTAAGAATGAAATGCATATATAAATATTGAGTGCACCAACACTCACGTATTAGAGCAAAATTTACGCAATTGTAATAAAGAAAAATAAAGCAAACAATAATTTTTTTCGCCCTTTCAATTGGTTTTTATCAAATGAAACTAATCCTAGTTTACCACACATAATCAACCTGAACTTCTCTAGAACAACACGCCAAACAAAATAAATACCTGGCATCATATAAGCTAATGATATGTTATGACTGTGGATATCTCTACAATTGCAAAATCAAACCAATGGCAGAGACAGAAAATTAGATAATTCACCTCAGTCATACAAATTAATCAACAAATAAAAAAGCCCACATATATGATGGCAGATTATATTTTAATTTTAAAATCCTTTGTGCATTAATTGGAAAAAAAAAAACATCTCTTTCTTATTCCTTTAATGAGAAGTAGCCAAAAGAATAAATTACTAGGATGGAATAGAAACCAGACACACAAGGGAACATGTAAATAAGCTTAAACATCCAGGATGAATGTCATGCAAGAGCACAAGATAAGTTATTGAATGCCTAACCAACTTTAATTACATCTAATTGGAACAACACGTACTAGGTCATAATAATATAAAATAGTACCAAAGGGAACACGAGCTAGTTTCTAAATGTTGATAAGAATCATAGGGTCTGTACTCAATTCCTGATAATTAATTAAACACCAATATATACAAGTAAGAGCAGAAATTAACAGGCTAATTCTCACAGTTGCTTCAAAGATGAAAGCTTGAATTCAAAAGTAGCATTAAGTGCATAGGACAAGAGAAAATAATTCCTCAAGTGATGGACCAATTTTCAAAAAGCAAATTGCAAAAATGCAAGAAAAAACTATACACATAAAAATAGCCACATCCAATAGCATATTAGTGTTGCTCTGTATACATCAAGCGTACATCAAACTTCTTTCTTTCAGTTAATCAATATTGACAACAAAATCAAATCGAGTTGCTATATCAAACTTCAATTTTATTAATGTGTATCAAGTTTCATTAAATTGACAGTTTTTAACTTATATCACCAGTCACCAACTTTGCAAATCCGGTTTACATATTTTTACTTGCACATCATGATTGCATATACTATATAGAAATAAAATAAGTTAAAGGGCTTTCTTTAACTGTATCTTTTTTCCCCAGATAGATTTCTCAAACTTCTTATCCAAATCTAGACTTCGGCAGTTGCTACAAGCTAACAGTGAATTTATATATTGAACTCTAGATTATAAAACAATTTCATAACTCCAAATCCAAGCTCGCCAAATACAAAGAAATAAATTTAAATCCAGATGGCACATAGCACATCTCGGTGAAAATCATTCTTATGTCCCTATCAAATAGAAAAACAATCAGACTCAGGATCCTACTCCCAAATTTAGCACAAGTAATTCCTTTCCATTACTTCAAAATCTAAAAGAACAACTTCTTCAATAGCTATATGTTGTCAACAAGACAATAGCACTGCTCTCCATAAGAGTTGGATATCAACATTAAGCTAGAACAAAAGTCAGCAGTGTTAAACCTAGCATTACAATAGCAGGGCCCAGGGGGCTGTAAAAATATTAATAATCTATCCGACTTCTGAGGTATTCATCACTCATCACAGATGAAAAAAAAAAAAAACACACACACACACACATTTTAATTCATAGAGCTTACAAAAGGTCTACCCAGGTTTGTGTCCAACATAATATTGATCAGTGATTGAAGATAACAAATTTCAGCAGAAATGTACCACGAGAGAACTATATAGTATAGCCCAAAATGACAGCAACTCTGCAGTTTAAGCCTATTATAGCAAAATATGTTGAAGCAAGATCAGAAGAAAACTGAAAAGGAACATCCATTCCATAAACATCGCTTTGACAGATAGGATGATCAGACCATTAAACTGATTGAGTTCATTCAGAAATCATGAAAAAGCCAATTTAGTGATCATCCTTAAATATCAGAATGTGAGTCTATAATAAAAGAGTATAATGGTAATTTAGAAGGAATTTGGTTATCAATGAGGTCAACAAAAACAGAACCTCCTAAACATGTATTCGTAACTTCCAAACATATCTGGAGGACTAATAGACCTCAATCAATGTGTGATGATAATAGATCAGCAGAAGAGAAAAATGACCAACCTCTTTCAATAAAGCCAAGTCTTCTAGTTTATGCTCTCTTTCATATCCTGGTGGAGGAAACGGAAAGCAGCGAGACATTGCACGCTTTCCCACCACAAACAAAATATTTATGGTCAAGAAAATAATATTCTTGGATTACTTCCCCTGGATAACTGTGTTCCAATATGGGAATGGGCCACCAATTATCTTTCTGTCCATGCACCATGACCACCCCACATTGATTTCCTGCTTCACTATTCCCACATGTAGCTTTCCCTTACCCCTGATCCAGATACCATCAACAGTTTCACTAGCACAGGAAGTCCACCAATATATACCTGAATCTTGGCCAACCCAACTTCAACGCAAACACACACTATAAAACTCGCAAAATTACAGAAGTTGAAAATAAACAAACAATCTATACACTCCTACACTATCAAAGAGATTGATTGGGAAAAAATGGGTACTCTGCCTATGGATAAACTTATAGCAGTAAGCAAAAGCCCCTGAAGATAATCACCCCCTCCAACTCAGCCTTATCGATAAATCTATCCTTCAAATGCAACTACTCATTTCATTAGGGAAAAAAAAGAGAGAGAGATTTATGGCATTTCCGTCGTCTTTCAAATTCTATCTGTGCGAACAATCCTCTTCCATTACCTTTTTGACACAACGATCCAGTCACTCACTGAGCTTGCTGCGATAGTTGGTTGATGATATCCTTACGATCAAATCTAACTCTAACCAATTCAAAAACTCCTGTCTGAAGTTCTTGGTGGATAGTGCCTAAAGATTCTCGGAATGCCAATTGATTCCCCAACTTCTCAAATTTGCCGATCGAACCCTAATTCCAACAAGAAACCGTCGCTTCGGCGATCAGACCAGTATCGGAAACCCTAAATAAAATCCCTAATCAGAAAATCAATCTCCAAGCACCAAAAACCCTATATTTTAACGATGTGAAAAGTGGGTTTCGTTTCCCTCGATCAAAGAGAAAATCTTCAGTTTCGTCGAACGGAAGGCCGAAAATTCAGCACGTTTGAGCTAAAGAGAAGAAAATGGAAGTGCTTTGTAATGAAGAACGAATCGAGAAACTACAAAAACCTCCAAAGCAACAGAATCCCCCAATTTCCTAAACCAAATCAAGCAGTTCCGAGATTCAGTTCTATAAATACAACCGAGTTCACGCCAAATTACCACAGTTAACTCAAGTATAATTTAATTTCACCTTCACCCGCTACAAAATGATGAACATTTGCAGAAAGGGACAAGATCTCAGCTTTCCTTATATGTTAATTCAAGGATTCTCAAAATCTCAAAGGAACACGAGCTTAAATCCGTCTCCAGATGCAGAAAAACGGTGATTGTAGAGGTTTAGGGTGGCTAGTGTTTAGCGTGGGTGAAAATGAGAAGAAAAGCATTGAGCATGATGTATTTATTGGTATATAGTTGTATAGAGAGAGAGAGAGAGAGAGGGTGGAGGAGAGAGAAGATCATGTGTATTTCACCGGCATGTACTTGAGTGCGCCTCCATGGGACAAGCCTCACTGCACCAGAAAGTCATGTCCGCCTAGCCACCTTGCCCTTTACATGCCATCGTGTCAATTTACCATTTTAAACAAAATAAGGAGTAAAACCTAATCCCTCCGTATCGAGAAGTTGACACACTTTTTTTTTTGTTTATCCCATTAAAATTGACACATTTTCTTTTTAATACATAGGACCCACACTAAACAATTAATTTATTCCCATGGAGCTCACATACCATCTCTAATACAACTACCCACTACATATTAAATATTATTTCTCTTACCTCACTTTACTTCACTTTACATTAAATTATTATACTCTTTAATCTCCGTGCCCAAAAAAAATGTGTTAACTTTTCCGGGACGGAGGGAGTAAAAAAATTCATAATTTTATTAAATTAAATTAAATAATAAATTATTTTATAGAATACTACTCTGTCTCACCAAAAGGTTTCTATTTTACTATATTGAGCGTCTCTTTCAAATGCCTCAATTTCCCACTTTTAGTAAAAAGACATCACATGTGGCTCACCATTCACTACTAATACAATTACTAACTACATATAAAATAATAATACTCCTTAATTTACGAACAAAAAATAAATTGCCACCTTTGGACGGGACGGAGGGAGTAGTTTTTATAGAGTTTTTTTTTCTTATTTCGTCTTTTTCTTTCATGATTTACTCCATCTCATGGAAAGGTTCCCGTTTTACTATATTAGATGTCACATTCAAAAAAGTTCATATTTTCCCCATTTAGTAAAACGGCTCATATAGCCTACCATTTACGGAATAAAATAATAATACTCCTTAATTTGCATGAAAAAAATAAATGAAGATATAATATCGGAATGAAGGGAGTATATTTTTTTTTAGATTGAATTGATTTTAAGTATATAATTATATAAGTAATTGGTTGATAGGATAGTCCCTCAAACTAAGTGGGTTGATTTCCCAATGAATTATGAGAAAATCTTCTGTAAACTCGTTTTATAAGCATAATAATGTTTTTTTAATTACTTTTCAATATATATAAAATTATTTTTTTAAGAAATGAATTATTATTTCATTAAATAAAAAATATTGTTTCTCAAATTCTGTCCATTAAATATATAAAAAATTACAATATAACAACATTTAAAAATTAATATTTTAAGTAATATATTAATGATTTTTTTTACTATCCCATAGTTATATTTTTATATAATCATACTATAACACTTTTAAAACATATTTTAATGTATTATTTATCATATTTTTACTAAATTATTATTTTAATTACTCAATAACATATTTTATGTATATAATGATAATATATTAATAATGAGTATATTTGTACAACACATTTCATATAGACACGGACTCACATCAACTTAATTAATTTTTTCTTACTATATTTGTAACATATTCTAAATAATTTCACTTAACCCTTGCCCTTGAGAGTGAGACTACGTGTCAAAAAATAATTTATTATTAATTTTATAAAATTTATCATAAGATAGAAAAAAAAATGAAAAATTACTCTATTCGCTTATTGTCAATTTTCCAACAAAATATACTGCACAGCGTACAACAGGCGCATTGATTGTGCGAACCGCAGGATAAGTAACTGCAGATGAAAAGGTCGTGAGAGGCCCGTAGTAAGCTTTATATATGATCGGTTAAACATCACCGCATCATCAGTAAAACCCCAAACATCATAAACCCTAGCCGCTTCTTTCTGAAGCTCGTTTCTTTATTAGGTATTTTGTTCTTAATTTATCTGATTAATTTTATTTGTTGTGAATATTTATTGGGTTTCATTCTGTTCTGAATGTTTCTGCATGTTATGTATCGAACCTTTTTTTGGAAGACCACTCGACTGGTGGATTAAGGAATGAAATGGAATGAAATTGCTTTACTCGTTTTTCTATTCATGCGTTTCTGTTATAATATTCCACTTTCAATGTCTATGTTGGATCTTTCACTCTACTGTTTCTTGTGTGTGGATTCTGCCCCTTTTTTTTTTTTTTTTTGTGTGTGTGTGTGTGTGAGGGAGAGAGATTTTTTCGAACTATACTATATGGTAGAGTAAGAATATGCTGTAAAGTCCAATTTGCTATACAAGAACAGATTTTTCCCTTTGTGTGTGAAAATGTGAGAAACAAAGTATGTTTCACGTGTTGTTCAAACCTTTGACTTGAGATGTTTTTATCTTGAGACTAATTGAAACCCTGTTGTTAATTTGTGTTGATGCGTATAAGCGTTAGATTTTTAGCATTATAAGTGGTTTCATTCAAGAGTTTGTAAAATATTTGTATGTAGTATTACTTTTTGTATTTGCTTGTCCAATTGTTTATCTGGAGTGAAAGACACTCTCTCAGAAGTCTTACGATTGGCTGGGATATTGTTTTCATATCAAGTTTTGTGTACCTTGTGTGGTTTGAAAAATAAGAAAAGAGTAGGGCTGCGGTGTAATAGTGCTTTCTATACGTATAGAACTAAATGGAAGTGATGAAATTTGTCCCATGTATTACCATTTCTGATACTTGATATCCCACGTTGTGATATGTTTCATATTCTTAGTTATTGCCTGTTTTATTGGATTTCAATCTGCTCTCAACTGCAATATTCAAGTCTCAGTCAATGTTAATTCTGATGTTCATTAATTTCTCATTCAGCTTCTAAGTTATGGCTTTGTACAACAAAGTTGGAACTATGTTGAGGCACAGCATTTCTGCTCGGTCTGCATTGAGTGGGCAAACTTCAACTTTTAATGCTATCCGCTGCATGTCCACGAAACTTTTTATTGGAGGTTTTCCCTTTGAAATGTCATTTTCTTGCAATGTAAAGACACATTCTCTGTGTCTCTTTGTTCTTGTGATCTGATATACCTGTTGATGACCCTTTTTCTTTTATAGGACTCTCTTATGGAACAGATGACCAGTCTTTGAAAGATGCCTTTTCCAACTTTGGTGATGTTGAGTTTGGTATGTTATATGGAGTAGAATTAGTTTATATTTACCTTCCATTCAGTCAAAATAAGGATGTTGAATCTTCCACTCGATCCACTCTCAGTGCATATCTATTCTTGCCACCACGGTCTGCATGCACGGTCATTCATTTGTGCAAATCATACATGCTCGTGTGTGTGTGCTTGCTTAATGTATAATGTAAACACCTGGTGGAGTGTATTGGACATAGGATTAAATCCAAACGTAGATTTGTGTTGTTTTTTAGTGTTGCTTTCTCTCCTTTTTCCTGAATTTTGTGGTTTCTTCTTATTATCTCAGTTTCCATCGTTAAAGTATTTGAATGAACAATTTAGATGTTAGCATTGTTCTTCACATTCAGTTGTGCTTCTCATGAGATAGCAATTAACATCCCATGATCTTGAAATTTGTAGCTAATATTTTTTAAATCATAGTAAAGAATCACCATATCAATCTTTGCTTGGACATAGGGCTAATCAGTGCTGAAATGATTGCACTATAGGGTACATGTCGATTGCTGCATGAAGAGCTTGCTTGATGCTTCCACTATAATAATCTTTTTATGTTAATTGCAGCAAGGGTTATCGTCGACAGGGACTCAGGAAGATCAAAAGGATTTGGGTTTGTGAATTTCCAGACTGCAGAAAGCGCCAGTTCGGCGCTCTCAGCCATGGATGGACAGGTGAGCCTTACTAGGGAATTTCATCATGGTTGCACTGTTCATATGTCCATATCATTCTCACTTCTCTCATCTGCATATTCTGTACGTAGGAATTGAATGGAAGGAGCATCCGAGTGAGTTATGCCCAAGAGAGACCTCCTCGTTCCAGCTTTGACAATGGTGGGGGTTTTGGAGGTGGGTATGAAAACAGAGGAGGAGCAAATGATAGGTATTAGAAGGAATAAAGTTGTTCAACTCTGGTTATAAAAACTTGACTGCCTTTCCCCTAAAGGCCACACTTACATGATTGTGTGCGCGATTTTGTAAACGGTGGATAAGATGTTGGTTGTAACCCAACAATATATGTAGAATCCATCTTATTGAATGCTGTGCTATACTTTTGGTGGTTTTAGTTTTCTTCAATAAGTCGTCATTTTCATTGTTAACCTCTTTTTTGACATTTTAATTTTAGGCACTAATTTTAGGGCTTCTTCATTTTTTCTTTACTTTTTGTCTCAAAAAGAAGTTTATAGTACCATCATAAAAAGGTTGATGGGGGTGCCAATATTAAAATTATGGGTGATTCTAGGTGTAATAGAGTAGTAGTTGGTAGTTATATTTTTTTTTTTTAATAATTTTATTTAAATTAATGATGGAAATTAATTTAAAACTTAATCTAATGGTTGAAATTGTCACTGTCGCATGTGCACCATAATTAGTTGGACTTGAAATTGTTTTCTGCTATGCAATTGAACACTTAAATCTCAGAATATATGACAAATTTGTTGCATCATGTTATAATGCACTACAGAGGAGGCTTAAAACTTTCACCCAACTCAAACAACTTACCTTAACAGAATCAAACTCGAGAAAACAAAAACAGACATTTCTTATTCCCGATTACTACATATATCTAAATGAAACAGTTACTTGTATAAATTAATTAATAAGAAAACCTTGAAACTTGAAAATAGAGTGGTAGTTTTCCTAACACAAATAGATAAGATGCAATTGTTAATTTAGTCCTTGTACTTCATCTGAGACTTTTGGAAGCCTGGCATGTCGAACGAGGACGAAAACTTCTCAACATCAGCCTTTAGCTCTTCAATCTCTTTGTTGTCCACCAGACCCTTGTTGAAGTCCTTGAGTAGTTTTCCGTGCTCTTTCTGGATCTTCAAGGTGATGGAAACGGCACGATGGAGAAACTCAGCAATCTGCTCAAAGTCTTTCTCGACCAACCCCCTAGATGTCATGGCCGGGGTACCTGCATTAGGAATGACAGAGCCGGTTGTGAGACATGAGCCAACCAACATATTCAGGAATAATGTTTTGAAATCAAATGCATAAGCAGTCGACTTGGTTTTCCATCAAGTAACATAGAGTCACTGCCTGTCTGGCCTTGGTTCATCCAAGAACAATATGCAAACTTTGATCCAACAGCATATTCGTTACAACATTTAGGAGTTCAATTTCAGTAATGCTTTGAAACATGCCACTATCAACCAATCTAAGGTCTAGAAGTGTAACAGCACATTACTTGCTTTGCCATCTTCCCATCACCAAGCACCTTGTTGCCTAACATAACTTGGAAGAGTTCTGCACACTAGTTATGTCATTTTGCAGAAAGATCTAGATTAGTTCTCCATCCTTTAAATTGCAAAAAAACCCTAATCTAAGTTTCTGTCCTTGTAGAATCTCAGTATAGCCAAAATTAGCATTTTTGCCCTCCCATGAAGAAATTATAAGTAATATACTAGTCAACTTATTTAATAACCACTCTATGTTATAAATACTCATATGGAGTATTTAGTAAGGATCAACTTTTAATCTTCACACAGATGAAGTGGTAATCTTTTAACAAATCTATTAACCAAGATTCGTCTGCAATCGTCACTTTCACACCTAACAGAGATTTAATCTTTAAAGGATCCTTCTAAAAAATTTTGACTATCATATAATGCAAACTTCAACAATTTATCTCCTTTCCAACTAGAACTGAAGAATATCGTAGTGATCCTTACCAATTCGGACTCCTCCAGGAGCCAAAGCACTGCTATCACCAAATACAGCATTCTTGTTAACAGTGATGTTGCATAGATCACACAGTTTCTCAACTTTATTTCCTGAGAAACCGAGCACATGTATTTATCAACGGAAATCAAAGGCTCAACAAGAACTTCTAGTTACTTCACAGTGTGTTTAAAAGGGAATCAAAACAAATACCAGTCAATCCAAGAGGGCGAAGATCCCACAGAACCAGATGATTTTCGGTTCCGTTGGTGACAATATTGTATCCTTTGCTCATCAGGTAGTTGCCAACAGCAACTGCATTGGCCTTGACCTGCTTAGCATACGCCTTGAATCCTGGGGACATGGCTTGTTTCAGGGCCACAGCAAGAGCACCAATCTGGTGATTATGAGGACCACCCTGAAGGGAAGGGAACACAGCAAAGTTTATTTTATCCTCAAAGTCGTAAACTGCACCCTCAGGCTGGCCCTTTTTGGTTGGCTTCGGACCCTTTCTGTAGAAGATCATTCCTGACCTTGGACCCCTTAGACTCTTGTGAGTCGTAGTTGTGACCAAATCACAGAACTCGAATGGATCTGCCGCTTCCTAGAAACCATTAAACACTAAAATATGAGCATTGGAGCACTAACGGAAATTATTTTTAAAAAATGGTATTTGCCTACAAAGTTAGAACTCCAAGAAACATGTAGCCCAAGCTGCCCAATACATGTCACAGACTTAAGATCCCCTGTTGTGGGCTTATCACAGCACCTGTTGTTTATGCAATAAATGACATTGTTCTTCCTAATAAAATACGAAAAATTTTTCGTTTATTTTGTTGCAAAACACTGTTCCTGTGGTTTCACACCTCAACTTAGTCAACTAACAGCTGATCACCCTGATATAAATCTTATATCCAAGTATGAACTGAATTCCCACACCATTCCTTTTCTCTCTCTATAAAATTCACCAAAATTTCCATTTCCCAATTCTAACACCATGAAAATAGATCCCCTCCACATTCAAAATTTTATCTATATGAAGTATAGATGCAACACACTCTCAGGTTGAATATGTTATATCACAGGGAGAATCAGGATCCAAAAGCTGAGCCCAACCACAAGATGTACTGATCCAATCAAACATTAAATCTATGTAATACTAAGCTCAAAACTCAAAAGCAAATAATAACCTCACAAATCAAATCCATCAAACAGAAAAGGAAAACACAGCAGCAGAAAAACTAATCATAATAAAACATTCCAAATACCTGAGCTGCAACAAGGCCGCTGATATGCGCCATATCACAGAGCAAAAGCGCCCCACACTTATCCGCAACCTCCTTGAATCTCTTGTAATCCCAATCCCTCGGATAAGCACTCCCTCCACAGATAATCAACTTTGGCCTAAAATCCAACGCCTTCTCCTCCAACTTGTCGTAATCAATGTAACCAGTCTTCGAATCAACCTTATACGGCAAGCTCTCAAAATAAATCGATGTAGCACTTATCTTCTTCCCACCGGAAGTATAGTACCCGTGCGTCAGATGCCCACCGGAAGGCAAATCAAGCCCCATGATCCGATCATGTGGGTTGAGAACCGCCGTATAAGCGGCGAAATTAGCAGGGGAACCACTGTATGGCTGGACATTGACACCCCATTTGGTGGGGTCGAGGTGGTAGGCCTGGAGAGCTCGCGATCGAGTGAGGTTCTCGATCTCGTCGATGAACTCGTTCCCGCCGTAGTAGCGGTTTCCGGGCATGCCCTCGGAGTATTTGTTGGTGAGTGGGCTACCGAGGGCTTCGATGACGGCGAAGGAGGTGAAGTTTTCGGAAGCAATTAGCTCGATTCCGTGGCATTGGCGGCGTTTCTCCTTCTCGATGAGATCGTGGATCTCTGGGTCGACGACGGAGAGAGGGGTGTTGCCCCATTCTGAAACGGGATCCATTTTTGGCGGGGCGGCGGTGGTGGTGGTGGTGGTGGTGGTTGAGGAGTGGTGGAGATGTGATGATGGGAGATGAGAAGTTGCAGTTTGGAATTGGTTTAAGTAGGAAATCTTGGTGGTAGGAAATTTACTATAATAGCCTTGTAGTGGGCGTTATGGTGGTTGGTGAATTGCATTTACTATAATGCCCTTGAGTGGGTTGTTACTTGTTACTTCGGTAGTTGGTGGATTTTATTAATAAATCATAGTAACTAGGTTAAGGGCTAAAACATCGAATAATTTAATATCGAATGAATTGATAAACATGTTATTATAAGTCTCAATAAAATCAAAATAAATATATATAGATAAAATATCATGTACACTTGGTTGTATAGATGCATCGAGAACATTTACACTTATAAACATACATTAATAATAAGAACTTATAATTTGTTAGCATTTTTTTTTCAAATTTCATGTTAATTTTAATTAAATATAAAAATAATAATAACATTCATAAAAAATACTCATACTCCCTCCGTCTTATCTTAATAGTTAGGTTCCTTTTTGACGTTAATAATTAAGGAATATAGTATTTTTATGTGTATTGAGATAAGAGAAATAATATTTTAATATATAGTATGTAATTGTATTAGTGTTGTAGGTGGGTTCAGAGAGATATTTTATTGATTTGTGTGAGTTCTAAATACTAAAAAGATAAATATAACCATTAAGATAGACGCTTAAATTGAAAATATATACTCCATTAGGATAGACGGAGCGATATATATTACTTCTCAAATAAAACTAAGGCAAAAGCTCCTGCGCCCCCAGGAACACGCCGTGCCCCATGGGAACATAATTTTCCCCCTCTATAGTCTATTTAAACATATGTATTGCTAGGGGGTTTAAATTACAAAGGGGCACGGTATCCCCGGCACGAGCCTCACTCTAAAACTACTACATATTTGAAAGAACTAAATTTAGATTTGGGTATAACTAAAAAAGAATTTGTATACCTAATACAATTGAAACGAGTGAGTGCAAGTGAATTTTGATAAACAAAATACTTTTTCATCGTGGCAGTATGTATTTACTATTTACTAATAAGTATTTTTGGTGAAAATAAAAAAATTAATTTATGGATTATGGTATTATTATTATTTCAAAAGTGCAAGTGGAAAAGTTGGTTTACCAACCACCTAGCTACACAGACTGCTTGTAAATTGTAAAAGCTCACGTTACACTAACATTGTGAATTTGTGATAAGAAGATTTTATATAATTTTCGAATTTTAAATGTCACAATTTTCCTTTTTTTATCGGTTTTACTACATTAAACCTTTTTTGCTTAAAAAAAAATACATCACCTCAATCTTCAATCTTAATAAATTTTCGAATTTTAAATGTCGCAATTTTCCTTTTTTATCGGTTTTACTACATTAAACCTTTTTTGCTTAAAAAAATACATCACCTCAATCTTCAATCTTAATAAAAAAAACTTGTGTGTCCACCCTTTAATATTAAGGCGCACGGTGTGCCTCCGGGCACAAGAAGACCAACTCTAATATTTATAGCGAAAGTGATAATGATGATAACACTTTTTATACATATGATAATATCACTTCATACTTTTTATACGTGTCATGTATGTGAGACGGTCTCGTACAAATCTTTACCCTTAGTTATAACTTTATTACTCGTACCTAACATACATAACATATTTTATAATATACTTATTATCTAAAAATACTGTATTATCCTCTAAACATATAAAAAATTATATCAATAAATAATTTTTTTTAAATTTAACTAAGCAAAATAAATTGAGAAGGAATGTATGGTGGGGTTTATAAGAGTTAAAAGTTTATTTTGTCCCATAACTATTTAAAACTTTAGATTTTGTTCCAAAAAAAATATTTGTATCGATTTTGTCCCATAACTATGAGTTTTCTTTCAATTTTGCCCAATTTTCGCCGGAACTCCCAAATTCATCAGTCACATGCAACGCACATGATCAATATCCGGCGAAAATTTTTGTCAATTCAATACACAATATATTTAATATTTTCAATTTTATCATGCCCTTTTATTTTTGTCAATTCAATACGCGATCTATTTAATATTTTTAATTCTATCACAACTTTTATTTTTGTAATTTCATAACCCACTTATTTTATATTTTCAATTCAATTCAATTCATTATTATTATTATTATTATTATTATTATTATAGTATTATTATATTTAATAATAAAAGTTATTTAAAAATTAATTAAAATACACAAGTCGATCATTTATTTCATAAGATTTTTTTTCTGTATCGTTGTTATAGTAAATTAACATTCGATTAAAAAATTATCTTAGTTGGTCGACCTTTATATAAAATTATTTTTAACCATAACAAATAAAATTCTATTATTATTATTACTTTTGTTCGAACTTATCACTATTATTATATAGTAAATCCACAACTCTAATAAAAATATAATATAAATAAAATTATATATTGAAAATTAAAATTTTATGGCAAAGGAAATTAATTAGTAACTAATTTAAATTTAAAAAAAAAAATTTGGATGGAGTATTAATTCCATTAATTAATAACTACATAGTTCTACTTTTATCATAATAATAATAATAATAATAATAATAATAATAATAATAATAATAATAATAATAATAATAATAATATTATTAATAATAATAATAATGAATTTAATTAAATTGAAAAAATAAAATAAGTGGTGTATCAAATAGCAAAAAATAAAAGTTGTGATAGAATTGAAAGTAATAAATAGATCGCGTATTAAATTGACAAAAATAAAAGTTCGTGAAAGAATTAAAAATATTAAATAGATCGTGTATTGAATTGACAAAAATAAAAGGTCGTGATAGATTTGAAAACCCCAAGGTGGTGAATTTTTTTAGGAATTAACCCAAGAGTTAAAAGTTTTTTTTTGTCCCATAACTTTTTAAACTTTAAATTTTGTCCCAAAAAAGATATTTGTATCGATTTTGTCCCATAACTATGAGTTTTCTTTCAATTTTATCCAATTTTCGCCGAAACCCTAGATTTTCACTGGAACCCCAAATTCATCAGTCACGTGCAACGCACGTGACCAATAACCGGCAAAAATTGGAGGTTCCGGCGAAAATTGGGCAAAATTGAAAGAAAACTCGTAGTTATGTGACAAAATCGATACAAATATCTTTTTTGGGATAATATCTAAAGTTTTAAATAGTTGTGGGACAAAATAAACTTTTAACTCGGGTTTATAAAGTGAGGTACACGGAGAATTATATATTAGCATATTTATAGTCGAGTAATGAGCATTTTATGCAGGGGCTCAAATTGATCAAAATTTGTACTCCTATATGCAAATTTAGTAGATTTTTTTATAGCAATATATTTATTACAACTTTAAATTAACACTTTAAGGATTAAATGTAATATATCCAAAATTTACTCCTATTGCAAATTAATCTTCACTTTTGAGAAATTGCAAAAAAAATCCACCACATTTAAGTATTATTGCAAAACGCACCTAATTTGCAATTAAAAGTAAGGATTTGTTGGATACGTATTGTAACAATATTTAAAGGTGGTGATTTTTTTCGCAATTTCTCAAAAGTGAGAATTAATTTGTAATAGGAGTAAAGTTCGTGGTTTTATTTTTTTTTCAATTAATCCTAGTTTTAACCATCGCTTAATAATAAATCGAATTTGTTAATTAAACGGTAAAATTTTGTGAAATGGATATATGTGATGCAGTAAATATATTTTATTTATATAATAATTATATCTTAACAAGTCAAAAATCGATTTCATATAAATAATAAAAGTGAAATATTATTTGGAACCGAGGGATTTTAATTTTTATATAAATATATTGTAATTACCGTTTGCTATGAAAAGATACATAAGTAACGAGAGTCATGAATCGAACCTATTAGATAGTCATGAATCAAACCTGTGACCCACATCACCAGAACAACTCTATCACGAAAGCGTTTACTTTGAGGGTTAACGGGGTTATCCCCCATTGGACCCTAGTTAAGTATCGTTTACTTTGAGGGTTATAATTGAGGGATAACCCTCGGGCTTTTTAGGCCCGGTCTGAATGAAGGCTGAACAACGTCTAAATCAACACTCAAAATCTCAAGGGTTAATTCTCAACGATTTAACACATGAAATTATCATTTTGCCCATCTATTACAACATCAAAAAAAATTTTCACGAAATCACCATTCACAGGATATTAGGGTTCTGTCGTCCCACCTCACTCCTTGCAGCGCCACCTACCCTTCAATTTAAAAACTCCGACAAGTACTGGTAGAGCACGCTTTGAAGAATGGTTATGGCGAGAAGATTGTCAGCACGTCCATTTTCCAGAAGATCGAATCATTTGAGGAAGAGCTGAAGGCCCTTCTGCCGAAAAAGATGGAGAGTGCAAGAATGGGTGGAGGGTGGGAATCCGACGGTGAACAATAAAATTGCAGATGCAGATCTATCTATTATACAGATTCATCAGGGAGGAGCTGGGATCGGAGTTCTTGATCGGAGAAAAGACAACGTCGCCGAGGGAGGAGTGCGAGAAGATGTTCACGGAGTTAAGATTCGGGAAGGGAAAACGCAGATGCAATGTTGACTAGTCGAAAGTTCCATTAAGTTCTCCCTGTTAGAACTCCTCTCCCCCTCAAAAAATTATTTAAAGCCACCCTCTCTCTCATCGTGGAACCTTTCAAAAATTGTTAAAAAACTACATTGATTTTCCACCTTTTAAGTAGAGTTCTTATTATACTATAGATCTTCATTGTCAGTAGTTAGGATAAACTCCACATAGCATCAAATAAGATTTGCAAAGAACCGAACTGCCACCCGGATTCCGATTCTATCCGATCGATGAAGAGCTCGTCATGCGTTACTTATCTCCCAAAGTTCTCGATAGCAGCTTCAGTTCGACCGCTATAGGAGAGGTGGACTTAAACAAGGTGATTTCGGCGAACACCGATGGAGTGTAATTTCAGAGAAATTAACGGTGGAATTTTCTCGACTTCAACTCCTGTTCTTGCAGTACATGGGCTGAATAACTTTAAAAAAATATACGTATTTTTTAATATATATTTAAATAAGGGTAATATAGTAAAATTTTTAAAAACAATAGACTCAACATTAACCATTGTGTTAAATATTGACTCAACCCTCATGTGACCTTTACTAAAGGTTACTAAACCTTAACCCTACCTGTCAAAGTAAACGGACCCCTAAAGGTATAGGGGACGGTATAAAATTTTTAGATGATATCAGATGTTTCTCTAAAATTCCTTCGTTACATTAAAAAAAAAGATTTTTGTTTTCTGTTTTTGGATAAAAAAAAGACAAATATTTTTGAGTGAGACTCTTGTGTCCCCGGGGACACTGTGTCACAATTTCCGTGGCTCTTTGCAATTTAAACCCCTAATAATACATAGGTTTAAATAGAATATAGAGGGGGAGGATTGTGATCACATGGTGACATGGCGTGTCCCCGGGAGCGCAGGAGCTTTTACCAATATTTTTATGACACCTAAAGATATACAAGATGGTATAAAAATTTTAGATGATATATGTTTCTCTAAAATTTCTTCATTCTAATAAAGGAGGGTCTTTTGTTTTCTACACCTGAATTAAGAAGTAGAACATTAGGAGTATATTATTTAATATAGTATGTAATACGTAGTTGTATTAGTGGACGTGTAAATCTCATATTTTAATAAGATTTTTTGGATGGAACACCCAAAATAAAAAAAAATTATCTATTTAAAGGGAACAGGAGTAAGATTCATACTCTTTCAATCCCGATCAAAGATTTTTGTTTGTTATTTTAATTTATCCCAAGATTCCATATTTTCCATTTTGTCAAATGTATTCCATATAAAAATAATTTTTATAAGCTTCTATATAACACTAATACAAATGTTCATTATACATCAACATATATTATACTCTCTTGATCTAGGTTAAAAAAATGTTAAATTTTTTCCGAAACGAATTTAGGGGTATAATTAGATAGGATTAGTAATTTAGGTCATTGGGCACCTCGAGAAGCAATCGGGTCGGGTCATTTTCAACACCAACTCCCTAAATATAGGCCAGAATCAGATAGATACTCGGCTACCAAACCCCTTCTACCCAATTCCCATTTTGCCCTTTTCTCTCACCTCAAGATCTTTATATATACCATACTATCTCACTACTCTCCCACACTCCATCGTCCCTCCCTCTCTCTCATCGTTTCCAAATCTCAGATCCAACTCAGTACATTCACACCCTAACCCTCAGAGGCCATGGCTCTCCTAGTGGAGAAGACCACCTCCGGCCGCGAGTACAAGGTCAAGGACATGTCTCAGGCTGATTTCGGCCGCCTCGAAATCGAACTCGCCGAGGTCGAAATGCCAGGGCTCATGTCTTGCCGGGCCGAGTTCGGGCCATCGCAGCCCTTCAAGGGTGCCCGGATCACCGGCAGTCTTCACATGACTATTCAGACAGCCGTATTGATCGAGACCCTCACCGCTCTCGGCGCCGAGGTCAGATGGTGCTCCTGCAACATCTTCTCCACTCAGGACCACGCCGCCGCCGCCATCGCCCGAGACAGCGCCGCTGTGTTCACGTGGAGGGGAGAAACTCTGCAGGAGTACTGGTGGTGCACCGAGCGGGCTCTCGACTGGGGGCCTGATGGTGGGCCGATTTGATTGTGGACGATGGGGTGATATACTTTGTTGATTCACGAGGGTGTGAAGGCTGAGGAGGAGTACGCGAAGACCGGAAAGGTGCCGGATCCTACTTCGACGGATAACGCCGAATTTCAGCTGGTTCTGACGTTGATCAGAGATGGGTTGAAGGCCGACCCTAAAAGGTATACGAAGATGAAGGAGAGATTGGTTGGTGTTTCGGAGGAGACCACCACTGGTGTCAAGAGATTGTATCAGATGCAGGCTAATGGCTCTCTGCTTTTCCCTGCTATCAATGTCAATGATTCCGTCACCAAGAGCAAGGTATGCGTTGAGAATTCAATTTCGTGCCTACTGTTTCGGATTAACTTGATCTTGTGAAATATTGTAGGCTTAGGTCCTGTGTGTGTTTAGAGTTATGAATGAGAAGTGGTTTTGAGTTGAATGCAACCTGTGATGTATATGTGATGATTGTGTATGTTTTCATAGTATGTATCTATGGATGATTTGTGATTTTGCTTTTTAGATCTGATCTATGAATTAGTGGTGTTTTGTTGAACTAGTTTATTTTTTACCAAATTTATAGATATGGAGTTTATATATGAATCTTGAATGTTGATCTGGTATGTTCTTTGATGCCATTGTTGAAAGGTGAGTTATGAATTGTTGTGAATCTTGAATGTTGGATCTGATATATTCTTAGATGCCATTGTTGAAAGCGGCTTGTATGTTGTTTTGAATTCTGAAAGCTGGATCTGATATGTTCTTAGATGCTATTCATAGATTCATTTATAATCCCCTTTAACTCTGTTTATGTTGTCAATTTTTGCTTTATTCAGTTTGATAACTTGTATGGTTGCCGTCATTCACTGCCTGATGGACTCATGAGAGCGACTGATGTGATGATCGCCGGCAAGGTTGGTGTTGTGTGTGGTTATGGAGATGTTGGAAAGGGCTGCGCCGAGCTGCTCTGAAACAAGCTGGTGCTCGTGTGATCGTCACTGAAATCGATCCAATCTGTGCTCTTCAAGCCCTCATGGAAGGCTTCCAAGTTCTCACCCTCGAGGACGTGGTCTCAGAAGCTGATATCTTCGTCACCACCACCGGTAACAAGGACATCATCATGGTCGACCACATGCGAAAGATGAAGAACAACGGCATCGTCTGCAACATCGGCCACTTTGACAACGAGATTGACATGCTTGGTCTTGAGACCTACCCTGGTGTGAAGAGAACCACCATCAAGCCACAAACGGATAGGTGGGTCTTCCCTGAGACGAAGACAGGAATCATCATTTTGGCCGAAGGTCGTCTCATGAACTTGGGATGCGCCACGGGGCATCCTAGCTTTGTGATGTCGTGCTCATTCACCAACCAAGTGATTGCACAGCTGGAGCTGTGGAACGAGAGGAAGAGTGGTAAATACGCGAAGGAGGTGTATGTGTTGCCAAAGCACCTCGACGAGAAGGTTGCTGCGCTTCACCTTGGAAAGCTCGGTGCAAAGCTCTCCAAGGATCAGGCCGATTACATCAGTGTTCCTGTCGAGGGCCCTTACAAGCCTGCACACTACAGGTACTGAGAAATCGAACAAAAAATACGAGAAAAGAACACACCTATGAAGATCAGCATTGTTTTTCCTTTTTTTCTTTCTACTGATTCTGATTGTGCTTTAGGTTGGTTTTGAGTTTTTAATTCTCCTTTTGGAGGTGTTCTTGTGGGAGTTATGATGTTGGAACTTCCATCTGAATGCTGGAAATAATTTCATTATGTTCTCTTTTCCTTTACAACCATTAATGCAATTACTTACTGTTTCCTTTTCACTTTGTACTATGATTATGCTTTAATTTTATTATACTCAGCGACTCATACTCATTTGTTAAATTCTTGCATATGTGAGAAGCAAAGTTAAAGACGATAAAAGTAATTGGTTATTAGGAATAATAAATAAATGAATAAATATTGTTTTTATTCTTGAAGATAAAGTTTCTTGTGAAACGGATTAGAAGATGGATCGATCAATTTAAAATATATTTTTCTAAAATATGATTAATAATGAATTAAAGTATGTTTTAGGGTGTTATAGTATGATTCATTACAAATATATTTTAACTAAAATATGATTAATAATGAATTAAAGTATGTTTTAGGGTGTTATAGTATGATTCATTACAAATATATTTTAACTATAAACATATTTTACGTAATAAGCATATTAATAAATACTCTATTTTACTTGTGTTATAAGTATACTTTAACAGTAAGTCGATTCATCTCACATCTATCAATAAGCATACTAATAAATACTCTATTTTACTTGTGTAATAAGCATACTTTATCAGTAAGTCGATCCGTCTCACATCTATCCGCTCACACGAAGGTAACACCTTTTAGATTTATATCTCATAAGTTCATAAATTTATTTTGAAGTCCAGTACTATGTTACTGGGGCACCACTGAACCCACAATAGCTAGTGGAAATAGAGTAGAAATAATAAAATTGCAAGACTAGTTTCAAAGGGAATATTGAAAACAATTTGGATCAAAGTAAAGATATAACCCAAGTACTTGACTTTCGTTACATTAGTTGAAAACTTTTAATTCTCAAACAGTCGGACGAGAATTTCCTTTTTCTCAATATTAAATTGTCTACCTATTCAGCCGTTTTGCCACCCTTCATAGCATTTTTTTTTTGTTTAGATAATTAAAAATTTAAAATCAAATAAATTAATATAATCAATTCAATAAAATTATAAAAAAAATAAAATTAATAAATTAGGATAAAATTTGATACGGAATGGAGTACCTACCTAGAGAGAGTATATTAATTAAACTCGGTTCGCCATGTACACTAATTTTACAAAATTATTTTAGGAAAGGAAAATTTACTCGGTACCATACATAGAGAGTGTGGCCTTGTTGGGTTCAAACCAAAAAGATAATGAATATTCCCATCCGTCCCGCGTTTTTTTTAGGCGAATTCCGACACGGTTTGTGCACACCGTTTATCGGAAGCCTACAGAGTAGCGTGAAAGCCCACAACCGGTTCACCGCGTAAAGAATTAATTGATGAGTTGGATATTCGAGAGATAAAAACTCGTTAATTTGAAATGTGATACCCTTTGAGCTTAGTCGTTTAAATTTTGATGAACTTCTTTCTTTTTACTTTCAACAATGCATGGAAGAATGACTCAGGAAAAACTTATGATTGCACCAACTACAAGAAAAGACCTCATGATAGTCAATATGGGCCCTCACCACCCATCATGTGAAGTGGGTAGTTGTATTAGTATTGTGTGAGCCCTATATGAAATAAATAATTATTTTGTGTGGACCAAACTTGATAAAAAATAAAATGTAAACCTTAACTAGACACAAATCAAAATAAAAAAAATAAACCTTAACATGAGACTGAGTACTTTGTATTGGAAGTTTGAACTATAGTTGTCCCGGCCCAACTCAGGCCCAGCTCGTCATGGGCTGGCCCAAGCCCAGCTTGTGAGTAACATGGGCTAAATAAGCAGAATTTCACGTGTTATTATGGGTCCCAAGTGGGTTAAAAAATTTTAAAAAGCCCAGCTCAGCCTAGCCCACGACCCATGTTCAGCCCAGCCCGGGCCCAAGTATTAGAGGGAAGTGGTGGGCCATATTGTTCAGCCTAGCCCACGGCCCATGTCCAGCCCAGATTAAAGAGTATTAGAGGGAAGTAGTGGGTCATATTGTGTACTTTTTTTTACTAAATATGAGAAATGAATACCTTTGAACCGAACATCAAAAATAGTAAAATGGATACCTTAGAAGCGGACGGAGGAAGTATTTATTTAATAATGACAAAATTCTAAAAATCAAATTCTATATACTTGATATGAAAATTTAAGATTTTGTAATTAAAAAAAATTGTTCACAAAATATTAAGTTGATATCATCTTTATATTACATCATTATACAAAATATTCATAAAAAAATTAAATATATTTAATTAATAATTATTTATCATAATAATTATATTGATGAATGTAGCAATATCAAAATATATATTATACTATTATTATTACTATTATTTTTATAGTCTAAACATTTTATAAATTAGAATTAAAATAATTTTCATTAACATAGTCTATCGGCCCAACAATTCAGCCCATGTAGCCCAGCCCAACCCATGACCTACTCGTTACATATAATTCATGTGACAAGCTGGGCCTATGATTTTTCAAAAAAGTCTGGCCCAACCCAACCCAGCCCACTAAATATGTGGGTTTAGATGGGCTTGGGCTGGGTTGGCCGACCCAACCCACTTGACAACTATAGTTTGAACGGACCACAATTGCAAAATGAATTAAACTTCAAACAATAAATACATTCAGAACAAAGGGGTAATAATTTCTAAAAATAAAAAATGAAAACCAAAAACATGAACGATAATGGATAAAACAGCCCTCATGGCATAACTCAAGTGGTAGAGGGGAGGGTGGAAAGGCCTTCCAGCTGAGCTTGGTTGCTGCAGGGTGGGGTGAATCCTGCCTTTGGCATGGATTTGACTCATTGCAAGCACAAGTTTAACAGTGAGCCCTCCCTATAAGTCACTTGAGGCACATCATGCCTTCACCAATCCCAGAGCAGGGGTGGTGGATAAAACAAAAAAATTACATCCTATAAGCCACTCGAGGCACATTCTGCTATTTACAAATGTAAAGTGGCTAGGGCAGGGGTGGTGGATAAAACAAAAAAATTACACATGTAAAGTGGATATTTACCCAGAATGGCGCACATCACAGTCATCCCACTGAATCTCCCAATTTTCAAACTACTTTCCCAAAGAAAGAGTTTCATAGGTCCAGCTGTGATCTCTACTCATTTCTTCTTAATCTTTGAAAACACTTCCGTCCAATGGTACTCTCTCTCTCATGCGTAGAATAGAATAGGACTGGTCATGAAAAAAACACTCATTTAATGCCATGGCCCCAATCTCACTTGCTCATATTATTATTACCCCCATTTGTTCTGTCTCACTTTCCCCACTGTTGAGTAAATCTGAACCTACCTTTTGATCCAAACAAAATGCCCAAATCTCCGCTGCATTCCTCTTCCGCCATTTTCGCCATCCTCCTCTGTTTCCTGCTCGCAGATGGGGTCCCGCTTTTGGATCTGAGTTCCGGCGAGTTGGATGCGGTGGCGAGAAGGGTTTGTGCGGGGAAGATCGGCGAATGTGAGGCGGCGGCGGAGGAGATGGTGGTGGATTCTGAGAGCAATAGGAGGGAGTTGCTGATGCGGAGAAGGTACATTAGCTATGAGACTTTGAAGAGGGATTTGGTGCCCTGTGATAGGCCTGGAGCTTCGTATTACAATTGCAGGGGACCTGGTGTGGCCAATTCTTACAGCAGAGGGTGTGAGATTATCACAAGGTGTGCTAGAGGAGATTAATGGTAATTTTTGAATCCCTCTGATTTATTTTTTATTTTGCGTCCTTTTTTGGGGGATTTGTGGTGACTAATGTGTATAATTTTCTGTAATGCATGATGTTGCATTGATATATATTGATATAAGTTGCATAATTCTCTGTGTATTCATGTGATCTGTGTTTAATTCTTGAAGGTATCTGTTGTTCCGGTGAATGATAAGAGTAAGTCTTTTCTAATTTGAGTAAATTGATGTTTGAACATGTCAAGATTCTGCCTTTCTTTTTTTTATGGTAATCCTTTTCTCAGTGTTCTCAATAGTTACTTCTACAGTTTATTGTGAATCTGGTGTGTGTGAGTGAGGCTTTTGAGCGTGTGTAAGTTGAAATTGGATCATAACTAATGGATGAAGTTCCAATATGAATGGAATTTGGAATTGTACTAATTGCTTCACAAATGCATAGAATCTTAAGATGTTAATCAGATTGTTGAGGATAAAGGGACTGCAACTACTGAGTTATGCTAAAGAGCTTAGACTTAGGTTAGTAATTTTCCGGTTAATTTGGACAAACGAATGTTTGCTTCCAACCTTTAATTATACGCACACAAGGACAAGAAGCTGTATGCTGAGGCTCTTTGGAGCTTGATACCTAAAAGAAGTTGGTGATTATCTTCGTTCATTTTTTATTTGCGTTGAACGAGGAGAGGATCCCAATCCGTTGTGAACATAAAAAGCCATTGGAAGAACTAATTGTTTCAACAAGCAATCAGATTGTATGCTCACTCAGTACTGATTTCATTATCTTATTGCCCTAAACCGTTTGGATTTCAAGGCTCCATCACTACTTATAGTTTTTCATAGGAATGAAATAAGTTTCATAAAGTAGTGCCAAATTGAGTGTTCCCAGCTGATACGAAGAACACTTCGTTAATGCTACCACTTCAGCAACTGTGAAGAGTATAGGCAACTTGCTGATGCATTTTCTTTAGCTGTATGGCTCCTTTGAATGTACGATTGATTGCTTACGTGTTGTTCCCCCGTTTTCTTCGTTATTACTGTGTTGCTGTTCTTACCATTCATCGTCTCCTCTGGTACATCCGCATGATTGGCTGCTCTACTTGATGAATGTTTGCCCTATTTAGGTATATACATAATACATTGAAACAAGAACATCTAGTTTATGTATCCATGAGTGATCATTCATTCTTATCGATCTAGAAAATATCATGGAGAGATTGGGATGATGTGTTTATGAAACCCTCTCTGTTGTAAACCAGTCTCAATTTTTGTGTTTCTTCATCTGAGTTGGCATTGATGAGTGATACCAGCGAATTGGGATCCAGTGCCCCCTCTCTCTCCCCCTCAAGTTATTTTTGAAAAAAATAATAGTAGACTAGGATTAGAGCATCTCCAAGGGCTCTTTAAATTTTAGAGAGGTTTTTTACAAAATAGAGAAGATTTTAAATTTTAAAGAATCATATTTTTATTATGCTCCAACAATTTCTTTATATTTTCATTTCCAATGTACATTTATAGCATATTTTTACTTTTAATTTATTAAAAATTATTTCTTTTAACCAAAAACACACAAGGAAGTCGATAACATTTAATGCTATTTAAGTTTGAAGAGTGGATTTGAGTTCTTCAAATTTAGAGAGAGAAAATGGTTATATAAATTTAAATGTTAAAATAGATGGTGTGTTGTAACTTGATTTTAATAAAATCCTCTTTATAATATAAATATTTTGTATTTTATATTAATTTTTGGAGTTGCTTAGGCAATTTTTTCTTTATTTAAAAGTGAAGATTGATTTCATTTTTTAAAAAAAAATTACTCCTCGTTTATCGTCTTCACTCCTTACCCAATGTGGATGGTATTAATTAAGCCCTGTTATTTGTATCCCAAAATTGATAAAGGTACTCTAAAAAGAATTTAATTAAAATATTGATAATTAATAAGACATAAAACCCGTGTGTTCCGTTGGAGTGTGATGTGTTCGATTGCAGCAATCTAACCGTTCATTATTTTCTCATATTTTGTTCCGTTTTTCAAACACACACCGAATATGAAAATGTGTGTATTGATCTTAACGAGGTAGCAGCCTCTATCCTCATCAATGACGATCATATCTTCCACCAACACCAAAATATAATGGCATAGTCTGATTGGCTGCAATCTGATTAGCTCACATATCGTGGTTGTGTTAGTGATTGTCTGTTAGAGTAAATTTACCTAGCCAATTATAATTTTGTATTCTTAATTTTTGTGTGAAATTAAAGAAGTCATTCTTAATAAATGCACACATGAGAGGCAGAGCAACGTTGAATTTTTATCTTTTCAGATGGGTTATGATTTTAATGTGATTTAATGCTAAATGACGAATTTGCCCAGCCAGAATTAGGTATTTATGTAATTATAGATAAAGGTAGAATGTAAAAGGTTAATAATATCTCTCTAGCTGTAAAACATTATTATTAATTAAAGTAAACAAAATAATAATGTGTTGCAGTTTCCAAAACAAAAGTTGATAGAGCATTTATTCAATCTTTCTCATTCTCTATTCATTTAGAGCATTCATTCTTCTTTCTTAGTATTTACTTTATTAATTATCTTATAAGAATGTTAACATGTTGTAAAATACTTATTATATATAGTTATATGGTGTACCCCACCACTTATTATATATGGTTATATAATATTATATATACACATTATAATTTTTTTTAATTATATATTCACAAAATTATAATGAAATAAAATATTTATAATATTATTTTTTAATTATATATATGTGATGAATGGGTCATACTTGTGTGATATCTTCCACGAAACACAATTTTATATTTTTAATTAGTTATTATCTTTTATTTTATAACATATTATTTTTTTATTTATGTTATAATTAATTATTTATAAAATTCTTCACTACAAAATTATTACTTTTAATTAATTAAATATCATATTTTAATAAAAACTTATTTATTCTTATCCATTATATTCATCTCACGTAATTCTTTCACAAAACATGAAATTGTTGTGGTACATAATCTAATACTCCCCTCGTCTTGTTAAAACTTCCACGTTTCCTTTTACTTCCACGTTTACTTTTTGTACGGGATTAATGAATATGGAGTATTTTAATGTGTATTGAGGTGAAAGATATAATTTTTTAATTTATAATGGGTAGTTGTATTATTGTAGTGTTGTGAATCTCATAGAAATATGACTAATTATAGTGTGCACTCGATTGCACCCTAAGATAGGGTGCACCCATATACAAATATATATCAAAATATACACAATTATGATAAAAAAAATATATACAATTTAATTGTTAGTTTTTTTTAATGAAAATTTAAGAGTAAAAAATATACAAATATTAAAAAACATGTATACACTATCGAATAAAAAGTTATACACATATGAACTCTAGTTTTTTTAATGAAAAATTTAGTGTTAAAAAAGTATACAATTATTACGAAACACGTATACAAAATATAATAACATATATACAAAATAGAATAAAAAGTTGTATACATATGGATGTGCATCGGGTGCACCCAATATATACTCTAGAAATATTTAAATATTTAGTGTGAAAAAAGTATACAATTATTACAAAACACGTATACAAAATATAATAACATATATACAAAATAGAATAAAAAGTTGTATACATATGGATGTGCATCGGGTGCACCCAATATATACTCTAGAAATATTTAAATATTTTGTATGGGTTATATTTATTTTAAAGAAAAATATGAATTTTTATATGTGGCCTCCAAAATAAAAATATATACTCCAAATATTATTATTGGAGGAGGGAGTGACAATTATTACATACATGACTAATTAAACATTTTTTTTATGAATTGTACCGGAGTTCTATTATATTATGATCAATAGAAATATTATACGCTTAGGAACATAAGGTAGATTATTATTTATTCGATTAAATTAATAATATAATTATAATACAATTTTCTTAATAACATTAAAAATAAAGGCATTGTTAGTTGATACGGTATATGTGAGATGAATTTTGAGATGGATCGATCAATTTTTTAAATATAATTATTATATAGATAAAACATACTTATGAATTATAGTTAAAATATATTTACAGTGAATAATACTATAACACCCCATAATTATATTTTAATTTATCTTTCATCATATTTTAAAATAACATACTTTAACTTTTAATAGACATATTTTATTTGTATAACAATAATTCTATAATAATTGTTTAACTCATTTCCGTTGGTAAATAATTTCGTTGGTAATCCGTTACTAACAATTCCATAATTTTTTTATACTCCATTCGTCCGCCAGCAAGGGACACATTTACACATTTTGCCATTTTTGGAGTCTGCCCCAAAGAATCTCTTTTCCCTTTATACACTGGGACCAATACACACCCACTATTACAATTGAATTAATACCAAACCTTTTGTTTTTCGTATTTTGTTTAATATATAATTTGATTAATTATAAAATTTATTTATTTTTATTTTAAAAAAATTGCATCATTTTCTATTATAAAATATTATCACTTTCTATTCATCTTACAAAGTAATCATAAAATAATTTATTTAATTGTTTATTACCTTTTATTTATCAAATATTATTTTTTATTAAAATTGTTATCACTTTTTATTCATAAATGATTTATAAAATAGAACTATCCGAAGATTATCACTTTTCATTAATAAAATATTAGTACTTTATATTAAAAATGTTATCTTTTTTTTATCATTCCTATTAATTATATATGAAATAGTTTATTTGGTCAGTTATTATTTTCCTTGGTATAACTTTTATTAAAAATATTATCACATTTTATCAATTTTATAAATTGTTCGCGAAATTCAATTTGTAATTAGTTATCACTTTTTATTAAAGATGTTATCACATTTTTTTATAAAAAATGTTACTATTTTTTTTTAACATTATCACTTTTCATCAATTGTGTATCATTCTTCTTTATATTATCACTTTTTATCATTCTTACATAAGTCATTCATTAAATGGAATGACATAAGTTTTTTTATATTATGAATTATTCCTAATATAATTCAAATTAATGAAAAGTTATCACTTTTATTTAATGAGTATAATATATATATATATAATATTACTAAATTTTAAAAATATTATCACATTTTATAAATTTATAATATTTAAATTTAAAAATAAATTAATAAATTTAAAACTACTACTTTTTTAACTAATAAAAAATAAAAATAAAATGAGAAAAACATATATACACACACATACATACATACAAGGTCTAATAAATCTACTTATTTGGCTAATTATTCTGTGCACCCGGGTGCACCCTAAGATATGGTGCACCCACTTTAAAAAATATATACAAATATAAACAAAAATATATACAATTATGGAGGAAAAATGCATACAATTTAATTGTTAGTTTTTTTAATGAAAAATTGAGTGTAAAAAAATATACAATTATTAAAAAATATGTATACATTATTGAATAAAAAGTTATACACATGGCATGCTAGTTTTTTTAATGAAAAATTTAGTGTGAAAAAAGTATACAATTATTAAGAAACACATATACAAAATAGAATAACATGTATACAAAATAAAATAAAAAGTTATTTACATATAGGTGCACCCGGATGCACCAAATATCAACTCAATCTATTTTCATAATTATTTTAATTTAGTATCACTCAAATAGCCCTTTAAAATTATGTAGATTCAATTAATTTTATTTTATAATTAATTTTTTAAATTTCCAATTTTATAATAACCAGAGATCACCCTTTAAAATTATTTAATTGAATTAATAAATAATTCATCCTAGATACAATCTCCCCTAAATCTTTGCCTTTATATTAATACTAATACTATAAAAAATAGATATATAAATTTTCATTCATGATAATAAATTACATTAATACACCAAGAATCGATTTACAAATAATATTAATCAACATTAAATATCATGTAATATATTTATTTATTTAATTAAATTAGACGAAGATATTAAAAATATAATTAATTCATTATCCTAAATGATACGTTTAATGAAAAAAATTCTTAATCTTATTTAGATTAGTAAATTGTAAACTAACAGTGAAGATAAGGGAGTGAGTGCAAAATTAGTTAAAAATTAATTTGCTTACACGGAACAAATCAATGGTATTAAATGCATTTCTTTATTTTCTAATATACTATTTTTATGAATTTATTAAGGGTAAAAAAGTAATCATAAAACAACATTAAATATTCTGGCTAGTTGGCCAACCATCTTTATCCTTCGTTAAAATCGAGGTATTAGTTTAAGAGAAAGAACAAAACTGGGGTAAAAAAAATATGTTGTAATTTGGATAATTAATAAATTACATTTCATTAAATCTTTTATTTACACAGTGTTAACTTACCTACATATATTGTTTTAACAGATTAATAATGTTCTCTTATTTCATATCAAGATTTTGAATTTTTATGAATTTTTATTAATCTTCTTTTCTAGTCAGTAAATTTAAATTCTTGCCTCTGGATTTGATCCTCTTGCATTAATTCACTGCCTTAAATTATTCTCTCAATCTTAATCCACCCTTTTATTCCTTTAGACATTCGTGCAAAAACAAACAGTGATACATGCTATAATTGGAAGAAAAATATAACAATTTTAAAAAAAAAAAACTGTCTTGGCACATTTTCATATTTATTCTAAATAATGAAATCACATAGAATTATAATTAACGATTTATCAGATTCTAGTTTTGTATAATTGAATTAAGAGTATTGTTAAATACACACCTCTTATTAAATACACATCTCATTTTAATTTTATGTTTCTTAATTTTACTGTATACACACCCCTAAATTTTCAAATATACTACCATTTTTTAAATTAAACACATACACACCCCTATAAAATTCCTAATCCACTGTACCACCATATCGAAAATTTGCCAAACTGTTTGATCTTATTGGCTTGTCTACTTGGATCTCTCTCATTTGCCTTTTTTTTTTTAATTAATTTTATTGATGGGAAGTAATCAAGATTTGTGGACAAGGGTATAGGATGATCTTTCACAAACATGGACACATTTAATTAATTTTAAAAACAATTGATCTGATAACCATATAATCCCAACCACCATTAAAAAAAAAATAGCAAATATAAATATTAATGGAGTAGAGTTCCTGTGTACATAAATGAAGTAGAAGGGTTAAGAGCGGAGAAGATGGCGGAAACAAAGCTGAGTATGAAAATTCTCGAGCTAAAAGAATTAATTGTTTAAACCCTCTTCTTCTCTGCGCAAAACCAGAACCACTGCTTCGCCTTCTAATCTTCCTCCTAGTAGGTCCCATTTTTACTTATTCTGGAATACATCTCTTCAATTTTGTTCCGTTTATTGTTTTTAATTTCAATTTCTTTTAGGGTTTATAATTTTGTGGCTCTCATTTCGATTAATGGTGGCGTTGGATTTGGGCAAGGTTGAAGAATGTGATTATCACCATTTTAGAAGGTCGGTGTATACAAAAGAACACGAGAAGCTGTTGGTACATATTTGTAAATTCACGATGAATTCAGGACAGAAGATCCCATGTGTTGAATTCTTAATCTCAAATATTGAAATGTCTACTAGAAACAAGAAATAGGCCGCTGCGATGGAAACAAGTGGCAAGGTACATTAGTGCTTATAAATTAATTGTATAGGGTGTGTATTTAATAAATTAAGGGTAGTTTAGACTTTTTTAAAATATATTTTTAATTATATAATAATGAGGGTGTGTATTTAATAAAAGAGGGTGTGTATTTAGTGAGATCCTTGAATTAATTTAATCAGTAAAGAGTATCATATTTAAGAGTAAATATTCGACAGATATTTGTATTAATTTTTATTTAATAATGTATTTATGTAATTCTTAATAAATATATATCATTTTTATTTAAAATTATTAGAAAATTCACTAATTCTAATTTATTAGTATAAATATTTTTGTTTCTTAATACATGAATTATGAATGTGGATGCACAGGATTTGACAAGCGAAAATATCATTTCATGCAATGAAAGTTAAACAATTTTCATTGACATTAATACTTCCTTTGTCAACCGCTATTCCTTTAATTTTGCATAATTATAAATTTAGGTGTAGAAGGTTGTTGTATTTGTAGCCTATGTTAGTCCATATGTATAACCCTTTGCCATTCTATATGTATAGTATAACCTTTTGTCATTCTTTTTAAAATAAAATGGGAAAATTAATTCAATAGGAATGAACACCAAAGATAATAAAAATAAGCACATTGACATTTTACAGAGTGCATATTAGTTGAAACTTAAAAGTATAAATGTGAGCTGAAATTCGGTGCATCCAGATGGATGCTTTCTCCTATATTTGTATTAATTTTACTCAATAATGCGTTATGTAATGAATATGATATACTCCACACACACACACACACACACACATATATATATATATATATATATATATATATATATATATATATATATTCTCTTTATTAATAAATGTATTATGTTTTAAAATTAGTTGCGCGAAAGATGCGGGTATGTATGAGAATTTGCTTTAAACATAAATGAAAGAAAAATCAAACATAAAATATAATATAAAAAATATCAGTCCAATACTTTAAACAACATCTCTTGCTTTATGTGACATACTGTAGGATAAAATTTGAGTCGACCAGGGGTACTGATCTTATGATATGTCCACCCAATTAGGTCTAATCATTTAAAAATAAATTCAAATATAGAAATAATTAGGGTTGATGGGTCATTTCCCCATCTTTATGGTGACTTGGGATATCTTTTGATTGGTCAAGTGGGAAGATTTGCATTTGTTTTTAGGCCCACTACTATGGGCTCACATATACAGCCACTTTGGACTTGTATTGACATTAGCAAAAAAATAGTGGCAAAAGCATTAAATCCAGGAACAGCAGTTATTGTAATAAAAGAACAGAAGCTAACATAACTGATACAATTGAGGAGTGTTCAATAGAAAAGACTATATTGCCTTCTCGCAATCACACTCCTCCACACAACATTTCTTCCTCAATAGAAAAATTTAATATCCCGATAACAAGAAATCAAAATCCAGCTCAAAATTATAACTAAATGCATAACAACCACATTCTTCAATTATACTTGTTTCCATGTTTTAATACCTGTAGTGAAGAGGCTTGTAAGGACCCTCGACCGCCACGCTGATGTAGTCGGCCTGTTCCTTCGACAACTTAGTCAGCTTGGCTCCAAGCTTTCCGAGATGAAGGGCAGCAACCTTCTCGTCGAGGTGCTTGGGCAACACGTACACCTCCTTCGCGTACTTCCCGGTGCTCCTCTCCTTCCACAGCTCGAGTTGGGCGATAACCTGGTTGGTGAAAGAGCAAGACATCACGAAGCTAGGGTGCCCCGTGGCGCATCCCAAGTTCATGAGACGACCCTCAGCCAAGATGATGATTCCAGTCTTGGTCTCCGGGAAGACCCACCTGTCGGTTTGGGGCTTGATGGTGGTTCTCACCACACCAGGGTAGTTCTCAAGACCCTGCATGTCGATCTCATTATCAAAGTGACCGATGTTGCAGACGATGGCGTTGTTCTTCATCTTTCGCATGTGGTCGACCATGATGATGTCCTTGTTACCGGTGGTGGTGACGAAGATGTCAGCTTCCAAGACCACATCCTCGAGGGTGAGAACTTGGAAGCCTTCCATGAGGGCTTGAAGGGCGCAGATCGGATCGATTTCAGTGACGATCACACGAGCACCAGCTTGTTTCAGAGCGGCAGCGCAGCCCTTTCCGACATCTCCGTAACCACATACGACACCAACCTTTCCGGCGATCATCACATCAGTGGCTCTCATGAGACCATCAGGCAGTGAATGGCGACATCCATACAAGTTATCAAACTGAATAAAGCATAAATTGACAACATAATCCGAGTTAAACGAGGAAAAACAGAGGTATTTTGAAATGTATGAAGTGAATAAGATCCAATAACCCCGACATTCTTGCTTTTAATGTCTAATAACTAATCGGGATCCTATAATTAGAAACTAAATCATAACGATTAACAATCACAAAGGATTCATTAACGAATCATAGTTCATTAGAATTTAAGTTGAACAGAGGAGTCCTTATCCAGGCATATATCAGATCCAAACACCACCTAAGATCTATATAAACTCAAATCTATAAAATCTTAGTTCAATACACAAATGGAGTATACGATGCTTATTCAATAATTAGCAACAATATATCTGCATTTATAGATCAGATCTACAAAATTGAACTTCAAAAAACGAAGTATTACCTTGCTCTTGGTGACAGAGTCGTTGACATTGATAGCAGGGAAAAGCAGAGAGCCATTAGCCTGCATCTGATACAATCTCTTGACACCAGTGGTGGTTTCCTCCGAAACACCAACCAATCTCTCCTTCATCTTAGTGTACCTCTTCGGATCGGTCTTCAATCCATCTCTGATCAACGTCAGAACAAGCTGAAACTCTGCATTATCCGTCGAACTCGGGTCAGGCAACTTTCCAGACTTCTCAAATTCCTCTTCAGCCTTCACACCCTCGTGAATCAACAACGTAGCATCACCACCATCGTCCACGATCAAATCGGGCCCACCATCAGGACCCCAATCGAGAGCCCGCTCGGTGCACCACCAATACTCCTGCAGAGTCTCTCCCTTCCACGCGAACACAGCAGCGCTGTCGCGGGCAATGGCGGCGGCGGCGTGGTCCTGAGTGGAGAAGATGTTGCAGGAGCACCATCTGACCTCGGCGCCGAGAGCGGTGAGGGTTTCGATCAACACGGCGGTTTGGATAGTCATGTGAAGACTTCCGGTGATCCTGGCACCCTTGAAGGGCTGTGAGGGCCCGAACTCGGCCCGGCAGGACATCAATCCAGGCATTTCGACCTCCGCGAGTTCAATCTCGAGACGGCCGAAATCAGCCTGGGACATATCCTTGACCTTGTACTCACGGCCGGAGATGGTTTTCTCCACTAGAAGAGCCATGGCTGCTGCGAATCGGGTCGGATAGATCCGGATCTGGGGATTGTGTTTTGCTCTTTTCTTCCTTGGGAGGTTTATGGAAGAAGAGAGTGCAGTAGTGGTGGGAGTAGGTGAGAAAATCGAGCCCACTTAAAGAGTGATGGTCGGTTGAGATCTAAGGTTTTGATGGACGGCTGAGATGCGTTCGATTTGGTGGCTGTATAGGGTGGGGGCGAAAATGGTCATTTCAGTAGTAGGGCCCACGTACCGACGCAGATATGTGAAGCTCGTGGACGTGGTTAATTGAGCTCAATTTAAACCAACAAATTGCTAATTGTGTTCTTTTTCTTTACAAAATAAATTCCTGTAATTATTGAAAATTACAAAAAAACAATTCTTCTTCTTTTTTAAATAAGGGTATAGTTTGGGTATTTTTTACGAACTGCATAACTGTAGTCAAACGACTACATTAGTATATTTCATTCTTTTTTAGATGAATTTGAATTTTTTTCTTCGTACTTTCAATTTGTTTCTCTTTTTGAATTTCAAAACTGCTGAAAATATTGAAAGTTTGTTATAATCAGGATAAAGTCGTGGTTATTTTCTAATAATATTATTAATAAATACCCTCCTAAACTCATTTTAATGTTTATGTTTGTTTTTATTGGAGACTAGAAATATAATATCTTAATATATAGTAGTGGATTCAAATATAAAATATTGCATCTGACCTATTTTACTATATTGAATGTCTCATTCAAATGTGCTCTGTTGACGATCGTTTTTAGCAGGTTAGATTAAGATTAACCATTAATCGGACACTAAAACGGACACATCAAACAAGTAATTTTCTCCGTCGCCCTATAAAATTGGTGCTTCATTCCTTTATTATTGATATTTGTATTTTCAGGTTCCATGGTGGAACACCTTACATTTAGAGATGTTTATAGAGAGGAAATACAAGATGGGTTTGCTAGAGAGATCAAGTAGAATGGAGAGATGATCTTTTCCTTTCTTACCCACCAAGTGTTGTGTCCTCCAAGTCTTTTTGTTCTATTCCATCTGCAGAAGTGTTGTTTTATAGTGGAGATATTTTGTGGATGGTCCCCCTTTGGTTTGTCAAACGTTGACATGTGTCCCTCCAAGGGAATCTTATCTGTAAGAAGGTATGATGAGTTCCTGACATGTTGTTTCCATGCAGAACGCGTGTTTTTTTATGATCGGAACATAATATTAAAGGGGGGCCGACAGTATGCTGATGAGCTGATCAGCTGGTGGTCGATGGCCGATGGTACGGGGCCGATGCCGAGGTCGAGATCTGACCTTATCCTCGGTATCGGCTTCTGTCTCCTTATGCCCAGTAAGTCGAGACCTTTGGTGTCGGCTTATGTTTTCTGCCTTCTTCTTGTGCCCCAGTTAGCACCGGTATTCTTGAGCTTGTGTTCAAATCTCTACTCTTTATCCTTAGCCTCGCTTATCTTCCGGGTTGCACCGCTCGTATAAGTCACGCCATTGTATGGGGTATAAACACCCATAACATGCTCATTTTCTTATTTTAGTAAAAGGGTCTCACTCATTACTAATACAACTACACATAAAATAATAATATTCATTAATTAACGTGCAAAAAAACAAATGGAGACCTATGATCGGAATAGAGGAAGTATTTTAATATAAAAATGATAGTTGTATTAATATGATGTGTATGAGTCTGATGAATATATAGTATTAGTTATAACTATTTTGTGTGGACTTATCTATAAAAATAAAAATGTAAAGAATGGGGTGGAAGTAATTTATTTACTATATTAATAATGATTCTCTATTATTCTATAATGAGAACGGTGAAAAATGACAAACTTAAGGCTAAAATTTCTGCATCGGCACATTTTGACACCAAATTTTACTTTTTTTTCGAAAGTTATACATTTTAGTATTAAATTGTATACATTTTAATATAAGAGCGTGTATTCTTTATTTTTTTAAAAAAATAATTTTTTTAATCAAACATATGTACTATTCAAACATGGATTAAGGAATAGTTTTGCTTCCTCCGTCCCACCCAAATATCAACTTTTATTTTTTACACGTGAATTAAAGAGTATTACTCCATCTGTCCCACATTTATATTCACACTTTCTATTTTCATTCGTCTCACACTTATCTTCACTACAAAAAAAAATGAAACTTTACATTAACCAACAACCTCAAAAGAATCTTAATTTCAAAAATACCACCCCAACTAATACACATAACATACTTTATAATTTATTTATTACCTAAAAATACCACAATGCTCCTAAAAAGTCAATAAAGTTGGTCAAAATTTTTTTTTCTTAAACTCCGTATTCATAGTGTCTGCGAACATAAGTTGGAGGGAATATTATTTAATGTATAGTAGGTAGTTGTATTAGTTGGAGTGCGGGTCCCATAATTTAATTGTATTAGTGGATATTTGTGGGTCCCATATGTATAAAGAAAAAAAATATGACTATTTGAGTGAGACGCTCAAAATGAAAAAAAAAGAACTCATTGGATGAGATGGAGGGAATATCATTTAAAATAAAATATTGTATTTTTACACAACTTGTACACCCAAAAACACTGTACACCAACTCCAAGCTTAATTGTTGATTTTGAAAAAGGTCATTGATTTTTTTTTTTACAAAATCCCTCTCATTACTGTTCTTGCCACTCTTTATTATGTACAATGAATATATATCATGTATGATTTACAAAATATATATTCCATCGTCACATCTAAAGAATCACTTTTTTCTATTTTGGGCGTTTCAGCTAAAGAATCTTTTTTATTTTTTTACATGGACCCACATACATTCACTAATACAATTAAAATATGGGGCTCACACTCTCACTAATACAACTATCAATTACACATTAAATAACAATACTCCTTAATTTATATACAAAAAAGTAAACACTACCCTTCGAAAGGGACGGAAGGGTATATTGTATTTAACCATAGATATGAATATGATCACGTGTAAGATGAAAAAAACCGAGCATAGAGTCGCACCCGTAATTATAGACTTAGTAGCACTATAGTTACAAATCTATCATGAATGTCGAGCTTGAAATAGTGTGGAACTTATGATTAAGAACATTAGTAATTTTTTAAGACAATAAAGTGCCAAATGTGTGAATTCGCATGAATTAGTAGTTATGTTAAACAAGTTGAACGAGCTCAATTTGATAAGCTAACGAGTTTATAATTGAACTCGACTCGTTTCTTAAATAACTCGATTAAGCTCAATTCTGCTAGTTAATCAAAATGATTTTACCTTTTATGCCTTATCGAGTTTAAAATTAAGGGAAAATAGATTTTTTGGTTCGTTAACTTTCACTCATTTTAAAATTAGTCCATTAATTTTTTCAATTTTGAAATTAGTCCGTTAATTTTATAACAATTTTGAAATTAGTCCATTAACTTCATAAAATTCAATATTTTGGTCATTTGACCTGCTATGACAGGTTATTTGAATATTTTCACTCCAATTAATTTATATCATATTTTTATTTAACCAATTTTATCTCACTTTTCATTTTTCACTTCCATATACCAAACAAATAATATTAATCTCAATACTAATGTGAAGCAAATTTAACTAAATATTGATACTTCCTCCATCCGCTCGAAAGATGGTATTTTTTTCATTTTGGTCGTCTGTTTCAAAGAGGGTCACTTCGTTTTTTACACAAATGGGATCCACACACACCAACTAATACAATTAAAATATGGGGTTCACACTCCCACTAATACAACTACCCACTACATATTAAATAACAATACTTTTTAATCAACGTGCACAAAAACAAAATGCCCTATTTCGGACGGACGGAGGGAGTATAATATAAATTCTTAGTGGGGGCTATTTTTTTGTAAAATAGTATATATATATTACATATTTTTTATTTTTATCTTTTAGAATAACCTGCTAATGACCTGTTGAAACGGACGATTTTGTTGAACTTGGTAAACATGATGTACCATTTTCAAAAATTTCAAATATAATGGACGATTTTTAAAAAGCGAAAAACTTATAGACTAAATTCAAAATTGGACAAAGTTAATGGACGAAAAAATCTATTTTCCCTAAAATTAATTAATGGAGTAGTTTATATTTGTTACGTCGGTCCCTGATTCGGGGCAGAGGGCAAATTGAGAATTTTATTTGGAATTTTCTTTTTAGGTATTTATTTTCATTAATTTAAAATTTCACCCATCCCAAATTCCCAATGTCTCCGCACGCGTTAATGACCGAAAATCTCATTAAAGAATCAAGTCAACAATAGAGTAGGAATCCCAATCAAAATTCCCAATTATCGTTTCTGAATGGACGGCGGAGCGACCGGAGGCACTGCGGCGGGTGGCGGCGGAGGGGGGCCTGCGCCTTTCCTCATCAAGACTTATGAGATGGTGGATGATGCCTCGACGGATGCCATTGTATCATGGAGCGGGAGTAGGAAGAGCTTCGTGGTTTGGAATCCTCCGGAATTCGCCCGCATCCTCCTCCCTTCTTACTTCAAGCACAACAATTTCTCCAGCTTCATCCGCCAGCTCAACACCTACGTATGTTTTTCCCCAATTGAATTTGTCATATTTCGGATTTTATTCGTTGATTGCACTGATGGTGGTAGGTTGATTAACTAGGGTGCATAACTGTTCAGGGGATGTTTATATTTGCGCTTCTTCCGGGTTGTAGATTTTGGGAGTTGAATTAAGCAAGACGTGTTTTCATAACTGTGTAGAGGTTTTATGTATTTAAAATGGTAAAACAACTTTATGGATTCAGTAGATCTCTATATTCTCATAAAGCATGATTTTCATCAATCTGAAGTGCTGCCATGTCTGAATTTTGCGAATTTATGAAAGTTTCCATCTCGTATTTTCATTGGATACCTTCTTGCTGACTATCTTTAAGCTTATCCTTATTGTACATGAAATGATCACATCTCATAATCTTCTGGCACTATCTGTTTGAAAGTTTTCATAGTTTGCAGCCAAGTTCAAATTCACGTTTGAGATTTTGGGTAGTTGATAAAAGTTCTCCTTCTCAACCATGCAAAATGGACATGTTACAAGGTAGAATTTTTGGCTTCACTATGATAAGAGGAAGAAACATATCTTTAGACCCATCAGAGACTGTAATGGATGCTTGGAAATCCAGCGTAACAATAAATATAGAAGTTTAGAATGGAGAATTGATCGACTTAAATATGTCCGAACTAATCTTTACAGAGGAAGCATATTCTATTTATGAGATGATTCTAGTGTGATTAACATAGGCAACATATACTGACCATATGTTTGGTACTTTGGTTCCATTTAGGTGAATTACATTCCCACATATCATCCCTCAAAATGCACTCCCCAGCATTTGGAAGTCTTCTAGTCTCTATAACAGTTCAGATATTCTGATTATCCTGGGCTTATTGCTTTGTACCTGCCTGGACGCTGTATATTTGGTGAATTCATTACTTCTGAAACTTACTTAGTTTGATTGTCTATGTTTCAGAAGGAGTAAGTAGAGTTTTTGTGAGTAGTTGCGCCTCTCCTCTTGCTATCTACTTACCAAAATCAGTTCATGACAAAAAAGTTTTAAATTTGCATGGTTCATACTTCATAGTAACTAACCTACAAATGTGCCAATCAAAAATCAACATTTTAGAGAAGAAAAAGTGAAGTAGATATATTGTGTGATACACGAATACGTCGCTAAATCTCTGTACAAACTTACATTTATCAGATATTTGAATTATATCTTGGTAACCATGTTCCTAAACTGCTATGCATACTGTTGGTTTTAGGGATTTAGGAAGATTGATCCAGAAAGATGGGAATTTGCAAACGAAGACTTTGTGAAAGATCAAAAACATCTTCTTAAGAATATCCATCGTAGAAAGCCTATTCATAGCCACAGTCAGCCCCAAGGTTCAATTGATCCTGAAAGAACAGCATTTGAGGAAGAAATTGATAAGCTGACTCGTGAGAAGGCTGCACTTGAAGGAAATTTGTTGGGCTTCAAGGAGCAGCATTCTGCGGCTGAGGACCAGTTGGAAAATCTAACACAGCGTATAGGTAACATGGAACAGAGACAGGAGAAGTTACTCAGCTTCTTGGAGAAAGCAATTCGAAATCCGGAGTTTATCGAACGTCTATCTTTGAAGCTTGAATCGATGGATTTATCCGCGTACAATAAGAAGAGGAGACTCCCCCAAGCAGAAGATGATGTTCAGTCATTTCAGGAGGATGTTTTAGTGGACAATCAAAGTAGTTGTAGGCCAGAGTTTGACATTTGCGACCAAGACTTCTGCAACAAGCTCAGGCTCGAGCTATCAACAGCTGTTTCCGATGCCAACTTGCTTCCTCATAGCATGCAGTGTTCGAACGAAGATGGGATGATGAGTCCTCAAGGGAGAGCAGAGGGATGGCCGAAAGATGTTCATATGAGAACTACAGGTTTTTTATGCCCCTCTGATACGTTAGAGCTATCTGATACCGGAGCTTCTTTAAACCTGAAGATGGATTCTTCCATGTCGTGTAAAGTGGTTCCTGAAGGCCCGAGACTGCATTCTTTGCACCCTTCAGTTGACGAAAGCGACGGCCATATTTCCTGCCTCTTAAATCTCAGTCTTGCTTCTTCTCCTTTGGAGCCCAACAAAAGTCAAAACTCCCTTGTGATGTCTCTATCAAGCCCGGAAATCTGTACCTCGTCCAGGCTGAACAACGATCACAATGCAGTTGGTCATCGAGCTCCCCCAGAAGAGAGAACACATCAAGATGAGGTTCAAATTCTATCTTCGTCACCTGTTGTTGCCCCTCCAACAGAGCAGAAACAGGTGAACGATGTGTTCTGGGAGCAGTTTTTTACTGAAAGACCCGGTTGCTCCGATACAGAGGAGGCGAGCTCTAGTTACAGGGCGAACCCTTACGACGGCCAAGACGAAAGGAAATCAGTCAAAGGAATAGCAAGAAGCACTAAAGGTATGGAACATCTTACACTGTAGAAACTTTGTTACTTCTCACACTTGATTGCTATTCATGGAATACGTGCAGTTTTCTTACATGGCCATCATTGTTTACTGATCTGTAAGATAACTTTCCTGTAAACCAGTTATTAAATTGTGAATGTTGGTAGCTTTAATCACATTTGTAGATGTGTGATGGATTCGAATTAATTGAGTTTTTCCCATTTGTTTTCTAACTTGGAATTTATTTTCTTTTCTTATAAATTTAAGTGGGTTAGGGTATCTTTCGCTATTGTGTTATAAATTTACAATTTATTTCCAGAACGATTTATCAGTAATATAATTTGAGAAAACACAAAAAAACACCGAGTGCTAACTGCTAAGTGCTAACGACAGACCGTATTTTCTTTAAATAAAAAAAATCAATATTTTTACTTGCAAAACAAGATTAATGTAAAAAAAGATAAAATGTTACAGCACATTAAAAATACTACTATAAACCTTCAATATTATTTTAAATTAAAAAAGTTTTATGTTTACTCCAAACATTTTACACATATTTGATCTAGAGGGTTTTTCACAATATTAAATGGGTTAATTTGGATCCGTACATCTAGATTACAAGAGTCTCTCTCAAAAAATAAAGAGATTTAAACAATTTTTTTTAAAAAAATATTAAAATGGCTAAGATTTGAAATATTGAATTAATTGATGATTAATAAATGAGAGCACTTATCAAAATGGGCCATCCGTAAGTGTAACCAATGTAGCGGGCCATGGGAAATATACTTTTCGGGCCTTATAATTGGGCTTGACCCTTATTTGTAAAGGCCCATCATTTTCATCTTTCAAATCACAATCAAAAGCTCGACGCAGAGGTAACAGCAAGTGAGCAACAATGGCAGAATCAAACACACCTAAAGAAGCAATCTTTCGTCTCTTTGATGAGAACTACACTTCCGGGTCGGGTTTTCTTGATTTCCCTGAAAAACCTCTCCCGCCTCCTCCGCCTTGTCTTGAAATTTTCGACTCAGAGGTGCTCTTTTCTACTGTCACATATTTACGGAAGATGTATGATTATTTGTTAAATTGCTAATTTTAGGTAAAAAGTAGAGATTTTTGTGGAGTAAATTAGTGATTGGTGTTGAATGTGAAGCGCAGGTTTCAACGAGTCTGAAGAACAATGTGGAGCCTGTCAACATTGGTGGGATTACACTGCATAAGGTAAGTAAAAATTTCAATTTGATATTTGTAGATTAATCATAGGAGTAATAAACTGTAGAACTCTATGATTTGTAGTTAGTCGCGCGCGCGCGCGTGTGTGTGTGTGTGTGTGTGTGTGTGTGTGTTGCTGCTTATCTCAAGTAGAAGAAACAGATGTTTTATGATATTCTTTGAGTTTCTTTGTAAAATTGAGGATGCCCTCAGTTGGGTTTTTTAGGTTTATCTCTATATTATCATCTTCAGTTGTGCAGCATTACATTATATGCATTAAAATGATTACATATCCTGCAGGGGAGGGTAAGCACTGAGGAGGTATTTGCATTGACCAATTCAGATTTGGTACCTGGTAAATATGAAGGTTTGTATAGTTCTAAATTTGTTTGTGACTTTGTCTTGAGAACACTCGATCATCTCTTGGTAATTTGGATATTGTGCGGATGGATGCAGGAGGATTGAAACTATGGGAGGGGTCACTAGATCTAATTACAGCCCTTTGCTCAGAGATGCAAGATGAGAGATTGTCATTGACCAGAAAACGAGTTCTTGAGGTGGGGAACTGATCTAAGGTGACTCAACGATCTTTATTTTGTATTCATGTGCCCTAATGAGGAGCTCAAGTACTATCACTCTCTTAATGATCGTTTTGTGATAAACCTATTCTTAAGCATTCATTCTGATATGTTAAAGATCTTTTTTTTTTTTATAAATCTTTATGTAGATAACTCGAGTAGAGATAGGATTATGCATATTTCCTGGAAGGCCTTTTAATATGAATGGTGTCTAACATTCTAGTATTGTTCTACGCTACACCTCGATAGTCTTTTAAATTTACAGATGTTTCACACTGTTAGAGTTGCCTTTCATGTTGACTACTTTCATCTTTCAGCTTGGATGTGGTCATGGACTTCCTGGAATCTTTGCTTGCTTAAAGGTAAAAAACTAAGCTTCGTTCACATCTTGCCTTTATATCAGTGTCTTATGATCATTGGTCTTGTTGCATCAGGGTGCAGCAGCTGTGCATTTCCAGGACTTCAATGCCGAAGTCCTTCAGTGCCTCACCATTCCCAATGTTACTGCTAATATGCTAAAGAAGTCGCAGTATTTGAATCCAGCCTCAAGGGAGGGCCCCATTGACACCGAAACTCGATTCTTTTCTGGTGATTGGGGTGAAGTGCATAATGTTTTGGATCAGACATCTGCTTATGATGTCATTCTCATGGCAGAGACGGTTTACTCAATTTCTGCATTACCTAATCTGTACAAACTTATAAAGAAGGTTTTGTTTTATTTTCCTTGTTTACTATTATTATTTCTTTGTTTCCGAGTATGTTTCAATTTCATGCTCCTTGTGATCAGTGCCTGAGCAAACCCCATGGAGTCGTATACATGGCAGCAAAGAAGTATTACTTTGGGGTGGGTGGAGGATCAAGACGGTTTCTATCTTTGGTCGAAAAAGATGGTGAGCTTTTATTTAACAGCACTCTTTGTTGATTTCTCAGCATTAACAAGTAAATATTGATTATATTTAGTTGACACCAAAACAATTATATATATAGTTACTTGAAAACATTATATCTGTCTTCAATTCACTTTCTGCTCTCTGTCAACTGTCTTGTTTTGTTCATTTTTTCACCTTCTTTCCATATTCTTTTGCAACTGAAAGGGTAAGGATCACATTTATGCCGAAAATTGTTTGTAGTATGAGAATAGCAATCAATATCAGTTGGGGTGACATTGAAATTTGCAACTTTTATGATTATATCACGTGGAATCTCACATTCTCGATGTAGAAAAGAAACGAAAACAGGTAATATTACTTCTAATATTATACACAGTCCACTAATACGAACCTTTGCAGGTGTTTTTGCGTCTTCTCTGGTTGCGGAGGTTGCAGACGGTTCATCGAATGTTAGAGAGGTATGGAAGCTTCATTTCAAATGATTTTCCAGTACCGAGCAGCATTAGGCTTCAAGCTTTACGAATCATATCCCGATCAACATCTGCCTATTTGATTTTTTTTTGTTCATATTAAGCCATCGTCTGAATTCACTCTCCTCCTATACTCTTTTCATTATATTGATCCAAATCCAAGTTCGTAACCAGTGGATCTTTTATTGCCAATATATGTCAGTTTTAAGCATTGAGTTTTTTGTGTTTCTTATGCAAGTCATTGAGATGTCTGTTTTGAAATCGGTTGAAACGTTATGTCTGATTCGATCACCAGCCCAATTATACTAAACATTGATGGGAGTTTCTGTCTTGGATGCAAGTTTTGTAAATTTGAGCATTAACATAGGAAATGTATTGAAAAGGAGTAGATGAAACTCCATGATCAATCATTTGAAATTACAGAACAATAAACAGAGAAAGACACACAGTGAAATCTATCATTAGTCATTACTGATCACCTCTACACTTGTAATATCTCGAGCAACCCCTGTGGTAAGGGTTGGAAGGTGCAGGAATACAGCCACCGCCACTGGAGTAGGGCTCTCCCGGTGCTCCACCATTGCAGACGGGCTCGTCCCGTTTGAGGGCCCCTGGTGAGATGTACTTTTTCTGTTCAAGAAACCTCCTGCTGATCTCTGATTCCATCAGCATCTCCAAATCGTGGTTGAATTCTGCGATCGAGCCCGTGCATGAAGATGGGGGCGTCGCGGTGGCGTTGAAGACGGCGGCGGCGTTGATGACAGGTGTGAGGATGAGGATTAAGAAGAAGACGTGGAGGAGATGTGGCTCCATTTTCTTCTTTCTTTAGAACTTTGGAAGCATCGTTGATTATGAGTAATGTTTATAAAGTTTGAAGGAAAGTGGAAGCCCCACTATGAGTATGCCACACTTCACCTAACATAGTGTGAATCCGGCACTAATCAAGTCATATATAGGTGCTGCATTTTTTTCTAGTTAAACAAAAAGACAATTTTATCAATTATTCTTAACTATTCTTTATTTTTCTAGTTAAACAAAAAGACAATTTTATCAATATATATGGTTAATTATTCTTTATTTTAGGGGAAAAAAAAGAAAAAAAAACTTAAATAAAGCACAAGTACTCTGTATATATCTATATTTTGACTTAAAAATAGAATAGTGTTGAATTTGAAAGTAAATGTCAAAATTGAGTTACTATTGCCAAATTTTAAAAATAGAGAACTATTAGGGTGTAATCATTTTGCGTTTTTTAATTAGTTATTTTTTTTAATAAATTATAGGGTAATTCTTGGGTGACTCGTGGTCACCCATGATCCTCGCACATGAGGAGGTGGGGACCTACATACCAGGCTGACCCCCACCCCCTCACGTGAGATGGTCATGGGTGATCACAGGTCACCCAAGCGATCCTCTAAATTATATTAATTTTCATTAAAAATGTTATTAATTTTGTTTTCATAATACGAATTGTTCGTAAAATAATCTAATACATCATCACTCTCATTTTTTAATCAAAATATTATTTTTAATTAAAATATTATCATTTTTTTATTCATTTAAAAGATTTTTTTTTATTTATTTTTTATTTTTTTACAGTTAAAAACTTTTAAAAGTTAGAAGCTGTGGCTTGTGAGAATGGTGCTTATTTTCAAAAAGTGATTATGAGCTCACTTTTTTACCCCTACATATATTGATAAAAAAAGAAAAAGAAAATGGTGCGTTGGCGTGTGTATTACATGAAATGATGAAAAATGAGTGGTTTATTTCTACTAACCAATTAATTATTTTTCTTATTTCTTATCTTTTTAGTATTTATTGTATGTTATTTCAAATTTCTAATTATCATGATGTGTTTATTTCAAACCAAATAACTTTCTTTTAAGTATTTTTATATGATAATAATAACATCATATTGATTACTATATTTTATTTTAAAAAAAAAATATATTGTATAATAAATTAAAAGAAATGGAGTATTAATTAATTTAAATACTTATAACAACAAAAGTACATTTCATACATTAAAAAATATTTATATTATGATATTTTAGATAATAAAAAAAATATAAAGTATATAATGATTTTTAAATTAAGATAACTTTTGTACTGTTGGTTGGTGTGATATTTTTTTATTTAATAAAAATAAGTGAGAGACAATAAAAATGGCATTTATAAATGTATAAATTTTTATTTAATAAAAATATATATATTTTAATAATTGTATAATTTTTTTATATTAAAAATTTCAATAAAAAAATTAATAAAAAATTTGGTAACAAAATATATATTTTTATATATTTATTAGTATATACTCCCTCTGTCCAATTCAAATAACACAATTTTATTATATTGGGCGCCGTCTAAATTGCACCATTATCCATTACATCTATCTACTACACCTACTCACCTTACATAAAATAATAATACTCCTTAATTTTACGTGAAAAAGCAAATAACACACTTATTTTGACCGGGACGGGGGAGTATTATATTTTTATTCAAATTTACGCTATTATTTGCGAAATGGAAATTATGAAAATAAAATTGGGAGTGAAAACATAATCCAAACCCACGCAGCGACAGTTCTCCTCAGTTTGAAGATTCCCGCACAACCGCCAAGGCACGGCGAAGAATCAACGGCAGATAAGGTTTTCAATACTCGCACTAATTCCTTGAACTTTACATATCAGTTTTTTAGTGATTGCTTTTGCAGATTTTTTGTAGAATAGGTTTCTGGTTGATTGATAGGCGATCTTAATGGTATTTTACGACTGCTCATAGTAGTCTGTCTGATTTGCTTTGAACTTCAGATTCTTTGTGATTTTTGATCGTTTTATTTTTAATACAGTATTATTATTATTATTTTTAATTTTCTGTTTGCTTTTGAACAGAATCATTCTACTTGTTATCTTTTTCTAACTTGAATGGCGTCGTATGAATAACTTTTTTTTTTTTTTGGATTGACAATTATGCTGCTTATTAGAATATCAATCAGGAAAACAACTCACAAGATGTGGGTTCTAATGCAATTAAACAGGCTGAAAACTTTTGCATATGTTCTTTATGTGCGCTCAGGATTTTAATTTATGACATCCTTTGCTAATATTTCATTTCATTGTTCATCAGGAGTTGTCCTCAGATAGATCATAGTTAAATTTTGGAAGTCAACCTCAGACTCCGCTGTTCTGTTCTTCATTACGTGATTATTGATGGGGAGTGTTGAGGGAGGCAAGCTTAGATTTTGCATTGATAGAGGGGGAACTTTTACGGATGTCTATGCTGAAATTCCCGGTAGATCTGAAGGCCGAGTAATGAAATTGCTATCTGTTGATCCTGCAAATTATGATGATGCCCCAGTTGAAGGAATCAGGAGGATTCTGGAAGAATTCACTGGAGAAAAGATCCCCCGAAGTTCAAAAGTTCCAACTGATAAGATTGAATGGGTGAGGATGGGAACAACTGTGGCAACAAATGCTCTATTGGAGAGGAAAGGGGAAAAGATTGCACTTTGTGTTACTCAAGGCTTCAGGGATTTGCTGCAGATCGGTAACCAAGCCAGACCGAGCATATTTGACCTGACTGTATCAAAGCCATCAAATCTTTATGAGGAGGTAGTAGAAATTGATGAAAGAGTTGAGCTTGTTTCTGATGCGGAGGGAGTAAAATCAGATTCTTCTGCATCAATAGTTCAGGGTATTTCAGGTGAGCTTGTAAGAGTTGTGAAGCCACTTAATCAGCAGGCTTTACAGCCTTTGCTTAAAGGTTTATTGGATAAAGGTATTAGCTGCTTAGCTGTAGTGTTGCTGCATTCTTATACCTACCCACAGCATGAAATATCAGTGGAAAAATTGGCAATGAGTTTGGGATTCAAACACGTCTCTATATCATCTGCACTGACTCCCATGGTTCGAGCTGTCCCTCGGGGTCTCACTGCTTGTGTGGATGCATACCTAACTCCTGTTATTAAACAGTATCTAAAAGGATTTATATCAAAGTTTGATGAGGGCTTGGGTAAATTAAATGTTCTGTTTATGCAATCAGATGGGGGATTGGCACCAGAAAGTAGATTTTCTGGGCACAAAGCTGTTTTATCTGGCCCGGCTGGTGGAGTAGTTGGGTACTCACAGACACTTTTTCAGATTGAGACAGAGAAGCCTCTTATAGGTTTTGACATGGGTGGCACGTCTACGGATGTGAGTCGTTATGCTGGAAGTTATGAACACGTTATAGAAACCCAAATTTCTGGAGCAATTATTCAAGCACCTCAGCTTGAGATCAACACTGTTGCTGCTGGTGGTGGATCAAAGTTAAAGTTTCAGTTTGGAGCTTTCAAGGTGGGTCCGGAATCAGTTGGTGCTCATCCAGGGCCTGTTTGTTATCGTAAAGGAGGGGAGCTGTCAGTTACTGATGCTAATCTCATCCTGGGATATATCATTCCTGATTATTTCCCATCAATCTTTGGCCCAAATGAGGATCAGCCGTTAGATGTCAGTGCAACTAGAGATGAATTCGAGAAACTTGCAAAACAAATCAATGTTTACAGAATGAATCAGGATCCAGCAGCAAAGGATATGACAGTGGAGGAAATTGCTCAGGGGTTTATTAATGTTGCAAATGAAACCATGTGTCGTCCAATTCGGCAATTGACTGAGATGAAGGGTCATGAAACAAAGAATCATGCTCTTGCTTGTTTTGGAGGTGCTGGACCACAACATGCCTGTGCTATTGCTAGATCGTTGGGCATGAAAGAAGTACTCATTCATAGGTTCTGTGGGATTTTAAGTGCATATGGGATGGGAATGGCAGATGTTGTGGAGGAAGAACAGGAACCTTATTCTGCTGTTTATGGTCCAGAATCTGTGTTAGAGGTCTCAAATAGAGAAGCGACTCTGTTGAAGCGTGTAAAGAGGAAGCTGCAATTGCAAGGCTTTGAAGAGCAGAATGTTAGAATCGAAACATATTTAAATCTTAGATATGAAGGAACAGACACTGCAATTATGGTAAAGAGCCTCATAAATGAAGATGGATCTAGAGGAGATTATGCCATTGAATTTGTAAACCTATTTCAACAAGAATATGGATTTAAGCTTCAAGGCAGGAATATCTTGATATGTGATGTGAGAGTTCGTGGTATTGGGGTTACTAACATACTCAAGCCTCGACCTCGAGACTCTGGTGTAGGAACTCCAAAAATTGAAAGCCGATACAGAGTTTATTTTGGAAATGGTTGGCATGATACCCCTCTATTCAAGCTAGAAGATATGGCATCTGGCCATGTCATTCCTGGCCCTGCTGTAATCATGAATGGTAATAGTACTGTTATAGTGGAACCAAGCTGTAAGGCTATTGTTACTAAATACGGAAACATCAAGATTGAGGTTGAGTCGGTCCACAGTGTTGTGGAAGTAGCAAAAGAAGTTGCTGATGTTGTGCAGCTCTCAATATTCAATCATAGGTTTATGGGAATAGCCGAACAAATGGGACGTACCCTACAGAGAACTTCAATATCAACAAATGTTAAAGAAAGATTGGATTTCTCCTGTGCTCTTTTTGGTCCCGATGGTGGTCTAGTAGCAAACGCTCCTCATGTTCCTGTGCACTTAGGGGCTATGTCCAGCACAGTCAGGTGGCAAATGAACTATTGGGGTGAAAATTTAAATGAAGGAGATGTTCTGGTCACCAATCATCCTTGTGCTGGAGGTAGCCATCTCCCGGATATAACCGTTGTTACGCCTGTTTTTGACAATGGAAAAATTGTATTCTTTGTAGCGAGTAGGGGGCACCACGCAGAGATTGGTGGTATTACACCTGGAAGCATGCCTCCATTCTCGAAGTCAATATGGGAGGAAGGAGCTGCAATAAAAGCATTCAAGCTTGTGGAGAAGGGGATTTTTCAAGAAGAAGGGATCTCTCAGCTTCTCCTTTATCCATCTTCTGATGAATCAGTTCATAATATCCCTGGGACACGAAGGCTCCAAGACAATTTATCGGATCTCCATGCTCAAATAGCTGCGAATCAAAGAGGCATTTCACTCATAAAGGAGCTGATCGAGCAATATGGTTTGGAGACTGTTCAGTCCTACATGAACCATGTTCAGGTTAATGCTGAGGGCGCAGTGAGAGAAATGCTCAAATCTGTTGCTGCTAAAGTTTCCTCCGACTCTTCTAATGTTGAAGGAGATCCCGTGATCATCGAAGAAGAAGATTTCATGGATGATGGATCTATTATACATTTGAAACTCACTGTTGATCCAAAAAGAGGAGAAGCATTTTTTGATTTTTCAGGTACAAGTCCAGAAGTTTATGGGAATTGGAATGCTCCAGAAGCAGTAACAGCTGCTGCAGTGATCTACTGTCTACGTTGTTTGGTGGATGTCGATATCCCTCTCAATCAAGGATGCTTGGCCCCCGTGAAGATACACATTCCTCCGGGTTCTTTTCTCTCGCCAAGTGATAAGGCTGCTGTGGTTGGTGGCAACGTTCTAACGTCTCAGAGAATAACAGATGTTGTTCTCACTGCTTTTCAGGCTTGTGCCTGCTCTCAGGGCTGTATGAACAATCTAACCTTTGGTGACAACACTTTTGGCTACTACGAAACAATTGGGGGTGGAAGTGGTGCGGGCCCTACTTGGGACGGCACCAGTGGGGTTCAATGCCACATGACAAACACTCGTATGACGGATCCTGAGATTTTTGAGCAGAGATATCCGGTTATATTACATAGATTTGGATTAAGGAAGAATAGTGGAGGGAGTGGAGTTCATAGGGGAGGCGATGGGATCGTTAGAGAGATAGAATTCAGACGATCCGTTGTTGTTAGTGTTCTTTCAGAAAGGCGAGTGCATGCTCCGAGGGGACTAAATAGAGGAAAAGATGGGGCTAGAGGAGCAAATTACCTTATCACGAAAGACAAACGCAAGGTATACCTCGGAGGGAAAAACACAGTCGAGGTTCAAGCCGGCGAAATCCTTCAGATTTTGACTCCTGGTGGCGGGGGATGGGGTTCCCCATAGCCTTCAAAGGAAGCTGGATAATCTCCTGAACTGCCATTAGATATCCTGATCATTGTTCTCTGTTACTTATTAATAAAATTGTTGCCAATTTATTTGTGTAAGATTATCAGACATGCATATGTATGTGGATATTTTCACATGGATGTTATCTTGTCTATTTTGTGGCAGATTTTGATGCACGAGTAACGAGTTTGTGTTTCTTTGTTTTTGAAATATTTTCAATTTGAATGTTATTAAACAGAATTTAGGATTCGCAACTTCATTCTACTTGTTTGGCTGATCGTTATGGAATTATAGGTATCTTTGGTTTGAGCTGACTTTTCACCATGAGAATAGTAAAAAACTGATTTTGAATTTGAAAATATATTTGATTTGCAGCCTTTCCCAAATAATCACTTCTCTTCCATGTTTTAAACTTAATGACATTTGACTAAGTTTACAGTCACTTTCTGTTGTGTATGTGATGTTTTCATTTCTATAAGCAAATCACAACTTGTTAATTCTGTAACCTGTAGCTTTCTGTAGGTCAATATGCTGAAATTTTTAAGATTCAAGTATTGATGTTGATGAAAGTAATGGAACATCTGGATTCTCATGTAGCTGAATTCTGCCTCATCGTATCCATCACTGCATGTGTCCATGCCTCATCTATGCTATTGTATATCTTCGTGAGCATGCGTGTGGGAGAAGAATATGGAGATCTAGCTAGCTTGTTGGAATTGATGGTTGTCATTTACTCATTTACAATGTTATATCAACTAGTCCGACAGCTACCAGGTATGAACCTTGCTTTCAAATTCTTGTACTCTAAATACGTCCTGGTATCATTCTTGATGACGGACTACAGTTATGAGCTTACGGATCCCCCCTTTAAACCACTTATCCGGATGTTGTATATGGTCTTCATTTTGTATCGGATCCTGTGGCCAGCCATGCGTAGTGCTTGGAACGCCATCATTTTAGTCTTTGACCTTGGGATAGGGATAGTTGCAGTGGGTTTCGTCTCAATACCGCTGAGATGCATATCAGTGGCTCTTCTTGCAATTCTAGTTTGTGTACGCTGTGGATCAATTTTGATGATGTTCTTTGACTTTATTATGCTGCTGGGTCCCTTAAATTTCCTCTCACATATATCATTCAAGTGGCTTGATGTTGAAATGGATCTTCGTCAGCTGGATCTTCCAATCACCATTCCAAACACATTCGACATGCTATGCTTCTTACTCTGTCGACCTAACAACCCCTGAATCTGATGTCGTCGGGGAGTTGATCTCTTGGGTTTTTTTAATGTTTTGCACCTCCGCCATATTCTTCATGTATTACTCCTACTATCATTATTCATTACTACACCACCAAATCTGATAGAAGTTTGGTGTCTTTGCAGCTGAGTTCATCTTCTTTACTATACGCTACATCACAACTTGCTAATTGTAGTTTTCAGCAAGTCAAAACTTGAAGAACCCGGTTGAGTATTGATCTTGATGAAATTAATGGGAGATCTGGCATCGTATGTAGCGAATTCAGCCTCATCTGGAATCTGATGTCGTAGGAAGAATAGTGGAGGGAGTGGAGTTCATAGGGGAGGCGATGAGATCGTTAGAGAGAGAGAATTCAGATGATCCGTTGGAGGCATGCTCCGAGGGGACTAAAGGGAGGAAAAGACGGGGCTAGAGGAGCAAATTACCTTATCACGAAAGACGAATGCAAGGTATACCTTGGAGGGCCCATAGCCTTCAAAGGAAGCTGGAAAATACTCCAGAATTGCCATTGGACATTCTGATCTTCGCTCTCTGTTACTTATTAATAAATAGTTTTCATTTTATTTTATGCAAGTTTTTTTGACATATATGTATGTGGATATTTCACATGGATTAATAATTGATGGATGTTATCTTGTCTATGTGGTGGCTGTTTGAGTGGCAGATTTCGAAATATTTTCAATTTGAATTTATAAAACAGGATTTAGGATTTGTATCTTGGTTTTACATGTTGGGCTGACCATTGTGGGATTATATCTTCTTGTAGAGTTTATGTTCACAGTATGTTTGATTCTGTTGCTGGCATTTGGATTCGTATCAAGAGTCAAAATTGCAGACACAAATACACAAATACACTATGCATATGTTATGCTTGATGTTTGTCAATACTTTATTAATGTTGAGTGAAGTTCCTCTGCTGATTTTCCTGAATTTATTTCCTGTCTTCTCATTTCTGTGAATTGGCTTCGAATTAGATAAACGTGCTTGTTTTTCATTTACATTGCATCAATTGTTGTGTTCACAATAGTATAGGAAATCATTCATTGATACTTGTAAGAATTAAAACGATCATGTTGTGTTTTACACAGACATATTAGTGATGTAACGAGAAGAGAAAATTAGATGATTTTATTATAGTGAATCGGCTTCTGTGGCTTTTGGGACTAGATGTAAACTTCCCCAATAATCACGAATCAGGTGGTATTGAAGCCGTTTGAGTGTTTTTTTGAAGGAAATCGGAGTGGAAGTGTTGGAAACTGAAGAAAGGAAGTCGTAGTTATCCGTTTGGGCGAAGTAGGAGGTCAATTCGACCTGTTGGAGGAGAATTCGACCAGGCCTGTTGGTCGAATTGGATGCAGAACACGAATAGGAAGAGGATTCGATCACGGCAGGGGAATTCGACCAGGGCATTTGGTCGAATCCTGGTCGAATTGATCGGTGGCGAAGCCAATTCGACCATGTCATGTCAATTCGACCAGGGCCTCTGGTCGAATTGAGCGTCTGGGACTTACAGTAGGCCAATTCGACCTGGAGGGGAGAATTCGACCTATTGTGTTGGTTGAATTGAGCCTCGAAAACTTACCATATCTGTATTTTTATACCCTCAATGCGTGTGATCACTTAAAACCCCATTCCAGGCCCGAGAGGCGCGATTACAAGTATAAAAGAAGGCTTATGCAGCAGTATAGAAGAGTTGGAAGAGAGAATCAATCAAGAAATGAGCACCAACCCTAGAGAGATCATCCATCATCCGGAGGGGCTACAAGAGAGGTTCCGCTGGAGATTCAAGTAAGATCAGTCCAACTAACCATGATTGTTCTTAGATCAATCATGGGCTAGAGCCGCTTCGGTAGTTCTAGGGTTATGAAGGTTTCATGAGTTAATTTATCTTTCGTGTGTAAACTCCGTATAACACTACTTGTGGTTTATTTTATATAAGATTGTGCGTTTTTAAACCATACTCACGGTTGTTTTGTGCATCAATAATTGTTGTGTAGAGTCTGAATACATAACTTGGTTATTGATTGAGTGCGTTCACTGCTGAGCAGGGTTTTATGTTATAATTCTAAGTGAAGGGATTCCGAAATCTTATTAGAACTATCTTATATGAATACTTGTTAATTGAATCATATTCGGGTTAATAAGTAGGATAAAAATTATAACTTCATAGTACCTAAAAGGGAGATCATATCGGGTTAGAGTACTAAGTGCACGGAAAATAATTGATACTGATAGTACCTAGAAAGGGGGGTGAATTATATCTCTTGCTCCGAGGATATTCACACGTGTCATTAGCATGTTTACTTGTGTCGATAGAGTGAATTTGTATGGTTTAGTGATGCGTCCATAAACCACAAGGCAGAGTCGGATACCGTCACACGGAAGATGAATTAATAAGTGGAACTGGAAGACCTGAAGAACTACCTACTTTCTTACTTGATCACAACTCACTTATCTTCACTGCTTGTTTTAATTCAATAGTTATTTTATAATTATTTATTACTTAATCACAAAATCACAACCATTATAATTTCCAACATAGTCTTAATATGCTAGAATATAATTAAATTGATAATTATACATCTCTTGGGTTCAATATTCACTTGGTCACCTTTCGAGACTACAATTGATATCCTTCATACTTGGGGATTAATTGTGTGTTGAGAAAACGCTCATCAGAAGGTATAAGGTATAAAGCAAGGCTTGTGGCAAGGGATTTTTCACAGAAAGAAGGTGTTGATTATAATGAGATATTCTCACATGTTGTTAAGCACTGTTCTATCAGAATTTTGTTGGCATTAGTAACTCAGTTTGATCTTGAGTTACATCAGATGAATGTCACTACAACATTCTTGCATGAAAATCTAGAAGAAGACATTTACATGAAGATTTCAGATGGTGTAAGTGTTGAAGATGCTGAGAATAAGGCTTGCTTACTATTGAAATCTTTGTATGGTCTGAAGCAGAGTCCAAGAAAGTGGTATTTGAAGTTTGATGATTACATTACATCAAATGGATTTAGCAGAAGCTTACATGACAGCTGTGTCTATGTTAGGTTCAAGGAAGGGTGTTATACATATTTACTCTTGTATGTAGATGATATCCTTATAGCTTGTAAGGATCAAGCTGGTATAGATGAAGTAAAAGAAATACTTAAGCAAGAGTTAGATATAAAGGATCTAGGAGAAGCAATGATAATCCTTGGCATGCAGATTGAGAGAAACAGATTAGCTGGAGAGTTGAAGTTGTTCCAAAAATCATACTGGGACAAAGTTTTAAAAAGATACAATATGAATCTTAGTAAGTCAGTAACAACACCCGCAAAGCAAGGAGTGAGTCTGTCACTACTTCAAACTCCTCAGACAGATCAAGAGAAGATAGAGATGAACAACACACCTTATGCTAGTGCTGTTGGAAGTTTGATGTATGCAATGGTATGTTGCAGGCCAAACTTAGCTTATGTGATGAGCATGATTAGTAGGTTTATGAGCAATTCAGGACTACTACATTAGGACTCAGTGAAGTGGGCTCTCAGGTATGTGAAAGGGACCATCACAACATATTTGAAGTTTCTGAAAATGGCAACATGGGATAAGACAGTAGTTGGATATGTTGATGCTAATTATGCAGCAAATCTTGATACTAGGAAGTCACTTACTGGATATGTATTCAATCTGTTTGGTACTGCAGTGTATTGGAAGGTAACACATCAACATATAGTAGCCCAATCAACTACAGAAGCAGAGCTTGTTGTTCTCACAGAAGCAATCAAAGAAGGAGTTTGGCTGACTGGAATACTGAATGAGTTTGGTATTCAGCAAGATGTTGTTGAGGTGTATTGTGACAATCAGAGTGCAGTGCATCTCTCCAAGCATCAGGGGTATCATGAGAGGACCAAACACATAGATGTGAGATTATATTTCATAAGGGACATGATAAACAAAGGAGTATTTAGTGTTAAGAAGATCAAAACTACTGAAAATCTGGCTAACATGTTCACTAAAGCCTTACCAGTTTAGAAGTATGAACTGTGTAAGCAATTGATTCAATTGAATTAAACAAGGAAGGAAAGGTGGCTACAACCTTAAAATAGCAGCAAGGTGGAGAAGATAAAACTAGTATGGTGATGCAAGGTCTAAGATGGAGATTTATAAAGATATAGACTTGCATGTGTGTGTATTATATGAGAATAAGCAATGTTACACGTGGAGATCATGCATTGGTTGATCAAGTGAACAAGAGGATTGTATGCATAAGCCGTTGGATCAGTTTTGGAGCTAAGGGGGTCAGTTTGGTAGCATGGCAGCTAGAAACGTCTAGAAGCATCAGCTGGAAGCATCAAACGGTTGCAAGATCAGTTGGTTACAACTGATTCAGTGTGCATGCGTTTGATTGGATGAAAGGGGATCAAAACGTTGGTCACTCATCCATATAAGTTGGAAAGATTAGTCAATTACTTCATCTTCTTCTACACATCATCAGTTAACAAGCATTAAGAATTAGAGTTTGATAAGTGTGCTTGTAAGTTTTGTAACCTTCATCATTGTCATAGAGAATTCTTCTCTTAGGAAAGTGGATGTAGGCTTACGCCGAACCACTATACATTTTTGTGTTGAACTCTTTCATTTTGTTTTTCGTTTATCAATCAATTCGAGAGTGAAACGTGAGTGATCAATCAACCAAGTGTGTGAGTTCTTGAGAGGATCAACAAAGTTCTTGCTTAAGTTTCATAAGACTCACAAATTCATATCCTCCACTTAGAACGCGTTTACTTCTTCAGATTAATCAAGTTTAGTTAGTTAAACTTTTTTAATTCTTGTTTACTTATTTAATTAATTTTGATGGGTTATCCAATGAGCCCTGGTTAACTGGTACAAAAAAACACTATTCACCTTACTTAAATAACTCAAAAAAGATGGTGAGTTTATTTTGACATTGTGGGTTTACAAGGTGAATTTACTTTCTCACCCTTAAATTTATTAAGCCTGAATTCTGTTTTAGTTATTACAAAGTTGCAAGCAAACGTGTTAGTCATGGACTCATGTTCAAATTCAAAAGTTAATTTAAAAAAAAAACTTTAACTTTATTGGTGTAATAATAAATACTCCCTCCGGCCATTTAAAAAGTAACCATTTGCTTTTTACACGTGGATTAAAAGTATTATTATTATATGTGTAGTGGGTAGTTGTATTAGAGAAAAATAGTGGGCCATGAGGTGTACCTTTTTACTAAGGATGGAATATGAGTACCTTTGAAGTGGACTATGGGTACATTTGAAGTGAACGCCCAAAATGATAAAATTGATACCTTGTAAGTGGCCGGAGGGAGTATTTAATACTCCAATTTTTTATTTTTTATTTTTCAAATTTCACATTTTAAACATTTTATAAACTTCGGATATTTATTTGTATATTTTTATTTTTAAAAAATATAATTAATTAAAATTTAGTATGAATAAAAATTAAAGTATATATCCGTAAATTCAAAATTAGTAGTAGCTATATAACATCAATCTTGAAATTTAAAAATTATATAATTTAATATTTAATATAATAAATTATGTTTATATCATAAGAAAATTACCATTAAATTATAAATAAATAGTAGTTTCAAAACTAATATTTTAGTTGGGTAGTTATAAAAGTATGTTTTTCTCGTTAAATATTAGGCTTTTTTTATTCCATAATGTTTAAAAAAAATTATCAATTTTTTTACTCCATTTCTAAAGTTAATTATATCAATATTATGTTATTAATATAAATGATTAATAATGTTATAAAAAATTAAATAAGAATAAAATGAGAAAAAAATATTAATCAAATTATTATAATTAAAAAAGAGTAATATGGAGTATAATTTAATAAGTATGAGTAAAATTGTAAATGTATAAAAATTAACCTTCAAAGTAAATGGAGAATAACAACCACTAAAGTATAGTTAAACATTAAAGTAAACAAATTTAACATGTTTTCGGGGATAAATTAACCGTTAACCCCACTTTATAATTATGGCACGAGATAATGGGGTGCCTAGTAATTATAATCAATAATCAATAATCAATAATCAATAAAATAATCAAATAATCAATAATCGAACCTATTAAATGAATATTATCTACTCTCTTTTACTTTGTTGACCCATTACATTCTTTAATCTTTTCTTATACTTTTGGCTAAAACTATACTTCCTACTTTCCGCCCGAATAAAATAATTTTATTATATTGGGGTTCAGTCCAAATTACATTATTTTTCTCTTTTAGTAAAAAAGGTTTATCAATGGCCACCACTACCCATCACATCTCTGATGCTATTTGCTCGAAACGAAGGGAGTAATTTTATTTGGGAGGTACCGTATCCTCAAATTTTATATTTTTTAGAGTTGAATTTTTTTAAAATAAAGTACTACTCCCTCCGTCCGCTTCTATGGTAACCATTTGTTTTTTACACGTATATACAGTTTTAAGTTCTTTATTGTGTACTTTTTTGTACTAAATAGAGGAAATTAATACTTTTGAAGCGACGCCAAAAATAGTAAAACGGATACATTTGAAATGGAGGGAGTGAGTATTACTATACTCTTATATGTATGCATCCAATGACACAAAGTCAATTTTTTTTTTTCATCACACTCTTCATCTTGATGTAAGTTTCAAAATAAATACTCCTTATCTATATATTTTTTAAAAAATTATCATTTTCACCCAACTCATGCAACTTATTTTATCATCTAATCCTACTTAAAAAGTACCGACCACAGTTTTATATAAAAATATTAAAGTTGGTCAAATTAAAATTCTGTATTTTATAATAAAGGTGAAAAATTTAGTGAATCTATTTATTATAAGGAGGCGAAGTAAGGCTTAATATACTAACTATTAACTAAACTAACCACTAACCTTTACCGATAATAATAATTAAATAGAAATAAATAAAATAAATAAAGGGTGAGACTTCTGTGCACTTGAGCGCACGAAGCACATTCTGTGCGCCTTTGCAAGGTGCAATTTCCATGCGCCTTTGTAATTTAAACATCTAGCAATACATAGATTTAAATATGATTGGAGAGGAGAGTTGTGTTCCCATTAAACACAATAGCTTTTGCCATAAATAAATGCTAAACTTTATAAATGAATACGTACGCTGTCCAAGTTCAGTGTATGTGTAGCTATACGTCTATGATTTCATAGTTTGAAATATTGGGTTTAATTTCGATATAACTGCCAAAATTAAATAAAAATAATTACATTTTCTGACGTGGCAGTATAAGATAGGACGATTAAATTTCGTTGTGGAATTAATTGTATTGAATAAATATCTATATTATCACTTCCATTTTCCGCAACGTCGGATACAAAAACAAGAAAAGAAACGGCTTTTGTCAGCTTCTCTCTCTCCATACCGCCAACGTGATTTCTAGGGAATCACATCAATCTTCCTAAACTAAGCTCGTGAACACTGTTATTTTAGTGATTTGGGATCTGGGTGCTTTTTTTATTTATCTGAAGGAGAGAGAGGGTGGAGGAAAATTGTGGAAAAGGAAGAGCGATGGCTACTGATACAGTGGTTTTGCAGCACGCGGAGGTGGGGAATGGATGCTGCAGCAAGGGGCCTGGTTATGCTACTCCGATTGAAGCCATGTCTGGCCCCAGGGAAAAGCTTATTTACGTCACTTGTGTTTATACTGGTAAATTCATGCTATTTTGTTTCAATTTGAATTGTGTTTTTCTCCCTTTCGTTTTTCTGTGGATTGTGGTTGTGATTGTCTCTGAATCACTTATTTTTACTAGTGTTTTTCGTGATTTTGGTGTTAGTTTCGATTAGTATGGGCAGGAATTACTGGGAATTAAAGAGGAAATTAAGATAAGAAAAGAAATTTCAATGAGATAAATCTTGTTTAAGCAATTGCATAATACTGATAGTGATGATGTTTTTATCGTGATCGTGGATTGTATTAGCTCAATCAGGAAATCAAATGTGTTGGTATCATGGAAATTGTTCATGTTTAGTCGGACTCAAACACTCGAAATAGCGATTTTTCCATTTATTTATTTTATTTTATTTTTGGGTGTAGCTATATTATGTTTTATGCTGAGCTTAATTTATTTGGAAACTATCGTTTGTCGATGTTCACAGGAACTGGGACGGATAAGCCAGATTATGTTGCTACTGTGGACATGGATCCGAGTTCACCTACATATTCTAAAGTCATTCACAGGCTGCCCATGCCCTTCGTTGGTGATGAACTACACCATTCTGGATGGAATGCTTGCAGCTCTTGCCATGGAGATCCATCAGCTGCAAGGCGGTATCTTGTCCTCCCTTCTCTAGTGTAAGCCACCGAGTTTCTAACTTTCGCACTTTAGTCGTTGTATTAATAATTATATATATCTAATATGTGGGATGACCCTAAGTTATTGAGTGCCCCTGGGATCATATTTCGTGCTTCTTAATGTGATCTGACTTTGAATTTTACTTTACACCTTTTTACCCATTTTATTGTAAGCAAATGAGATTCTTGTTACTGATTTGGACATAAATCTGTAGAATCTGTTTGTTAAAAAGAGGACAAAAAATCAACTTTTTACTTTCTCCTTGAATAAAAAGAGTAAATACACAAGGGCTAATCAAATCAGTTTGAAATCTTTTTACTTGGAGAATTTTGTATGTGCAACAATATTTGTTCAAAATGGAGAAAGGGGTCATCTAGATTCTACATTGGTATCATTACTTTTGTTTTGATATTATGTATTAGGTGCTCCGTACGTCAATTATAATAGCTTGATCAATGTGTTGGCGTCCTTAAAGATTGTCTGTAGACCATTTACAATCAACTATTTTTACATTCAGATCTGGTCGCATATATGCCATTGATACTCAAAAGGACCCAAGGGCTCCATCTTTGCATAAAGTAGTTGATCCCAAGGACATAATACAGAAGACGGGCCTGGCATATCCACACACTGCTCACTGCCTCGCATCAGGCGAAATCATGGTGTCTTGTCTTGGAGATAAAGATGGAAATGCTGAAGGAAATGGTTTTCTTCTTCTGGACTCTGATTTTAATGTCAAAGGAAGGTATATTCTGTTTCTTATGTACTTAAGAGTCTGAACTAATGAAGACTTCTTACTCTGGATGCTCATCACTACAGAAAATTGTTAGCTTGTATTGCAGTCTAGATTGAGCAAGAACCAATTTATCACAGTTCTCACTTAAAAAATATGACTAACCACAGCATCTCTTCTCAGCTGGGTTTGGGATTTCCAACTTCATATTAAGTTTTATTTTATGCTGGTCGCTAAGTGGGATTGTTTGTCTGATATATCTACACATATATTTCAATCTCAATATATATTTTAATTATTGATAAAAACTTCCAACTCTGTTATTGTGATGTTGATAGTATACATATGAAGATGCTCCTATTTGTTGTGCCAGGTGGGAGAAACCAGGGCATAGCCCCCTTTTCGGCTATGATTTCTGGTACCAGCCTCGACACAAAACCATGATCAGCTCTTCATGGGGAGCTCCTGCTGCTTTCAAAAATGGTTTCAATCTTCAGCATGTTTCAGATGGTTTATATGGGAGACATTTGCATGTATATAGTTGGCCCGAGGGGGAGTTGAAACAAACTCTGGATCTTGGGAATACTGGTATGCTGCCATTGGAGGTTAGTATGGCTTATCATCATTATCCTGGATATGGTCTAATTATTTGTCTGTTATTTGCTTTGGGTACACCATTATTTAATCTTTATATGCATGTCTGATGTATGTACAGATACGATTCTTGCATGATCCAGACAAGGATACTGGTTTTGTGGGGTGTGCTCTGACAAGCAACATGGTAAGATTTTTCAAGAAACCGGATGAGACCTGGGGCCATGAGGTATGCTTCAAAAACAACAGACTTCCTTAAATCAATGTCTTGAAAAATGTACATACATTTGATAGGCAATCGAATCAACTTCAGGTATCGATATCAGAGAAGGCACTGAAGGTGCAAAACTGGATTCTACCTGAGATGCCTGGTCTTATAACCGATTTTCTAATCTCTCTTGATGATCGTTTCCTCTATCTGGCCAACTGGCTCCATGGAGATCTCAGACAGTATAATATCGAAGATCCAGCAAAACCATGGTTGGCTGGCCAGGTATTTGTGGGAGGTTTGATTCGTAAAGGAAGCGATGTGGTTGTTGAAGCCGAAGATGGTACCACATACCAGGTTGATGTGCCAGAAGTTCAGGTACACATCCACCATAACAAACTCTACCAGCCATACAAATTTACATCCAAGTTTGAAGATATGTACATGAAATTAAATTCTGAGCTTTTCATAAACTGAACGTAATCCATAATGTATCAACTCTAGGGGCATAAATTAAGAGGAGGGCCACAGATGATACAGCTGAGTTTGGACGGAAAGCGGCTGTACGTTACAAACTCTCTATTCAGCACTTGGGACCGGCAGTTTTATCCGGAGCTAGTGCAGAAAGGTTCTCACATGCTACAGATTGATGTCAACACTGAGGAAGGTGGCCTTGTGATCAACCCTAATTTCTTCGTGGATTTCGGAGCTGAACCCGATGGTCCCTCGTTGGCTCATGAAATGAGGTATCCGGGGGGAGATTGTACGTCCGACATCTGGGTTTGACCCCCCGATATCTCATAGCATGGCTGTCTTAACCTTGGTTGTAGCTGCAGAGGTAATGCATGTAATGATAGATAATAAGCAAGCACAACCAAACTTGTATTGGTGAAACATATTGATATTTTACAGAATCCTTGTTTGACTAAATGTGTTCTATAATCGTATTTACTTTGAATTTCTATAATTTTGCTCTCATAATTACTTTTTGGACTGTGTTCATGTGGGACGATCTACAAGACGTATTAAAATATGACTATGATATAAGTAAAGTATGTTTATTGGTAATTAAAGTATATTTTCTGATGAATTAAAATATAATTTTAAGATGTTATAATTTGATTCACTGTGAAAATATTTTAAGTACCAATAAACATATTATATATATAATAAGAATACTTACGTTTCACAACATGTTTTTTATATATCCATCTTACAAGAGAATATTTTTCTTATTACACAAATATGACTCTTAATTTTTACTCCTTCCGTCCCGTTTCAAATTTTACGCTTGTTTTTTGCACGTTGATAAATGAGTATAATATTTTAACAGATAGTGAATGAAAATATATAATATTTAATGTAAAGTGGGTAGTTGTATTAGTGTTGGATGATATATTAATTGTTTTAGGTGAGTCTCATATTCCAAAAAGAAAAACTTAAACATTGAAATGAGACGCGCAAAATAAAAACGTAAAGTTTGAAACGAGACGGAGGGAGTATATTCTTTGAGATTTTTTTTTAAATAGTTTCATTTATATTAAAGATTTAAATCAATTCCTAACAAAATTATTAAAATTAGAGTTGAAGAATAAGTTCATTTGATTGAAGTACGAGTAAATCATTTCAACTGATTTGATTTGGTGAAATAATGCAAATACTGTGTAATAATATAACTCCAATAATTAGGAAAAAATAGTTCTCAACAGTGTATTATTATTTGGCTTTAGTCAATGTCAAAAAAGAATCAATCCAGAATGAATGCTACAAATATAAAAGTCAATTTTACTGATTTTTAAATTAAATTTCTTGATTGTATTCAAATACGTCAAAATGTGTAATACAACACTATAAAGAAATAAATAAACGGCAATGGCCAACATTATTAGATCATTAATATGATTGATTTGAATGTGACATTTTCTTAACCTTAATCTAACAAAATAAATAATTAACAAGAATATAATAATTACAATTGACCAATTTTGGCACAAAATTTCCCTGTATATGTTAAGTTTGTAAATTAATTTAATTAATTGTAGTCGCGTTACATCCTCAAGGCCCTAGATTCATGCCACTGATTTTGCTAGAATTAATTTACTAATTCCCAATAATAATTAAACTAGATCTTTGTCTTCCTAAATAAAGAATTATTAAGTACTTAAGATTATGAAAGTTTAATGTTAGAATGTGACAGAGTTCAAACTCAATTAATTAATGAATTTGCCGTTTATGACTTCTCAAGTTTGACAATCACACATAAGCAAATTTATTCAATCACATTGAGAGTCATATTTTATTATTTTTTTTGGGGTAAATTACCGAAACTTTCCTCGAGTTTTGTCCAAATTACTAAATAAATCCCGTGATTTGAAAAATTACCAATTACCCCCCTTTAAAAAATATTTTTAAAGAAATAGTGAAATTTAAAAATACAATCTTAAATATATATGGGTCTTGATGTCATTTCCATCCTTCCTTATTTTAAGAAAAAGTGTATTTTTATTAATGTTCAAATAAAAAAAATAAGTTAAAGGAGGTAATTGGTAATTTTTCAAACCACGAAATTTATTTGGTAGTTTGGACAAACCTCAATAGGGGTTTTGGTAATTTACCCTATTTTTTAATGAAAAATAAAAGAAAAGAAATTGTAATTGGTTTATGTAGCTAGTAAACTAACCATGCATCCTAATTTATAACCAGAAATATGGGATCCACACACACCCACTAATACAACTAAAATTTAGGGTCTACATTCCCATTAATACAATTATCCATTACACATTAAATAATAATACCCCTTAATCAACGTACACAAAAGTAAAAGATCCTCTTTCGGGCGGACGTATGAAGTGTAATTAATTAAGTATTTTGCGTGTTAGTTTAACTACTCCCTCTGTCCCCTGTATTTTTACCCACTTTCCATTTTGGGGTGTCCCACGTATTTTTACCCATTCCATTAATGGTAAAAATACATACTAATATTTTATTACCTACTTTTTACAATCCCAACAATTTTAATTATTTTTTTACACTTTATTCATCATTCCCAACAGCTTTATTATTATTTTTTTAAATTACTAATTTATCCCTACTTTTTCTTACATTATATATCAAAAAAATAACACGTTTTAATCTCCGTACCTATATAAATGGGTAAAAATACCCGGGACGGAGGGAATATTTTTTTTAATTATCACTTCTTATATAGTAATATTATTATTATTTATTTAAAATAGTTTAAAATTTCATTAAATCTTTAAAGACAAAGTCTCTTGTGAAACGAGTTATTTGTAAGATGGGTCCACCCATCACTAAAGTATTCTTATTGTATATTAAAATATGTTTAATGGTTGTTAAAGTATGTTTTTTAAAATATGTTAGATTATGCATTAAAGAATGATTTTAGTGTGTTATAATATGATTTATTATTAACATACTTTAACAACAAATAAGCATACTTTATCTAAATAATAAGCATACTTTAGTGATGGGTCGACTCGTCTCACACCCGTATCACAAGAGAATCTCTCATTTTTAAATTGCTCATGAGATAATTCAAAACTACTATTATTTTTTATTAATCTAAATATCATTTTTTATTAAAATATTATTATTTCTTATCCGTGGTACACATTTTCATACTAGTGTTTGACTTATGTATTAAGTTTCACATACATATTTTTATATATATGCACGGCGGTTCGGAACAGCCTGTTTCGATTCCGAACCGCGCGGTTCCGGTTCGAAAAAATATAAAACCGGAACCGAATCGAGGGTAGGCCGGTTTCGGTTTCGATTTTCTCTTTTTTTTTTTAAATTTTAGTCTTGAAACGTAAAAAAAAGCCTTGAAACGTAAAAAAAGAAAAAGTTGAAAAACTGCCGGTTCGGAACCGGAACCGTCGGTTCCGGTTTCACAAAATGAGGAACCGGAACCGAACCGGAATATATCCAGTTTCGGTTCCGTTTAGGCCGGTTCCGGTTAAAATGTGCATGTCTATATTTTTATACTATATTTAATTTTAAAAAATAATACTCAATTATTAATAATTTTATAAATAATTTATAGATTAATGGAAAGTTCTAGTATTATTTTTAATTATGAGATGGTGATCCACAATTATTTTTTTTTGTTATTAATTATAAATAAGAATGATTAAAGCTTAAAGAAGCTCCCTTAAATGATGTTTATGATCTTCCCACCCATGTGACACAACTTTGATTTATCTTCAAAGCCCACCAAACACATTAAAAGGAACATTATTTGTTTTGATTATTTTTGACAATATTTAATTTAAAATTTAGCCAAAAAAAGGGTCGACCGCGTGGCCAGCTTATTACAGCAAATCTGCATATGATGAAATCTGCAAATTATGGAAAAGAAGATAAACATAACCGCGTTTGGCCCACTTTTTTATTTTTATTTATTTATTTATTATTATCTAAATCCTTGCTGGCATCCAAGTTTCTACATAATTGTTTTTCTACACTCTGGAAATCTTTATTTTTTAAAAAATTTATTTATTCAATCTAATCTTGAAATTCAATGATTACCACAATTTACTACTTAATTCAATTCTTTCAATTAATATGGTTTATAATTGAAGCATTTAAAATTTTTATGTTATAGAGTTTGAGTTGAAGAAACATGCAATTGCTTAGATTTCATTGATTTTCTTTTTCTTTAATTAATTTTATAGATAATTGTGCTCAACAATTTTTAATCTCAATGTGGGTCATGAAAATATCACCTTCTTTCTTTCTTACTTTTTTTTTTCATGTATTATTAAACCAAAATTAAACGTTGACGTGAAACCTAATATACTAGAATAAAATATTTCATAATTGTTATATAAAATTATAAAAAAAAAAAGAGAGAAAAAGGGGGGGGGGGGGGGGGGGGGGGGGATCATTGCACAGGTTGCTGATAACTTCTTATCTTCAAATCTTGACTATTGTTTGCAATGAATACTATTTCAAACACAAAAATAAGTCTACCCTTCAGATTGATTCGAAGAATCCAATCAAATACAACATACATTTCTTTAAAAAATCACTATCAAAATGGAAAATAACAATATAGCAATTCAATTTAAAAAAAGAAAAGAAAATCATAGTTTACAATTCAAGTGGAAAAGAATAAATTAAATACAGTAGCCACCCTTCTTTGTGGCTCAACAAATCTTCAACCTTCTCAAGATGAACTCAACCTATCATCTGCAGTCTGTAGAACTAAACGAGTCGAATCCGTGAGGCTTCGCCGGAATGCTCGACTGCGTCTGGCTGTACGAGAGATCGTCGAACATTCTAGAAGTTCCCTCGTCGGCCTGCCATCTCTGCAGTGCCTGAGGGAGGCTCAAATGGAGATCAATGCCATAAGATTCATCTTCTTGTGGTTTGGATGGTTTCCATTGCTCGACGAGGGGTCCCAACACGTTGACCGCGTGACCCATGTCGGGCCTCTGGAATGGCTCACGAGCAGTGCAGTGTCCTGCTAGCTCAGCCACCTTGCAGATGCTTTCGTAGGTTTCATCATCCGGTTCAAGAACCGGATCAATGGACTTCCGGAGGTTGTCCTTGTTGATGAGGACCCTCCGGAGCCATGTCACTAGATGAGACCTCTCGTCTGGCATGGTCTCGTCTAGGGCTTTCCGACCCGTGATTATCTCCATTAGGACGACCCCAAATGCATAAACATCAACTTTCGTAGTCACTCTACCAGTAGCTAAAGGGAACAACACAATGGAAGTAATGAGTACTAATACTACAAAGAGATCTCATGAAAGCATATGATAAATTAAACTAGTACTAATTCATCTCATTCCACTCTTGGATTTCCATCACATATATTCCACAAATTTGAATCTTTAACTTAGATCAATGCTATGAAGGCTTATAATATGCAATCATGTGTTCAATTACGAAAATGCAAACTAAGAATGAGACAGTAAACAAAATGTAACATCAAGAAAAGCAGTAGAGTTAGCATATATACCAGCATATTCAGGTGCAAGATAGCCGAATGTACCGGCCAACCGTGTTTCGACAGAATACTTGCCATCAGGTGCATTTCTCACCAAACCAAAATCTGCAACCTTAGCTCTCATATCATCCGAAAGAAGTATATTCGATGGCTTCAAATCTCTATGAATGAAACTCTGCTGAGCCAAGCTGTGAAGATATTCGACTCCTCTAGCAACATCTAAGGCGATAGTCACCCGTTGTTTCCACGTAAGAGGCTCGTAGCCATGATCACCCCATTCAAACAAGTGCTGGCTTAGAGTTCCCTGTGGCATGTATTCGTACACTAGAAGCCTCTCGTTTCCGTTTATGCAGTAACCTAAAAGAGCAACCAGATGCCTATGCCTAACTTTAGTAAGAACAGCAATCTCTGCCTGAAACTCATTCATTCCTTTCGTTCCCATCGCACCCGATTCCATCCTCTTGACTGCAATCTTGGTTCCATCGTGCAACTCACCCTTGTAAACTACTCCAAATCCTCCTCTACCTAACACATTTTCGTCGCTGAAATTGTTGGTCACTTGCCTAAGGATCTGTATGGATATAGAAACATTCCCACCTTCAAATATAGGAATTTCACTATGATCACCACTACTCTGGCTATGCAACTCACTTGGCTCTCCGGCAAATCCATTCACTCCATTACCAACCACCATTTCCTTCCCCTTCTCTGACCCCTCGACCACCACGAACCTCTTATGACGTCGCTTTAAGTAACATTTATAAGACACAAACAACACAATCACAATAAAAACTATAACCGCTATGGCCACACCAGCTATCATACCAGCTGAATTCGACTTTTTCGACGATCCAGACCCTCCATCTTCCTTACTAGGACTACTTCCACCACCACCTCCACCACCATTAGTAACATTCTTACCAAGCAACTCATTTCCATTATGTGAAAACACTACATTAGCAGGAAATAATGGAATCGGCCCCCATAGTTTATTATTAGACACATCAATAGTCTGGAGATTTGGCAAAGTAGTCAAAACAGGTGGAATCTCACCTGAGAGATTGTTATCACTCAATATCAGAGTCCTCAAAGAAGTGAGATTAGCAAATGCAGGTGAGATAGTACCAGAAAACCCCTGCTTCCCCATGTTCACAACAGTCACATTCGTCAACGTGAAATCACAGTTGATCAATCGCCAGCCGTTGCAAGCATTATTCCCTGCCCATGAATCAGCCAACGATTCTGGATACCCCAGAGCAGCTGCAACATCAAGAAGTGCAGTCACCTGTGGATCACATGGCCCTGGCTTGTCTGAACAGAAGCTGTTTGTGGTACCTAAGGTTGCCTCAACTGTTGTAGGAAACTGAGGATAAGGGCCCTGCAACTTGTTATTCTGCAACGAAATGGTTTTAAGTTTTGGCAAACTCATCAGAGATGGAGGCACTACACCAGTAAGCCTGTTATCCCTCAACTGCAAATCTTCCAAATTGGTGCACTTTGACAAATCGGGAATCCCACCTGAAAAGGAATTAGCATGTAACCAAACTTGAGATAATTGATTCATATTTGACAACACATCTAGGGTTCCAGATAACCCTTCCCCCTGATTATTATTGAGCCAAAGAAGCTGAATCTCGGACCCGGAAAAGGATCTGGGCAAAGATCCAGATAGATTGTTGTAAGACAGCCTTAGATTCTGCAAATTGGGGAAAGAATTGAAGATATCTGGTATGGTGCCACCCACACTAGCATTACTGGCGTATAAGGTAACAAGATTCGAGCTTTCAGTCAAATAAGTAGGGATTTGCCATGAACCCAGATTGCCATTATCGCTAATACTTAAAATCTGGAGATTGGGGAGCCCTAAAAGGAAATTATTAGGGATTGAAGTGAAGCCATTAGTGTCGAGAAAGATTTGCTCGAGAGAAGACAAGTTTTGAAAAGAGGGCAAGGCTCCAGTGAGAAAGTTTTTCTGGAGAGCGATGGATTTGAGCTGGGTGAGCTGGTTGATCTCGGAGGGTAGGCTGCCGGAGACGCCGGCGGAGTTGAGGTCGATACCGGTGACGAAGTTATCACTGGAATCGCACTTGACGTTAGTCCATTTACAGAAGTGGGTGGCGGAAGACCAGCCGGAGGGAGCGGGAGAGAGGGAGGAGAGGAGTTTGGACATGGTGGCGGAGTCATCGGCGGCGGAGAGGAGGAGGAGGGGGAGGAAGAAGAGAAGACGGGTTGCGCAATGGCGGAGGGCCATCGGAGGTTGAGAGAGAGAAGAAAATGGTGGGCAATGTAATTGGGCCTTTGCTTATATTTCTAGATGTTTTTATTAATTAAAATAAATAAATAAATAATATTGATACAAATAAATAAATAAATAAATTATTTTTAAATTTTAAATAAGGGAAATTAGTTTCAATTAGTAGAGTTGGAGTGGTTTTAAATTCATGAAAGTTGACAGTTGTGAGTTCATAACGTGTTTGGCGGTGAAGTCAGGAAGGAAAGTGACTTTCCTATATTATTAAATTAAATAAAATATAAATACAATTTTATTTTATATTAGCATCTAAATTATTTGCTTAACTAGAACTCAATTATAGGATTCCCAATTATAAATGCTAACTTGAAAATAAATCTACTTAAAATTGGAAAATAAATAAATAAGAGAGTTAGTTTTAATATTTTTGTACAACTTTTCAAGCTAAACTTGAAAATTTTGTTTTTAGTAATATATTAATTTCTTGTTTCTATACAACCAAAAACAGAAATAAAAGTTCTTACTTTCAGTATTATCTTAGAGAAATTCATAAAATAAATACCCTTAAAATTAATAATAAAGAAGAATTCTATTCCAACACAGTCTACACAGATACTCCACAGTCCACCCCACTTTGTTTGATTCCCACGTGCTACCATTTTTTTGTAATTTACCTTTTGCATAACTATTTATTTATTCAAAACTTTGATATAAAAGATGTACTATTATCTATTAATTAACTATTCAAAATTTTAATTTTTTAATTTTTTTTTTAATTTCTTATGTAGATAGATGAGTAACGGAGAATTAAATATTTCTATTTATAAAACTACACAATAGAAATTTAATCTTATTTAAGAAGTAAAAGAAAAGATACTTATTCATAAATCAGAAAAATCATGATGCAAAATAATTAAAGCAAAGTCTCAATGATCAAAATACCAATTTTCGTAATTTAATATTGGTACGAGGAAAACTAAGTTAATTTACGTAAGAAAAAAGAGAGAGAAGCAAACAAAAGTTAGTGACCCAATGGACTTTGTTAGGGCCCAAATGAGGTAGTAGAACCAGAAATGGGCCACATTTAAGCCCAATTATTAAATTTTGTGTCTAATAGCGGACAAGAAATATGGATAGGGTTGCTTTTGTTCTGGGCTTATGAAAACTTGGATTTAATTTCAATAAAATTGAGGTTTTGAATTTTTAAACTTGGATTTAATTTCAATAAAATTGAGGAATTAATTTTCAAATTTCAATACTTATTATTCATCAGATCTTCTGTGTTATTTTCTTGTATATTTTTTGTATCACATATTATATGATTAACACGTAAGAGGACTTATATATTTTTATTTTCATGCATATACTCTCTCCGTCCACATTGATGTTTATTTTTTGCACGAAAATTAAGAGATATAATATTTTAATGTCTAGTGAGGTGAGAGAAATAATATTTAATGTAAAGTGGGTAATTGTATTAGTGTTGTGTATAGATCCTACATTCAATAATTAATTATTTTGTATGGGCCCAAGTTGATAAAAAATGAGATATAAACCGTGAAACAATCCAAAATGGAAAATGTAAACCTTAACGCGGGACGGAGGGAGTATCTTGTATCACGTAAGAGGGAAGAAATCCAACCATTGCCCCATAAAAAATAGAGTTTATGCTTTCCTTTAAAGGTTATAGTTTTCTTTCTCTCCTATGTATCATTCATTCAAGGGTTAATTGAAAAAAACCACGAACTTTACTCTTATTGCAAATTAATCCTCACTTTTGAGAAATTGTAAAAAAAACCACAACCTTTAAGTATTATTGCAAAAAAAAAAATCAATTTGTGACTAAGAGTAGGGCTTTTTTGGTTTTTTTTTGGAACAATACTTAAAAGTTTTTTTTTTTTTTACAATTTCTCAAAAGTGAGGATTAATTTGCAATAGGAGTAAAGTTCGTGGTTTTTTTTATAATTAACTCTTCTTTTAACTATATAAAATAAGAGATGATATATCAAAATAACATACTAAAATACAAACGATTATTCACACCCTTAATCATATAGAATACCCCATCAACATCCAATAAATTCATCAATGAAAAACTTGAGATTGCCATTACTGCTGCCACCATCTTCCTCCATAGCTTTCTTGGCCAAATCTCTCCATTTCTTCCCCCCTCTCCTCATTTCCTCCCCCCTCCCCCCTCCACCCATCACCACCTCCACACACCTCTCTATCTCATCACCCTCCGCAATTCCCCCCTTCATCTCCACCCTCACCCCACATTTCCACAAATCCTGCACAAGTTTTGCATTCGTCGGTTGATCCGTCCACAGCGGAAACAACACGAACGGCACGCCCGCAACGAGCCCTTCGACAGTCGAGTTCCATCCACAGTGCGTAACGAAACACCCGACGCTAGGGTGCGACAGAACCTCCATCTGTGCACACCACGACACGATCTTCCCCTGTTTCTCCAGCTCATCTCTGTTTTTCACAATCTCCTGACCCGCTTTCTGATCTCGGATCACCCACAAGAAGGGTCGACCCGTTTTGATCAGCCCTTTGGCTATCTCCTCCATTTGTGGGGTGGAGAGCTCCGAGTAGCTCCCGAAAGCTACGTAGACTACAGATGATTCCTCTTTGGAATCCAACCATGTGACGCAGTCGACTGAGTTGTGAAATGGGTCGACCCAGAATGAAGAGTCCGATGGAACCAAGGGTCCGATTGCGAGTAGATTGTACTTGTTTATGACCTTCAAAGCCTCTGGTTCCAACTCGTTGAATGTGTTTATAAGTACTGTCGGATGATCGCTTTCCCTTTCAAGAATCTCGAAATTCTCTGTGAAAGTTGGAAGGATAAAATCATGTGTACCATGTGGAGCCTGCAAGAAATTAACCAACGCAATTATCCTTTCTTTTCTGCATTAAGTAATGTATGTATTTCTTGTGTTTATAAGATTTTATGTGTAACATTTATGGATGTATAGATGACAACGTATGAGAGAATATATAATACCTTTTCTAGTCCCATAATTTTGAAATAAATGAATTTTACTCATTTTGGGTAAATTTTAGTCCTATATCTTTTCACATTTTCATTTTGATCCTTTAAAATAAATTAAAATTTAAAGGACTTGAAAAGCTTTTTTTTTTCCAAGTTTTGTAAATTCTACAAAATTTTTTGCAAACTAATTTAAATTAAGATGGGAAAAAGTTATAGGACTAAAATTAATACTAAAAATTTAAAATTTAAAAAGAAAAAAATTATAGAATCGAGATTGGTCTTAACCAAAGTTACTGGACTGATATCGACAAAAATGATTGAATTTTCTTCTTCCCTTATATGTTAATCATATAAGATATTATAACGAGTGACACAGGAGACGTTACATCATAATAATACATGAAAATTGGGAGTATCCGAGATGCTTGTTTTGAATATAAGTAGGAATAAAAAGTTAGATTTAGGATTAGGTGTATTCAGTAAATCCAACAAATTGTGTTAATCTATTTTTGTCTTAGAAATTTTACAAATTGAATGTATTTTAACTTTATATCAAATAAATGTGTAAGAGATAAGTGTAAGAGTAGGAGTTTACACATGTAAAAAGCTAGGATGCGGTGTGTGCAAAAGATAGGTGTATTCTAATTTGATAAATTCTCTTGTGAGACGTTACATATGTGAGACGTGTTAAAGTATGTCTATTATATAGATAAAGTATGTTTAATGACTATTAAAGTATGTTTTATAAATATGATAAATGATGAATTAAAGTATGATTTTAAGGTGTTATAATAAGATTTATTATTGACATACTTTAATTACAAATAAGCGTACTTTACCTATATAATAAACATATTTTAATAATGGGTCGACCCGTCTCACAAAATAAACGTTTCACAAGAGAGTTTCTCTTCTAGTTTTATTAAATTCTCATTAAAAATAAAGAATGAATTATGTATTCTTAAAATTGAATTAAAAAGCCGACAACAAACAAGCCTAACGCCTTGTTTGGTTACCCGTTTTGCTAATTCCAGATATGGATTGATGTGGGCTGGTCCTAGAAATGGGCGTTGGATGTCATGTTACATTTTGGTGTTACATCTCCTGTTACACGTGTTAGATGAATGACACGTATGCGAGAGAAAATTTCAACCTTTCCCCTTAGGGTTGATTGTTAGGGTATAGATTAGTCTATCCTACGTGTCAATCATCCAACGGTTTGTAACAGGAGATGTAACACCAAATGTAATAGAAGATCCGAAATGTGACCAGCAACACATGATTGTGTTGAATTTTCGCCTATTCGGTTTAACTCCACCACACTTTGAGTTATATGATACGATATTACCATATTAGATGATATATACAATTATAATTATTATTTATGTATTATAATTTTTAATTAAATTATATATATACACTATTTTATTAAAGATTAAATCTAAAATCCTACTGTATATTTCTTCATAATTATAAATTATTGATAAAGATCATTGACTTACATGATATTAGTACTTATTTTTTAATTAAGTAATTCTATGTATATGAAAATTTAAAAGTGTTGATTTTAATATAAGTTCCATATATTTTTGTGTAGATCTCTTAGGTACTATTTATTTAATGACAAACACCTTGTAAAACGGGTTTAGATATATTAATTATGTAAACTCGGTTACTGTTTAGTACATAAAAAATTACTCTTTAGCACATGAATTGTTACTTTTTAAATTAAAAAATTACTCTTCAAATTCTTGTAAATCCCGATGTATCGATTACTTTAAGTACATGAAAAATTACTTTTTAGAGATACGAATTATTACTCTATTGTGTAAAAATTATTACTCTTCAAAGAGTTATTTTTTATATATTAAAGAGTAATATTAAAAAATAAGGCTTACCTGTAAACCCGGTTTTCATGAGACTTACTCTTATTTAATTTGGTCGTTTGCAGATTGTCGTATATTTTTGAATTTGTTATTTATTAGAGTATGTTTTATAGCTATCTTTCACTTTTCTAGTACATGGTTTTTATAAGATTTATTGAATTTTAGATGTATAACGGTATAGCAAACTATGTAATAGGATGATATATACCGATATTTTAGGTATGGCATGGCATACCGAAATATTGGTAAGTAGAAGGTATACTATTTTCTTATACCGAAATATTGGTATACCGAACTAAGGTATACCGAAAGTTTAGGTAAGGTAACGGTATGATTTTTTAAATACCGAAAATTTCGGTACGGTATATGGTATGACCAAAAATCTTCGGTATGCCATACCGCCCACCCCTAGAAGTACTCCCTCCGTCCCGAAGAGATTGACACACTTTCCTTTTTGGATTATCCCACAGAAATTGACATATTTCCCTTCTAAGGATATGGGCCCCACACAATAACAATTTATTTATTTACATGGGCTCATGCACACATCACATTCTCCACTAATACAACTACCCACTACACATTAAATATTATTTCTCTCACTTCACTTTACATTAAATTATTATACTCCTTAATCTCCGTGCCAAAAAAAAATGTGTCAAGTGTTATGATACAGAGGGAGTAATATTTTAATTTTATAGATTAGATTTTTTATTTTTTATATTATTTTTTTAAAGTTAGATGAGTATTGGGGAACAAATAGAGATTTCTATTTATAAAATTGCATAATAGAATTTAATATATATAAACATATTTTTTTATCTTTAATTTTTCTCTCACAACGCAATTTTACTACATTTAAAAATTATATTTAATCTTGACCGCACATATAATACTTTTAATATCAGCCATGATCAACTCTATTCATGCCTATAATAGTTTTGACCATTTTGCAAAAAAAATTCAAAATTTAAAGAACTTGCTAAGTCCTTATATTCTTGGAATTTCTATAAATTGTGCAAAATATTTTACAAAAAGAAGTAAATTAAAATGATTAAAGTTACATGACTAAAATTTATATATTAAATAATATAACTGAAAAAGTAAAATGATTATAGGATCAAAAATGATTTGGCAAAAATTTGTGTGCGCTCGGGCATACGGGAGCACATTCCGTGCGCGTTTAGAATTTTGTGTTAACCTTTTAGTATAAAGATGTGTACTATGGCAAAAACTTGTGTGTGCCAGTGCGTACGGGAACACATTCTGTGCGCCTTTGAAATTTTGTGTTAAATTATATACCCTTACTATAAATATGTGTACCCTTTATTTTCTGAAGAAAAATAAAAAATATTAATAATGTGTATACCCTTTAGGAAAAAAATGGTGTACCTTTATTAATTAAAGTGTATACCCTTTAGACCAAAGCAATGTACCCTTACATATAATACTAAATTCTAAAGGCCCACGGAATGTGTTCCTGTGCGTCCGGCGTCTCAAATGGTTTTAGCCAAAGTAACATAGCTGATATATATTGATATATATTTATACTGCATAAATGTTTGGATTTTCTTCTCCTGATCAATCATCATATAAAATATAATAATTCACGCAGAAAATATTGCACTAAAATGACACATGAAATCGATCTTGGACGTCCTATTACATTTTAGTGTTAAATCTCAACATTTTCTCTCAGGATTGATTATTAGGGTATAAATTAGTTTATCCTACATGTCAATCATCCAACGATTTGTAATATAGATGTAACACCAAAATGTAACCGAAGATTCGAACAGCATGAAATCAGTGGTTAAATACTAACCGATAAAAAAGATGGCAAATCATTGCTGTAAAGCTCTGTAAGCCCTGGAAGCTTGATAACTTCATTCTTGTATATCTTCGGACCCAAATACCCATTAAAATAGTAATAATACACACCAAAAAGTGTAGCTGGTTGAATCCAAAGAAGCGTAAACGGCACGCGAAGACGTTGCGCCACTCGACCGGCCCATGGGACGGACAGTGTATATATCAGTCGCGTGACCGGGTTACCCCGTTCACTCTCGGCAGCAAGTACGTCCTCGACGGCCTTGCTGCCGTTGCTTCTCAGGGCGGAGACGAAGCGCTGGTCGACGATAGACCAGCCGTCATCGTAACCGTCCGAGAAGGGAACGAAATGGAGTAGGGCGTTGTCGGATGCGGTGTCGGTCATGCGACGTATGGCAGAGTAGCTGGTCAAGAAGGTGACCTTAACGCCGTGTTTGGTTATCCGTTTTGCTAATTCCAGAGATGGATTGATGTGGGCTGGTCCTGGAAATGTGACTAGCAACACATGACTGTTGATCGCCATTTTTTAATTGTGTTTGATTTTTGGCTATTCGGTTTAATTTATTGGAGTTTATTTTCATAATTATATTAGTAGGCGTTTTATAACAGGGATAATATCAATGGGTCATTTAGGATATGCAAAATTCAATTTTAGTCATAAAGTTTGGTAAATTTTCAAAAATGGTCCTCCAGTGTCCGCTTTTAGTCCTTTTTGTTCACTTTTGGTCATTTTTGTCCACTTTTAGTCTTTATTGTGTCTATCCTAGAGGACCAAAAGTGGACAAAAAGGATAAAAAATGGACCAAAAGCGGACATCGGAAGATTATTTTTGAGAAATTACCAAACTTGAGGACTAAAGTTAAATTTGGCATATCAGATGACCAAAATTAATATTTTTCCTTTATAATACACTCTTGTTTTTAGGGTTATTTAATTCACATTAATAAAATTAATGCAAAGAGTAACGTCTACTTTTGCATAACCTATAGGGACCACAGTTGCCAACATTGTATGGTTCTTGCTCATATTCCATTATTTTTTTTCTAAAATATGCTACTCCCTCCGCTGAATAAATGTAATTGGATTTCCTACCATTATTCCATCTTGTATAAGAAAAGCTTTTTTTCCTTATAATTTTTTTAATTAATTTTATTAATTTTTAGGGATATTTTAATATTTATATAATAAATTAAGTGTAAAACAATATTATGAGTGTAAAAAATGAGTAGCAAATTTGAAATTAAAATTACTTCTAAAATTATTGGATAAAATATTATTTCCTTTTTTGAGATGAAAGTTATATTGGGACAACAGGAAAGTGTGCAACCTTTTATATGATGGAGTAAGTATACTCCCTCCGTCCCAGGTAATGAGTGTCAGAGATCTTATGTTTAATATAAGGTCTCTGGCCCTCTTAGTATGGGACGGAGAGAGTATATCATAATGAATAATCATTAAAACCTTACATACTTATTGAAAATTTAGGAATAGTATTAATTATTGTAACACACGCATTTAGTAAATGTAATAGTAAATTGCATAGAAGATCCCATTTGTAAAGCAAACCCAGTTCCATCTAACCAATATTGCATGTACAATTATATTTTAGTATTGTGGTAAGTGTGGTAACATGATAATTTCAATTAGATGAGTGACAAATGTGCTAAAATGATAATTTCAATATTTTCCCTATAGTTGATATTTTTCTTTAAATTAAGTTTTATCTCTTGTCTATGTATAATTTAATTAAGAATTCGTGATGTAACACGTGTAAAAAGAGATTCGAATATCATCTCCACAGTATTAATGATGGTAATTAATTTTAGACCTTTTAATAGAACCATAAAAATACCACATGGGAATCATGCATGGGTTAGTTTTTTAGTCATGTTTGTCTACTTATCAATTATCACGAGTTTTGTGGAAAAATCCAAATCTTGATACTATCTAAATCATGCACATTTACTTATACATGGAAATTATGTAATTAAGGTAATTATTTAGTTAATTTTGCATAGTTTATGTAAAAACGGATGGTGCCAAGGCAAATGCCTCTACCGTCCAAACCCTAATCAATTTTGGTCTTATTTGCACACATCCCCTTATTAAGTACACACTCCATTATAATATAATTAGGTAAAACAGATTTTTTCGTCCATTAACTTTCACTCATTTTGAAATTAGTTCATTAATTTTTTCAATTTTGAAATTCGTCCGTTAATTTTATAACAATTTTGAAATTAGTCCATTAACTTCATAAAATTCAACATTTTGGTCCTTTGACCTGCTATGGCAGGTCATTTGAATATTTTCACTCCAATTAATTTATACTCCATATTTTTATTTAACCAATTTTATCTCACTTTTCATTTTTTACTTCCATATACCAAACAAATAATATTAATCTCAATACTAAAGTGGAGCAAATTTAACTAAATATTGATACTTCCTCCATCCGCTCGAAAGAGGGTCTTTTTTCTATTTTGGTCGTCCGTTTCAAAGAGGATCACTTCATTTTTTACATAGATGAGATCCACACACACCCACTAATACAATTAAAATATGAGGTCCACACTCCCACTAATACAACTACCCACTACATAATCAACGTGCACAAAAGCAAAATGCCCTCTTTCGGACAGACGGAGGGAGTATAATATAAATTCTTAGTGGTGACTATTTTTTTGTAAAATAGTATATATATATTACATATTTTTTATTTTTATATTTTAGAATAACCTGCTAATGACCTGTTGAAATGGACGATTTTGTTGAACTTGGTAAACATGATGGACCATTTTCAAAATTTTCAAATATAATGGACGATTTTCAAAATTTTGCAAATATAATGGACGATTTTCAAAAAGTGAAAAACTTATGGACTAAATTCAAAATTGGACAAAGTTAACGGACGAAAAAATCTATTTTCCCATATAATTATAATATACATTTATAAAATGTCTAAATTATCCTTAATTCATTAAATACACATCTTTTTTTAGGGTAAAATTATATTTCATACACATCCTATAATACTCCATATCTAAATTATCGAGAATTAATTAATTATTCAAACTTAATGCATAATATAAGTGTATTAAAAATCATTATAGAATTGGGTTAATTAAGATTACATTTTCTTACTTTATTTACTGTTGGTGTAATGCAGTTTCAAGTTTTCTATATTTCCCTAACTCTAGCCAAACTAAATGTACGAAGGAATTCCCAACCCCCAATCTCACTCTTCTCTCTTTGATTTCTTCCGAAAACTCAACATTTTTTCTTCAAATTCCGATCACCTAATCGGGCACCTCTAACAATAACATGATGAAGATATAGAATAAAGAGGAATATTGTTGTATTAATGATGGGAAGAATTTTGGAATAGAACACATTTCTAATTAATTATTAATTATGTCGTATAGATAAAAATTAATCTTTCTTTGCACAATTCTAAGTTTTTCATTTGAAATGGTCTTCTAAGAACTTGCCGAATAATAATCAAGTTATAAATATAGAGGTAGTTGGAGTACAGAAGGCAAATTTTTAATATACATATATAATAAAATTATAAAAAAAATCAGTTCCTTAATTAATGAGTTTAATAATTAAATTTAGTAATTTGTTAGTGGAGACAACAACCTCCCAAGATGATATTTCGGCGAATCGGCTGCCTTTGTTGCATTAATGAGTTTAGATGTTTTGAAAGACGAGAGGAAGAATAGATTGAAGTTTTGAAAAATGAGATAATGTTTTAGTTAGGGTGGATTAGGGTTTTCAGTGGTGTGTATAAATTTAATTTTAAAAGGGTATTTTTAAAATTTTAGGGGTGTGTATATAATAAAATAATAAAATTAAAAATTAAAAGAAGAGTGTATATAATAAAAGAGGTGTACTCAATAAAATGAGGGGTGTGTATATAACAACACTCTTTTTTTTTACATGTCAATCACTTAACTTGTGGCATAGAAGATGATGCACGCAAATGACACAGAAGATCCGGTGTGCTCGTCTTCATACCGCCCATATTCGTCTTAATACAATTTGAATAGACGAGTATCGGAAATTTACCATCCTAGGTATTATTTAGGCGGCTAGGATTCTCTGTGCCATTTTGGTACACCATCCGTCAAATCGTTGGATGGACGACATGTAGGAGAGAGGAAATTATACCCTAATCTTTAAACCCTACGGGCAATAATTGGATTTAATTCCCCTCTTACGTGTCAATCACTTAACGCGTGACATAGGAGATGATGCACAAAAATAGGGCCGAATAGTGTTATTAAGGATAATTATCGAATCAATAATATTGATTTTTATTCTCAAAGCACCAACGAACATTCAAACGATCCTTTTACTAATACCATTAGCTCCAACCATTACCAAACAACACCTCATTAACTGAGCAAAGTAGGAAATTAACTAACAGCTTGTTCATGGCTATGAAGAAGCTGATCCAAGAAAATGTTGAGATTGCCATTAGAGCTCCCATCTTCCTTCACTGCTTCCACAGCCAAATCCCTCCATTTCTTCCCCTCTCTCCTCATTTCCTCCCCCCTCTCTCCTCCACCCATCACCATCTCCACACACCTCTCTATCTCATCACCATCCACAACATCCCCACCACCTCTCACTGCTCTCACCCCTTTCCTCCACAAATCCTCTATCAGCTTCGCGTTCGTAAATTGATCCGTCCACTGCGGCAGCGCCACCACCGGCACGCCCGTCACCAGGCTCTCCAGCGACGAGTTCCACCCACAGTGCGTGAAGAAACACCCCACGCTAGGGTGTGACAGAACCTCCACCTGCGCACACCACGGCACCATCTTCCCCTGTTTCTCCAGCTCATCTCTGTAACCTAACAGAATCTCCTCCTCCTCTTTCTCTCTCTTATCCGATCCTCTCACCACCCACAGGAATGGCCGGCCGGTTTTGATCAGTCCTTTCGCTATCTCCTCCATTAGTGGCCTGGATAGCTCCGAATAGCTTCCAAAGGCGACGTAAATTACAGAGGATTTAGGTTTTGAATCCAGCCATGGAATGTAATTTGGGGATGAATTCTGAATCAGATCTCCTCCGAATGAATTATCAGACGGATCGTTCCGATCTAAAAACGCAGAAGGAAGCAACGGCCCGATCGCCAGCAGATTGTACCTTTCGATTGCCTTCAATGCCTCTGGTTCTAACTCGTAGAACGTGTTCAATAGAACCGTCGGATGATTTTCCCCATCGAGGATCTCGAAATTCTGAGTGAAAGTTTTAATTACGTAGTCGTTTTCGCTCGAATTTGGATCCTGGATGAAGGACGGCAGATCGGCTAATTCCATCGCTGGCAGACCTGGAAGCTCAATCAGTACTCCATTCTCTCTGCTCGCGGAATCGAAGTAATGGTTGAATCTGGAGAAGTAGAAATAAATACCGAAGAGAACGGCGGGTTGGTACCAGAGGAGCGTCACCTGAATTTGAAGGCGGAGCGCCACCAGTCCGGCCCAGGGGACGAGGAGAGTGGAGATCACGCGCGCGAAGGGGCGTCCGTGTTCGCGATTGTGGACAATGGCGTCCTCCACGGCCTTGCTGCCGTGGATTGCGAGCTCGGACATGAAGTTCTCGACGTCGCCGCCGGTCCAGCCGTCGTCGAAGCCATCGTCGAAGGGGAGGAACTAGAGTGAAGAAGATAAGGTAGCTGTGGACATGCGACGTATGGCGGATTGACTGGTGAGGAAGGTGACGTTAACGCCGTGTTTGGCGAGGCGTTTTGCGAACTGGAGAGTTGGATTGAGGTGGCCTTGAGCTGGAAAAGTGACCAACAGAACATTCGTCTTCGCCATTGTTGCAACGAAGCTTATCTGGTTTGAATCTCTGCTTCTCATTCTTAAAGATGGTACTGAATATCACACGATAGAGTGTAGACTAACACGAGTCTCACACTGATAATGATTGAACTTGGATAAACGTTTAAATAAGAAAAATAGAAACACAGAGATCATTTAAAAAAAAAAATTAATGGAAATAATGAATAAAGTAAAAGTAAAAATAATAATAATAAAATTATTGGTAGTGATGAGTAAAATATTAAATAAGAGTGTATATTGGATGCATCCGGGTGCAAGGTGCACCCATATGTGTATGACTTTTTATTTTATTTTGTATATTATTCTATTTTATATACGTGTTTTGTACTAATTGTATATTTTTTCACACTAAATTTTTCATTAAAAAATTTAATATCCATATATGTATAATTTTTTATTCAATAGTGTATACATGTTTTTTAATAATTATATATTTTTTACACTCAATTTTTTATTAAAAAATCTAATAATTAAATTGTATACATTATTGCTCATAATTGTATATGTTTTTGGTTATATTTGTATATGGGTGCACCCTATCTTAGGGTGCACCCGGGTGCACACTATAATTAGCCATTAAATAATACTACTTCCGGCCACTTGAAAGGTAACCGTTTGGTGTTTGCACGTGGACAATTCTAAGGTTTTTATTTGTTTTTTGCACGTGGATTAAGGAGTATTATTGTTATAGGTAAAGTGGACAGTTGTATTAGAGGCGGCCACTTGAAAGGTAACCGTTTGCTATTTGCACGTGGGCAATTCTAAGGTCTTATTTGCTTTTTGCACATGGATTAAGGAGTATTATTATTATAGGTAAAGTGGACAGTTGTATTAGAGGGAAGTGGTGAGTCATATTGTGTAATTTCTTTACTAAATAGAGAAAATTAATACCTTTGGAGCGGACGCCAGGAATAGTGAAATGAGTACTTTGTAAGTGGTCGAAGGGAGTAAGTTAAATTTATAGTGTATACTTTTATTATTAATAAAATGTGAAAAAAATACATGTAACTAAATGAAAAATTTGAGAAAATACCGGACAAAGTATTTTAGGAAAATATGCGATTATACTTTTAAAGGAAATGATGACGAATAAAAATTTAAAATGATTTGATCATTTAATTATTTCACATACTTCTTAAGATAATTACAAATTGTCGGTTATCTTTATCTTTACTATATCCATGAGAATTAAAATGAGCCGGGACTGACTTATGTCGGGGATGTAGTCGAGAAAATATCAATTTTTGTCCGTATTTTTACCCAATTTAATTTTAGTCTTATAATATTTTTGATTTTAGTTATTTTATCTTTAATTTTGGTTCTTTAACTTTTAAATTTTTAATTTTTAATTTTAGTTCTATTAATTTTAAAATTAGTCTTATAACTTTTTTTAATTATCAAAATTAGTTCTATTATAATCATATTTCAAAAGATATAAGACTAATTTTGATAATTAAAAAAGATATAGAACTAAATTTGAAACTTATAAACTAAAATTGAAGGGAGGATTACTACTAGGTACACAAAAAAACCCTTAATTACTATGATATACAAGCATACAAAAGTATTACTACTAACTACAAAAATATATAGTGATATTCCAATATTAACCCTATAAATGTGCTGCACATAAATGTTGTGTGCAGCAAGGTGTGTGCAGTAGAAAAAAAGTGTGTGTAGCAAAAAAAAAGTGTGTGCAACAAAAAAATGTGGTGGTCCGGCGGAGCTCCGGCGGCGACAGTCAACTGATGGTCAACGGTCGGTTAACGCCGGTCAACTGCCGATTAACGCCGGTCAACTACCGGTCAACGTTGGTCAACGGTGGTCCGACGGGTGGGTGGGTGAGGGGTAGGGTTGGTGGTTTAAAAGTATATGGGTTTAGGGGTTGTAACAACAAATTTTGTATTTATAATAAAATAAATACAAGTTGAATTACAAAGATAATCCAATGTGGATTGAACTTGATAATTAAGGAAACGATCTCTATCAATCCTCTGATTCTTCTCTCTCGAACCAACTTGGACTTTGACTTTGACTTTGTCTTGTTTTTGACTTGACTTGTGTGTGCGCTGACTTTGTTGGCTGTGCTGACTTTGTGTGTTGAGTCGGATCTTCGTCTGAAGCTTGTCCGGACTCGAATTAGGGACTTGTAACGTTTATCCAGAGGCGTCGAGCCTTTGTTTGGATTAAACGTGTTTGATGTGAAAAACACTCGATCTGGGGGGCTTAGCACCTTTATCCCGGGTCGTACGTCGTTCTTGGCTCGAAGAACACTGAAGAACTTAGTGTGTGGAAAACACTCGATCTAGGAGGCTTAGCACCTTAATCCCGGGTCGTATATCGTTCTTCGCCTTGAAGATCTTGAGGAGCGTTGCTCGTGTTTCAATCTCTTCAAAGTGTCTGTGTCTTCAGAAGCTTCAGTCTGTGTTGAATGAAGGGAGGAGACCCCTTTATATAGGTGAAAGGTGAAGACCCCCTCATAAATGCTCTGCATTATGATTGGTCCACTCTATTTGGGCCACAACTTGCGGGCTTGGGCCTCTACTTGTTTGGGCTGCAATCAGGCCTATTTTATTTGGGCTTGATTTAATTTATATGGGCTTGCTTGACTTGGGCCAGGCCTTATTTAATTTGGGGCTTACTTGACTTGAGTCAGGCCTCATTTAATTTGAGGCTTACTTGACTTGGGCCAGGCCTCATTTAATTTGGGGCTTACTTGACTTGGGTCAGACCTCATTTAATTTGAGCCCCTTTTAATGTGTTGGGCCCAAATTATTTATTAATTTACTTTAGGAATTAATTTATTTAAATTCCAAAGTAAATTAATATTTAATTAATAAAATCCACGTGTCGCCATTTCATTGGCACGTAAATTTTAACTGCTTACAAATGCCCCCTTGTGATTTGTTCACAGACGTCACGTCTTGATGTGAAGGAATCGCAAAAGTTCCTTCCTTTTCTTTTACATTTGTAATTTTGGCTTGAGAAATTACTTTATCCAAGTGATAAATTATTTCTTGGCCCAACTCTTATTTCTCAAGTGGGCCAATTTATTTATTTCTCAAGTAGCCCAATTTATCTTCTTAGGCCCAAATCAACTTCCTTCACTGCTTGATATCAAAATTACGGGAGATAGCAGATTTGAGGATTTGCAAATTTTTATTCCAAATAAAAGAGATCTCTTGAAATCTCTCAAGATTTCAATCATTCAAAATTTCCATAATTTGCTGCAGCCTCTCCACTATATAAGAAGGACCCGGTGCATTTGATTTCTTCATCCACAGAACGTAAAACACTTACAGTTCTGATTTTTTTCTTCACTTCTTTATTTTTTTTATTTATTTTTTTTAAACTGTATATCTGTATTCGTGATTTTCTGTCAACCTTGTCGTTCTTCCTTTTCGAAGGAATGTCCGACAAGCCTCGTCCCTTTTAAGCATGTCCCTCGATCGTCCCTTTGAATGAAATGGATTAATGTCCCTCGGTTGCACCGGTAGTTTGACACTATCTGGCAGCAAATGTCAACAATGGCTCAAACAATCAATTCCACCACACATCGTCTGTCGGATTTGTCCCGCATGCTGCTGTCGCTGTTCATCGGGGTGCAGTGGCTTTCAATGTTGAAAACCAGCAAAGGGTAACGACCGACCTGCTCTTAGAGGTAGTAGTGCGCATGTTCCCAGTGGTGATCTCACGTGGAGTTGCGTTTCTGGCAGCCCTGAGATGGTGGTTGAGCAACGTGGCAGATGCAGTGGCTGCAAGTGGTGGTCGCTAGTGGTCCTTTTGACTTGCGAGCGTTTCCGTCAATGGGCTGTTTAGTATTGAGAGCGACCACCCTGCTGAGATCAACGGCTAAGGGCGGAAGCCGTGAGTTGGCGCCGCCGTGGATCGAGTCATGCGGTGGTTGGTTGTTCGTTCCAGGCAGCAGCATGCGGCAACGTGCGAGGCGATCTCCCGGTGGCAGCGCGCGCGATGGCGCGGCGATCGAGAGGGGTGGCTGAGTGGGTGACCGTCAGCGGCTGGACGGCGATCTCGCATGGTGAAGGCGACGATCGAGAGAGAGGTGGTGTTGATCGGTGGACAGCACGATGGATCCGATGATGTCGACGATCCGGTAAGGATTTGCAGTAGAGAAGGCCGACCTTTGTGTGATCGTACTCCAGCGATTCTGACTGGATTCAGAGCGGCGGCTCCAGCGACAGGACTTGGCGATTGAGGGAGATCGGACGGCGCACGTCAGCGACGTTTCATGGTGGTGGCGCCGCTCTTCCGGCAGCACGTGGATCGTGAGGCGGCGGTGGCTTCGCGCTCCTGGTGGTGTGCAGCGGTGACAGCGGCGGGCAATCCGGTAACGGTCCGATCTAGCGGCGGTTGGCGGCTGTCGATTTGCAGAGGTGATGCGATCCTGTCGTGAGGAAATTAGGATACAGATTTCAATTTTGGCTTCTGCAGTAGTTCACGTGAATGTCCTCTTCTTCAAATGGGATTTACATGTGGCAAGAATTGATTGGCTGCAATCAATTTTGACTTTTAAGCTAATTTTGACCACTTTAGCCCATTTGATTAATTTTTTGGGCCCTAAACAACTTTGCACCCTCCATATAATTTGGCTTGGACTTTTATAAATTGATGGCCCATGTTAAAGTTAACTTTGGGCCTGGACTTTTATATAAGTTGAATCAAAGTTTTGGGCTTCAGTCCCACCATGTGATTTGGGCCATTGGATCAATTATTTAGCAAATAAGCCATGTGGGCTTATGTTCATGCCAAGTTGCTTTGGAGTAGATCAATTGTTTAGCAAATAAGTCATGTGGGCTTATATTCATGCCAAGTTGTCTTCTTTAAACCATAATCAATTTAATCGATTTGGGCTTCAGAATCTCACTTGGTCTACCAATTCACTGCTCTTTGGGACTCAACATCGATTATCAAATCCACATGCCATAATGAATTTGAATTATGCATCCATACACCAATTCGGGGCAGGCAACTAAACATTCTCGTTAAATTTAATTCATGATTTTAAGTTTATTAAACTTAAACATAAATTAATTAAATAACTCCCTTAGCCTTTTAAACTTCACTCGTCATGGGTTTAATTTATAATTTTGGACTTAATAATTAATTGATCCCATGAATTTATTTTGGGGCCTTTTAATTAGTTAAATCCATAAATTTAAATTAATGTGAACCCATCTGCTTGCTAATATGAATCCCCTTGCAACTTTTTTTATGCGACAACATGAATCACTTTCATTCCTTTAATGCTGCGAGAATTTGGGATTATTTCATCGCTCCAAGAACTTGAACTTCCTTTACCACTTCAATAATTTGAATCTCTTCACTCAACTTCGCATTCAACCACCATCTTCTCCTTGTCAACCATTTTTCTTCTCAACTCATTCATGCTTCAATTTATTGCTTACTTCACAAACTTGATGTGAAAGGTGAAAACATGACTGAACTCAACAAAATGCTAAGCTGCCTACGTACCTCTTTGCAGAGGATCAAGTCATTACGTAGTTCAAAGGAACCTGGTTTTGATTTGAAGGGGGGGTGCCGTGCACAGTTTATACTCATGCGGGCCAGGAGTGTGTCGTACACAGTTTATACTCGTGCGGACCAGGAGTTTGTCGTTCACAGTTTATACTCGTACGGACCAGGAGTGTGTCGTACACAGTTTATACTCGTACGGACCAGGAGTGTGTCGTACACAGTTTATACTCGTGCGGACCAGGAGTAACATGCAGTTTAGGCTCATACGTCAAGGAGCGTGTCGTACACAGTTTATACTCGTACGGACCAGGAGTGTGTCGTACACAGTTTATACTCGTGCGGACCAGGAGTAACATGCAGTTTAGGCTCATACGTCAAGGAGCGTGTCGTACACAGTTTATACTCGTACGGACCAGGAGTGTGTCGTACACAGTTTATACTCGTGCGGACCAGGAGTAACATGCAGTTTAGGCTCATACGTCAAGGAGCGTCATGTAGACAGTTTATGCTCGTGTCAAGGAGCGTCATGTAGACAGTTTATGCTCGTGTCAAGGAGCGTCATGTAGACAGTTTATGCTCGTGTCAAGGAGCGTTGAATTTGAATTTGTTGACAATTTATACTCGTGTCAATGAGTCTTCTTGAACTTGTAGACAGTTTATACTCGTGTCAGGGAGTCTTGTGTGGACATTTTTTACTCATGTCGAGGAGTATTGTGTAGACAGTTTTAGCTCTAATCAAGGAGCATTGCTTGTGTAGACTTGGGAGATTTCAGATAGTTTAAGCTCATATCAAGGAGCATCATGTGTAGATAGTTTTAGCTCATATCAAGGAGCATTGGCTTGAGGGATTTTAGATAGTTTAAGCTCATATCAAGGAGCGTTGTATCTTGTAGTCGTTTTACGCGTAATAGCGTTTCAAGAATTTCCCATTTATGGGGCCAATGTTTATGCCATCTTCTGATATCAACTTGTAGGCGCCATTTGTGTATACTTCCTTTACAACATGAGGGCCATCCCACTTTTGGAGAAACTTATTTCCAACACGATGTGTGACCACAATAGGTCTTCTCACGGCAAGCACCAAGTCGCCAACTTGAAAAGAACGTATCTTCACCCTTTTGTTGAATGTTCTGGATAAGCGAGATTGATAACACTCAAGTCTTTGTTGTGCCTCTAACCTCTTCTCATCTAGAGCTTCTAACTCTTGAAGGCGCAACTTTGCATTTTCTTCTTCGGTTAAGCCTTCTTGTATGGCCATCCTTAAAGAAGGAATTTGTTTCTCGAGAGGTACCACAGCTTCAACACCATAAACCAAAGAATACGGAGTAGCCTGAGTAGGAGTTCTATAGGTGGTGCGGTACGCCCATAAAGCTTCATTTATTCTTTCATGCCAATCTCTTTTAGACTTGGAGACCACCTTCTTCAACAGACTACACAGGGTTTTGTTGAATGCTTCAGCTAGACCATTGGCAGCTGCATTATACATTGACGACTTTCTTTGTTTGAAGTCGAACTTTTCACACAACTTATCGATCCAGCTGTTGCTGAATAGCTTTCCATTATCGGTGATGATATAGCGGGGAACACCATATCTGTAAATGATGTTGATCCGAATGAAATCAGCAACATTTTCCTTCTTTACTTCCCTCAAAGGCACAGCTTCAGCCCATTTGGAAAAGTAATCGGTGGCAGCAAGGATGTAGAGATGACCACCAGAAGATTTTGTGAGAGGTCCCACCACATCTAATCCCCAAGCATCAAAAGGCCATGAAGCAACTGTCGGGTGCAAAGGCTCCGGAGGTTGATGAATCAAGTTCCCATGAAATTGGCAAGCCTGACATTTTTGTGCATACTCCATGCAATCTTTCACCATTGTTGGCCAATAATAGCCCATTCTTTTGACTCTGAAGTGTAGCTTCGGCCCAGACTGATGAGCACCGCAAATTCCGGAATGAGCTTCCTCCATTGCTTGAACAGACTCTTCTTTACTCAGGCATCTCAAGAAAATTCCATCAAATGATCTTCTATACATTGTGCCTTTGAAGTAAATAAATCGAGGTGCCCGTCGCCGAATATCAACCCTTTGGCGTGGCTCATTTGGCAATTTATCATACTTGAGATAATCGATAAGTGGTTGACGCCAATCCTCTTCTTCAATTTCGAAGACCTCCACCAAATGATTTTCGACTTCTTCATAATCATCATCCTCAAAGATTGGCGGTACAACCCAACTTTTGCATACTGAAATTTGAACTTGTGCCTCCGGCATAGCTATATTTGATGCTAGCTTGGCGAGGGCGTCAGCTTGCTTATTCTCTCTTCTGGGTAAATGCTCGATATCAACATCACCAAGCCAGCTCATCAGCTTTTGAGCATACTTGTGGTATGGGAACAACTCAAGCTTCCTTACTTCATACACCCCAAGTAGTTGGTTTATCACAAGTAACGAATCACCATACACTTTAAGGTGTAATTGCCTTATATCGACGGCCATCTCTAAACCAAGTATGAGTGCTTGATACTCGGCTACATTGTTAGAGCAGTTTTCTGTTAAGGAAAATGAAAATGGCAAAACTTCGCCACTGGATGTTACGAATACGACTCCAGCACCGGCCCCTTCCATATGAGATGCTCCATCAAAATACATTTTCCAAGGAGAAGCTATCTCCACAGCGAAAGCATCTTCATCAGGGAGTTCATCAGACAGTTCCCATTCCGCAGGCATTGGATGATCAGCTAAAAAATCTGCCAACACTTGTCCTTTTACGGACTTCTGAGGGACATATATAATCTCAAACTGTTGAAGTTGGAGATACCACCTGGCAAGCCGATCTGAGAGTACTGGCTTTGACATGACGAACTTTAGTGGGTTAGCTTTTGAAACTAGCCGAACTGTATGAGCTTGGAAGTAATGCTTCAACTTCTGAATCACAAAGATAAGGGCCAAGCAGATCTTCTCAATTGGTGAATATTTCAATTCATTTGGAGTCATGGTTCTACTCAAATAGTAAAGGGCAGTTTCTTTGCCATCATCATTCTCTTGTGCGAGTAAAGCTCCAACGGAACGTTCTTGAGCAGCTAGGTAGAGAATTAACGGACGGCCAGGTATTGGTGCACACAACACTGGTGCCTTCATCAAGTAATCTTTAATGCTATTGAAAGCATTATTGCAAGCATCATCCCATTCAAATATACTGCCTTTCTTCATGAGATGACTAAACGGTTGACATCGACCGGCCAAGTTTGATATGAATCTTCTCAAGTATGCCAATTTTCCTTGCAGACTTTTGAGTTCATGGATGTTCCGAGGCACATGCATCTTCATGATTGCATCAATCTTCGCCTTCTCAATCTCGATTCCTCGACGGCGAACAATAAATCCAAGAAATTTTCCAGATGTAACCCCAAATGCACACTTGAGTGGATTCATCTTGAGTTGATGCTCCCTTAAACGCTCAAACACTCGCCTTAAATCATGGAGATGATTTTTCTTTTTCTTTGATTTCACCACAATATCATCAACATAGCATTCGACGATCTTATGAAGCATATCATCAAATATCTTCTGCATGGCTCGTTGATAAGTGGCACCAGCATTCTTTAAGCCAAATGGCATCACATTATAGCAATATATTCCTTTCGGAGTACGAAAGGCTGTTTTCTCTTGGTCTTCGGGAGCCAGACCAATCTGATTATAGCCAGATGACCCATCCATAAACGAAAGAACCTCATGCCCCGTTGTTGCATCTATCATGAGCTCAGCAATTGGCAGTGGGAAGTCATCTTTCGGACACGCCATGTTCAAATCCCGAAAATCAACACATACTCTGATTTGCCCATTTTTCTTTCTCACTGGCACGATGTTAGAAATCCATGTAGGATACTTGACTTCTCTGATCTTGCCTGCTTCAAGAAGCTTATTGATTTCATCTTCAATTAATGGAATTAACTCTGGTCGAAATCGACGCTGCATTTGCTTAATTGGCCGAGTTCCCTTTTTTATGGACAAATGATGCACTGCGATCTTTGGATCCAAGCCTGGCATTTCTTTATGCGACCATGCAAAGACATCCCGAAATTCTCGTAGAAGGCTGATATATTGTTCTTCTTCCTCATTACTTAGCAAGGCACTTATGTAAGTAGGGCGTGAGTCGCTTTCGTCACCTAAGTTGATTTCTTTCAACTCATCGACAGTGGCTTTCACACCCTCCTCAAATTGCGGAGGGGCATCTTCGGCATCCACTTCCTCTACTTGAGAATCCTCAAGAGCAGTGATATGGTTGGTGGAAGCTACACTTTCTTTATCATCATCATTGTCTTCTTTAGTAAAGACAATCGTCTGCATCTTAGCCTTCAACTCTTTTCCACATGAGACTGTCAAAATATTTCGCCTCTTCATACGAGAAGGGATTCGACTTCGGAGTTTTGGGAAGCTAGAAGACTTGAAATTATTTTTCTTCCCAATCTTGTTCCTTTCACATGGTCCGAGCCTTTCGAAAACACTTCCAAGCCTTTCGAAGACAGAACTCCTCTTGATTTTCCTTCCACTTTCATCAAAAATGTCTTCTGTGGATGAAACTTCTCGTTCTGTGATATAATTTGTGTTTGCTCTTCTGATTGCTATGCGGACTGGCTTTTGAAGGACATATCCCAAACCTGGCTTAGCATTCTTGACAGTGTGGCCACTATTTTTCAACGTTTTCTAAGTGGCATTGAGCCCATGTTCAGATGAGACGACAGTCTCTTGAGGCAACTTGCTCATCACCGGTTTCTCCTTTGGTTCATACCCAGCTTTCTTGAGGAGCTTGAAAGCTTGCGGGCAATATGACTTAGATATTTCTGCTTCAAATACTTCACCATGCTCGGTTTTTGCTCCTTCAATAGGACGTACAAATCCTTTGAGCGGTGGAGAAGAAGTCTTTCCTTCATCAATTTTTGTTAAAGGCAATGTCAATTCTTCCAAGGCCTCAAGCTCTTTGCCTTTGTTCTTCTTGAGAGTGGTGGATGATGTGCTACCTTCCTCCTTTATTTGTTTACTGCCCCCATTATCTTGTGCTGGGGCTTCTTCTCGGTTCACTTCCTTTGTGTTCTTGAAGAAGTATTTAGCATCAGCAAAGTAAGATTCAGCTTCAGTAAACGGCTTATCATCGCCAAATACTCTTTTCACACTGTTGCCTTCATTATACTTGAAACACTGGTGTAATGTAGAAGGGACCACACCATTCTCGTGCAGCCATGGACGCCCCAAAAGCATATTGTATGAAGTTTTTGCGTCTATGACATGGAAGAGTATCGTTGATCTCATCTCATCAATCATCAAATCGAGAACAATCGTGCCGAGAGTCCTTTGCCCTTCATGATTGAACCCTTGGATCATCAATCGGCTATGATTGAGTTCACCCACCGGTATCTCTAATTTTTTCAACATTCTTAAAGACAGAATGTTTACTGCTGAGCCTCCGTCAACAAGTATACGCTTTACTTGCAGCCCTTGCGTATAACCAGTTACAAATAGAGGTCGGTTGTGAGGCTGTGAACCCAACAACATGTCTTCATCTGTGAAGGTCACCTTCATAGAATAAGCTTTTTCCTTGTTCTCAACTCGTTCATCTTCATTGCCCTCCTTAGCCAACTGCATGATCTTTTCCTTGAAGATGAAGCAATCATGAATGGGATGACCCACCAATCTATGGTACTTGCAATATTTTGGGACATTGGTTCGACTTGCTTCCTCTGGACGTTTCATTTCGGGGAGTTCGATGAGTTTGTCTTTCATCAGATCATCAAATATGCCAGAAACATCAGAGTTCAGAAATGGATACTCTTTTTCTTGCATCTCCTTCAGGGTCAACCTTCTTTGCCCCCACTCTTGGGTAACTTGTTTTCCTTTATCTTTCTTGTCATCTCCATTCTTTCGAATCTTGACTGTAGCAGTGTTTATGGCCATTGATTCTTTATTGGAGTTTCTTGCATAAGGCTTGCCCCCTTTCTTGGCTTCTTGTCTGTCTCTGGACTTGTAAGAATCCGACACTAGTGAGTGTTTGATTCCACTGGCTGCCATGCTCAATTCCATATCATGAGCTCTCGTAGCCAACTCCTCGAAAGTCTTTGGCTGAATCCCTTTGAGTATGTAGAGTAAATTCCACTCCATCCCTTGGATGCACATTTCGATAGCAGACTCTCCAGATAATCGATCTTTGCAATTTAAACTCAAGTTTCTCCATCGATTGATATAATTAATCACAGGCTCGTCCTTCAATTGGCGAGTATTAGTTAGCTCAGTCATGCTAACGGTTCTCCTCGTGCTGTAGAAACGATTGAGGAATTCATATTTCATTTGTGCCCAACTGTCGATGGACTCAGGCTGCAAGTCGATATACCAATCAAAGGCATTTCCTTTGAGAGAGCGAACGAATTGCCTCACCATATAGTCTTCATAAGTACCAGCATCATTGCATGTCTCAATGAAATGTGCCACATGCTGTCTGGGGTTTCCTTTACCATCAAATTGCTGGAATTTAGGAGGCTGATAACCAGGTGGCAACCTTAAGTTATTCACTCTTTTTGTATAAGGCTTAACATAAGTGACGGTAGGCTTGGCATTCTCTTCAAACCTTTCTTTTATTGTTCCAAGTATAATATCTTTGAGTTGCTCCACTTGGAGCATTCCATCAGCTGAAAATTGCACTCCTCTTTCAGTTTGCTCTTTTTCAGTAGTTTGGCGTTTTGTAGACTCTTCCACCTCACTCTCGTCCACAACTCCTTTTCCGTTTGCACGGCTAGTCTCCGCAACATCTCTTTTTTCCATCAATTGGGAGATTTTGGTGTCTTGAGCTTCTATATGTTTCGTGAGCCCTTCGATAGCTTTCATCATATTTGCTAATTGCTCCTCAATAGTTGTAGTGCCGGCCATCATTACCGGGGCTGCAATTGAGTCCGATGAAGAGCTTGAGGATGAACGAGGATGTGAGCATGCAGAATCTTCATCACTATCCTCTTTCATGGGTAGCTGTTTTCTTGAAGCCATTTCAACCGGAAAATTAGAGCCGGAGGAGGCCTCTGACTGAGCTTTCATTGACATACTCCTTGTAACAACAGCAACTTGTTCACTCAACGAGGCGGAGAGTTTGGAGGCAGAAGTCCTTCCTACTGTGATCTTGACAGGAGTCATGTTGTATCTTTGTAGGGAGAAGAGATGAGAGGTAGAGATGGTCCCACCGGGCGTGCCAAAATTTGTAACAACAAATTTTGTATTTATAATAAAATAAATACAAGTTGAATTACAAAGATAATCCAATGTGGATTGAACTTGATAATTAAGGAAACGATCTCTATCAATCCTCTGATTCTTCTCTCTCGAACCAACTTGGACTTTGACTTTGACTTTGTCTTGTTTTTGACTTGACTTGTGTGTGCGCTGACTTTGTTGGCTGTGCTGACTTTGTGTGTTGAGTCGGATCTTCGTCTGAAGCTTGTCCGGACTCGAATTAGGGACTTGTAACGTTTATCCAGAGGCGTCGAGCCTTTGTTTGGATTAAACGTGTTTGATGTGAAAAACACTCGATCTGGGGGGCTTAGCACCTTTATCCCGGGTCGTACGTCGTTCTTGGCTCGAAGAACACTGAAGAACTTAGTGTGTGGAAAACACTCGATCTAGGAGGCTTAGCACCTTAATCCCGGGTCGTATATCGTTCTTCGCCTTGAAGATCTTGAGGAGCGTTGCTCGTGTTTCAATCTCTTCAAAGTGTCTGTGTCTTCAGAAGCTTCAGTCTGTGTTGAATGAAGGGAGGAGACCCCTTTATATAGGTGAAAGGTGAAGACCCCCTCATAAATGCTCTGCATTATGATTGGTCCACTCTATTTGGGCCACAACTTGCGGGCTTGGGCCTCTACTTGTTTGGGCTGCAATCAGGCCTATTTTATTTGGGCTTGATTTAATTTATATGGGCTTGCTTGACTTGGGCCAGGCCTTATTTAATTTGGGGCTTACTTGACTTGAGTCAGGCCTCATTTAATTTGAGGCTTACTTGACTTGGGCCAGGCCTCATTTAATTTGGGGCTTACTTGACTTGGGTCAGACCTCATTTAATTTGAGCCCCTTTTAATGTGTTGGGCCCAAATTATTTATTAATTTACTTTAGGAATTAATTTATTTAAATTCCAAAGTAAATTAATATTTAATTAATAAAATCCACGTGTCGCCATTTCATTGGCACGTAAATTTTAACTGCTTACAGGGGTATATTTGATATTTTACTTTAATATTTTATATATAATAATTATTATTTTAAATCAATATATCTAGTAGTAATTAGGGGTATAAAGTGTATATCTAGTAGTAATTAATCCAAAATTGAAATACTAAAAGTTACAAGATTAAAATTAAATTTGATAAAAAATACATGATCAAAATTGATATTTTTTAATGTAGTCTTTTTATTGGTGCAGCTTTGTTATACAAGACAATACTGAGTTCTAGATGGTGTTTACTTAATGTTTCATATTTTTTTTATTAATTTTAATAAATAAAATATTAAACTTTTGTACATTTAAGTGAGTATAATTTAAAAAATAATATTCCCTCCGGTCACTTACAAAGTATTCATTTTACCATTTTGGATTAAGGAGTATTATTATTTAATGTGTAATGGGTAGTTGTATTAGTAGAAATGTGTGTCCCATATTTTAATTGTATTAGTGGGTGTGTGTGGGTTCCATTTGTGTAAAAAAAAAGGGAACTCTTGGAGTGGGACGCTTAAAATGGAAAAAAATAATCTCTTTAAAAGGGACGGAGGGAGTATTTAGTAAAATGGTACACCACATGGCCACCACTTCCCTCTAATACAATTACCCACTACATATATTATAATAATACTCATTAATCAACGTAGCAAATAATTACTAAATGGCCGGAGGAGTATAAGATAATTGATGAAGTATGGAAGTTAAATAGGTAATTTATTTGAGAAGACTATACCCCATATATTTGAACAATATAAACATAAAATTTAATAAAATTTAGTAATATTACATTTTCAAAGTAAAATTTAAACTCTTAAGAAAAAATAGTAAGTAAATAGAGGACAAAAAAAATCATAAATAATAAAAGTATTAATTCATCACTCGTTTCTTCTATACAACTGAAGTATTCAATATATAAAACGAGTGAAAGTTATAGATACCAAACATTTATTTATAAGAATTATTGACAGTGCCCAATTAAACATGTTCTCTCTATTTAGTATCTCCCCTTCCTTACATTAGTAAAGTATTCGTTTATTCGTAAGTCATTATTTGTTTTTTACGTGGATTAAGAAATATTATTATTTTATGTGTAATGGATAATTGTATTAATAGTGAATAATGACCCATACGTGGGGTCTTTTTGTTGAAAGAGAAAAATGGAGACTTTTGAGTGAGATGTGATGGAGAGAGTATTATATTTTGTAAATGCAATGTGAAATTGTATTATTGGTGAGTGGTATGTTATATATGTAAGTGGTTTATTTATTAAAATTGAAAAATAGTATTTTTCCTTTCTGGTCACACTACCCTTCACACTTTCATTATTCATCTGTCCCACAATACTCTTCACAATTAAAAAAATCATTTCATCCAACAATCTTCAAAATTACTTTAATTTTAATTTTGTTATTTTTTTTCACACATATTATTATTTTATAAATTTTATTACCTAAAAATACTACTCTTAATATCCTCTAAAATAAAAAATAAAAAATATATATTTTTTAATAACGTGATATAATAAACGAGGAGGGTAATAGGAAGGAGGGTTTAATACATTTTAAACTAACTATCAAAATTTTCATACAGTATGTTATTTGTTTTATTCATTTTTGGATCATTTTGTCAATGATTTGATGTGATCACACACCATGCATCTACGTGTGACAAGTACGTACTCGAGGTATATGCACCACTTATGAGTGTAGAAATCACATGAGTTTAGGGTCCAATTATAGCATGGTTCCATACAATTATGCTTAGTTTGAGTGTTTAAGTGTCATAGATTATGCGATATTTGTAAATATTTGGAGAATTTGTACTTTGGTGGAATTTGTGTAATTTTCAGGTATAAATGAATTCTAGAGGTGAAGAGGAAGATGTAGGAAAAAGCGGATCTCAATTCGGAGTTAAAACGAGGGAGAACGAACCAAAGACAACACAGAAAAGACAACACTATTCAGAAAAGTGTTGTCTATTCAGAAGTGCAAGAAATGTACAGAGAGCTGAAATTTTGCAAGAAAACACGGGCAGATGCATAAAAGCACGGGCGTGTTTTTATGCAAAAGTGTCAAAACTCAAGTGCGACTTCCAGACTTCCTCAGGGGGTATAAATACCCCCAATTACACCATTTGCACCAGAAAAATCGAGGGTTTAGCAGGGGCAGCTGCCCCTCACACACTCCAACACCATCTTCCACACACACTACCATTTCCATCCAAATTTCACTCCATTTTCCACCATTTTCACCTTCATCTTCACACATTCCATCTATCCATCACAAATCTAAGGAGGATTGAGGCTTGAAGAGTGGGATTTTACAACTTGAAGGGAAGATTCAACCCAAATCCAAATAGGGAAGAAATTTACCTTTATTTTGTATTTTCTTTGTCTTGTTTTGAAACAATGGATGTATGTAAGCATTTTGTGGATGTTTTTATAATGTTTATTGTTGGCTAGACCTCTAGTGAGGCTAGCCACAAGATGGATTAGGGCTTTTTGGATTTGTTGGATTTTAATGGTATTTTGATATGATATATGGAATTTCCTACATGATTTATAATTCACTTTATTTGTATTATGATATGTGTGATTGAAATCACTATTTATGATGTTAGGATGGACATTCCGATATTGTAACTAGGGTTTTGATTTAATCATGTTATAATATGAATTTTGTATGTTAGTATGTGAAGTATGTGGTAGCATATATCTTTGTATACTTTGAACACTCCTGTTGGGACACTTAGTTAATGGATCTAAGTAGGTTATTAATTGAGTGAGAAGAACCAATCTTATAATCATAGTACCCTTGAGGGAATTGAGAGTAAGGGACAATCTTTTGTGCTATAAACTTATAATGAGTTGAGAACCTAATCACCTTGGCCATAGGGATTAGGGGAACATTTGTGATTGCTTCTATTCCGATTGTCATTGATATTTGCCATTTAAATTTAACAAATACATGTAATATCCTTAATCTTGAATGTGGTTAGCCTTGCACCTCTTTGGATTGTTACTTCATCTATCTCACCGTCATCCATCTTCCATTACATGTGTATATTTTCTATCCTTTAATTGCTTTCTTAGGTAGATTGTAGTGTTAATCATCTCCCTCCTTTTATTGATTAGTCCTTCTAGAGTGAAACATCTTTCGAATACGGATACATCACTTTTTTCCTTGGGTTCGATATTAAAAATTTTGCACTTGGTCACCACGTCTACACACAACGATAGAGTACGCTTATTCTTATCAATTTGTACCAAAATTGAGACTAAGTTCAACCAAATAAGTACTACTATTCTAAATATAATTAAACACACATGCACGTGAAAGACTGAAAGGTATAAACCAAACACTAATTACTTTGATTTATTTGGGGAAGAATGAGTGGATGGATTTGTTCACACAGAGACATAGCAATAATTTACATGTACACTTCCCCGATCTTGCATTACATTTCACACTATTCTACGTACATCCTTAAATGTATACTATCTTAATTATAAATTTGTCATTCTCACCTTAATTATACTCATAAAATACTTTATAATTTATTTATTTATTAATTAAAAATGCTACACTAACCTCAAAAAATAAAAAAAATTAGTCAAAAACTTTTTTCTTAGACTTTATACTTACAGTAATGGTGCTAACTTAACGTAGATGGAGTGAGTAAAAATGAGTGTTTCCAAAGAATGTTTACCTCGTGATAGTTTTAAGTACTCCATTTTGTGATCAGATACTTTTATATTTATGTAATGTAGTGTTATTTATATTAAGTGATATATGGACATTATTAGGACAGATGAATAGAACTAAACTCATCAATTTGCTGTAAATTAATTCTACAATAGCAGTGGATGTGTTAATTAATTATACCAAAACTATTGGAACTGTTGTAAGCAAAACTGACACACCAAATTTCCTACGTTATTTTTGTATTTCGTCTCTTGTGTTCCTAGGGTTTGTACTTTTCTTTTAATGTATAGTTGTCGTTTCTCTCCTATATATCATCTATCCAATGGTGCGACTAAAAAAATATTACATCAAAATAGAACAGGGAATCTTGCCCGATCGATTTTTCCAAGAGTATACATGATGAGGAAGAGATTAGAGTCATGAAATTGAAGGCCAAGCCTTTGAAATATTAAAATAGTACTGGATATCCATGTAGCAGTTGCCTTCTTGGTCCATCACCTGAATTCCAACAAACAGTAGCATATTTACTACTATACCCTTTCAAAAACTCAACTAAGTTAGGTATAAATCTCATAAATTCGTATAATGATTATACTGTAATGAAATGATAGGCAACAAGTGGTTGGAATTTAGTCTTAAGAGATTTATAAGTAATTTTGTTTAAAAGTTTTGCTTCATGATATGCATGCATGCACTAAAGCCGACACGAATCACTAGCCATTCATGCCGTTTGCGCCATGAATGGCTAGTAATACGTGTCGAGTTTTGGTGGATAATTAAAAATACCTTGGTTCTAGCAGAGTACATGCCCCTAACAAGAATACCAGTTGGCAAGGTTTCTTCTTCAAGTCTAAAGACATAAGGTTTCTCTCTTGGGGTGTAAGTCCCCAGCATCACCGTACACCTGTCAACTATCATCAAGACAAGATTCATTAATTTCATCACTAACCCTACCTCCATGGATTAAGTTAGGATGAATGAAGTATATACCTCGAATGCCAGCCTTCCATAATGTATTCTCGTACTTGAGACCGGAAACGAGTCGGTTCGACACGACGAATGAGAAGTTCAATCGGTACTTGGTCCCCTCCTTAAGGGTGAAGAGGTACTCCTTTGGGCTCGAAATAAATGGCTGCGATAGTTCTATCTCCGGTCGCCCGGGGCATACGATCGAGATCCCTACCATCTGCACGTTGTCTACCTTCCTTCGGTCTGCACATCATTCTCAACCTCGTAAATATGTTCCGTACATAGTATCTGCATCACAATAATTATTCTTCTACCTACATATACTCTTCTAAAAATTAATTCATTTCTGTATGCATCATATTTCAAAATCTATTCCATACGTAACAAATTTCATGCAATACCTATTTTTTGTTCTAAATTAAGTTAAAAACTACTCCTAGTACTAATTGGAAGACGCACTTATGTTGCAAATTGAAATGATTGTTGAATTCCCTATTCCAGTTCCACCAGTGTTTCACAATATAAAAAAAAACTATAACCTACAAATGATCATTAAACCCTTGGGCCATTTGTTGAATTTTGGGCATTGATTATGACACGTGACATTACAAAAAAACTATTTTTTACCAACGGAATATCCCGTTGGTAAAAGTCTTAATTCCATTGTTAAATTGGCTTACCAACGGAATCCGTTGGTAAAGTGGTGGTCGGTAAATTTTTAGCAACGAAAAATCAATTCCATTGGTAAATAATTCCGTTGGTAATCCATTGCTAATAATTCCGTTGGTAATTTATATAATGATTCCATTGGTAATCCGTTGGTAATTAGCAACGGATTGAATTCCGTTACTAAAATAGAGAATAAATTCGTTGTCATTCCATTGTTAAAACAAAAAATATCATTTATGTTGTTAATCCATTGGTAATTACCAACAGAATTAATTCCATTAGTAAATTCGGTTGCTAAAAAATACTTTTTTTTGTAGTGTGACAAGTATTTAATTTGTGAAATGAGAGATAATAGTTTAACACCATTATAAAAATAGGTGATCCCATTTGATTACAAAGTCATAAGTTCAATAATTTAACAAAATTATAGTAATAGTTTTATAAGTGGAATTTAGAGTAAAAAAAATGAATGTAGGAGAGCCATATTTAGACTACATGAATTTGGTCACAAAAATAACTAATATTAAATGATCACCTCATCTAAAAGTTTAAGGTTATAGAGAGAGGTAAATAGTTTAAGATTTAATCAAGTCATTCTAACATCTCACATGTAGGCGGGGAATTTTTGCCTCAAACCTTGTATGTGGAATTTTTTTCATATATGGGTGGAGGTGAGGTTCGAACCCTGGATCTTCATTTGGTCATGACTCTGATACCATGTTAAATGACCACCTCATATAAAAATTAAAGCTTATAGAGAGGTGAATCATTTAATACTTAATCGAATCACTCTAACAATTAAAGATTAATAAATTCATAATGTGTAATATTATATAAGCATAAAAAGAACTCAAATAATTATAAAAATTGAAGAAAAAAATTAATTACCTGCAAAAACAGGTATCACCAATCTTTCTAGGATGACTTGCTTCCTTCTTAGAGCTTTTTTCCCACCCTAACATGTCATCACGATACCAATCGTTAACGAATTTCCTTTTTATTTTAAGAAAATTGCATCTTAATTAATATCTATAATAATATTTTTTATTTCGATAAATTACTCAACTCTATAAAAACATGCATAGATGCAACATTCAATTATAAAATATGTAGAGACGATTATATATATAGCCACCTTATCCTTGTCCGGTGGATTGAATAGACATACGTTAAGACCTAATTCTAATTCATTATCATTTTTCAACATCATGGAACTATTTTCGTTGCCCCCCGTCGTATTCTTTTGTTTTTCTTCTTCGTCGTCTTCTTCTTTGTTTTGGGCCTTTGTGTCGATTTTTGGCGATACTAAAGCTTCCACCAATCCCGACATATTTCGCATGCACTTTTTATGGTGCGTACGACATAGGAGGAAGAGAAGAAGAAGAAGAAGGGGGTGGCGAATTAAGGAAATCGAGGTGTATGGAGATTATAGTAAAATAAGCAAAATAGAAAGAAAAATGTTGAAAGGAAATTGTGATGTTATGTATGTGTAGGCTCTCTATATCAAATGCTATAGAAGGCCAAATTGAAGGGAGTATTTTTGGTGGGAAAAGTAATAATTTAGGAATAGATAAAAGAAAAGAAAAACCATGCATGCATGCATCAATGGCTTGGTTTAGTTGCTATAATTTAGCTCTACCATAATTTGTTTCTTGACCTATTTCCAATGTTTGATGGAGATGATTCAATTGAAATCCCAAAAATGAAAATGAAAATAATTAAAGCACTATTATCTTTTTCATTTGAAAAAAAATAGGGTTAATGACAAGAAAAATCATGAATATTATTTATATATAAATTAATTCTCAGCTCTGAAAAATTATAAAAAAATAAAAAAAAATTCTCATTTAATCATTGTTGCAAAACGCACTCAATGTGTGATATTTTTCTTAAATGTATGGATTAAAGGTGTGGTTCTTTATGTGGAGTTTTTTTTTTGAATTTCTTAAAAGTGAAAATTAATTTATTTTGTGATTTTTCTTACAATTAACTCTTAAAAATTCATGTACATCACTAAATTAAAACTAATATTCTCCGTTTCAAAAAATCCACCTTTTTCATTTTCGTCTATCCAAAAGAAATTAAAAAAAATTACATTCACCTTTCTAATATAGTAACTCTTACACTTTTACAATAATACCATTCATAGCTATTACATTTATCATTTATTTATTAATAAAAATACCAAAATACTAATTCTTAAAATAATATTTTTCTTTATATAGTACGTGAAAAAAATGAAGATTTTTTGAAATGAAGAGAGTAAATTTTATTATGAAAAAAAAATTGAATACATGCGTGCCTCCGGAATATCAATTCTTAAATAAATTATTCCTGTACTAAAAGATTACGAGGGCTATGATAAGGTTTGATGGTAGTGTTATAATAATCCATCAATTTCATTATCACTGTATAGATGAATGTAATCTATGTAATGATATTCGTTTGATTTTTTTGCCTTAAAAGAAATCAACACTGTAACATTTGACTAAATACATTTATTATTATTATTAATTTTTTTTGCCTTAAAAGAAATCAACATTATTGCTGCAACATTTGACTAAATACGTTATTTATTATTATTATTATTATTATTATTATTATTATTATTATTATTATGGTTGTTGTTGTGTTTGTGTTTGGGAGAACTGTCCTATAAAACAAATATATGTGCTATTATAGTATGTTTATTAATTATATAGTTAAAATAGTAGTATATACTTATTGTTAGTTATAGGACATCGATAGTAAAGCATACTACTCCATCCGTCCACTTCTAAGGTATTTATTTTATTATTTTTGGCGTCCGCTTCAAAGGTATTCATTTCCCCTATTTAATAAAAAAGTACAAATATGGCACACCACTTCCCTCTAATACAACTACTCACTTTACATATAATAATAATACTCCTTAATTCATGTGCAAAAAACAAATGAATACCTTAAAACCGAACGGAGGGAGTATAATTTATATTCTAAAATTATAGACAAACACTTGTGTAAACTGAGTTTATTGGTAAATCTGTTATTCTTCCTTTCAATCTTGTAATACCTTATGTTTTGCTAAAGTTTAAATTAAAAGAGGACCACTAATATCTTATGTTTTGCTAAAGTTTAAATTAAATGAAGAGCACATAATTTACACAATAAACTCAATTTAAATAAGATTAACTCAAAATCATATTTTAATGTATTAGTATTATACTTTGAAAAAGTATACTTTTTAATACTACTCCCTTCGTCCCATAGAAATTGACACAATTTCATTTTTGGTTTGTCCCACTAAAGTTGACTAATTTCCTTTTTAATACATGGGACCCACACAAAAATAATTAATCTATTCTCATGGACCCCCACATATCACCTCTAATACAACTACCCACTACACATTAAATATTATTTCTCTCACTTCACTTTACTTCACTTTATATTAAATTATTATACTACTCCTTAATCTCCGTGCCCAAAAAAAATTATACCGACTTTTATGGGATGGAGGGAGTAATACATTATCTCGTCTTATGAAGAACCAAGCTCAAGAATTCATAACATGCATAAAATGAATTAAAGAAAAAAAAACTCAATAAAGTTGATAACCCTAGCACCAATTTTGGTTTTTGATTGTACAAAATGTTTTAAGTGCTCGCGTTTATTTACTTTTTTTTTTTTAATTACGACATAAAAGGACAAAAATCCAGAGAAGTTACACTCCCTTCCATTGAACTCGAACTAGTCTGCGGAATTTACCGATTTTTACTCCTGATTTTTCTTCCCGATAAAAATGGCTGCGAAAGCTATGAGATTCTTCTTCGCTCTCCTCACATTTGTCACTGTTGTAATGATTATCGGTAAATCCCCAATTCTCTATTTCTACTCGCTTTATATAAGATCTTATTGGGATAATTCCACATAATTTCTACTTCTTTTTACGTGACGTTGCCTGATTTTTCGAGACCTTCTTTGTGATCTGTTCTTACTGCAATGGTGATTACAAAATCGGAACTATATTTGAAAACATTAATCGAGATGCGATCTATATTTCATCGACTACTTTGAATCACCGTTGGAGCTAGTTTTTCTTTGTACGTCCTGTAGATTGATCGTTTCAAAGTTGCTTGTCTGATAGTGATTTAAGAATTAATTGTTCCGAGATGACACTGAGATCGACCGTGAACAGTATTCTAGTTTACTTTAGAAGAAACTATCCGATGCTTAAGAATTTCGAATTCAAATTATAAATTCCATTCAATATTGTGTCGATTCTGTTTATTTGACTCATATCTCTGTGATATTATAGTTGGAGTTTTTTGTTATGATTTTTCAGGTGCTTTGGTTCAGTTGGCATTTATTAGAAGGTTGGAGGATTCATATGGTAGATCTCTGAACTATATCATTGATTCATTTCTAAAGTCAGTCACATCTTGCTGTGTTTACGTGGTGCTTTTCAATAAAGTGATACCCGGCTATGCATTAAAACTACTTGTCAGCCTCACCTCAAATTATTAATGCTCTTGATCCCAAGCTTATCTCCTTGTAGATCGGAGATGCAGTGCCTAAGTCTCTCAACAATGGAATAATATACTTGAAATTGTGTAATATACTTGAAATAGTGTGGGTGTTCTGTATCTGTCTTTCGTGTTCCAATCTTGGGCATAGTGTCCTTTAAACTTTAATTTTTCCTTTTAAAATTGTATTAAAGGCACTTCCGTTATTTACACTCAGCGTAATGTAGCTTTCCCCTATTAAGATATCTGCATAGTGTTTGGTTTGAAGGACTTATTAAGAAGTGATATTCTCTGTTCTTTTATGAGGTTGTTGTATTTGCTATGTTGCTGGCATTGTCCATGCAAAATATATATCATTCAATCTACTTGTACCCAACCTTGTTATGACACATGGAGCAGGAGAAAGTCTAATCAAATCAGGTTTAAAATATCACAAACTGATAGTGGTATTCATTGTTGGTTAGAAAAACGATGAACATATCATTGATGCTTCATTTTGTTCAAGAAAAAAAATATTTGGGTCATGGCAAAGCATGGGTCCTAGGAGGAATTGCATTTGGCGTTTGATAATTCTTATGTGGTGCCTGTTGCTGGTCTAATAGGAACAAAATTACATAAATCTTTCATGAGCTTAGGGGTAACTAATTTACTAGCTGGGAGAAAGAAGTGTGCTCCTGTAAATGTTTTGTTGTTTTCTTACAGTGGTTTAGGGGCTCATAACTATGCAAGAACTTCTAACTAGTCAATGACTGCCTCATGGCTTTAGACTTGGATACTTGATCCGTAATTTTCACTTTCTACACTTGGACTTGTATGCACTATGTGGAGCGGCACTTTATCCCAACATAAAATTAGTTATATTTTGGCGTTAAGTGTTATTTTTTAATCACTTTTTCTAAACAAATTGGCTTGCAGGGGCCAAATCTTCTTTGACAAGAGTTGAGAGTTTGAGGGGAGGTTTACGACTTACAAGAGGTTTATCTATTTTCTGTCAAACTATTCTCACTTACATACACTAAAAACATTAGTATTGGCATTTATCATGATTACGAGTCTTGATACCAAATCATCTGTTATTAGGTAATTCTTATTGGGATGACAAAGAAGCTGCAACATTACGTCTTGGATATGTATGTTCCATGGTTTTTCCTATTTGCTATTAATCATTCATCTTTCTCATTAAAACAACCTACACATTCATATCATGAACCTGAAAAGGGTTCCTTTGGAAAAATAATTACATATTCTTTGTCATATCATTTTTTAGGGGTCATCTCCAAAGCCTCATGATCTTTGTACGTGTACTGATCCTCATCTGTCAGACAATTAGATGTTATACTTAGAGCTTATCCTTTTTTTTTCCCCTTCATAAGTTTTTTGTTTACCATGTGATGCAGGTCAAACCTGAAATAGTTAGCTGGTCACCACGTATTATTGTGTTTCATAACTTCTTAAGTCCCGAGGTATCCTCACCACATCGTTGTTATTACTAGATTGCTCAACATATCTGATTCCTGTATGATCAATGCTCTGACCTTTGCCTTGAAAGGAATGCGACTATCTTAGAGCCATTGCCAGTCCTCGTCTAGAATTTTCTACGGTTGTGGATACAAGAACAGGAAAGGTAAGCGAGGTCCAGTAGTTCTTTTTAACTTAAATGTCTGTCTACTACCTACCATTATTATTTCCATGAGTATCCAATATAATTTCAAATATACTCGGAAACTTTTTAGTAGAAACTACATTTACGCGACATTTATGAACTATATTCACATAAATTCGTGTTCATTGTTGTAACTTGTAAGATAGTTAAATCTGAGAACTATTGTAATTGTCACCTGCTGAAGCAGTAGGTGCCTCTCCCTTGTTGCAATTTGTCATCCTTTCTCCAGGAAGATCTGCAATGAACTGCTCAGAACTCTGGATTTCCTACTCCTTGATAGAATTTGATTCATGTTATTGTAGGTCCAAGCCTTACATTATTTCTTATGTCATCAGGGTATCAAGAGTAAGGCTAGAACAAGCTCTGGTATGTTTCTCAGTACTGAAGAGAGGAAGTATCCAATGATACAGGTAGCAAAATTTTTCTTAAAGCGTGTTTATAAATCCGTTCCACATGATTGTATATATTCTAGCATGTTTGTTTATGTGGTTTTGTGCAACTTTTGTGTTCATTATCCATCAGATTAGTTTTTTTTTTTTTTTAGTTGCCGTTTTCTCTATCTTTTATCAGATACCATGTGTCTTGACAATTATTCAATCTCCACCAGGCAATTGAGAAAAGAATATCTGTGTATTCTCAAGTACCAGTGGAAAATGGGGAGCGAATACAGGTGTTGAGGTGAGGATTTATATGCATACTTCTTCAGTTTTTTAATCAGACACAGAAACCAGAGATTTTAATATCAAGGCTAACATCTGCAGAAGCACAGGTATGAAAAGGATCAGCTTTACAGGCCGCACCACGATTTCTTTTCTGACACAGTAAGTTTGTCTGTGCCTTTCCTAATGTGTTATGTGAATTATAATTTTCTACCTTCAGCTTTAGTTATGGTCAAAGTTTCAGCATCTTATGATGTAACCATGGTTTCTCTTGCAGTTTAATTTAAAGTACGGTGGTCAAAGAGTGGCAACAATGCTCATGTATCTAAGTGACAACGTTGAGGGGGGGGAAACATATTTCCCTAAGGTGGTCTCTTAAGCTCAGTTCTTGTCTTTTTTATTTTTAGTATTTCACGGTAATCAGTTGAATACTTGTCAGTGACTTATATAACATCTGCGTTTTGATGCTCCAAATCCAATTATTATTAGGCTGGTACTGACAAATGTAGCTGTGGGGGCAAAATGGTCACTGGATTGTGTGTTAAACCACTTAAAGGAGATGCTGTGCTTTTCTGGAGCATGGTTAGTTATCTTCCTTATACTTATCCCCAAATAATTCTCACAGTTTACTTGTTAACCCCTCCAGTTTTTAAGTTAGAAGTTGATAGTGAAACGGAGGGGGGAGATAACGCTACCCGTCTAAGCATTTTTGTCGTTTCTGGAAAGATAAGAATATACAAGTCAAAGGGAGTACTAAACAAATTAGACATAGGTGCAGAACAACAGATCATTAAGAGTGTCTTGGGTAGCTGACATGCTTATATATTTTCGCTTGTTTCGTTTGATAGACCTAATTGCATCTCCATACTTATGTCGAACATTCGATTCCAGGGGCTGGATGGACAAATAGATCCAAACAGCTTACATGGAGGATGTGAAGTGGTATCGGGAGAGAAATGGTCAGCTACAAAATGGATGAGACAGAGCTCCTCTTCCTAATCTGGCGGGATCTTCCACCCTCCCCTTCTTTACATGAACAGCGATGCAGCGGGGTACCGTATACATGTAGAGTGGAACGAAGGAGAGGTTTCTCTTCCCTTGATTATATAAGTTCGAAAAAATTACAGCAAAATTTTATAATAAACTTAAAGAAATGAAAGATGTGCTTAGGTTATATTGTTATAAGTTTGCTTGCATCTCTTCTTAATCTAAGCATTTGAATATATAGATGATAATATGCTTTTGGTTCGTTGGAAAGAAAAAGTGTGACGAAATATAAAAATGCATAATATTAATATGCATAATATCAAAGTGATTGTAATATGCATTTTTCTAACAATTGTAATAATACACTATTATTTTTACAATAATATAAAAATTGATAAAGTAAAAGATACGAGATGAATTGTGAGAATGATTGAACTATTATTAAAATATATATTATATGAGTAAAATATATTTATTTGACCGTTAAAATATGTTTGTAGTTAAAGTATATTATAACACTCTAGAATTATACTTAATGAATCATTTATTATATTTAAAAAAAATATTTTAATTATCAATAAATATTAATAACTAGAGTAAAATAAAATACTCTCAAAATGGAGTAATTATATCTTAAAGATAAAATAATACCACATGAATAAAAATTATACAAAACTCTTTAATAAAAATACTATGGTATATAGGACGAGGAAGTGTGTGTATATTTGTATAAGACAGTTTTTGTGAGAAGTTATATTGTTTGTGAGATGTTTTAATGTATGTTTAATGATTGTTAAAGTATGTTCTTTAAAGCATGCTGAATTAATTTTATGATTTATTATTGATATACTTTAACTACATACTTTATCTAAACAATAAGCATACTTTAGTGATGGATCGACCTATCTCACGAATAGTTTGTTTCACATGAGAGTGTCTCCTTATATAATACTCTCTCCGTCTCACCCAAATAGCACAATTTTATTATATTGGACGTCCCGTCCAAATGGTACACTTTGACCGGGACGGATAAAATATTATTTTCAATTTTTATTTTTAAGAATCTCCATCAAAATTCCCTTTGTATTATTTTTAAGAATCTCCATCAAAATTCCCTTTGTATTTCGGGATTAAACCGATTTTTCGTGTTTGAGGGGCGATAACCTAGTCGTTAAAAGAGAAACACCCTAAACTGAACATACATGGGCACCGCCGGCGCCGGTGCGACTGCGAAGAGGCGCGATAAGCAGAAGTCTAAACTTCGGCCGAAGAATTCTATTGCCAAAAATAAAATCAAGGACAAGAAGAAAAAGTCCAGTAAAAACAGCACCACAAGCGATGAAAAGAAGAACAAAATTGAAGCAGCAGCGCCAACCGCCGTGGGAAAAGGGGAGAGAGAGGTCATTATTAACCCTACTGCCTCTCAGCAGCTGAGTTTTTTCGTCGACCAGTATCAATCCGCGAACCGCGTTCAACTTTCCTCCCTTGAACTCGATTCTCTCAAAGGTTGTCATCATTTGAATCAGTAACAAATGTGCATATGTGTGTTTCGTGATTGATTTAGATGGGAGAAATGAAAGGCTTTTTAGTTCGTATTTCAATTTACGTATACCATGAAGTGCTATTGTTACCCTTTTTCTACTGCTTGCTATAGTTTGATATTTCTGCTGTAAACATATGCAGTCTATAAATGAGTACAATCCATTTAACGTTGAAAATTTTGCTGATTTAATTCTATAGTCTGCATATATTATACTCAATTATCATTTTCTCTCTGCTTATGTATTATATGTGCTGGTGTTCTGGAAGTAGAGTTTACTGATGTGACAAAATTTTAAATTAGTAGAAACATGCATTGTTGCGCAAGGCCAGAGTCCAGCAGAAAGCACTTCTGGCCACTTGGATGAGCATGTCAAAGCTGCTTTTGGATCATCATGGAAAAAAGTGCTGTGTGAGAAAGCTCTTCTAGAAGGGCAAATTGATCCTGGAAATCCTGCACTTCTTGTAATAAGTTCATCTGCATTAAGATCACTGGAACTTCTCAGGTTGATATATTTATCTCTAGGACTTCCTTTTAAAATCAATATGACCTTAATAGATCAAGAACATTATGTATGTCATAAATCATAATGTATGTGTATATAGATCCCACCCCACCTCATTAAAAATTATAATAAGATCAAGATTCAGGATTACCTTGATGCTTGTATTATGCAATTTTTATTAGTGTCATTGAACTATATATTTTTCTCATATAGGGAATTGCGGTCTTTGACGAAAAACTGCCATGCTGCAAAGCTTTTCTCAAAGCATATGAAGATTGAGGAGCAGGTTCTGAGCCTTAGTTTTTTCTTTATTGCAACTAGTATATTGAGATACACAACTGTTAAATAAATATGCAAATATTTAGCCAAAGTGCATATGTATGCAATTGTCCCACATATGCTCTGCTTACATAAATCAGACTATATAGTCGTGAGTAACACTTATCTTCTCTCACCAAGATCTTGTATCTGGTTATCTTGTCTCAAGTTTTATTCATATTTTTTTTCGTTGGTCTTCAGGTGTCTATCCTAAAGAATCGTGTTAATATTGCCAGTGGAACGCCAAGTAGGTATGCTGTCATTTGTTCTTTTGGATGCCTTTAGCTTACATTTGAATTAATATTGAGTATTGATTCATTATGATCCTTCAGAAGTTGAGAGAGCATTTTGAAATCCAGATTAAAATAACTATGAAGTATTTTAGTTATATATTTGTTTTAAGCTTGAACAAGCCCAACTTCCTTCAATTTACTCTCCAGCTTTGGATTTTGAAATCAAGATAAATATTTTTGGTGTATATTATGTCAAGTTATTACAAGAGACTGACTTGGGGACATATTTTCTGCAGCACTTTAGCGCTTATCCGATATTTGTTTTTTAAATAAGCTGGTCAATATGTTTCAGGATTAAGAAATTAATTGATATCGAAGCGTTGGGGCTGTCACGATTAGCAGTAATTGTGCTCGACATGCACACAGATGTCAAGGGCTATTCCTTGTTTACTCTTCCTCAAGTCAGGTTTGATTTTGTAAAACTTTCAGTGGTTTCAGATTTTTTTGTTTTTATATTTAGCATCTCAGATATACTAAGTTTTCTGCTTCCTAAATTGTGCCTAGGTAGTTCACTGAATCACCATCTGTGGTTTAAGGCCTGTAAAACGTAATACTAGGGGTAATAGAAAATATTTCAAAGTACTGAATATCAACCAGAAATCAGTTCATTTCTGTGACAGTTCATTCTTTTTGGCCCCCTCAGTGAGAAGCAATTTGGTAAATGAAGCTTAAAATTATTTAAATCTGGATTCCTTAGATCTGAATTTAAGAACTGGTTGAATTGTTTAGATATGATTTGTTTATGAAGCTTTAGAAAGTTAGTTAGTTAAAGGAAAATATCAAGTATGAAAGAATATCTAATTAAGAATTTGATTTGTCAGCCTCTGTTCATATCTGGACAAATCATTCCAGATCTGGATGAGATTAAATAATTCAAGAAATACTCGCATATGCACCTGCTAAGTTTTGATTATATATATCTGAGCATCAGTTATCGTTGATTCGAGAACAAGGATGTGTCTCGACGCCTAGATGTACACCTATTCCGTCTTCCACTTGGTAATTTGCATATCCATTATGCATGTACTTGACAGAGATGAGTTTTGGGACTTGTACGGAAGCTATTTTCATCAACGGCTGCTACAAGGCAAGCTTCGGTTATGCCTGTATGGTCCAATGCCCTCGAATTCTGAGGCGAAGAAGCGTAAGCACAACGAGTGAGCATTAAGAAGGTACAATATAGGTAGTTCTTGAAAGATTGGGATTTACACTACATATGTGAGTTTAAACTGGACTCATGCATAACATTAAATTTATTTTGATCAATTACAATTTCGACTTGTTAGTTTTATTTTTGCTTTGATTTGACTTTTATCTCGAATATTTTCTAGTATGCATTTTTTATCTTTAATGATTTCTGTTGGATGCAAATATTATTATTATTATTATTATTATATTTTTTACAGAGACTTTTGAGAGATGTCAAACTTCAATAATTTAATCTTTAAAATATTCTAGACTAGTTGGAGATATTCTTTTGAGGGTATATATACAACGAATTAAAAGAAGACGTATACGACTTATGATTGAATTCTAAAATTAAAATTTCATATGATACAATATACAATCATGACTTAGGAATTTAGGTTAATTATTAAACTAATAGTATACATTTATGAACGAGTCTATAGTGAGAATTTGAATTGTAATTTTATTATTATTCCCCAAATTTGATGCTAGATAATAATAAATAAATAAATAAATAATGAAACGTTCATTTGAGTAAAAACTAGATGCTATTTAAGAGAAAATTCCATGCAACTATGTACAGATCTCCCATTCGGAAATTAATATGTCTCGGAATTCTGAGAATTAACACTCTGAAATATATCCAAAAAAGTGTTAAAAGTTATACTTGAAAGATATTCGTTTGTTAGTAGGGAGAAGTGGTGGCTCATAGGACATTTTAAAAAATGAATATCTTTAAAGTAATCATCCTAAATAGTAAAATAGATATTTTTATATTGATGGAGGTGGTATATTTAATCATATTTAAAAATAATACTCCTTTCTTCCATCTCAAAGGTTTCCATTTTGGGCTTTCACTCCAAATGTATTAATTTTTTTTCCATTTTAGTAAAAGGACTCACATATTTTTGATCACTCACTATTAATATAATTATCCACTATACATAAAATAATAATATTCTTTAATCCATATAAAAAAAAGAAGGCAAATGACCATCTTTAGAGTGGATAGAGGAGTATCATATTTCTTTTCGAAAAATATTATTACTACTTTTATGATGTCAAAAGTTACTTTTCTCAAAAAAAAAAATTACTATAATGTATTATCACACATAAGAATTATGATTTGGCAAGGACTCATGTGAGACCATCCCAGGACGAATAAGAAGTGATTCTCAATTGATGAAAATTAATAATGATATTGTGAATTATTTCATAAACAAATTATAATATACATGAATAATATTTTAAAATAAAGTGATAATATTTTAATAAAATTGTAATAATTAAATACAAAAGTGTAAAATAGTGTGACTATATCACACACATGACTGGCACTTACGATTTACTATATGTAATGTTTTAAATAACACATTAGATAATTTATTTATATAAATGTCAAGATTATATTTTAGAAGTTAGACCCTCTTAACTAGCTAGCTGGGTTAATTCAATTATGGTGGGCTAGTTTTAATTAATCATTTAATGATTTGGTTCACTTAACTTAAAAAATTATAATAATAATTTAATTAAATTGAAGGATACGTTAGAGAACTGACTAGCTAGTTTATATAATAAAATCTAAATAAATAAAGATAGCCAACCATATTCTTAAAATTAAATTTAATAATTTTGCAGTATTACATTATGTATCGTAAAACCATGTGATGAGATTAGTCGAGGATTACATCATGAATTAAATAGTATTGCATATTTTCATATAAACATAGTTGACAATCGATCATTCATATATATACTCCTTCCGTCCAAAATAGCATCATTTTACTATATTGAGTGTCTCATCCAAATTGTACTATTTTTTTTTCTTTTAGAAAAAAGGTCCACCAATGACCCACTATTAGCCATCATATCTCTCTAATACACATACCCACTTTACATAAAATAATAACACTCCTTAATTTATGTGCAAAAAACAAATAATGTTATTTGACCGGAACGGAAGGAGTATATTTTATTGACAAGGTACTATTAACTACTATAATTTATATGTAATGTTTTATATAACACATTTGATTATATATATATATATATATATACTGACCATTTTATAAAGGATAAAAGAAGAATTAAAATCCATTAATCAGAAATAAAAATATTGAATTAGAGTAATTCGTAGTTATTATATATTTATTTTATTTAATCTCTCGTACATGATTAGCATCTATTATGAAAATTATTGAACACCATCTAATGTGGAGTAAAAGCTTATTAAAGAAAACTTGAAATTTAAAAAAATAAACATGGATTTGAATGACCAGTATCTATCCAATAAATTAATTCAATGAGTTAGAATATTTAACACTAATTAGATTTAGTCAAACTAAAATTAATTACATAACAAAAGGTTAGATTAATCATTTTGATCCCATATCATGGCAACATGTATATTATCTATTCATAACCTTATCCATATGAAAATTAGATACTCCATTTTTTGTTTTTCTGAAAGCTAGATATTCCATATATTAGAACCAACTTCATAAACCACATTTTATGAGTCGTACATTACGACCTATGTTTTAATTTATGCAATCGTTTTTTTTTTTTTAAATCTTTTAATACATTAGATGTTAGTATTTTATTTTATAACTGACGTTACTCTTTAGTTAATACGTAATTACTCTTTTGTTTTACTCTGTCGTAAAGAGTAATATTTAATATTTTAAAATGTATTAATACTCAACTTTTTAAATTATATAGGAGGCGACCGATTTCATTCTACGACACATTTAATAAATTTCAAGTAAAAAAAATCAATTAAATTTTTTATTATATTCATCTAAAAAACATTGCTCGTTCCCCTTATTTTTTAACCAAATTTTAATACTCTTTATATTTTAACGACTTTTTTCATTACAAAAATAATACCCTAATTATTAATTAAAGTTATACTCTTCTAAACAAAATGTTATATCCTTAAACATCTTTTGTACTCCCTTTATTCTATTGAAATGTATGCATTTTGCCATTTTAATTCGTTACAAAGTGTGCATTTCGTTTTTTTGATAAAAGGGGTCATACTTACTTATTTTTCCATGGGGCAGACACATCACATTAGGACACCTACCCATTTTACATTAAAAAATATAATTTTTCTCATTTTATTATACATTAAAATATTATCGTACAAGAAGCAAAGTCAGACACATCACACTAGGACACTTACCCATTTCACATTAAAATTTATAATTTCTCTCATTTTACCATACATTAAAATATTATCATAGAAGAAGCAAACGTTTTTCAATAAAACGGATGGAATACAAAATACTAATAAATACCAACTCTTCAATATTTGTATACCAAAATAAATACTCATAATAATTATAATAATCACGTTACGACACACTGTGATATACATGACGTTGCATGCACAATTCAAATTGTGTACAGCTCAATATTGTATTGTTAAATTTGAAACTATAGTAAATATAAATATATGTATATGCTTCCATGCGATTTATATAATATAAAGGAATAGTTGTCCAAATACCCAATATAAATATATCAAAATCATGGTCAATTATCAATTAAATTGTATAACATTCCTACTCAATTATTCATTATTAGATCAAAATACCTTTAATTTTCTATTATTTAACTATTCAGTGTCGGTAATAGTGTTGGATACTCAATATATGATACCGACATTATATCTCGACATTATTATCATAACATTGAATGTCGAATTCGGTGTCAGATTGGTCGTTTAACATGGTATCAGAGCCAATGGTTAACAAAGATCCAGGGTTCGAACCTCACCGCCACCCATTTATGAGAAAAATTGCACATACAAGGCTTGAGGCAAAAATTTCCCGCCTGCATGTGAGGGGGCGTGTTAGAGTGATTGATTAATTATTAAACGATTATCCTCTCTAACAGCTTAAGCTTTTAGATGAGGTGGTCGTTTAACACAGATCCCCGACATAACATTCCAACATAGGATCGACAATGAATCCAATATCCAATGCTACGATGATGATATCAAACATGACGTCGATATCTTGTGTTGGAGCCCCAATGCCATAATTTATACAATTGCCTCTCAGGTATTAATACATTCTTGCATTGCATGCTATAAATAATAATATCGTGGGAAAAAGGAAATTCAAAATTTTAGGACGGAGAAGTATGTATTTATTTGTGAAACTTTTAAAAATTTAATTCTTAATTCTCAAATAATTTACAAATAAATAAGAAAAGAGAAATGATAATTCAAATTTAAAAATATTTTTCAACCAATTTAGTAATTCTCACTTCCCATAAATAAATTTATATTTACTATTCTTTCGTTCCACAAATAAATTCGCACTCTTTAATAAAAAAATAATTAAAAAATTATTATATTTTTACAACTCATATAACTTACAATATAATTTATTTATTATTTAAAAATAATTCAAAATAAAATAATAATAACAATTTTTTTAGAACTCGAAATTTATAGCAATACTATTTCATTAGGGAGTTGAAGAGAAAAAAAAAAGAGAAACTCTCTTGTGAGACGGATTTTTTGTGAGACGGTTGTGAGACGGGTCGACCCAATACTAAAGTATGCTTATTATATATATAAAGTATGCTTATTTATAATTAAAGTATGTCAATAATAAATCATATTTTAACACCATAAAATCATACTTTAATTCATCATTTATCATACTTTAGAAAACATACGTTAACAAACATTAGACATACTTTATCTATATAATAGACATATTTAACACTCACACATACATAACGTCTCACAAGAGAATTTGTAAAAAAAAAAAAAAAAACCCTATTCCTATTTTGGAAACATCAGTATGACATGTGGAAGACGTCATACATGATGAATTCAACAAGGAAGTATTGGGTCCCCACTTCTGTATTTTTCTTTCCCAAACGCCCCCCAATTAGTATTACCTCTTTCAACCACCCCCTACCCCCCACCCCCCAAATAATAATAATAATAATAATAAAATTTAAAAAAAAAGGGTTTGAATCTAATTATTTTTGTGGTTACACACTTGAAAAGTTGTTAAATGTGCATCTCTCCAACTATATATATATACAACAGATGCTTACACCACACTCTGCAGACAAATCCATCTCAAAACCCTCTTCTTCTTTTTTCATCAATCATTATATGATCTCAATCCCTAAATTTACAGCCAACCACATCAACACACCAAATATCAGAAGATTTTCCAGCATTTTGAGGAACACCATGTCTGTTTCACATCAAAACATGGGGTTCCAACGCCCAAGATTGGTTACCAAGAAAGTGTTGGCCAAACCCCAGAGTGAGGGTGAGGGTGCTGTTGTTAGAAGAAGCATTGGAAGGTATTCTATAATGAATTCTTTTAATTTTGAGAATCATTTCAATCTTGATGTTCGAATTCGTCTAACAAGTGTGTTTTTGGTGTTTGATCCTTTGGATTTCAACGCATCATAGACTTATTATAGTTATCGCATTATGAATGAACTCAAGGTGTTTGTTTAATGTTCTCAACGAAATCCGCAGGCCTGAATTGAAATCTCTGGATCCTTTCCTCATGCTGGATGAATTTTCTGGTAAACTTATCGTATGCTGTATTAATTTGATTCAATCTTGATTATTTTTATGAATTTGGATGTATAAATTTTCAATTCTTGGTTACAGTTTCACCACCCGCTGGATTTCCTGACCATCCTCACCGAGGTACCTTATTAAAGCATTCATAATCTTGATCTAATTTGGAGACAATTTCTAGAATCTCATGAACTAATGGGATCTTTCTAACAGGATTCGAAACTGTAACATATGTATTGCAGGTAATATGCTGTCTTGGTAGCTTCTTTTTTCAGTTCACTAGTCCCCTTTTTATTTTTTGCAAGAATTCTGAATAAAATGAAATCTGTGTACTCTGTTTAGGGAGGCATCACACATCAAGATTTTGCTGGTCACAAGGGCACAATACATGAAGGTGAAGTGCAGGTATATACACACATGATCCATCACATTTATATTGAAATAATGATAATCCCTTTGCTAGAATTCTATTTATTTTTAATTTTTTTTTTAAATTGCTAAGAATTATGTTGGTTGGAATCACACAGTGGATGACTGCAGGGAGAGGTATAGTCCACTCAGAAATGCCAGCAGGTGAAGGTACTCATACAGGCTTGCAACTGTGGATCAATCTCTCTGCCAAGGATAAAATGTGAGTTTTTCTACTCACACTTTCTTTGGATGTGAATAATTTAATGAAATTCAATGATTGGTGGCAGCTCGATTCCTCTGTTTCACTTCTCATGTTCCATGCAGGATTGAGCCTAGATACCAAGAACTGCGACAGGACGACATTCCGCGGGTAGAGAAAGATGGAGTTGAAGTAAAAGTCATCGCGGGAGAGTCGATGGGGGTTCACTCTCCGGTCTACACGAGGACCCCAACAATGTACCTCGATTTCATACTAAAACCGCGCTCCCAGTATCACCAAAGCATCCCCGAATCCTGGAATGCTTTCGCGTACATCATAGAAGGCGAAGGGGTGTTCGGCACGCCAAGCTCGCCTCCCACATCAGCTCATCATATTCTGGTCCTGAGTCCCGGAGACGGTTTGAGTGTTTGGAATAGGTCATCTAAGCCATTGAGGTTCATATTGGCAGGTGGTGAGCCACTGAGTGAGACAGTGGTTCAACATGGCCCTTTTGTAATGAACACACAAGCTGAGATTGATCAGACCATTGAGGATTACTACTATGCCAAAAATGGGTTTGAAATGGCTACACAATGGAGATCCAAATAAGAAAAGTGATTTAAAAAGCAAAACACAGAAAGTTGATATTCTTTTGGACATCAAGAAGCTTCTAGAAGCCTAGAAAGGGATACTATGTTTTGTGGTGAAGTGATGATGGGGTTAGCCTGATTGTAGATCATGTCTTATTCTTGATGATTTAGATGTGTTTAATTCTTGTTGGAATGAAATCTTTCTTCAATAATAGTAATCATAATGGTCTTGTGAGCATTGATTATAACTTTTCTTGTGGGTTGGGGTACAATCATGCACAGCTGACCCTCCACCTAAAGGGTAATTGGTACAACCACTAAACAAAGAGTGACAAAATGGATGTGGTAGAGATTGATTTGGCTGTAAGTGAGAATCTTTGGCTATTTCTGTGTTTCCATTGGATCTAGCATTGATTGTGACTTCATCTTCTAGAATGCAATTGCCACACTATCCATCTGCTTTATAACCCCTGCACAATCTACTTTATTGGGAAATAATTGTGCGTCTCCGTTCCATGTAATGACTTTTGTGAAACGGATAAAATGTTATAACATTTTACTAATAAAAAGTGATACTCAAATAATAAAAATTAATAATGATTGATGCAGTGAATTATTTTATCAATAATTTATAGTTAAAATTAAAAGTAATGGCATTTTAAAGAAAAGTGATAGCATTCTTACTAAAAGTGATAACGGTGAAGAAAGTATAACAAAAGACTATCCTTCATTTATTTAATTGAAGTTATTTGTGCCCATCATTGATAGTATTTTAGTTTTGTGGATGAGAGTTTATCATTGCTTTAAAATTTTATTACATTTTAATTTTAAAAGTTTTAACCTCAATTCGTTGAAAATTAAATTAATCACTCAAAATGTATGAAAACGTGATATTACTATTTTATGCTTGTGGTTCATACCTTGCCCTCTTTCCTTAGATTAGTATTTTTTTTTTTTCGTTGAATTTTTATCGTCAATTTATTCAACATTATTTATTATGATGCACGAAACTATGATCCTGTTTGCACAGGTCTTATTCTTTATTGAATGAGTTAATGGTCTATTTCTTAATTAAACTTGTATTACATATTAATATTATTATTATAAAAGTATAAAATATTCTGTATGAAATATTATTCATGATAAAGAAATCCATTAAAAATAGTTATTTAATTATTTTCTTGTTGATCAGCGAAAATCTGTATGGTTTTGTCAAAGCTACTGCAAGTGGGCAAAGAGCACCAAAATGGGTCGATTGTCAAATAGAAACATCACAAATACAATTGCTATAAAACTGTTCACTCTTCACTAACTTTTACGGATATAAATACCACTTTATAAAGAAAAATGAAAAATTTTATACTTAGATAAATACTTTTTTTTATAAGAAAAGTATTAATTTTTTTTTTTCAATTAAATATTTTATGGTTTAAGAATTAAGACATTGTATTAGGTGAGAGACAGCGATATAAATAGAGGAGAAAAGTAGGCCCAATTTTAGCCCAATATCCCACGAAGCCCATTATAAAGCCCAAGAAACCATCACAATAGTGATTGTACACCATCAGTTAAATTATAATTTAAATCATAAAAGCCCATTACAGTAAGTGGCGTCTCCATTTGTAGAAATTAGAGTGAGGGTTAGTTGAATGGACGCAAGTAGAATCTGTGTCACTATCTCACTCGCACTATTAGAGTATGAATTTTCATGCAATTGTTTTGGTCATATTATTTAGTTGTCCACACTAGGGTGGTCACAAAGCTTATCTTATACACCCACTTCTTTTATAAGTCTACTAATGGGGTGGGGTGGGGTGGGTGGGCACATTGGATTTGGGTAGAGCACACAAGATCTCCATTTCCAAATAATTTTTCATTTTCTTTGTTTACTTCCTACTGCAATCACATGTTACATGTATATATAATGTGCAATCACATGTTACATGTATGCATAATGATCATTTCTTGGTATAATTAGAATATGATTTTTTTTATGTTATCGATAACCAATATGCAAACCTAACTAATTTGGGAGAGACCAAAACGCAATATTCAACATCGAAAATTCCATTTCAAACTAGATTTTTGTGCTATGAAAGCCTTTGACATATTTTATCTTAATAAGTTCAAATAATATACTTGTATATTATCATGTATTAGAAATAAAATATGAGATGAAACATCATTTAAAAAAAATCAACTAAAATTGGAGCTCTAGTTCAAGAAAAATAAGAAACTAGAACAATTTATAAACCTTAGAATTTGATATAGTGGTAAGTTATTCTAAAAAAATGAAATGTATAAATACACTTCGAGAGCAAGAAGTTTTTGTAGTGTAATCCTCTTTACAACAACAGTTAATTTCTTTGCAAATTGAAGATATAATAAATAAATTAAAAGAAACCAATAAATTCATTATAGGATCCCATTATATTATATAAAAAAGAAGAAAGAAATTGATGAATAAAATTGGATAAATAAACCAAGCATGGTTCATGCAGGATTCTGATAGAACAAAAAGGGACTTGGCTTCAGTCACCTGGAACAGCAAGAATAGGATCCCGTTGTCTTATTCGAACCATCAGTGCCGTCGTTGACTAGGGATACCCGGTTTACCGACAGCTCTGCTTTGTAAGAGTCGGAATTCAACACCTTCCTGCTGACATTGTTATAAATCTCACGGATGACGATTTCAAAAGCTTTGTTAACGTTTGTTGAATCCAAAGCCGAGGTTTCCATGAAAAACAGTCCTTCTGATTCCGCAAGGCTTTTGCCTTCCTCCACGCTCACGTCCCGGATGTTCTCCAAATCACACTTGTTCCCAACTAACATCTTTGTAACTGTTGTATCCGAGTGAGCTGCATAATAAAGTATCATGTTGATCAAACTTCACAAGGCGTGTAAAACTCGAAACTCACAGAATTACCTAACAGTTTATTGAAAAACTGTTTAAATATGAAGGTGCATCCACAGGACTAGCAGCTATGCCAATAAAAAAGATAAAGTTGTTAAAGAGTTTCTGAAATGTTTAAATATGAGAGGGCATCATCCATTAAGGTTATGCATAGATAGATTTGACGAGTAACAGCTCGAGAATGTGCAATCTAAGAGAAAGTCTAATCTCTAAATGGTAAAACTAAAAAAGTACTACACAGATTGTTTGGTTAGCTCCATGAGCATTGAATTATATGACTGTTAAAAAGATTCCTTTAATAACTCAGAGAGGGTTCAACTCTTGATTACTAATTCTATTTGATATTAGTTTCTTTTCTAGTTCTGTTTTCTTTCTTGATTTCTATTCATTTATACTTCCTCTTCTTATTGTTTTTGTCTTATACATATTTGATTTCAACAACTACAGCTAGATCTGTCAACTTCATCCAACCTCTGCTAGAGTGCTACAAATGTGATGCTTTGCTGGCACAAGTTGGAATTGTTGACCTGTGAATGTGCTCTAATCATGCAGCCAGTCTTGAGGATTCTAGATTGGGTGGATTCTTGAGCAATACTAACATCTATTTATATATGATACCATACACATGAAAGTGTGTTTAAAATAGTTGGATGATGATCTAATGCTACACACGGGAAGATCCATTAAAAGAAAAACGGACTACAACATGAAATAATCGGAGGGTTTATGATACAGCATTCTTCTGAATTATTAGTCATGAAAAAACTAATAGGAAAAAAGTAAACATGAATTAGTTGGCAGCGGGCTGCAGTTATAAGAACTCAAACAATCTATGATAATAATCATCAAGTCCATAAACTTATTTAATGTAGCTTAGACTTTAGACAAATGGCTAGGGTCATATTTCGCATAAAGTTGTCTAGTCGTTGAAACACTCCTAACATCCTTCATGGGCCATCTTCAGACAAAACTATGACTGAGGAGAAAATTTATGCTCATCCCCTGTGAAAAGTTCCCACCAGACCACCCCCAAGCGTGGACATCTTCAATTGATAATATTTAAATCCAAAATTGGGATCACTAGCTCTCGTATGTGAGAATTGCGAGACTAGATGATCTTGAACTATTTGAAATCCTACCACATCATAAACATGGAAAGATGTTTGTCTAGAGTAAGGCTAAACAGACAGGATCCATGTACCTGGATCACCTGACCTGATCAATGATCCACTGATTTGGTTCGGAAGAAGAAACTAAAGACTGCCTGAGGGCTACTCTCCAAAATTGTGAAAGCATCTCAATGAAATGAAATGTCATGTAAGCACAAAACTAATATTTATTCTTCCCACAGAGTGGGACATTATTAAGTCACACTTTTTAGCCCTACTATAGGAAGACTACTTATACTTTCCCCAAGAAGTAACCACTACCTAATGAAATCCTATTATTTCTCTTATCTTGAAAAAAGGACCCCAATTTGAACATCATACAGCCCAAAATCCTGGCCATGATCATCTAATGAGCTCTCTCTAATTTGAAAATCATTAATGACTTCGACTCTAAGATTGCTCCGTAAAAATAGTCACCAAGACACCAACCAAGATACAAATAAATCAACATATCACTATCAGTATTACCGAATATAGCAACGGACAACAATGCTAAATAAAGATTGCATATTTTTAATCTTCTAAAAATTGAAAACCAGTTGTGCACTAAGCTTGTCTCCTGTTATCGCACTTGTGACAGATGATGAAATTATGACAGTGATGCATTGACTAGTGTTCTTTCTCAAGAACAAGGTTCCAAAGTCCCCAAAATTTCCACACCAACAGTACTAGTCTTTTGGAATACCAACATTTTAATGGAGGATAAATTCAGATCTGTTTCTAGTTTCTGTTCTAGATGTCTGATTGTTCAGCAGGAATTGCAAAATAAGCCAGAAAAGTTGCAAAATGATACACACACATATAAGCACACCAATCGCCTCTTTCACACGAACTCATCCTCGATTTCAAATCCAATCAATTCAATAATGCCAACAATTGCACATATTCCAAATCGATTAGAAATTAAACAAAATAAAAAACAACAAGTAGAAGTCAGAATATAAACATACTCTTGAGTTCATCCAGCCATCGAGGAATACTGTCGAAAGTTGACCTCCTGCTGATGTCGTAGACGACGAGTGCGCCAAACGCGCCGCGATAGTAGGCGGATGTGACGGCGCGGAATCTCTCTTGTCCGGCGGTGTCCCAAATCTGAGCCTTGACTTCTTTGCCGTCGATTTCAAGTGACTGCGTCTGGAATTCAACTCCGATGGTGGCTTTGGAGTGCAAGTTGAACTCATTCCGGGCGTAGCGGGAGAGCAAGTTGGATTTTCCGACGGCGGAGTCGCCGATTATGACAATTTTGAACAAGTACTCCTCCCCTTCGTCGTCCGAAGAAGAACCCATGGAGAGAGAGAAAAAGAGGAGAAGATGTGAAAGAGGAGAGATAATGGAGGAAATGATCAGCTGATGAGAGCTGGCATATGATGACAGTTTATAAGACAGGAATGCGTGCTTAATGGGTTTGGGTGGCCCAACAGGGGTGGGGTATTTTGATTTTCGGTGGCGGGGATATATTACGATTTTATTTTATTTATTATCTCTTTTATTTAATTTTTTTAAATATTACTTAATTTGATCAATAGATAATCCATCTCACGAATTAAAGTTCATGAAACGATCTCATCTAAGTCTGCCCCTCACTTTGCATTGTTATTGTATATATATATACACACACACACGGAGTTTAATAACAATTTTGGATCAACTTTATTGATTTTTAGAGTTTAAAATTTATTTTTATCATTTTTATTCACATTTGGAAGGTAATGTAATCTTATAAGTAATAAATAAATAAATTATAAAGGATATTATGTGTTATGTGAGAATGATAAATTTATTGAATATACTTTTAAAATCGAATATTTATGTGATTTTTTTTAAGTAATTAAATTTATTCCGGATAGAAGATAATGATGAAAAGTGTGAATAGTAAAGTATAACAAATTAAAGAAAGTTTCCTAAATTGAAGATATGGAACATGAAATTATTTTCATGAGCCAAATTAAACGATTGTGGTATGATTTTATTTATTTATTTAATATTAATAATCACGTGTGTAATTTATTCATCCATTTTATGATAATAATATCCTTAGTTCAGATTATTTTAGCTTATAACGGGAAAAATCAATTAATTTAACGTAAATAGGCGATACAGTATCGTATATGATTTTTTTAATGGAGTAAAAACCATTTATTTTCATTTTCTGTTTTGTGTTTATTTGGTAACAAATAATAAATAAATAAAAGTTAGCAAGTTTGCATGAAAATGATGTAAATAATGCACTCCATCAATTAGATATATGGGCTAAAGTAGTGGGCCTAGTAATTAATTTTGGGCTATAAGTAATGGGTTTCATAAAAGTTGATTTGGGCTTATTATTCAGCCTAACCAATAGCCCACTAACTGAAATTAAAATCGTGCAGAAACCTAAGGTAGAGTTTTATTAATTTGGGCTTAGAAATTTAATGTCATGTCAGCTAGAAAAATTATGATGTAGTAAAATTGTTAGAGAAATGATATCAATTGAAAATCCTTTTACTATTGCAATTTACAGTATCAGTCAATATTTTTATTCAATTTTGATCGATCAAAATTGAATAAAAAAGTAATTATTATAATTGAAAACTGCAAAGTGCAAACTAAATGGGAATTTGATATGCTTACGGGATCAAATGTGAAAATTGTTATATTGAGTAACAACAGCCGTCAAAAACCTGCCGATTTGATGAGTCATACTGATAAAATTAAACACTTCCGCCTTGTTCTGCCTTCTATCTCTTTTATGAGATTTTCATCATCTTGAAATAGCTTATATAACGAGAAATTGGAAATAGATCCTTCAATCTCTCAATTGGATTTGAAAATAACATATTAGCCTCCGCCCAAAGAGCTTTAGCCCGTGATAAAAGGTAGAGACACTCCAGTGTAGCCCGAAATCGGCTCGCGACAGCCGGTCACCGGGGGTGAAGCCAACTTCTGACTGATTGAGAAAAAATATTCTTGTAAAGTAAGTGATAGATGAATGGGCTAATATTACTGTGCACATGGTGCAACCCACTGTGCACCAACTTTTAGATATGTATACAATCATAAACAATAGTATACAATTATAAACAAAAATGTATACAATTTGATATTGAATTTTTTGTTAGTTTTTTAATGAATAATTGAGTGTAAAAAATATGCGATTATTAAAAAATATGTATATACTATTGAATAAAAAGTTATACACATATAGATGCTAGTTTTTTTTAATAAAAAATTGAGTGTGAAAAAAATATACAATTATTAAGAAATATGTACTCCCTCCGTCCGCCTTTAAGGGTGTCATTTGCTTTTTGCACGTGGATTAAAGAGTATTATGATTTAATGTATATTAGTTGGTAGTTGTATTAGTGTGGGATAAATACCGATTTGGTCCCGTAACTTTCTTCATGGTTCTTTTTAGTCCCAAAAAAGATAAGTTTGTCAAATTAGTCCCACTGGTGAAGAAATAGGGTCAAATACGTCCTATTTTCGCCATATTTCTGGCAATGTCACCGTTTTTCGGTGAAAATATGACGTATTTGGCCCTATTTCTTCACCGGTGGGACTAATTTGGCAAATTTATATTTTTTGGGATTAAAAAGGACCATGAGAAAAGGTATGTGACCAAATCGGTATTTATCCCCATATTCCAACTTTGGTCATTTTTCATTTGCAATTCTCAATTTGTGTCATTTTTTGTCCAATTTTAGTCCTTGTGGTCCAAATTTAGTCATTTTCAAAAAATTTACTCCCTCCGTCCCAAAGATATTGACACGCTTTCTTTTTTGAGTTGTCCCACAGAAATTGACATATTTCTTTTTTAAGAATATGGAACCCACACAAAAATAATTTATTTATTTACATGGACCCACACACCCATCACACTCGCCACTAATACAACTATCCATTATACATTAAATATCATTTCTCTCACTTCACTTTACATTAAATTATTATACTCCTTAATCTTCATGCCCAAAAAAATATGTCAATATTTCCGGGACGGAGGGAATAGTTTTTTTTGTCCAAATTTAGTCATTTATGTTCAAAAATATCCAAAATTGGTCCGAAAGTGTATAAATTCTGGACCAAAAGTAGACAAAATTAGATCAATTTTTTAAAAAATGACCAAAATTGGACAAAAATGACTAATAATGGGCAAAAAAAACCAAAACTGAGAATTACAAGAAAAAAGGACTTAAGTTGGAATCGGCCATACTTACAAGATTAATTTTGATATTTATCCGATTAGAAAATTTGAATATATTTATGTAAAAATGATCATTTTGGTAAGAATTTAAAAGTTATAGTTTTTTGAGAAATTAAGTTTCTTTTTACTATTTTGAATAAAAAAATTTGTATGAAAATGGATAAATACCGATTTGGTCCATAACTTTTCTCATGGTACTTTTTAGTCCCAAAAAAAATAAGTTTGTCAAAATAGTCCCACCGGTGAAGAAATAGGGCCAAATACGTCCTATTTTCGCCGGAAAACAGTGACATTGCCGGAAATTCGGCGAAAATAGGACGTATTTGGCCCTATTTCTTCACCGGTGGGACTAATTTGGTAAACTTATCTTTTTTTGGACTAAAAAAGACCATGAAGAAAGTTATGGGACCAAATCGGTATTTATCCCTATTAGTGGAGATGTGAGTCCCATTTTTTAGTTGTATTAGTGAGCGTGTGTGGGTCCTATATGTATAAAAAATGAAATGAGACTCTTGGGGGCAGATGCCCAAAATGAAAAAATGATACCCTTAAAAGCGGACGAAGGGAGTATACGATATAAAATAAAAAGTTATACACATATGGGTGCACCGAATATTTATTGATGAAGAATTAATTAAACATTTCAGTTACTCCTTCCGTCCCCTTGATATGTATTCATTTTGCCATTTTGGTCCGTCCCATTACAAAGTATCCATTTCCTTTTTTAGATTGATGTGACCACACATGACCCCACACACAACACTAATACAATTACCAACTACACTTTAAAATATTATATTATTTCTCTCACCTTAAAAAATATTAAATTATTATACTCCTTAATTCACGTGCAAAAAGCAAATGATTATGTTTAAGGGGAATGAAGGGAGTAATTAATTGAAACGGTTAGAAATACAAGATTAAATTTGAGAGAAGTAAATTGATGATTAACAATGTAAGAATTTACATACCCATAAAAAATGAGAAGCAACTATTGATAACTTGAGAATGATTGCTTCTCTATGTACACTACAGATATGCCTAATTCTTTCCTACTGCATCCTCCCTCTCTAGCCCTGTAATCTCTTCCTGCTAGGAATCCCGGCTCTTGTTGCATCCACACGTACAACTATCAAGATCTTTATTCAGTTTCTGAAACACAACATTAGTTTCTGAGTAAGTCTCTTGTGAATCTGATGTACGGGTTATAAGATTGATTGTACATAATAGTTTAGATTGAATTAAAGATGAAGTAATAAACCTTAAAGATAAAATAGAGGAAAATATCAATTTTGGTCCTCTAGGATATGCCAAATTCAACTTCAGTCCTCAAGTTTAGTAATTTCTCAAAAGTGATCTTCCGATGTCAGCTTTTGGTCTTTTGGTCCACTTTTGGTCATTTTTGTCCACTTTTGGTCCTGTAGGACTGGCCAAATAAGGACTAAAAGTGAACAAAAAGGACCAAAAGTTGAAAAAAAGGATTAAAAGCGGACACTGGATGATCACTTTTGAGAATTTACCAAACCTTAGAACTAAAGTTGGATTTTATATATCCTAGAAGACCAAAATTAATATTATCCCGATAAAATAGTTATACAAAACTCAGTGCACAGAAAACTTTGCGTCGTCAATATATATAAATTGGATGTTATTTTCAACTTTCTATTTGAGAGAAATTAATTAAATAGAGAGCGAGAGAGAGTTAACCAACCTGAACTTGATTTTGAAGGCATTTAATGTGTTGCACTGCTAAATCCAGCATGTCTGCATAGCTCGTTTGCTGCAAATTACAATATACAGTATAATTTAATTTATTACAACATATTATACTAATTAATTATTTATTCAAAAATACATTATAAGATGGACAAAGTTTATTGTGAGCTCTTAATTATGTGAGACAGCTTGTGAGATCGGTTAAAGTAGGTCTATTTTATCAATAAAGTATATTTAATTATTGTTAATTTATAAAGTATAAAAATTATGAATTAAAGTATGATTTTATGGTGTTATAATATGATTCATCATTAACATACTTTAACTACAAATAAACATACTTTAACTATATAATAAACATACTTTAGTAATGAATTGACCCGTCTCACAAAAAAACCATCTCATAAAAGACTAACTCTATAAGATGATATATGAAAATGCCACTCCAACAAATACATATATATAAGAATCCAATAAATTACCTTATCCATGTTTGGAACAAGATCTTGCAATTTCTTCAACTTTCCACTAATTCGAGTCCTCCTCTCCTACAATGAAAAAAAAATACAAAATTAAAAGTTAAACTAAGAACATAACATAGTTGATAAATCAATAATGAAGACTTTCAATACCGCATGCAAAAAACTTGTCATGTGTAACGTATCACGAAATGAATTTCATGCCATAGATAAAAAGTGATATTATTTTTAATTAATCCATATAAAATGATAATCATTTAATTGAACTAAAACAATGCATTAGATAGAAAAGTGATAATATCTTGAGAAGTGATAACTAATCAAGATAGAATGTTAAATAGATGTTTATTCGATCTGACATGTGTAAAAGATCCTACTGTCTTAATTAAACTATAATAAGAATAAATAGAAATTCAAGTTGACAATATAACCAAACATTGAATATTGGTTAATCTATGTATCTCATATACTCGTAATTAACTCATTTGCCCCAGTAAGAATAATATTTATCTTACAAAAACCCAATATCTAAATCAATGAGATGAACCCTAATTAGAATTGTCTGGTAAGGAACCCTAATTATATGAATTGTCGAATTTCATAAGGAATCTAAAGTTGGCAAGATATTTATCATTCCTCCCTGGTTTTTCTAGTGCCAACAAGTTGGATTTTTCATATCATTTTTGTGTATCATTTCCTATTCCACTAGTTCATGTATAAACGATTGCAACTTATGCTTTCCATTTTGTGTCTCTATCACGTGTCAACAACCACTTATGTGACACATGAAATAATACATTAAAACAGATTTGAAATTATTTTTGATCTCATAATTATAGAAAATTTTTTATTATGTCCCAAAAAAGATAAAAATTTTCAATTTCGTCCCATAACTCCTGAATTGGGTCAATTTTGGTCCCAAAATCGCCGAAAATTGGTTTTTTAGCCAGAAATTCACACGTGCAGACACCTCACCTCCTATCGTAAAATCTAAAATTTTATGGTATTTCCCCATCACATATAATATTAAAATTAATATCCTAATTAATAATAATAAAATATTTAATATTATACTCCACTGGAAACATCAGAAATCTTGGCAGCTTCCACGACATCAATATTGCTATCGCCACCCCTGAAACTGCGCAGAGATAGAGATCTCGACACGCTGACGACGTCGTTCTCGTCCCAGAATTCATTTCTTACCAAAGTAACACTTAATTCTCCAAAATTCACCACTCCTTTTCTTAACTTCCCCAAAACTGTTGCTGCTTCTCCGAACAAGATCACACCCTCTTCGTTCTTTCTTCTGGATTTGGCACAATCGTTATGGAGTTGAGTCATGCTTTGCAGGACCCATGTGTGGCGGCGCATTGCTCGATTTAGCTCCAAAATTGAGGAGTTGTTGATGATGGATCCTCCTCGTCCGCTGTCGCGCATCTCATTTGCCACATTGGATCAACTGCCGGAAAGCCCCAATTTAAGTGCGAATTTCCGGCCAAAAAAACTAATTTTCGGCAATTTTGGGACCAAATTCAGGAGTTATTGGACGAAATTGAAAATTTTATCTTTTTTTGGACGGAATCAAAAATTCCCTTTAGTAATGAGACTAAAAATGATTTTAACTCATTGCAAATTATTGATACTGAATAACATAAGTTTATTAAATGACATCATCAATCAATACGTTAGAAAAATAATGTACCCTTTCTGCAATGCTACGAGGATGCGTAGCGCAGCCCCGTTTAGCTCGAATCTTGCAAGTAACAGAATCCTGAGGGATGTTCATTAGTTTCTCCATTGATGCAATGTCTTGTGCTGTTTGTGACATACTAAACTGAAACTGATAACATCATAAAACAAAAAGTCATTTTACTGCAAGAAAAATGTTGTTGCAAATATAAATTGTTCTGAACTAAAATTTATTCTAATTAAATACTGAGCAGAAATCACATTGTTATAAATTAAAAATTATTTGACTACTTCTACGACTTTTTACTTCATTACAAATGTATCTAAATAGATTAAATTTAAAAATTGCATATTTCAACTCAAACATTTGTCAGAATTTACAAAATCATGAGTCGGATTGCTAATTAAATTTTGGTATTTTTCTGATTTAAAGTTTGAGTGAAAATCATTTTAATTTATGGTCTCAAATAATAATAAAAAAAAAAACGATTCCAACGGATTTAGCATATTCCAGCAAAAATTAAACTGAAATCATACTATCATAAAAAATGTGGGATGAAAAGAAAATTCTTAATTTTAACTATTTGGGGTCATTTACAGTAAAATAAATAACTATATTAGCCAGAAAAAATAAAATAAAAAAAAGTACTGTTAAAAAATAAAACATTCCATGGCTTAATCATTCAATAATTAATTTATCCAATTAACTCAAAGCGATTTTTTCAGGTGAGGGTCACAGGATAATTCTCATAATAAATCATGTTTTACTACAAAATTACAAAATTTGTGTAATTAAACAGAAGGAGTAATTAATTACCTGAGATTCCATGGTGTCAAGAGAATCAGAGGCATTGTTTTTGGGTCGATTGGGTGGTGCGACTGAGAACATCATAGGATTAGAACTGTGTTCCCACGAACCCATTCCGAAGGCGGCGGCGCCACCAGTAGAAGTGGCGGCGTAAGATTTCTTACCGCCGCCGTCGAGATCCTCGATCTCTTCGGAGATACGAGAAAGGTTTTCTTTTCCGGTGAAACTGAGCTGTGAGTTGAGTCTTGATAAACTGCCCCCACTGTCACCCATGCCTTTTGAATTGTAGCCTCTCGTGATTGAAAATCCTGTATTAGGGTTTACTGTTTTCAGATAATTATTTTTCTTAAAAAATATACTCTCTCCGTCCCGCACGCGTTTGCTGTTTGCACGTGAACGGTTCTAGGGTCTTTATTTGATTTTTGAACGTAAATTAAGGAGTATTATTATTATAGATAAGTTGGGTAATTGTATTAAAGGGATGTGGTGAGTATATTGTGTACTTTCTTTATTAAATAGAGGAAATTAATGCATTTTAAGCGGATGTCAGGAATAGTGAAACGCGTACCTTGTTATGGGACGGAGAGAGTACCGAACTTGCATGAGAATATTAAATTAATAAATAAATTAAGTTTTAATTTAGCGTCAAAGACTTGGTTGTAACAATTAAAATATTTTATGTAGTATATAACAATTAAGTTTTAATTTAGCGTTAAAGATTTGAGATGTTATATATCATTAATGGATAATACTATTTATACCGAAAAGTAAAGTTTTATTTTATTTAGAAGTATTTAGAAGAATTAAAAAAAAAAAGTGGAGCATCTTAATATCCGAAAACTCAAAAAATATTTGAAATGATACATATCTTATATATACTAATTGCGAATACGCTGCTATAAATAACTTTTAAAATATAATGTGTCGCGACGTGGTTAATAGTTGTATTTTTTATATTTTTATTTTAATATTATATATATAATCATTCTATTTTCATATTTTATTATTACATATTAAAATTTATTATTATATTACTATTTTATATCTCCAAAATATTTATGCTCATCTACAAAATATCGGATAAGTCTTTATTCAATTAATTATTTCAAGATAATAATTATCTAAATATTATAATATATTGAATAAAAAATAGATCCACCATTAAAAAAGATAATCACACTCTTTTATAATATTATAAGACAATATTTAAAAATTGGCTAAATATAGTGTGCATCCGGGTGCACACGAAGCTTCGTGTGCACCCACGTACAAATATAAGCAAAAACATATACAATTATAAGTAAAAATGTATACAATTTAATTATTAATTTTTTTAATAAAAAATTGAGTGTAAAAAATGTACAATTATTAAAATACATGTATACACTATTGAATAAAAAGTTATACACATATGAATGCTTGTTTTTTTAATGAAAAACTTAGTGTGAAAAAAGTATACAAATATTACAAAACACGTATACAAAAGAGAATAACATGTATACAAAATAGAATAAAAAGTTATACAAATATGGGTGCAAGGGTACACCCGGGTGCACCTAATATACACTCTTAAAAATTAGTTACTCTAAAAAAATTTATTTAATTACCATAAAGCTTCAACTAAAAAAATAATATTTATAAAATTATTTATTTAACATAAATATTTGATTTATAAATATATCTAAAATAAAAAAATAATGAATATACACGAGAAAAAAAATAATTATATAAATTATTAATTTAATTAAAGTACTTAATTAACATAAATATTTTGTTTATAATATAATAAAATATATTAAACTAATTTATTATTAATTTAAGATAAAATATACTAAATAATCCGTGTAATACACGGGAGAAAAAAAATATATATATATATATATATTATTAATAGAAAATAAAAATATCATTATGAAAATATATTTATTATATAGGTTAAGTATATTTAATGATAGTTGAAATATATTAGAGTAACTTCAAAAGCTTCTTTAAAATTTAGAGAGGACTTTCATGATATAGAGAGGAATTTTAATTTAAAGAATGATGTTTTTAAAAGTCTTTCAACACACTCTTTATATTTAATTTGTATTTTTTCTATTCCAAATATTAATTGATTACATATATTTTCTATTCATTTTTTTCATTTTTATTTTGATTATAAATACAATTTAAAATTGATTTGACTCTTTATCACATGTTATTTTCTTTTAAAAAAAAAGCATTGAAAATAATTAAACATTTAATGCATTTAATTTTAAAGAATTTTATTTGGCTCTCTAAATTTGAAGAGTAAAATTCATCATGTAAAATTAAAAGTTAAAATAAAGAGTTTGTTGGAGTGATATTTTGGTTGATTATTCTTCTATATAACAATTTTTTGGTTTAGCTAGTCAATTAGGGATGCTCTTATTAGTTAATCACATCCTCCAACTAGTCTAAAGATATCAATTTTACTTATTTTTAACTGTCAATTCAAAAGTATCAATTTCCTATTTTTAGTAATAGAGGTACACGACTTACCACATCTTTTTAATACAACTATTCACTATAAATAAAATAATAATATTTCTTATTCCACGTACCAAAAAGTAGACGATTACATTTACACTGGTTGGAATGAATATAGGCTAATTATAGTGTGCACCCATATACAAATATAAACAAAAACATTGACAATTATGAGCAAAAATATATAAAATTTAATTTAGTTTTTTTAATGAAAAATTGAGTGTAAAAAAATATACAAATTATTAAAAAACATGTATACACTATTGAATAGAAAGTTATACACATATGGATGTTAGTTTTTTAATGAAAAATCTAGTGTGAAAAAAGTATACAATTATTACAAAACACGTATACAAAATAGAATAACATGTATATAAAATAGAATAAAAATATTATTTCTCTCACCTCATTACACTTTAAAATATTATACCCCTTAATCCACGTGCAAAAAGCAAACGAACACTTATCAAAGAGACGAATGGAATAACACATTATAATTATACTTTAATGCAATTATCAATAAATTTAATTTATCTATATAATAAACGTAATTTTTAACCTATTTTACCTTTAGTCTCAAATAAATATAGTTTCAAAAAAGATTTTATCATTAATAAATTCCGTAGAAACGTCGTGCGGTCAGTGGTTTGGGAGTAAATAGTATAGGCAAGTTGCAAGGCACGTGACATCCACTGCGGGATAAATACAACGTATCTTTCCTATTTTTTGGACTAAATCACCCTCCTGATTTTCATCGGAACCTGTCCGAAAATATTTCCAATTTTCATCCATGCAAAATTCAACTCTGCCTTCTATACCCCTTAACCCCACCCAACCCTCAAAACTTTTATTATTATTTTTATCTTCAACTTGCATTCACAAATAAAAGAAGCATAATTAAGTGACAGCAACTTCCAAGTTGCATCCATAATTAATCAATTTATTAAATTACAAGTTATTTTCAAAATAAAATATAATCCATGAGCTGATCCGATTAACTAAATTGAATTAATTAATATAAATGTAGTAATATTGTTATTAAAGAAAATTTTAAATGGTAGAGGAATGATCTCAATCATGCACTCACTCTATCTCATTATAATTGACTGTAGTATAACTGGTCTATTATTATAGTACTATAATTTTAGTTCATATTTAATGTATACGACTTCTTTTTTTTTTTTTTGATAGTGTCATTACACATTTTTACAGGGTATGAGATATTATAACTTTGAATGTATAATTTAATTCATTTTAAAGTATAATGTTTATTTATCAGAATATATATGACTTATAGTCTTATACTGTATATCGTAAAAGTGTGTTTAGAGACTTCTTAAAGTACATTAGAATTTTAAAAGTAAATTTACAAGTTAATTAAAGTATAATAAGAATGAACCCAAAATGAAGTATGTGAAATTCATTATACTATATATTGTGTGACATCTTAAAATACAATTCCAAGTAATTTAAAGTACTCCCTCCGTCCCACGTATTTTTACACACTTTTCATTTTGGGTGTCCCACGTATTTTTACCCATTCCATTTTTGACAAAAATACATAATATTTTATTACCTACTTTTTACAATCTCAACAACTTTAATTACTTTTTTACACTTTATTCATCATTCCCAATAACTTTATTCACTTTTTCTTTTTAAATTACTAATTTATCCCTACTTTCTCTTACATTATATATTAAAAAAATAAAACGTCTTAATCTCCGTGCCCGTACAAACGGGTAAAAATACCCGGGACGGAGGGAGTATGATATATATTCATCTAATGTTTGAGTGTTTTATTTTTAAGGTATCATCACCAAACATATGTATAAGCAAAAATATTATGTGTTAAAAAAAAACAAAAAAAAAAACCTATACACTGCAGTATATATGGCATGTCATTTCAAAGGCTAAAATTTATCGGGATACCATATGCTCAAATATCTTTTAGTATTAAACGATATATTCTTTAATATAAGAATGTGTACTCTTTATTTTTTAAAAATATAAAAAAAATTAATGAAAGTGTATACTCTTTAAAATAAAATGTTGTACCCTTATTAATTAAAGTGTATATCCTTTAAAACAAAATGTTGTATCCTTACACATTTTGTGCACCTGGAACTAAAGAGACCAATTCCATTTCAAATACTCCATGATATTTCTTTTCAGTTTAAATGAGATTAATTAGAAAATTAACAGCATTTTCTAAATAATATAAAATTAATTAATAGTAGTTTAAATAAACTCTTCTTTGGCATTTATATCCATAGCTAATTGCCATTCTCATATAGCTCAAAGCTTAAGTCACCAAAGATTAATAACATCAGCTAAATTAACAATTAATGTTAAATACGAAGATAAAATTTCTTACAAGATGGATTTTTAGACGGATCGCCTTATTATTAAAGTATGATGATTACGTGGTCTCATTATTAAAGTATGATGATTACATAGTTAATGTATGATAAAAAATTATCATACATTAAAATATAATTATAGTATTATAACACTTTTTTTTAAACTCAAATTAATGGATAATTTTCGGGTGGAATTGGTAACTCTCTTGAGTTTTGATAGTTATTGTGCTTTAAATCACGTTCAATACTTACGTTGTACGTATTGAATAACAATAGACATGGAGTATATATTTATCAAAATCTTAATATATTAAAAGAGGCACGAGTTTGAGAAACTTTTTTAGACACATTTATCCCTTATACATTTTATTATATACAATTTCATCCTAATTTAATATCCTAATTTAATATTAATTAATAATAAAATATGATTGTCATATACTTTCATTTTTCATATCATTTATTACATTACATTAATTAATATTCATATAATCATAAATCTTAATTTTATATCCTACGAATCTACAATTCTAATATTTATTATCATGTATTTTCATTTCATATCATTTATTGCATCAATTAATATTCATGTAATCATAAATTTTAATTTTTATATCCTACGAATCTATACTCTTAATATTTATCTAAATATGTCTATATTAATAATAAATAATAAAATATTAAATAATCAAAGAGCTTGAGATTATATTTGAGCCATTATATATTTTTTTATACTTTAATATTTAAAAATTGATCTATAATACAAAAATTATTTATTTATATATTAATTAGTAAGCTAAAGAGATTGTTTACATCTATAATTTATTTCATTATAATTTAATAAATTATATTTATCATACAATGTACACAGCTTTTAAATTTAAATAAATTTATTCATGAGATCATTTAATGAGTGAAGAAATCGAAAAGCCTAATCCACCATTATAAAATGTGGAATAGCCTTCTATCGAAATCAATTCACAACAATGCCAGTGAGAAATATAGTTTCTTAAATCAAATATTTTTGGGTGACATATTCAACAAGACGCTGAAGTTAATTGGGAAGAAGATATGGGGAATCACGCATACTCTATTCTGTTTCACATCTTTTATTTTTGTCCTAACTTTTGGTATTTTTTAGGTTACAGTTGTTATGTGTCCAGAGGATGACTGCTTCCAGGGCTTTATTGTTCTAAATTTCTTTGTAATCCATGGTTTTCTAATGGGCATACAATTATTTTATCTTCAATCTGGGATATTACCTAATCAATACTTTCCGTGGATGTACTAAGGTGACTAAGAATAATTTGGACAAGAAAGGTAGCGAAAATTAAGAACATTTATGTATTTGATCTTGGTGGTAAAACTTTTGATGAATGTATATTTAGCTATGATAGTTTTATTTTTGCATTATCATATATTGTTATTAATATTGAATATTAAAAATATATATTAATTATTTATAAATTCTAACTTTAGTTTAGTTGTTAATGGTAAATATGTGAACACATATACTGTAAATAATTTATTATGAAATAATTATGGTTAAATAACTATTGGTTATATACTATTAGTCTAATAATATTGATTTTAAGATTTTCAAAGGCGGCCATTGACAAATTAATTTGATTATTTTCGGAATTATTATTATTAATTTTTTTAGTCTTTTAAGTACACATCTTAATTTATCTTTTATCTTTTTATTTATTTTTAATCATCATAAAATTGGTAATTATGTAATTAAAATTAAATTCGACTTCACCCATAAGTAAAGTATATATATATATATATATATATATATATATATATATATATAATTAAAATATGTTTGTAGTGAATCATATAATAACGTCTAGGAACGTACTTATTATTTTAGAAAAACATACTTTAACTACTAATAAATACTATATTTTACCTATATAAAAATTATACTTTAACATGTCTCACAAATTATCTCACACGTCACAATGACTATGTTTAATTATAAGAAAGATCATAAAAACTACATTTAATTAATTAAATTAATTATAAAAAAAAGGTGAATAGACATGATTGTGGAATTTAATTATACAAAATTAAATTGTAATATAAGAGTATAAAATTTAAAATGTTTGATATTATGATTAATAATTTTAATATTTTTTATAATTAATTATTTTAATATCTCATTAAATATGTTATAATTTTTTTATTATTTTATACCTCTTAAAGTTTTTAATTTTTGTTATAACATTTTAATAATTACAGATTATATATTCTAATTTAAATTAAAGTCTGAATGATGTGAGAAATAATTTTAGGATATTTTATTATTTTATATTATGTTTGTCTCACTAAAAAAAACTATTTTTTAGCAACGGAATATTCCGTTAGTAAAAGTCTTAATTCCATTGTTAAATTGGCTTACCAACGGATTAGCAACGGAATCCGTTGATAAAGTGGTGGTTGGTAAGTTTTTAACAACAAAAAATCAATTTCTTTGGTAAATAAATACGTTGGTAATCCGTTGCTAATAATTACGTTGGTAATTTATATAATGATGATTCCCTTCGTAATCCGTTGGTAATTACCAACGGATTGAATTTCGTTGCTAAAATAGAGAATAAATCCATTAGTATTCAGTTGCAAAAACAAAAAGGTCATTTTTGTTGCTAATCCATTGGTAATTACCAACGGATTGAATTCCGTTGGTAAATTTGATTGCTAAAAAATAAGTAGTATCTGTATGAAATTAAAGTGTGAATGATTAATTAAAAAATTTGGACAGCATTTGATCCATACAATAATTTACTTATTTAATAATTTATAGAATGTTGATAAATGATATACTCCATAAAGAAATTTTGATGTAACTAATAAATAGATGATTTACATAAATGATCATTATTAAGTTCAAAAATAACTTTTCACAATTATTAAAAACAAAATATAAGAGAATTAAGAAAAAAAAAATTCACAAAGAATGACGTGCATGTGTCGTGCAACGCACTTGTAAAACTCTAGTAAAATAAAAATGATTATATTTATATAGTATTTATTTTTAGCATAAAGTGATACTATACAATAGCTGATATTTAGTGGACTAGTGCACAGTGTTAATTTTAGTGTACCTATTCTGTATCTATTTTATTTAGTAATATAGTATGTTTTTTTAATAAATATATTACTTTTTATATTTAATCATTTATTAGAAAATTAACAGGGAACACACTAACAAATTTTATGCGTTTTTATTCATTAGTTTATACTTTTTTAATCTTGTTTCAATGTTTATATATTTTTGTTCTAAAAAAAATGTTTACATATTTTTAATTTGGACTTCTCATTTTAATTTTACATTTTTTATGGATGTTTTTATGAGATTCACGCACAACACTAAGACAACTACATATTATTATCGTTAAAATGTTATATCTTTAAATCTATTATATATTAAAATATTATATTCTTAATTTCAACGTAAAAAATAAACTTAAATATTAAAATGACACGAAAGAATAATATATTTTTATTTGAAATGTGAAATATATTTCAAATGTACATAATTTTTCTTACGAGTAAATGATTCATTAAGCGCACACATAATCCGATCGAGTCAAAACAATTTCCACAATATACATGTATTTAACAAAACTTAAAATCAAACTTAGAAAAAATAACATTTTGAAACACTTATATTAATAATTAAAAAGAGGAAAAGGACAAGGTGGGTAGTTCAAATGTAAACTCCGAACATGAATGAGAGTACCATCCTATATTGGGCAGTGGTCCACTCCATAGTCTACATGTCACTTACAGTGAGACACCTATTAATTTACTGATTTGCCCTTCTTCATATATGCATACATACTTGATACTAGTAGATATTTCAATTTAAATAAAATCATAATCATCCTTCTAAATGATTATCATTTTGTGGAATGAAATGAATGGAACCGTTATACTCAATTAAACTTTTATGAAATTTAACACAATATTCAAAAATTATTTTTTTAAATATTAAATTGCTCGTGAGTTTAATTTAAAAATAATCCAAAAAAGATCAAAAACTAAAATTCAAGTTCCATTTGAAATTAGTAAATACTACATACTATACCTATCATAAAATTAATATTCAATGACACAACAAACAAGACTTGACTACGGTTGATGAGTTAGTATTTAATTTATACTTGTGGTCCCTAATAAGAAAGATATCAGTAAATTGTCGATCATTACAATTCGAAAGTCGTGTTATATAAAGCATCGATAACATGACTTATTAAATAGAAAATGAGCATTATATCCTATATACCTAACCAATAAAAATAAACAAATTCAAGTTGGCTAGAAAGTTAAAATTAAAATTTATACCTTTTTACTATGAACACAACCAAAAAGAACTTTCCCTGATTACACATTTAGAGTAAACATAGTCTAAAATATTCCTAAGAACTTTTCAATTACATTAATGGTGGACATTATTCGAAAATGATCACGAATTGATCTTGCTAGTATATTTATTCTTAGTAATTCAAAATTATTTTATCTTACGACTTAGAATCGAACCAAGAGGTATATACATGAACACGTCAGCGCACGCGTATACATTAATTAGGTGATTATTAAAGTTTTTAAAAATAAATTTAAAAGTAAATCGAAGGTCAAAGTCGTCATTAACTAAAACGAGCTGATCAAAAAGCACGAAAAGAATAATATAAATTTCAGCAAAACACTCAATTAATGAAACATCGAATAAAAATCTCAAATACTCATAAATAAATAAAATAAATAAAACATTTACGTACCATTTCCATCACTTGCGGCTGCGGCTAACTTGTTAAGAAATCCAGCTGGCGAGCTACTATGCCGGAGCAACGACGACCCGCCGCCACCACCACCACCACCTCCGCCGCCGCCAGAGTAGCCGTAAGACGTCTGCAATCCCATTGTAGTGTTAGCACCTTTGTTCTTATCCTCTCTAGCTCTCGACACGCCGTCGTTTTGATTACCCATTGTGGCCGATTCGGAAGTATCGAAGAAACGGGCCGGGGGCGCAATACGGGTTTGGGTATCGAGAACCGAGAATTTCCGGGTCGACCCGATTACCGAATCCACCGCGTTAGTAAGTAGCGACCCGGGGGCGGAACCGTAGCGCATAAGACCCCCACCTCCACCGCCGCCGCTACCGCTGCCCATTGAGCCTTGGGATGAGGAGGGAGCAGATGATGGATACATATCAGATTAATTTGAGTTCGATGAGAGAGAGAGGAGGAGAGAGAGTGGTGGACAGAGAGGGAAAGAAATGGAGAGAGGGGATATTTAAAAGTGGGAGGATGCAAGTTGCAAGTTGTAAGAAGAAAAGTCTAGGAGGAGTGATAGTGTCACCGATGGGTGACTGAAGATACGCAGCCACTTGTTTTATTACACTAAAAAAAACAGTGCCCTTTGTCAACTTGTCTTTTGTCTTATAATTTAATTTAGGGCTACGTCGGAGAGCCATATATGTGAGTGGGTGTAACTGCGTGTTTTGACTATGATTATTCTTCTTTTTTTTTTTTTCAAAATGTGCATGTTGGTCAATTGGTTTTATTTCTAATTATCACATTGTGAGAGAAGAACATTATTGGTTGAATTATTGAGAGACAGATGAAATGTTGTTAGTATAATTTTGTGTTTGATGCAATATATTTGATTGAGTCCATTGGCTCCAAAAGAATATTTAGTGTTTTGTGTGCATATAGTCAAATCTCAATTTCAATTTAAAGTTGATTATTATACAAGTTAGTTAATTTATTCTTAATTACTTTAGATAATTAGTAATTATACTAAGAGAGGTACCTTAGAGAACGTGTTAGGACATCTTCAAGACTCTCCAATGGAACAATAACATGGAATTGCATGCAGATTTTTTTACCCCTCAACAATGAACCAAATCAAACAATGATGCTTGTGTTTTTCAAAATAAATTTTAGAAATTGTTGGGTGGATGCGGTCGTCCTCGTCGACTCCCCGGTCGACGTCTTCATCGCCGGAGGTAGATTCCCGTTTCAAACTCACGAAGAGTATTCTGCACCAACCCACGTATTGGGTTCACAATTGGGGTTGATAAGGGCCAGAAGTGTAAATAATGGGCCAAGCCCAATACTTAGAGAATGAAGACCAACAAATTGGGCCACAAGGCCCAACGGGCCCAACAAATCTCCACCTTGGCCCAAATCATCCTCCTTGTGTTCATCTATATAGGAATTCATCATTGCACCTTTTTCCCGGACACCTGCAAAACGAAAAACACAAAGTTAGATGCAAGATCCAGAAAAATTTGACACAAAGTCAAGGTATCATAAAAGATACACAAATCTAAGCCGGAGCAAAGATCACGGACACACAGTCACAGAATGTTTAAATTATCCCAAGGACAAAATAAACGGAGCACACAAGCTCAAGAAAACACAAAGTTCACATAGTCATGTAATCACATAGATTAGAACTCACAGTTCTCATGACACACGAACAGTTCACATAGAACAAATAAGCACAAAGCTAACATGAATACACAATTCATACAGACACATAGTCAAGTCACACAGACACACAAGTCACACAGGCACTTCACACAGAAGCATGCGCAGTCACACAGACATAAAAGTCACACAGACGCACACAGTCACACAGACATAAAAGTCACACAGACACCACTTCACACAGAAGCACACAGTCACACAGACATATAACAATCAAATGTTACACCACATTCGAATGCACACAACATGCTCCACCTCACTAAGAGAAACAAATAAGCATGTAGACAAGACAAGTTTAACACATAAACAAACACACAACGTAGAAAAATAAATTTCCTAATCACATGCAGAATTAACTAGCCAATTAACACACACAAAAGGTTTTAAAAGACACAAATAATTCACACAAGAATTTATCTCTTAATCATAAGAGTCATTCACAGCTTTGAACACCCCCTCATACTTCATCTTCTGTTTCAAACAGATATTGAAGTCTCCTTGCCCAAATGCATTAGGAGAAGAGTCATTGGTGCTTAAAGTTGAGTGAATCGACTCACAGATTCAAGAAACAATACAAACACACACACAGGTGACAATCACACACACAGGTGAGCAAAAGCTATCTCAAAGACTAGAAACAAACTCAATTCACACACAGCAAAAAGAGCAAAAAATTCCAGAAAATCAGATTAGCAGCGAAAGCATACCAAGATACAATATCACAAAGATATAAAATTCACAATAGATTTCAAGCAAATAAGAATTAGAGATACCAAGAAATTGACCAACTAGGTCACAAATCACAAAAAATCCCTAATTCTACAGCACAGAAATCATCACACAAGAGGACCAGCCGCCTCAGAGCATCACACAACACAAAGCACAAAGGAGGACCAACCGCCTCAGGGTATCACACAGATATAACATAACTGAACAAATCAGAAAAACACAAAGTTTAAAGGAATAGAAACTCCCCTGAAGCGGTGGATGAACACCGTACCACCCCTACGAGCCACCGACTTTTCTCGAAGGCTTGTTCAAGCGGCAACCGGACAAGCAACTCCCACCTTGGAGCCGCACCCTGCCCGCTACCAAACTTGAACTCACCACAGTCCCTTCGAGTAGCAGCCCACTCGAGCCTCCGGTTCAAACATCAGCCCTGCGAAAATAAGTCGAACAAATCGACCCCCAAAATCAAAAAAATTCAGTTCTGTAAAACACAAGAATCAAAACAGAAAACTTGAAAAAGGAAAAAATACCCCCCTTCCTCAAGGTCAGAACTAATCTGACCAGAGCCCTAGCTCCGGCGGTCAACGGCGGCGGTGGCCGGAGGTCAGCGGCGGTGGCGGTGGCTGGTGGTCAGCGGGCGGCGGCTATGGCTGGTGGTCAGCAGGCGGCGTCGGTGGCTGGTGGCCGAGCAGAGGCTGGAAGCGGCGGTCTACGCGGCGGTCAGCGGCTGGTCAGCCGCTCCGACGAGCAGCAGGCTGCGATGGTCGGTGTGCAATCCCGGCGGACAACACAAACGATGGCAGCGGCTTCGATCTGGCAGGAGGCGGCGGCGCATTGCAGATCGCGAGGCGGCGGCGCGCGGAACCCTAGCGACTGGACAGCGGCTGTGCAGCGGCGGCCCAACCCTCATCGCGTTTCCGGTGAGCAGCTCTGGCGGAAGTCGTCTACGCGGAGGAGCGGCGGCGAGTCCCTCGCGATCCAGCAGGGGCGGCCGAGTCTGGAACAGCGGCGGTCGACGGCGGCGCACAGCAGCACCGAACGGACAGCGACGACGGACGGCCGACCAGGCTCTGATACCACTGTTGGGTGGATGCGGTCGTCCTCGTCGACGTCTTCATCGCCGGAGGTGGTGGCGACGGGAGGTGCTCAGATTCCCGTTTCAAACTCACGAAGAGTATTCTGCACCAACCCACGTATTGGGTTCACAATTGGGGTTGATAAGGGCCAGAAGTGTAAGTAATGGGCCAAGCCCAATACTTAGAGAATGAAGACCAACAAATTGGGCCACAAGGCCCAACGGGCCCAACAGAAATTATTTCTGATCAATTATATATATTTAAGATTAAGAAAACATACTTTGGTTTACTTTATTGATTTTTTATTTTATAATTTTGTTTTTAGTAGTAAATAAAGATTAAAGTATTTTTTATGTGTTATGTAATGACGAAAATTTTAAAATTAAGATCATGTATTGTCAAATTATGATATTGTAGGAGTTTTTTTATTATTATTATTATTTAGAGTGCATAAAAATATTGGGTGATAAAAATGAAAAAAAATGTGCATAAAATGTTGAGACAGTGGGAGTATGTTTTTAGGAGGCGATGATCAGCTAATTCAAAATTTGAAAAATATGTCATAAATTGTCAATTTAGAATTTGAAAATTGTCTTTTATTCATTAAGGAATAATAAAATAAAACTATTAATTCATGAACTGAAATCATAGTTATTTTAAAATAATATAGTGATAAGAACATAAATATACCACATAATTATGTTATATCTAATGATAATAAACTATAAAAACTAATGTGCGATATATGAAATTAATGTGGCGGTAGTTAAATTATTTTGAAACAATTTTATAATATAAATCCTAAATTTATAGTTTGGATCGATTTATTTGTTCGATCCTCGATCAGTTAATAAAAAAAAATTGAGACTCCAAATTTAAAAATGAACATGTTTTTAATTTTAGGATTGGATTTAACACTTATCATTTTTTTCTACATGTAATTAAATTAAATTATATAACAATGCAACATAGAGGATTGTACGTCGAATGAAAACACACACACAAAATTCCAAGATTGCCTTAGACAAGCATTTAAACCTAAAATAGTGAGTGTGGTGTAAGCTCGGTTCACCATGCATCTTACTTTTGCAAAATCAAAGAGATGAATTATTACTCTTTTTAATTAAAGATATCACTTTTTAATTAATTATGAATGAGTTCAGAATTGAAAAAGTAATACTCCCTCCGTCCGGATTCAAGGGTGTCATTTGCTTTTGGGCATGGAGATTAAGGATTATTGTTATTTAATATGTAGTGGGTAATTGTATTAGTTGAGGTGTGTGTCTCATTTTTTAGTTGTATTAGTGAGTGTATGTGGATAGAAAAAGAAATGAGACCCTTGGGAGCGGACGCCCAAAATAAAAAAATGATACCCTTGAAAGCGGACGGAGGGAGTATTTTTAATTCAAAAGAATAATAATTCATCTCAATAAATAGTAATTATTCATGTACCAATGAGATTTCGATAAATTAGGATGCAAGAATTTAAAGAGTAATATATAATATTTTTTATTTTGAATAATAATAGCTTATCTTTTTAATGAAAATTTTTTCATGTACTTAAAAATAATCCGCAAGACGAGTCTGATTCACATGTACAAATGTTAGCTAAAATTAAAAAAAAATTAAGATTTGTACTCATATATGTAGGGGTAATTTTAAACCTATAATTAGAGCTAATTATAATCTATTAATTAATGCAAAAATTTATATGAAAATGCAGTATTCAGCAAGTTGCATAAGTGCCCAAGTTCTTAAATATTTGTATTCATTTTCGTACGTACATAAATGTGTAGAATGAATTACCCTTCCCCACATATTGGATTTATGAGTATGGGACCACTAGAGTTGCACCATTTCATGAGTAATTGCCTAAGATTTTTTTTTTTTAAATCTACTTAATTACTATTACAACAAGGTTAATATTATCACATAATGATACATTTGAAAATATGTTCGAGAAATTTGCGGTCTCATCCGTTACAACCCCATTTAGATGGTTGGTAAAAAATTGCTAAAAAAAATATAGGATAAAAAAATGCATGGAAAAATATTAGGATTAAAAAAATTGCCATGATACTTTTTTATAATTAGCAGAACATTTTTTTTTATACAACATGATAACTTATTATGTTTTTAAAAATATAAAATAATATTTTTAATTCGAATTAAAATTTGAATATGATCAACTCAAGACCTATGCAATTAATATATATATATATATATATATATATATATATATATATATATATATATATATATATATATATAATATGCCACCACTAACAACCACACATGCTTTCCAATACATTACGAGTAATGTTCATATATATAGTTTGTGTTTGTGCACATGTTATATGTTACTACATGAAGGCTTACATGGCCAACATGTTTGATTAATTACAAGTCATTTCATTATATGTTGTTGAAACAGTTTATGAGTGCAAACATGCTCTTTAATAAATCATTAATAATTCACCAACTTCAACAAGAAATAAGTTATTAGTTCCTTTACATTAATAATTTTGAGAACATGTAATTTTAATGAGTTTGTAGAAGATTTTTTTTTTTAGTTCAAGCAATTTACAAGCCTAATTTAATTTAAGTCTATCCGATCGAGAGTTTATATTGAACCTGAATAGAGTATGTGTTCATTAAATCATTTGTTAGAATTTATTTTATCAATTTATATTTTTTTATCTTTAATTATTTTCAATAAATGCAGGATTAATTGCAAGAAAAACCATGAATGTTACTCATATTGCAAATTAATTCTACTTTTGAAAATTTGCAAAAAAAATAAAAACATGTGCATTGTATATGATATTTTTCTTAAATTTGGGTTTTTTTCACTTAGAATTGAGTACGTTTTGCAACAATGTTCAAAGGTTTGATTTTTTTTTTCCACAAATAAATATTAATCTGTAATAGAGATAAAGTTCATGATTTTTTTACTCTAATATACCCTCTTAATTTAATTGATTATTTTCTTATTTAATTTTTTCTCTTATTTAATTTAATTTATTTATTTTACATTGAATACCGTCTTCATTTTTTATTAAATTTTAATACACATTTTAATTATTATTTTGATCCTTGAGTATTAATAAGTGGGTTTGGAATGTGTTGTAATAGTGTTTTTTTTTTTATAACGGGATGGGTAGGAATAAAAAATATGTTTTGCAATAATGTTTAAATGTGTTTTTTTTTTTTTTAAATCAAAAATGAAAATTAATTTATGCAAATTTCACAGTTTTTCTTCCCATTAACCGTTTTCTTTTATTTATTGGTAGAAAGGAGAGAGATTATAAAGCGGAGGTGTATCCGGGTAGGATACAGCGGGGCTATGCCCTGAATCAGGACAACCCGTTTGGGATGAAACCATCAATATTTAATGGGTCTGAATCTTGTTCACTACTGACAGCATATTGGACTGTCCAAAATAAACTACCCAATAGCCCAACAGATGTATCATGTGAATACCCATAACATATCATCAAAATAAAATCATACTATCATCTCACGAAATGGCCTAAAAAATAGTATTATTTTATATTAATTGGATGTAATTTTTTTCATTGAAAATATTTTTTGTTATATATTTTTTACTAATTTAAAAAAATGTATGTATCACTGATTAGGTCTCGAACTAAAGTCAAGATAAGCTCAATATTTTATATACTTTATAGTAGTAGTTTTACATCTTTAGAAACACCATATTACTTATAAACCAACATTCACGGAGTAGAAAATAAATTCAAGAGGGGCAATTAGTAGAGTAAATACCTCTCTCATCCTGCAAAATTATTTGATTTTTTAAAAAAGAAGTTGCTACTTTTTAATAACTTTATTATTTTATTAGTTAAAATATACATAATTTAATCTTAATTAATAAGGGGTGTTTAGATTTTACCTCTTTAGATCAGTTAGACTATAGTATATTATAACTAATACTCCCTCCGTCCCACAACAAAAAGTGCATTTTGCCATTTTCGTCAGTCCCAATATAAGAGGTGCATTTCACTTTTTAGTAACTGGGACACACACAAAATAATTAATCTATCCCCATGGGACCCACACGTCACACTATACATTAAAATATTATTTCTCTCTTCTCTATTACACATTAAATATTATATCCCTTAATTTACGTGCAAAAAAGTTTCGCCACCCTTGTGGTGGGACGAAGGGAGTATATAATAACGAATTAAATAAATATTAATATAAACAATACCAAAAGAAAAAAAATAAACGACTAAAAAAATTTAACTAAAACAATGTCAAAAGATAAAAAATAAATAAATAAATAAAAGGTGAAAAGAAAAAAATCATAAGAAAATTATAATATGAATAAAATTAATATATAAAAATAAATAAAATAAAAATTAACTAAAACAATGATAAAATAAATAAAAGGCTACGTTAATTGGAGGGATCGAATTCTCAAGCTATGAAAAAAAAATAAAAAATTAAACCACTATGCTACATGTATAATTATAATAAAAAAAAGTTTTTTTTTTTGAATTGCCGTTAAAAACTTATAAACTAAAATGATTGTAGCCCAAATATATCACTCAAAGCCCATAAGTAGCAATAATTGGTTCAAGCCCAAATATATTATATAAATATATATATATATATCCATTCTAGGGTTTATCAGTCGCCACTCAAATTAGAAAGATCGGGAGAGGGGAAGCAGAGAGGGGGGCGAGAGAGAGGCGAAAATGGTGAAGTTTCTCAAGCCCAACAAAGCCGTGGTGATCCTCAATGGTCGATATGCCGGTCGTAAAGCAGTGATCGTCCGATCGTTCGACGACGGCACCCGCGAACGTCCTTACCCCCATTGCTTGGTGGCGGGGCTGACTAAGTATCCGAGCAAGGTAATCCGCAAGGATTCCGCTAAGAAACAGGCGAAAAAATCGCGGGTGAAGTGTTTCATCAAATTAGTGAACGTTAGGCATATTATGCCCACTCGTTACACTCTCGATGTAGATCTCAAGGATGTGGTGACTGCTGATCTCTTCCAATCCAGAGATAAGAGGGTTGTGGCGGCGAAGGAGACCAAAGCTCGGTTCGAGGAGAGGTTTAAGACTGGGAAGAACCGTTGGTTCTTTACCAAACTCAGGTTCTGAGATTTGGTATTTATTTTGAAAGAGTTTATTATATCTACATTTTGAGTAATTTTTGTGATGAGATGTTAGGGTTAATCTGTCTCTGTTCTTGAACATTATTTTTTTTTAATATCAGATATTCAGAACTTGTTTATGTTTTCATATATTGATCTAGCACTTGTTTGTTAATTCTCTTTTTATGTTCATCACCATTGTTTTCCGCAATTCAATGGCAATCAATCTTTCAGTTTGCTCATTGCCTAATTTTTAAATACTAATTCATGTTTCCTATTGCTTTCTTTTCTTGATCAATGATGTTTATTGAAAAAATTAATTCAAGTATGTGTCAAATATAAACACTTGTACTGTATCTTTTGCTCGTAGAAATGATTAAATTGGTGGTTTAAGTAATCTTATGTATGTTCCATTTTTGATTCATCTATAGTTTTTTTTCAATTTTCATGAATGGGAGGTACATCATCTACTTGATCATGTGTGAAACAATAGAACAACATTTGTTGTAGCAGCTCAATAAATTCAATTTGTCTGTCACCTTCATTTTGTTTGGATACACTGTATTTCTTCCATTACTTGCATCTAGCCGTCTGATTCTCAATGATTAGAGTTTCAATCTGTTTGGGCAGTATTTCTATGCTATAGACATGCACCAAAATTAACTGGAACTGGAAACTGCTACCGAAATTGTTTATATTTCGTTCGGTTCCTCATTTCATGGAATTCAAACCGGTGGTTTTCTTTCTTTCTTTTTTTTTTTCTAAGGAAATAAGTACTTGATATGCAATGCTTCACTGCGTAACGATTGTGTTTAATACGTTGCGATTTAATTTTTTTGTAATTTTATAATTGTTTATTTTTCTACAATTGTAAGTCGGTTTTAATTTGTCATTTCTTTAACGCATGACATTATTATCATTATTTTAAGTATCATTAATGTCTATTATCATGGATTTTTTTTCTATTATTATTGATTTTTTGATATATACTATAAACTAAAGGAGGGTTTTGGATTTATTAGGTGGCATTACGTTTAGGCATGATGTGTCATTTTTATAGATTTTTGAATTTTTTTAATAATAAACTTGCTTAGGAAGTAAGATAATATAATTATTTTATTTTAAATAATCAATCAAAATATTTTATTTTTCTTTATCTTATTTAAAAATTTTCCTAAAACTTTAAGTGTTTTTAACTTTTTATTTTTAAATTGGATTTATATAAAAAATTTTATGAAAAAAAATAAGACAAAAACTCCTGTGCACCCGGCGGACTACATTCTGTGTGCCTTTAGAATTTTGTGTTAAATTGTATACCCTTTAGTATACAGATGTGTACCTTTATTTTCTAAAGAAAATTATTGTGTGTATTTGGGTGCATGAACAACACTCCGTGCGCCTTTAGAATTTTGTGTTAAATTGTATACCCTTTAGTATAAAAATGTGTACCATTTATTTTCTAAAGAAAAAAAATATTAATGAAAAGTGTATACCCTTTGGACCAAAACAATGTACCCTACCCATAATACTAAATTTCTAAAAGCGCACGAAATGTGTTTCCGTGTGCCCGGGAGCACGCAAGCCTCACTCAAAAATAAATCTTAGTTTAAGAGTAATTAATTTTTATAAATTTTTATCGTTAATTATTTATTTTATTATATTTAATAATTTATCCTTAATTATAAAATAATTTATAATTGTTATATACATTTATTAATTTTATTTATTAAACGATAATAGTTAGGGATGGTAATGAGATGGGCATTTCAAGTACCCGTTCTATCCAAATCTTAATAGAGTAGGTATGAATAATTATAAACGGGTTTGGGACGAATACAGATAGTTGTGAAAATCTCATTAGGATTTGGAACGGGTACGGATAATACCTCAATACCAGCGAGTACCCATATATATATATATATATATATTACACACAAAATTTAATATATTTATTAAAAACAATAGAATTTAATTTATATTTAATTCATAATAATTTAAATTTAAATAATAGAAGAGATATAAATATTTATATAATAAATTAATATTAAATTGGTGCGGGTACCCGCGGGTATTGATAAATGGGTATGAGATGGGTACGGGTATCTTAATAAATTTTTAAATGGAATGTGTACAATTAGTTTTTATTTTAAAATTGCATAAGAGTACGAATACCAAAAAATAAGCGAATACCATACCCATTGTCATCCCTAATAATAATTTTATTTTTAATTATGATTTCTTAAGACCCTACCCATTGTCATCCCTAATAATAATTTTATTTTTAATTATGATTTCTTAAGATTATACTCTCTCCGTCCCAGTGAAATGCGAATAGTTACCTAATAAATTATGTATTGTTCGCATTTTATCGAGATTGAGGGAGTATTTTTTATGTAATAATTTAAATATAATAATATAAAAACTTAATATATAAAATATATGTTTTGCATTGGCAATATAATATTGAAAATTATATATAAATTTACACTATAATGTTAAGAAATTTTTAATTGAAATTACAAATGTTTAACGTGTTGTATAATTTTTTTTTAAATGTTAATATTAAAAAAATTAAAACTTTTATGAATAAAATTATTTTTATTAATTTATATAGTTTTAATATTATGGAAATGACTTATGTAAAACCGTTTCAGGTGAGGGCTTACGTCATAAGTATAAAAAGTAACAACTTCTATAATGGAAAGTGATACTAAATTGACGAAAATCGACAATATTATTTTATGAATAATTTATAATATAAATGAAAATTAAGTGATGAAATTTTATAATAAAAGTGATAAAATTCATAGTGAAAGTGTTATCACCATCCCTCAAGGACCATTCAATTTCTCCAACCGAATACATCTTTCGGGTACTCAAACCAAATAAGTATATTATATTGTTCGGGTACTACAACCGAACACAATATAAACTTTTAATCATTAGAATAGTATTTATATCTTATTAATTTTGAATATTTCAATTTAATTATTTTTAAGTACATTTAGCAAATTCGGAAATACGAATAGCTGATTCTATAAAATACGAATATCCCGCGTATTATGCGGGCTTCGTACTAGTATATTATATATACACACACTATGCTCTTATTTCAATTTTACACTTTTTGTTGTTGTAGTCTCCGACTTTAATTTCTCACTTTAATTGAAAATAAATTCTACTCCCTCCATCTCGGAAAAGTTTGAGCCCCCTTTCCGGCACGGAGATTAAGAAAATGATAACTTTTAGGGGTATAATGGTATTTTTTTGTAATAAATAAATGATAAAGTATGTTAGGTCGATATTATTTTTTTGTAAATAAGGTGTATGAGGAATGATTGTTATTTTTTACTTTTTACTTTTTTTGGAAGGTGCAAACTTTTGTGGGACAACCCAAAATAAAAAATGTGTTATCTAAAAGTAGACGGGGGAGTATCACTTAGCTACTGTAACTATGTTTACGTTCCATAGAGTAATAATTTACTCCTTACAAATTTGAATTAAACATATTATTTCTTTGTAATTTGATATAGAAGAATAATAATTCGTTCTTTTAATAGTAAATTTATATTCCCTCCGTCCCATAACAAGGTACGCGTTTCACTATTCCTGACATCCGCTTAAAATGCATCAATTTTCTCTATTTAATAAAGAAAGTATACAATATGACTCACCACTTCCCTCTAATACAATTACCCAACTTATCTATAATAATAATACTCCTTAATTTACGTTCAAAAAACAAATAAAGACCCTACAACTGTCCACATGCAAACAGCAAACGCGTACCTTGTTATGGGACGGAGGGAGTATATGAGTAACTCTCTTGTGATACAGATTATTTGTGAAATGGGTCGATCCATCACTAAAATATGCTTATTGTATAAATAAAGTATGTTTATTTGCACTTAAAGTATGTCAATAATAAATCAAATTATGACACACTAAAATCATATTTTATACTATAACAATCATTAAACATACCTTATCTAATTAATAGATACTATACTTTAACACGTAACAGTAAATTTTGTCTATATATATATATAAGAATAATATGAACATGCAAGGGAGTAGGAATAATTTGACCTTTAAAAATAATTTTTTTGTAATATTAAATGTGTTATTTCGGTACATGTATATTTTCGTGATTGGTGTAATTCGTATACGTTCTAGGATATATTTCACTTCCACAAATTACCTGCCATGCTACGACCGGCTAATGTTTTTAAAACTAAATTATAAAAAAACTAACATGAAATTTCATTAAATACGTAAAAATTTTAAAATATTGAAACATGACATAATAATTAGGGGAAAATAATAAAAAATTAAAATTGACAAAAAAATAAAAATAAAAGATAAAAATTCAAAGAAACAGGTGGAGTAAATCTTAATGGAGTATTTTAATATTGGGTAGGTCTTGCGTGTGACCGTCTCGCGTCAGACAATTTAGTTATCATTTTCGCTATAAAATGTTATCACTTTTGTTATAAAATGTTACTATTACTTTTCATTTACACTATAAAATTGTTCATGAAATTACATTATTACTTTTCATTAATTCAATATCACTTTTCATTCGTCTCATGTACAAGTCTTTGCCTTTAATATTTTATTATGAATATAAAAATTATATATTTCGGAAATTTTGAAAAAAAAAAATTACACTGTTAAAATATATATATTTATATTCAATTTTAAAAAATATAAATTTATTACATTTGATTCGCCAACGCTTTATTTTATTATTTTTTTATTCGGTTTTGAAATTGGATTTTTAATTTTTTAAAATCTTTATCCAAATTTTGAAAATCATCTATGTATCCTACCAAATCTATTAATCCATAGCTCACTCAATTTTTTACTTTCTCACTACTCAATTGATTCTATGCTACCTTTTCTTGAGCATCAATTAATATATTACAAACACAATACATTTCTTACCATTGATTTTACATAAATTCAAAATCTACTCAATCCAAACCAGAAACAAAAACATATTACTGCACGAGGTAATTTTTAGAACGAGTTTTGTAATAAAATAAATATTTAATTTATAAAAAAATTGTTCAAATCAACAGTTTTATTAATAAATTGTAATTGTAATATAAATAAAAAAAATATGAATTATTTAAAATTTAGAATTCAACTTGTGTGCTGAAAGATTTTAATTGTTAGATTGAGTTTTATTTCAATAAAAAAAAAAAAAAAACTCACCACCTCCTATTTTAAACTTATAAATTCTACGTGCACCCTAAAATTTAATGCTTAACTAAAAAAAATAAAATGATTCAATTCAACAACAGCTAGCTAAATAAAATTAAAAATGATTTATTTAAGAATTTTCATTAAATTAGAACTGGACTGGACTGGCTTGATTAGTCAACCCATTCTCTTTCTCTGGCGAAATTTCAAAGCAGGAATAGCCTAACAATGGCGTCACGAACTTCAACACATGCCTTTATAACTCGCTCCCCACGGAACTCATCTCAATCCCATCACTCCAATTTCAGATCAAAAAGCCCTAATTTCGCAAAATGGGAGTGAACGTGCCCACAATCAAGCTCGGTTCGCAGGGCCTTGAGGTCTCCAAACAAGGCCTGGGATGCATGTCCATGTCCGCCGTCTACGGCCCGGCCAAGCCAGAACCCGACATGATCAAACTCATCCACCACGCCATCAATTCCGGCGTCACCTTCCTTGACACCTCCGATGTGTACGGTCCACATACCAATGAAATTCTCATCGGAAAGGTATTCCTTCTTCTACTCTCATCTTTCTCGCCCAATAATTTTGTCGTCTTACTTGAAAAATACTATTTACATGGCGAATTAAGCCTTATTTCTATAGTAATTCGTTTTGCTCTAGTGTGTGTACTCCATATGTTTTTAGGCTAACCAGTATATGTTTTATTAGTTTGATCAATTGTCTATGAATTAGTTAACTCCTTAGGATACTGCTCATATTTTTCTCTGAATCTATCCTGTTAAATAAACAATTTTTCTGCTAGAGATCTGTTTGGTTTACTTCCCCTAATCATCCTATTTAATTATTTACTAGCCGATTGCTTCAATTTCCGTAGTGCTAATGAGAATCATTAATGAGGGTGACTGTAATGAGAATGAAATTGATTGAAGGGATTGGGATATACATTGAATTAATGGGAATGATTGAGTATTTTGGGTTCCTATTACCTCTTAGCTAGCATGAAGAATAATAATCAATAGTCTTTTATTTCCATTACCCTCCCTAATTACTCCTTACCAAGGGGCCCCTTAAACTAAATGAAAATTAAGGTTAGAGTTTAGGTTTAGGAGGTTCTCTGGGAGTATATCTTCTTTAGGATTAATTTCAGTGAGTACAAGATGGAAGGCGTTTTCTTGTTCTTTTGTCAAGTTTGATGTTGATATGATTGGACTGTGATATTCCTGACCTGATTGGCTGTGATTGTTGTAGGCTTTGAAAGGGGTATCGAGGGAAAAACTGCAAATTGCTACCAAGTTTGGGATAGTATTCAAGAATGGGAAGTTAGACAATTGTGGTGATCCGGCCTATGTGAGGTCAGCTTGTGAGTCGAGCTTGAAGCGTCTTGATATTGAGTGCATTGATCTCTATTATATTCATCGCATTGACACTCATGTTCCGATTGAAGTTACAGTGAGTACTCCTTATTTGTTGAAACCTACAACATTCATATGGAAAATTATTAGTTTCTTTAATGCCTATCTTTTACCATATGCTTTAACAAGATGGGAGAACTTAAGAAGCTGGTTGAAGAAGGAAAAATAAAATATGTTGGCCTTTCAGAGGCCTGTGCTTCTACAATTAGAAGGGCTCATGCTGTTCATCCTATAACAGCTGTTCAGAATGAATGGTCACTGTGGTCGAGAGATTTGGAAGATGAAATTATCCCTACTTGCAGGTATGGAGAATTTGTCAGTATTTATGTTTTGAGAAAATGTAATATTCAGCTTTCTTCACTTCTATTGCATTTCAGAGAACTGGGTATCGGAATCGTTGCATACAGCCCGCTTGGACAAGGCTTTTTTTCATTAGGTCCCAAGTTGATGGAGAACCCCACGGAGCAGGACATCCGTAAGGTTGGTGCTTTTCTTATGACTACAAATCAAGAGACAAGTATTTCATTGTATATATTTGCAACTCAATATGATGTCTATTTTTTCCATGAGTAATGAATTCGTTAAGAATAGAGTTGTAAGTGTTTATTTTAATTTATAGTCTATGAATCATTTTTTGATTCTTGGAACTTGGAATGATGGTGCTAAAATGACTGTTTCATTCATATACTAATAAAAGTTCATCAAAATTTCCAGCTTTTTGAAAGGCTGCAGGCAGGAAATCTCGAAAACAACAAGCTCATATACGAGCAGGTTCGCGAAATGGCTGATAGAAAAGGTTGCACGCCTTCTCAACTGGCGTTGGCTTGGGTTCATCACCAAGGAGATGATACATGCCCTATACCCGGGACCACCAGGATCGAGAACTTCAATGACAATATTGGAGCTCTCTCTGTGAAACTAACCCCGGAAGAGATGGCTCATCTCTCTACATTGGCTGGACTCGTCATTGGGGAGAGAGCTGCTCCAGCCATGGTGACAACATGGACAGACTCAGAGACACCGCCATTGTCGTCTTGGAAAGCAGAGACCTGATCTGCATGAGATCACCTGCTCTAGTCCACACATCCAGTGATGCTTGGACTACTTTCGTTCTCGTTGTAATAAAATAAATCTTGACATTCACACCCCACGCCCGACTGTTTAGTATCTACACCATCTTGCATGCATTACATGGGTGTAACGTGGGTATATGTAGTAAAAAGACGGCTGTAAGCTTCAAGGGCCTCAATCTTGCTGTGTGTTGGAAAAATATACATAGTGAGTAAAATGATAGTAATGTTTATGTATGGCATAATCAGTGGATCTGTCAGTTATAAATAAGGCTCTTTCTTTGTATTAAGTATTCATGTATTTGTAGAGCAAAGTAATAAAAATGTGGGCACTGTATGCTTTATACTAATGAGATCATCTAATTTATTCTACGTGTTTCATTTTGTATTCTACTAATTAGTAATGTATTATAATTCAGGCTTAAATTAAAGTTGCTAATGGCATATCAATTAAAGTATTATATTTAAAAAAAAAAAGAATTAAAGTTGCTAAAAGTTTAATGGTCTATCAATTAGAGTATTATATTTAAAAAAAAAATAAGTTATGAAATAAGAAGTGAAACAATATTATGAAATAATAGATAAAGGATCTAGATTTATGCCTTATAGTAGTATTACATTTAGATGAGGAGAAAGTATGATTAAAAGTATTTGCATGCGACGCTGAATCTCTGTTTAAATTACGTAGTCTCAATTTTTTTTCCTTAGTGTTGGTATTTTCTTTTTAGATACAGATATGAACTTCATTCATTATGTATTCTACTCTTGTAAAATTACTTTTTAATAAGATGAATTATTATACTTTCGGAAGAAGAAAAAAAATCATTTCAAATCTTGTTTAATAAGAATATAAAAAATCACTGACATATCAAAATTTAAAAAGTAATATATTTTAAAATATTAATTCATCTCTTTAAAAAATAATTTTTCTAATAATACTAAAGTATAATCAATAAATCGGGTGTTAGAATTTGAGCAGTAGCATTTTTCATTTAGAAAATTATTAATTTAATTTTTTATATATTAAACAATAATTAATAAAATTAATTGCAAGTATAAATCTGATTTACACAAGCATTTATCATTGGTAAATTATACTTCTTTCGTCCTATAATAACTTGCACCGTTATTGTAGATTTGAAATTTAAGAAAAATTATTTTTTAACTAATTTTATTGATTTTTAGTGGGTAATGTAAATTTTTTATATAATAAATAAATTATAAAGTGTGTTATGTGTGTTAGGTTGGATTGATAAATTTGTAACTAAAATGAATTTTTGAGATTATGAATTAATGTGAGTATTTCTTTTCTTGAGTTGTGTAATTTATTGTGGGACGGACTTTTTGGAATAGAAGGAGTAAATCATTAATTAATTTAAATAAAAAGCATGTGTAAATTACGAATACTTAAATCACGTTTACTCATTAATTGACTTGACCATAACTTTGTAGGACGGCCGCTCCCTAATGAGGGAATTTATAACATGCTTCTAGAATTTACAAAATTCTTTTATGCCCCAATTTAACAAAATGTTTAAAAACTTCTGAAATGACAGGAAAACTTTTAATTCTATATTAACATGATATATTAATGAACACCAATCCTAGATAAATTGGATTTATGATTTAAACCCTATAAGATTTATAAGAATTTATGATGTAAACTTGATTTATAAGAGACTAACATATTAATAAAAAGCATCGAGTCAAGTATATTAAGCCATTTTTATAAATTTTTTGAAAAAAAAATAAAAGGGTAAATATCAAAATTAGTCTTGTAAGTATGATGAATTCTTATTTTAGTTCTTTTTTTTCCTATAATTCTTATTTTAGTTTTTTTTGTCAAATTTCAGTCTTTTTGTCCAATTTTAGTCTTTTTTTCAAAATTTGGTCCTTTTTTGTCTGCTTTTGGTCCAAAAATTATACACTTTCGGATAAATTTTGAACATTTTTTAACATAAATGACTAAATTTGAAAAAAAAACTAGATTTTATAAAATGACTAAATTTGGACTAAAAAGACTAAAAGTCAACAAGAAATAACGACAATTGAGAATTGCAAATAAAAAATGATTAAAATTGGAATAAGTCATACTTACGGGACAAATTTTGATATTTTCTCAAAATAAAAATTTAGGATCAGTAAGATTTAATAAATTCTAAATACCAATAATATCAAGGAATAGAATGGATAATCTCGTATTAAATCTAGGTGAATTCAAAGCAAATTATTTGGTACTCGATTCAAAGATCGTTCGGTAAAAGCTCGGTTTGATAAAGATATCAAACAATCTTGAACAGACTTTTCTGTTTGATAAAATTAAAATTTCGGCTCGAGTTCGAACTCGATTAATATAAATAGATAAAGTAAATGTAAAATTATCAAACTACTCGAGTTCGGTTCGTGTTCAACTCGATCTCTTATCAAACAAATTGGAATATATATTTTAAAACTTTATAATATTTCAAACAAGCTTGAACAATACTTTGTTCGGTTCAGCTGGATTCATCTACCCCTAATTAAATCGGAAATAAAAGACGTTAATGAGAAAGAGGGAGAATACCGTTGAAAAATGGAAACAGTCAAGAAGAATTGAGCAGAGAAGAAAGAAAAAAAATGAAGAATAAATATCAAAGGAGAAAATTCAAATAGGAATTGTGGAATAATGGCGTCATGGCTAGGGTAGGGTGTGGCGGACGTGGCTGATGCCAACGTCTTTCCCCTTTCCTGCCTTATAAATAAGAACTCTACTCTCACTCAACAACCTACTCTTCACCCCTAAACTCACATCAGAATTCTGATCGCAGAAAATGGGAGTAAATGTGCCCAGAATCAAGCTCGGATCGCAGGGCTTAGAGGTTTCGAAACAAGGACTGGGCTGTATGTCCATGTCCGACGCCTACGGCCCGCCCAAGCCCGAATCCGACATGATCAAACTCATCCACCACGCCATCAACTCCGGCGTCACCTTCCTCGATACCTCCGACTTGTACGGTCCACATACCAATGAAATTCTCATCGCCCCTCAATAATTATATATGCCACTGATTTAGTAGTCTTACTTTCCTATTGCCGGAATATAATTAAACGAATTAAGCTTTAGTTTGTGGAGTAATAGAGTGTATAATCACGAATTTTCTAGCTCATTAAGATGCTGCTCAATGCTCATTTCAAATTCTGAATTCATCATGTTTCCAATTTTAAGATATTTTTGCCTGATTTCTGTGTTTTATTTTCCCCAGTGCATTTCTCTCCTTGATTAGTTTAGAATTAGGTTCCTTGCCGACTTGCAGTATAAGATGAACAGCTTTCTTTCTCTTTTTCAAATGTAGAGTTGATTGGACTGCATTTTCTTGATCTAATTGGTTGTAATTATTGCAGGCTTTGAAAGGGGAGATGAGGGAAAAAGTGCAAATTGCTACCAAATTTGGAATAAAATACGAGAATGGGAAGGTGGAAGTTTTTGGTGACCCAGCATATGTGAGGGCAGCATGTGAGGCAAGCTTGAAGCGTCTTGATATTGAGTGCATTGATCTCTATTATGTTCATCGCATAGACACTAGTGTGCCCATTGAAGTCACAGTGAGTTCTTGAAATATTATCAAGGGTGCCAATTGATGGTGTGTAAACTATAAAGTGAAATTATCATATGGTTTCTCTAATGCCTTGTGTTGTGCTATACTTTTACTAGATGGAAGAACTTAAGAAGCTGGTTGAAGAAGGAAAGATCAAGTATGTTGGCCTTTCAGAGGCCTCTGCTTCGACAATCAGAAGAGCTCATGCTGTTCATCCCATAACTGCTGTTCAGATGGAATGGTCATTGTGGGCAAGAGATCTGGAAGAAGATATTATCCCTACCTGCAGGTAAAAAGAATCTTGTCAATAAGATTTTGGGTATTAGAAACTATGACACTCCTGTTTAACTTTCATTACGTTTTATGAATTTCAGAGAATTGGGTATTGGCATCGTTGCGTACAGCCCACTAGGACGTGGCTTTCTTTCATCAGGTCCGAAGTTGATGGAGAACCTTGCAGAGGATGACGGCCGCAAGGTTAGTCCATTTCTTGTAACCATCTATCAAGAAACAAGTATTTAATCATTTCTGCATGAAACTTGACTAATGAATTCGTTGAGAATGGAGTCTTGAGTATATTGTTTTAATCTATGGTCACAAGTGCTGTATTTGTTGGGTTTATCCGCCCAGGGAGCCGGGCCGGGCCCCTAGTATAGTCAGGCCCACTCAATCCACCAGCATGATACCCACTCAATCCACTAGCATGATATTGGTTGACACCCAACCAACATCCGCCCAGGGAGCCGGGCCGGGCCCCAAGTATAGTCAGGCCCACTCAATCCACTAGCATGATATTGGTTGACACCCAACCAACATTTCCCCCTCAAACAAAGTCCCGCAGCTGGACCATTCAGTTTGAGGTCCGAACATCCCACCAACCCCGGGCTGGGCCGGTTAAGTCACTTCTAACCGATGTGGGACTACCACTTGTTGGGTTTATCCGCCCAGGGAGCCGGGCCGGGCCGGGCCCCTAGTATAGTCAGGCCCACTCAATCCACTAGCATGATATTGTCCACTTTGGGCCTGCCCACTGGCCCGTACGGTTTTACCACTCTGGGCATCACACCCAAAAGGCCTCATGCTAGGGAGAGTCCATCCCTCAATTATAAACCCTCGCCATCCTCACTTCTAACCGATGTGGGACTTTGGTTGACACACAACCAACAGTATTCACTGCAAGTTCTGCTCAATCAATTTACATTCATCTGATGTGACTATGATAAACTGAAACCTTGCTAAATTCTTGATGTTTTTAATGATGCTGAGACAATGTGTATGATCATCATCATCATCATCATCATGCTAATACATCTCATCAATTTTTCCCAGTTATTTCCCAGGTTCCAAGCCGAGAATCTTGAAACCAACAAGCTCATATACGAGCAGATTAGCGAAATGGCTGCACGAAAAGGTTGCACACCTTCACAACTAGCATTGGCTTGGGTTCATCACCAAGGAGACGATACATGCCCCATACCCGGAACCACGAAAATCAAGAACTTCAATGATAATATTGGAGCTCTCTCAGTGAAATTAAGCCCTGAAGAGATGACTAAGCTCTCCAAGTTGGCTGATCTCGTTCAGGGAGACAGATATCCGCCTATAATTTCCACATGGGAAGACTCGGAGACTCCGCCGTTGTCGTCTTGGAAAGCCTAGACCTGATATGCAAGAGAGTAGTTGCTCTAGTTTTGTTTCACATGATCAGGACATGTTCTACCATCAGGCATCCTGAATTTATTCTCGTTATAGAATAAATATTTTCCTGTATTAATATGTATCTCTTTGTATTTTCTTCAATATGGGGTACTAAATAAAACAATCCCGATATTTATACATGGCATAATTAATGGATCTTTTTTTGGTATGTAGAGTCTGTGAATCGATGATACTTTGAGATAAGGAGAATGTATGATTACTGTTAGGATTTTTATATGTGGAAATGTGCACGTTTTTGCCTATTTTTAATGTCTTTTTTTTGTGCAGATATTCGATGGCAGCCTGAAGGATTTTTGGCTATTTGGTTGAAAATATTGGGCGTAATCCTGCTAAGAAGATAAGCAAGTGATCACGTATTCGTGTGATCCAATGAAGATCCGGTGGTGATAATGTCTTTTATTATTAAAAATACACGTGGCAAAAGTACACGTGTTTGATTGAAATATGTGGGATGGGGTCTATTTTTTATTTGGCAAAAACTTCATATTTCATGAGTCTTTAGAATTTTGTGTTAAATTATATACCCTTTAATATATAGATGTGTACCTTTTATTTTTTAAAGAAAATTATTGTGTGTATCTGGGCGCATGAACAACACTCTGTGCGCCTTTAGAATTTTATGTTAAATTGTATACCCATTAGTATAAAAATGTGTATCCTTTATTTTCTAAAGAAAAAAAATATTAATGAAAAGTGTATATCATTTGGAACAAAATAGTATACCTTTTATTAATTAAAGTGTATACTCTTTAGACCAAAATAATATACCCTTACCCATAATACTAAATTTCTAAAGACATACGGTGCGCCTCATTCTTTTTATTTCTTATTTTAATCATCTTAAAACGTCATCTTAAAACGAAGTTAATGAGAAAGAGGGAGAATGACGTTGACAAAGGAGAACAGTCCAGAAGAATTGAGTAGAGTAGGCGAAGAATTCAAATAGGAATTCTGTAACAATGGCGTCATGGCTAGGCTGTGGCAGACTTTACGGCGGTAGCACAGTGTCATAGTAATAGAAGATCGCAGATATATACTCTGCTCTCACCCATCAACCCACTCTTCACCCCTAAACTCACCTCAAAATTCAGATCGCAGAAAATGGGAGTAAACGATGCAAGAATCAAACTCGGGCCGCCCAAGCCTGAATCCGACATGATCAAACTCATCCACCACGCCATCAACTCCGGCGTCACATTCCTCGACACCTCCGATGTGTACGGTCCCCATACTAATGAAATTCTCATCGGAAAGGTATACCTTCTGCTCTCCCCTCAATAATTATGATTCATTGCATTAATTTACTTCGCATACTTGTTATGACCAGAATATACTTGCACGAATTAAGCTTTAGTTGTAGAGTAATCGAGTTTATATTTGTAATCACCTTCTTGATGAATTATCTAGGACATTTAGATGCTGCTCAATGCTCATGTCAAATTCTGAATTCCCATTTTAGCATTTTTTGCCTGATTTCTGAGTTTTATTTTCCCCGATGAGATCATATAATATGAAGTGAAATGAACATATAAAGTGAGTTAACTGCTGTGTCTGATACATACCGATCTCATTTGTGCATTTGTCTCCTTCATTAGTTTAGAATTAATTCCTTGCAGTATGGGATGGACAGTTCTTTCTCTTTGTCAAATGTAGCGTTGATTGGACTACATTTTCTTGAACTAATTGGTTGCAATAACTGCAGGCTTTGAAAGGGGGAATGAGGGAGAAAGTGCAAATTGCTACTAAGTTTGGAGCAAAACAGGGGGATGGAAAGTATGAAATTTGTGGTGACCCAGCATATGTGAGGGCAGCATGCGAGTCAAGCTTGAAACGTCTTGATATTGAGTGCATTGATCTCTATTATGTTCATCGTATAGACACTCGTGTGCCCATTGAAGTCACAGTGAGTAATCATGTACTAGAAATTTTAATCGAGGATGCCTGTTGATGGTGTGTAAAGTGAAGTGATCATTTTGTGTTGTACTAGATGGGAGAACTTAAGAAGCTGGTTGAAGAAGGAAAAATAAAATATGTTGGCCTTTCGGAGGCCTCTGCTTCGACGATCAGAAGAGCTCATGCTGTTCATCCTTTAACTGCTGTTCAAATGGAATGGTCATTGTGGGCGAGAGATCTGGAAGAAGATATTATCCCTACCTGCAGGTAACAAGAATTTTGTCAATAATATTTTAGGTATGAGAAAAAATAAGCATATAACTTTCTTTTCGTTTTTTGAATTTCAGAGAACTGGGTATTGGCATAGTTGCGTACAGCCCACTTGGACGTGGCTTTTTTTCATCAGGTTTGAAGTTGATGGAGAATCTTACCGAGGATGACGTGCATAAGGTTGGTGCATTTCTAGTAACCATCTTTCAAGAAACAAGTATTTAATCATTTCTTCACGAAATTTGGCATGATTTATATCTCCCTTGACTAATGAAATCGTTGAGAGTAAAGTCTTGATTATTTAGTTTTTAATCCATGGTCACAAGATAGTATTTACTGCAAGTTCTGTTCAATTGATGTCATTTTTTCTGTTACATTCATCTGATGTTACAATGGCAGCGTTCATGGACTTCATAAATGGAAACGTTGTTAAATTCTTGATGTGTTTTAATGATGCTGATGGTATACAATGTGTCCATCATCATCATGCTATTGCCAGCATTTTCCTAGGTTACATGCCGAGAATCTTGAAACCAACGAGCTCATATACGAGCAGATTAGAGAAATGGCTACAGGAAAAGGTTGCACGCCTTCTCAACTAGCATTGGCTTGGGTTCATCACCAAGGAGACGATACATGCCCTATACCCGGTACCACCAGAATCGAGAACTTCAATGATAATATTGGAGCTCTCTCAGTGAAATTAAGCCCCGAAGAGATGACCAAGCTCTCCAAGTTGGCTGATCTCGTTCGGGGAGACAGATATCCATCGTTTATATCCACATGAAAAGACTCGGAGACGCCGCCTTTGTCGTCTTGGAAAGCCTAGACCTGATATGCATGAGAGTCTTGCTCTAGTTTTGTTTCACATGATCAGGACATGTTCTACTATCAGGCATCCTAAATGTATTTTCTCGTTAGAATAAATCTCTGCTGTATTAGTATAGAACAATCTCTATATTTGTATATGGCATAATTAAAGGATCTTTTATGGTTATGTAGAGTGTACTTAGCTTTGTGAATTAATGTTACTCTTGGGTCTTTGAGATGAGTAGAATGTATGATTATACTCGAGACACGTAGGGCTGTTCAAATTCCTAAATACTCCCTCTGTTCACTATTGGTTTTATTCTCTGTATTTTGTAATTTTTATTATTTTTTATGCTATAATATTAGTTGTTATTATAGTTAGTTCATTAAGTCCTTAAATAAGTCTTTGCCTTGTTTTATAAGGGTTTAAGTAGGTTATATATATTATAAAATAATAGGTTATGATGTGTATAAGAGATAAGTGAGTCGTGATTCACTAATCCCAACTATAACAAGAAATGAAATAGATAATCTAAATTGGGGCGACTATTTGTATCATTGGATTTATTAAATGAACTCTATTAATTTATAGATTTAAAATATGTGTATGTGAGAATGCATTAATACACTTTTATAAATAATAAAATAAGATTAGTTATGACAAATTGTTATACATGCTTCAATTAAATTTTTTAAATGCACCCTAATTAGATTTCTAAATGCAACCCATCATTATAATCACTAAATCACCCTGAATTAATCCCATTTAATTCATTAAACCATCATTGTTATAATCTAATTAGATTTAAAAATTTAATTAAGGTCTGTATAACAATATCATAACTATTATTTATAAAGGATATTTAGGTGTTTACATATAAATATATTTTAAATTTATAATTGAGTTCATTTAATAGATTTGGGATGCAAATAGCCGCTCCATCTAAATTTTGAGTCTCATTAGGGTGCATCAAAAATCTAAATTGTTAGATTATATAATATTTAATTTTCACCCTTAGATGTAATGAGTAACCAACTATTTAAATTATATAATTACTATAATACCCTATATTTAACTATTAAATTTTAGGATGCATGTACCGGATGCACCCTAGAATTACTCTTAAATTTTTTACTTCTAAACCCAAAAAATACAAGGGACCAAATTTTTAGTAGCCACTGTTGACTAAATACAATTTTAAATAGCCACCTTTCTTAAAAGTAATTTTTAGTAGCCACTATTTAGAGGACTCCCCAAATTACCCCCATAACTGTCAGATAAAAGACGACAATAATGGGGACATGATTATGTCAGTGTTGACTGCATTAAATAGGGTGGGTGAGACCACATTTAAAATTATAGTAAATATTTTTTTCCAGAAAAAATTAAAAAATAAAAATAAAAATTATTTGTTCTATTCGGCCTACACAATTTGTTCTATTCGGCCTACACAATTTGTTCTATTCGGCCCACACTTTTTTTTCAAGAAAAAAATAAAAAAATAATAAAAAAATATTTCTTCTATTCGGCCTACAATTTGTTCTATTCGGCCTACACAATTTGTTCTATTCGGCCCACACATTTTTTTCAAAAAAAAAAAAAATTAAAAAAATATTTCTTCTATTCGGCCTACAATTTGTTCTATTCGGCCTACACAATTTGTTCTATTCGGCCCACACTTTTTTTTTCAAAATTTTTTTTTAAAAATTAAAAAAATTAAAAAAATATTTCTTCTATTCGGCCTACAATTTGTTCTATTCAGCCTACACAATTTGTTCTATTCGGCCCACACTTTTTTTTCAAAAAAAAAATTAAAAAAATTAAAAAAATATTTATTCGATTCGGCCTACAATTTGTTCTATTCGGTCCACACAATTTGTTCTATTCGGCCCACACTTTTTTTTCAAAAAAAAATTAAAAAAAATTAAAAAAATATTTCTTCTATTCGGCCTACAATTTGTTCTATTCGGCCTACAATTTGTTCTATTCGGCCTACACAATTTGTTCTATTCGGCCCACACTTTTTTTTCAAAAAAAAAATTAAAAAAATTAAAAAAATTAAAAAAATACAAATAAAATTAATGCATCTTTTTTATTTTAATAAAAATATATTCATACTCCCTCCGTCCCGTCCTAATAGTTACGCATTACCATTTTGGGCGTTCCACCCCAATGGTTACGTTTTCTTTTTTTAGCATATGGGACCCACACAAATTAACTTTTTCTCTCTCCATAACCCCACACATCACACTAATACACCTACTCACTTTAAATTAAAATATTATTTATCTCACCTCAATACACATTAAAATACTATACTCATTAATCCACGTGCAAAAAGCAAACGTAACTATAAGGACGGGACGGAGGGAGTAAGGCATATATAGGAAATAAATTAATGCATTCAATAGACTATAAAATAAATTATTGTACTTTTGTACTTTTTGGTCAAAAACTGACCTCAGACATGTAAAAAGTGGATCCCTTCAAGGGCATTTTGGCTCATTCCTTTAAAAGTGACTAGAAAAAATTGTGTATAACATATGTGACCACTAAAAATTACACTTAATGGATAGTGGCCACTTTTAGCCATTACCACAGAATACAAAGCCTAGTAAAAGAAGGGGCTGGTTACATAGTGGGTTATAGGAAGTTAACACTCATTTGTTTATATTGACTATTACATAAAGAGAGAGAACACCCGGGCCTGTGTTGGGCCGGTGTTAAATCCTACGTGACAAGGTTGGGCAGATAATTTTCTATCACCAAGGTTAATAAGGAAATTTACCAAATTATCCATAATTCTTTCTCTTTCCTCACCCTTCTGCTTCTCTCTCTTTCCCCTCTTTTCTGCTTCTCTCTCTAATTACTCACCCCTTCTGTTTCTCTCTTTCATCTACCTCCTGTTTTTTCTCTCCCTAAAAGCCCTCAAGCCTCCACTTTCCCCATTTCTTCTCCATCTACAGTGGCGGACGCAGGATTTCCGTCGAGGGGGCCAATTTTTCTCATACAATAATTCGTCTTTTTTGTTCTATAAATTTTAAGAAGAATTATTTTATTTACCAACTTTTATTAATATTTTTCTAAAGATGTTTTAGTATTTTTAATTGTATTATGTAAGAGTAACAATTTTGAAACTAAAGTCATTAAAATGATTAAATAAATATGTTATTTAGAGCGAAAATAAATAAATAAAAGAAATAGAAGAGGAGGGGAAAAAAATAACAGTGCTGCATGAATCGAACACGGGACCTTTAAAAGTAAAACATCCTCACTTCACCACTTGGACACAAAGATACTTCAAGAAAATTTTTATATCTATACTAGTAATTTTTAGAAGTTCAGGGGGGTCAGTGCCCCCACTCACTTCGTACGTCCGCCAATGATCTACCCCCACCATTATAGGATTGATTCTTCTAAAATCTTCTATCGTCGCTCAATGATAATAATAACCTGATGGAGAGATCTTCAATGAAAAATATTTGGTTCCCTTTCTTCCTAAGCCATGCGAATTTAACGGCCGAACAACCGAATATTTTGAGTGAAATGGTGTTTTTGGGATGCGAGTGGTGTTGGCGGTGGTGAAGGAGAATTAGAGATTAGACAAGCAATGAAAAATTGGATACGGGCTGACGGCGATAACGAATCCGGCGATGGTGGTGGTGTTCTGAAGTAAGGTTCAGGCAGTGGTGGTCTGAAGTATTTGTGGGAGAATGCTGCGTTTGTTAAGAGAGAGATATACCTTCATACGCAAACTAAGAACCTGTATTTGGTGGTGGAGCCGGTGTTGAAGGAGGGCAGGACGATGGTGATGGAGAAGGAAGAGTAATTTAGTAAAGATTGAGGAAGAAGAACTAACAGAAAAGAAAATAAAATATTACTCCCTCCGTCCCATAATTATTGTCGTAGTTACTATAGATACGGAATTTAAGAAAAAATATTTTTTGACAAATTTTTTGATTTTTTATGGGTATTGTGATATTTTTAAATAATAAATAAATTATAAAGTATGTTATGTGTGTTAGGTGTGAGTGATATTTTTAAAATTAAGATAACTTTTGAAGTTGTTGGTTGATGTGAAATTTCCATTTTTGGGGTGTGGCAGTTATTATGAGACGGACAAAAACGGAAAGTAAGACAGTTATTATGAGAGGGAGGGAGTATCATTTTTAAGGGTAATTTAGTAAAATTACACAAACTTAAACCCTCTGGGCTCGTTTGGTAAGTCATATTACGGTCTTTTCACATGTATTGTACTTCCTTTTATAGAGTTTGGTAGTAGATATTGAAAAAGGGAGGGGCACGATAATAACGAGGAGCCCGTTGCTATATCACTATTCAATTTGTAAACAAATATGGAGAAGCTCGTAGTATTAGTAATATGGATTTATACCGTTGTCCATATAATAAGTTGAATTACCCTCATAACCTTGAGAATGAGGGTTTGAGAGGAGAAAATATCAATTTTGGTCCTATATCTTTTACCAAATCTAATTTTAGTCCTCTAACTTTTGATATTTTTAATTTTAATCTTTTTAGTTTCAATTTTGATCCTTTAATTTTTAAAATTTCAATTTTAATCCTATAAGTTTCAAATTTAGTCCTATATCTTTTAGAATTATCAAAATTAGTCATATATCATTTGAAATATGATATAATTTATAATATGACTAATTTTGATAATTAAGAAAGATATAGGACTAATTTTGAAACTAATATGACTAAAATTGGAATTTTAAAAGATATAGGACCAAAATTGAAACTAAAATGACTAAAATTAAAAATTTTAAAAGTTACATGACTAAAATTGAATTTAGTAAAAAATACGGATCAAAATTGATATTTTCTCGGTTTGAGAGGCAGCATATAAAGAGGATAACAGGCAGTCAACCACCCAATTTAATGGCAATGTGGCGGCCTTCTTTTAGTAGCACCGGCGACGGCACCGTCTCGAATCGACGAGAAAATTAAAGAAAAGAAGATTATTGGATTACTGTCAGATATCTCTCTTCGTCCTCACCCTGTCTTGCCCACCTCCTTCAATATCTTTATCACAAATTCCGTCATCAAATTGTAATTTCCGTAAAGAATTGATGTTTCTATTGTGAAATTTTCGAATTCAATGCAACCCAACACACATGTGCAAGTTTTTGCCATGTCTAGTGAGAATGGGAGGCGAGAAACTTCAACCCTTCTGCCGGCATATGGATTGAGAATTATTTTAGCAGAATAATGGAGGGGAAAAATTGATTGTTGTTGACGAGTAATTTCGATCGACGAGGAAAACGAAAGTGGGAGAGAGAAGGGGAAAGGATGAAGGAAAAAGAAAATGGGAGAGAGGGGGAAGAGAGAGAAGATGTGGTGAGATGGATCGGTGTATTTTCAGAAGGTGCAGAGAGAAAATGGTGGGGTGGGGAAGAGAGGGGAGAAAAAAGAGTAGTAATAAATTAATAAATAATAATATAAAAAATTATAAAAAAAAGTAATTTGAGTATATATCTTGATTATTTTATTTCCTATGAAACATCTTAATATTATACATATTTATTTTAATTAAAATCTCAATTGTTATATATACTTTCTTATCTCATATCCCCTGTCAAGTGAAAGGAGCCCTACAAGTAAATAACAACGTAAAAAAAGGTTAAGAGGTGTTAACCGCACTTGTAAAGTTAATTTAATCCTTGGTCATGTTAATCCTGATCCGGAAGTAAAGGGGCCCGAAGTTAATGACAAGGAGGGAGAATAACGTTGAAAAGGGGAAACAGTCTAGAAGAATTGAGCAGAGGAAGAAAAATATGAAAAGTAACACTACAAATAAATATCTTGAGGCGAAAATTCAAATAGGAATTCTGGCGTCATGGCTAGGGTATGGTGTGGGCGACGTCATGGCGGCGATACCAACGGCTTTTCCCTTTCCTGCCTTATAAATACTCTACTCTCACTCATCAAAATTCAGATCGGAGAAAATGGGAGTAAATGTGGCGAGAATCAAGCTCGGTTCGCAGGGCCTCGAGGTCTCCAAACAAGGCCTCGGTTGTATGTCCATGTCCACCGCCTACGGCCCGCCCAAGCCCGAATCCGACATGATCAAACTCATTCACCACGCCATCAACTCCGGCGTCACCTTCCTCGACACCTCCGACATGTACGGTCCCCATACTAATGAAATTCTCGTGGGGAAGGTATTCCTTCTGCTCTCCCCTCATTAATTGTGGCAATCATTTAGTTATCTTACTTTACTGGGAAAATTGTTATTGCCGGAATATACTTACACGAATAAAGTTTTAGTTGTGGAGTAATCGAGTGTATAATCATGAATTTTCTAGCTCATTAAGATGCTGCTCAATGCTCATTTCAAATTCTGAACTCATCATGTTTCCCATTTTAACCTTTTTTTTGGCCTGATTTCTGTGTTTTATTTTCCCCAGTGCATTTTTCTCTTTGATTAGTTTAGAATTACAGTTCCTTGCCGTATAAGATGGACTGCTTTCTTTCTCTTTTTCGATTGTGGAGTTGAGTGGACTGCATTTTCTTGATCTAATTGGTTGTAATTATTGCAGGCTTTGAAAGGGGGGATGAGGGAAAAAGTGCAAATTGCTACCAAATTTGGAATAAAATACGAGAATGGGAAGGTGGAAGTTTTTGGTGACCCAGCATATGTGAGGGCAGCATGTGAGGCAAGCTTGAAGCGTCTTGATATTGAGTGCATTGATCTCTATTATGTTCATCGCATAGACACTAGTGTGCCCATTGAAGTCACAGTGAGTTCTTGAAATATTATCAAGGGTGCCAATTGATGGTTTGTAAACTATAAAGTGAAATGATCATATGGTTTCTCTAATGCCTTGTGTTGTGCCATATCTTTTACTAGATGGAAGAACTTAAGAAGCTGGTTGAAGAAGGAAAGATCAAGTATGTTGGCCTTTCAGAGGCCTCTGCTTCGACAATCAGAAGAGCTCATGCTGTTCATCCCATAACTGCTGTGCAGATGGAATGGTCATTGTGGGCAAGAGATTTGGAAGAAGATATTATCCCTACCTGCCGGTAAGAAGAATCTTGTCAATAAGATTTTAGATGTGAGAAATTTGATACTCCTATTTAACTGTCATTACGTATTGTGAAATTCAGAGAACTAGGTATTGGCATTGTTGCGTACAGCCCACTAGGACGTGGCTTTCTTTCATCAGGTCCGAAGTTGATGGAGAACGTAACAGAGGACGACGGCCGTAAGGTTGGTCCATTTCTAGTAACCATCTATCAAGAAACAAGTATTTAATCATTTCTGCATGAAACTTGACTAGTGAATTCGTTGAGAATAATATATTGTTTTTAATCTATGGTCACATCACATGAGCTGTGTTCACTGCAAGTTCTGCTAAATTAATGTCATTTTTTCTGTTTCATCTGATGTGACAGTGGCAGCTTTCATGGACACACTGATGAACTGAAACCTTGTTAAATTCTTGATGTTTTTAATGATGCTGATACAATGAGTATGCGTATGATCATTATCATCATCATGCTAATACATCCCATCAATTTTTGCCAGCTTTTTCCTAGGTTCCAAGCTGAGAATCTTGAAACCAACAAGCTCATTTATGAGCAGATTTGCGAAATGGCTGCAGGAAAAGGTTGCACACCTTCACAATTAGCATTGGCTTGGGTTCATCATCAAGGAGACGATACATGCCCTATACCTGGAACCACCAAAATCGAGAACTTCAATGATAATATTGGAGCTCTCTCAGTGAAATTAAGCCCCGAAGAGATGACTAAGCTCTCCAAGTTGGCTGATCTCGTTCGGGGAGACAGATATCCGCCTATATTTTCCACATGGAAAGACTCGGAAACGCCGCCGTTGTCGTCTTGGAAAGCCTAGACCTGATATGCATGAGAGTCTTGCTCTAGTTTTGTTTCACATGATCAGGACATGTTCTACTATCGGGCATCCTAAATGTATTTTCTCGTTAGAATAAATCTCTGCTATATTAATATAGAACAATCTCTATATTTGTATATGGCATAATTAATGGATCTTTTATGGTTATGTAGTGTACTTAGCTTTGTGAATTAATGTTACTCTTGGGTCTTGGAGATGAGGAGAATGTATGATCTCTTCAAATTCCTAAATACTCCCTCTGTTCACTATCGTTTTTATTCTCTGTAATAATTTGCCCATTTTCAAAATAAAAATAATTTATATTCCCTCCGTTGGTTTTTCATATTTAATCTAGATATGGGATTAATATATGCTGTCTGATATTAGTGATTTATGAGGGTAAATGATACTCCCCACTCCCATAAAAAGTCATATTTTGGTTTTTATATTCGTAACACAATAAACTTTATCATTTTAAAAAAATAAAATTACATCAATTAATATTATAATCTCAATATATATACTATTTTCATATTTATCATCCACGCCTCAACATACATTTTAATTTCATATTTATCATCTGCACCTAAATGTGATACTTTATAATCTACCCCTATTTGTTAAATTACTTCATTACGCCAATAAAATTAATAAAAAAAAGAAAATCTTAAATTTCATCACCTACAAAAGTTTTCACTTTTCTAAAATGAGTAAAAACAATAAAAAAATATCATAACATCTCAAAAGTTACAATTTTTTCTTTCATTTACCTGTTTAGTTAAATGTGGATTTTTTTTTCTGGAATTGAGGAAGTATAAAAAAGAATTACTCACTCTCTTCCATATTTTACTAATTTCATTTTGGTCTACAAAATTTTTCGTTTTTATAAATAAAAAATAAAAAAATAAAAACAATTAACATACTAACTCTCCAGCCCTTGAGTATTACTCCAAAGAACTGTATTATGGAAAAAGAGGGAGAAATAGCGTTGAAGAGGAGTATAGTGGAAGTGAAACAATCTAGAAGAATTGGGAAGAAGAGAAAAAAAAAAAGAAAGAAAGCCAAGTAGAGCACGTCAAATAAATATCTAAATTCTAAGGCGAAAATTCAAATAGGAATTCTGTAACCTACAATGGCGTCATGGCTAAGGTGTGGCGGACGTCACGCCGGTGATACCACAGCTTTCCCCTTTCCTGCCTAATATATACTCTACTCTCACTCATCAACCCATCCACTCTCACCTCAAAATTCAGATCGCTGAAAATGGGAGTGAATGTGGCGAGAATCAAGCTCGGATCGCAGGGCCTAGAGGTCTCCAAGCAAGGGCTGGGCTGTATGTCCATGTCCGCCTTCTACGGCCCGCCCAAGCCCGAATCCGACATGATCAAACTCATCCACCACGCCATCAACTCCGGCGTCACCTTCCTCGACACCTCCGACATGTACGGTCCCCATACCAATGAAATTCTCATCGGAAAGGTATTCATTCCGCAATAATTATGCCATTCATTTAGTAGTAATCTTACTTTCCTGGGAAAATTGTTATTGCTGGAATATACTTAAACAAATTAAGCTTTAATTGTGGAGTAATCGAGTGTATGATTACCTTCTCGTTGAATTTTCAAGCTCATTAAGATGCTGTTTAATGCTCATTTCAAATTCTGAATTCGTAATGTTTCCCATTTTAACATTTTTTGCGTGATTTCTGAGTTTTATTTTCCGCAGTGCATTTTGTGTTAGTTTAGTATTAGAGTTCCTTGCACACTTGCAGTATAGGATTAGTTGTCAAATGTAGAGTTGATAGGACTGCATTTTCTTGATCTAATTGGTTGTAATTATTGCAGGCTTTGAAAGGGGGAATGAGGGAAAAAGTGCAAATTGCTACAAAGTTTGGAATAAAAGTAGAGAATGGGAAGGTGGAAGTTTTTGGTGACCCAGCATATGTGAGGGCAGCATGTGAGTCAAGCTTGAAGCGTCTTGATATTGAGTGCATTGATCTCTATTATGTTCATCGCATTGACACTCGTGTGCCCATTGAAGTCACAGTGAGTGCTTGAAATATTATCAACAGTGCCAATTGATGGTGTATAAATTATTAAGTGAAGTGATCATATGGTTTCTCTAATGCTTTTGTGTTGTGATATATCTTTAACCAGATGGGAGAACTTAAGAAGCTGGTTGAAGAAGGAAAGATTAAGTATGTTGGCCTCTCGGAGGCCTCTGCTTCGACAATCAGACGAGCTCATGCTGTTCATCCCATAACTGCTGTTCAGATGGAATGGTCATTGTGGGCAAGAGATCTGGAAGAAGATATTATCCCTACCTGCAGGTAAGAAATATTTGGGTTTGAGAAACTATGGTGCTCCTATTTAACTTTCATTACGTCTTTTGAATTTCAGAGAACTGGGTATTGGCATCGTTGCGTACAGCCCACTAGGACGTGGCTTTCTTTCATCTGGTCCGAAGTTGATGGAGAACCTTACAGAGGATGACGGCCGTAAGGTTGGTCCATTTCTAGTAACCATCTATCAAGAAACAAGTATTTAATCATTTCTGTATGAAACTTGGCATGATTATATCTCTCATGACTAATGAATTCGTTGAGAATAGAGTCTGTAGTATTTAGTTTTTGATCTGAGATCACAAAAGTAGTATTCTCTGCAAGTTCTGCTCAATCAATGTCATTTCTTTTTTTGCATTCATCTGATGTGACAATTGCAGCATTCATGGACTTTAATAAACTGAAACCTTGTTAAATTCTTGATGTTTTTAATGATGCTGAGACAATATGTATGATCATTATCATCATCATGCTAACACATCCAATCAAATTTTTTTTTGTCAGAGATTTCCTAGGTTCCAAGGCGAGAATCTTGAAACCAACAAGCTCATATACGAGCAGATTAGCGAAATGGCTGCAGGAAAAGGTTGCACGCCTTCACAACTAGCATTGGCTTGGGTTCATCACCAAGGAGACGATACATGCCCTATACCCGGAACCACCAGAATCGAGAACTTCAATGATAATATTGAAGCTCTCTCAGTGAAATTAAGCCCCGAAGAGATGACTAAGCTCTCCAAGTTGGCTGATCTCGTTCAGGGAGACAGGTATCCGCCTGTGATTTCCACATGGAAAGACTCGGAGACACCGCCGTTGTCGTCTTGGAAAGCCTAGACCTGATATGCAAGAGAGTACTTGCTCTAGTTTCGTTTCATATGATCAGGTCATGTTCTACCATCAGGCATCCTATATTTTCTTTCTCGTTAGAGAATGAATCTTTTCCTGTATTAATAAGTGGAGTATCTGTTTGTATTTGCTTCCGATGGAGATGGATTACTTAATAAAATAATCGCTATATTTACATATATATGGCATAATTACTGGATCTTTTATGGTGATGTAGAGTATATTTGCTTTGTGAATTGATGTTACTTTGAGATAAGGAGAATGTATGATGGCAAAAGCTCCTGTGCGCCCGGGGACACGGAAAGATGCTCCGTGTCCCCATGTGAACACAACCCTCCCCTCCAATCCTATTTAAACATATGTATTGCTAGGGTTTAAATGGTAAAGGGGCATGAAAATGGTAAAGGCGCACGGAATGTGCTCCGTGCGCTCGGGTGCACAAGAGCCTACTCATGTATGATTAAATGTAGTTGTGATATTGCTTGTGACACGTAGTTCAGATTCTAAATAGTAAATACTCTTTTCTAATCATTGTTGTTTCTTTAAAAAAAAAAGAGAAAAATAAGAGTAATTTTAAAAAAGAAATAATACTCCAATGAACGTTTTAAAATAAATTATATATAATTTTAATAAAAAAATTAAGGTCACTAATTAATACACTTACTTAAAGAAAATTACTTTTAAATTTATATTTATATTTTGTGCTACCTAAAATAATTAGATTACAAACTAATGTAGGAAATGTATAGAAAATGGAGTTATAACTTATCCCCTTAATCTCTCAACAACGTTGGAAATTTTGTTTGAGCTAAAGACAGATTTTTAGCCCACGAGTACAACAAGTTAGTCTTTAGAAGGATTGGACGGTTGGAGATCGTGGAAAAAAAAAATCAATTCAAATGTATATCAATTACGCCTCCCGAGCCACATTCATACTTCAAAAGTGCTCAATGTGAAACAATTGGTGCCATATGCTACACATTTTGATTCGAGAGTGTCTATTTAGTTGAGTTAATTATTAAAATCTGTGTTAATTGTTTTTAATTTAGAATAAGTATTTTTGGTAGTTGTTTTGGATTGGAATTAAAACCTATTATAAATAAGGATCTACGCATTGTTGCTTGACAAAAGTTTTTTATGAAAATAACGAGTTTATTTCGTAGTATACGCAGTATCAATGAATTTACACTTTAATATATTGTTGTTATTCTTGTGTTTATATGCTTCATCTACCTCACATTCTAAGACTGGAAGGATATACTCCCTCCGTCCATTGGTAAGAGTTCCATTTGCTTTTGGGCACGTGGATTAAGGAGTATTATTATTTAATGTGTAGTGGGTAGTTGTATTAGTGGGTGTGTGGGCCCCATGTTTTAATTGTATTAGTGGGTGTGGGTGGGTCCCATGTGTCCAAAAAAGGAAATGGGATCCTTTGGATGGGACAACCAAAATGGTAAAATGAGACTCTTACCTAGGGACGGAGGGAGTATGATATTGGAAGAGAAAATCAACAATATGATGTTGTAGTTTTCCTTTCCGCAGTTTTCATAAGCAGATCCCAGTGTTAAAAGATTGGATATCTTATTTTATAATTCGTGTTTCATTATAATATAAAAAACTATATTCTACCAATGATCATTAAATCCATGTAATATTAATTTATCATGTTATAATCATACGTGTCATTCATTTAGAAAATAAATATAAAATGAAACACGAAATTGGAATAATTAACATGTGCCGCAGTATCAAATCAAACTTAGTAAAAAATAAAGGATAAAACGATTACAATCACGGCCTCAATTCTAGATCAAAATCATTTTTACAAGAAAGTATCACTCTGTAATATAACTGCAACTTGCAAACTCTAAGGTCAAGATTGATCACGGTCCGCTAAGAATAGCCCCAAATTTATCTTTATTTTTATTATTTATACAGATATTAATAAAAATCATTTTTTGACTTACAAGTAGTTTAATATTTTTGATTAATAAATAAATGATAAATTATATTATGCGTGTTAAAAAATTAATAACAAATTTGTAATTAAAGTGTGGTAAATGGATATTAGTTAATTATTTTTTATTTTTATAAAAATGTGAAATTTTTTTGATACAATTCAAATAAAAAGTGTGAATTTGAAATTGTGCAAGAGAATACTTCATTCGTACATCCTCAATGTATCCATTTGTTTTTGTACGTGGATTAATGAGTATTATTATTTTATGTGTGGTAGATAGTTGTATGAGTGAAGTATGTGTGGTAGGTAGTTGTATGAGTAGAGTGTGTGAATCTCATATTTTATTTGTATTAATGGAGGGCGTGAATCCCATAATCCAAAAGGAAAAATTGATAGATTAAGGATGAACGATCCAAAATGATAAAATAAATAGATTGATTATGGCGGAAGGGAGTACAATTTTCTTAGCCCCGTTTGGATTTCATCACACATTGCACTCGCTCCTCGCGGGACGCAAGTTTCATCTTTAAAATATATCTAAAAAAAAATTACTAGCAATTGATTCTTAATTTGAAGTTGACAGTACGGTTCAAAAGGTCCAACAATGGCGTCACCACTTGCGTGTGGCGTTTGCCACCAATACGGCAGCGGTGACGCTAATCCACTATATATTCTGCTCTCACTTCTCAATTCTCATCAACTGTCACTCAATCCTCACTACTAAGCAATCTAAAAACTCCAATTTCGCGAAATGGAGAGAATCAAGCTTGGCTCGCAGGGGCTTGAGGTGTCCAAACAAGGGCTGGGCTGCATGTCCATGTCCGCTAGCTACGGCCCGCCCAAGCCCGAGCCCGATATGATCAAACTTATTCACCACGCCATTAACTCCGGCGTCACTTTTCTCGACACCTCCGACGTCTACGGCCCCCATACCAATGAAATCCTCATCGGAAAGGTAGCTTATGAGGCGATTCAATCCATTAATTTTTGAATTAATCCTGTTCGGAAACTTTCCAGAAATTGTTGTTAACATTTGCCAAAGCTTTGATTGCAGAGTAATGCGCTTGGTAGTAGATTTAGGGTTTGATTATTTATTTTCTTTTCAAATTAAAAATGAAGAATCTGTTGTGTTAGTTTGATCATTCTCTGTTAGAGTAAACAATTTAATTTGGGGCTTTTAGGGAGACAAATCAAGAGCAAGCGTAGTTTTATACGATTTAAATAGTTCTGAATTCATTCATGCTAATTGATGAATTCTGATTCTGTTTTCCTGCAAAAACTTGTTGGAGTAATTGCAGGCATTGAAAGGGGGGATGAGGGAAAAAGTGCAAATAGCATCTAAGTTTGGAATAACTACCAGCGGTGGGGTTGGGAAGATGGCAATAGATGGTGATCCTGCATATGTGAGACAAGCATGTGAGGCGAGCTTGAAGCGTCTTGATATCGACTGCATTGATCTCTATTATGTTCATCGCATCGACACTCGTGTGCCCATTGAAGTCACTGTGAGTACTCTTATGTGCTTATTTCTTTTTCTTTGGAACTATATCAAGAATGAAAATTATTTGTATACTTGGTGATCCATTGTCTATTTGTGGTTGTTGGGATATCCTGTTACATTATGTGGCATAGCATTTCAGATGTATGGCACAATTTGAATCCAGTTGTGTAATAGGCTAGTTTTTATAGATAGCGTGCCATATCTTGAGGGTAGCTTTGGTATCATTGACTGAAATGTTTCTGATTTTGTATGTTATGCTAGATGGGAGAACTTAAGAAGCTGGTGGAAGAAGGAAAGATCAAGTATGTTGGACTCTCGGAAGCCTCTGCTTCGACCATAAGAAGGGCTCATGCTGTTCATCCGTTAACTGCTGTTCAGAATGAATGGTCTTTGTGGTCGAGAGATTTGGAAGAAGAAATCATTCCCACTTGCAGGTAAATTAAGCAATTTTATTGCGGTTGGGATGTCTTGTTACAAATTAGTATTACATCTATTGCACTTATTCTTATATGAGTAACACATTGGAGAGGGTAAATCTATATGCTTAAAAGGAAGCTTATCAATAAAGGCTAGAGTTGAGTATAACTCATCTTAGATGTAACATGAGTGTGTAACAAGACATCCAATGTGGTTTTATTGTGGGTTTGAGGCTATGGAAATTGACAATAGTCGTCTTATGATTTTCAGAGAACTTGGAATTGGGATCGTCCCATACAGTCCACTCGGGCGTGGCTTCCTTTCAAAAGGTCCCGAGTTGATAGAGAACCTAACTGAGGGAGACTTCCGTAAGGTATGCATAACTTAACCTTATACCTTCCACTTAAAACCTCAATGATGATCATTCAAATGCTGATAAATATGTTTTGGTTTTGCTAGCTTCATCCTAGGTTCCATACCGAGAATCTTGAAACCAACAAGCTCGTTTACGAAGAGATCAAGAAAATGGCTACGACAAAAGGGTGCACACCGTCTCAACTGGCGTTGGCTTGGGTCCATCACCAAGGAGACGATGTGTGCCCCATACCAGGGACCACCAAGATCAACAACTTCAACGACAACATCGGAGCTCTATCGGTGAGGTTAACCCCCGAAGAGATGACTCAACTCTCGACTCTGGCTGGCCTCGTTAAGGGAGACAGACATTTCTCGATGGCACATACATGGATGAATGCAGACACACCCCCATTGTCATCTTGGAGAGACGGTTCATATGCATGATGAAGTCAGCTCGATGTTGACACTGCTACAATATTTTTTAAGTTGTGCACTTCATTTACTGTATTTTCTGTTCAATTATAATGTTTGTGAGTTTCAATTATTAAAATCTTCTACGTCGGTTAGGGTTATTTGAAAATTGAATAAAATCTTGGTCAAGGAGAATTGGTAATATTTTCTTATTGAAAATTGAGTTAATGGTAAGAAAAATTACAAACTTTATCCTCATTACAAATTACTTAATCACCAAATTATAGAGACAGCAAAAAAAAAAAAAAAATCTTTAATCATTGTTGCAAAACCTTGAACATTATTGTATGGAACTAGATACCGAAATATCATCCTTACACATAATATGCATGACAAAATTTCATTCACATAATATTACAGAAAATGTAACCCATATTAAGTGTAATAGTTATCGTGCATGAGGGTCTATACATCCAATTCGAGTTTTAATTTAATTAGGTAATTTTTTTAGTAATGAAAATTTTATTGATGATAGTTGATATAAGACATACTAAAAAATTAAATCATCTCCTCTATCAATTTATCAAAAATAAAATTAAATCTCTAAAAAATGATGGCATTCCCGACCTACCAAATTAATTATACATTGCCAAATAGCTACTAACTTCACTCTACTCTCTTTTTCCGTAGCATAACATTTAAACTCATTAAGATTTCAACAAGGATTTGGATGAATTACCGATGAAATTTCAAATCAATTTAAACAAGTCATCCATACATTATAAGAGCAATCCCAAGAGTTTCTTTAAAATTTGATGAGGATTTTAATGAAATAGAGAGGTTTTTTAAATTAAAGAGAGATTTTAAAAAGTACTTCAACACATTCTTTATATTTGATTTTTATTTCCCATATTTCCCATATTAATTAATTATACATATTTTCTATTCATTGACTTTAATTTTGTTTGCATTATTAATGCAATGTAATATTGATTTTACTCTACATTCCATGATATTTATTTAAAAAAATGCATTGGAAATAATGAATCATTTATTGCATTTAATTTTAAAGAACTTGATTTGACTCTTTAAATATTGCATTTAATTTTAAAGAACTTGATTTGACTCTTTAAATTTGAAGAGTGAAACTTATTATGTAAAATTAAAAGTTAAAATAAAGAGCTTGTTGTAGTGAAGTTTTAGTTGATTACTCTTTAAAATTTAATATTTTTTTTAATTTGAAGAGCATTTAGGAGATGCTATAAGCAGGGGCGGACCTACGCGGGGCCAAGGGGGGCACTGGGCCCCCCTGAGAAATTAGAAACAATTACTATATATGTAGCAATTTTTTCTATATTATCACCTTGTCCTAACGGTAACACACCGAATCTACCTATTTGAGAGGTATGGGTTCGATTCCATCTTATTCTCTTTTTTCTTTACTTCTTCAATTTTCAATATTTTTTTTCCTTTCTTCTTCAATTTTCAATATTTTTTCCTTTTAGTTTTTTAATTCTTATTCTCCTCCCTCATTCCTCTTTGTTTTCTTTTTTTAATATAACTTTATCTCATGTGTATTGTATTATAAATTTCTCATTCCTATTCTTTTCTTTCTTTACATTTTCAATTTTCAATATTTTTTTCTTTTTATCTTTCTAGTTCTTTTTCTCCTCCCTCATTCCTCTTTATTTTCTTTTTTTTTTCCTTTTCTACTAGTTCCAATAATATTTATAGTGTTAAATTTTAAATTTTATCTCATGTGTATTTTATTATAAATTTCTCATTCCAATTCTTTTGTTAAATTATTAGTTTTATTTTTAATAATGATTCTTATAATATTTTTCTTATTCAATTTATGTATATATTACTATATTATAAGTATTTCTTCCAAAAAGTTTATATAATTAATTACATGCACTTCAATTGTTTATATCCCGTTATTCTTAAGATTTAATTTTTATTTTTAGAGTTTATAATATTTAAGTGTATAATTATTGTTAAAATTTATAAATAAAGAGGATTTATGCACACTTTGTTTTTATGAAAGACAAACTTTATGACACATTAAGAAATCGGGCCCCCCTGTTCAAAATTCCTGTGTCCGCCACTGGCTATAAGCGACTTTGCATTTAAAGAATAGGTGTTTCATAATTTCCTCATGTTCTTTGCATAACACACACTTCGAGTCGATCGTAGAATTAAGAATGTTCCTCTCGTTCAAGTTAGCTTTTGTTGGCAAACGATCCCAGAGAATTCTCCATGAATGAACAATAACCTTCAACGGTGTGAATGTATTCCAGATGCTTTTGAAGCTTTTATTTATTTTCTTTTTTTATAGGCTTCAATCCAAGCAATCATGTGAGCATTATATAAACTTCATTTGTGACATAACCGGACTCCTTCCATCTTTATCTATATTCAGTTCATTCCTTTATTGTGTATTTTCACCAAAGACATAACAAATCAAATTGATCTTTATTTCGTACCAAGAGCCCCCCCCCCCCCCCCCCCCCCCCATCCCCAAATCGACCTCCCTTCCTCCCAGGTCCTCATATCTTCCCTTCTCCAAATCAAATTGATCCTACTAAGGTGAAACAATCTAGGAAAAAAGAATTTTAAATGATTTTTTCTTGGTCTAATAATCTTCCTAGAACAAATTATGTTTCCCATCTCCAATAATCCGTCATCATCAATTGAACATTATTTTTCATTATAAAATATATTAATAACATAGTCTTGCACAAGTTTTTTCCTTCTCCTGAGCTCCATTCACAACAAAAATACGTGAAATGCTACATGAGATGAAAGAGTGTTAGTTTTACTTTAGAAATTCTTATTTCTTAATTATTATTGGAGAAACATTTAACGTGTATACAAATAAAAATACTATTTCTGTCACATAGCTATTGGAAACCAAAGTATACGAATAAAAATATTATTTGATCACTATGTGACAAATTTTCTTGAAAATTTAGGTAGCAGAAGAAAATGAGGAATCATATGATTCGTACATCATATACAAACATTATACTAATTGTTAACATAACATCCTCATCTTGGAAAAAGGAATTAACTTATTAAGAAATTCATTATACAGACTGAGAAATTGCTTAAATGATTCGTCTGGTCTATAAGTACCGCTGAAATCAACATACAGATTTCACACTCTCCTTAATATTGTTTGTGTAGTGAAGTAAGTTCACACTATGGGAGTGAAGGTGCCGAGAATCAAGCTTGGTTGCAAGGCCTTGAGGTCTCCAAGCAAGGGCTGGGCTGTATGTCCATGTCCGCCTTCTACGGCCCGCCCAAGCCCAAGCCCGAGCCCGAGCCCGATATGATCTCACTCATCCATCACGCCGTCAACTCCGGCGTCACCTTTCTCGACACCTCCGAAATCTACGGCCCCCATACCAATGAGATTCTCATCGGAAAGGTATCTATCTCGCTTCCTTTCATTTTTCTCGAATTTTGACTTTTTTGGATTGGAAATTGGAAAACTAGTTAATTTCATGTTTGTTGGAATTGAATTAAAATAAATTTCGGATTTTCAACTTCCGATTCGGAAAAGAATTTGCGGAATTTGAATGGTGTGTGTTATTGGTGATTGGTGAATGAACTTGTTGGAGTGATTGTAGGCGTTGAAAGGGGGAATTAGGGAAAAAGTGGAAATAGCTACCAAGTTTGGGAGAGGAATTAAGGATGGGAAGATGGATATAGTTGGTGATCCTGCGTATGTGAGGGAAGCATGTGAGTCGAGCTTGAAGCGTCTTGATATCGACTGCATTGATCTCTATTATGTTCATCGCATTGATACTCGTTTGCCCATTGAAATCACTGTGAGTACTCTTTTATCTTTTCTTATTTGGTGATCATCCATGGTATGTTAATCTGAGGCTCTAATCTGGAATATAATGTCAAAATTGCAATGTACATCTCATGGTTATAGGATTAATGGAAACTGTACACACAGTTGAGTGATGAAATTGTAATGGTAATATGGTGGTTTGTGTTGTACTAGATGGGAGAACTTAAGAAATTGGTGGAAGAAGGAAAGATTATGTTGGGCTGTCGGAGGCCTCTGCTTCGACAATCAGAAGGGCTCATGCTGTCCATCCGATATCTGCTGTTCAGAACGAATGGTCTTTGTGGTCGAGAGATTTGGAAGAAGAGATCATTCCTACTTGAAGGTAAGCTATTTCATTGAGTGTTCAACAACTTTGATGAGGTTTACACACTCCTTATGGATTACAGAGAACTAGGGATTGGAATCGTCTCGTATAGTCCACTCTTCCTTTCATCAGGTCCCGGGTTGATAGAGACTCTACCGGAGGGAGACTTCCGTAAAGTAAGTGCATAATTGCTGATTACATATCTTGTTTCACTTTTGATCATCACTTAGAATGATGATGTTAATAGGCTTGTTACATTGGTATGATATATGCTAATTAAGGTCTTCTCATTTGCATTTGCTAGATTCATCCAAGGCTCCTGACAGATAATCTTGAAACCAACAAGCTCATCTACGAACAAGTGAAAGAAATGGGTACAAGAAAAGGGTGCACACCATCACAACTGGCATTGGCTTGGATTCATCACCAAGGAGATGATGTGTGTCCTATACCGGGGACCACCAAGTTCGACAACTTCAATGACAACATAGGAGCTCTCTCAGTGGAACTAACCCCGGAAGAGATGGCCAGACTCTCTAATTTGGGTGACCTTGCCAAGGGAGACAGACATTTCTCGATGGTGCACACGTGGAGGAATGCAGACACACCACCATTGTCGTCGTGGAAAGGCGAGGTCTCGCTTGCGTCAGAAATTACCTATGCATGCAAGATGCAAGGATAACTTGTGTGGAACTGATCAGTGTTGAGTCCATGAGCTTCAGTTATCTTTCATCTTCACCTGTGTAGTCAAATACTCCATGTATTAGTATCTGCTAGCTTCAAAAACACACAACATTTCATTTCATGTTCACCTGTATTGTAATTTGTACAATATTGTTCCTCTAATTTATGCCTACTTTTTTATTTATATGATTATTTTGGCACCTAAAAGTTCTAAAATTTCGGTAAGACAAAGTTTCTTGTAAGATGCTACTTATGTGAGACGTGTGTTAATTATTTTAATAAAGCATGTTTAATGTTTGTTAAAGTATGTTTTTTAAAGTATGCTGAATTTTGCGTTAAAGTATGATTTTAGCGTGTTATGATACAATTTATTATTGACATACTTTAATTATAAATAAGCATACTTTATTAAATAAACATACTTTAGTGATGGATCGAACCGTTTAACATCTGTCTCACATTCGTCTCACAAATATCTCGTCTCACAACCTCCGTCCCACACCAATGCTTACGCTTCCTTTGTAATTACACCAATGCTTACGCTTCCTTTGTAAATTACAAAGGAAGCGTAAACATTGGTGTGGGACGGAGGGAGTATCTCTTTAGATAATTAAAATGGTGTACCCGGTGATTTGATAATGTACCGTACGATGCGACAGCCAACCTCCTTTTTATAGATGGTTTCTTAGGATTCAGTTTATTTCAATATTTCTTTTTATCGTGTCTGATATTAGAAGATTATAGATACCCTTATGTGGGTCATGCTAAACGTTCATGGACATTCATATTCTATAGAAAGTGTATTTTTATAAATTTACCCTTTAACAAAAAAAACTTTAAACCCTAAAATATAATATTTAATCCTTAAAACTATAAACCATAAATTATAGGATTAAATATAAATATTACAGTGTAGTTTTATTAAAATTCTGGATGTCCAGAATATGGATACACATTATTACCCTTATGTTAAATGAATAAGTAAAGTAATAATAATATTTAAATAAAAAAAAGTGATACTCAAAGTTTTAAATTAATAAAAAGTGATGATAAATAATGAATTGTTTTATGAACATTGGAAAAACACTCTCATGTCATGACGCAAGTGCTTTTTCTTTAAAAAATACTCCCTCCGCCCACTTACAAAGTATCAATTTCACTATTCCTTGCGTCTGCTTTAAAGGTATCAATTTCCTTTATTTAGTAAAGAAAGTACATAATATGACCACCACTTCCCTTTAATACAACTACCCACTTTACCTATAATAATAATACTCTTTAAGTGCAAAAAGGACCGCAAAAAGCAAACGGTTTTTCAAGTGGTCGGAGGGAGTAGATAATTTATAATAATTCAAGAATTTATTTACAATTATTGTTAGGGCTAGTGGATTCGGGTTATATTAAATGGATCCGATCCAACCCACCCGTAAACCCAACACCGCCACCGGTCCATCTCGTTCGGCGTATTTCTGATGTAGTGATGTATAGAGTATGGACTACTTATAAGCATAAAAGTTTCTGCAAAATCCTGCAGAAAACGCATTCGTCTGATGGCTCCCAAAGTTCTAATGGTAGAACTCGAAAACTTGGTTGAATATAAGCGTAATTTTGTACAACAATGTTAATTTAATTTCCTTTGTTTTTCAACCGCAATTTTTCATGAATTCAGGTCGCCGAGAAGCCGAGCATTGCGCTTTCAATTGCTTCAGTTCTTTCCAGTGGTCGAGTAAGGAATCCTTTCTGGTAGTTTTTGGTCTGAGTATATGGAAATTCATTTCGGTTGAAGCTTACTCAGTTTCTGTTAACCATTGATATTAATTATTTGAACCTTATGTTTCGAAAATTATATGATTAATTAAGGCTTATTTCATTTTAGATGTCAACGCGAAGGGGGAGTACTGAAGTCCATGAATTTGACGGAATGTTTTTGGGATTTCCTGTGCTTTATAAAGTGACATCAGTGATTGGTCATGTTTTCAGGTTTCTGATCCTAGACTTAATGCATCCGCTTAGATATGTATCTTTGTTATTCAACTCGATGTTTATCTTCAAAAACATTCTGCATGATAGTGCTGACTTAATGAACTTAAAACAGGATATTTAGCTTCTTAGCAGACATGGGCCACATGGCTCACTCTATTGATCTATTGGCATTTTGAATTTGGTGAAAATTTGTTACCTTTTTTAAACTATCTAGATTCATGTTGCATCTTTGGTCTTTTGGTGAAAGTAGAAGGATTGCCTTTTTTTGGAATAGAAACAAGAGAAGACTCGAAAGGAGGCTATTCAAAGAAACCTCAAGAGGAATAAGCTCTCAGTTGGTCTCTTGGGAGAAAACCCTTTTGAGGAGTTCTTTTGAACAAGTTCTGGTTTGGACAAAATCGAGGTCTGATTGTGTTTGGTTATCTGAATCAAATTAGGACAATAGTATCAGTGCTGGTCTAATACCATTGGTAAATATTAGTCATTATAAAAGGTTCATGATAATCAAGTTGTGACTGGTTGCTGTATGACTTCACCAGTCTCACTACGAATCAGGCGACTCTCCCACTCTTCACTATAAACAGTTTCTAGATTTTATATTCATTGCGCATGTACTGATATGGCATATGAAATCCAAATTGGAATTTATTCTGAAAGTCACCTGGAAAGAAAATTGAAAATAACGGCAACTATATGTCGCAAATGTAATTGATCAACAACGCATCTGTTTTAGCTGATTAAATGTAAACTTTCACATTTAAATCATTGCATCCTGTTGAGAATATTTTTATTTGCTAATTTATATTCATATGTCATTCTATGTGTTTTTTTTCATTTGCGATCCTGTATACCCACTTATTACTTTGACTGGATAATTTATCAATAGAAAAGTTGTTGGATCATTGTCGTTTAACAAAACTATTTTCCAACTGGTGAATTGACTATCATGATCATTGTTTTTGTGTGCTCGGTGTAAAGATGCTAGTCTTTATAATTGACTGTAAAATTATCTGTTTTTGGAAGCTCAGTGTAGATTTTCCTGCACGTTACCAAGATTGGAATGCCACAAATCCATTGGACCTCTTTGACGCACCGATTGTTAAAGCTGAATCAACACCAAAGGTTTTTCCTATACTTTCATGACATTGATCGTGGTTTTATGTCTCAATTTTTTTATGCTGTTTACCTGCGGCATAAAAAATAACGTGTTGTTCAGAATTTTTTATTAAATTTTAAATTGTAGCAGTATGAGTGACATAGGCTCAAGAAATGTTGAACAGTTCCAATAAAACTTAAACATTTAGATTTTTCACCTATATGCAGTCACCCATGAGATGCTACCATAGTCATTTTCAAGAGTGGTTTCTCACTTCTTTTTAACATTTACTTTAACATCTCCATTTATGTCTGCTTCATCACTATCTATAATTGCGAAGAAAGCTTTAGGCACTACCTTAATCTAATCTAAGACAATAGAATATATTATCAGAAATAAATTAGATTTATCATGAACTGGTCCTTATGCTTGATTCTTTGTTTCACGTCTCCTAGGTGCTATTCATTCTGGTTTATTAGTAATCTTTATTATCGTCATCATTATATTTATTTGGGCAAATTTCTTGATTGCTCCTGGAGAAAGGCTCATATTACTAGGCATTTAAGCCAAGAAGCTCGTGGTTGTGGACACCTGGTATTGTGGTTGGATTGTGACCGCGAAGGAGAAAATATATGCTTTGAAGGTATCTTTCTTTATTGAATAGCTCTTACAACGTTACTACCATGTTCTAATAACAACTTAAACTTTGTGGATGTGATCTAATTACTTTCCGGAAAATTTCCATTCATGTGTGCATGTGTGCTGGAGGCTTTTTATCCAGAGAAATGATTGATTAACTTAAAATTTATATCTACCTATCAAAATGTAGATGAGAAAAAACAATGGGGTGGATGTTTCAGATGTGTATATGACAGTTATTTCTGTTGGTTTTGTGAGCATCGTGTTTCCTTTTATACCATGTTGGAAAGGTGAAACATGTGAGTGACATCCATTTGAAGGAGATGTGAATGATATAAAAGATATGAAATAACAGTTTAGGCTGGTTGGTGGAGGGCATAATCAGCACTTAAACCGCTATATCTAGAAACTATTCTCAATAACTGATAGACGTACTAGGATAGAATGAAACCCTGCAAAATATCTGATAAAATCTTAGAAATTGAACTACAAAGTTGATCAAGATATTTCCAATGAAATTTATTCATGTTACATCTATTTCTGTTTGTGTTGTTAGATTGCAGTAGGGAATCTCGCCTGTTTTTCTTCTATCTAGAAGGTTCTAGATCCATTTTGTTGGCAATATATGGATATGGTTACCCCCACCCTTCTTCTTAATCTGCTTGGCTTTTAATAGATGAATGGTGATTACTACTGTTGAAATAATTCTCTCTTTATAATCTTAAATTCTTCTTTGGTTTCAGTCATTGAGTGCACTGGATTCCATTCGAAAGATGATAAAAAAGTTTATCGTGCTCGATTTTCATCTGTAACTGAGAAGGATATCTTGAAAGCATTGACCAGCCTTGTTGAACCTAACAAAAATGAGGCACTGGCTGTGGATGCTCGGCAAGAGATAGACTTGAAAGTTGGAGTTGCCTTCACACGGTTCCAGACAAGCTATTTCAATGGAAAATATGGAAACCTTGATTCAAGAGTTATCTCGTAAGTCTCTCCCCTATCTTACTGTTTTATTTACTAAATTGTAATGTTCTGTGTTCTTTTCTTCTTGGCCAACCTTTTTCAGTTGTAACTTGTAAGGTCTCATCTTCGTTAGCATAGTTAGTTGTGTGTAAAAATGAGGGTGTCCATTAAACAGTCACTGCGATGCTTGAGGTCATTTAGCCAACCACTAAAGTATCACTATTATAATGTAAGCGATTGAATAAGAATAACTATAAGATCTTTAATGGTCTCCAGCTTCTTCAGAAGCTTACTGATAATTTAACTGTTAAATTCTTTCTGCAATCTACACTCGTAAAATCCATTACTTGAGCAATCAATCAAGATGAATTCAAGTTCTTTTAATGGTTGCAACATTTCTGTATGACTCAAACTTAATTCTTATGCATTGCATGTTAGATTTAACAAAGCAAGGATACATTCCTGTTGATTTATCTGATGATGTATTCTTGAGAAATTAATATTGGGAGATAATAATTTAAATATGAATTCTCTTGATTTTACTGTGCAGCAAATATGTATCCCATAGCATTTTGAATTTGTACTAATCATATTAGGAACAGATATCATGGTAGATATCTGACCTTTTGCCATTGTAATATAACCGTGTTTTTCCTCTCGAATTTCATCTACTTATTGGTGAAGTTTTCTAATACGCGCATTGTCTTTGATTTTGAGGTAGGATTTTTTATACTTAGTTCTGTAATGAGATTAATTCGAATTTCAGTTATGGACCGTGTCAAACTCCAACACTAGGCTTTTGTGTGCAGCGACACCTAAACATTACTACGTTTAAGCCAGAAAAATTTTGGACATTGCAGCTTTACTTAATGCACAGAGGCTATGAAGTGAAATTACATTGGAAGCGCCATAGGCTATTTGATTCAGATGTGAGGTTCTCTTATCTCCTTGATTTTCTACTACAGGATGTCTAAGATGCTTGAATCTTGCAAAATTTTCTGCACACAGGTTGTCCAGATGTTCCAAAACTTTGTAAAGAAGGATGGAATCCTTAAAGTCATTTCTATATCAGAAAAACAAGAGTCAAAAAGTCGTCCTAATGGTCTCAACACAGTGAAGCTTCTGAAGGTCAGAACATGGTATCTTTTTTGAATTTCCTATAACTTTGATTATTTGCCCCTCTTTCTCAAGATAATTTATTTGATGCTTAAAACCTCATAGTATTTATTAAATTTCTTTACTGTGCGACATATGAATGTGCTCCAATTTTTTCACAATTTGAATTAACAATAAGAATAAGGAGCAAAAGAGATGTCCAAAATTTGAAGTCTTAACTCTATTTACACGAAAGTGTGAACTCATTTTACAGTGTCTGAATCTCTTGATGCCAAATTAAATTTTATTTTTGGCCTTTATGGACTACATTAGCAGATGGAATGCTCAATTGGCTTAATTATCTTGTTCTCTCTTATTCAACATTTATAAATGGGGTTATCGGAATTATATTTTTATAGATAGGCACAATAGACCTGGAATACATTTCGTGAAGAAATTACTCAATGAATGTGGATGAGATTTGATATTTGAATAATGGTGCATTACCTTGTATTTTGTTAGTTTGGTTTCTGAACAAGTTCATCGTGAGTAAGATAATGGAGGACATAATTTTGATGATCATGTTTTATTTAATTCAGGTTGCTTCAAGTTCTTTAGGCTTTGGACCCCAGCTAGCTATGCAACTGGCTGAGCGTTTATATACCCAAGGTTACATCAGGTTCACTTCCATCACTGTCTCTTAGTATAGAATATTCAATATTGTATCAACATCATCGGCTTAGAGAAGTTGGAAAATACTATACTAGTCAATGATATGCTTGTGATCAGGCCATTCGTAAGGCTTCCCCCCCCCCATACCTCAAATCAAATAATTAATTTCACTTTTTCATACACGAATTGTAAAAAGTGAGCTTTAATCTAGAAGTCACATTGTGCTCCCATGCCCGAATTTTATGCAAGATTTATTTTGCATATACTTCCAGGGAAAAGAAAACTCAATAAATGCATAATGACCAAAATGTTATGGGGTTTCACAACGTTTCCCTCAAATTCTGAGAATGGCATGTTAGCTAATGCCTAATGGTTATCAGTACGAATATTGCAATGGCACTTCTGGTATTCATTGTGCTGCATAATGCAAAATGGTGAGGAAAACATACATTTCTCAACAATGTCCTTGTTAAGTGTGTTTAAGTAGCAGCATGTAGACAAGCAGATTGATGGTCTCAATATGCGACAACTTTCTTGTTGTCCATCCATTTTTAGATTCTAAAGTAGATATGCTCTTGTTACACGTTGTTTTTCGCTTTGGTTCTGCTGTAGCTATCCTCGAACTGAGAGCACAGCATATCCATCTTCATTTGATTACAAAGGCACTCTTGGAGCAGTAGTCCGCAATCCAGTATTTGGTGATTATGTGCATCAGCTTCTATCTGATGGGTATCATAAGCCACGGTCTGGAACTGATGCAGGTGATCATCCTCCAATAACTCCTATGAGTTCAGCTACTGAGGATATGCTTGGTCATGATTCATGGAAGCTTTATCAATACATTTGCCAGCATTTTTTGGGAACTCTTTCTCCTGAATGCAAATATACAAAGTAAAAACTTTTAATTTTTTTATCAATCCATCTTCGAAATACTTTATTTCATGTGACATATGCTATATTTATATTGGATTTATGATTGTATATCCAGGATAACCGTTGAATTTGAATCTGGTGGAGAATCATTCCACTGTGTTGGGCAGCATGTCAATGTCAGCGGATTCACATCTATTATGCCTTGGTTGGCAGTGCCAGAGATGAATATTCCCGAGTTTACTGAAGGAGAGAGAATCGGCATATCAAGAATTGAAGTAGAGGAGGTATTATTTTGTACTAGATTCAAGATGAATGCATTAGAGTGCTTAGTTTATACCCATGCAAAAGTAGCATTCTTTTCTCATCAACTAAAATTCTGCCTTTATTAGTCTTACTTCAAGTAACTTAATGGACTTGCAGGGGACTACGCAACCTCCAGATTACCTAACTGAAAGTGAACTCATCTCATTAATGGAAAAGCATGGAATAGGGACAGATGCATCAATTCCAGTGCACATTAACAACATAGGTGAACGCAATTATGTGCAGGTTTGTAAGTTCGACTTCTGAACAATTTTGCAAAAATGAGCTTCCCATACAAAAATGTCATGACCCCTTGTGAAACAAAATATGATTTTTTAAGAACCCGGAGAATATTTCTTAGCTATATATATATATATATATATATATATATATATATATGATGTAGAAAAGATATGAATGTATAACCTCTCAATATTCAAACCACAGGTACAAGCTGGACGGAGATTAGTTCCAACTGCTTTAGGTATCAGCTTAATAAGAGGCTACCAATGTATAGACCCAGATCTCTGTTTGCCTGATATTCGAAGTTTCATTGAGCACCAAATTACCCTTGTCGCTAAAGGTCAAGCAGACCACTCTTTAGTTGTGGAGCATGTGATTGAGCAATTTAAAAGAAAGTTTAATCACTTTGTCAAGCAGGTGATGAAAAGCAGTTTATTTGATTTAGGCTAGCATTTCATTGCATTTTCTTAACTTATTTATTGTTATGCAACTCACATGCAGTGACTTATGATATAAAACTCATTTCTTAGTTAAGGAACGACTTTATGAGAGTAGATTTGCAGCATATTACTTTATATATGATTGTTAGGTTATGCCCACGCACTTTCCAACTTCCAGTCTATGGATGGACTTGATATAGTATACTCCTAAAAGTGGGCAATGACGACACCTTTGTTGACAAGATTGCTAATACTTTTGTAATTATCTTTCTTAAGGATGTAACTGAGCAACAAGGGAACTAATGTTTCTCATAGCATTAGCCTTATGTAATTCTGAAACTTATTTGATCCCCTTTCTTCCCCCACAGGAATAGTGAAATATTACATGAATTATCAATTATGACTGAGATGAAGAAAATGTGAATGGAACAAGGGTTTATGATGGGTCCGATGTCCTATTTTCCCTATTAAATACTTATGTTGTTCCTGATAAAAGCATGATCTTTGATTGATGTAGATTGAAAACATGGATGCATTATTTGAAGCAGAATTTTCTCCACTTTCTGAGACTGGACGAATGCTAAGCAAATGCGGAAAATGCTTGCGGTACATGAAGCATATATCTTCCCAGCCATCACGATTGTACTGTGGGACATGTGAAGAAATTTATTACACTCCGCCTAAGGGTGCAATCAAGGTGATTAAATATCACCTGCATCCCATTTCTTTTTCTTATATTACTTAATATCACATCTATTGCACTTAAAACAGTAGAACACTCTGAAGACAAAATATATTGCAGTAAAATTTAATCCGATTATTGTATTTGTTTTTAACTTGCTTCTTGCATTAATCTATTTCTGATCTTAAGTTACCAGTATTCTTCTTCAGCAAGCTATTCATATTTCAAATAAATTCTTATTTATTTTGCTGAATTCTTGTAAGATTTTTTTTTCCCTGTTTCAGTTGTACAAGGAACTTACTTGTCCTTTGGATAACTTCGAGCTTCTTTTATGTCAAATGCCTGGCCCAGAGGGCAAATCCTTTCCCTTTTGCCCTTACTGTTACAACAATCCTCCATTTGAAGGAATTGGGAATTTATTCGGTGCAAGCAAAGCTGGTGGTGCTGTACAGCCAGGCAAGGGAGTCGGCATGCCATGTTTTCTCTGCCCACACCCCACATGCCCGCATTCTATGATAACACAAGGAGTTTGTGCTTGCCCAGAGTGCGACGGCACACTAGTTCTCGATCCAGTCAGTGCTCCCAAGTGGAGACTTTATTGCAACATGTGCAACTGTCTCGTTTCCCTTCCTGAAGGTGCTCATAGGATCTCCGCAACTCAGGATCATTGCCCAAATTGTGATTCAACTATCTTGGAGGTGGACTTCAATAAGAAGACCACACCTTTGAAGGACGGTGCCACCTTACACATTGGGTGCATTCTCTGTGATGAACTGCTGCATTCGCTTGTGGAGATGAAGCACGGGAAGTCGTTCTATAGGCACAGAGGAAGGGGCAGGGGAAGAGGGCGACGAGGAAGAGGCAGGGGCAACAAGAAACAGCAAGATCCAAAAATGAGCTTTCGTGATTTCTGAATAAGTATTTTCTCTGTTTGCAGACGTGAAATCAGGTGCATGAAGAAACGAAATGCTCTGCTACTGTAGCAGCTTACGCCTTACCGTACCACCTCGGCCGCCTCGTCTAGCTTGATCTGGTATCATGCATACTACTTACGACTCATCATATCCAGAATCTGGCTTCAGAGGACTCCATTTGTAGGATGCACTAACAGGAAAAATTGAATATGTTCTGCATATTTTACTTTGTCACTAAGAATTTCATTACTTTGTAAGTTGGAAGGACGTTCTGTTGTATTTTTTTTGTTGAGCTTTTCGTATTTTTAAATGCCAAGTTGGTTGTCAATTGATATAATTACCCACTTATATATTCGTTTAAACAGAAAAACAGACCCATCTGAGAAAAATAATTTTTCTATATATTATATTTTAAAAAATATTATTCTTACGGTTTACTTAACACATTTTAATTTATATAATATTAAAAATTATATTATTCTCTAAATTAATAAAATTGATTAAAACAAAAAAAATTCTTAGACTCCAGATATTTGGAGTAATATTTTTGAAGACTTGCCTTCTCAGCAGACTCGATGTTTTGTAATAATCACATAACATAGAATCAATGCACGTAAATTCAGATTTTATTGAGAATTCAACTCGATAATTTATACTACGTACTCCATAAAATATTTATTTAGAAGTAAATTAAAATAGATAACAGAATATGAAAAATAACATCGCAAAATATGTACAAAATAAAACATTATATAAACAATAGAAACTCAATTTTTTTTAATGAGATAAAGAATTATACATTCAAGCTCTATCAGCATGTTGAGAGGTAGACGTTGAATCTGAAATACAATACGTGGAAGATAAAGGTTGGATGATCAACATATAAGATCAAGCGTTATGATCGAGTGTTGATGTAAGAATGGGCCGCTGATGGGCTTGGATATTGGGCCGCTGATGGGCTTGGATATTGAAGATAGCTTGCTATGCAAGTTAAAGAGCTATATAAGACAAGATACGATAGCTTGCTATGCAAGTTAAAGAGCTATATAAGACAAGATACGACCATTCATATATCATCCATATATTCCTAAGATTAGGTTTTATATAAGATTTAAGTTTATTCTTCATCATCCTTGTAATATTCATCAATAAGATCTTCTTCTCCCTTAAAGTGGACGTAGGTAATTTGTCAAACCATTATAAACAATTGTGTTCTTCAACACAACAAGTTACTAATTCTATCAATCAAGAAAATTACGCTCAACAACAATACATGGATTAAGTGATAAAAAAGAAAATTTAGCTAATAAATCTGTCACTTTGTTAGCAGTGTGACGAATATGAGAAATGCTGAGGAAATTAACATGTTCCATCAATAATCGCACCTCATCCATAAGAGTTTTTGTAATATCAAAATAAAGTTGTTGAGCCGTAACTATTTGTATAACAAATATTTTATATAATCAAATATAGAATTGGAGAATATACGAATGGACTCATAACTACAAACTACAAAAATTTGGAATCCAAAGTAAATACTCCCTCTGTCCCCTTGAAACGTAATCGTTTGCTTTTTGCACGTGGATTAAGAAGTATAATAATTTAATGTATTTTGAGGTGAGATAAATAATATTTTAAAGTGAATTGGGAAGTTGTATTAGTGTTGAGTGTGGAAAATTGATACTTCTTAATGAGACGGACCAAAATGACAAAATGGATACGTATCAAGGTGACGGAGGGAGTAACACTTAATTCTCCCGTCAGCATCGAAGGAGGCTTCTAAAACTAATAGGAATAGCTGCTCCTGTAATTGAACCATTGTGCCATTGTGGTCTCAAATGACAAAGCCCACTCCATAACATTCTTTGTTTGGATTGAGGTCGGTATAAACATCAAGTGTAAGGTTTCCAATATTAGGTTTCTTGCACTTTTCTAATAGAAACTCTATTTTTGACAATATAACATTAACACGATGAGGTTGAAATACAGAGAATTAGACCACAGTTGAACAAAAAGAATGGGGCCCAGTTTCAAAAGTGATGTCGTTTATAGAAGTGTTTAGAAACAAATGTATAATTAATTACAAGCTTTAAATAATAAGTATTGTAGATAATGGTAATTAAGAAAGTTGGCCAAATATTTCCATTATGATTGCAAATAATCAGAGTAATCTAATCTGTACTGAAAATTCATTGCATAAATATAATTGCCGCCTCAATTTTCAACAAAAACAGTCACAGAAAAATGAGTATCAATGGCTATACCTTCTCTCTCCTCTCGATCGCACTACTCTTTCTCTCTCCAAAATCCACCATTGCTGTTCCATTCTCGTGCGATCAATCCAACCCTTCAACCAACTCTCTCCCTTTCTGCAACACTCACCTTCCGATCGCCGCCAGAGTCAAGGACCTCATTCCCCGGCTAACACTCGACGAGAAGGTGCAGCAGCTCGTCAACACCGCCGCCGCCATTCCCCGGCTCAACATCTCCGCCTACGAGTGGTGGTCGGAGGCGTTGCATGGAGTTTCTCGCCACGGCAGAGGCGTCAGTTTCACCGGTAAAATCACCTCCGCCACCATGTTCCCTCAAATCATCCTCGCCGCCGCATCCTTCGATCCTCATCTCTGGCACCGCATCGCTCAGGTACGCATTTATTGAGAGCACTTTTCACCTTTTGATCGTTCAATCAAATTATCGAACACCTGGTAGGCAATCGGGGAGGAGAGTCGAGCGGTGTTCAATGCTGGACAAGGAAAGGGGATGACATATTGGGCACCAAACATAAACATATTCAGAGATCCGAGATGGGGAAGAGGGCAGGAAACATCTGGAGAAGATCCATTGATGGCGGGAAAGTACGCCGTGGCGTACGTTAGAGGAATTCAGGGCGACAGTTTTGAAGGAGGGAAACTCAGCCATCTTCAAGCTTCTGCTTGCTGCAAACACTTCACCGCTCATGATTTGGACAACTGGAACGGCATCACTCGTTACATATTCGACGCCAAAGTATAAATATCCATAAATCCATTCCAATTTCATGAATAGAATTCAAATTCCATTTATAGATAAGCAAATTAAGAAATTGCAGGTGAGCAAGCAAGATCTGGCGGAGACGTATCAGCCACCATTCAGGGCGTGTGTGGAAGAAGGCAAAGCGAGTGGTATCATGTGTGCTTACAATCGCGTCAATGGCGTTCCCACCTGTGCTGATCACAATCTGTTGACGGAAACTGCCCGCAAGCAATGGGGTTTTCGTGGGTAATTATATTAATTACTCTATAATTAAACAACATTTCAATCAATTAATCTACCATGAACTGAATTGATTAATGTATGTTGATAAACCAAGGTACGTAGCATCAGATTGTGATGCAGTTGCAATAATATATGATCCGCAAGGCTACGCCAAAGATCCAGAAGATGCAGTTGCAGATGTTCTTAAAGCTGGTATGTATACATCATTCATTAATCTTCCATTTTCCTTTTTTAATTTTTATATTATATTCTATTTATTTTTCAGAAGCTAGTTATAAATAAATAATATTCCAAAATAAAAATAATACTTCCATGAATATATTAATTATAAGTGCATAATCTAATAAACTACAAGAGACCACACCACATCTTCCCATATTCAAAGTGATTAAATTAATTTTGAATGAATATATCAAATAATTAAAATTAACCCTAAATATTTTGAAATAATAATATGGTTAAAATTTTATATACCCAAATAGAATTAACAATTTTTTTAATGAAGAATATACTCTTGACTCTATTTGTGATTCAATTCAAAAATCTTAATCGAGTCATAAATATTTACAATTAAATCATAATTCATAATTTATAGTACAATCAAATTATCAAATTATTTTCAACCCAATCATATTTTTTTACAACCAAATCATAAATATATACATCATTTACTCCACATCATTTATTTCAACTGGGTTAACATTAAATTCATTTAATAATATTACATTGCAAATTTGGAAAGCTTGATAATGATAGATCATAGATGTATACAGTTACAAACCCACGCTATCTTGCGTTTATGTATTTGTCCCCAAAGGCCACACAAAAGCGTGATTCCGTAGAAATGATTGCCAAGTTTGTTGATAAAGCAACAACAACTTCAGCTTTTATCATTTTTGTTGCTCATTCCAAAACAAAAGAAATTAGATAACTCGTTCATGAAACAAATAAAATTCAAAGTATGGTGTGAATTAGATGAAATATTAAAAATTTAAAATTAAACTATATTACTAAATTATTATTATTTTAAATAAGATAGCTTTGAGAGCAAACGGCCGCATAATTGATAAATAAAAATAAAAAATTGTGAAGTTCTTTCATGGGACTTCCCTACAAAGAGAGTGTTTTACTTGATATTTTATTCCTAGACTAATAGTCTACTATCATATGTAATGTGTATTAATTGATAATGAAAATATACATTTGTCATAAATAAATTGTAGAAACCATAATCTAAATTAGCTTTTTTTTTTATATTAATACTTTAAGCTATCATATATCCAAAAACATTGATATTCACTCAGAAAACAAAACAATTTTCCAGGCATGGATGTGAATTGTGGTAGCTTCTTATTAAAATACACCAAATCAGCAGTTGCAAAGAAGAAAGTATCACAAGTTGAAATAGACAGAGCTCTTGAGAACCTATTCTCCATCAGAATGAGATTAGGACTTTTCAATGGAGATACAACAAAACTTCAGTATGGAAACATTGACCCTAGCCATGTCTGCAGCCAAAGCCACCTTGATCTAGCCCTTGAAGCAGCAAGATCCGGCATTGTCCTTCTCAAAAACGACGGCCGCCTCCTCCCGTTTTCAAAGGAAAAAACCAAATCACTAGCTGTGATAGGCCCCAATGGCAATAACTCAGATACATTTCTTGGCAACTATGAAGGTCCTCCATGCAAGCATATCACAATTCTTCAAGCACTTGAAAAGTACAATGGCATCACCACAAATTATCACCAGGGCTGTGACTCTGTCAACTGTACTTCAGCTTCAATAAATGAAGCACTGAACATTGCAAAAGAGGCAGATTATGTTGTTCTAGTCATGGGATTGGATCAAACATTGGAGAGGGAGAAACATGACAGGGTGGACTTGGGGCTGCCTGGAAATCAAGAAAATCTCATTACAAGTATCGCCAGAGTTGCAAAACATCCTGTTGTGTTAGTTCTATTATGTGGAGGCCCTGTTGATGTTTCTTTCGCGAAAGAGGACTCGAAGATTGGAAGCATTTTGTGGGCTGGGTATCCAGGCGAAGCCGGAGGCGTAGCCATTGCTGAGACATTGTTTGGTGACCATAATCCAGGTGAGGTCTCCATGCTCATTTTCATTCCAAAATACCAACTTCTTAAACACTGATCAACATATGAAAATTGAATATCATTTTGTTAATCCAACAGGGGGTAGATTACCAGTTACATGGTATCCAAAGGATTTCATCAAAGTACCCATGACCAATATGAGGATGAGGCCTGACCCATCAACCGGATATCCGGGGCGAACCTACAGATTCTATAACGGTCCAAAAGTTTTTGAATTTGGCTATGGCCTCAGCTACACCAACTATTCTTACAAGATCATTTCAATAAGCCATAACAAGCTCTTGTTTAACACTCCATCATACGAAAGCGCAGTTAGGAAATCTGGTTCGTCTCGCTTAGTATCAGTGTCCCAACTGGGAACAAAGTCTTGCAACAGATTAGCACTTCAGGTGAGGGTCACCAATCATGGAGCAATGGCGGGCAAGCACCCGGCATTGCTCTTTGTTAGAAGTGGGAAAGTTGGGAGTCTTAATCCAGTAAAACAGTTGGTTGGATTCAAGAGTTTGAGATTGAATCCAGGGGAAACAGAGGTAGTTAGATTTGTTGTGAATCCATGTGAGCATCTTAGCTATGCTGATGAAGATGGTTTAATGGTGATTGATGAGGGTACCCTGTATTTGCTAGTGGGGGATGAAGAGTACCCTATTGATGTAGTAATCTGATATTGAAATCCACTACTTAGCTAGATTCTGCCTACTTATGATCACTTTTTAACTTCTTTTTTTTTTCTTAATGATATTTTAGTTAACCTATGTGAAAGGGAAATTAAGGAACATAGATATAAAAATAGTGTGAATATAATAAAAGGATGATTAAAAAAATTTATATAGAACTTTCATATAAAGTCCCAATCTTAGTTACCCTAGATCATCTATATAAACGCAAATCCAAGATCAACCATTTTTATCATGAAAACAAAATGCAAACTCACTTTTTTTTTAATTCTCTCTCTACAAATTATTTTAGAAATTCTAATCTTGATAAAGATATGAACTAAATTCAAGATTTATCAAATCAAACATACCCCCATGTGGTGTGTTCTTGCATGTATCTTAGTCGTCATTACCCAACAAGTGTTGGTTTCTCTGTGTTCTTTTCTGCTTGATTGCTACCCTTGGATGATGGATCTATTTCCTAACTCAAAAAAAAAAAAAAGTCTAAATAGTCCAAAATTTTGATGTGTACATACTACACAGGACAGTAGTGTATATTATCTTGGTGCCAACTGTTTTCCCAGCAGAAATATTCATGATTTGTTGTTTTCTTTTTAATACAATAATATTCCCTTTTCATTGTCCTTTCCACATGTATTAATCTTTTGTCCAAAATCCAAGTATTCTGTTGTAGTGATAATTTTGCAGAGTTCCACACGTGCTTGCTACAGTTTCTCTCACATTTTATATTTATATTCCTCAAAATCAATGGTTGATTCCATCTCTCTCTCTCTCTCTCATCTCAACCACTTGTTTATTCATGATCAAACCTACCCCCTATTGACCCTCCCTTTCTCCAACCTTTCCAAGTTCCAACATCTTTGTAGACATCATAGCATCTCTTAACTTTAATTTGTTTATCTTAACTCCTTATTCATCAGCATTAAGGTAAGGGCCAGCATTTGGGGAACTCTGAATTGGTTAGTCCTTCATTATGGTTATCTAAGTGTGTTTGTGTGTGTGTGTGTTAATGGGGAACATCTGAGAATTGACCTTACAGAAGTGGATAATATTTGCACTTAATTACTCATATATTTCTGCATTTTGCATTTCAATCTAAGTCCCATTTCAGTGGCATATATTATTGTAAAATATCTTTGTTGTTAGCAGAATTTCATAATTGCTCGCAATGAGCAGTGGATTGATGAAACCTAACCACCCACCAGATGGGTGTGATTCTTTATCTCCACAACTTCAACAGGAAAAGGTATCTTCACATTATCATTTACATACATACACATGTCTCTCTCTTTCTTTCTCTGTTAAAATTTAGTGGAAATTGAAATGGAGATATTCGATGAATTGCAGATTAATGAGGTGAGGCGATTAATCGGGCCACAGTCGGGTAAATTGGGGCTTTGCTGTTCGGATTCATCAATTTCCAGATACTTGAGAGCCCGAAATTGGAATGTGAAGAAGGCTGTTAAAATGCTTAATTCATCCCTAAAATGGCGACTGGAATTCAAACCAGAAGAGATCCGTTGGGTAAATTCTACTTTGTATAATGTATATATATTACAGTATTTAAGATTAATTGTCATTCACACTTGAATCTTCCAAACATTATTTAACTATTTTTGACTTGATAGTTCTTTTCCTTTGAGATGCATCATGTTTTAGTAGTGATACATACAGGATGATGTAGCAGTGGAAGCAGAAACAGGAAAGGTTTACAGATCAAATTACAAAGATAAATATGGAAGGCCAGTTATTGTGATAAGACCCAGGTGCCAGGTTATGTCCTATACTCATCATTTAATCATCACCTGCAAAAGCTAAAATCTTGCTTCTAGATTATAAAATAGTGAATATTTTGGGCATACTACTGTTATGGAAAGCAAAAGGATTAATGTAAGAAAATGAAAGATTGTGTGGTGGATTGTATGAATATGAAGATGCGTTTGGTTCATGATACTCTCAATGGGCCTCTAAAGTTGTTGAATGTTAGATGATTACAAGCTACTACACTTGTGTGTGTTGCCCCCGTGATGTGATATTAATGCAATCTTCATCGCATACGCTGCTCGTTACACTTTACAAGTTGTATTAATTCACATATTATGTTTTCGAATGAACGCATTCTTAAGTTTTATGATGTTGGATTCAGGGGTTTTCGATATTTGAATCTATCCCAAAACAAACGTATTAGCGTCATTGATCAATCATCTTGTACTTTGCCCTGATTGTTGTTGGTTTGCAGAACTCCAAGTCAATAACAGGGCAAATGAAATACTTGGTTTATTGCATGGAGAAGGCGATTATGGATCTCCCAGAGGGCCAAGAGAAGATGATCTGGTTAATTGATTTCCATGGTTTTAGTTTATCCAATATATCAATCAAGTTAACTCGAGAAACTGCTCATATCCTGCAAGAGCATTATCCAGAGAGACTTGGTGTTGCAATCCTCTACGATCCACCCAAGATCTTCGAACCTTTTTGGATGGTATGTTGCTCTTACTACTAGTTACTATCCCCATCGTCTCTCTTCGTATGCAGCTAGTTCTGTGTAGCTGAGAAGGCTCTTTCTGCTTCGTTTCAGGTAGCGAAGCCCTTTTTGGAGCCTAAAACAGCCAACAAAGTTAAATTTGCTTATTCAGACGACCCCAACTCGAACAAGATTATGCACGAGTTGTTTGATATGGACGTGGTGGAGTCTGCATTCGGCGGAAATGACACTGCAGATTTCGACATAACAAAGTATGCAGAGAGGATGAAGGAGGATGATAAAAGAATCTCTACGTTTTGGAAAGAGGAACTCCTTCCTGCTTTAATAGCTTCTCCCACACTCTGACTTGGATTCGGAGAAATCGGAGGTCCAGCGAGCAAAATGCTCTTCTCCGGGTGAAGAAGAAGAAGAAGATGTTGGAATACTCATCAATGGATCTGTGCCTGTTAAAACTTCATGACTAGAGTAGCTTCACCTGATAATTTGATTGCTCTTAATTTATTAGTGCTCAATCTGATTACTCATGCTCTCACTCTTGGAAATTATAGAGGCAAATGATAATCCTTTTGTTCAACTGGCAATGTAGTAGCCATGAAATAAAGAATTTGAAGATGCATGTGAAATCCATGATCACAAAACTAATGGTGTTGTTTAAAGCCTCAATTACATTCAGATACAACAATGGATCAAAAAATACATGAACTAGAGCTGGAACCAGAAAAGCAAAAATGTTAGGATGGTATTTTAGAAGATAGATCAGTTCATTATGCAGAGAGCTGAACTGCATTTTTGTGATTTCGTCAGGTTCTGTGACTTAATCTCGTACCTCTTCATCAAGACTGGAGCATCTCATCTAACTTCTGTCTATACTGAGCCAATGTCTGCATTAGAGGGCCCAAAAGAAAAGGGATCAATACTTGCATGATTGATACATTTATAAAAGTAATAAGAACATCAAATGAAATTGGAATACTCTTATGAGTTTCAATTTTATTTTTATCACTTTTTTTGATTGATTACAAGATGCATCAGAATGGTTTCCATAGAGAAGACTATTGACAGTACAAAAGAGGATGGCAGAATATACTCTGTTGTCTATGGCAATGTTACCTGGCTTGATTTCTTATGTAAATCAAAATGGTCCAACTAAAGCTAGAAACAATTAAAACTGCTAGGGCCAAAATCAAGTCAAAGTGTGAAGCACCGACTACGCTTCCACCCTTCTTCTCCGCATTACACAATCCTGAACCTTCCACATCACCCATCTTTGTTTCTACCATCTATTTTTTTTTAAAAAAAAAAATGCTCTCTTTTCTTTGAGTTCTAAATGATATTTGTAAGTTTATAGTAGTGCCCTTATTTAAATCTAAATCAATTTTGAAAATATTAGTAATTTTTAGATGCACGACCATTTAACTGAGCACATCTTGAAGATAATATATGTAATTAGTAAAAAGCAACAGCTACAGTCTGCCAAGACATCTTCTCCATCGAACATTCATGTCACATTTTTCTGTTATATTTGGCACTTAATAATTCATGGTAATGCAAGACATAGATACAAGAAGAATATCAATCATGGTATGGTATCGATCATTAATAGAATACATGGTTCTTTATTGTCCTCAATTTCTAAAAATATTATTCCAACTGAAACAGTATTTCAGAAAATCACCATTTCAATGATATCAAGAAGTTCAAAGCATTTTCATGATCACTTAATATTGTTAATGATCAATGATGACACAGGAAAAGTTGCATACCTTAGTGTAAGCATAAACACCTGCTTCAGATGGTGCCACTGGACTACCTCGCCGAATGAACCTTCCCTCTTTGTAAATGTAAAGCATTGGAATTCCAGTCGATAATTCCAAGCTAATGACCTGATAACAGAAACATGATGCTTTTATATTTAGTAATAGGTATTAGAAAGTGAAATCAAGTACCAAAAAAATTGCTTAGGTTTTAGCATCACCTCTTGAGAAGTCAGCTTGTCTAGATACATGATAATGGACCTAAGTGAGTTTCCATGGGCTGCAATCATTACGTTCTTCCCAGATAGAAGCTGGGGCTCGATCTGTTTCACTAAATAAATTTTATCATAGTCCATTGACATTAAAAAGTAAATTGGGAAGTTAGGAGAAAGTTCTCACATGTTCCTCAAAGTAGGCAACAGCTCTCTCAGCACACATTTCCAAACTCTCACCATTTGGTGGAGGTATATCATAACTGCGTCGCCACTCATGAACTTTTTCTTTTCCGTATCTATCAGCTGTTTCTTGTTTATTAAGTCCTTGTAATTCTCCATACCTAGAGAGAGCAGCTCACGGGTTACAAATCTTTTAACGAAACAAACACGGGAAGCACTACTGAAGATTGCCAAAGTCACTCACATTCTTTCGTTCAGTTGCCAAGCTGTTATAACAGGAATGCACTGCTTTTTAGTTTCTTCGCTGAAAATTTGGCTCCATTGTCTGGCTTGTTCATTCTCATCATGCAAAATAATTGGAACCTGCACACAAAATTGTAGATTCTCAGACTTGTCAAAAACATCTGATTCAGTTAAAACATAGGGAAATGAACCATAAGAACATCAGATTCAGATGAAGGTGCCCCTTAATAAATTACTAAAAGTTAAGAAAATCCCCATCTGATGACAATGCATGATCAGATGTTCCATCTTTTATGGAAGAAAAGAATATTTTAGCATTACTCACAAAAAATACCTTCTTGCGACGATGTTCAGTCATGGCAAGCATAGCAGTCATTTGTGCACGAATTAATGCAGAAGTATAGATCATGTCGACAGGTATGTTGCTGATTCTTTTGCCAGCTTCAATAGCCTCTTCTACACCCTTCTTGGTGAGTGGTACATCAACACAACCTGTGAACAGATTCTTCTCATTCCACATAGACTCACCATGCCTAATCAGAACCAATGCAGCTTCCTCTGGGGGAAAAGTTCGAATATCAGAAAAAGTGCATTGAAAAAAAAACAATCAATACTCTTATGATGATAAAAACAACCATTTAGCCATAAAACAGAACTTTCAGGTTAATATTTTTTTTCATTTTCCAAACTAATTTAATTACAGAGAGATAGCATTACTTGATTTCCTTTTGGAATCACTAGCAGTGCCGTTGGATGAGGATGAAACAGGGTCCGGGATGATTGTATGCGAACTTGATGCTTGAATTACACATAGGTTACTCTTTCTAGCACAAGATGTTTCTCTTCTCAACAGAGCACTATCTATCTTGAAACCCTTTGAAATCAACTTAAATGAAGCAATTCCATTCTCTTGTTTAAAGCCAGAATCACTCAAGTAACCACCAGACTGTAGAGTCCCGATTCCTTGGTGAAATGCAGTAGCGGCCATTCTGAAGGAAGCCAAACATAATGAGATCAACTTCACTCGCTGAACTACATATATATAATGGATGATCAACAATTATCATTCAAGACAGTGAAACACATGTAACAGGCTCATTCTTCATATCTAAATTCTCCATAAAGAGCGTATGATTAGAAAATACTCACTACTAACATGATCTCACAAACTCAAAGCAGTTTAAATACTTTAACATAAATTAAGCAGCCAACAGAGAACAGAAAGAAACCTCTCCTTTAATCTCTCTTTCCATAAGAACAAGGTAACTTTTCATTCTTTGGGACAGGTTCAATTGCACAAACAGCAAAAGTCAACCAGAGAGAGGAATTCACACGTGCAAATTCAAAATCACAAATTTAACAATCTTGACCCTTATGTGGTCAATGCAAACAGAAAGAAGTACAGGTACAAATACATCAAACAATGCAATTCAAACTTATCCATTAAAAGAATCAAAGCCAAGATTATAATTTATAGACAACATAGCCCAATTACCAACGTTAGATCTACCCACACATCTCTACCAACGATCATGCCCAAATCCAAATTTCTATAGAACATAGCATACCATGAGAGGGCATGTAATCGTCATAAACAACGAAAAATGAATGAAACGAGAAAATGCCCAAATGAAAACGAACCCAAGAAAATCAAGAAACGATGAAAATTACACGAATGAAGTGCGACACAGAGGAATCAAGAGAATGAAACCGATACAAAGGAGAGAGAAAGAGATCTTACATTTCTACAATGGTTGAGAAAAAAAGAAAACGCACCAAATAAATCAAGAATCGTTCGATGAACCCGATGCCAGAGTTTATTTCAAGGAAAGGTGACGGTGAAAAAGTGGCGGTGGCATTAACTTTTGGGTTACAACTCACAATACGGGCATGCAATTGCTCCGCAGAATCGACAGAAGAATCAAGGAAACGTAGGGATGGCGATTGGAAGAATGGAGGGCGGTTGTTTTTTTGTGCGAATGCTGTTGTGAGTTGTACTTTGGCGTACAAATATTGGGTGGGTAAAGGGCAAGAAAAGGTGATAAAAATGGCCCCTTTGATTCAGGTGTTGGCGATTTGGAGGTGTAAACGGACAACAAAATGGCGTGTGGCGACGCTGACCTCCTCTATTTATCAGCCACCCTGCGCAGTCCAGAGAGAGAGACTTGGGTGGGTGGGTGGGTAGGTGGGTGGGTCGTGCATTTTTTTTTAATTATTTTTTTAGTGGTTTATTATTAATTGGAGTATTATGTATGCAATTAAATGTTTATTTATTTTTATTTTTTAAAAAAGAGCTGCATGCTTTATTATTATAAAGAGAAAATACGCAACTTGACACTCACACACGCGTGTCTTCGAATTAATTTAAATATATTTAAAATACATATATAAACATACAAAATTATAAAATGTTAAAAAGTAATACTCCCCCTCCCCACCAACCCCTTCAGATTTTCTTTACTTGGTCGTCCACAAAACACTTCACACCCCAAAAGAAGAAAAAAATATTAATTTATCTAACAACCTAAAAGTTATTTTAATTTCAAATATGTCACTTCTTTTTTACACATATATCATTACTTTATATTTTTTAATTTTTTATTACTTAAAAACATTACAATACCTCTAAAGTCAGCAAAATTAATTAAAAATATTAACTTTTCTTAAATAATATAGAACAGTAAACATTAAGCGTTTTGTGGGACGGAAAAAGTATTAAATAATATAAACAAGATATTAACACAATTCTAAGTCGAGAAAATATCAATTTTGATCATGCTTCAAAAGATATAGGACTAATTTTGATAATTAAAAAAGATATATGATTAATTTTGAAACTAATAGACTAAAATTGAAAATTTGAAAAGATACAGGACCAAAATCAAAACTTAAATAACTAAAATTGAAAATACTTAAAATTACAGGAATAAAATTGAATTTGGTAAAAGATACATTATCAAAATTGATATTTTCTCGGTCTAAGTCTATGAGGCACATCCTGCGATTTACCTCCTCCACCAATCCCCAGGGCAGGGGCGGTGGGGCCCCTAATGGTGGGGTACACCATTTTAAATATTTTGTTCCATCGAGCTCATCTTCAAACTATGAAAATTTGTTTTACGGGTTAATAAATCTTGTATGGGTATGTAATTAGTAAGATGTGTGCTATATTTATATGAGCTAATTAGTTTGGTACACCGATTTACATCATAAATTCTTAAAAATCATGCGGTCTCTATTAATTTAAACATCTTATAGGGTATATAAAATTGGAAGGAATATAAGTTCTCATCATATTTATACGAGTGTTTGTATAAATATATTATAGGATATATAGAATTTGAAGGAATCTAGGTTAACACCATGTTTATGTGTTTGTTTGTATAAATATATTAGATAAATGTATTGAATTACTATAAGATCCAATCTAATCATATCAAATTAGCAAGGATAAAAATAGAATATTCCATAACATTTTATAATCCCCACCTATAAATAGGAGAAGCGTGCAAATTAGCGCTACTTGACAATTTTCAAGTTTTATTCATTTTCAATAATTTTTACGATTTTCTTTATTTTATTTCACTAATATAAATATATTTTAAGTGTAATACTCTACTTGTTTCAATAGCTTATAAAGGATTAATTAATTAATAGAGAAATAACAAAAAGGAAATATAAAAATTAATAAAGTTAATAACCAACCAAGAAAGTTGTTCAATTACAAAATTAATTATTTGCCTAACAAATTTATGCTACAATAGTCTCTTCAAATATGGGTGACACAAACAAAGGCCACCTACCCTTCCAATTGGGTTGGGGTTTGGTCTTGATTTAATTACACAATTCATCTAGTTTGGTAGCTCCATATCTAATAACCTTTATCATCACTATATAATAAACTCTTGCTCACATTCAAATCTGTCTCGAAAATTTTCAAAAATACTTTTACATTTCTAAAATGATTAAAAAAATATAATATCAAAATAATTAACTTATTTATAAAATTATTAGTCATACCTAACACACATAAAATACTTTATTTATTTATTATAAAAAAATATATTTATTTATTTATGTGCAAAAAAATGTGATTTTTTATTTTTGGCAGAGGAATAGAAAAAAATTTGTTATAACAATGTATAATAGACCACATGAGCAGCTCAATTATTCAATAGGAGTGACAATTTGCCCAAAAATAATGATTAAATATCAATCCCAGTGTGGGAGCAACTTCTACAAATGAGAAGACTCTTTAAGTGTGGGTAATGATCTAGCTTATATTGATTAATTGAGTCATCATGATTTACTCTTTCAACACTGTCGGGCCGGAGTGTGCAATTGCTCCCAAAATGATGGGAAGTCTTAGCGTGCTGTATCGATTACTAATCTAACCTCTATTAATCAGTTAAGTTATCATGATTTATCATCCACCAATCTCTGCTCAACATGTGGAGTCGCTTAGGGTGCATATTGGGCTATTCAACTCAACCATTACCCCCCAAAAACAATGCATGATTAATATGTTGCATCACTAAATATTTTTAGAAAATTATTTCTTGAAATAGAAAACTTTCATTGTAGTATTTTATTCGAGTACAATTACTTTCATCAAATAACCACTTAAGAATACAAGGAAATTTTATTTTATTCATTAAAAATATATATCTATCCATGTCGATATATTCATTCAAGACTCCAATATTGTTCATATTTCTTCGAGTCTAATAACCCCCCCAAGTTGATATATCCATTGTTAATCATCCATTTAAGACTCCAATATTTGTTTACATTTTTTCGAGTAAAATAAGCCCATCCAAATAACGTAGCCTCTCCATACACTCGGAGTTGTGCCTCTGCAAATCTCATGTAATCCTCTCTCGTCCCATTTTTAACTTGCCACTCCGCCACCCATTCCCCTAAAGTATCATCAGACGATGTAAGACGGTCTCATAGAAAAACTTAAAAATAATATAATCGAGTGCTAATTACCAACGAAAACAAGAGGGCCATTGAAGGTTGTGATCTCATCGGACACATAGTTGTTGATATAATCAATGTTCTATTGGACACTGAAGCTGTCAAACATAGTATAGAAGAGATTGTAATGATGGTAATCAATGGCTACATTGTTGCATCCATTTGTGGGACTAAATAGCTCACTTGGTTCATGAGGTCCTAATCTGTTTGATAGGACAACAAATGTCGTGGATGAATGCTTGCGTACGGCATCATAACCAGCTCGATAATACTTCAACAGGGCATCTAGGGACACCCCGGGCGAAAGAGGCTCGTTTATTAGTTCCACCGCGAATAGACTCGGGCTCTTAGCATACCTATACATGTTTGTTTTACATACATACATCTAAATCAATGTCAAATCAAAGAATATAAACTTGAAAAGACTATAAACACTAAACAAATTCTCACAGCATTCAATTCATTGTTCTTGATGAATTTGAAGTCATCTTCAACTATGCATGTACTCCAATGTTGCTGAGTGTAATCAATTTCACACCATGCATTAGTTGATCACAATAAATTGAGTAAATGAATGCACATTTATATCTTAAAAGAGGAAATTTTGAATAAGAAGAATAAAAGATGATTTAATATAAAATATACCTTCATAACTTGTGGAGCCATGAGAGGATCATAACCATTGGTAAGTTGATATTCACCCTGCATTCTTCTTATAATTTTCAACAAGAAAACAGAGGGATTGTCATCTCCCCACCCACCATTGCCCTTATAATCTGCTGTAACTAAATCCTCTGTTTTCACCTACAAATTAACAACTCGTTAATAGAAAAAAAAATTTCTCGCCGTCCCAACTAATTAATCTTCACAGTTACTGTAGACATGAAGTTTAACGTGGTACGGACGAAAACAGAAAGTATGAAATTTAACTTGATGTTGAGAGTAAAATAATGAATTACCTGGAGGAATAAATCATTGGGAGCTCTAATCTTCACACGATTCAAGTCATTGGAATTTCTCATAATCTCAAAAGTTTCCGTTGCATCAGGTGCATCAACAACAGTTACTACATCACCATTATTTAATCCCATAAAATTTTTGTTGAATACTCTAAAATTGAAATTCGTCTCGTTAATCCTCCATAACTACGTCAAACAACATCAATTAACTTTCCAAACAAATAATACGATAAAAATCAAATACTGTCGACGTGACGAGATACTCGTCGCGTCGACAGTATCTTTAATTAATTAACGACAAACGATGCATACAAAGAACGTTTCCCAGTAGGATGCAACATTTCTATTAGCGACCATAGTGCTTCCACCTCCATTTTCAGCACATAAATACTTTCCTGTTGTCACAGATTTCAACTGCAAACTAGTGCCATCCTAATAACACAATTAAAATTCAATTAATTAATTATATGAAAATTTTCGAGAAATAAATAAATAAATAAACAAACAAACGAACCAAGAGATCTTTGTTAGGGATGGCATCAAAGATAGATGGGTTAACCCATCCTTCTGTAACAAGCCAGCTACCAAGATTAACTGCTCTAATCCGTGGAACGACGACGTTCTTTGAAACTGTCCTCCTATTGGATAAATAAAGCATGCAAAAACTGGTAATACAGAAAATGGCTAACTTCTTCATAATTAATAGGGATAGCATTTAGAATGTCCTGTTTGGACAACGTAACGTCTATTTTGTCCTAATGTTGTAAAATCATCTTTTTTGCGTTGTTTTTCATTCAATTTCCTGAACTACCCCCACCCTCTTACACATGTCAGAATTTTTACTTTATTGAAAAAGTGGGTTGACAGATACCACTTTAATGGTACACATGGGAGATTTTTTTTTTTTTTATCTTCATGGATTGTTGTTTATTTCTTTAAATTTTTTTTCTCTAAGCGGACACCCTTGAATCTTTGAATTAAATTAAATAATATAGAGCTGTGTTTTTTTTTATCTTCATGGATTGTTGTTTATTTCTTTAAAAATTTTTTCTCTAAACGGACACCCTTGAATCTTTGAATTAAATTAAATAATATAGAGCTGTGTGAATAAATATTGTTAATTAAATATACTTAATTTTGGAAACATGATCCTAAAAATTTCTTAATTTATATTAATTAATTTTATAAGATTGATAGAGATCCGCGGTCATGTCTGCTGAGTGTTAATTAAATCCACTTAATTTTGAAAACATGATACTAAAATTTTCTTAATTTATATTAATTAATTTTATAAGATTGATAGAGATCGGCGGACATTTAATTAAATGTACTTAAATTTGGAAACATGATCCTAAAGATTTTCTCGTGTCCGCCGACTATTGCAAGTAGCTAATTAGAATAATTTATTTTTTAAAGGAGATGTGAGAGATAGTAATTTATCAAATATGGTATCCACATTTATTATTATATTTTTTTCTGTGTCCCCCCGACTATTAATCAAGTATTTGCATTTATTATTATATTTTTTCTCATGTCCGCCGACTATTCATGTAGCTAAGTTGAATAATTTATTTTTTTAAAGGAGATGTGAGAGATAGTAATTAATCAAATATGGTATACACATTTATTATTATATTTTTTTCACGTGTCCGCCGACTATTGCATGTAGCTAATTAGGATAATTTTTTTAAAAGGAGATGTGAGAGACAGTAGATAATAATTAAGTGTTTTGATGATGTTTATATTATTGTTTTCTATTATTATTATGACTAATAAGTATATGAAATAATTTAGTTGCGTTTTTTAACATGTATGTTTATCTTTTATAATGACGAAAGATTATCTTTATTTCTGCAAATTTTTATTTTTCCTTTTGTTTGTTCGTAGATTTGAAGAAACAAGAGAAGAGGACATGATTATTCGCTTGCTATTTGATTCCAAAGAGACATTGTGATGGAAGAGAATCACAAATATCCTACAACAATTATATTTAAAATAATGGTTAAACTCCTTTGTTATAAAAGCTTCATAACATACCACGACTCTTAGAATCCTGTAACAGTAGCATATATAAAGATAATTTAAGTACCTTAATTACATATTCATAACTCCAAATTCTACTGCAACATATAATCATAAGAATTAGTTTATTGTGAATCGAGTTTACAATGTAAACCATGTTTTCCCTTTTAATTTAAACATTTAGCAATGCAAATGATATAATAGGATTGGAAGGGAGGAGATGAGAAAAAATTAGAGTTCACATAATAAATTACATAAACCGAGTTTATAAAAATGTTTATGTAATCATAAAAAAAATATACATAACATAGATACATTCTTTCAAAATAAAAATATATACTCCATAAAATATAATTAAAAAAAATAGATCACATTATAGAATAATACATACATGTGACATAGATACATTCTTTCAAATAAAAATATATACTCCATAAAATATAATTAAAAAAAAGATCACATTATAGAATAATACATATATGTGACGTGCGCTGTGACGTGCAACGCACGTCTCAAAAACTAGTATACTAAACGAAGCTTTTCCCTTGCTTATGTGTCCTCCTTAGCGTAATTCTATGGCTAGCTTCAAAGTAATTCTAAATGATTTGGCAATTTTTCATGCAATCTATAATTTTTATAGAATATTTCTGATGTTTTATTACGATATATAAAGAGATTTTAGTGTTTTATTACTAATTAATTGCAATTATAACTGCCCCGTTAAACTCCCCTCAAAACCCTCTCTCCCTGGCTAATGTTTTCATTCTTCGATCTATGGATCAATTACATCGATTTCAATTGCTGAGAGCATCTCTGGGCTTGATTTCAATTGTTGATGCTGATCTCGCGTAGTATGTGTAAATGGTGGTCGTGCATCTCCTTCACCCATCTCGGTTCTAATCATTACATTTTTTTAGAATTCTCTTATTTATTGATAACGTGTTTTGCCGATATCATTGATGAAGGTAAACATTATCCCATCTATTTACTTGGAGTGTGCAAATCCACATTTTCTTCATCTTTTTTTTTTTTCTTTCGTCTAATAGTTTTTTACTTGGTTAATTTCTAACCAGTGCTTTGGCTGGATGTCTGCCATCTCTCTCTATGGGAAAGTAAAGGTCAAAGAGAAAAGAGAAATTCTCATTACACCAATGATTCTGAAATTTTGGGCTGGCTGTCACCATTTTTCTCTTGGTGAGGCCCTGTATTAGAAAAATCAACCCCCTAAACCTAAATCAAATTGTTCTCATTGTTAGGTTTTTAAATTTTTGTTTCGCTTTATTAGATTTGTCATTGTTATATTTAATGTCGTGTTAATTCTTGATACCCAGGTATTGACAAGAAGGGCAATTCAAGAATTGAAAGTGGTCATCTAGGGATGATGATCTTGCTTCGCAGGTGATCTTATATTCAATATTATATTCGACTTCACTCCATTTTCTTAAATACTACTATGTTTTAATTCATTGTTTAAGCGTGAAAAAGGTTACTATGATTTTGTGCATACATTATATTCTACCTTATTGTAAGATATGAGAATCTAGGGTGGAGAGAAGACAAATCATTTATGAAAATGACTCTTAGAACTTCCCCATATTAAGTAAGACTGTTTCTTTCATTGTAGAACAGGGATCATATTTTGAAACTGCAAGATCAGTGATGAATATTTAACAACATGAGAGGAGAGCTGCTGAGATAAATCAAAAAACTTGGAGGAAATGAGGATTGGTAATCAAGCTCTGAAGCAGAAGCAGGAGAATCAGGATTTGGCTCAGAAACTTAATTATGTCAAAATGGTTGCTCAAGTGCTTTAGATGATGAGGTATTTTTCTTTGTTTTTTATTCTTGAGACAATACATTCTTAGTTCTAAATGTGAAAAGTTATTGTATTTTGGAATATTCATGTGATGTTGGCAAGAGTTTCTGGGTATTTTAGTAGTTGAGAAAGAGGCTTTATTACATAAATCTTTACAGATTAATATCTCCTATTATTATTTTTATGGTTTTAATGATTAAGGTGGAGTAGTGTGTAATTTGACATCTTCTTTCATTGGTTCACAATTTAGATAATTTTGTTTATTTAACAGCCTCTCACTTGACTATCCTTACAAGAATAACTACTTACAAATGTGTAAAAACATGAATGAAGGGTTTTTAACCTTTGAGGTGACATCTTGAGAGTGATTTAAGGGTGAGGTGAATGAACATTCTTTCATGGAACATCCAAGGGTTCAAGAATTCCAGTTCTGAGAATAAGGTTGCTCCCTTGTAAGGCGTTAAAAATCTGATTTTCTGGGCATTTTGGAACTCAGAGCTAATTACTCTTCTTCTTTTTCTCGATATTCAAATGACCTTAGTTATTGCTCTATCACTGGAAATATCCAAATATTTGGGTTTTCTGATATTTGTGTTTTCTGGAAAGCATGTTGTGTTTCGGTGTTTCTGTGTTGGATGTAATTTTGTCTTAATTATGCTGAATTGCTTGATTGATATCTTTGTCTTTACAATTGGTCTTTCTTCTATGAACTGGCAATATGCATGAGTTGTTTAATTAATTGAAATTTAATGTTTATGTCTGCCTATGCTTTTGTTTGATTTCATCAAGAAAAAAAAATTAATGCAGAGACGTAAGTGTTTCCTCACAGATTCGCCTTTGAAATCCTTCAAGTTTATTTGGGGCTGCCCGTCATCGCCTACATGTTCCGGCATTGGGGCTACATGGAGGGCTCTTACAAAGGATATTCTCCTATTGGGGATTTGATTGAATTGTTACTTTACTACCATTAATTTCTTGATGCATATTTATTTTAATTAAATGTGAAGATGATTTAATGATGGATGTTGAAATTAACATGCAGATGAATGAAGAGATAGAGGTGGTAAGGTAGAGTTTTTCCATGACCGTGGAGAGCTGCTGGCTGGGATAATCAAGGGCAAACAGTCTTTTGCTGATTTCACATCCTCTGCCTACCCTTTTATGAGAAACAGAGAGAGAATGAGTATATGAGATTTGAGAACAACAAATTATTTCATGAACAAGTACGAGATCGTTGTTATTGCTGAATGTTGACGAGAAATTGAGATTCTGTTTGCATCTCATTTCCGTCTACTTATTTGCGAAACTTTGATACTATGTTTATTTGAGTTTAATGAGGCTGTGATGATTTTTGTATATTCTTTTGAGCTATCAGATTGGGCGTTGGGTACCCGACCCGTATCTTGGCATGACGAACTGGATGGTACAGTGATTTATCACTTGCAATTGGTGATTTGGTGGTACATTGAAGTTTTTGGGTGTGCATTTTGGAAAATATAAATGTTAAAAGTCATCAAGTTCTTAAATATAGGATGTATGGTGTTGTGTTATTATTTGGTTGTGTGGCCTATCATAGTTTTTGAAATGATGGTATGATATCTTTATGTCTCCGAATAATTGGTGAAAATTTGGTAAATGTGCTATATCAATGGTGAAAATTTGTTAATTATGAACTTACAGACTTTCTTGCTAATTTATGGTAGTTTTGAGACATGAAAGTGTCTGCCTGTTGTATCAATGTCATTTATTTGTTAACCATTTCAAGATTTAATGGAAGATTGACATCTTACTATTGACAGAAAGAGAAAAAATATATACTTTGGCAATATATTTGTTTGATTGAGTTTTTTCTTTCTTTGTTAATTCTTAAGAGTAGTTTTGAGTTTAATTAGTGTTTTGGTTTCTTCATCTTGCTACACTTGCTGATTGCCTAGACTACTGTCGGAGCAATTTACCCTCTCAGATAGTTTTAAGCACATCTATGAAGTTTAATTACTCATGGCAGCAGTAACTGAAGCACTTTATAAGAGATTAAGAAAACATGCAAATTCATGGATAGGGTTTGGTCCTTTTCTTCCGAAAGTTTCTATTGGTTCTGTGCTGAATTTGGTGTAACATGGTTATGTCATTGTTGTCACCTCCAAAAACACATAAAGCTTCACGTTTCTAATTGGAGTTGCATCATACTTTTTGGTCCTCACAATCTCTTCCCAACCATTGCTGCAGTGATGGGTTCTTTTTTGCTGTAAAGGAGGTATTTCTTTGCTGGATCAAGGCAGTCAAGGCCAGCAAAGCATTTATAGAGTAATTTATAATTTTTAAATTTGTTGTTCAATGAACTCAAAGAGTCACAATGTTCGGTTATACACATTGATTTATCAATTTCTACATGAAAAATTACTCTTTAAATCCCTCCGTCCACTTTAAAGAGTCATTTTTTTTTTCATTTTGGGTGTTCGCCCCAAAAGGTCTCATTTCCTGATTTTACATACACGTGATCCACATAACTAATATAATTAAAATATAGGGCGCACATACCCACTAATTTCAACTACCCACTACACATTGAATAATACTCATTAATATACGTGTAAAAAACAAAAGACTTTCTTTAAACTGGACAGAGAGTATTACTCTTCTACATAAAAATTACTCTTTAGAGAATAGCTTTTATGTACTAAAGGAAAATTTTACAAAATTGAAATTCATGTGTGAACCCGATTCACATTAGACTCACTCTTATAACATTTATCTATATATAAAATACATTATACTTATATCACCATAATTTAAAACTTATATTATTATAATAAATTCATATTTAATTATTAATAATACTAACTAAATATCCCGCGTATCACGCAGGTTCCTTACTAGTAGTATAGTATAACATGGCGTTCGTCTAGCTATTCGTAACTCTAAAAAATTAACATATTACAATCCCTTCAATACGTCTAAATTATGAATAATGTGGTTTGAAAAATTATCAAAATTTTCTTTTATATATGATTTATAGAAAAAATTAGTAATAATATAAATAATCAATCTTCAATTTACAAACTAATACAGTATATAATTCTTATTTTATTATAGTCTAAATTTAATTATTAGTTCATTGGAGAGAAAAAAAAAACATCCACCCTACTTTAATTGCAATTCAATTTCAACTTTTGATATTTAGGAGAAAAAAAGACATTTAAAATTTGTCACAAATCGTACAGAATAGGTAGCAGGTGATGCTCGATCGCTAACGTGGCTAACCTATATTACATCGGCTTTGATTAATTGCACGAAAAATCACTACCTTTACTTATATTGCTATTTAATCTCAATCTTTGAAATTTTTGACAAGAACACACGTCAGATTATATATATTTTTTCAAGTTGCACCTTGCATATATTTAAATGTAAATATTATTTTGTATCTAAGTTGCTAAAATTTGCATGCTACTGGGACACCGTGCCCCAAATTCAATAATTTTTTTAAGTTGTACGATTTATTATAAAATGATATATCCTTGATTTTATGGGGGAAAAAATTAATTTTTTTAATCAATCATTTATAATATTCATATTTCAGTCGATTTTTTTAATAAAAAAATTATATCGTTATTAATTAAAGTGTATATCTTTTAAAACAAAATATTATACCCTTATACACATTGTGCGCCCTGGAACATAAGAGACCAACTCGAATTAAAATTATAAAATTATTATAAAATAATAAAGTTATTATAATATAATATTTATTTAATTCTTGCAAACTTATTACTCCCTCAGTCCCATAGAAGTTGACACACTTTCCTTTTTGGTTTGTCCCACTAAAGTTGACACATTTTCTTTTTAGTACATGGGACCCACACAAAAATAATTAATCTATTCTCATGGGCCCCACATATCACCTCTAATACAACTACCCACTACACATTAAATATTATTTCTCTCACTTCACTTTACTTTACTTTGCATTAAATTATTATACTCTTTAATCTCCGTACCCAAAAAAAATTATACCAACTTTTCCGGGACGGAGGGAGTAGTAATTTAAGTATTTATTTACATGAACAAAATATTTTTCATTATTTTAATAAAATTAATTATTTGTAATACTCAATTAGTCATAGTAAAACAACAATATTTAAAGATAAAATTTGTTTTTGTAATAATTTATTAAGAGTAGAGAATATTGTAATAAAAGTTTTTTTTTACACGTGTTGCATAATTCAAGCTGATACAATTGCACGCCACTCGAATTTTCTGTGTCATTTTGGTACATCATCTTTTGTGTCAAACCGTTGGATGAATGACACGTATGAGAGAGGAAACTATACCCTAATCCTTAAACCCTAAGGGTAATGGTTAAATTTAATTACCCTCTTACTTAGCGCATGACACAGGAGCTGATGTACGAAAATGGTGCAGAACATCCGGTGTGCAATTGCATGTATAGCCACATTTGATTAAATTTATCTGTGAAGAACGATAAAAGAAGTCAAATGAAGCATTTTTACAGGTAACCCCATATCTTGATTATCACATGTTTGCGTAATTAATAAATAGAAATCCCGAATATGTTGCCCTTCTGTGCACCAAAATCCGTAAAATAAATTGTTAAGAAATACTTCCACGAAATTAATGAGGCATTTAAATACAGCTTATTTCCACTTTACTATTGTGAAGCCACACATGTTTGTCTGCAAGCCACGTACACCCAAATCTCTTGCAATCTTCAAATAACAATTTACTATTATTCCATATTTCCATTCATTCATTCAACTTTCTTGCATAAGATTTTCGTGGATTAATTTAATCCACTTTAATACACTCCCTTAAATCGAAAAAAAAAAAAAAAAAACTGTACTGCCCATAATGTTTACATTGAAATTCTAAATACATATTTTTCAATCAAAGATGAAAATCTGAATCTCAATATCCAATGTTTCATCAATTAAAAATTAACTAAAATCCAAGAACATAAGGCCACTTGTGTGGGAAAAAAATAAACATTTTTTTATTTTATATCTCTTATTTTTGTACACTTCATAACGTGCTAAAATTTCCCCCCTTCCCCATCAGCCCATACCAGCTGTGTGTATATATACATGTGTGTGTGATACAAAGTTATTAAGGTAGGATAATTAGTGAGTTAGTGAAGAGATTAGTAGCTATGAAGAACCTACTAATCTTCTTCAGCATTGCCATTTTTTGCATGCTTTCTTTATCCTCTGCAGTTCCCCATGCTACCATCCCTCCGGTTCGTGCAGTTAGTCTTGGAGGTTGGGTTGTCACTGAAGGCTGGATTAAACCCTCCCTTTTTGCCAAAATCCCTAACAAAGACTTCCTGGTATCTCTCTCTCTCATTACAAAGTTTCTTGTAAAACGGTGTTTATGTGATACAGTATGTGAGACGCGTTAAATTATGATTATGTAAAGTATGTTTGGTTGTTAAAGTATGTTTTTCTAAAGTAAGATGAACAAGACATTAAAATATGATTTTAGGGTGTTACATTGTGATTCACTAGAGACATATTTTACCTAGTATATAATAATCATACTTCAATAATGGGTCAACCCGTCTCGCACATATCTGTCTCGTACCCTTTTTATATACATTGTTCTAATTGTGCCAAAAAAAATGGTAGGATGGAGTTCAACTGCAGTTCAAATCAGTGACATTGGGAAGCTATTTGAGTGCTAAAAATGGAGGAGGAAGCATTATAGCCACCAACACAACTGCTTCCATCTGGGAAACTTTCATTGTACTTACTTATACACTCTTAACTAAATCAAATTAATTAATCCACACTTTTTATTGGTTATATTATGAAATTAATCATGCCTTAATTAATGTTAATTAGCTATGGAGAATCAACTCGACGAGTTTCAACTTTCGAGTGTTCAACAAACAGTTTGTGGGATTAAACACAGCTGCAGATGGGAATATTGATGTAGTGGCTGTAGCAAAATCCCCTGCCAAAGCAGAGACATTTGAGATCTACAGGCATCCCGGTGACCCGACCCGGGTCCGGATCAAGGCCTCCAATGGCTACTTCCTCCAGGTTGGTCATTATTACCAATGAGTTTGCTCATTTTAAAAAAACATTAGTGTTAATGATGATTTAATGTTGTGTTTAGGTGAGAGGAGAGAAATTAGTGAGTGCAGATCACAGGGGATTTGGTGGATGGGGGAAGAATGATCCATCTGTTTTCTTGATGAATATTACATCAAGATTGGAGGGTGAATATCAAGTTACTAATGGCTATGGTCCTAAAATTGCTCCCAAAGTTATGAGGGTAATTACTTGCTTCTTCAACTTTGCATTACAAAAACACTCTACATTCAAATTAATGCCATATTAATACTGTTTGCCTCTTAGAATTTTATATTTTCTTTTTTATAACATTACTTTTTAGGCAAAAGCTCCTGCGCCCCCGGGACTCCGTGTCCCCATGTGAACACAACACTTCCCCTCCAACTCTATTTAAACTTATGTATTGTTAGGGGTCTAAATTGCAAAGGGCATGGAAATTGCAAAGGCGCACGGAATGTGCTCCGTGCGCCCGGGTGCACAGGAGCCTCACTCTACTTTTTATTCCATAAAACGAATTGAATTATCTATTCCACATTTCATATTCCATTGGTATTCCATAACATACAAGACTACACCTTACAAATGACCAAAAAATCTTTGAGGCATGTGACGTTAATCTTGGAAATAAGAACGACACGCGTCATTCACTTAAATAGTTACATATGAGATGAAACACCACATTGAAATACGTAATCTCATGCCTCCATAAAGTCTATAACTTGTGTACACAACAAGTATGCCTTACAATTGTTTTGATTAGGATTTAAAATTTTGCCTAACTATATATTTTTTACTCCTAATTACTTCTAATGTTCTATTGAGATCAGTTATTGTCCTCGATTAATAAGAATTATCAAATGTAATATTGCTCATACTAACCGTATTAAAGATTTCATGATTTAAAACTTGAGCTAATATTATGCAACTATAAGAAATTTCTTTTAGATATTAAATTTTATACACACATAATTCAGGAACATTGGAGAACATTTATAGTTGAAGAGGACTTCAAATTCATAAAGAAGAGTGGACTGAATGCAGTGAGACTACCAGTCGGGTGGTGGATAGCTTATGACCCGAATCCACCTAAGCCATTTGTTGGCGGATCCTTGCAAGCTGTAGACAATGCCTTCACCTGGGCTGAGTAAGATTAATCATTAATAATCATAATAATCTTTTATTTTCACATCAAATTAAACTAATTAATTACTCCTATTTATTATGTGTGCAGAAAATATGGAATTAAGATCATTCTTGATCTACATTGTGTACCCGGATCACAAAACGGGTGGGAGCACAGTGGCACCCGAGATGGTTTCCAAGAATGGGGTCAAACCGAAGACACCATTCAACAAACCGTCCACATCATCGACTTTTTAACCGCTCGGTAAATAAATACTCCCTCCGTCTCATAAAACCTTTCACACTCTCCTCATTTGTTTCTCCCACAAAACTTTTTACACCCCAAAAAAAGGAAACATCACTTTATCTAACAACCTCAAAAGTTCCTTTAATTTCAAATTTGTCACTCATTTTTCACACACTTATCATTACTTTATACCATTTTATTGTCTAAAAATACCACAATACCCTCCAAAGTCAATAAAGTTGGTCAAAAAGTGCATATTTTCTTAAACAACGTGAAACAGTAAACGTGAAAAGTATTATGGGACGGAGTGAGTATTTCACTATACTTATTTATAGTATATGTAACACAAAAATGTAACAAATTTTAAATATGTAGATATGCGAAGAGCTCGAGCTTATTCGGAGTGGCCGTAATGAACGAGCCACTCTCGGCCGGTGTAGGTGCACTTGCACCCGGGTTAACCGTTCCGACCCTATCCAGATTCTACAAAGCTAGTTACGACGTCGTGCGGAAGTACTCGAAGACAGCGTACGTGATTCTTGGGAACCGGCTAGGACCAAATGAACCAAGAGAGTTCTTCAATCTAACAAAGAAAATGACCAGCGTAGTGATTGATGTCCATTTTTATAATCTATTTTCGGACATATTCACAAATCTAACGGTGCAACAAAATATCGACTACATCTACAAGGACCGTACGGAACAGTTGCAGTATCTTAATACTCCAGGCGGCCCTCTTATTTTTGTCGGTACGTCATTTGTGTCCCGTTAAACTTTTCACATTTCCTTTGTAATTATGACGGAATTTGTGATGAGTTATTGGACGGTGGTGCAGGGGAATGGACAGGGGAGCTGCTGAATAAGAATGTGACGAAGAAGGAGTACCAGATGTATTCAAAAGCACAGCAGGATGTGTACGGCAAGACGTCGTTCGGTTGGGCTTATTGGACTATCAATAACGCGAGACCCCGTTGGAATTTGGAGTGGATGATTAGGAATGGATACATCAAGATTTGAGCATTTCGATTCATATTAAAATTTTCTCATTATTAATTTTGAGTTTTTAATAATTGGAACTTTCGTGAGTGTATTTTTTTTATCAAAGATTGTGGCGCTGAATAAAATGACTGCTGAGTTTTAAACGAGTCAAGTCGATTTTTCTCCTTGCACACGGTGTCTCGCATTAGTTTGAATGGTAGATGCAACATTTATAATACGACATCCGAAATAATAAGCCTCTAACATTAAGTTTGAATTAACGTGTAATACTCTGTCTCTGTCTCCGTCTCTTCTTAACGATCACATGTAATAGCTATAGAATTAATATTGTTAAAAATAAAGAGGTATCCGTTAAAAGTTACAAGATGATGAAAAAAATTACTTTTAAATAATAATTATAGTTTAGACGAGTACGTAATAATAGAGTAGGCTTGTAAGTGAACTTTATAGTATGTCACTCCATACGAATAGTCAAATTTATAGATGAAAGAATTTTTCTTCCCAATTTTTTTTTTCAATATATATATTTTCAAATTGATAAAATTAACTTGAATGTATGCGTGCATTCATGATAAGCGGGGGAATTAAGTTAATAAGTTCTAGTAAAATATTTTTATAAACATCATGTCATGTATTATAAGAGTAATTGTATTTATTATTATAATAAGATCGAATAATAACGTGATATTGCTATCATCTTTCAGTGAGGGCCTCCTTTTTTAAGTCTATGGGCCTTTCAGCCCACTAATATTTTTCAATGTAATCAATTAGTGAGGCCCAGCCCATTAAAATTTTAAACCATTATTTTTTCTGTTCCGTTATACAAAGGAAATAATACAAAGTTATTATATTTTTAAAACTTGTAAAAAAGTTGAGTATATAATTTTTATTTATTTTTTACGTTGTTATGAAATGTAGCATTTTTCACCCCTACACGTGAGACTTATCCTTATTTCGAAAATTTTCAATATAAAAATTAGGTATGAAATCTCTTGTGTACACAAAAACATAGAATTACACACACAAATGTCACTTAGAAAATCTCTCTCTATCTCAATAATTAAATAAATGAATATTATATGCATACATAAAGACGATAAATAATAAATGGGTGGTCGGCAGACAAAATAAGGAGCCCACAAATAATTCGTAACACTGTGGATATTAACCACTCACCGCACGAGCAGATCTCTACCTCCTATAACTATTTTCGTTTTTTCTTTCTTTTTTTAATACAGAGTTTTAGAAAATTTAATTTTTAATTTTATTTTTTAGTGGTAGTTTGGCTTTTTAAATAATTAAATTATAAAATAATAAGGAATGAAAATTTTGAAATTAAAGTGTTTGAGGGAGTTATTGAATTATTTTCTATTTCTATATTTGAAAAATGAATTATTTGCGGTACAGACAAAAATAATAATTCTACGTTTACGGGTGAATGGAATATCTTATATGCTTAAAAGAAAAGTATAAGCTTAATAAGTTTTTTTTTTTTAAATGTATCATAATATAAAATGATACATAAAAATAATACGTTTTACATTTTAGATCTGCCATATCAAAATTTGTATGAAGCCGCGTTACACTTGATTATTACTGAAACTCAGATGAATGAGATGGGTTTTGACTCATAAAAATGTTGTCATCCCTAACTTGATGTTGACATTTGAACAAATCTACTGTTTACTTAAATATGGTTTATAAGTTTTTGTGGATAAATAAAGTAAGGCTTATTTTCTAAAAGTTGTGATTTTGAAAAATTAATTTAATTAAGTGATTATACGTACTAAATAAAAGTGATTAAAAATAAAAAATGACTCGTGTTTATATGATTTTGAGAAGTGGGTGAAGAGTTTTTGGTAAAATAATTTATTAGAATAAATTATGACTATAAAAAAGAATTAGTTTAAAGCATTTCCTCTCAAGCTAGCTAAAATTTAGATTTTGAGTTATTATTTCAAGTTTAATCAACTCATTTAAAATACTTTAATACTCCATACTTTTAAAAATAAAAGTTGATCTTGTGATAGGTGATTTTTTCAAATGTGGATTGACTAGAATAGTTTGAGATTTTAACAACAAAACTAACTAATCATACATAAAAGCAAGATACTCATTATTAAGTGGGATGTAAATACCCATCATAAATAAATTTTATAAACTTATAATATTTTGAAAACACCACTAATTAAATTGATATTAGGCTCCATTTATTTCATTTAGCAAGATAAACTTTAATTATAAAATACAAATAAAATTATTTAAATGGCATTAAATTTACAAAATTAGAGACTCAACTCCATCAAGTGAACTCGAAATCCTCATAAATTAATCTAATAAAATTAATCTTGTTGCTAAAATAAACTAATTAACGTTGAAAGTGTTTTGAAAGTAAAATCCAATTCATTTTAAACTTTATCTAAAAAGTACACTTATTTGATACAAAATGACAATTACATTAAAGAATTTTACCAATTAAAAAAAAACAAAACAAAAAGGGCACTGTAATCGATATGTAACACAACGAATAAGTATATGATAGTCAATATTGCAACTCATAAAATAATAGATTCTCATTATAGATTCATGGAATCATGGTTAGATAAATGCTAGTAATATTTTTTTTTCTCCCAAAGTGTTAATATTACTTAAATTATTGAATTTTGGATTTTAGTAATTCTAACTCATCTACCTGTAATTAACTGATGTTATTTGTTTACTTCACTTATATATACTTTTTATTCCAATAAAGTTCGAGTAATTAGTGTATCTATACGTTACATGGGAATAAAAATTAAAAAAAAATTAGAAATAGCTAAAATTAATTCATAACACACTTTAATTTTAAATTAATGGCTAAAACTACTGTGCATCTGGGTGCACCCAGGATACGGTGCACTCACTTTCAGAAATGTATAAAATTATGAACAAAAATATATACAATTATGAATAAAAATGTATACAATTTGTTTGTTTGTTTTTTTAATGAAAAATTCAGTGTAAAAAACTATACAACTATTAAAAAATATGTATACACTATTGAATAAAAAGTTATACACATATGGATGCTAGTTTTTTAAATGAAAAATTGAGTGTGAAAAAAGTATACAATTATTAAAAAACATGTATACAAAATATAATAACATTTATACAAAATAGAATAAAAAATTATACAAATATAGTGCACCCAAATGCACCAAATATCAACTCAAAATTATATATATCACCTATAAACACATTGTAACAATAAATATTGTATTTATTAAAATAATAAACACAAAAGATATTACAACGAAAATCCAAGGTGGATTGAACTTGAGATATGAGTAGACAGTCTCTAACTATCCTCTGATTCCTCTCTTGAGTTGACTTCTTGACTCTATCAACTTTCGGAGCTGGATCTTCGGATGAAGCTTGTCCGAGCTCGGATTTGACTTGAAGCTTTAAAAACGTGTATCCAGAGGCGTCGAGCCTTTGTTTGGATCAACCGTTGACTTGAAGATTTACTGTGAAGAACACCGTTCAATTTGGTAGAACACCGTTGACTTCACGAATATTGCTGGATGAACTTGACTTGAAGAAACGATGAATCTGAGGGGCTCCGCACCTTGATCTCAGATTGAATGATGTTTCTAGATTGATCTTCGAAGAATGACTTTGATCTTCGCAGAGATTCCAAGTTCCTTCAGAGCTTTCCAGGCTTTCAGGATTTTCAGAATGTTTGGAATGAGGACTGAAGGTCCTTATTTATAGGTAGATAAAATAACCACTTGAGAGATATTTTCTCCTTCAAAAGATATGTTGGGTTTTTCTCCTTTAATTAAGCCTGCTGGACTGGATACGGGTCTATTTAATTTAATTAAGTCTGTAAGATTTTGACTTGGGCTTATTTAATTTAATTAGGCCTACTGGACTTGATTTGTTGGGCTTATTGACTTGAGTCGGGCCCACTTGACTTGAATTGAGCCCATATGACTTGAATTAAGCCCATTTAACTTGGATTTTGGGCTCAAGTAATTATATTAATTATTAATTATATATTCATTTATTTTAGGAATTTATTTAAATTCCTTAATAAATAAATATTAAATTAATACTTAATATATTTTATTTTGCATTTATATTTATTAGGCAATAAAATTTAATTGCCTACAAATGACTCCTTGCAATTTGTTCACTAAAAATTATTTGAAGTGAATAAACAGCAATATTTTACGGTGACTTGTGTTTTCCTCCTTTTCATATGGGTCTTTCCTTTAACTTTTATTACTTTTGGCTCAATAAACTGACTTCATCCATGAATCCAAAATTTTGCATTCAGCCCAATATATCAGGATATATCCCAAAATTCAAATATCTTCTTGAAGAGAATTAAATAAAATCCCCTAAGCATGATGAATTCAATCTCATAGCATAATTCAATCCCCTATCTGCATGCGTATCCCTTATCCCACTTCGGATATTTCATGCAATCCTTAATGAGAGGGATACCGTATAAAATAACTTGATAACTTCAAATATAAAGAAGAACTATCCATATCCCCTCATATCTCCCAAGCTTCCTATCTATATAAAAAATTCAAGCCGTCAATATGTCACGATTACAATGGATAATTTCGCAGACAACCCCCTTAGCAGGATATATCCCATGAAATTCTTCTATCCCCTACAGAAATCTTAACTAATACTTAGCCACCATAGCCAAAGTATGATAAAGTTGATATATTCAAATCTGCAAAATAGCTATCCATATTTTCACTATTCAACCTCGAATTTTAAGAAGATAAATTCAAATGTCAAAAAAAATCTTTCATGCTAAACATCAAATATTCACAAAGGATTATCATTAAAGATTTCCAATACTATATAAGAAGGGCTCGAGCCTGCAATTCTTTTCCACATCATTCATCAGCACCAACTAATCAACATTCTTTTTTTTCTCTGCAGGTTCCTCCCTCTATTTTTACAATACAATCATCGAGGTAAGCTTTGCCACTTATAGTCTCATATTTACTTCTGTATCTCCTCCGTTCTTTTTTTTCCTTTTTTTCCTTTGTACCCATGAAGAGAAGAGAAGAGACATACACCGGGAGTCAAAACCAGTGACGTCGAGGTGGAGAGCGATCGACGGCGGACCACCCATGGTGGTTGCTTGTCGGGCTCACACCGTGAGGTAGAGAGCAATCAACAGCGAGCTATCCATGGTAGCTGCTTGTTGGGCTCGCGCCTCCGACGGTAGTGGGTGGAGAGGTGTTACAGACCTCCGAAGACTGATTTGAAGGCTGAAGTTAGACCCGTCGAGGTGAAGAGCAATCGACGGTGGACCACCCATGGTGGTTGCTTGTCGAGCTCGTACCGTGAGGTGAAGAGCAATCAATGGTAGGCTACCCATGGTAGTTACTTGTTGGGTTCTCACCTTCGAAGACGTTGATATGAAGAGCGGGAGAGGGGTCGATGGCAGACCACTTATGGTGGCTGCTCATCGAGCTCATGCCTCCGGCAGCATTGATTTGAAGAGCTGGAGACAGAGATCCAACGGGAGGTGGTGACACGGCGGCGGAGAGAAGGAGCTGTAGATGACTACATGCTTTGAAGCAGCGACTGCGGTGGACGTGTTAAAAGCTGACAAGAAGCGGCGGTTGTCGGGCTCCGGCTATGCAGGTGGATCTCCGGTGAGGCTGCGCTGTTTGACGGGCTTCCGATGGTGGCGGCTGATCCAGACGCGAGCCGTCAACGTGGCGACACGGCGACGCGGCAATCAGAGAACAACAACTGATGGCGGCGAGGATCCGGTGAGGATGTGTGCGGGCAGATGGCGACGAAGATGGGTGAGACAACGATGGCAATAGGCAGCCGATCCGAAAGGCAGGTGGTACGACGACGATCGTCGATGCTGAAAGCCGACAAGAGCGGCGGCTGTGGAGTTCCGGCGGCTTGCTGGTGGTTCTCGGCGGATCTGACGATGGTGGCGGATGCGGCGGACTCCGGTACACCATGCTTGATGGCAGAAAGTAGAGCTCGTTGATGGTAGCGTGTTGTCGACGGCGAGGGGCGGTGGGTGCCAGTCGGAACCAGATCTGGCCTGTGCGGTGTCTTCCAGCGGCGAACTTCGTCAACGAGCAGTAGATTGAAGAAGAAAACCGCAGTTCACCTTGCTGGTATTAATCTCTTATTCCACCATCCAATTTTGACTTTGATCTATTTTGACTCCCCCATGGCCATTTTAAATAAATTAACTTGGGCTTACCAAGTTGGGCTTGGATAAAATGTTTGCATGCCACACATCTTCACCAAAGATGAGCCCACTTGCACCATTCTTCTTCTTTGTTATCATTGTTGCATTTCTATTTCAATTCCTTGCATTTTATTTGCTGTATGTATGCTTCAACTCTTTTATTTCTCCCACAAACTTGATAAGAGTAACTTAAATCATGACTGAACTTAGTGAGTAACTAAGCTGCCTACGTACCTCTTTGAAGAGGATCAAGTCATTAAGTAGTTTAAAGGGACATGGTTTTGATTTTGGGGGGGTGCCGTGCACAGTTTATACTCATGCGGGCCAGGAGTGACTATTCTTTAACCACTTTAGACAAAGTAGGATATTTAATGCTTTAACCACTTAAAATATCTGAGTAGGGTGAATTAACAGTTTAACCACGTATAATTACCTTTGGTGGATGTCGTGCACAGTTTATACTCATGCGGACCAGGAGTTTGTCGTACACAGTTTATACTCATGCGGACCAGGAGTAACATGTAGTTTAGGCTCGTGCGTCAAGGAGCGTTCCTTGGATTTGACTGGATTACGCATAGTAGCGTTTTAGGAATTTGCCATTTATGGGGCCGATTCCTACACCATCTTCAGATATCAACTTGTACGCACCATTTGTATACACTTCTTTCACAATATGTGGGCCATCCCACTTGGGCAAGAATTTATTTCCAACTCGGTGAGTGATGACAATAGGCCTTCTTACAGCAAGGACTAAGTCTCCGACTTGAAAAGAACGTATCTTTACTTTCTTGTTAAACGTTCTGGAGAGGCGAGCTTGATAGCACTCAAGTCTTTGTTGTGCTTCTAACCTCTTCTCATCAAGTGCCTCTAATTCTTTGAGACGCAGTCGTGCGTTCTCTTCTTCAGTTAAACCTTCTTGTATGGCTATTCTCAAAGATGGTATTTGTTTTTCAAGGGGCACCACAGCTTCAACCCCATATACAAGAGAGTACGGAGTAGCTTGAGTAGGCGTTCTATAAGTAGTCTGATATGCCTATAAAGCTTCATGAATCCTTTCATGCCAGTCTCGCTTTGACTTGGAGACCACCTTCTTCAACAGATTACACAGTGTTTTGTTGAAGGCCTCGGCAAGCCCATTAGCTGCTGCATTATACATAGAAGATTTTCTTTGCTTGAAGTCAAACTTCTCACAAAGCTTATCAATCAAAGAGTTACTGAATGGCCTCCCATTGTCTGTGATAATGTATCGAGGCATTCCATATCTATATATGATGTTGATGCGGATGAAATCAGCCACATTTTTTTTCTTCACTTCCCTCAAGGGTATAACTTCCGCCCACTTGGAAAAGTAATCAGTGGCAGCCAGAATATAAAGATGACCTCCGGAAGACTTCGTTAATGGCCCCACCACATCTAAGCCCCATGCATCAAATGGCCACGAAGAAATTGTTGGATGTAATGGTTCGGGAGGCTGATGAATGAGATTTGAATGAAACTGGCATGGCTGACATTTTTGTGCATAATCTATGCAATCCTTCACCATAGAAGGCCAGTAATATCCCATCCTCTTGATTCTGAAATGTAACTTGGGTCCAGACTGATGGGCGCCACATATTCCAGAATGAGCTTCCTCCATAGCTTGAAGAACTTCTTCATCACCTAAGCATCTTAAGAGAATACCATCAAACAATCTTCTATAGAGTGAATCTTTGTAGTAGAAGAATCGTGGTGCTCTACGTCGGACATCAACCTTTAGGTGTGGATCATTAGGAAGTTTATCATTCTTTAAGTAATCCACGAACGGTTGACGCCAGTCTTCTTTTTCAATATCAAAAACCGGTATGGCGCAATACTCAACTTCTTCACCATCTTCATCTTCGAAGAAGGGAGGTACCACCCAACTTTTACAGATCGGTACTTGAAAAAGTGCTTCGGGCATTGCTATGGTTGATGCTAACTTTGCCAAAGCATCGGCTTGCTTGTTCTTGCTCCTTGGTAAATGTTCAATCTCTACATCTCCAAGCCAATTCATAAGCCTCTGAGCATAGTTATAATATGGAAGTAGTTCAGATTTCTTAACCTCATATAAGCCAAGCAGCTGGTTGATTATCAACAACGAATCTCCATATACCTTAAGGTGTCGCTGCTTTATATCCACTGCCATCTCCAAACCAAGTATAAGAGCTTTATATTCAGCTACATTGTTAGAGCAATTTTCAGTTAGACTGAATGAATATGGCAAAACTCCTCCATCTGAGGTTACAAATACTACTCCTGCACCGGCTCCTTCTCTGTGAGCGGCTCAATCGAAATACATCTTCCAAGGAGGAGTGATTCCAATAGCCAATATATCTTCATCGGGAAGATCATCAGACAATTTCCATTCGGCAGGCATGGGATGATCAGCCAAGAAATCTGCCAGCACTTGCCCTTTCACCGCTTTTTGAGGGACGTAGATAATTTCAAATTACTGCAATTGGAGATACCACCTTGCGAGCCTATCAGAGAGCACTGGCTTCGACATTACGAACTTTAATGGGTTGGCCTTCGAGACCAAGTAAACAGTATGAGCTTGAAAGTAATGCCTTAACTTCTGAATCGCAAATATGAGAGCAAGACAGAGCTTCTCAATTGGTGAGTACTTTAACTCATTTGGAGTCATTGTTCTACTCAAATAGTACAACGCACACTCCTTTCCTTCATCATTATTTTGTGCAAGCAAGGCTCCAACTGATTTTTCTTGAGCAGATATGTAGAGAATTAATGGATGTCCGGCTATTGGAGCAACCAACACTGGCGGCTTCATCAAATATGCTTTAATGCTGTTAAATGCATTAGTGCAAGCTTCATCCCATTCAAATGGGCTGCCTTTCTTCATAAGATGGCTAAATGGTTGGCATCGACCAGCCAAATTTGCTATGAATCTTCTTAAGTACGCCAGCTTACCTTGTAAACTCTTGAGCTCATGTATGTTCCGGGGCACCTGCATCTTCATTATCGCATCAATCTTCGCTTTGTCAATCTCAATGCCACGATGTCGGACAATGAATCCAAGAAACTTACCAGAAGAAACTCCGAATGCGCACTTAAGCGGGTTCATTTTGAGTTGAAATTTTCTGAGACGTTCAAATATTTGCCTTAGATCCTTAAGATGGTCCTTTTTCTTCTTTGATTTCACTACAATGTCATCCACATAACATTCGACATTCTTATGAAGCATGTCGTCGAATATCTTTTGCATAGCTCGTTGATACGTAGCGTCAGCATTCCTCAAGCCAAACGGCATAACATTATAGCAGTATATTCCTTTAGGAGTGCGGAAGGCTGTTTTCTCTTGATCTTCCGGAGCTAGGCTAATTTGATTGTAACCAGATGATCCATCCATAAATGAAAGCACTTCATGCCCGGTTGTTGCATCAATCATAAGTTCTGTGATTGGTAGTGGAAAAATCATCTTTTAGGCATGCCAAGTTCAAGTCACGGAAGTCAACACACACTCTAAGCTGCCCATTTGTCTTCCTTACTGGCACAATGTTAGAGAGCCAAGTGGGATACTTGACTTCTCGTATCTTTCCCATTTCAAGGAGCTTATTAACCTCAGCTTCAATCAATGGAACCAGCTCTGGTCGAAATCGACGCTGCATCTGCTTAACTGGCTTGACTCCTTTCTTTACTGCTAGATGATGAACTGCCACTTTTGGATCTAATCCGGGCATCTCCTTGAATGACCATGCAAACACGTCTCTAAACTCTTGAAGAAGCTCAATGTAAGCTTTTTCTTCCTCAGACGTCAACAAAGCACTTATATAGGTTGGACGTGGATCATTAGCATCACCTAAATTAATCTCCTTCAATTGATCAACAGTAGATTTAATACCCTCCTCAAATTCTGGGGGAGCATCATCGGCATCTTCCTCTTCAGTTGAGGTTTCTTCTTGTATAGTGACATGATTTACTGCAGCAGCGTCCTCCAGAAATTCTTGCCTTTGAAAATGTGGATTAGACATAACTTGTTCATTTTCTCCCACTTTAACAATGCTTTCCACTACATAACCATCTCTCCTCATTTTGACAATCTTGCCTCGTAGATCTCTTTCTGCATTATGTAGATTTGTTTGCATGATAACGGAATGAACAATATCTGATGAGCCTACACTTTCCCGATCGTCTTCTTCACTTTGGGTGAAGATTATTGTTCACTTCTTAGCTTTCAACACCGTGTCACATGATATAGTCAGGAAATGTCGTCTTTTCATGCGAGATGGGATCCGACTACGTATCTTTGGGAACCTTGGGAACTTGGAAGTCCTTTTAGCTCCAACTGGTTTGAGTCTTTTGAATACTGAGATTCTTTCTGCCTTTCTATCCTCTTCATGAGACTCTTCTTCTTCAGAAAGAATTTCATCTTCAGTGATGTAGTTCGTGTTTGCCCTTTTGATCGCAATGCGAACAGGTTTCTGTGGAACATATCCCAACCCTGTCCTAATATACTTGGAAGTGCGACCATTACTCTTCAATGTCTCTTGAGTGGTATTAAATTCACTAGGAGTCTTATGAGACTGTTCATTCATCATAGCTTTTTCTTGAGGGTTATAACCGGCCTTCACAAGAAGTTTGTAAGCTTGTGGGCTATATGATTTGGAAACTGCCGCCTCGAATACATCTTCATGCTCAGTTTTAGCTCCTTGAATTGGGCGAGTGAACCCTTTGAGTAGAGGAGGAAAGGGCTTCTTAGTGTCAACCTCAGTCAGAGGTAGTGTCAACCCTTCTATAGTCTTGATCAACTGTTTACCTTTAATAGACTTTGTGGATGAAACATCATCTGCATTCTCTCTTTCTTGTTTATCATCACCTTTCTCTTGCGATGAACTTCCTTCGGGCTTGACATCCTTGCTATTCTTCAGAAAATATCTAGCATCTGAAAAATATGACTCAGCTTCTGTAAATGGCCTTTCATCACCAATCACCTTTTTTATGTTGCCTCCATCGCAGTATTTGAAGCATTGATGTAGCGTAGAAGGAATCACTCTATTTTCGTGCAGCCATGGGCGCCCCAAGAGCATGTTATATGATGTTTTAGCATCAATGACATGGAACAGAACTGTTGAGACCATCTCATCTATCATTAAGTCCAAGACCGTTGTACCAAGTGTTCTCTGGCCTTCTTGATTGAACCCATGAATTGTCAATCGACTACTGCCGAGCTCGTTGGTAGGAATTCCTAACTTCTTAAGCGTGGATAGGGGAAAGATATTGACAGCTGAACCTCCATCAATCAATATTCGGTTAACTCTTTGCTCTTGAGTATAACCAGCTACGAATAAAGGTCGGTTATGAAGTTGTGAACCGAGCAGTAAGTCTTCCTCTGTGAAGGTTATTTTTATAACATGGGTCTCACTTTCATTCCTAGATTCACCCTTAAGTAGCTGAGCTTCGCTTGCCATATGACATGAAGAATCACCGCCTGCAGAAATAGAGTTCGCAGTTGCATCTTCATCTAGAAAGATCTTCTCTTGCTCAACCAATCGCATAACTTTGTCTTTAAAGACAAAGCAATCTTTAATAGAATGACCCACCAGTCTATGATACTTGCAATATTTCGGATTGTCAGTTTGTCCCGCCTCTTCTGGTCGCTTCATTTCAGGAAGCTCGATAAGTTTATCTTTGAACAGATCATCAAATATGCCTGGGACATCTGAATCAAGGAATGGGTACTTCCTTTCTTGCATCTCTTTCAAGGTCAACCTTCTTTGCCCCCTTTCTTGGGGATCATTCCTCACTTTATCATCATTTTCGTTCTCATTCCTTCGAAATTTGACAGCTGGTGCATTTGTCGCCATGGACTCCTTTTCAGAAAATTTGCTGTAGGGTTTGCCCCCTTTCCTGGCCTCTTGCTTTTCTTTATACTTGTAGGATCCTGGAATCGGTGGTTCAACCACTCCACTTATCCCCATGCTTAGCTCCATGTCATGAGCTCTTGTGGCTAAATCTTCAAAGGTTTTAGGCTTAATCCCTTGAAGTATGTAACGAAGGCTCCATTGCATTCCTGCTATGCACATCTCAATGCCATAAACTTCAGACAATCGATCTTTATAATTTAGGCTCAAATTTCTCCATCGATTAATGTACTCAATTACTGGCTCTTCTTTTAACTGACGAGTGTTAGTTAACTCTATCATGCTAACCGTTCTCCTAGTGCTATAGAAGCGATTAAGGAATTGATATTCCATCTGATTCCAACTGTCTATAGAATCAGCCTCCAGGTCGGTGTACCATTCAAAAGCATTTCCCTTTAGAGAACGAACAAATTGTCTCACCATATGATCTCCGTCAGTTCCAGCATCATTGCATGTTTCAATGAAATGTGCTATATGTTGTCTTGGATTACCTTTTCCATCAAACTGTTGGAACTTGGGGGGTTGATAGTTCGGTGGCATCTTCAAGTTGTCAATCCTTCTAGTAAAAGGCTTAGTATACATGAATGAAGGTTTGGAGCTCTCTTCAAATTGGTCCTTCATTGTCCCGAGTATAATACTTTTTAGTTGGCTGATAGGAACCATTCCATCATGGAAAATGTTCAATTCTTCTTCAATCACCCTCTTCCCCGTCGACTGGCATTTCGCGGAGTTATTTACTTCATTTTCAGCATCTTCATCTTGCTTTTCGTTTGCATGGCTAGTTTCAGCACCAGCCATTCTCTCCATCAGTTTGAAAATCAAAGTACTTTGTTCTTGGTTCTGTTTGGCAAGTGCAGCAACGGATTCAGTTAAGCTTGCCAACTGTTCTTCGACAGACGAAGTGTTTATTGCCATCGTCGAGGCTATGGATGAATCTGATGATGGACTTTCTTCAGATAGATGCGTTGAGCCAACAAGGTTGTCCTCCTCGTCTTTAGCATCATAAGGTATTACTCCAGAGGTAACTCCAACTGAAGAATTTATCTCTGAAGAGGCTTCAGATCGTGCCATCTTTGACATGCTTCTGGTCGTAACATTAACGTCTTCAACTTGTAATTCTGAAAACTTGAAGACGGAAGCTGATCTGTTGACTTTGACTCTTAGCGGAACCATCTTACTTTGCTCGAAGAGGAGATGAGAGGTAGAAACTGTCCCACTGGGCGTGCCAAAATTTGTAACAACAAATATTGTATTTATTAAAATAATAAACACAAAAGATATTACAACGAAAATCCAAGGTGGATTGAACTTGAGATATGAGTAGACAGTCTCTAGCTATCCTCTGATTCCTCTCTTGAGTTGACTTCTTGACTCTATCAACTTTCGGAGCTGGATCTTCGGATGAAACTTGTCCGAGCTCGGATTTGACTTGAAGCTTTAAAAACGTGTATCCAGAGGCGTCGAGCCTTTGTTTGGATCAACCGTTGACTTGAAGATTTACTGTGAAGAACGCCGTTCAATTTGGTAGAACACCGTTGACTTCACGAATATTGCTGGATGAACTTGACTTGAAGAAACAATGAATCTGAGGGGCTCCGCACCTTGATCTCAGATTGAATGATGTTTCTAGATTGATCTTCGAAGAATGACTTTGATCTTCGCAGAGATTCCAAGTTCCTTCAGAGCTTTCCAGGCTTTCAGGATTTTCAGAATGTTTGGAATGATGACTGAAGGTCCTTATTTATAGGTAGAGAAAATAACCACTTGAGAGATATTTTCTCCTTCAAAAGATATGTTGGGCTTTTCTCCTTTAATTAAGCCTGCTGGACTGGATACGGGCCTATTTAATTTAATTAAGTCTGTAAGATTTTGACTTGGGCTTATTTAATTTAATTATGCCTACTGGACTTGATTTGTTGGGCTTATTGACTTGAGTCGGGCCCACTTGACTTGAATTGAGCCCATATGACTAGAATTAAGCCCATTTAACTTGGATTTTGGGCTCAAGTAATTATATTAATTATTAATTATATATTCATTTATTTTAGGAATTTATTTAAATTCCTTAATAAATAAATATTAAATTAATACTTAATATATTTTCTTTTGCATTTATATTTATTATGCAATAAAATTTAATTGCCTACACACATAACGCTGCAAAGAAAAAAAAGAAAGACTTCTATCGATAGATTTCCAGCTATAAAGATAATTTGTAACAAATTATTTAAAAAAATATCGATATCCTTTGATAAATATGAGTAGTAATAAATTGTAGTAATAAATTATTGGCAAATAAACAAAAGACCATCTCACGTCTCTCTTACATGATTATATGATACGGACAAAAAAATAATAATATCATCATTATTTTCGCTATAAAATATTATCATATTTTATTTATATTATAAATTGTTAATGAAATAATTCACTTACTGTTATAAAATGTCATCACGTTTTATTTATATCATAAATTGTTAATGAAATAGTTTACTTTCGCTATCATTTCAGCTATAAAATATCATCACGTTTTATTTATACTATAAATTGTTCATGAATTAGTTCACTGCATCATTATCATTTTCCATCATTGAGTATTACTTTAACCTTCTATTTATACTAATATAAATTATTCATGAAATAGTTCAGTGCACCATTAACATTTTTCATCTGTCTCATGTACTTGATGACTGACGTGAAATGATCTTATACAAAATTTGCCATAAATTATTAAATAAAATAGTTTTGCATTTAACATTTATTACTCATTTCGCCCTACCTTATCTTCACACTTTTCGTTTCCGTTCGTCCTACACTTATATTCATTCTCCAAAAAATAAAAATTACATCAACTAATAACCTAAAAAGTAGTATCTTAATTTAAAAAATATCACATCTACCCAATACACATAACATATTTTATACTTTATTTATACCTTAAAATAACACAATACCCTTAAAAAAATCAATAATATAAATAATTTTTTTAAAATTTCGATGCCGGTGAAAATAACTATGAAATGAAGGGAATATTTATTATTTACCGATGAGTTCTCAACAAAATTATTAGCAGTGTTTTATTAATTTTCATTGACAAAAAATAGTTATAAATCATCACTTTACCAATATAATGTTGGTTGATCTATTAGTAAACTAGTGATGGAAATTTGGGATTTTTTTCAATGGTTCTTAACTTAAGATTTCTAAGGGCATAAATTTATTAATAATGAAAGCGTTATTAAATATCTTAAGGTACAAAAGCAATAATAATATAATTATGTTATTATTAATTAATTTATATATCTTATATAGAAAAACTTAAACCCTGAAAATAAAGGTTAATTTCCAAAAAAATCACTATCTTATTTGAAATTTTCAAATATATCATGATCTTTTATTTTTGTTAATTTAATAAACTGTCTGTTTTATATTTTTAATTCTATCACGACTTTTTATTTTTTTTAATTTAATACATGATATTCAGACTATGACTAGCATACCACCGTTTTTTTTTATAAAATAAAATTTACGACCGGCCCTGCAAACAAAAAACTCACCCCAATTCGCTACTATTGCTTCGTGTGATTTACTGTTTTTTTTTTTCGTCTTTTCTTTTTCTTTTTTTTTTTCCTTTTGTTTTTAATTTAGGGTATATTTCACCCCAAGAGTTTAGAGTTTAGGGTATAATTATAATTTTACCCTTATAATTTATGGTATAATTGTAATTTTACTCTTGTGGTTTAGAGTATAATTTATCCCTAGGGTTTAGGATATAATTGTAATTTTACTCTTGTGGTTTAGTGTATAATTTATCCATATGCTTTAAGGTTTAGAGTATAATAGTCATTTAAAAATAATAAATTTAAAAAAAAAATAAAAAATAACTTTAATGAAGAAGCGAGAATTAATTAAGAATGTTGGGGATTAAAGGGGGAATCAATTCAATTGATGTCCTAGTTGTACCCTAGTCACTCGCATTTATTTAATATTTTCAAATTTATAGAAATTAATTAATAATTAATGAAATTAATACTCCATTTATTTTTTATTATTTATTTTTTAATTCAAATTGATTATTAATTTTCTTTACTATAAAATTCTTATTTTCAATGAATAATGTATGTACATACTAATTATTTAGTCGGTAATAAAAAATACTTCATTAAGATATTTTAATTATTTTTTAATTTGTTTAGAGTTTTTCATCAAAAATAGTAAATTAACAAGTGTAATAAAATATTATTCAAATGAAACTTAATACTTATTTTTATAAATAACAGGAAAAAAATATTAATATTATGAAATAAGTGGTATTGTGATTTAACTTTTAATAATGATATAATAATAAGTTGAAATGAAAATATGAAATAAGTGGTGTATTAAATTGTAAAAAATTAATATTGTGTTTGAATTGAAAATATTAATAGATCGTGTATTGAACTGACAAAAATAAAATGTTACGATAGAATTGAAAATATTACATAAATCGTATATTAAATTAACAAAAATAAAATATCGTGATAGATTTGAAAACCCGGTTGTGAATTTTTAAGAATTAACCCTAAATATAATGGTTTGATTTCTTTCTCTTACTATATATCAATCATTTAGCCTATGAAATAAAAGATAATGTTAAAAATGACAGAGAATATCTATGTGAATTTTTTCCTCTCTCAAATCTCACATCTACAATTTGAATAGAAAAAGAGTTCTTTAAAAGGATTGGAAGAGAACATATTTAATTTAATCCCAAATTGTGTAAAAAGATAAAGTAGTATTGAAGAATATAATTTTGTTAATGATTTTCAAATCGCGATTAAATAAATTAATTAATATAAAAGATTCTAAATTGTGATCCCTCTAAATAAAATAAGGAGTGCTGACAAGGCTTTTCCCAAACAATAATGCATCCATTCTCATAATCCTGAACCCGAAACCAGATCAACGGTCCAGATCTCCTCCTCCGTTTCTGGCTCTCCGTTTATCTTCCCAACCTCCCCCCTCTCTCTCCTTCCCCCCCCAAACCCCCCACCCCTTCTCTCTCTCTCCTCTGCAACTCGATTTTATATACATACTGATACGAGTAGAAGGAAACTCTCTCTGCGGGTGTGTGTGTGTGTGAGAGAGAGAGAGAGAGAGTAGAGAGATGATGTTGGGAAAGAGATCGCGTCCTCCGATGAAGAGAACTACGAGCATGACGGAGTTCACCTTGGATCTCAACGGCGGCGCTTCTAGAACCGTCTACCAGCCGTCGGATCCTCACAATCCTTTCAACGGCGGAGCGGTGGATCAACGGTACCTGGCCTCCGCCTCTCCTCGTCCGCAGCGGCGCGCCTCGGCGGACTTCGTCGAAACTGCTCATTTCCTCAGAGTCTGTTTCCTCTGCAAACGCCGTCTCATTCCAGGGCACGATATCTACATGTACAGGTACGCCGTTTCTGTGTGTGTGTGAGAGAGAGAGAGAGAGTACTGTTATATTATGAACTATGAATACAGCAAATTAATAGTAATAAATAAATTTAATTAATTAATAGACTTTACTTTCTGATAAATTCAACAGATTTGAGTTGAGATTATTCATGAGTATATGATGATCTGATTAAAATTAAAATCAAAATCGGAGTTTTTTTTTTTTTTCTGATTTCTACTGCAAATTAAGTGTACGGCCATTAACAAAATCTCTCTTTCTTATAATTCAGAGGTGACAGTGCTTTCTGCAGTCTAGAATGTAGACATCAGCAGATGACTCAAGATGAGAGAAAAGAGAAGTGTTCCATGGCGGCGTCGAAGAAGGAAGTTGCCAGCGCCGCCGCAGCCGGAACCAAAGTCTCCGCCGCCGGAGAGACGGTTTCCGCCGTGTAGTTCAGCTACGAACCCACTTGTAAAATATCCGATACGTACCGATCACATATTGGATATATATTAATATATAAATATTTATGCATGTATAATTTAGGGATGTGCTTATATTTTCACCTCAAGTTGATGAACAAATTTTGGGTAAACTGTAATTTTTTAATCATTTTTTCCAAGAATTATCATTCTAAATTATCTACTCCTCCGTCCCGTTACACAACGAATGTACGTATTAGTATGACATGTGGGCCCATGGAGAGAGAATAATTAATATGTGTGGATCCTCTTTATCAAAAAGGGAAATACACACTTGTATTGGGACGGACCAAAATGAAAAAAAATGTACATTTCAATGAGACGGAAGGAATATTAATTATGCTTTTAATTGAAAAAAAAAAGTAGATTTAGAAATATGTAAATTTGAGAATATTTTACTACTAATTTAGCGCTGTAATTTAATTTTTGTTGTATAATTTTAAACTCTTTAAAATTAGCTCATATATTAATTATGGCAAAAATTTGTGTGTGCACGGGAGCACATTTCGTGCGCCTTTAGAATTTTGTATTAAATGTGCGCCTTTAGAATTTTGTGTTAAATTGTGTACCCTTTAGTATAAAAGATGTGTACCATGGCAAAAATTTGTGTGTGCCCGGGCGCATGGAAACACATTCCGTGCGCCTTTGAAATTTTGTGTTAAATTGTATACTCTTTAGTATAAATATGTGTACCCTTTATTTTATGAAGAAAAATAAAAAATATTAATAAAGTATATACCCTTTAAAACAAAATAGTGTACCTTTTTTAATTAAAGTATATGCCCTTTAGATCAAAGCAATGTACTCTTACTCATAATACTAAATTCTAAAGGTGCACTGTACTCTTACTCATAATACTAAATTCTAAAGGTGCACGGAATGTGTTCCCGTGCGCCCGGTCGCACACAAACCTCACTCCTTAATTTTAGTCTCGAACCTAGTATTTAATTTTTCAAATTTAATCAAATTTTTGCCATTTTTGGTATTTTAAAATAGATTATTATAGAATTAAAGCTGAAATAAAAATATCTAAAATTGATATAGGATTTTTAAAAAGTAAAAAAAAAAAAAATAAGTTGGTAAAAATCATGACATAATATATTAAGACTATAAAAATTAATAAAAGAAATGTTAATGGATTCCATTTTTAATGATAGGATTGATAATGTTCATTTGCTAATTTGGAATTAGAAAAACATCAAAAACTAATTATATAAAGAATAAGGGTGAGCTATTAGTAGTGTGATTCATTTAATTTTATACTAATTGAAAATAAAATTCATAAAAAGAAATACAATAAACTTAACAATAAAGATTAATTTATAAATTAATACTCTGTGTATTGTGGATATGTGGTGTGAACTGCTCCCCGTCCCATTTAAAGTAGTAATTTTTCCATTTTAGTCGTCCCATATAAAAGATTTCTTTTTTTTATAAACATGTAACCCACACACCCCCATCTAATACAATTAAAATATGAGACTCATTCTCCCACTAATGCAACTATCCACTACACATTAAATAATAAGACAAATTCTCTCGTGAGACGTTAATTTCATGAGACGGTTTGTGAGACATGTTAAAGTATGTCTATTATTTTGATAAAATTTGTTTAATGACTGTTAAAGTATATTTTCTAAAGTAGGCTGAATTAAGAGTATTAAAGTATGATTTTAGCGTGTTATAATACGATTTATTATTGACATACTTTAACTGCAAATAAGCATATTTTATCTACACAATAAGCATACTTTAGTGATGGGTTGACCCGTCTCACACCAGTCTCACAAGAAAATCTCTCAAATAATAATATTCTTTAATGTATGTGTAAAAAGACAAAAACCCCTCTTACATCGCGATGGAGGGAGTATGTATTAAGCCATCCATCCAATATATTTTTTCAATTGTACTACGTAGATTTGAAAAACACCTTTTTTTAATTTATAGTGTAAAGCAAAATAGAAGTATTTTATATAATTCAGTTATTAAAAATTAATACTATTAATTAAAAATATGAATAATAATAGTAATAAGATTTATAAAATGAAAAAGGTGAAAAAATATTTTGGACATAGGGAGAAGGATCGCAGAGAGTCTGCCAAAAAATAATTAGGAATAGTAATTGAAGTAAGAAAGTGGGGCCATGGGCAATCATTTTACAACAAAGTAATGGACGTATGACTAGTTGTATTGATAGCAATTTAAAGTCGTTTTACTATTGAAAATTGTACCTTCGCAAAGCCCATAGAGTACTTCCTCAAATAGTTATCCATTCAAGTTTGAGTTCGCATAAATAAAAAAAATTTGAGCTCATTTAAGTAATTTTCGAGTCGAGTTAAATTTAATTGAATTCGTTAACCAAAGTCAATTGAATGCTACTTATTTATCATTTAATTTAACAATTATTATTATTATAAATTATAATTATTTCAAGAGTATTAATTACTACTATTATTAACTATAATAATAATTATTAAAATAACTCATCAAATAATAATATTCACAAATCAACCAAATTCAAGCGGAGAATGGCTTGTTAATAGGTCTACCTATATCATCACGATGTCGACATTATTTTGCTAAAACCCAATTTATTATCAATTTCATCTCTCACTTATTCCAAACTGTCTCTTTCTGTAATTATCATTTTTCTCCACACCCCAATTTTTTAATTATGAGTGTCATCATACCCTATCAACTTTATAATTTTTTTTTCTTTTTAAATCCCTAAATAGAGTGTTATCACTGTTATTTATAAATTGGACTTCTTTATACCCATAAATAAAATATAAACGTTTGAATAAGGTATTGCCTAAGACTCGTGGATAGATATTTTGTCAAAAAATAAAATTATATTATATTAACCCCAGAAAATGAATAAAATTATTTTCTTAAAAAGTATAGTACTTCAATAATAGAGGGTGATTGTCTGCAATCGGGTATAGTGCACCATTTTTTAGAAAAATTATTCTTTAAAATATAAAGAGTTACTCTTTAAAATACATCAAGTTACTCTTTTAATAAGAATTCATTAACAATAATAACATTGTTTTTTTATATAAGAGTTATACTATATAGAATAATATTTCATTATACTAAAGAGTAATCACGATTTCATCGTGAAACCGATTTCATGTTATTTCTTGTTTCAATAATAATGAATTCAAACACAACGAATGAAGTATTTTATTTGAATTTCAAGAGAATATATCAAATGGTTACATCGTGGAAGATGAAAATACCTTTATGCTGTATTTGGATGGATGGATTTGAGGAGGAATTTATAAATCACTCCCTCAAATCCTTCCTTCATGTTTGGGTGACACTTGAAATCAATGGATTTATAAATCCAAGATTTGAAATCAATTGATTTGAAATTATGGATTTGATTTTGAATTTTTTTATTCCCTCCGTCTCAACTTCAACTTCACACTTTCCGTTTTGGTCTGTCCCAATTTCAATTTCACACTTCCATAAAAAGAAAAGGTACATAACTAATATCCCTCTAACATACTTTAATTTCAAAATTGCCATCACCTTTTTAACACACATAACATACTTTATCATTTATTTATTACCCAAAAATACCAAACTACCCCCAAAAGTTACTCAAAAAGTAATTTTTCTTAATTTGCGTGTGTACAGTAAATATGAAGATGAAAATGGGACGGAGGGAGTAGTTATTTTTGAATGGATTTCAAATCGTTATTCAAACCGTGTCATTTGAAATCCTTCCGTTCCGTTGTTGTGTAATTGATTATATTAATTATAAAAATAATATATAAAATTAATAAATTAATTAAAAATATATATTTATATATTTTTTTTTTAAATTTTGAACTCTACCACCCAGCCTACCCCTACCTATCCCCACACCCCCGCCACCTACCCCACCTACCCCACCCCCCCACCCCCACAAAATTTTTTTTTATAAAACTTTAAATTTTAATATTTAAATAATAAAAATATTACCACCAACCTCGACCCACCCACCTCACCTCCCTACCCTCCAAAAATTTTTATTATATAACTTTACATTTTAATAATAAAAATATTCCACCCAACCTACCCCTACCCACCCACCCTAAACCCCCGATCACCCGCCAAATTTTTTTTATATTTTTTTTATATTTTAATATTTAAATAAAAAAATATTACCACTCAACCCTACCCGCCCAACCAACCCCCTGCCATCGACCCCACCCCACCCCCAACCCAAAAAAAAATTAAATAAAATTTTAGATTTTATTTTTTTAAATATTAAAATCTAATTTTTTTTTAAAAAAAAGTTTGATAGGTGGGGGGTGGTGAGTGGGGGTAGGGTGGGTGGATGGATAGGGTGGTAGGATTGGGTGGTAATATTTTTATTATTTAAATATTAAAATCTAAATTTTTATAAAAAATTTTTTTTTGGGGTGGTAGGGAGTAGGGGTAGGGTTGGGTAATAATATTTTTATTATTCAAATATTAAAATTCTAAAATTTTATGAAATTTTTTTTTGGGGAGGGGGGGGGGGGTTGGGGGTGAGGTGGGTAGGGATAGATTGGGTGGTATAGTTTTCTTCCAAAAAATTTTTTTTAATAAAATTTTTTGATTTTAATATTTAATATAATAAAATTTTATTATTTTTATTTATCATAGATAAAATTCTATTTTAAAAATAATTTTGAAAATGGATTTGAAATCCTCTCAAAGATTCATAATTTATCCAAACAGTAAAATTCAAATGAATTGATTTAAAATTCACTCATTTTCAAATTCATTGAATTTGAAATGACTCAATTCAAACACCGACTTAGTTAATAACAAAGTAAATTTAAAATCGTGTGGTAAAAATAGGTCATGCATAACAAAATTATGAGTCCAACACATCACATTCATCTCGAAAATGTTGACGTTATATTCATTTTTAATTTAATTTTCACTATTAAATAAAATACGATAATTAATTTTTTTAAATAACTATTAACTAAAATACGATAATTAATATTTTTTTAAAAATAACTAGTAACTATATTATATTTTAAACCTATTAATTCTAAAGAGCAGTCTTAACCCACCCCAAATTATTTTTTTTATCAAATTTGTAAAGATTTATTGATTAATATTAATTCGATACAAACCAAACACTCATTTCCACAATTGCACACAAATATGCGGATTGAATTTTCTATTCTACATTCCGTGTTTAATTGGTGTTTTACAATATAAAAAACTATATCCTATATCTTATAAATGACCATTAAACCCTTGGAACATATGGTAAATTTTAAGAATTAATTATGACACATGACAATAATATAATGAATGGAATAGGAGATGGAATATGAAAATGAAATAGTTGATCCATTTGCAAAACATGGGTGAATTAAAAGAGTTAGTCTCTTATGAATCGGATTTACATCATAAATTCTTGCAAACTCTGTGATCCCACTTAATTTAAATATCCTATCAATACATAAGATATACTCCCTCCGTCCCATGATAATGTTGATGTTTGCTTTTTGCACGGAGATTAAGGAGTATAATATTTTAATGTGTAGTGAGGTGAGAGAAATAATATTTAATGTAAAGTGGATAGTTGTATTAGTGTTGTGTGTGGGTTCTAAATGAAATAATTAATTGTTTTGTGTGAGTCCAATTTGATAAAAAAGAAATGTAAACCTTAACTTGGGATAACCCTTGTCCCCAAAATGAAAAGTGTAAACCTTAATGTAGGATGGAGGGAGTATAAAATTGGAAGGGATACCACGGGATCTACGCTGTGAACCCGATACATATAGAAGTTTGATGTTTGTGGAATTAAAATTGGTTTTTCCAGGAGTGAAAGTGTAGGATTAGGAATGGGGTGACTTCAGCAGAGGGTGAAGTTTGGGACCCACGAAATTGAAATATCGTTGGGAGTGGGACCACCTTTAGTTTAATGCCCACTCCCGCTTCAGTGGGGTGCACCCGATGCACACCACACATTTTTCTGATTCCACCATTTCTCATTTCTTTTTTCTTTTTCTTTTTTTCTTTTATTATTTATTTACTTTGAGTACGTAAAGCTATTCTTTTGAGATCTCCCACTTTTTCCCCCTTTTTCTTTACAAAATTTTATTTAAATTCGTTTGTATTCAGTGATAAGTTGATGATCGTGGAATATTACGATATGGGCGCAATTCAGAATCACGATAATTGTCAATACACTTTAAAAATAATTTAATTTCATCTTTATAAATTTAAAAAAAATCCAAAGTATATATATATATATATTAAAAAAATTAAAATAAACAAGATTAAAATGAAAAAAGTAAAATGTCTGAATAAAATAAGTGAGAACTTTAACATGTACACAGTGTATTTCAATGATCTAAATTGTTAGATAAATCTATAATTTAAGTTTATTTTTTAAATTGAATAAAATTATCAAATTAACTGCAAACTACACCTTACATTTAACTTATTTTAATAAAGTTTCATGTGTAATTAAATAAAATTTCTAAATGTGTTAAATAAGTTGTGAGCATAAGCATGCATTCTCTTAATTTCTAACTAGTTTCGTGTAAAATTGAAATTTTATTTCCCCTATGTTAAAGGTGTATATAACCCTTTAATTCTCATGGAAAAATAAGTTGGTATTTTTAACAACTTTTTAAAACATATTGAATAATATTAATTAAATACATTTTTAGAATCTCAAAAATATCACGGTTTTATATGACAAATTCTTATTATTATCTCAATATTGAGTTAATATTAATTTTAGCATAGCAAATATTACTCTTCAAACATTATAATATTTGTCATTTTAATGTTTCTAAATGATAAAAGTTTTCATAAGTAAAATAGTTCATGAATCATAGTAATGTATGATAATGTTAAGATACAATAGTTATTGATTATTTGCAATGTATTATTAGATTTATTATAATTATAATTTGAAAGAGGTTTAGAAATTTAGAATGCAAGAAATAAAATAAGAAAGATACTAGTCAGCTTGAGGTGTCAAATGGTCCACTAATTTGCCAGATGTGGTAGAGAATTTTTAGGGATGATGGATGCTTCCTCCAAAATTTTTGCCTTTTACTTTATTCCTCACTCCATTTGATTCTCCCACCCATTTTTTTTACACTAAACAAATGCTTTCCTTTTCCTTTTTATTGTGCATTTTTTTCTATATTAATTCCTATGTTTTTATTCACTTTTTTTATTTATTTATTTATATCCGTTTCATCATTCATGTACTTATTAAAAATAAAAATAAAAATAACCACACTACACAATATCATTATTAACATCTTTATAATAATATCACATATTACAAAAAATGTTTTACGCTTTGTTAATAAAAATTAATAACTTTAGTATATTTATTTTCATTGAATTATATCCTAAATACTCATATCATATTTCACAATATACTATACGCAAGAAATGTAAAACAAACATTTAAATGACATCGTATCATGTAAATCATTTCGTGAAACGGATAAAAAATTATAATATTTATAATGAAAAGTAATAATAGTGCAATAAAATATTTCATGAATAATTTATAATATAAATGAAAAAAAATAATATTTAAAAAAATAAAAATAATATTTTTAATAAAATATGATAACTAATTATGAAAGTGCAAAATAATTTCATCATAAATCATTATCATCTAAAAATAAAAAAATATAATATTTATAATTCACCCTCTCTCCCTTCTGGACATGTCACATGTGTCTAAATAATATGTCTCATATATGCATAACAAAAGTTGGTGGTATCTTTTGCACCCTATTACCACTACACATTGATACGATTTGCTCAAAAATTTTATTTTTATTCTATAAATTGCGTGTATTATAGGTTTAAATTAAATACATTTTATTTATTTATTTCCTTTTAACCCTAATTGTTTAACCTCACGTTTAATGACATTGCCATTCACTAACCATTTTTCCGCCTGAAATTCTAACTTGGCTAGCATGTAAAATAAATAATAATAATAAAAAGTTAAAAACCCTCTATTTGTTTAGAGTTTTACAAGATTATTTTTTAATTATTTTGTTTAAAAAATTGAATACTGAGAGAAAAATAATAGAGTAGTAAAAAATTAAAAATATTAATAGAGTATTAATGTAGCAAATTTGTAAAATTATGTAGATAAAAGGATTTTTTATTTTTTTATTTTTGGCATGAATAAAATTATACATGAGACATATTCATTAAATTATATAGGTTTCATATACATGATCTTTTTATTTGTTGAAACAATTCGAAGATTTTGGTATAAATTTGACAAACCTGTGTAACTGCCGGAATTAAATTAAAGTTGTTTTACCCTAGTACCCAATTCTACACAAGAAAATTTTGGTAGTCTGTTTATTTATTTATAATAATAATAATTATAATTAGGCAAAAATTTATGTGATACCGTCTCACATAACGTGAGACGGTCAAAAAGTGATAACTTTCATTACGAAAAGTGATACTAAATTAATAAAAAGTGATAATGCAATTCTATGAACATTTTAAGTGTAAATAAAAAGTGATAACATTATATAGCGAAAGTGATGACATTTTATAACGAAAGTTATAACTATTTTAAAAAGTATAAAATGGTCACGCACGTTACCCCTATAATTATTATTATTGTCTTCGTGCAATAATAATACTTATTAAATATTAATAACCGACACTGAAAATATGGGGGTGGGGGGAGTATTCAAGATTGATGCACCACCTGTAAATTAAAATTAACACAAATTATTTTATGAAATTGTTCTACTGTAGAATCTATCTATTTATTTGTATATTTTTCTATTTAAATTTATCATACTTTAATATTAATTTTAAAAATATAATTATAATTAACTTTTTAAAAGGAATGAGATACTCCTCTCATAATAATAATGTTGTTAATAATTCACGATGAAAATGCTTTCACATAAACATTTATTTTTGTTAGACTATATTAAATAGATGAGAGAGTATTCTTGAAACAAATACCATCATATTTAAAGAAGATAAAAACAAGATGAAAAAACAATTACTATACGTTTGAATTAATATTACACATTAAATAAAAGATTAAATTATAGTAAATGAATCACATGGAAAGCTATGAGAATTACTCTCTCAATCCATCGACAATGAATGGTGTGTTTTCCATGTGAATTAAGGAGTATTATTATTTGAGGTAATGGTAAAAAAATCATTAAAATGAGAAGTCAAAAATCATTGCCAGCTATGAAAATAATTGTTTAGCTTCCATACCCAATTATCCATTTTTGGACCAAAATACCTCCACCCTGTCGGAATGCTATGTCAGGATTCTGACATCAATTCCGACATCATCGGATGTCAGATCCAGTGTCGGGGATGTCAGATTCAATGTCGGAATCCCGACATAGCATTCCGACAGGGTGGTCAGATATTGGAGATGGCGTCGGAATCCCGACATAGTTGCATTTCGACATGATGGGGGTATTTTGGTCCAAAAATGGATAATTGGGTATGGAAGTTATATACTCCATCCGTCTCATCCTAATAGTTACATATTTCCATTTTGGGCGTACCATCCTAATGGATACATTTTCCTTTTAGCATATGGGACCACACAAATTAATTATTTTTCTCTTCATGGGCCACACATCCCACTAATACACCTACCCACTTTACATTAAATTATTATTTCTCTCACCTAAATACACGTTAAAATACTATATTCATTAATCCCCGTGTAAAAAACAAATGTAACCATAAGGACGGGACATGGAGTAAGTTATTTCCTGGATGACAATGATTTCCGTTATATGGGATATTCTCCCTTATTATTTTATATATAAGTGTGTAATTCATGTATTACTAGTGAATGATTAGTATGTGTAAGACCATTTTACTAAAAAATGAAAATAAATACATTTAAAATGAACTATTAAAATAGCAACAGAAATACTCCCTCCGTCCCAACTTCAACTTCACACTTTCCATTTTTATCCGTCCCAAATTCAACTTCACACTTCCATAAAAGGAAAAAGCAACCAATTAATATCCCTCTAATATACTTTAATTTCAAATTTGTCATCACCTTTTTAAAATACATAACATACTTTATCAGTATTTATTACAAAAAAATATCATACTACCCAAAAAATAAGTTAAAAAATGATTTTTCTTAAATTTTGTATCTACAGTAAACTTGAAGTTGAATTTGGGACGGAGGTAGTAGCTTATTAGGAGAGGAAGGAAATAATATTTAGCTTTGTATACAAAGATTAAACATCTGGATAAACTTATAAATGAATTACAAGGATGAAAATAAATAAAACTATAAGAATTAACATTTAGCTTCGAATACAAAGATTAAATATCCGGATAAGCTTATAAATGTATTACAACATTGTATGATAGTATTATTGTGCAAGTGTTGATGCCATTATTTGTCATTGAAGAAATACTGAAAAGATGTTCCTAAGATGGTGTCACATTGACACAATTAGATACCAAATTTATTCATCCAAACCAAAGTAATGTATTAAAATTGGAAAGAAAGTAACTTCCATTGAAAGCTTATAATGTGAATTTAAAAATCAAAGTACAACTCTTAATTTAAGCAATTAGTTGTACCATTTGTTTCCCAATCCACGGCAGAGGGTATGCTGCAATTTGGCCTCAACCAAAACATACTCATTTCCCAATGCTTAATTTAAAATTAAAGATGCCATTTTTCCTATATACTAAAACAATTTAATTAATTCTAATTATTTCCTCAATTCTATAAGTACAATCAAGCCCTTTCACTTTAAATGTTCCACATATGTAACATCTATAGTTATATTGTACGTGTTTTATATAATATACAAGGACAATCATCATTAATGCACATAAAAGATTAATAACGAATTAAGGACAAATTAGACTCTATTATTACTAATAATTCAAATATCCACCCTCCACCCATTTTATCCCAATACATTGAACGCAAAAATAAATAAATAACACCAAAATCCTACAAATTATAAGGTATAAAAAAATTATGGATTCTCTAATTTGCGCTCGTGCAAGACCATTTCAAGTGATTTTATCCCTTTTAATTAGTTATCACTTTTAGTAAGATGTTATCACTTCTAATATAAAATATAAATATTTATTAAATAATTCACGATAACTAATTATCGCTCCCCATCAATGCGTATCACTTTTATTATTTTTATTTTTAGACACATACAAGTGCATCATTTTTAAATATTATTATAGATTTAATTAATTTATGACAAAGTCTCCTGTAAAACGCTACTTAGGTAAAATCGTTTGTGAGACGTGTTATAGTATGTTTATTATATAGATAAAATATGTTTAACAGTTGTTAATAAATTATAAAGTATGTTATGTGTGTTAGGTTTGTGAGACGTGTTATAGTATATCTATTATATAGATAAAGTATGTTTAATAGTTGTTAATATATTATAAAGTATGTTATGTGTGATAGGTGGGCGTGGTAAAATTGTAATTAAGATGAACTTTTAGGGGTGAGATTGATGTGATATTTCCTTTATTGGAAAAAGATAATTAGTTTGGGACGGATAAAAACCTTAAGTAAGACAACGAGTTTGGGAAAGAGAGAGTATTATTTTATATGTGATTGAGTGGTGAGTTATAAGTGATAAGTTATTGTTATTTCAATAATACAAAAGTCTTCGAGGTGGGCGAAAGAAGTTAAAGATATTAATTTTAGTCCTGTAACTTTTAGAATTTTCAAATTTAGTCCTTTTAATTTCAATTTTGGTCATGTAACTTTTAATATTTCAATTTTAATCCTATAAATTTTAAATTTAATCCTATATATTTTTAAATTATTAAAATTAGTTCTGTATTTTTTGAAATATTGTATAATTTATAAAGGACTAATTTTGATAATTCAAAAAGATATAAGACTAAATTTGAAACTTATAGGACTAAAATTGAAATTTTAAAAATTACAGGACCAAAATTGAAACTAAAATGACTAAAATTTAGATTATTAAAAGTTACAGGACTAAAATTGAATTTGATAAAAGATACATGACCAAAATTGATATTTTTTCATATTTTGAGTATTAGTAATTATTATTAATTTTTAATTAATCTACTTTTTATATATTTTCTCCCTTTAATTTAATATTCTTCCACATATATCATCATCTATTTTTAATTATAAATTTAACATGAAATTAAAATCTATTATACTAAAACTCAAAATAAATAATAATTAATTATAAAACATTCATGATTTTTAAGATATGTATAAACCTCAAACAAACATAGCTTAACAATAGTTATTGTTTGTTGAAAAAGATGTAATAAATGGATTGGGAGGCAAGTGGACATGTGGTTCCAATTATAATGAGATATGTTAGTCCACTTAATTATGATTATTGGTTGGCGATTGGTTAAACAAAATATCACCTCCTGCCTTATGAATGACTCTTTAGATTCGACTTTAATTGGGTTAATTACATTCGACTTTAATTGGGTTAATTACATTCATTCATTTCTCCTATTTTCAGCTATACAACTATTAATTTGGTTTCAATCATCATTCATTAAACTAATTTTCCATCCTTAAATCATTTATGACGCCTTACTCCTACATCCTAACTACTCCCTCCCTCGTAACCTTTAAAAGAGTCTCCCTTTCTCCTGTCCTCGTTTTACCCAAAGAGTTCTATTTAATTTTTTTACACACATAAAACACGATTTTTAAGAAGTTTTTATAATTACTCCTTTCGTCTCAAACTCGTTGTCTTAGTTACTGTAGATACGGAGTTTAAAAAAAGTTATTTTTTTATTAACTTTATTAACTTTTAGGGGTATTATTGTATTTTTAGGTAATAAATAAACTATAAAGTATGTTATGTGTGTTAGGTTGGAGTTGTATTTTTGAAATTAAGATAAATTTTTGAAGTAATTGATTGATATGAATTTTCATTTTTTAGAATAAGACAATTAGTTTATGACGGATGAAAATAGAAACTAAGAAAATGAGTTTATAACGGAAAGAGTATTAATTTATTCAGTTGACATACTAAGTATGTGATAGTTTTTTTTATTATCATTAAATTAAATTATTTTAAACTATTTTGTTATTTAAACATTGAAATCAATAGTTTTACGTCTTTGGGAATCGATAGAAGTCTTTCACACACCCATTTAAGAATAAAAATAATGTACGAGTAAGTATTTATAACAATACAAACAAAAGTTTATAAAAAAAAAAACTCAATTTTTGCAGTAGTCGCCGTGTGCAATATAAAAAATTTAATATCCAACCATTTATATTAATTAAAAAAATCAATTAAAGATTTGCAGTCAGTTTCAACTACAACTTTCGTAATTTAATTGGGGGTTCCCACTAGTTTTGACCTGGGCTATTCTGTCACCTTTCGAATTTTATTGTGTTAATTTCCACCATTTTCCAGTTTCCACGTCACCTAATTATTTCCATAATAATTTAAATTTTATTAATCTATCATTTGCACATTTTATATTTGTTATTGTCGTTTTCTTTCACTGTCTAATTGATGAGATGTGATTGGTGCAGAATTGTTTGTTTCCTCTATTTAATACGATTCATGTGCTGACCTAATTGCTCCTATCAAGTGTCAATTTTGCTTTGTTTTTATAAATTATAATTATTTAATTTCTAATAATTTAAAACAATTACTATTTTGTAATTATTTGGAAGAATCAAATAATTACGTTTTAATTAATTATAATATAAATTATACTTCCATCACCTATGTCCACATAAAAACGAAAATTTTAAAAATAGAAAATGTTAAATTTGGCCTAATTAAAAAAGAAAAATTTTAATCATTAAAATACATCTCTCGTCCCCTATTACACTATTTAAAATTTCCTCATTTAAAGTTAATAAAATTGATGAAAAAGAAAAAAATCTTAAACACCATATTTACATTCAAGGAGAGTACCGTTAGGATGATGGGATTATATATTTCTAGTTGGGCCGGGCTTTGTGGATTTTATTCCTAGGGCCCAGTGTATAATTGAACCATTCCAAGTAACAGGCTATTATATTTGGGCCCAATTCAGTCCAAGATCCATATCACTTTTTTAACTCCACCCTCTACTTATTTCTTGTTTCTTTTCATTGTTCGTTTTTAGTATATATTATAAAATTTTATGAAATATTTTACAATGTAGTTATCATTTTTCATCCATTAGATATTACTTTACTATAAAAGTTATTATATCTATTCCTGTCTTATATAAAATGACTTATGTAACTCATTTTATACGACAGTCTCACACAAATTCTTACCTTTAAAAAAAAGATAAAACTTACATGCCCTCACCGTGCCCTAATTCAATAGCCTCAGAAAATTGTATTATAATATTAAATGTTGTACCTTTAAGTATAAAACCTTGTATCATTCTTTTTCAAAAAAATAAAATCTTGTTAAAACATTAATACTAGGAGTATATTTTAATGGGTTAATTGCGTTAAAAATTACGAACTTTCAACAGATTGCAAATTAATCCTGATTTTTATAAAATTACAAAAAAAAAACCATGACCTTTCATATTTGTGCAATTCTCACCCATCGGGCAGCCGAAGCCTGCCCGACTGCTGACGTGGCGTTGATCTTGCCACGTCAGCTTTTAGTTGATTGCAAAAAAAAACTCCAATCTTTACTTAAATTGAATTTAATCCCAACCTTTGAGATTTTGGCAAAAAAGACCATAAATTTTTTTTTTATTTTTAAATTGCATCATCTAATTAAAAAAATTATATTTTATTTTAAAATTTAAATTCATAACTAAAGATTATATTAAATACTCCCTCCGTCCCAACTTCAACTTCACACTTTCTGTTTTGCTCCGTCCCAAATTCAACTTCACACTTCCATAAAAGGAAAAAGCAACAAACTAATATCCCTCTAACATACTTTAATTTCAAATTTGTCATCACCTTTTTAACACACATAACATACTTTATCATTTATTTATTACCCAAAAATACCATACTACCCTCAAAAGTAAGTCAAAAAGTGATTTTTCTTAAACTCCGTATCTACAGTAAACGTGAACTTAAATTTGGGACGGTGGGAGTATTTATTTTTATTTTGTATTTTCATGCTAAATGTTATATTAAATATTTACTTTTTTAACAAAGTCTTTTAAATTTTTATTTATTAATTTTTTATTACTCCCTCTGTCCCGTAGTTATCTTCACTAGTACGGTAGATATTTAGCTTTAAAAATTTTATTTTTTGATATATTTTTTTTTTACTTTTTAAGGGCATTATAGTATTTTAAAATAATAAATAAAGTATAAAATATGATATGTGTGTTAGGAGGGAGTGTTATTTTTTAGATTAATATATAACTTTTGAGATTATTGATTGATTTGATGTGATGAAGGTAAATATGAGATGGATAAAAACGAAAAGTATGATGATAAGTACATGAAATTATTTTGGTTTGTATAAATTAAATTTTAACGAATATTTTTTCTTAGTATAAAACTTGAGTTTATAAATTAATTTTAAATGATTTTTTATAAATAATAAAATTCTTTAAACATCTCATAGGTATATTTATCATTCTCCTATATATAATGTGAAATTACAAAAAGATATTGAGACATGATCACGAATACTTTGATTTTATAAATTATAATAATTTTATAATGTATAAAATATTTTAAAAATTAAAAAAATTTAAATATTTAGAGATTGTATGATTTTTTTACTACTTAATAGATATAATTAATTTTATTCACATAATTTAAGTAATAAACATTTTATTCATATAATAATTTTATTATTTTATTTAATAATATTTTAGAGTTTAAATTTAAAAATAAAATATAAATTTTTATTAGATGGTGCAATTTAAAAATAAAAATAAAAATTTATGGTCTTTTTTGCCAAAATTTCAAAGGTTGGGATTAAATTGCAATTTAAGTAAAAATTGAGATTTTTCATACAATCAACTAAAAGTTACGTGACAAGGTCAACGCGGCAGGCTTCAGCTGCTGATGGGTGCGAATTGCACAAACATGAAAGGTCATGAATTTTTTTGCAATTTTATAAAAGTCGGTATTAATTTGCAATATGTTAAAAGTTCGTACTCCCTCCGTCCCGTCCTTATAGTTACGTTTGCTTTTTGCACGTGGATTAATGAGTATAGTATTTTAATGTGTATTGAGGTGAGAGAAATAATATTTTAATGTAAAGTGGGTAGGTGTATTAGTGTGATGTGTGGGGTTATGGAGAGAGAAAAAGTTAATTTGTGTGGGTCCCATATGCTAAAAAAGGAAACGTAACCATTGGGGTGGGATGCCCAAAATGGTAATACGTAACTATTAGGATGGGACGGAGGGAGTAGTTTTTAACACAATTAACCCTATTTTAATGGACTCTTTCTTTGAAAGAATAATACCCTTGTGAATAAAAATGTGTGTACATTTATTTAGAACAAAAATTCGTAACCTTGCCCTTGAACTTCTTGTACTATCGGCCACACAAGACCAGAGAGTAGAGACCCACACTCAAAAGAAATGATTTTTTACTTTGCAAAGAGAAAATAAAAATAATACTATCACATCTTCAAAACATAATCGTTACGCAAAATTTGCATAGAATATCAAAAGTTGGCGAATGAAATTTGGAGCTAAAAGCCTAATACGCGTCTCATCCGTTTGCAGTGGAGCAGTTGCACTTTTTGCTCGAGTATGCTTACATGTTTTGTACGTATATTTTTACAATAATTACAATTGAAGGTCCCTCGATTCCGCCATGGATTCCTTCTTCTCCAGAGGTGTCAAGGCTTCCAAATGGTAACCCCTCTCTCTCTCTCTCTCTCTCACGCGCGCGCACACATTTATCGTAATTTGTGGTGAAATTAATCTGCTTCAAGCGATTCGTCTCTGTGAAATCAAGCACTTTTTTCGTTAATTATGGAGGATTCATGGCGCACTTGTTGAGTTTTTCGTGATTTTGGAGGATTCATAACGAAATCTACCGATTCTGATCGTATTTAATCTTCAATTGAATGCCAATTTGCAGTAAAACTTTGCTGAAACTCACAATTCCTCGGATTAAGTTATTGAAGAATCGAAGAGAAATTCAGATAAAGCAGATGCGTCGTGAGATTGCCAAGCTCCTTGAGACTGGTCAAGAAGCTACTGCTCGAATTCGGGTTATTCATTTCTCTCTTCATCTTCTCATATTGTTATCTCAGCTCTCTTGCACACAGATATTTATGATAATGTCAAACCACACATTTTTATAACCTTGACCTTTTAGTCGAGGAGTTAAGAGTCTTGGTCTAACAATTTTTTTTTATAAAATTTATGAGATTAATTATCATATATCGTTGTTTAGGTAGAGCACGTTATAAGAGAAGAGAAGATGATTGGTGCTCAAGATATAGTTGAGCTGTTCTGTGAGCTAATCACTGTTCGCCTTCCGATTATTGAAGCCCAAAGGTATAAATTTCCTTCTCTATTCTTAGTTATGTCAACAATTATCATACTTATGACACTACTAGCTCTATGATGATGAATATATGATTTGGTTCGTAATCTTTTGTGACCTTTGTAGGCATGGGCAATGACATTTATTAGCAAATTTAGAAAATAATTGGCAATCTTGCTCGTAATTTCAGAACATGTGGTGTATCTGCATTGTAGACAACCTATTCTCTTTTTTGCAACATTGCAAGTGAAGTTGAATCTCTCTGAAAGAGACGTTTGGTCATTGGTGATGTATCAATAATTGAAACATTAATAACATATCTCGTAGAGCACAAGATATGTTAGAGTGAGATTCACTCCACTAATGATTTCACTAATATGATCATATCAATGTAAATAACAATAAGTGTATCAATGATCATGTCTTAGTTTGAAGAATTTTCAGGCCGTTCAATATATTTTACTGATAGTAGCAATATCAGCTTTATGATAAAACCATTTTGGAGGGGTTTATAAGTTTAAGTTATTCATGGTGTACCTGTTGTCAGGGATTGCCCTTTGGAATTGAAAGAAGCAATTGCGAGTATATGCTTTGCTGCGCTGATCTGACGGAGCTGCAGCAGGTGCAAATGCTATTTGCTGGTAAATATGGCAAAGAGTTTGTGTCTTCTGCAACTGAACTAATGCCGGAATGTGGTGTCAATCGGCAGGTTCTGCATTTGTTCTAAGGCATTTCATAACCGAAGAAGCTTGAGCAGCTTCTGTTTTTTTTTTTTTTTTTTTCCTTCCATGGATCATTTAACATTTTCTTAAAATTTTGAAACTGCAGTTGGTTGAGCTTTTATCTATTCAAGTTCCCACACCTGATGTTAAATTGAGACTGCTAAAGGGAATTGCTGAAGAACATGGACTTGATTGGGATCCAAATGCTTCTGAGAGTGAATTATTGAAGACTCATGAGGACTTGCTTGTAAGTTCTCGATTATGCTTGTATTTTGTTGCCTTCGCCCTCACTTCTTTGTTTACAGAATTGGCCAACACAGTTTGTCAATGGCCTCAAAGTGCCTTTTCCCCAACATGGTTTGGCGAATGCAACTACTTTAGAACCTTCTGCGGTTAAACACTCCGAGGACTTGCTCGTAAGCATTGCTTCTTCTTCTCGATTATACTTGTGTTTTGTTGCCTTCGTCCTCACTTGTTTGTTTACAGAATGGTTCAACACAGTCTGTCAGTGGCCTCAAGGTGCCTGTTCCGCAACATGATTTGGTGAATGCAACTACTCTAGAACCTTCTGTGGTTAAACACTCCGAGTACTTGCTCGTAAGCATTGCTTCAGCTTCTCTCGATTACTCTTGTATTTTGTTGCCTTCATCCTCACTTGTTTGTTTACAGAATGGGGCACCACAGTCTGTCAATGGCTTCGAAGTGCATTCTCCCCAATATGATTTGGCGAATGCAACTACACTAGAACCACACTCTGATTCTGATGAAGGCTTCGATATCATAGATTTCCGTGAAGTTCCCAGGCAACCATTACAATCAAATAAAGGCACGGTTTCAACACCTGAGACGCTTCGTCTCCCTGCCTCCTCACCTCCCGATACTGATCATGAAAACCTTCCACACTCAGAGTCAGTGATGAAAGAAGAGGCATCCATAGTGTCGTCTATTCGTGCAGAAGATAAACAGTTTGTGCCATTCGTACGCCCTCCAATCACAAGGACTGCAACTGATGATGTGGATTTGAGAGATGTTTTGGCAGCTGTTCAGGAAGCTGCCAAAACAGCAGAATGCGCAATCTGCAGCCAGTCTTGCACAAGTTCGTATCACGGAGTTCATCAGGAGAAAGGACAACGAAGTCTCGAGTTACACGTTTTGCCTCGACAACCCCAAGCTAGACATGGATGGGAAAGCAGAATTTGAGGGGTATCCCCATGACAAGATTGGTTTCAGGCATCATCAGCATCAACGGTTGGCTTCTATGGATGAAGATATGTATATCTCGTACCCCAACTTATTCACATCTCAAGGTTCTTATTAAGAGAGTTTAACAGCTTTCAATTCTTGATATGCTGATTACCTTTCACAAGTTTTACTTGTCTCTTGTCATTGTCAATCAACATTGTTTTTCTGGTTTCATTCGGATTTTGTCACGTCTATATTGTTGGCCCCTGCCAGTTTTGGTATTCACCAATATTAAAAGTATATTTGATTAATTTTAAAGAAAATTTAGAGTGGTAATAGCCTACCAATTCGTGGTATGATGATTATCCATACAGTATACGTGAATGTATATATGTAAAATGGAAATAATATTTCATTCATACATTTAGTTCTAAATAAATTGTCGATACAATTTTTAAGATTTTTTTAAATCAATTTTATTGAATTTTTAAGGTGGGTAATATTTTTAATAATAAAGTAAATTATACTATTAGGTGGACAGAAAAACTCTCTTGTTAGACGTGTTATTTGTGAGATGGGTCAACCCATCAACCCAGGTTTTTTGTGAGGTATGTTCTACCAAACCCAGGTTTTTGAGATTTGCGAGAGTGGGAGAGAGGCGTGTGTGATTCACCGTCCAACAGAGAAGCGATGGAGAAACACGTGCAAGTGGGAAAGATATGTATGGGCCCGTCCAATCCTCCACCACCCTTTTTCATATATTTATTTGTTCTTTTTTTTTTAAATTTTCAGAACACATTTTGTTTCTTGTTTTTTTCTTTCCTTTTGTTTTTTTATTCCTTGTTTTCTTCTTCTTATATTACCGTTAGACTTAAAGTTAATTAAATTTTCTTTTCCTTTCCATTATTATTTTGCAAACGGTAATATTACCGTTACATTTTTTTCTATATATTATCGCTAGAAAATTTTTAATAAATATCACTCTAAATCTATCTTTCACTCTATTCTTTTCCCTACATTATTCTCTCTTTTACATCTCAAAACTTCAAATTTGATAGTTTCTTTTAATTTCTAGTCCTCCAAAAAAAAAAAATGGATAAAGATACATGGATGCATTTCGGGTCCAATTCTTCTAATTCCAGAGAAAATTCAACTCCTCCAAATATGAATTTTCATCCACGTGCCAGCTTCCATTCTCAAAATCCATATTTTCCTAATACTCTTCCGTCAAATTTTCCAAATAATTTTCTACCCCAAAATATTCTTACTAATCTCCCAAATTTTTCAGAAGGTAGTTTCTCTCAGCCTAATTCTTTTAATTCATTTGGCGCACCATTCTTCATGTATCCAAACCCCTACATGACTCCTCATTCTCAATACGGATTTCGTCCAACCATTAGCACAAGTTCACCGGATACAGATAGAGGCATTGCATCTCCAAACTCTCAGCATTCGTCCTTTTCGTCTCAATTCTCTCCAACAGGACTTGATAGGGTAAATCTCGCTACCGACTTTGAGGCAACAGAAGTTCCACCAACGGCTCCTGTTGCAAAAAAATCCCTACTCTTTTGATGAAAAGGCTCTTCTCGCGAGTTGTTGGCTTGATATTAGCACAGACTCTGTTGTCGGAAATGATCAAAAGTTGGAGCAAATGTGGATTCGGATCACCGAACTTTACAACAAAAGTTGTTCTGATGACATGATATTTAGGCTTGATGCTAAATTAAAATTGCATTACTACATACTACAAAAACATGCGAAATGGTTCAACTGCTGCTATAATCAGGAGAAGAAGACATGTGGGAGTGGTTGCAGTGATGCTGATAATATAGAAAAAGCGAAGATTCAATTTAAAGAGAAGTATGATTTCAATTTTGTACAAATCAAGGCCTGGAAAGTTTTGAAAGACAACCCAAAGTTCGTCGATCCAGATTGTGATGTTCGCGGATCGAAAAAGTCAAGACTCTCGGCAACTGGAGAGTATGTGGTGTCTTCAAATACTGACTCCATACCTGGAGATGAAGCTAGGGCAGAACCCCCTTGCTCAATGGGGAGAAACGCAGCAAGACGTGCCGGGAAGGGTAAGGGAAAAACGACCACGTCCGCCGGAGAAAGTGACGCTATTGAGAAAATGCGTCGTGAGTTGGAAGAGTTTAACAAGGAAAAGCTTGAGCAGCTGAAAATCCTTAACCGACATAAAAATTATAAGATATTCATGAAAGATACCTCGAATATGACACCTGATCAACTACGTGTCCATCTCCAAGTTGTGGAGGATATCAAGAAGGAAATGAGGTGGTAAACTTGAAGAATTATTCGTTGTTGTACTTTGTTTCAACTTTTCAATATTCGTTGTTGTAATTTATTTCACCATTTTCAATATTTGTTGTTGTAATTTGTTTCACCATTTTCAATAATCGTTATTGTATTTGAGATTCAAAATGGAGGTAGTTTTAACTCATACACACCGGTGTATTTTAGTTTTTATAAAATATTTATGTTAATTAATAATTTATTAATAAAAAATAATTAATGAAGAAACATTTACATATATAAAATACTTAAAATGATAAATTACAAAAATACATTAAATTAAAAGAATAAACACACTTAAAATATTTAATATTCAAAATGGAGGTAGTTTTAACTAAAACACACCGGTGTGTTTTAGTTTTAATAAAATATGTTATGTTGGAATTGGCATTATAACACTATCCGTTGAAAAGTAGCCGTTGGAAATTAACCGTTGAAAAACTAGTCGTTGTGGAACACTACTCTATTTAAAGGATGTTATCGGATGATTAGAACTCCTACCTGAGAACATCACAGTCTTGTAATTTATTATCCTTCAATTTCTTTCATTCTCTCATACATGTCTTCCTCTACACGTTCATCATCTAAACGAGTTGGTCGTGTTGGGACTTCTGCTGGCGGTACCAGAAAGCGAAGAATGTATGTGGACCGAAATCGTGAGGCGGGGCATACGAGACTCTACCTCGACTACTTCTCTGAAGATTCGGTATACGGAAGTGAGACGTTTCGTCGGCGTTTTCGTATGTCAAGAGAGTTGTTCCAGCGCATAGTTGATGTACTGGAGTCCCACGATGAGTATTTTCAGTGGAGGGTAGATGCAATTGGAAAAAAAGGGTTATCTCCACTACAAAAGTGCACGGTGGCCATTCGCCAATTGACATATGGTGGGCCTGCCGACCTTTGGGATGAGTATCTACGTGTGGCTGAAACAACCTCTATAGAATGCCTCTTTAAGTTTTGTCAGTGTGTGATCGAAGTATTTGGCGGGTACTACTTGAGAAAGCCTAGTGCCCTAGATTGTCAAAAATTATTACAAATGCACGAAGAAAGACACGGATTTCCCGGAATGCTTGGGAGCCTTGATTGCATGCATTGGGAATGACGGAACTGTCCGACAGCTTGGAAGCCCAATTCACACGCGGTGACCATGGTGCTCCAACGATCATGCTCGAAGCGGTTGCCTCTGCAGATATATGGATATGGCACGCCTACTTTGGAGTAGCAGGATCCAACAACGACATAAATGTGCTCAACCAATCTCCATTATTTACGGATACTCTGCAAGGAAGCGCTCCATCCATTAATTTTATAGTCAATGGTAGGGAATATAATCAAGGTATTATCTTACCGATGGAATTTATCCAGAGTGGGCTGCTTTTGTGAAAAGCTTTTCATGTCCTCAAGATCCAAAGAGGTAGCATTTCAAACGACTGCAAGAGGCTGCTAGGAAGGATGTCGAACGAGCCTTTGGAGTGCTTAAAGCTCGTTGGGCGATGATTAGCGGTCCAACTCGTTTCTGGTACAAAAATAACTTAAATGATATAATGCTAACTTGCATTATTTTGCACAACATGATAATCGAAAACGAAGAAAATGCAGCGATCGATTGGTCCGACGATTCAAATGTGGTTGTTCCGCCTCCACAAGTAAGTCAAGGATCAGCCGGAGCATCCAATGACTACGTTAGGAGAGGGGTTCAACTACGAGATAAGCAGAAACATCTTCAGCTTCGACAGGACTTAGTTGAACATGTTTGGGCCCGATCTGGAGAATAATTATCTAGACATTAAAATTGGCTGGATTGAAATTTATGTTATCACTTTCGGTGACTTTACTTTTATTTTTTTTATGGGTGATCTTTTAATTTGTATTGTTATATTTTATTTATGTAATAAAAAAAATATTTTTTTCCATTTTTTTTTTAAATTTAAAAAATTAAATAATATGAAATATAATTATTTATAAATTATTTTGAAAATTAGATAAATATAGTTGATTGATAAATTAAATGAAAAGTAAATGAAATTGAAGTGGGTCCCCAAAAAAAACCTGCTTTTTAGGTTTATTGTTGGGAAGGAGTTTTGTTTGGGAAGTAGATATTTTTTACTTTTGAGTTAGTGCTGATGTGACACTAAAAACACCTGCTTTTTAGGTATATGCATAATGCATTGTGGAAAACCAAATGTAAGACGTCCACGTGTCAACTTCTTATCTCTTCCTAGATAAGATGCTATCCTTCTCCTCACTAGATTATCACTCAATATCCACCATCAACTGCACCATTTCTTTCAATCCTAACAGTTGATCCCCTTGCAAAAATCCCCTTTTAACCTTCAAAACCTACATTCAAAACTCTCTCTCCACCGGCAACACCACCGAATCTACAATGGCCGCCGCCCTGCAGCACACTCCGATCACATTCCGGTCCCGCTCGCCGCCGTCGGCTCAAATTCACACCAAATCAACAGTCAAGCTCTCCCTCTCCTCCAACCTCAAGCTCCCCAAACTCACCATCAAGCCACTCCCACGCCGCCGCGGAGGCGGCGCCAGAATGGCCGACACCGCAGCCGGAAGCTACGCGACGGCGCTCGCCGACGTGGCCAGATCCAACAACACGCTCGACCAAACCGCCGCCGATGTGGAAAAGATCGAGAAGATCTTCTCCGACGAAGTGGTCCTCAACTACTTCGCCGATCCTACCATCATCGATTCGGAGAAACAGAAATTGATCGACGAGACGGCTAAATCGAACGAACTGCAGCCGCACGTGGCGAATTTCCTGAGCATCCTAATCGACAACAAGAGGATCGACATGATTAAGGAAATCGCGAAGGAATTCGAAACGGTGTACAACAATTTGACGCAGACGGAGCTGGCGATCGTGACGTCGGTGGTGCAATTGGAGGCGCAGCATCTGTCGCAGATAGCGAAGGAGGTGCAGAAATTGACGGGAGCGAAGAACGTGAGGATCAAGACGGCGATTGACCCGTCTCTGGTGGCCGGGTTCACGATCCGGTACGGTAATTCGGGTTCCAAATTGATTGATATGAGCGTGAAGAAGCAACTGGAGGAGATTGCAGCTGGACTTGATATTGGGGATATTAAATTAGCTGTATGATTAATCGACTTTTTCATTTTTTTCTATTTTAATTTTGGAATACTTTGGAGATAAATATATATATTTATTTACAATATTCATTGTTTCACCACAATTCTAAAATTGGTTTAATAGTTAGAGTAACATGTTTTATCCACATAGTGCAATTTGTCTTTATTTCTCTTTAATGATGTTTTATGTTTGCGTTGATACAGTAAATTTTTATTCAGTATATATGTTTTTTAATAATTATATATTTTTTACATTTAATTTTTTATTAAAAAACTAACAAATAAATTATATATAATTTTGTTCATATTTGTATGCATTTTTAAAAGTGGGTTCACATAATATTAGCTTTTATGTGTTGAGCAAGGGTCTCTTTAGGAATAAAAAGTGATACTTAAATACTTTCTGAATTCTATAAATAAATTTTAGTACAAAACTTTTTTTTATTCATTTCAAAAAAAAAAAAAATAACTTACAATACTCCATATTTTAACTTTGCCCCGTTTTACATACTTCCATTTACATTTAATTTTTAATTCATATTCTTCATACTAACTACAATTATCTCAACAGCATCCTCGTAAACTCGAGTAAATGAAAAATATATACTCCTTCCATATCGTATAGTGTTTAATGTTTATTTAACCAATCTTTTTTCAAAAAAATTTATTAACTATTTGACGTTAACGTTGAATTTTTAATTCAGACTTAAATTGAAAAGCATACCAGAATGGAAAATGGAAAATGAAATTAAAGTAGATATTTTAAGGTTGTTTGATATATATATATATATATTTTTTTTTTTTGGAGTGGACGAAATCTTTATATATAATAAAACACACTTTAAAAGTCAAAATTAGACCAAAATTTTTCCTATCATTTTAATCTACCTAATTTAGCTTGGTAATATTAAATTTTGGTCATTCATTAGTTATTGTAACATCTCATCCCTTGATTGTAATTATCAATCTTTAACAACATCTCATCCATTTATTTTGTTTTTTTTATCTCATTCACTCATTTTCTTGGCCTCCCATAATATATGAGTATATGTTTAAGTAATTTTTTTTATGTGAATTCATAATATTATTTGGACAATATTTATCTTCATTGTTGTAATATTTTATTTATTTATATATTTTTATTTTATTTTTTTTATCTCATCCATTCATTTTCTTGGCCTCCCATAATATATATATGTCAATTGATTATTTATATATCTAAGTAATTTTATTTTATTTACATGAATTCATAATATCATTTGTACAATTTTTATCTTTTATTTATATTTTTTATTTTATTGTCTTTTTATATATCTAAATTAATTTTTAAATTTCTCTTTAAAGGTAAATTATTTTTGTTATATGAACTCATATATTTGAATTATTAATTGAAATTATTGTCAAAAGTAATATTTTTTTTTGTTTTTAACGTGAATACCTAAAAAATTATTATCGGGACTGGAAGTAGTATATATACATATATATATATATATATAATAATAATAATATTTTAATCATATTTTTTTCAAATTATTTAAATAATTTAATCAATTTTCAAACATTTTATCTTATTGTTACCCGTAAGTTTTGATAAATGTGAATGAGACGGGTACGAGTATGATAATAAATTTTTTTAGTAGGACGGGTACATATATGGTTATTTAATAAACGTATACGAGTATAAGTATCCAAAAAAATACAGGTACACTGCCCGTTGATATCTCTATTCTTACATGCTATAACTTCAAACTTTTTTATTTTTATTTATTTCAAAATTTATGCACATAATAATATATAATACAATATTAACACTCTTAAGGTACCACAAAATTAAATAATAGATTTTATATTATATTTAATTAATAATAGTATACTAATAAAATATTAATTTAAATGACACGGGTATGAATACGGATAATTAATATTTAAATGGGTATGAGTATGAGTATTTCAAAATAAGCGGGTACCTTACTCATTGCCATCTCTATTTCTACATTTTCTGTAAAATTTATGCAATGTGTTATAAATAATTATTCCACATTTTTACGTAAAAATTATTATCAGAGTGCACACCCCCTATTGTGAGAGGGTCATGACTGATCTATTTTTATTGTCTTTTTATATATCTAAATTACTTTTTAAAGGTAATTTTTTTATTGTAATATTTTTTGTTTTGTTTTTAACGTGAATACATAACATCATTTATACAATCTTTATCTTTATTGTTATAATATTTTATTTATTTTTGTAAATTATTAATTTCATTGTCCAATACGGGTACCTTATATGAGTTGATATTAGGCGCACCCTTGCACCCATATGTGTATAACTTTTTATTCTATTTTGTATACATGTTATTCTATTTTATATACGTGTTTTTTAATAATTGTATGCTTTTTTCACACTAAGTTTTTCATTAAAAAAACTAGCATCTGTATGTGTATAACTTTTTATTCAATAGTGTATACATATTTTTTAATAATTGTATTTTTTTCTTATACTCAATTTTTCATTAAAAAAACTAACAATTAAATTGTATACATTTTTGTTCATAATTGTATAGTATATTTTTGTTTATATTTGTATATGCTTTTTAAAGTGGGTGCACCCTATCTTAGGGTGCACCCATGTGCACAGTATAATTAGCCATCTTATATTTAATTAATAAAACTATACTAATTTTTAATAAAATATTAATTTAAAATGAGATGGGTACGAATACGGGTAATTAATATTTAAACGGATATGAGTATGAGTATGAGTATCCCAAAATTTTTAGGAATGTAAAAATTATTATCGGACCGGAGGTAGTATATATATATTTTAATAAAAAAATTTCAAATTATTTAAATAAATTACAGACCATTTAAATAATTTAATCAATTTTCAAACCTCTGATTTAAAAAAATTAGAATGCGATAATCCTTCCGCCTACTTTAAAGGTGGTCATTATTTTTTTCACGTGAATTAATGAGTATTATTTTTTTATGTGTAGTGGATAATTGTATATGTAGTGAATTATACGTGGGACCATTTTACTAAAACAAAAAATTGATACACTTGGAGTGAACACCCAAAATGGTAAAATAAAGACTTTTGAAATGGACGGAGGAGTATTGTAAAAAAATAAATTAAAAAATAAATAAATTAAATATTATCCATGTCCGTATGGTTGCTAGTTAGATAAACAAAATATGAAGAAATTTATGAAGATGGGAGTATATCAATAGAAAATGCATTTATATAAGTAATTCCCCAATTTAATGAATAATATAATTATTTATTTTGAAATGTATAATAAATTATGGATGGAATACATGATAAGCTTATGGTCTTGCCGGGCAAATAATGATTTGCCCTTGAATTGAGATTAACAAATCAAACATAGTATAATTGAATGCTTAATAAAACTAAGCCATAAATCTAGATTATAGGCTAGGTCATAAATCTTAAATATATATATATATATATAATTTTAAAATATAGCCAATTTAAAAAATCTTCACTTAAATCTTGATTTTTTTATACTACTATTTTCTCATATATGGACATATATTGTATTAAGCGACAAAGGTGTGAGTGGAAATGTCTTCTAATTGAACGGACAACTTTAGGGTGTGTGTGAATTCTGTCAAAAAAATCTTTCAACTGCACTGGTGGGTAGGGGATTCGAATTTAGTCATTTGCAAGCATAGTCAAATAGTAAACACTCAAATATGGATTCGAATATTGACTTTGACATGAATTTTGTCCATTGCAAATGCAGTTAAATAGTAAAATCTCAACTAGGAGTTCGAATCCTGCTTTTGACATGAATCTGACTCCTTAAATACTCAGTTAAACAATAAACCTTCAACAAGGAGTTCGAATCCTGCGTTTAGCATAAATCTAACCCTTGCAAGCGCAGTGAAATAGTAAACATTCTCTATAAGCCATTTGAGATGTATCTTACTATTTACCTTCTCTTTCAATAGCAATAGCAAAGGCCTGGTGGGTATCTAGACACTTGAATTTTATTGCCTATTAAAGGATAATATGTGGCAAATTAATATAATAATTATCAATTAATTATTTATTTATTAAGGAATTTAAACAAATCTATTCTTAAAATAAATGAGTAAATAATTGATAGTTAGGCCAGATTCAGTCAAATAAGTCTGACTTAAAGCCTAAGCAAATGAAAGGCCCAAGCCCGCAGAATCAGGTCAAATCAGTCCTGGACCAATTAAATTGCGAGTTATTTATGGGACATCCTCATCCTTCACCTATATAAGGAGCTCTCCTCCATTCATTCCAGACACACTCAAATATCTGAAGAGATCAAGAATACGAGCAGTGCTCCCTTGAATACTTCAAGCATCTTCAAGTGAAGAACAGCCGCCAAATCGAAGAGCAAGGTTCTAAACCCCTTCGATCCGGCGTTCTTCAAAAGTAATAGCCACCAATTGGAGATCAAGGTTCTACACCCTCCGATCCGGCGTTATTTAATTCAAGTTCTTCAGCGTTCTTCGTGAAAAGCTTCAAGAATAACGTTTTAGTCCGAACAAAGGCTCGACCCCTCCGGATTAACGCTATAAGAATAGCGTTTTAATCTTTCCGGCGTTATTTAATTCAAGTTCTTCAGCGTTCTTCGTGGAAAGCTTCAAGAATAACGTTTTAATCCGAACAAAGGCTCGACCCCTCCGGATTAACGTTATAAAATTCAAGAATAGCGTTTTAATCCGAACAAAGGTTCGATCCCTCCGGATTAACGTTATACACTTTAAATCCGAGTCTGGATAAGTTTCATTTTAAGATCCGACTCAACACACACAGTCAGCGCAGTCAACACAGTCAGCGCAACACACTCAAGTCAAAGTCAAAGTTCAAATTGGTTCGAGAGAAGAATTAGAGGATTGATAGCGATTGTTTCCTAAATTATTAAGTTTAATCCTTCTGGATTATTATTGTAATTCATTTGTATTTATTTCATTATAAATACAAAATTTGTTGTTACAAATTTTGGCACGCCCAGTGGGACAATCTCTATCTCTCATCTCTTCTCTCAACAAGCTCGAAAGATACAAAGTATGACTCCTCTTAGGATCGCAATAAAAAGGTCATCTACCTCAGCCTTTAGAGCTACAAGCTGTGAAGACGCAAGTCATGACTCCACTAAAGATTGCAATACGAAGGCAAATTGCATCAAAGTTTCCACAGTTGCCAATTGAAAATGTTAAACTCGTTACAAGAAGTATGTCTGAAGCCTCCTCAGATACAAACCATGAGGTTGGGATTGCTCTTAATAAGCCATTGCACGGAGACAAAAACAGTGAAGATGATTCTACCTGCTCAACTCCTCACTCAATGCCAAGCTCACCATCTGCCTCAACTGCAATTGCAGTGATGACGACGAGTGTTATAACCATTGAGGAACAATTCGCAAGTATGATGAGAGCCATTGAAGGACTCACTAAGCATATGGAAGCTCAAGACGTAAAGATCTCCGTACTTATGAAGAAAATGGATAATGTGGAGACACGTCATGCAAATAAGAAACAAGTTGAGGATGAGCACGGGGAGGACTCAACGAAGCATCATCTATCTGAAGATTGTGTTGGAGTGAACAGGATACACTATTTATATACTTGTATAGAATTCAATGTTCATCATAAAGGATGTGCTCATTAAAACTGGGTTCCCTCTTCTCCACGTGACCTTCCTCTTCTCACTCCTTAACATTAATGCCTTTTTATTCTTCAAATATTTCATTATTATTCTTATCCAGCCCACTATCCATTCCTCCATGAGTTAGTCTCCACTTTATCATTTTGGTATAATATCTTTATTGTCATACCGTTAAATAGATGATACATAGAACAAAAAGGAAAGAATAAACTCTATAGACAATGATTGAATCATTATAATTAAATATATCATGAAAAATAATAAAATAATCTTAAAATAATAAAGTAAATGAAACACACAAATGTGATATGGTTGAAAACTTTGCCTTCATTCGTCTGCATATAATCAAGTTTTTTAAGTTTTTTGTAATTTGATTCTAAAACCAAGTAATAATAGTCAATGGTCAAGTATACATCCGAAGATTCCATCATTAAAAAGAAGCAATCAAAAGAAAAGAAAAAGATTTTGAAATTCGAACAGAGAAAATAATGGGACAGAAGAAAACTCGTGACTTAGCGTGGTTCATGTGAAGACCATCAGTTGTACTTCAAGGTTACATTAAATCCCCACTACTCTCAACAGTCTTTAATATAATATAAATAACCCCCTATCCACAATACTTTGTAATTCTTCAATATTTTCTCTCTGTTACATCACATTCTCACAAATAAAGTCTTATAAGCAGCAATGAAAATGAGCAAAATTAACAACTACTTCTCATTCCTCTCATTTCTTTTCTTGCTTTTCACCACTACTGCTTATGCCCTCAGGCCTTACCATTGTAACATCTGCACTCTCACTTTCAATTTCTTACATCAAACTAATCATTAATCATGTGAGGTATAACTGACACATTGCAAACAATGTTTTTTAATTTGCAGTTGGCCAACACAGCACAAGCACACATTTCAACACCATGGAGGGGGAAATAGGGATGGAGCTATATCCGACGGGATCGAGCCTGCCGGACTGTTCGCATGCTTGCGGCCCATGCATGCCTTGCCGGAGGGTCATCGTTAGCTTCAACAAATGCTCTGTCGAGTCGTGCCCCATCGTCTACCGTTGCATGTGCAAAGGGAGATATTACCATGTTCCTTCCAATTAACACCACAGGCTGGGATTTGGGGCTTTATTAATCTTGGTGATCATTAGTTTAGCAGGAGATAATTAATATTGGGGGGTAACCAGTTTTTTGATCTAGTAATTAGTGTAACAGAGTTGTAGTCAATTACCAGAAAAAGAAAAAAACGTTTTTAAGTCCATTACAATGTAAATATGAATCTCCAGTTTTGGTTCCAAACTCTCTAATCTTTCCTTTCTTAAGAAACATGTAGTAGTATGTTTCAATGAATTAGTTATTTGTTATAAAATATAAGGGTAAAGTTTTGTGGAAATTAATTGCTACATTATCAGAGAATACCACACTGACTGACATAGTGACATTCACACTCAAACAAACAAAATTCTCGATCACACAAATTTTTTCCTTTTTTTTTTAACTATAATGTTTCATCTTCAATTATCCATATATACCCCACACATGATATGGGGAAAAAATTATCACAGTGCTAACAGAATTTGGATATACAATTACTTTCTTTTTTTTCTAATTATGAACTAAATCAGTATAAATCTAAGAATAAGAAAACCAACCTGAGAGGGTAATCTTTTAAATATCTTCATCATCCGTTTCGAGTTCAAGTCCCTCTGCTTCCAGGAGCTGGGCAATGATTTTTTTCTTATCTTCTTCGGCTTTTTTCCGCATTAAATCCCGTTTTCTTAGTACAAGTGTGTGTCTTCTTAATGTGCTGTGGAAGTTATCAATCGAGGCCTTCTTCTCTTTCACAAGTATCTTCCTTTCTTCTTCAGGATCAATCTGAATATTCAAAATTGAACAAAGAAGCACAACAATAAGAAATAGGCCCTTCTGCATGTGTTGACTTTAGTTACTATATATATACAACTAATTAGCATGCTATGTAAACAATTTGATTACACCATCTGCAAAATATGAAAACAGATGGGCAATGCAGAAAGATAACTGTTCCAATTTTTATAGAATTATTGCAAGGAACTTGGAAATACAGATGCTGGAAAAAGATTAAGAGGATTATTACGACCTTTGAACGAGCAAGACGACGTGCCCGGAGATTCAATTCACGTTGCTGCTGTTCAGCCCAAGCTGCTATTGCCATATCACCTCTTTGGTCAAAAGCTTTCCTCTTCTTCATAAGCCACTCCATCCATGCTTGAGACGCCTATAAACATTTCCAAGTAAATGACGTACAGATGAGAAAAAATGGAATCGAAAATGAAGTAAATATCTTTATCTTTTTGCGTTCCAGAACCAAGCCTAAATTCATTAAACTTGTTTAAATTTCGAATGGACAAAATTATGTAACGTCATCATAGTAGTTAATATAATGAATCATACAAAAAAAATAAATAACAAATATTCCTATGTTAACATAAACATGCAGGAATCACATGCTGTTTCACAGGACACATGCAACATAGAGTCCTTTAATTGAACACACGATGTAAGAAGAAAAATACATATTCTAAAGAAAAAATACTTCACATATGAAGGATAAATCTGGGGCAATGGAATGACTTAAGTCAACAAAAAAGAATCTGAAATGACATCATTCGAACATATTAATATATTTAAATGACAAACCATCCACCCATTCAAAGCCACTTATATGCTTTTCAAGCAGAATAAATATCCGAATTTGCATCATTGATAACTTGTCTCCTAGAGAATTTGTAAGAGAATTGAGTGTTATCTTAAGAAAGCTGCTAAGATAGAGAAGCAAGGGTTATTTTAGCATTGTACTTGAAAACTTTGAAGGAATAATCAACACAGTGAAAAAAGAAAAAGAAAAAAAAGTCACCTTCATTGGATTCTCCCGATTGTCACTGTCATACTGTCTTCGTCTCTCATCATCTATAAGAAGCTCATATGCAGCCTGAATCTTTATAAATCGAGCTTCAGCAGTTTCACCTTCTTCTAAGGTCCCTCTCCCATCGTATACTAGAACAGACAAAAAAAACTTGTGCATTAGGCAAGGTTTTAGAACAATTAGTTATTTTGAGATGAGGGTATTTTTAGGTGCTGCACATTCACATTCACGAACAACGGGAGAAGCGAAAATCAATGGCTAGTACAGATTTGTTTTTCCTTAAGAGTATAGGAAACAGAGAAAAAAATCTCCTTACCCTTCAAATTTTTGGAAATCAATTTTTAAGCTGAACCTGTTAAAGAATCAAATATCTTAAAAAAACCTTTTCACTGGTAGCTTGCTCATCTCCTCAAGGAGCTTGCTTTATTAAAATATGCAAACACTTCACAGCTATGCGGAAATCTTCACTTGATGTTTGGTAGAAGTCTATATATAAACCGCAACATAACATTAAATTATATCTACAGTGCAGCAAGTTTTAGTATTTTATTACTCAAGAAAGGAGAAACAATGTTAGACTAGAAACTTTAAATTGAAGTATGACGATGTCATAATGCAGCCAGAATGCTAAGCATCTAAAAAGAGTTGGAAAACTGTGCCCTCAACTTGTTGTTTGAATGAAATTTCATTAAGCTTAAGCTAAAGAGGACTAGGGACAGACCATCAGGATGATAGAACTTAGCCAAGCGCCTGTAGGCCACCTTAATCTGCTCTTCATCCACATCTCTTTCCAATTCTGCAAATGAGGGTTGCAGATATTGAACATTAGTCCTGATATTAAAACAGACTAAAGCAATAGCCTAAGAGATGCCAATTTCAGAACAGATGCAACCTTTACTTAGAAAACACATAATATAAATTTGCATTAAAAATACCAAAGAAAAGTCTCTCAATTCAACACAAACATAAAAAGATAGGGAAACCATACCTTTGTTTTGGTGACTTCCAACAAGAGATTAATCAAACTATCAAAAGTATTGTGCAAATACAAGCTCAGAACTAGTTTAGACAAAAGATTCAACAAATTCCACATGTTTTCAAGTATTCAGAGTTAAAATAGCAATCGATCTCGTCAATTTTTCAAAACTACCAATATATTTAGTTTGAAAGGATCTCATAATCGAAGGCTACAAATTAAGCATTGAGTGACCATAAAATAAAAACAAGGCTTGAATCAAATCATAAAACCACACACACACACGCACAACATGATTCCAGCTGAAGAGCTTCTCCAACACTCACCGTACTCCATAAAAATTGAAAGATAAAACACACATGTAAAACAAAAAAATCTGCATATGTCACAAACGTATACTTAAAAACAAAAAAAAAATACCTAAAGTTTCATATGGAGATTTCGAGTCGGTCCAATTGGAAGCCTTCGTTGCCACCATTCTTCTCTGCCGATTCAACCTCACCCGCGGTTCATCCTTTCGCAGTTCGCCGAATCTATCGAACCAAACAACGAAAAACGACGTCGATAACGGAGGTCTCAAGTTACAATTATGGTATTCAACTGACGATAGCCTATCGATCGATCTGTAACAACAAGACATGGACGACAACACCACGTGGGGCCTACACAGCGCCCTCAAACTACTCATCTTATGCAATTCGCACACCTGATTCCGTCGGATTTCACCCTAATCGTGAAGATTTTCGTCGCAGTTCGTGAAGAAATTGAGTTCATTCAAGGCGTGAAGGAAGAGGAAATTGACGGTTATTTTGTCTATTTTTCTTATTTTAAAATAATTTTGGCGTTTTAATTGTGGATAGCTTCGCTCCAAATTGATTGGAAAAATAGTTTCGGGTAATTAACGGTTTTGCCATCCTGCTGCAATCATGCCACATTGGTACGCCGTTAATGGGTTGGGCCTGATACTTAAATGAATATGGCCAACTTTGGGCCAACTTTGAATAAGTTTTTGGAACTAAAGTAGGCCAAGATGTGCCTTTGACCTCATTCATTGGATTCATTTAGTTCGAATTAAGATGGAGATGCAAGGCCGTAATCGGTTTCAACGGCCCGAAGATTTATTTATTGGGTCGGTCAAATAATATGAACCAGAAAATATTTGATGATGGAGACTTGATGATTAAATTAGCAATCTCACTATATATATATATATATATATATATATATATATATATATATATATATATATATATATATATATATATATATATATATTATAATAATAATACAATAAAAAAATTAAAATTGGACTACCTTATACCAAGAATTAGAAGATTCTAGTTCAATTTCCAATTGGTTGTAGGGTTGTAGCTCAATTACGTGGCCTTTCCATGCCACTATGCACATTCAAATTTCAATGTTAAGTGCTAAGGATATTTCCACCTACCTATGGAGCATATATTACACAAAAAGAAAGGTGGAAACAGAGGTGCTAACTTAGAATTAGTTTATTGTAAATCTAATTTGTATCATAAATTCTTATAAATTTTATAGTCCCTTTAATTTAAACACTATAACAATATATAGGATATATAGGATTGAAAGGAGGACTATAGAGTTTACACTGTAAACCCAATTTACACAAGTATTGTGGTTAAATTAAACGAGTTGTTCGATATTTCGATCCGCCTCGATTTGATAAGAGTCGAGAAGCCGAGCTTGGTTCGACTCGGTAAGGCTCAACAATAATAATTATATTCTCCCTCCATCCCACCCAAAATGTTCATTTTTCTATTTTGGGCGTCCTACCCAAAGGGTCCTCTTTCATTTTTTATACACATGGGACCTACACACACTCATTAATACAACTATACACTACACATTAAATAATAATACTTCTTAATTCACATGCAAAAAGTAAAATATACCGTTTGGGTAGGACGGAGGGAGTAGTAATTAATAATATTAACAATAATAAATAAAAAATGGAGTAGTATTTATTAAAAACAGGCTCTAAGGCTTGAAAGTTCAACTCAAATTACTTAATTAGCCTAGCCGATCTCGAACCCGTTTGATTAACTTTCTAATCGAGTTGAGATTGATTTTAGGCTCGTTAACTGATCAAACCGAACTCAAACTTAGCTCAATAAGTATTCGTTTAACAGCACTATGCATAAAGTCATGGCCTCATGGGACGGTAGTACTCCTTGTACTTCGCAGAATAGAATGGCGTAAATAATTTTCTTTTCTTTTCTTCTCTAAAATCATACATAGTATATATGTCTATACATTGTGGAACATACAAAAATAGAATAGAATGAGATTAGCTAAAAACATATGGATGTCATGACGTTCTGCCATGCAAAGCCTTAGAGAAGATGAGAGCCAACTCCTCATGAATAATCCCATCATTTTGGTGCTCAATCTTCATCCGATGATGCTCTTTCACAATCGAGTCGGGTATTATCAAGCTCCGGCACAACGGGCACGTCCCGCTGTACCGTTGCAGCCATTCCTCCAAGCAATGGCTGTGGAACAGATGCTTACATTCCACAACTTCCCTGCACTTGTCCCCCTCTCCAATCTCCGACAAACAAATGCTGCAACAACGACACGATTCCTCCATGTTTTGCCGCCTTCCTGTGTTTCGAAAGCGAAATTTCCAGCTCTTCTTGTTGATCATGGAAGAGTACATGTATGTTGAACTCAAGTATTGGAAATGCTTCAACAGCATGTAAATTAGTAACACTACCAATCTGGGTAGCTCTGGAAGTGGCTTCAAGAAACAAGTTGGAGAAAACAACTTTGCCAAACTACCCATTGTTTGGACAAGAAATTCTTGTTAGAATACACTAGCATTTATATATATTATGTTTAAATTAGTTTATGTTTCTATAATACCACCAACTCTTTTGATGACGACGACAGTAATTAGGAATTTCATCTCTCAAGATTTATATGCAAAAAAATGTTTTGGGTAGGGTGCATCAAAATATTTTATGCACCCAATACTATATTACTATTATAACCTCGAGTTTATTCTAATTCTTATAATTAATTATATTATCTATTTGAGATTTTATTTTCAGTTTATTCATAATGAAATAATTAAATCTGTATGTATAAAAGATGGTGTTACTCCTTATTTTACTTTTTGAGCTTATCTTTTACCTTTATAATTCAATTTATGCATTTTTTTTATTTAGAAATTTTATTGTCAATTTATTTAAAGTTAAACAAATGTAAGTAATAATATTCCTTCTAATAGAATGTGTTTGAATATCAATTCATATACCTCCTCCGAGCTCAGGCAAGTCTATTTTGTCATTTTGGATGTTAGGTTAAAATATTTTTTTTACATATATATGAACCCACACACAATATCCACTGATTACTACACATAAAAAATAATATTTATAATTCATAAAAAATTTAAAAAAAAAAAAAACAAATTGCACCCTTACGGACGGATAGAAGGAGTACTATTTATTTATTTAGTAAGAACGTCGCAATTGATTAGATTGGAGTGTGTGATGAGTGTATGAACTTGTAAGATAATAAGTTGGTGGTTATTTCCAATTTTGCAAGTTTTTGTTTGATTAATTAATTGGGCAAATACAAGAAAGCCAGATTAGAGAATAAAGAAAGTAGGTATAATGTATTACCTACCCCACGAAGAATCTAGCTTCAAACATTTGGTGGTGGGTGGTTAAATATTATGGAATTTGTGTCACCAATTTTATTACATATAAAGTGCGTGTGTTATTTAGTTAAAACTTTGGGCATTCTGTATATCATGAGTTGTTGACGTGGTTGGTTATCAGTAGCTTCTAACTTTTGGGTGTTGTTTTTTCCTATAGTTGCACTACCAAATAAATTCATAAAGATAAATTTTACGCTACTCACGTGAGACGGTGACTTGTGAGACGTGTTAAAATATATTTATTATTTAAATAAATTATATTTAATAATTGTTAAAATATATTTTCTAAATTATGTTGAATTATATATAAGTTAAAGTATGATTTTAGCGTGTGATAATATAATTTATTATTGTCATAATTTAATTATAAATAAACATACTTTATCTTTACAATAAGCATACTTTAGTGATGAATCAACCCGTCTCACAAATAACCCGTCTTATAAGAGAATATCTCATAACATTAATAAAATTTTCTATCAGTTAAAAAAAAATATAAATGAAAATGTTTTAAACAATTATTTAAAATTATTTTTTTTACGGAAATCATTTATAATAAATTATAATTTTTATTAATTTATTTCATAAAAATTAATGGACGTTAAATAAAATTTATATTTCAACTATAATTTTTTTTAAGTAGGAAATAATTTTGTTAAAAATTTAATTGTTTATTGATGAATTTTTTTTTTTTAAATTAATTATGTACGATTTTTATAGTATTTTAAATTTACTAAGAAATTTAAATTTATATTGTAATTTAATTTGATTAAGAATTTTGAAATTTATTTTATAATATTTATGAAATTGAAAAAATGCCAATCAATTTGTGGAATTTGAATATTAAAATAAATTATGTATGTGATATATATTTTTCCGAAAATAATGGCTTTCTGAATTAAATATATGACCAAAATTTTAGTTTATCTGCATTTAAATTCAGGAGTAACAACTTTTATTTAAAATTTATTTTATTATAACATTTAAAAGTGTGTTAATAAATAATTTTTATTCACGCTTTAAATTTGATAAATATGTCATCGTTCTTCACATTGTGAAATGTGGCATGAGAAATCACTTTTATTTTTATTTTATGTAATATATCTAATTCATTGGTGATTTGGATGAATTTAGTGCAATAGTACATAGCATCATAGTGATAGGTTTAAATAAAATAGAAGTGGATACTTAGTTTATTTAATTTTTAATAATTTTATTTAATTTAAAGCTTAATTTAAAAATTGAGATTGTTCATGCATCTAGTTGAACTCCTAATTAATTGTAACATTTAAAATTGTTTTAATAATTAAATCATCTTTATTCATTCTTAAAACTTGATAATATTTCTTGGGGTGCTGCTAAATCTATGGACATCCATATTCTTTTAAAAATATATATTTACTAATATACGTTTTAATAAAAATGCTCTAAACTTTAAAATTCTAAATCTTAATCCTTGCAATTATAAACCCTTGGCTATTATTCTCTCCGTTCCACATTAAGGTTTACGTTTTCCATTTTTGTCAAATTAGGCCCACATAAAACAATTAATTATTTTATGTAGGACCCACACACAACACTAATACAACTACTCACTTTACATTAAATATTATTTCTCTCACCTCACTATACACTAAAATATTATACTAATTTACGTGAAAAAGCAAACATAAACATTAACGTGGACGGAGGGAGTATACCTTTAAACTCAAAATTAATTATATCTTAAATTAATTGAAACATATTTTTTAAAAAATTTTGGATGTACATGCATACAAATCTTTATATACACATCTCATTATTCTTCACCCTATCACTAAAGTGTTAATGTATTTAAATGTCTTTAAATGTTTCTTTTAAGTATATATGTGCTCTAGTTTTCTCACTTTAGTTGCTATAAAATAAATCTGTTTTTTTTTTTTCTTTTTCTTCTTTTTATCACTTTATAGATTTGTTTGGAGATAAAGTAACGTTGACTTTAGAGTGCACTCCGTGCATATGCCACCTAATTCTATGCAACAAAGCAAGCAATTCTTGAAGCAACCATAAAACCTAAGATTGGTAAATATATATATATATATATATATATATATATATATATATATATATATATATATATATATATATATATATATATATTAAATAAAAAAAGAAAAAGAAAAGAAAAAACTTTGAAGATGAGAAGAAGGCCAATGATGGCGATGAAATTTAAAATGATAGCAGTGTGCAGCAGTAACCAGTTGTACGTAGCTGTACTGCAATAACTAGATCTACAAGAAGACATATGTATACACACAGATATACATGCATATACATACAGAACAAGATTTTGTCATTGGTAATTGTTCCAAATACTGCAACTGCTATTATTTGCACTACCACACGCACCTTCTCCACTTCCTCGGGAGATGTTCTTTCTATCCTTTTTCTTTTCTTTTAAAAAATTTTTGGTATTAAAGAATTTTGTCTGTTTCTTTGTTGAATCCATATAATAATTAAAAGTTTATAAGTTATGAAATTGAGAGTCGTTTTTAATACATAAAGGAATTAAGTTTTGTTGAATTTAATTCAAAAGCCAAAATTTAAAATATTATATCCTTCATCTGTCTTCATATTTGCCTTATATTGTTAAATGATGGCCTAAGACATAGCTAAAGTGGTAAAGTGGTGGAGGGGAAAGCTGGAAAGACCTTTCGAGTGGCCCCTTGCTATTTGGATAAGTAAATTTCCATTCATTTTTAAGTGACAATTAAAGAAGAATACAAAAAGTACAACACAAGAATTTATGTGGAAAACTCCAAAGAAAAACCATGGACCGGAAAAATACCACTATGTGAAATTTTTTTACAATCACATAGAATTTCTCTCTTCCGACCTCAATCCCTACACTCTTACAAATCTTTGACTAATTTACACCTTTCTCCCCATTCTCACAACCAAAAATCCAATAAAAGAATTTAAGAAGAATCAAAACAAAGATTAAAGTGTATTTGATTGGTACATTGACATCAAGTCCAAGGGCATCCTTAAATAGTACCAAGGATCTCTCCCCTTTTACTCTTCATCCGATGTGGGACAAAGAAATAAAAGAAAATCCTTCTTTTATCTTTGACAAATCCAACACTTGCAAATACAAGTTAAACAATAAGCCTTCTCTATAAGCCACTTGAGGCACATCCTGCGATTTATCTCCTTCACCAATCCCAAAGGCAGGGACAGTGGGGCCCCTTATGTTAGGGTACACCATATATTGTTAAATGATAAATACTCCCCCACCGAAGTCTCATTTTATTATATTGATTGAGTTTCCATTTTTTCCTTTTAATAAAATACCCATGTATCACTCACTATTAATACAATTATCTATTATACATAAAATACAAATGAGGATTTATGAATAAGATGGAGGAAGTATTTGTCTTAAGGCAAAGACTTTAATGAGATATTATTTATGTGAAAAATATTAAAATATAATATATATATATATATATATATATATATATATATATATTAGTAATTAAAATATATTGAATAAAATATTATAATATGATTCTAAAATGTTATAATACGATTCACTACCAGCATATATTAAAGAATTAGTATTTTGTGTGTTCGGGGGCATAGACTTGATCCATGCGTCCAACATGTTCCATTTATTAAGCGGATTATTTATAAATTAAAAAAATAAAAAACTCAATATAAGTAGGGTCGAACTTGGGCGCACGGGTCTTAATCCGTGCGCCCGGAAATACAAGAACTTTTGCCTATAAATATATTTTATCTATATAATAAATACTCCATTACTTTAATAATGAATCCACCTGTCTCACGAGAAAATGCACTTTATTTTAATTATTTAGTGCTAAGTTGGATTTTAAATATTTAATTTGTATTATGACATATCATGTATCACATCGTTGTCTTCTGAGTGACACTTAAAAGAAATGCAGGCTCAAAACGTTAAGAAAAAAAATTCATATTCTAGATTTCAGAACATAATTTAAGTGGTATAAATTCTAATAAAAAAAAATTTCAATTGAATTGGAAATTGTAAAGTGTGAATGGATAAATTTTTGAATGTGCCACAAAATGCCTTATTCCCGTTTTCACACTAAATTAAATTCATAATCTTTAGAAACAATAATATAAAATTTTCCTCCCATCACGTACGCAATCATAATCCAACAAAATAATGTCTGCCAAAAAAAAATCCAACAAAATAATGAATAAATAGACACTCTCTTGTGAGACGGATTATTTGTAAAATAGATGTGAGACGAGTCGACATATTACTAAAAAATAGTTGTCTCGGACACACGTTGCGCCTTTAGAATTTAGTATTATGGATAAGGGTACATTATTTTGTTCTAAAGAATATACACTTTAATTAATAAATGTACACTATTAAGAAAATAAAGTGTATACATCTTTATACTAAAGTGTATACAATTTAACACAAAATTTTAAAGGCACATGGCACGCTTCCGTGCCCCGAGCGCACACAAATTTTTGCCAAAATAGTTATGCTTTACTCCCTCTCTCTCGCCCATATTGCTACATTTACTGTAGCTTTTGTGAGAGTTTTATGCAGTCAAATGATTCATTTGACCGGGACAGAAGAGTATGTTCTAAGCATAAGAATTAGGGTGAGGCGGCAATAAATGAACATCAAGATAATTAAGCCCACGAACAAATTATTCGAAGGGGAGTTGGGAGATTAAATATGGGCCTGAAGGCCCATTAAGAAAGATAAAGAGAAGGACTGATTAGGGTTTGTGTGTTTGGGTGGAATGTAAAATTTTTGGGAGTATAATGATTCGAGTTTATTTTGAGTTTTAAATATTGTGAATATTAAATTATTAAAAGTGGTGCAATGATACAAGGATTTAACTATAGGAAGTAAAATATTAAATTGCCAAACACTTCTTATATCTTTTTAAGGGAAGAATTTATGATATGAAAAAGAAGTGATTGTGGTGTTTTGAATTATTTAAGAATAATTGTATAATAAATAAAAGTGTTAATATTTTTAATAAAAAATAATATTAATATATTTTATAAAATGTTATAATTATTTTTAAAAAATTACAAATTGTCTCAATCTCAAACAAAAGTGTTGTTCTATTAAAAGTAGGATGAGAAGATAAATTATATGGAAAAATTTATGTGTATTTGAATTTTAAAAACATAATTGAAATTAGTAAGCATTATATTATTGGCTAGAATATTGTGAATTTAAAAGCCGATTTAATAATTTGATCTACATAAACTACTTATAAATTTAAAAGTAAAATTCAGTTTATTATAATTTCTTATATTCATTAACTTATATACTTATTAAGAATATTCCATATATAAATAGTTTCACATCAATATTATTATTTTCTATTAATTGAATATATTAATTTATATTGAAAATATTATAATTTTTCATTATCTCACGTACGTAATTACTTTCTATACAAGTTTTTGTCTAATTTTTATTTATAGAGTATATTTTTTTCCTGGTCAAGAGTTTATTGATGTTGAGCTGTCAAGCAGAATTTTGCTTAGTTCCCAGTTTGCAGGTTGATTCAAATCTTCAATTTATTTAGTCGAATACTTCCAAATTAATCTTCTCTTTTTTATCCTTTGTTACTAATCTGAGTGAGGCTTGCGTGCACCCGGGCGCACGGAACACATTCCGTGCGCCTTTAGAAATTTTGTATTATGGGTAAGGGTACATTAATTTGGTCTAAAGGGTATACACTTTAATTACTAAAAGGTACACAATTTTGTTCTAAAGGGTATACACTTTTCATTAATATTTTTTTTTCTTTAGAAAATAAAGGGTACACATTTTTATACTAAAGGGTATACAATTTAACACAAAATTCTAAAGGCGCACGGAGTGTTGTTCGTGCGCTCAGATTTTTCTTTAGAAAATAAAGGGTACACATCTGTATACTAAAAGGTATACAATTTAGCACAAATTTCTAAAGGCGCACGGAAAGTGTTCCGTGCGCCCGGGTGCACAGGAGCTTTTGCCTACTAATATTTATGATTATATGCATTTATGGTATATTTATTGCATATATACAAATTATATCTTTATCCTTCCAATGCATATTAGACAAATTTCCATTCCATCTCAAGTGCAACTGCTCTTGAATTTTAATTCATCATAGCATGGTTTTTATTTATCTTTTATATTAAAACGATGGTGACGGTGAAGTTTGAACCCTGAATCTTTGTTAACTATGGTTTTTATTTATCTTTTTATATTAGAATGGGTGACGGTAAGGTTTGAACCCTAAATCTTTGTTAACCATGAGCTTTGATATCATGTTAAATGACTATCTCAACTAAAAAAACTTAAGATGATAAAAAGGAAAGGCGTTTAATACTTAATCATTATCACCGTAACAAAATATATAAAATCCAAATTTAATAGGAAGTTTTCAATAATAAACTCACAAATCAGACTTCACTGGCTATATATTAATTGCCCAGTTTAATACCATACTTCACATTTTCAGTAATAATAACTATTGGATTAATATAGTCCATTTGTTTCAAAATATTGATGTTCCAAGTATTTAACATTAAATTTTAAATAAATCTTTTAATATAACCATTAATTAATGCACACTAAAGAAAGAAAAATTATTTGATATAATTAATGGAAAACATGAAATTTTAATTTTAATGACCTCATTTAATTTCAAAATTATAATTTTTTGCATAGTTAATGGAAAACAAGCAAATTCTCTTTGAGAACTTTTCTATTTTCTTTATTTATTTGTCATATTAATTTTTTTAATTTTTTAAAAAATAAAATTATCAACTCATGAACCAAAATCTCAAAATATGCTTTTTTTTTTTAAAATATGTCTCATGTTACTTAATTGATACGATATGCTCTACAATTTTTTTTAATCTAAAATATATTAATAAAATAAAATTAATTACATAAAAGGTAAAAATCTTAAACAATATGGAACAGATAAGGTTAAGCGTTCATCTCGCTCCCCTGCAGGATAGGAAAGTATTATCATTATTAGTATTTATTTTTTATAATTAAACATTAAATAATGATAGATTAATTATGTTAGAATACACATTTGTTAATCAATGTAAAAGAAGACAAATTTTCTTGTGAGACATTATATATGTGAGATGATTTGTGAGACGTGTTAAAGTATGCTTATTATATAGATAAAGTATGCTTAATAGTTGTTAAAGTATGTTTTTTAAAATATGATAAATGATTAATTAAAGTATGATTTTAGGCTGTTATAATATGATTCATTATTGACATACTTTAATTATAAATAAGCATACTTTACCTATATAATAAGTATACTTTTGTACTGGGTCAACCCGTCTCACAACCGTCTCACAAAAAACCCGTCTCACAAGAGGGTTTCTCGTAAAAGAAATCTTAAATCCAAGTATTTTGAAAATAAGAAATTCAATAAAAAAAAAATCAACTGTTTAATTATCTCATTTTTATTAAAATCGCATCTAAATTATCGCATCGTTATCGTTATATAAGTAATACGTTACGTTATTTACATTTAACGTTATTATTAATTGAACTTCAGAATGTTTATTTTGTTTAATACATTATATTAAAAAAAAAAAAACTTATCCATTTTAATTAATATATGGATTAAATTACAATGTTCACAGAATAACAAGTAAAATCAAAACAAATATCCAAATTTACCCAATCCCATATTTACAGGAATAGCTGTCACTGCCACTCTTTCCTCCTTACCCCCATCCCACCCCCACCCCCTGTATATATCACTCATCACTCATGCATAACCCCAAACAGAATAGACCACAGAAAGATTTAATTCATAAATTCCCGTCGGGATTTATCTTCTCAATCTCCATGCAAAGCCCCGAATTCGGCGATTGCATAGGGGTGGAGAGCAGCGCCGATCTCAAATCCGATGTCGATTCGCCGCCGCCGCCGCCGCGCCGAATCAGGCGAACCGTATCTGCGCCGCCGGACAGGAATTACCCGCCGCCGATCTCGTGGCTAGCGCGGACGGAGAATCATTCCTCACATATGCCGTGGGTGATGAAGAAATACTACTCCGGCGACGGACGGCTGATAATCAAGGAGGAGAGGGTGGAGCACCACGAGTATTTTCTCGCCGATCGGTCCAATGGACGCCTCGTGTTGAATGTGGTGCACTTCGACGATATGTGCGACCAGTGCCACCGTCCGATTGAGGAGACTGCGATTCCGGATGAGAAAATCGACGGTGGGGATGAGAGGATCGGCGATCCGACGAGGGATGACGTGGCGGCGGAATGCTGTAAGTATAAAGGTATGGTGGTGAACCCTTGCGGCGGCCTTGTTGGAACGGCGGCGCCGGTTTTTAGGCCGCCGGTTCAAACATGAACACTTTTCAGCATTATTAAATTTCTCTATTTTGTTTTTTTTTAATATGATTTGTTGAGTTGTATTTTTGGATTATTTAATTTGTATATTTAGAGAGGACTTTCTCTTAATAAATAGTGATATTTAATTAATTAAATTAATAATAATAATGATATAAAAAAGTGTTATTTATTTTTGAGTGTATATTAGGTGCACCCTGTATACCTTTTTATTCTATTTTGTATATATATTATTCTATTTTGTATTGTGTATACCTTTTTATTCTATTTTGTATATATAATATTCTATTTTGCATTGTGTATACCTTTTTATTCTATTTTGTATACGTGTTTTGTAATAATTGTATACTTTTTTACATTAATTTTTCATTAAAAAAAATTAACATTCATATGTGTATAATATTTTATTGAATATTATATACAATTTTTCATTAAAAAAATTAACATTTAAATTATATACATTTTACTCTTAATTATATGTTTTTGTTTATATTTGTATGTGGTAGGTGCAACCCGCTGCACACTATAAATTGTCATTAATGTTTGATATCTCATGTAGTATTTGGGAAAAAAAATTAACTCTTTTAATTTTGAATGAATTGGGGATGAATTGAGTTATTTATTTATTTATTTATTTTTATTTGAGTGTATATTAGGTGCACCCAGTTGCACCCTTGCACCCATATTTGTATAATTTTTTATTCTATTTTGTATACATTGTATACGTGTTTTGTAATAATTGTATACCTTTTTCACACTAAGTTTTTCATTAAAAAAACAAGCATTCATATGTGTATAACTTTTTATTCAATAGTGTATACATTTTTTACACTCAATTTTTTATTAAAAAAATTAACAATTAAATTGTATACATTTTTACTCTTAATTGTATATGTTTTTGCTTATATTTGTAGCTTCGTGTGCACCCGGGTGCACACTATATTTAGCCTTTTTATTTATTCATCTTGCTATGAAAAATAGTATTCCCTCTCCGTCAGCCTTTTTATTTATTCATCTTGCTATGAAAAATAGTATTCCCTCTCCGTCAGCCCAAAAGAGGATCTTTTACTTTTATGGAGGATCTTTTACTTTTATGTAAGTTGATTAAGAAGTATTATTATTTAATGTGTAGTGTGTAGTTGTATTAATGAGAGTGTGAATCCCACATTTTAGTTGTATTAGTGGGTGTATGTAGGTCCCATATTTATAAAAAATGAAATGACCCTCTTTAGAGCGGACGATCAAAATGGAAAAAAATCCTTTCGACCCAAAATGGAAAAAAAACCCTTTCGAGCGGACGAAAGTAGTATTTTTTTTTAAAATCAAACCGTTGCTCTTTTAAATAAAAAAATATTATATTATTTATTTCAATAAAAATATAAAATATTATAAGATATTAGAATTGAGGAGTAATATTTATGACTTATTTAAAAAATAATTTTGGTAAAGTTAGGATAAACAAAACCTATTCGCGAAAGTGTTTGCAAACTCTGAATGTCTGTATTTTACTAATTTATATACTTTACCCATTCTTTAGTGATGGTTCAAACTCTCCCACAAGAGAGTCTCTGTTATCATAGTCTTCCCATATTTTATTAGTTATTACAGATTTTTAAGTAAATTATATTTAACGTTAATCACGATTTTTTTTCTCTGACATTAATAAACATATGAATGAGGTTGCGTGCACCTAGACATATTATGCTCTTTAGAATTTAGTATTATGGGTAAGAGTATATTATTTTGTTGGTAAGGGTATATTATTTTGTTGGATAAGGGTACATTGTTTTGTTCTAAAATGATAAGGGTATATTATTTTGTTCTAAAGGGTATGCACTTTAATTAGTAAGGGTACACCATTTTGTTCAAAAAGGTATATATTTTTTATTTTCTTCAGAAAATAAAGAGTGTACAATTTAACACAAAATTCTAAAGGCACATGAGTGTGCCCACACAAGTTTTTGCCTAAACATATTTTCGTTTTAAATACTAATTTTGATGTCATTGATAATTTCAATACAAATTAGTAAATTACTAAATAATTTTTTAATTTTAGAACATTTTATGAATTTTTTTTAATTTTATAAATATATTCAGTAATAAAATTAATTCTAAGGCCTACTTGGGGAAGATCTTTAGAATTTTGATTTCCAAATAAATTTGGTCAAAAGCGTTATCCACAACCAAATATTAATAATCTACTATTTGTCAACATTATTAGAGTGGGTGTAATATTATTATTATTATTATTATTATTATTATTATTATTATTTCTTAAAAAAAAGTAATTTTGTTTTAAACTTTAAATGTAAATTAATTGAGGTTTAATTTTAAAGTTTATTAGGGTGTATTTTAATTTGTTACATGTGTCCAGCGAAACGACATAAATTATTAAATTATATTGTTATTAATATTTATTAATGAATTTAATAAAATTAATTATTAAATTATATTGTTATTAATATTTATTAATGAATTTAATAAAATTAATATTTAATATAAAATTATTATACTATTACATCATGAAATTAGTATAAATTTTAGAATGCACCTGAAAATGATTATTAAGAAATAAGAAGTTCGATTAGTGCATGTATATAAGCGTTGTTTCCAAAAAGTAGTGTAACAAAAGGAAAACTATATATTATACTTTATTATTATTGTATTATTATTATTTATATGTTTCATTAATTATACATTTATGAATAATTAACCATATAACCATATTGTAGTATGCATTACGCGCTAGGGTAATAAATTAGTGCGTTGGAAAAGATAATATCATTAATTATAAGTAACACTTAGTTAATGAGCTATTGCTACTGTTTGGTTAAAATTTGCTGGTTTATTCAATTTTAAAATTGAAAAGAAAATATTGTATTATTTTAAAAATATTAAGTAATCGTCCAGACTCCAGTGTAAGGTATTACATTGCATATATAAATAAATAAATAAATAAATAAATAACTGTAGCACCATTTATTTGATACAGTAGTATTACAAGATGACATTATTTTACATTTTTATTTAGTTATTGGAGTACTTTTATTTATACTAGAAATTATTCAAGAAATAGTATTCAAGTTATTATTTTACATCAGTTGAATATTATTTTCATTATAATAATTATTACTACTTATTTATGTCACAAAAATTATTGTGTGTGATAATCTCACACAAGTATTTGCTATTTTTCACTCAACAGAATTCATGTATTTAAAAATTAATTTATCATATAATAATAATTGATAAATCAGTGTTCATATTATAAATTAGGGTGCAAGAACTTTTAAAGTGTAATATTTTTTATTATAAAAATAATAATTCATTTCTTTAAAGATTACTTACTAATGTATTAAAAGACTAATCAGTAAATTATATTGCGCGTATCAATGCGGTTCACACACGTATTTTCTTCTATTAAAATATTATTGTTTCTGTCTTGTGGTCATGTGAAATCGTTTCACATAAGTATTTGTCTTCTAAAATATGTTACTATTTTTTAAAATATTAAGTGTTATTTGTTTAAAATATTCTTTTCCGTTTCACTGAAATGAGTGCATTTTGTCAATTACGTATGTTCTAATACAAGGAGTATATTACATTTTTTTTTATAAATGAGACCCACACAAAACAATTAATATATCTTCGTAGGGCCATATACATCATTAAACACCTACCCACCATAAATTGAAATATTATTTGTCTTTACTCATTTACACATTATATTATATCTCTTAATTTACGTAAAAAAAATGTATCCCTCTCAATGAAATGGATGGAACAGTATATATCTTCTCAATCAAAAACTGATTATTCTTTGTTTGAAGAAGGTATTGTCCATTATATACTCCATGTACAAGTAGCACTCCAATATTAAAATAAGTACTATATATCAGAGTATCTATATAAATAGAGATATACAAGTTTATGTTTATTACGAATATTATTAACAAACAATTTAATTTCTGAATATTATGTGTGATGATAACTCAGTAGGGTTTACATGGAGAAATCATATACAGGTGTTTACATGAGAAAAGAGTGTATACAAGTGTCTCACCCCTGAAAATAGTGGAAGTGTGGAAGTGTGCGTGATTTATTTTTGGACCTGCCACGTTTAAGTGCAAACAAATATTCGTAACTAGCACTTATATTTTGCACTTTGTGCCAAACATACGTCATTTGTTCCACGTATCAATTCCTTCCAATTCCTAAATTCTACATGACACGTCCTAAGCACTCTGCATGACATGGTATCGTGTTTATACTCTCAGAGATGTACCACGTTTCAATTCAAATAAACACTTGTAACCCTCGCACTAAGGCTTACGATATGTGCGGTGGCATAAGTATCATTCAAACAAACACTTAATAACTCCACGCACTAACGTCTCTTAATTCTGCAAACCGTGGAAAAAATTATAATTACCCCTCAACTTGGGCTTGCTAAACACACATTGATACTTTTATACAAATATTAAATCCTAGTACAAGAAAATCACTTTGATATAATCATGTGATATTCGATATACCTATAATAATAATAAAATAGAGTATTTCTTTATACTATATTAATAATAAAATAGAGTATTTCTTTATATTATGATTTAAAATATGTAAAATAAAATATTTAAATGCTATATATGCGCAAGTATAAAAGAGTGTTTTTGTTTTCCACGTTAATCTTAAGTAGAAATGTAGTTAATTTAATTTAATTTAATATAATTACGTGTGATATTTTTGGTTGCATTTATTTATTTTAAAATATCTTTTTAAAATATCATCTCTAAATCTACAAATAAATCTTTAATATTTTTATATTTATAAATTTATTTTCCTCTGTTAAAAAAATTTATTTATGATATATATATATATATATATATATATATATATATATATATATACTATCAATTATATATTTTAAAAAATTATAATTTTTTCCTGAATCTTTAATATCTTTTATATTTATAAAGTCCTACAAATCAAGATTCACAGGAACGTCAGGAACTACGGATCTCTTCCCGGAAGCTGGATTTCCTACGGGTTGGGTTTGGGTGGAAGCCTCCACGGGTTGGGTTTGGGTGGAAGCCCGGAAGCTACTGGGGTTTGGGTGGAAGCCCGGAAGCTGGATTTCCTACGGGGCTGGGTGGAAGTTGTATCCTCTTCCCACGGAGGGGCTGGGTGGACCCTAAGGGTCCCACATAGGGCGATTTCCTACGGGTTGGGTTTGGGTGGAAGCCCGGAAGCTACTGGGGTTTGGGTGGAAGCCCCGGAAGCTGGATTTCCTACGGGGCTGGGTGGAAGTTGTATCCTCTTCCCACGGAGGGGCGATTTCCTACGGGTTGGGTTTGGGTGGAAGCCCGGAAGCTACTGGGGTTTGGGTGGAAGCCCCGGAAGCTGGATTTCCTACGGGGCTGGGTGGAAGTTGTATCCTCTTCCCACGGAGGGGCTGGGTGGACCTAAGGGTCCCACATCACCACTGCCGCTGTTATAGCGCAGCTATGGAACATTTGTACAGATAAGGTCTTGGGAAAGATTCTTAATCATTGACATATGTACAGATAAGGTCTTGGGAAAGATTCTTGATCGTCGGAGGGGAAAGAAGAAATAGAACAGCTTTCTCTCTCATATTTTCATGAAATCTCTCTTCTCAATATCATCTCTTCTTCTACTATTTCTTCCTAATTCTATAATTTCAACATCTTATCCTGAAACCATTGTATAGTTCACTCTCCTCCATCCAAAAAATGGACAATATGTAGTCCGTAATCCATCAAAAAATGGACAATATGTAGTCCGTAATCCAAAAGAGATGTTGAACACTGTTGTTTTATTTTGGTCCATATTTTTCAATTGTAAATCAATTTCCTGTGACCAAAGCAATCAATTGTAAATCAAAACTCCATTTTATTATATAAAAGGACAAAACATATACTTAGAATATGGATAATAAATAATTATTATATACTATTGTTTAACGTATTTGTTAAAAGTTTTATTAAAAAATAATATAAATCAAATTGACATTTAGTCGAATTAAAGAAAGTAAATCAATTTCCATTTTGTATAAAAGGTAAAAACATACACTTAAGAATACAATAATATTATATATTATTGTGTAATATATTTTTTAAAAGTTTTATTAAAAATAATATAAAAAATTAACATTAAACGTAATATATCATCAATGTTCATTAATAAATATAGAAAAAAAATGATCTAATTTTAAATAATACATGTCTAATTTAAAAACAAAGAAAAAAAAACTTGATATATCCACTCAAAACAAAGAACTAACGAAGCAAGACATAACTGATTTGAAAGAAAAAAAAAACTTGATATATCCACATTGTATATGCTAAAAAATAGATATTTCTCCATACCATTACATATTTTAGAGTGGTGTGTTCTATGATATTGATACATAGTTTTAAAAAAAATTCTTTGTATCGTTTGTGTTTTCGGGTGTATAAAGTGTGTAAAATATAGTAACATTATTTTCGAGTTTACAAAGTGTGTAAAATATAGTAACATTTTATTATAAAGGTATAATTTTTTCATTGAAAAGATTTATTGAAATGTGAATACTATATTTCAATATCCGATTAAAAAATTTAAAAAAAAATTCAAAGAAACTAAAATATATACCATTTAATACTAAAAAGTATATCACATTCTTATACTAAATGATAAAACAATATATCTTTTGAAAAATGTGGGGGCATGATTCAGGAGCACACAAGTTTTAGTTTTTATTTTTTATTGTTGTGGTAGTGTGGAATATTCAAGTAATAAAGTATGTTATGTGTCGTAGTGAAGATGAGTGTGAGAGAGGGAGTTTTACTTTTTATTTATATTATTAATAATTCACCATTATCTGTTTTTGTCAATTAGTTATCACTATTTATTACTCCCTCCGTCCCATTCTTTGGGCGGGACAAAGTAAGTATAACTTTTCTTATGAAAATAAGACTGTCTCAAGTCCCAACCAGTATTTTTCATATGAGTTGTTTATCCAATAGTGTATATAAATTTCTTAATAATAGTATATTTTTTACATTTAGTTTTTAATTAAAAAACTAATAGAAAATATGCTAATAAAATATATATTTTTATTTATTAATATATACTCTATGTCCCTCAAAAAGAATTACACTTTCTTTGTAAATTTACAAATGAAATGTAACCTTTTTTTCGGAATGGAGGGAGTATTTTGTGCACATAATAATTTCTGATGTGTATTAATGTGCTTTTGGGCTGTATTTCGTCTCTGGGCTTAAAGGATTATGGGCTGTTTCACCCATTAGGCCTTCTTAGGAATATAATTTCTTCTAATCTTCATTTTTTTTCTTTATTTTTTATTTGCCTACAAATGATAGGTGTTTTTAATTAGTTTAAGTGATAAACTTATAATAATTGTAAAATGGAAGGTCGAACGTAACATATTTCATGACTGGAGAGATATCACACCAGATTAAAAATGTCGAAGCAAGTGTAAAACAAATTGGATTAATTCATTTTAATCAAGACGCAGTGTATCTAAATTATTTTTTAATCAAACTCAATTTCAAACCAATGTAAACTCACTTCACACCAGACTAGATTATTTGTACTAATTAATCATAATAAATAGAATCTAACATTTTTTTAAATTACTTATTTTAAATTAACGATCATCCCGTTTAAAAATTTGAACTCGTTGAGAGTGAATTTGTTTAATGTTTTATGTGTGGTACGCTGAAAGAAAGAAAGGAGAAAAATAAATTCTTGACTAATCAATTAGGCCTTAAAATCTCATCTGGATATTAATTAGACTTAACTTTATAAAAATCATGATTAGACGATGATTTAACCCAAAAAAGATTATGGGACATTCTTTAGAAATGATACTCCTATGATAGTGATATATACAATCATATAATATTATAATGATTGCAACAATAATTGTATTGAGGTACACTCATGAGAGAATTCATAACTTTGTTGAAATTTTCTAATTGTAATATTATTATATTATTATTATAATAAAATGAATAAGGGCAAAGATTTACATGCAGTTAAAATTTGGAGTACAATTAGGATCCATTTGGGTACCGGGATTAGTAGTAACTATTAGATGAAAAAATGATAAATAACTACTCTTTGATTAAATAAAATAATTAAAATAAATAAAAATAAAAATAACAATACTCTAAAAAACTAACCCATCAATTCTAAATATTCCTAGGTATACGATGTACAGTGTATTCTATCAATGTAGAATAACCTTAAAATTTGTGAACCCTTCATTAAAAATTATCGTATCAAATAATAGATAAAGTTTCTTGAGATGTATAATTATTGATAATTAAAGTATGTTATTCTAAAATATAATAAATAATGTATTAAATTATGATTTTAGGTGTTATAATATAATTCATTATAGAGAGAGACTAGTGTGGAACTAGTCGTACCAATATTTGGTAGAACCGGATCTCACATCTGCGTATCGTGAAATCTGGGCTTCCTCAAGAAAATCCCCAATTAAATCACGAATTCCACGTGGCGTCTCCATTCATTTTGCGTAAATCAACATATCGCGCCTCCATTTCTATTCCGAAATCGTTCTGCCGCCTACGTCCCGACGACCCCTGTTGCCAGATGACGCTGTCACTACCACGCCTACCGCCAATTGCCGTCAATTCGCCATCCTTGCCAGATTCGCGAACAATTGCCGCTGCCTCGCTCAACCCTTATCCAACGTAAAACCCCAAATTTCCATATTTGTTGAGTTATAAAGTCTTTTGTAATTCGTCTGATTAGGTTATAGAAAATCCCAATACATAGAAAAATGGGTGTATGTGGTTTGATTCATAAAATTACATCTAAAAGAATTCCATCTTCAAGCAGGGCTTCGTTCAGTAGTGCGGTGGTAGGGCAATTTTATGAAATACTGTGGACACACGTAGAGGTAGGTGAATAAATTGATAGTATTTAAATTTGTTGGGCCCGTTGGGCCTGTTGGCCCAATTGCTGGTCTTCATTTCTCAAAGTATTGGGCTAAGTGTGTCTTGGTCCATAGCCTTACACTCCATCCCATATTATCCCCCATTTGTGACCCTAACGGGTAGAACGTGGATTTGAATTCTTGTGTGAGTTCAACGGGAATCTGAGCACTGTGGAGTTCAGTCCCTCGACCACCTTCTCCGGCAATGACGAAGATTGATACCTAACAGTGGTATCAGAGCGGGTTTCGTCATTGCTGCTCGTTCGTCTGTCGCCCGAAGCTGCTGCCGTCAGTCGCCGGTGGGAGAACTCCGCTCTCCGGTGGGAGAAGGCCGCAGGAATAGCGATCTGTTCGCCATCTGAAGAAACGTGCCGCAGCCGTCGCTGTTCTGACTGCCACCAGTCAGATCGAAGCTGCCGCTGCTGTTCGCGTTCAGTTGTCACGACCGTCGTCTGAGCTCAGCCACCATCACCCTACCGGAATTGCAACCTGTTAGCACCGGCGCTAGGGCTTCGCCGAACGCTGCCGCTCGCCGCCTCTGCCCTACGCTCTGCTAGGGTTCCGCGATGCCGCCGCCGCTTGGTTTTTCAGCTAGGGTTTTGGGAGGCCACCCGTTGACCGCCGCTGAGAAGTCACGATCTGTTCGCGAGGAACGCACGTCTGCCGTCGCGGTCAGGCCAGTCACCTTCCACCACTGCAGATCGTCAGTCGGAAGCACTATCCCATCAGCCTGCTGTCCGCTGACCGCCGCTGCTCGTCGCTATCCGCCACCAGCCTCCTGGTCTGTTCAGTTCAGCCGGAGCTTCGTCGTTCGGTGGTTTCGGTCATTCCAGCCACTGGTGCGGTGATCATGGATTTACGTGGCTGTGCTAGGGTTTTGGAAAAGGGCTCCCGTCCATTGACCGTGGTTGACCATCCGCCTCCAGTCGCCTGCTGACCCGCTGCCGCCATCTTCCGGCCGAAGCAATCCAGTCCTTGGTGATAAGGGAGTATCTTTCCATTTTCAAATTTTCTATTCTATTCTGATTTTTTGAATTTTGGATTGTCGATTTATTTGACTTATTTTACAGGGCTGCTTGTTGAACCAGAGGCACGAGTGGAGTGCTGCTCGAAGGGGGCTGTGGTGAGTTCAAGCTTGGTAGCGGGCAGGGTACGGCTCCAAGGTAGGAGTTGCTTGTCCTGTTGCCGCTTGAACAAGCCTTCGAGGGAAGCCGGTGGCTCTTAGGGGTGGTACGGTGTTCGTCCACCGCTTCAGGGAAGTTTTCCATTCCTTTAAACTTTGTGTTTCTCTGATTTGTTCAGTTATGTTAGTATATCTTTGTGATACCCTGAGGTGGTTGGTCCTCCTTTGTGCTTTGTGCTTTGTGATGCTCTGAGGCAGCTGGTCCCCTCTTTGTGAGATTTTATTGTGATATTTGTTATCCTGCTTTCGTTGTGTGTACTCTTGATTGTCAGTATATTTCTTCTTGTGGCGTGGTTTGTGCTTTGTGCTTAAAAATGGCTTCTAATTCCTTTGGCATGACTCATTTTGGTAGTAAAACTGATTTCAAAATTTGGAAACAAAATGAAATGTGTTTTGATTCAACAACGTGTCTATAAGGCCATTGATGGAACGCATGCTGCCACTGTAATTGAAGAACAAAAATCTGATATGAATGAGCTTGCTTTGTCATCCATTACTTTAAATCTCTCTGACTCTGTGATAAGAAAGGTTGGTCAATTTGAGTCTGCTGAAAAGATGTGGAAAAAGTTAGATGAATTGTTCAATGTGTCATCTTTGCCTAGTAGGATGTTCTTGCTTGAAAAATATTTTAGTTTCAAATTGGATTTGAATAAGGACATTGATGAAAACTTAGACATGTTTACAAAACTCATTATTGATATTAAGCAATCTGGTGATAAGCACATTGATGAGTATTCCCCCATTGTCTTGTTAAATGCTATTCCTGAATCTTATTGTGATGTCAAATCTGCTATTAAGTATGGTCGTGATGATGTTGCTCTAGATGTGGTGGTTAATGCCTTAAAAATCAAAGAGAATGATTTAAATCACAATGGGGGTGATAAGAATTCTGAGGTGTTATGTTGGTTAAGGGAAGACATAATAATAAGTTTAAAGCTAAGAATCATAGATGCTATAATTGTAATGAGCATGGCCATTATGCTAACAAATGTCCCCACCCCAAGAAGGATAAATCTAGTGAACAAGCCAATGTTGTGACTGAAACTGAGTGTTATGGCGAGGTTTACTAGTTGTGCTTGTGTGAATTGCTTGAGCATTTAACTTGTGTGTTCAAATGGCTTTGAAAATTTTGATTTTTCTGAAAATTTATTTTTCTTATCTTGTTTCACTTTGAATCTATGTGCTTCTTTGTGAATTTGTGTTTTCTTTGTATGAAAACTTATTAGAAATGTGTTTTCTTATTGTGTGCTTGTTTATGTGTTAAACTTGCCTTGTTTACATGCTTATTTGTTTCTCTTAGTGAGGTGGAGCATGTTGTGTGCATTCAAATGTGGTGTAACATTTGATTGTTGATTGTCTGTGTGACTACGTGTGCTTCTGTGTGAAGTGTCTGTGTGATTTTTGTTCTATGTGAATTGTTTGTGTGTCATGAGAACTATGAGTTCTAATCTATGTGATTGCATGACTATGTGAACTTTGTGTTTTCTTGAGCTTGTGTGCTCTGTTTATTTTATCCTTGGGATAATTTAAACATTTTGTGACTGTGTGTCCGTGATCTTTACTCTGGCTTAGATTTGTGTATCTTTTGTGATACCTTGGCTTTGTGTTAAACTTTTCTGGATCTTGCATTTGACTTTGTGTCTTCCATTTTGCAGGTGTCCAGAAAAAAGTGCGATGATGAATTCCCATTTAGTTAAACACAAGGGTGGTTGAATTGGGCCAAGGTGGAGATTTGTTGGGCTCGTTGGGCCTGTTGGCCCAATTGCTGGTCTTCATTTCTCAAAGTATTGGGCCAAGTGTGTCTTGACCCATAGCCTTACACCCCATCCCATATTATCCCCCATTTGTGACCATAACGGGTAGAACTTGGATTTGAATTATTGTGTGAGTTCAACGGGAATCTAAGCACTGTGGAGTTCAGCCCCTCGACCACCTTCTCCGGCGATGACGAAGATCGATACATAACAAAATTGTTATCCTAATTTTCTTTTTATATAAGCATAGTTTGATGTTTCTACTCACAATCTGTGGAGTCTCTCCCTTCCCCGTGTTTGTTTGTGCGTTTCATAATAAACTCTCGTCCCTTCCTGCAAACCTTATTCTCAAAGAAAAGATTGTGGTGTATGATTTTGGTGGTCAGAGAATAGGATGGGCGAACTATGACTGTAAGTTTCATTAGCTCGCGTTCCTCCTACTTCATCTCAGCTCACTCATACATCCACTCGTCTCATGTATTGCAGGTGCGTTGGAATTTGGCAGTGTTAATACAAATTCCAGATGGCCAAAAGGTTACGCTACGTTGAACTTCAACAAGCCAACGTGTTGATTCCATCCTTAAAGATGAACATATGAGTAGATAGTATGCTTGGAAGAATGGGTTATCTTGGCTTTAGGATTTCAGATAGACTTTAGCCTATTTTGGGGCAGTTTAATATGATACTATTAAGGGTTTGATTGTGTTGAATTGTTTCTTTTACATGAATATATAAGTTTTTTTTTCTTTTTGGTGATCATTGTCGATTATCAGTTTAATATGAAACTATTAAAGGCTTGATTGTGTTGCACATTTTTATTCATGTTCTTGAAAATTAATCTTCCTCAGATATTACTCTGTGAACAAAGTCGCATGTAAGGCACCAGATCATCTCAAAATCGAAGAATAATCTAATCATTATTAAGGGTAACCTAATAAATTTCAAAGAGTAACCTAATTATTTTTATAGAGTAATCTAATTAAGTTCATTATAAAAAAAATTTTATTGTTAAAAAATTGAAGTATCAAATCAAAGAGTAATTCAATTCATTATAAAGAATAACCTAATAAATTTCGAAGAGTAACTAATTATCTTTATAGAGTAATCAAATTCATTCATTATAAAAAAGACTTGTTAAAAAATTGGAGTTTCAAATCAAAGAGTAATTTAATTAATTATAAAGAGTAATGCAGTTATTAAAAAGAAAAGTAACATATGTGAGATAATGACTAAAATAGAGTAATCCAAAAACTATTCATACTAACCCAATTTATTATAAAAAGTAACCTAGATATTAAAAAAAACCTAAATTATTATAAAGAGTAACCTAAATTATTATAAAGAATAATCCTAATAATTTTTAGAAAGATTAGAGTTTCAAATCAAAGAGTAAATTATTATAAAAAGTAACTTAAATTATTAGAAAGAGTAATCCTAATAGAAAAAAGACAATATTGTTTTATTTTCAGAAAAATTAGAGTCTCAAATCAAAGAGTAACCTAATTTATTTTACAGAGTAACCCTTCAAAATAGGATGCCATAAACATGCTTGACGATAATTTACTTCCCAAAATTCTGTACAATCGGGAACATCAACCATAAAATTCAGGTTGAGCTCTGAAAGAAGAAACATTTTTTTGATTTTTGATCTAATTAAATGATCTGCTACAACTCTCATGACTTGTGATATGGTCTTTAATTTGTGGTCCTCGCGCCAACTTGTCATCAGTTGGATCGATTATTGTGATGAAAGTTCTTTGGCTGTCCACTGAATATATTAGCAAACAATACAGTCTCATTACACATAGTACACATGACACTAATCTGAATTGCCATATTGCCTAGTATAAATAAATTATGATATGAAGTACGCTTTATGTACTTTAAGTTAACTGATATTCGACTACATCTTGTATAATTCTAATGAGACTATAGCAACAAAGAGGCTCTTAGTTGCAGTGTTCACTTATCTAACCTCCTCCATGATTCTAATGACCTCTTTGCATAACATCGAATCCAATCATCAGACCATCCAACAAGTTCATTTACATCCCATTTCAGTCCAAGTCCGAGAAAAAGTCTTCGAAGCTCAAGACGACATTGAAAAATTCATCTACAACAAGAACCAGCCTGCAGTTGCAATTTCGTTGAAGGAAATTATTAAGAATACTTTAATAATGAATCAACCCGTCTCTCGCATGTACCGTTTCATAGGAGGGTGCTTAAATAGTAATATTTGTGATTAAAAAAATAATATAAGGAAAAGAATAATATTTTTAAAAATGAAGCACTAACTCCTGATTCCGACGATGATAATAATAATTAATTAATGGTGGATGGTTCGACACGGAAAGGATTCTACATATATGGTTGTAAATAAAATAATTTCTATAAAATTAAATGATTGAATAAATCATAATCAAGGAATTAATATAATGGATCATAATGTATAATATTACTATTTTAAATAGTAGATAAAGACTAGTACCGGTGAAATAAGAACTTCGCTCTATCAATCACTCATCCCCACACAAATTTAATGTTTGTATTTTATGGTCATTATTTAGTTTCACATTTATTATTTTTGTGTGGAAAATTGTAGATACATATTGCCCCATAATACTTGGACAATTTATTATTAAACTTTTTTTTATTTAATTTTTTCCCGTGAAATGAATTGTATATATAAACTTTCTTTTTAATCCTTTCCTATTAAAATAAAAAGGCGCAAGGATATACGAAAGACGAGTTGTGAGATGAGTCAACCTATTATTAAAATCTGTTTATTATATAAATAAAGTATACTTATTAATAACTAAAATAAAATGTGTCTTTAATGAATTATATTATAACATATAGCTAAGAAATTTTCATAACACATTGAAAAAACATATTTTAACAATTAATAAACATATTTTAATAACAATCATATTTTAATACATTTAACCATCCATCCCACGAAATTTTCTCAAATAAAAATTATTAATGGAATATAAACAAATTAAATTATGAAGATAGTATACCTCTCAAAAGAATTGCCTAAAATCTCAGTAATTAATTGATCGATGTGTATTATAAGTGTTGACGATACAAATAGACGATTTTTGAGTTAAATATTTGTTTGGTCCCGTAACATTTTTTCTTTTTAATTTTAGTCCCAAAAAAGATATTTGTTTATAATTAGTCCCATAACTTTCATTTTTCTTTAATTTTGGTCCAATTTTCGCCGAATTTGTCACCTGTTTCCGAAATTGGCAAGTGATGCTGACATGACGAGTCCAACCAGCCAAATATTGATGAAGCTTAAGAAGAAGAAGAAGGATAACACCAAAAATTGCAAAATGTTTATGTATGGGGTGACTATAAACGTTTTTGCAATCTTTGGTGTTGTCTTCATTCTTCTTCTTAAGTTTCATCAATCTTTGGTTGGTTGAGAAATAATTGGATTAGGCACGTCAGCATCGCTCGTCGGTTTCCGGCAACAAGTGGCAAATCCTATAAAAATTGGACCAAAATTAAAGAAAAATTAAAGTTATGGGACTAATTATAAACAAATATCTTTTTTGGGACTAAAATTAAAAAGAAAAAAAGTTACGGGACCAAACAAATATTTAACTCACGATTTTTTTTTAAAGTAGCGTTGACTCGTCTCTACAAAATCGATCCTAAATATAAATGTAATAAATTTTATAAGCAAAAGATAAGATTTAAAAAAAAAATTAGATAGTAAATGGTATCATTACACAAAATAATTTAAGTTTGATTAGCTTATATTACTGCATGAATTTCGGATTTTCTCAAGTGAAACGTGTCAATTAGAACTTTAATCATCCAGTAAATAAAAAAGTACCGCTTCATTCCCATTTTTTTCTAATGGGATATATACGTAATTTTGAGAAAAATGATACATACGTATTATGATATGATTGGTTGAATTGTAATTCAGGTCAAATGTTAGGGTTGGGTGGGGACATTTACAAATTAATATATACTACTTAATTGGTTACAAAATGTATTTAAAAGTGTATAAATGAGATACTCTTACATGAGATGAGATTCTTTGTTCTTACGTAACGTTATTTAATCACTCATTTTCAACCTATTTATCTCCTCTTGGATATATTATAATGTGATTAATTATTAATTATGTTTACCAATGATATGTTGACCCAGTGGTTGAGGGGTCAACATTGAGGTGCCCCTGATTGAAAGGTCAGGGGTTCAAGCCCCCCGGAGCGCAATGGTGGAACAATTAATATTGAGGGCTACAAGCGGCAGTGTGGGAGGCTGAAACTCAGTGGGAACCTGCGGCTCGGTGGGAACCTGCGGCTGAGCTAGGGGGAGGGTCAGCATGGAGCAATCACTTGGGGGAACCTGCGGCTCGGTGGGAACCTGCGGCTGAGCTAGGGGGAGGGTCAGCATGGAGCAATCACTTGGGGCTCGGTGGGAACCTGCGGCTGAGCTAGCAATCACTTGGGGCTCGGTGGGAACCTGCGGCTGAGCTAGGGGAGGGGCGGGCCGGGGCAGCGATCTGCAGCGACCCGCAGCGCTCAACTGGTGGTATAAGGAGACATAAGTGCTCCTTTATAGGCATATGGACTGATCACCCCTGTGCTTGATGGCCTGCAGGCCTTGTTAGGGGCGGGCCGGGGCAGCGACCCGGCATATGGACTGATCACCCCTGTGCTTGATGGCCTGCAGGCCTTGTTAGGGGCGGGCCGGGGCAGCGACCTGCGGGTCCTAGGAGACATAAGTGCTCCTTTATACCAAAAGGTCAGGGGTTCGATTCCCCCTGGCAACATCTTGCAGGCATATGGACATAAGTGCTCCTTTATACCAAAAGGTCAGGGGTTCGATTCCCCCTGGCAACATCTTGCAGGCATATGGACTGATCACCCCTGTGCTTGATGGCCTGCAGGCCTTGTTAGGGGCGGGCCGGGGCAGCGACCTGCGGGTCCTAGGGCCGCCATGGGGGCCGCCCAGGCTAGGTGGGCTTGGTCAAGGGACGCTGCAGATCGCTGCCCCGGGCTAGGTGGGCTTGGTCAAGGGACGCTGCGGGTGAAACTCAGTGGGAACCTGCGGCTCGGTGGGAACCTGCGGCTGAGCTAGGGGGAGGGTCAGCATGGAGCAATCACTTGGGGGAACCTGCGGCTCGGTGGGAACCTGCGGCTGAGCTAGGGGGAGGGTCAGCATGGAGCAATCACTTGGGGCTCGGTGGGAACCTGCGGCTGAGCTAGCAATCACTTGGGGCTCGGTGGGAACCTGCGGCTGAGCTAGGGGGAGGGTCAGCATGGAGCAATCACCAGCATGGAGCAATCACATCGACTCCTTGTGCGCAGTAGTTAAAGATATTAGGAACCTGTGATCCATTGTGTGGTTACCGCGATTTACTTGGAGGCAGTTCTGAGGGGCCTGGTTACCGCGATTTACTTGGAGGCAGTTCTGAGGGGCCGGGGGATCGACTCCTTGTGCGCAGTAGTTAAAGATATTAGGAACCTGTGATCCATTGTGTGGTTACCGCGATTTACTTGGAGGCAGTTCTGAGGGGCCGGGACTGGTAGTTAAAGATATTAGGAACCTGTGATCCATTGTGTGGTTACCGCGATTTACTTGGAGGCAGTTCTGAGGGGCCGGGACTGTTTTCTCGAGGACTAGTCGGGCGTAAGCCCGGAACCTCGGTATCAAAAAAAAAAAAAAAAAAAAAAATTATTAATTATGTTTTATCCAGAATTGATTGCAGGGGTCGGTGGGCCACTAGACTTCCATTAACGAGAATTGCATGCAATCTTGTTGTCTAGTCTATTATATACACGGATTAATTTTTAGTATTATAATTAACTTAAAAATATATTGTCTCCAAGACATAAGTTTTTTTTTTCAAGAAAAAAAAAATGCATTTATTAATATACCGACGGTTCACAATAAATAAATGAAGTGGCGAACCAAAATAAAAATAGTCAATTGAAAAATTATACGAAGCAAGATTATGTATTAGTGAATTGAATTGTCGACCCACCCAACAAAAGAACACACATTTGAATTTGGAGTTAAAAGAAATGATTTTTTCAACAATATATACCATCAAAATAGGACATGTCGGACTTGACTTTACGAAGGTTAAAAATAAGACTTGGGAATCCACAAAAAAATGACATTCTTCATCTCTATTCGTAATTCATTCTCAGCGGCAATGATTTCACCAACATCCATTATATGGCATGCTTTTCTCTTATTAGCAAAGCTCGATATAATTCTACCGCCACCATGATCTCTAGGGACTCGTTATCAAGCTTCCCAAGATATCAGTGCTGATTTTGATGGAATTATCTTGAAGTTTCTATGTTATTTATATGCACTTTCTCATGTATCACTAATTATATGACTGATATGTTAGATGAGAAGAAAATTTAATCACTACTTTCAAGTGCTGGTTTATATTTTTTTTAGTGTGTAACCCTCATATCTTCCGTATATATCATTCATCCAACAGTATAACATAAAATATGATGCACTAAAATTACATAGAATATCATAACCAATCTATTTTTTAAAAAAAACAAGTCTTTGCGCGACCCAATCTCGATTAAAAACTTTATTCTTAGTTATTAATTTTTATTAAAAATATTATCATTTAAAAAATATATAAAAGATATATTTTATTCAACAGAGTAATTATTGAAGGTTTAGGGTTGATAAATTAGGGTGAAAGAATTTTAAATATAATATCATTCGTTTAGAAGAATAATTAATAGCTTTTTCCTTTTAAAGTCAGGAATAGTGAGCCGGGCATAGCTAATCTAAAGTCCTTATTCTATTTCCAAACTAGGAAATAGAGGGACTCGTAGCTACTGGAGGAGCTATATTAGATATTTGGAGTAACTTTTTATATTCTAGAATAGTGGCTTACACAAATACTTGCCTATCATTTTTCATCTATTGTACTCCCTCTGTTCCATACTTATATTCACACTTTTCATTTTCGTCCGTTTTATATTTATATTCACCATCCAAAAAAGAAAACTTCACATCAACCAACACCCTCAAAAGTTCTCTTAATTTCAAAAATATCACTCTCACCTAACACACATAAAATACTTTATAATTTATTTATTACCTAAAAATACCACAATACCCCCTAAAAAATCAATAAAGTTGGTCAAAAAGTAAATTTTCTTAAACTCCGTATCTATAGTGCCGGTGAACATAAGTCCGGGGCGGAGGGAGTATGAATAATTAATTAAATAATATAATTTAAAATTATTATCTTTTATTAATCGTGTATGATAATTATTAAATTAAAAAAGAATAATAATATTTATCGCCGTCTCAAAAACTCATTATATAAAATGGTATTACATAAATTTTTGCGACAATTAGAAAGTGTTAGTGTATGTTTTAGAAATAAAAATGTTATAGTCACATTTTCTCAGTGAATTCTCAAGATCCATATTCGAAAAATAAAACATTAAAAGAAGTAGTTTTGATAAAACTTTAAAATCCTCAAGTTTGCCAAAAATTTGTTTATTTAGGGTATTTTACATTTTCAAATAATAATGTTCCAACTGTCCAGCCTTATCCCATAATAATTCAAACTAAAAAAAACAAAAATAATTAAAAGTGGTTCAAAATAGAAAAAATACCAAGCTTATAGAAATCTGCCACATACTATTTTATGGACATTTCTCTCTCATTATAATTTTCCACAAAAGAAAAGAAATCCCATATATCCCACCGCCCAATCAACCATCACTGATTCATAACAATGTACACGTCACCCTCATCACACCTGCAAGCTAGTAACAACTCCATTTCAGTTGTACTTCCACGTGTCTGTCATGAAAACCCTAGATCTCTCCATTTGCCACGTGTCCGAATGTTTTTGGGCAACCTGTCCAGTGGGTCTCAGTCTAATTAATAACGTTAATAGTGACCAAGATTTGACCTACTTTTTATTTTCTTCAAATTTTGCAATTTTCACTTAAATAAATACTAGTATACTCCTCAATCCCACGCAAAATTTATGTTTGCTTTTCATGTTGTTAGACATATTGCTTTTTATACTAATTTTTTAATGTTTTGAGAGTATTTTAGTATTTTATATACTACTCCCTTCATCCCGTTTAAAGAGATGTATTTGATTTTTTACGTAGATTAAGGAATATTATATTATTTTATGTAAATTGGGTAGGTGTATTAGAGAGATGTGATTACTACTAGTGGGACATTAGTGCATCTTTTTTACTAAAAAAGAAAAATGTTATAATTTGAATGTAACGCCGAATATAATAAATTAAAATGATGTTATTTGGGTGGAACGGAGGAGTAATTTATTATATACGAAAACTTATCGTCAATGGTTTCATACCATTTTTATCTAATGTACAATCTTGACTAACAAAAATCCAGTCTTGTTGACTTTCTTCTAGTAGCTACAAATTATAATTGGATAATTTATTCGTCGTGTGAGATTGGTTAAATAAGTAATATTATTCCATTAATTATAATTTTAGATTTGAATATCTTTTGTAGGATTAATTTATAATTATGTTAGATAAGTATAATCATAAATTTTATTAATCATACTTTAATTATATTACCGGCTTTATAAGGGGAAAAATTGCGTATTTAAGAGTATATTATCAATGTCACGATTTGAATTTGTGTTAATTTTACTCATCTATTCACCAATCGCTTTTGAAAAATTTTAAAGCTGTAAAATTAGTGTATATCACCATCACTTAAAAGTACCTATTTACTATTGAGATATTATTTACAAAATCTTGGGACATAGTTTTTACAAAATAGTTATGAAAGTGTAATAGTGATCTCATTTGTTAATTAATAATGATGAAGAGATCGATAATTAAGCACCAAATTAAGGAAAGGTAGCTTTCGCAAGAATAATTTTAATTAATTTATCCATGAAAGTTGAAACTTTCCTTAAAACAACACTTTCATCCTTTCGTGTAGAATTATCCAATTAACCCATTGGTAAACCCGTTTAGCGAGGGAGTGGAAACCTTTCTCATCTTCTTTATATATTACCCCCAAAAAGTTTTCAAATTTCTTTTAACATAAATTAAAAAAGGGTAACTTTTAAAGATATTTTAATATTTTTTATTAATAAATAAATAATAAGTATATTAAATGTGTTAGGTAAAATAATATTATTGTAAATAAATATAATGTAGAGGTTAATTTTTTTTTTTAAATTACTATTTTAAGAATATGAAAAAAATTTCTAACATAAGGAAATAAAAAAAAATGTGAAAGTGTTTATTTTATTTTATTTTTTTTGTTTTTAAAGAACTAAGTATATATATAAGCCCCTTAATTATAAGAGAAATTGTGAAAAATACCGCTTTTAATATATAGTTGATTTTGGAAAAATAACACCCAATGTAAATTTTTTGGAAAATGATACTTTTTGACTTTTTTGCTTCTCTTCATTATATAATTCATACACAATCGTATATATAGTCACATGTATAGTCGCGTGCAGTGCAATGATCGCACATATGTTAGTAAATATAATATGTGAATGGTAACAAATCTAGCATATAGGATCACATATATAATCGTATGTAGGGTCGCGTTGCAGAGTAGTGGCAGAAATTATCGCATACTAGAATTAAGTATTTCCAAAATTTAAAAAATGGCATTTAAAAAAAAATAAAAAATAATGGAATACAATTTTTTCAAAATAAACTATTAAAAGTGCCATACTGAAAACCCTTATCATAAACTCTATTGAAAGTACACAATCTCTTGTAATAATACAGTGTACTCCCTCCATTTTATCCTAATAGTTACACATTTTCATTTTGGGCGTCCCATCTTAATTGTTATATTTCTCTTTTTAGCATATGAGATCTACACAAATTAATTACTTCTTTTTCTATGGGTCTACACATTTCACTAATACATCTATCCACTTTATATTAAATTATTATTTTTCTCACATCAATACACATTAAAATACTATATTTATTAATTCCCATATAAAAAACAAACGTAATCATAAGGACGGACGGAGGGAGTAATTAAAATAGAAATATGAGAAGTCCAAAATGCCCCACGAGTTAGAAGCTTCCTGCAGTGCACTACCCCACTCCATTATTTTGCACTCGATATTTTTCACACTGTGCTAACCTTGCCCCACACACACACACACAATAGTGTGTATATATTACATATCATGTCATCAGTTTCTCAGCTCTGTCATTACCTTACAAACTCAATAAAACAAACTGAAGTAGATCAAGTACCCATTTTCATCTGTACTTGAACTGTACTAGCTAGTGTTGAACACAAGGGTTTTGTCTAATTCCTGCCACTTATATATAAAAAACACACACACACACAAGATGGGTGTTTCAGGAACCATGGAGTACTTGTCTGATTTGCTTGGCAGCGGCAAGAAGAAGAAAAAGAAACAGCTCAACACTGTAGCTGTCAAGATCCGAATGGACTGCGAAGGCTGTGCACTCAAAGTCAAGAAAGCCCTATCCGGTGTTAAAGGTACCAAATGAATAATACTATCTCCGTCTCATCATAGTTTTCACCTTTCACTTTACTCCTAGATAAATGGTTAAACTACCATCTCATCTAAAAGCTTAAGCGGTTAGAGAGAATAATTATTTAATACTTAATCAAATCACTCTAACACGTCTCCTCATATGTAGGAGTGGTTAATTTTTGACTCAATCCTTACATGTTGAATTTTCTTATAAATGAGTGACAGTAAAGTTCAAATCCTGAACCTTTATTAATCATAAGTTCTAATATCATGTTAAATGACCCCTTATCTAACAACTCTTTTAGACGAGATAGTCATCAATATAACTCTAGTTTTTAGGGGTATTATGGTTTGTTTTTCAAGGCTAGTTTTTTTTTCAAATTTTTTTTGGGAATGGACGAAAACTTTAACGAGACGGAGAGAGTAGCATGTAATGAATATATATGTACACATACAGGAGCGAAGTCAGTGGATGTGGACATGAAACAGCAGAAGGCAACGGTGTACGGTTACGTGGATGCGAAGGCGGTGCTGAAAGCGGCCAAGGCGACCGGTAAGAAGGTGGAGCCGTGGCCGTACGTTCCGTACACCATGGTGGCGCATCCGTACGTTGCCGGAGTGTACGACAAGAAGGCGCCGCCTAATTTTGTCCGGGCGTCCAACGATCCCGAGGTTGTCGGATTGAATCCGGTGGAGGAACAGTATACCCTCATGTTCAGTGACGAAAATCCTAATGCTTGCTCTATTATGTAATTAATCAATTTAGGATTACTTTTTTTTAGTCTTCTCCTAATTTGATCATATATCACTAGTCCTACCTTTTGTTCATATATAAAAAGAAATCTTATGTTACATAACAAAAACTCTATCCGAATATTATGTTACATATTCATATTCTTTCTCATACGCGACCTTTTTGATGAATGATCGTACGTATATTAATGTCCAATGGGAATTTAGACTATAAAATAAATCATAATCTAAGGGTGTGTTGAGATTAATTATTTGTTGTATGTGGCACATATTTAATAGGGACATCTGGTGTGCTAAAGTAGATCAGTTTGCAGGTTGAACAAAAAAATTTTTATAATCTTTTCAGAATTAAATAAAATAAAAAATCTTATAATTAATTATGCAGGACAATGAAAGAAAGTATTCACTCTGCCTTAGAATTAGACGTTACACTTTTAACTATTTTAAGTTATTTTAAAAAAAGTATTGTTAATATTTTTCAACTTATTAATTTTTGGGATATTTTAAAGTAGTATTTTTAGACAAAAATAAAGGATAAAGTAATTTTTGTGTTGGGTGAAAATGATAATTTTGAAATTAAATTGTCTTTTGAGTTTATGTGATAAATGTATTACTCCAAGTGAGGGTATAGTGGGTAGTTTTTAAATTTATTTTTAATTTATTTATTTTATTGAGTGGTAAAGATTAAATAAAAACTTGATATGATATTATTTAGGTGCACCGGTGTACCGGGTGCACTACGGTAAGACTCATAAATAAATAAGAAAAATATGAAGTGTACGGTGGAACGGGAGTAATTTTTTAGAGGTTTGGGGGCACAATTTTCGGAGATAATAGGCCCAATAAGAAACATTTCAATTTTATTGTCTATTACATGTTGGGAAGCCCAATCTTGCCTACGTGCTTCGAAAAACCGCATGGCTTCTTGTAAAGCCTTACAGGCGTAGAGTTGGGCCCCCAATATATTTAAATTAAATTATAGAATCAAAATTTCATTTTTAGCCCTACAAGAATAAGAAAATTTCAAAATGGTCCTCTCTCATAGGAATTATTTGACCTTTTATGTGGATCTAAGCAGGCGGAAGTAATTAGTTTCTCTCAAAATTTCTCTCAAACCCTAATCCCTTGAAAACTCTGATCCACGGCGAAACAGAGGCGACGAAGACGGCAATTTCATTCACCGCTGGTGAACGGACCAAAGATTGGATCTAGTGAACGTCGGCATCTCTCGGTGGAATCCATTCCCCACCCCTAGTTGGGATTTGGAGTTGGTCAGTACAAATTAATAAAATTGTGATTGATTATGAGATTTTATTATCTTCAATCGCTTCATCCTGATTTGTCAAGATTATCCGTTGTGTGCTTCTTAATTTAAGATAATTTCTATTACTTGGGCATATTTTCGAAAATTTTCAAGGTATATAGATTTGGAGTGTGACAGAGATTATTGAACTTGTGTGTATAAGATCACAACCCTTCACAAAATCTGGAATCAATTCCTTGTTTAGGAATTGGATATGGACTCTTCCTTTTTCTTGTCCATTCTGCTTTCAGTGGCACGTGTGTAAAGCAAAACTCTGTTTTGCCGGCAAACATAGGAAAGAAATCCCCCCAGATATTGATGCTAATCCATTAGTATAAACCATTTATTGATGTAAGTATCCCCAATACTGGGGATAGTGTTTTTACGAGTGTTGGCCTAGGTTTAGCTATTGTAATATTACTCTCATTAGGTATTCATCCTTCCTCCGATATCAATATTATTAGCTCATAAAATGATGATAAAAATAATGATGAAAAAGAAAAAGAATTATTCTACTAATAGAAGAAGAAGAAGAAGAAGAGTATGTGATATTAAAGATCAAACGACAAAAGGGGAACGCAAGGTACTAGTGAAGGGATTCTTGGGTAAGAAGCCCGAACGATCTAGCGAAGCATAAGGGAGCGAACAAGAAAAACGTATACTCACCAATCAAGGACTCGGCAGTACCTAACGAGCTCTTCCTAAAGCGGATTTCTCATCATGCTTCTCCCCGAAATCAATCTTTTGGCCAAGAGATCCAACTTGGTATTCAAAGTAGTACTCTTCTGTAGAATTTTGTGTTTTATTTGTTGGGAAACTGAAGTTATAACTGTAGAATTTTTTTTATTTGATTTTTAGCTGCTAGTGAAAAATTGTGGGAATGGAAGTTGATCAAGGCGTTGGTGGTTTTTTTTTTGTTATTTTTTTATTTTTAAAAATTGAGATAGTATTTTTAATTTTTTTTTTCTTGACTTTAACATTCTCCTTAACGGTTAATACCAGTTTATAGGACTATAAGTGAAACTTTCCCGTTATGTTGGTCCTATATTTCTAATAGTATCTTGCTATAACCTTGATTTGCTGGTTAAATGGTTGCAAAATTTCTAGCTTATCTTTTGTCTAATGTAAAAATGAATTAAGTCTCATCGAATCACGATTCAACAGAGACCAAGTTATGAATGTGCAGGTTCGTTGAGCCTCTTTATTTACCTTGTACTTAAGGTTTGTGCCTTCTGGTTTAATGATAAGTCTCAAAAGTTGGGAGGACAGTGATATTGGCACATGGATAACCTCTGAGGAGTATTTGCGCATTTCCTTTGGAGTTGTGTAAAGTCATCTTAGCTGAATAAACATTAAACTGAGTCGCTTGCTACATCATAGGTCAAAAGGCTTATTACTAGGGTAGTCTTTCATGTAATTGAATTAAAACTAAGCTTAAAATAATAGCTGATCTTTCTGTGACAGAGATATTGCTCATTGACTGACCCATTTTAATCATATGTACTAACTTTCTTAAGTTACTTATTAATTCATTCAAGTTGAACCAAACACTTGATATTTTTATTTAATAAAATGGAAAAGGATAAATTCTTTATTAAAAGTGAGTGAGAACTTACCTGTGTGATTCCAAATCTCCCCTTCCTTTCTTTAATCCTCTCTGTGGCTATCCTATTATGTTTTGATAGAGTGTATTCCATTTCCTAATTTGATGATCTAAACTTGAGGAATTGCACCTGTTTTTATAAATGCTCACTTCCAAGTATTTAGTTGTAAGATAACATTGTAGGTGGAACGCGATTGCATGGGAGCATTTTTATCTGGAGTTTTCAGCTTGAAAAAACACTAAATCGGTTGGTTTGCGAGTTTACAGCTTGAAGAAACACTAGATCGGTTGGTTTGGGAGGTATAGGAAATACTACATATGCCCAAAACAGCTACGCTAAGGTACGTACATTATTGATCAAGCAACATCTTTTAAATATCCGGTCATTTCATGTTTTTGTTGAGCTCGTGGCTATGGTTGTTTCATTGTTTTGTTCTACATTTCTGAGGGGATATGTGCATTTTTGTATTTGTCCGTTGTAAGGTTTAGGGTTTCTTACAAGAGCTCATGACTATGGTTGTATTTGTTCTTCATCTTGATAATGTTTTACTGCTTTGAATAAAACTAAGATCCAACATTATCATCTGTATGTGCTCATGGTCATGGCTATTTGTTCTTCATCTTTTTATGTGTTATTTGGGATTGTCTTCACTCTGTCTTCGTTTATAAAAAACTTTAGCTTCCACTTATCAAAAACTTGAAGGCAGGTGTTCTGTATTTCGGATGGAAAATAGTACCTAACAAATTTTTGTATATATATATATATATATATATATATATATATATATATATATATATATATATTAACATTTTTGTTGTCACAGACCAGCTTGATAGAGCAATATCATATCCATCGAAGGAGCTGCACTTCAATCATTATTTAGCACTTTGTGCTCTTTGTTTGGGCTTTAACATAATCCTTTTACTCATTCTAGTTATTGTATTGTTGTCACAAACTAGCCAACGTGTCAAGACACCAATATTATTTAGCACTTTGTTCTCTTTGGTTTGGGTTGTAATAGAATCCTTTTACTCGTGTATCCCTATGTCCCACACCAAAGTGCCCAAAAAAAATGTGATAATTTCTATGGGATTTTGACACACGAAGCTAGATTCCTGCATTTGGGTGAATGCTAAACTTTCTTATTTTATTTTATTTTACCTTCTCCGTCATTATTTCCTTATTAATTCATCCCATTCACCTCCAAAAAATGAAAATTCATTTTAATTTAACATCTTAAAATATATATTAATTTTTAATATTGCATCAATTTTCACATATAACATATTTTATACTTATTTATTACTACTTAAAAATACCTTATTACTTTCTAAAAGTTAATAAAATTAATTAAAATGTATCTTTTTTTTTTTAATATATTTGTAATATAGTGAAGATGAACAATCTTCATAGAGAGAGTATTCTATTTTATTGTGAGGAATTATATATATATAAAGTGTCTGATATGTGAGTTTTTATTTTATTGTGAGGAATTATTATATATATAAAGTTTCCTGCTCACATATCCATTCATACACGATCTTTATTTATTGAAAAATAAAAACCCAAACATTCACACCTTCACACTTTACTACATAATAAGAGAGTATTTTACAAGGTGGATGATATCCATGGCACAATAATCTTATGCCAACATCATTAATGTCATGATATTATTTATTTTACATAAATTGTTTTAATGCTGGACATAATTAATGTACTAGGTTATATATCATCTTCATGGAGTAATTAACAGATATCAAAACCATTCATTTTGAGACGGAGTGAAGCTTCCACAGCATCGCCTATTGACAGAAAAATCGACCCGGATCCGATCTTCTCCATGAATTTTGCTGCCTTTAATTTCGTTATCACTTGCCACCTTGGGTTCACCACAGCTAACTACAACACATAAACAAACAAATAAATAATAATAATAACATACAAAATTAATTAATATTTGGATTATTAATATTATAAGTAGGCTCACTTCGAGTCCCTGTGCAGTTAGATTCTGATACAGTTCTTGAAGTGCATGAATGCCTGAAGTGTCGATATTCATCACATCTGCCATAGTTAATGCACCATTTAATCAATTAATTATATTTAGGTTATATAATCACGGGATTTAATTTTAATGCTTACAATTTAATCATATTATTTTCTACGTATATTTATTGATAGTGTGACATTATAAAAAATAAAATGAATTGTACAAACTTACTGGTCATATCGAGAACCAAGAAATGGAGTGGCCCGTTGCTACTTTCTTGTTCGAGAGATACCAACTTAAGAATCCTAATCAAACACATATTAGTTAAAGGTGGTCATGCAATTAGTGAATAATTACATTATTATGGAGTAATGGAAACTTACATACCTGTGGCGGATGGAGGTGGCATTAGCAAAACAAAGAGTGGCGGAATTAATACGCGTTATTAGGATGCCGGAAAGTTTCGCGGCGACCGGATATTGGAGGGTGTTGCGGAACAAGTCGGTTCCTGGTAACTTTCCTAGTACTTCCGTACTAGGTTTTATGGATGTCACGATAATCTTTCCGAAGGACATCAATACCTGCATCCATATATATTTCAAGATAATATTCAATTCAACGAGGAGAATGTCTTAATAAGGAATTGAAACTGAATCTATAGAGTTGGCTTCAGGAAAAATATTTTGAGTAAACCATGTATAGTAGAATACATGATTGGTTACATAATTGTAGGAATTAAACGTTTTTAGGTTTCTATTTAAGTTACATTAAAATTGTATCCTAACTTAATTGTATTCTTTCTTAGGTTTATGTAATCCTTCTATATAACGAACTTGTTAATTGAAAGCACTCTACGAGTGATAACTCCTTGATTGAATGAAAGATACAGAAAAAGGACAGAGAGAGGGAGAGAAGAGAATTTTATCTGATATTTTCTCTGTCTACCCTTATGCCTATCCCAACTAATTTATATATACCATGAGAAATTATCATAAATGGTCCACTAATTATTACTAAACCTACAAATAGTTCTGTATCTTTTGAAAATTTCAATTTTAGTTATTTTTTGTTCAATTTTGATCCTTTCTGTCCAATTTTAGTCTCTCAAGACAAAAATTGAGGAACTAAAATTTGACAAAGAATGACTAAAATTTTAGTCCCAATTAATTTTTGTCCTGAGGGACTAAAATTGGACAAAGAGTAACTAAAATTAGAAATTTCAATAGTTAATGGACCAAATGTGGATTTTGTAATAATTTGACAAAAGACTTAAAAGGATCAAATAGATAATTTAACCGGAAAAAATATGATTTCTCATATTATATTAAAATTATTACAATATCATAAAAAGGTGTTTAAAGATAGTATATTTAAAATAATATTTTCAAATTCGAATCGGACTGGTCGGCTCGACTGGAAATCAGAGCCGTAACTACTCCCTCCGTCCCACCCATATTGCAACGTTTACTGTAACTTTTGTGAGAGCTTTATGCAGTCAAATGTTGCAGTTTGACCGGGACGGATGGAGTAGTCCGAAACACCCAAAAAACTATTTTTAAGATTGAATCGGGTGGACAGGAAAAACTGATTGAACCGGTCTAACTGATTATGTATAAATTTTTTTAAAAAAATAATTTTTAATTTTATGATGTTTTCACCTGTTGGATCGGTTCAACCGATTTTTTTGGTCCAACCCGATTCAACCTAAAATTTTTTTTCTTATATTCCGGACTGGTTCCGGCTCCAGTTTATGGTTTAACCGGCTGGTCCAATCCAATTCAAAAATATTACTCCCTCCGACCCGGAAAACTTTCACGTTTACTGTTTCACGTTGTTTAAGAAAAGTTACACTTTTCGACGAACTTTATTGACTTTAGAGGGTATTATAGTATTTTTAGGTAATAAAAAAGTATAAAGTAAGGATATGCGTGTGAAAAAGGAGTGACAAATTTGAAATTAAAGTAACTTTTGAGATTGTTGGATAAAGTGATGTTTCCTTTTTTGGGGTATGAAAGGTTTTGTGGGATAAACAAATGAGGAAAGTGTGAAAAGTATTATGGGATGGAGGGAGTACTTTAAATATGATATTTTAAATACCTTTTTATGATATTGCGAGAATTTTAATATAATGTAAAAAATTATAATTTTTTTCCGGTCAAATTATCACATTTGGTCATTTAAGTCTTATGTTAAATTATCACAAAATCCGTATTTGACTCTTTAATTATTGTAATTTTCTATTTTAGTCATTCTTTGTCCCTCATCCTGAGAGATCAAAATTGAAGAAAAGACAAGAAAAAAAATTAAAATTGAGAATTTCAAAAGATATATAACTGTGTAGATTTAGTATTACTTAGCATACCATTTATAATAATTTCTCTTTATACCATTGTTAACACTAACTAACTTGATTCCCCTTCACACACCGAAGTCGTATTTCCACGAGTTGGCCTTCTATTAATATAGGCTTTGGCCATAGTTTGCACATTCGTTACATCTTACCTCACTTTTTTTATTGAATAAAAGGAATTTTTTAACTATTAAAATTTCACCTTTTTTTTTTTTAACTAGTTTAAAACTTTTAACCCAACATTGGGAACTTGGATTCCTCATGATAAAATTCGACAATTTAGCTTCACCTATATATTACTAGCTATATAGTATTTTCTAGTTACTCGTATATTTATTGACTTTTATGGTGCACTACAGAATAAGTATTTTTTAGCAATCAAATTTACCAACGAAATTCAATCCATTGGTAATTATCAATGAATTAGCAACAAAAATGACATTTTTGTTTTAATAACGAAATGACAACGAATTTATCTCTATTTTAAGAACATTTAATCCGCTGGTAATTACCAACGGATTGTCAAGGGAATCATTATATAATTACCAACAGACTTTTTAGCAACGGATTACCAAACGAAATTATTTACCAACGGAATTGATTTTTCGTTGCAAAAAATTTATCAACCACCACTTTACCAACGGATTCCGTTGCTAATAATTTTTTTAGTGGTGATAATTATTTTATTAGAAAAATATACACTACAAAAAAAACTGTTTTTTACCAAAAAAATATTTTGTTGGTAAATTCGATTGCTAAAAAATATTTTTTTAAGTGGTATTTGTTTGCATAATTAGGTATACGCATTGTAATGATTTTTAAGGAGTTTTATTTGTAACATTAGAAAGTATTTTATCAAAAAGCGTTAGATAATTTTAAATAAATAATTAGTACTTATAAAAAAACACTTTGAAATACTAATGTTGTTTAGATTCATTGAATCTGGACATAATTTGACAAACCACGATTTCCTACCAGCTAGTGCTGCACTAATTGGACATGATAGGAATGAGACTTTCATCCATTATTCATAAATATATACTTATATAGTATTTAATTATAATTTTTTTTAAAAAAAAATTTGTCATTAAATAGCTAGGTCAAAATCGACCAATTTATTTAATTGCTTACACCTATTCAACTTTTGTTTTTAAAGTCAGTGTACATATATTCGCAAAATTTATTAAAACATGATTCATTCATCTCTTATAATTTCTCTCATAAATCAATACATTTTTTCTTAATATTTTCTTTCACATAAATAAATTAAATTACACATTAATTTAATCTATGTGCCAAAAAATTTAACCAACCATAAATTATCACTATTTCATAGATTTTCAAAACTTTAATCATGAACCTCAGAACAAATTAACAGATCTTTAAGTGTATGAAATTATTTTTTGTAGATTTGAATTTCATCATCCTATTCTAAATTCTTGTTCTCGAAATTTAAGTTTTGCTCTTGAGATTTAGTTTCTCTAAGTTTACTGTGTAAAAATTTATTGCCCTTTCGTTATTTTATCTTATTTTATTTTTCACTTAATCAAAATATATGCACGCACAAAATATAATATTAATCAAATACTTAACTTTTAGGTCATGTTTGTTTGATGATTTTAAAAGTGCGGAATAAGAATGATAGGGAGACATGATATTTTGTTTTATTACTTTGATTTCAATCTACAGTGAATTGATATATGAAAAGTGGGGAATGGTGATTCTACCCATGATTTTGGGAATCATTCCATCCAAGGTAGGTTTGATTTTATTTATTTATTTATTTATTTTTAAACATTAGTATTTAATATTAATAAAAACAAAATATTAATTATAAAAATAATGTTTTTAATTGAAAAAAATAAAAAATATAATATAATTAATTCCATTTCCACGTAAACCAAACAAAAGTAAAAATTATAATAATGATTCTTTTTATCAACCAAACAATATACTCATATACATCATACTCATTCTCAAGTTTAGATTAAAGAAAAAAGAAATCTTGGACACCATTGGGGTGGATTCCATTCTCTAACACAACTCAACGAATGCCATTCAATTAAATATACTTCCACATTATATGGATGAGGAAAATATACATTTTCCTCCCCTCCCCCCCCCCCCCCCCCCCCCCCCTTTTTTTTTTTTCTTTTCCAATCAGTAAAAAAATTAATATTTCTCTGTGAATACATATCTTTCTGAAGATTAGTTCTGGCAAAGCTCAATCCTTTTTTTTTTTATCATATACTCACTCCGTGCTACACTTATCTTCACATTTTCCGTTTTCGTCCGTCCTACACTTATCTTCACCACCCAAAAAAGGAAACTTCACATTAACCAACAATCTCAAAAGTTATCATAATTTTAAAAATACATCTCCAACCTAACGCACATAACATACTTTATAATTTATTTATTACCTAAAAATAACACAATACCCTTAAAAAGTCAATAAAGTTGATCTAAAACAACTTTTCTTAAACTCCGTATCTACAATACCGGTGCAGATAAGTATGAAATGGAGGGAGTATTTTATTTCATATCACATGCTATATGTACGTATTTAAATGTAAATTTAAATATTAAAAGAAAGAAAAAAAAATTAAACAGAGAGAGAGCGCAAAGAACCCTTTTGGGTGGAATCTAATTGAAAGCAGCACTTAAATAAAGGAAGGTCGAAATTAAAAATTAAAATCTCATCAAACTATTAATCTTTTGTTTATTGGAGAGAATAAACTTTTTCCATGTTTTTGTAATATTAATTTGTTTACCTTGTGATCCTTTGAAGTTTGAAGTATTCTCTCTCGTATTTCATTATTTAATTGCTCTAGATTCCTTGTGATATATGGACACGTTTTTAATTCCATATTTCAGTTATGATTAATCATGCTTCATGCATGTCTCTCAAACTTCACCCTATTAATAGCTTCTATTTGTTGTATTATTATTATTTTTTTGGTAAATTACCAAAATCCCGCTCGAAGTTTATCCAAATTACCAAATAAACTCGGTGATTTGAAAAATTATCAATTACTCCATTTAAAATTTTTTTTTTTAAAAGTGAAATTTAAAAATACAATATTAAATATATGAGTCTTGATATCATTTCCATCATTCTTTATTTTAAGAAAAAATGTATTTTTATTAATGTTCAAATAAAAAACAAGTTAAAGGGGGTAATTAGTAATTTTTCAAACTACGAAGTTTATTCGGTAATTTGGACAAACCTCGAAGGGGTTTTGGTGATTTACCTTTTTTTTTTCCCCTAAAAACATCCCCTTTAAGTTTGAATTTTAACATTAAGTGATGCATTAATTTTTGGGTAATTTTAGGGTCTACCTACACATCCTTATATTTATAAATATAAGGTTACAAATAGGTGGTGAGTAGTTTAAAAAAAATTAATTATATTATTTTATTTAATAGTAAAGATTAAATTAAATATTTATCCAACCGTTTTAAGATTGTTCCAGTGCACCAGGTGTATCACAGTTTGACTCTTAATTTATTTGTATTGATCACGTAGGAGGGTTAATATATAATTCCTTCTTTTTTTTCTTTTTTTAATAGGGTTTTATTATAATTTACAAGAAAAAATTCTTAAGTACTCCCTCTATTCCGCAAAATCCTTTAAATTTACTGATCCACGTTGTTTACAATTTTTTTATTCATTTCGTTAATTATAGAGGATATGTAGTAGGTTTTAAAAGTATAAAGTAAGTATATGTTTATTAGGTGATAAATTTGAAATTTATGTAAGTTATAAGATTACGAATAAATGAGTTTTTTTTTTAAGAGTGTGAGACCACTGAGACTAAATTTAAAAAAAAATATGAAGGATTCTTTGGACGGAAGGATAGGAGTATATTTTATGGGACGGTGTGATTAATATCCATCAAGCTAGTGGATACATTATTAATAAATAAATATGTAGTGGCATAAAAGAATTGACCCAATTCAACTGTAGAGAAGACCTACAAACACACTAAGAGCTAATTACTAATTGGCTTGGTGCCCTAAGATTCTATAATTCTATTAATAATCCACTATGATTTCTTTTTACATGTACTATATATATACTATTTAATTAAAATTTTTGCTACCTTTTGTTGCCAATAATATTATTGACATTATCACATTTGAATTAGTTTATATATATATATATATATATATATATATATAATTAACAACTCTAACCTATCTAATACTTAAAACTCTATATTTTTAAGATTAATTTTTTTTCTCTTCTATGTATTATTAATTTCATATAGAAATTTATTTTATGTTGCTAAAATGAATAACTAATTAAATTTATTATAATTATTAATTTAGCAACGAAAAATCAAAATTCATTGCTATTATCATGATTTTGGCGATGAAATCTGAAATCGCAGTTAATTTGAAAAATTCAAAATTACCGCAATGATGAGGCCGATTTCAACGGAACCAAAGAGAACTCCGAAGAATGCACCAAGGCAGACGGTGAAATCGAGCTTGTCGACCTTCCAGATGTTATAAACCTCATTGAGATCAATCAATCCAGGCAAAGCCGACAGAATGATCGAAGCCAAAATTGCCAATGGAGTGTAATATAAAAGCTTGGTGAAGAACAACAGACATATCATCACTGTTATCGCCATTACTATGTTCGATATCACCGTTTCACATCCTGCACTATAGTTTACTGCTGTTCTCGAAAACGAACCTGCACGATCATAACCAAATATGTTGTCTGAAAATGAAATCTAACATCAATTTGTTATTTATGCATGCTTTCCTTTTAAGGTTTAATATCTTAATTTCTCTCATGCACGCACGCGAAGAGATTGGTACATCAAATGATACAGAAAATTCGTTCGCACAGTATACTTAGAGTTTAAAACATAAACTGTCTCATATCATTTTATTTTATTCGAAAAAATGTTTCAAAATAGTTAAAACATTCCATTTCATCTAATTTCTTTCAGCATTGCTCCGATTTCATCCTAAACCAATATTTTTTTTACCAATTTTATCTCATATCTTTGTAAAAGCATTGATTCAGCCTCATTTTATGAAATTAAAAAAATGGGATATTTTTTTAGTAAAAATTATCATTTTGGTGAGAATTTAAAAGTTATATGTCTATTTCGCAGAAATTAATTTTTTTGGGATTATTTTGTATAAAATAATTTTGTATGGGATGATTTTGATTTTAAAGTCGTATATTTATGTACCAGTGGCAGTGTAACAAGAAGTTAAGGATCCAACAATGTTCATAAATCCCATGGCAACCATTTCATTGTTTCCATCCAGGTGGTACCCTTTCATGGCAGCAAACGATCTTCCGACAGCAATGGCTTCCTGCAGATGATATATATTATTACTGTAATAGACGTTAAACACTACTTAATTAATAATTAATTACTTACAGTGAGGGCTATTAGTGCACATATTAATCCAATCTTTGCTGCTTCTCCAACATGTGAACCAACAAAGTTTAACTCATGCACTGAACTTGGGTTAAGTCCTCCTTTGAAGTGTTTGACAATTTTTATACCATGGTTATCACCTTTGGTTAAGTACACTATTACAGTGGATAGTATCACTGACAACAGAGGAGCCATGGCTGGTAACCAGAAGATTTTCTTCTTTCTTTGACCCTGCAATTACTTCATTTCTATTAATATATTACTCATATATAAATTAAATTAAATTAAAAGATTTTTATTTTAATTAAAAAATCTATCTTATAATTATATTTATTAAATTCTACTTCCCAATTTTTTATTTATTTATTTTTTTTTGTGAAATTGGTCACCCAGTTCGATTATTTAGTCGATCCAAAAAATTTTAATGGCCTCTTATAATCGGTTATTGGATTAAAAATTGAACTGATCAATTTATTTTAAAAAATAAAAAATATGATTGTACCAAAATTGAAAGAGTACGTAACAACTCGTGAAATTAATTAAAAAATATGCACTCCATAAAATTTAAATATCTTACTATGAATTTGGTGATGAGTATGAAGATGAGGAATGAACATCCAAGTACAGAGTTCAGTGGAGACCACTGTCGCAAAACAAAATACATACTTACTTGTTCAGTTCATTACATTATAATTATACACTAATAATCTAATTAATTATATATAATGACGTCATTTTATACGATATTACTTGATGATGAAGAGCTTCCACGACAGCACCAAGCACGGAAACGACGTCGGTTTTGGAGGTAAAGTGAGTGATTCCAAGCAACCCCTTCATCTGTTGGAGACCAATAACAATGGCTGCACCTGCCATGAATCCAACAATGGCAGCATGTGACAGAAAATCCACAAGAAATCCCAACCTGCACTTTCACGATAAATTAATTCCCATGTTAGAATATTACTACAGCATAAATTTCTTCATAATTAAGACAATATTAGCAAGTTAGTTAATTACCTGAAAATCCCAAACATGGCCTGAAAGATGCCAGTGAAGAATGTGACGGTGATAACGGTTCGAAGATAAGTAGTCGGGTCGGTAGTCGGGTCAGCCACTTTCGAAACCATTGCAGACAGCAGCAACGAGACTACAGCCACTGGTCCGATGGCGATCTCTCTTGAACTTCCCATCACAGCATATATCTATGGCGGAACCACACTTGTGTCTAAAAATAAATAAATAAATCACATCAAAAGACTTTATTACACACAGTTCGATCGATCCAGATTAACTAATTCATGACTCACAAAGCCCATATTGAGGATCCAGCTTAGCAAGATTAGCATATCCAATACTCTGCATAAATACAGAGTATTAATATCAAGAACTGATATTAATATATTGATATATATGAATATGATATATATACTACATGAACATGTAGGTATGTACAGATGATGAAGTACTTGAGGGATGCAGAGGCTGGCCAGAGTTAAGCCAGCCAACAAATCATTCTTAAACTTTGCAGCTTTATAATATTTGCCCCATTTAAGGATTGGAAAGAGGCCCTGTAAGAATACGAGTAGCCAATTATGCTGATGTTGCTTCGTCTTCGGTTGTGGCAGAAGCATCTCCTTTATGGAGGTGATAAGCTCCTGCCATGGCCGCGGCGGCTCAGGAGAGGCCAGCAGCCATTTTGACCTTTCTGACCGGGCGGCCGTGGCAGCATCCAAATCGAGCCGCTGCAACTCTGCCGTGGCGGAGTTTTCAGCAGGCAAGTTGCCCATGGCTAGTTGCCGCTGCAACTCTGCCGTGGCGGAGTTTTCAGCAGGCAAGTTGCCCATGGCTAGTTGAAGTGTTTGGGGGAACTTGGATAGATGCAGTTGTTCCCACCTCACCTTTAAATACATGCCCATAGATGTTACATCACATTATTTTTAATTATAAAAATAATATTACATGTAAAAGTAAAGATATTTCCTTGTTATGTTTGGTATTATAATTTTTATCATATTCTTTAGATTTAATTTGACATCATAGATATTGTGAATTGCATGTTGAAATGGAGAGTGCAATAAACAGGATTTATTATGTCGCACATTACTCTTCCATGCTGGTCATGTCACAGTGGAGTGTAGGAGCTAAACTTGAGTCCTTTATTTTTATATCTACACTGATTATATAATTACTTGTTATATTATATTTTTAAATTTTGATTTTTAAGTAATGGACAGAAAGTTTATTTCCTCTTGCTACCTTTTATTCCTCTCCTAAAGAGTTAGGTGTGGTGGTTTAGATGGCTCTCCGTGAGCCTATAAACAGTGAGTTCGAGAGTGAGAGTTGTGATGGTGATCAGGGACGGCCTGGAAGTGTACAAATTTTGCTTCTTTAATTACTCCTTTTTCTTTTCTAATTTTTTTTTAATCTAATCCTTTTTTCCTTTTTAATGTTGTCAATTGTCATGGGTAGACAATTCTTATACAAATTATTTAAAAAATTTCTCCCCCCATGTTTTATCTTTTTTTTTTTTTTCGATTTTTCTTCTTCTTCTAATTTTTATATACTTATAAATTGTTTTCTTTTAATATTTTTAAAATTTTCTTTTGAAAATTTTTAGTGAATGGATCATTTTTTTTAATATATATCTATCATTTATTTCTTTTAACATTTTTTTTATCTATTTTTTATTGTAGGATTTAAAATAAACTAGGAATTTTTCTTGATAAACAAATTTATAACACTTTAGAGATTTTTTTTTTACTTGAATCATTTAACAAAAACCCTAGAATTATCAACATAAATTTTCGTTCTTAATAATTTTTACCTAATATTAACAGAATAAACTCAAGTCATCTAATACTCATAAGAAATTTTGCTTTTTTTATTTGAAAATAGTAGTAAATTATTTAGAAGTAACCATTTTCTAAATTTATGAGCAAAAATAAAGATGAAAATTTCTACGGAATAGAGATAAATTGAGCCCCTTCCGGAAAATTCTGGCACCGTCACTGATGGTGATACGATTGTTTTCTCTGATGAGTTGCTAAGGCTTAATACTTTGTAGATTTTGTCATCTATCTTCGTTCTATTAGTACATTAAGTTCTATGCGAGTTTTGAGCATCCACCTTCTCCTCCACAAAGTCTAAACCACCGCTTATATATACCCAACACTTTTACACAATTAACTTAATTTCATATAGTTGATCATCCATGGAATTGAATTGTTTTATTTATTTATTTTTATTTTTCCTATCTTTATGGTTAAGAGGGTCCTAATTAGTTATTTTTATATATTTTTTAAATATTTTATCTAAGTATCCGCTTTGTAAAGAGTAATTCCAACCCCTTAGGACTTGGACTAGTCCTTTAATAGGTTTTCTAAGAATTGGGCCCATTTGTATTCTTTTTCTTTATTAATATGATGGAGCACAATAATACACATAAATTAATTAATGATAACAATTAATTATCTTTAATTCATGTTATAACTAATAAATAAGATAATAATAATAAAACAAAGCAAAGCCTCATGTACAATTGTATGAAATTAATTTCAATACACCTAAATTATACTCCTACAGGTACCTTTCAAATTATAGTACCTAATATCAATGCTAGTAGAATTATAAGTTTTGTTCTTTGAATTTAATGTTGTATTTACAGTGTTTTATTGTCTTTTTATCTATATTTCCTTCATATTAATTTGGATATACACCCTATACTTCTTAATTTGGTATTAATTTGGATATACACTTAGTCACAAAGATTAAAACATAATACTCAATTTTTAGATATATTATAATTATCTTTTTATCCTTTTATATGTAATTTAATGGATTATAAATTATACTTTTTTATCGCACTTTTTTTTGTTTTTAATGAAAATGAAGAAGTATAATAATTTAATGTTTAATTATAGATGATTGTATTATTTGTGAGCGGTAAAATAAATATATTGTTTTGTGAATTTCATGTACTTAAAAAAAATTGAACTTTAGCAGAATAACCTAAAAAGCAATATATCGATTTATGTGGAATGGGGGATTTTTTATTATTATTATTATTTTTTCACGGTGAGGGAGTACTAATTTCATTTGTCCTAATTAGGGGTGGGCGGCATGACATAGAAGATTTTTTGTCATACCAAATACCGTATGAAATTTTTTGTAGTATATAAAAAATCATATCGTTACCTTACCTAAACTTTTGGTGTACCAGAGTTCGATATACCGATATTTCGGTATATGAAAATAATATACATTTTACTTACCGATATTTCTATATACTATATCATACCTAAAATATCGGTATATACCGTCCAAAGTAAATAGTTTGGTATATCGTTATGCATCTAAAATTTGGTATACCTGTAACAACAAATTTTGTATTTATAATAAAATAAATACAAACTGGGTACAAAGATAATTCAGATGGATTTAATTTGAAGAATATGTAAGCGGGTTACAGTCTCAATCAATCCTCTGATTCTTCTCTCGAACCAATTTGACTTGACTTTGACTTTGACTTGACTTATTTCACTGGAGTATATGCTGACTGTGTTGAGCTGGATCTTCAAATGAAGCTTGTCCGAGCTCGGATGTGTAGTCTTGAAATATTGATTCGGAGGCGTTGAACCTTTGTTCGGATTAAACGTTGACTGGAGAACTTTTCACGAAGAACGCTTGATCTGGGGGATTTGGAGCCTTGATCCGGGATTGTTGGCCGTTCTTGACTTGAAGTTTGAAGATCGAAGGTCGTTCTTGACTTGAAGCTTGAAGATGCTTGAACTTGTTCTTCGCTTGGAGCTTGAAGATCTTGAGACTTGTTTGAAGATCTTGACTTGAAGCTTGAAGATGCTTGAACTTGTTCTTCGCTTGAAGCTTGAAGACTTGAAGACTTGAAGATCTTCGACTTGTTCTTCACTTGAAGCTTGAAGATTTGAAGATCGTTCTTCACTTGAAGATGTTGAGAGAGCTTTACTCGTATTCTCGATCTCTTCAAGAGCATCGTCTTCGAGTGCTTGAATGTCTCCCCTCAAATGAATGGAGGAGACCCCTTTATATAGGTGAGAGGTGAAGTCCAAGGCTATTTGGGCCTTACTCTATGGGCTTTGGCCTCCAACTTGATTGGACTGTAACCAGACTTATTTTACTTAGGTCTGATTTAATTTGTGTGGACTTATTTGACTTAAGTCAGGCCTCATTTGACTTCGACTTATTTGACTTGGTTCACACCTCATTTAATTTAAGCCCATTTAATTTGTTGGACTCAAATTAATTATCAATTATTTATTAATCTATTTTAGGAATTAATTTATTTATATTCCAAAATAAATTAAAATTGACATTCAATTAAGAAAATTCACGTGTCGCCATTTGATTGGACCGTAAATTTTAATTGCTTACAATACCTAATTAAAAATTATATTAAAAAAGTGAAAGACAATTATAAAACATTCTAATAAACAACAAATTCAAAATAGTACCAAAGAGATCTACATATGAACCTTATGGAACTTATATTGAAATCAACACTTTTTTAAGTTTTCATATATGATAGAATTACGTAATTAAGAAAGAAGTATAAGATATCATGAAAACCACTCCAACTTTATCACCATTCACGATTATTAAATTCTAAGGGTTTTAGATTAATTATCTTAAGAGTGAGGCTTGTGTGCGCCCAGGAGTACGGGAACACATTCCGTGCTCCTTTTGAATTTAATATTATGGGTAAGGGTACATTACTTTGATCTAAAGAGTATACACTTTAATTAATAAAGGTACACCATTTTGTTCTAAATGGTATACACTTTATTAATATTTTTATTTTTCTTAAATAGTATGTGTGTATATACAATTTAATTAAAAATTATAATATATAAATAATAATTGTAATTGCATATAGTATCATGTAGGTATGATATAATGTACTGTATTACCAAAAATTGAATACCTTATGATATTTCGATATATACCAAAACACCGTGATATTGACAATTTATATACCTTTATTGTACCAAATTTTTCATTACGGTACCTAAAGTTTTAGTAAAATTGGTATTTTTTTCAATATGGTAAGGACGGTATATCAAAATTTCGGTATTTTTTTCCGTCCTAATACTAGTAGTCTCACCCATAATTTTTTTTAATTTAATACTCCATAAAATGTATTGCGATTCGCATTTGTATTGTCGATGTAATTAGGGACCTAAAAATTTCACTTTTTAGGATGATAATTACATGTATGCTTTGCCTAATTACACCCAATCTAGACGCTATTGTGTCCAAATTCATTTAGTCTTTGTATAAGTGTTATTATTTAAATTAAATTATTATTATCTCGTCATTAACACACAGTGAAGTCCACCAATAATGGTGAGTGGATTTCGTGCTTTTTAACTAACCTACTATGACTTAATTCATGCCAAGATTTAGATTATTTGCGTTCTAACATTTTAGTATATATTTAATTTAGGCAAAAGCTCCTGTGCGCCCGGGGACACGGAAAGATGCTACGTATCCCCATGTGAACATAACCCTCCCCTCCAATCCTATTTAAATCTATGTATTGCTAGGGGTTTAAATTGTAAAGGGGCATGAAAATTGTAAAGGCGCACGGAATGTGTTCCGTGCGCCCGGGTGCACAAGAGCCTCACTTTTTAATTTATATAATAAAGATGTTAAAAGTTTTTTTTATTTTTTCGCAAAAGCTTTGCATTACTGCTATTTCGTTTTGCAAAAGATTTACATTTCATTTTCTTTCTCAATCTCAAAAGTTTTTAAATTTTTTATTTAAAAATATATAAATAAATAATATTGGTGTCTCGGATAAACATTTCGAATAAAAAAGAGAGAGAGAGGGGGAAGAGATCAAAATTTAAGATAAGATATTCAGAAAATATACTCCACCACCTTGGAAATAATAATTATTTTTGCTTTCTTCGTGAAATTAAAAAATATAATATTTTAATATATAGTGAGGTTAAAGAAATACCCTTCCGTCTTATTAAGAGAGGGTCTTTTTTCTTTTACTTGTGGTTTAAAGAGTTATATTAGTGATAGTGTGACCCCATATTTTAATTGTATTAGTAAAAAAAAACTTCAAATGTCCCATTTTACATACTCTCTCCGTCCCAGCCAAAGAGGATATTTTTTCTATTTTGGTCGTCCCACCCAAAGGGTCTCATTTCCTTTTTTATGCACATGAGACTCACACACCTCCTTTAATACAATTAAAATTAAAATATGAAGTCCACACTCCCACTAATACAACTACCCACTACACATTAAATAATAATATTTACGTGCAAAAATGCAAAAGACCCTCGTTGGGCGGGGTCGTGGGAGTATATTAAGTGTCTCTTTCAAATGTTCACTTTTAATTAAACTGGTACACTAACTTACGTGTTAATAAGCAATAACCATCAAAGCTTGGGTGGGTCCCTCTATTTTCCGAACTGAGATGACTTAATTACATACGTGGCTTTTTTCTTGACACGTCATCCCGCTCTCTTCATTTTTAAACATATATATGCTCACAATTTATTTTTTTTCATAAATTAAAGAATGGAGTATATGTTTACAAATAATATATTGATACTGTAAATTATTTAAAAATTTTATTTAACTTTTTTGATGAAGAATTAAATAAATTTACATTAAAAATTAAAGATAAAAATTAGATCATTATTAATAGAAAGAAAAGAAAATGTATCTTTAAATTATACTCTCTCATTCCACGTTATATTTCACCTATATCATAGTAAATATGACAATGACTTGTATACAACCTTCATTTTGGTACAACCCCCGGTATAACCTCCTTCTTTCATTTTCAGTGTGTGTTTTCCTCCTCTTTTGTTTTTAAACTGTTGTTGTTACTGTTTTTTTTATTATTTAATTTTATGGATATAATTGCAATTTTACCCTTGTGGTTTAGGATATAATTTATTCCTAGGGTTTAGGGTTTAGGGTAGGGTTTAGGGTATAATTGTAATTTTACCCTTATGGTTTAGGGTGTAATTTATCCCCTAGGATTTAGGGTATAATTGTAATTTTACCCTTATGATTTAGGGTATAATTTATCCCTAGGGTTTAGGGTATAATAGTCATTTAAATAAAATAAATTTAAAAATAAAATTAAAAAAACATTAATGAGGGAGCATGAATTAATTAAGAAGGGTGAGGACCAAGATTGTACCAATATTACAACCGGTTGTACCTTAATCTCTCTCCATAAATATATATAGAGTTTAAGAAAATTATAGTACTATTCTCTCCTTCCCGAAAATTATTGACGTACACATTCTTGTGATGGAATTTTTTTTTTTTGATCCGAAAAGAAAATATTATAATTAAGGGTACTAAATTACAGATAGAGAATTGTTAGGCCAATCCTTATAAGATAAAGAATTATTATTATAATTCAAATGCCTAACATTGAAATATGACCAAGTATGAAATTTCAGTACCTCATACATGTAGTATCCATCACATAGTTGTTAAAAATGGCATTGTTTCTGAATTTCTATAGGATCCGTATCACAATTTCCTAAATACATGCTAACATAGATTTATGGGATAATTTGGGAAAAAGGTTGCAAAACTAAACTAAATGTTCAGCATAATTTTGGCTTCTTAATACAAATTGAAGACCAAGTCAATTTAAGCATCCAAACCATATATTTAAGAGTGAGACTCTTGTGTCCTGGGGACACCGTGCCCCTTTGCAATTTAAACCCCCTATTAATATATAGGTTTAAATAGAATGTGAAGGGAGAGGATTGTGTTCACATGAGAACACGACGTGTCCTGGGGGCGCAGGAGCTTTTGCCTATATTGAATGACGTTATGCAGGAAAAGAGTAGGTATGTTGATAATTCTGGTTTGGCATGACAGAAAGAGCCAGAAAGTGTAATCAGTGGAAGTATTTGATGGAAGATAATTTTTACGGTGAAGTGAGAGGCTTATAGCAATGTGGAAGGCAATCTTTTGGCGGAAATTAAAAAAAAAAAGTTATTTTTTTATTTTTTCATGTATTTTTTAAATCTGGTTTCTATTATTCCAAGTAATATTGAAAGTTGAAACATTAAATTTGAAAAGGAGAATCAATTGGTTGTAGGCATGGAATTGGGGGAGAGAGAAGTGGAAAATGGGAAACGCAAATCGATTCATTGACACTGGACCTCTTCTTCATCTCTTGATCATCACCTTTCATCCATCCAACTTAAAATAATTGCTGTGCCAAGCTTTAAACTAAAAAATATTGATAATTAATTTAAAGGAGGGTATTAAAGTATGTGTAAATAATTATAATATTATAGTAAGTTATAACATCTAAAATCATATTTCATGGCAAAAACTTGTGTGCACCCGGGTGCGTAGGACACACTCCGTGTGTCTTTAAAATTTTGTGTTAAATTGTATATCTTTTAGTATAATGATGTGTACCCTTTATTTTCTGAGGAAAAGTAAAAAATATTAACGAAAAGTGTATACCCTTTAAAATAAAATGGTACTCTTTAGAACAAGATAATGTACCCTTACCCATAATATTAAATTCTAAATGCGCACGCAAGCATACTTTAACTATTAATAAATACTCCCTCCGGCCACTTACAAGGTATCCATTTTACCATTTTGGGCGTCCACTTCAAAGGTATTCATTTTCCTTATTTGGTAAAAAAGTACACCCTGTGGTCCACCACTTCCTTCTAATACAACTACCCACTTTACATATAATAATAATACTCCTTAATCCACGCGCAAAAAGCAAACGAGTACCTTGTAAGTGGCCGGAGGAAGTATACTTTAAATATATAATAATCTACTCTTAACTCATCTCATATATATCGTTTCACAAGAAAATTTGTTTAATTTAAATGTTCGTAATATATAATTAATGTTAATTTTTGAAAACAAAAATAAAAAAAGGACAAATAAAACATCGAATACAAGAGTGTAAATATAATCTATTATAAAAGTATTTTCCATATATATATATATATATATATATATATATATATATATATATATATATATATATATATATATAGGTATAACTCTTGAGTATATATTTTTTATTAGCATAACTCTTCACACTTTCGCTATTTTTTTTAGGTATAACAAAACCCTTCCTATCTTTAAAAAAATGTAAGTTTATCAAATAACTTCAAAAATTACTTTAATTTTAAATTTATTTCTCATTTTTCATACATAAATCATTATATTATTATTTTTATTACCTAAAAATATTATAAGAAAAGAATCATTTATTTTAAACAATATGGAATAAACGGATATTGTTTTCTTGAACTTTATTTTGAGTGTGTTGGGTGAGTGGAGAGTGGGTCATAGAGTATTTTATGGGGTGTGCACTATGAATGGCTTCTGGAGATTTAGGTAGATGAATGTTGCTACTTTATTATTCCCTTTAGAAAGATGTTGAGATTTTGAAACTATATATATATATAGCCATCTAAGATCTAACATGCCTTTCTACATATATCATTTTATGTCACATGATGTTGAGTTGACGTATATTTTTACACTTGCTCATTACTCCATCCGTCGCATCCAAAGAGATGCATTTGCTGGCTTTTTGCACGTAGATTAAGGAGTCTTATTATTTTATGTAGAGTGGGTATGTGTATTAGAGAGATGTGATGTGTAGTGGTGAACCATTGATTGACTCTTTTTACTAAAAGAAAAAATGATATAATTTGGATGGAACACCCAATATAGTAAAATGATATTATTTTGGTAGGACGGATGGAGTAGTCGTGTTTTATGAGTGAAGTGAATATTTAATTTGGCAGTAATATAATTTATCCAAAATCTAACATAATGTAATATGATTTAATCGGGGTCTAATATAATATGGGAGTTAATTTCACTTATTTATTGTGTATATGAAGCTAATGAAATAGATCTCTCTTTGTATATATGGATCGAAGTTCCATTTATACATGTAACTGCTCATCATTTCTTACGCATGTAGTTGAGTTAGGGGTCGGGGCTTCTGGCGTAATCCTCTCCTCTTGGGCCCTAGAAGCGATAGTGATCAACTGTGATGAGCTTTTTCAGATATTTCGAGGTCTAGCTTTTAGATATTTTGAGGTCCAGCAAGAGTAGACCTCGCTATATATTCTATTTAGAGTATACTCCTTCCGTCCCGCATTAAAATTTACGTTTTTCATTTTGGGTTGTTCCACGTTAAGTTTATATTTCCTTTTTTGTAAACATGGGCCCACACCAAACAAATAATTATTCCATGTAGGACCTACACACAATACTAATACAACTACTCACTTTACATTAAATATAATTTATCTCATCTCACCATACATTAAAATACTATATCTCTTGATCTCCGTACAAAAAACAAACGTCAGACGGAGAGAGTATATAGAGGGCAATTGGTTATTGGTTTGAACATTCTTTTTAATTACAAATTATAAAATAATTATATCTTAAAAATTAATAATATACTAAAGCTGGGGATAAATCCTACCCTTCAAAGTACAATTTAAATTACAAAATTATGTTTTCTTTAAAATGTTTAGAAAAAAATAAACTCTACATAGTACAAAAAACCTCTTTACACAAAAGGAAAATTTCATGGACGGATTTTATTTTATTTTTTAATACAAAAAGTGAGGTTAGAGCTATCTTTTGGATTCCCGAAACTCCTTAATTTTGTTAATGGGCAAAAGGTCATGTATGCCCCTCAATTTATTCTTGAGGATCAAACACACCCTCAATTTATTTTTTTAGTATTCAAGCACTTTATCTTTTATTATTGAATCAAATGTGCCCTTCATGTTTCATTAACTTAACAAATTTGCATTTTGTTGACCAAAAAGACTAACACCACTTAAATGGGTAAGACCCATGGTTAAAACTAAAATATTTCAAGCAAAAAAATTATGGGACGTCAGAGTTGGAAAGATCCAGTAGAAGAAAGAATAGGAAAATGGAATTCACGGCTCCAATTACTACACCACCGCCAACTCCCGCCTCCGTCGCTACTTTCTCCACCATCGCCGCAGCAAAAGTGTAATATGTTCCAATTACTACACCACCACCCACTCTGCCTCCGTCGAAGCCTCCTCCACCACCGCCGCAGCAGAAGAGTAGTAAAAGTGACAAAAAAGAGGCGGAGCAACGGGCAGTTCAGCTAAGGATTTTTTCAATTCTCTTTACCACAAAAAGAAGAAGAAGAACAGCTGCGACGGGTGGAATGCCACCGCTTCGCCACCACCTCCCGCCGTCGGATTCCATTTCATCGAGATCAGGGGAACCACTCCTCGAGCTGGTGTTGCTGGCTACGAACTTCCACGCTGGGCTTTTGAAAAACGCCACCGGAAGAGGAGTAGGCGGAGGCGGGATACGATTCAGGGGGGAGTTGCCGCACTGATTGAGGCTTCATCTACTTTGTCAAAACTGTTCATCTTTATAGGCTTCACGGGGAGTTGCATCTAGTTTAACTATGGGTCCCACCCATGTGAGTGTTGTTAGTTTTTTTAGTCAATAAAATGCAACTTTGGTAAGTTAATAAAAGATTGTGGGCAAATTTGATCCATTAAAAAAGTGGGCTTTGATGTTAAAAAAAATAGATTGAGGGTGTGTTTGATCCTCAAAAATAAATTGGAGGGCATACATGACCTTTCGCCCTTTTGTTAATTAATCAATCAATAATTATAATAATCCTAATGATTGTTTAATTTTCATTAATAAGATACTAAATTATACAATTGCCTAAATTAACAAGTATGCTAGAAATATGGCAATCCCAATTAACAAGTCAAATTAGATGTAATAATTACAAATAGGGTGACAGTATCTTGCAAGAAAAACATCTAGGTTCATTTCCCTCTCTTCTTGAATCTTGATCACCTCTTCCAAAAGTTTGACCTGCAATTAATATTCTGTCAAATTTATGAACTCCCAATTCCACTTTTGCTTACCTCCATCCATTCTGTCGATTTTCCATAAAGAAACCATAAATTATTCACTAATGCCACACTTTTTCCTTTTGATATCTACATGTGTGGTAGAACAGAATTATTCTGTCGATCGACGCATCAAAACACGTTTCTTCGACTCCTTTTTATCGATCTATTATAAATACAGATGCCCCATTGAGAATGATTTGATCATGCAAAAGTTTGATCAACGCTACTGTTGCATTAATTCTGTGTAAGAACCGATTTTGTGCGTGCAGTTAAAGTGTTCGATGGAATGTCACAATGAGGAGAAGATGGATATCAGAAGCTATTCATCCTCTCGTCGAGTTAGTTTGCCCTACAGAGTAGGCCTTCCCCCGAAACAGAACCTTTGGACTGAATTCTCCAACACGCTGAAAGAAACTTTCTTTTCGGACGATCCATTACACTCGTTTAAGGATCAATCTAGGTCTCGTAAGTTTGTTCTTGGAGTGCAGGCTGTTTTTCCCATTCTTGAATGGGGTAAGACGTACAATCTCTCTAAATTTAAAGGTGATCTAATTGCTGGACTTACCATTGCCAGCCTCTGCATTCCCCAGGTACTGTTCTTACAACTTTCAAACAATGAAACTGTATCGAACATTTATAATCTTGGTCGTGTTATGACATTGCTGTTGTCTGTGTTACAGGATATAGGCTACTCCAAGCTTGCCAATTTGCCACCCCAGTATGGTTTATGTGAGTAGAGTTGTCATAATCTTAACACATTTGTGTTTGTTTTGTTATTTACCACGTTTACATATGTTTGTGAACCCAATCGGTATCCCCTGTTTCGCAGTCATTGTTTCAATGCGTGTTTAGAATAAATTGGAATAATAGATGAAATAGATAAATGGAATAGGTGATCTCATTTGTCGTGAACCTTATGAACTAGATTCGAGCTTTGTTCCGCCGCTGGTTTACGCCTTCATGGGAAGCTCAAGAGACATAGCCATAGGACCAGTTGCTGTAGTGTCCCTTCTCCTAGGAACTTTACTACAAAACGAGATTGATCCCGTGCAAAATGCATACGAGTATCGGAGACTCGCCTTCACTGCAACGTTTTTTGCCGGGATAACACAAGCTACTCTTGGCATTCTCAGGCAACTAACTCTTTGCACTTCACTATTCAAACTTACTGATGATTTCTACTCTGCAAGCTAATATATTTTGGATATTGTTATTACAGATTGGGGTTCCTAATTGATTTCTTGTCTCATGCTGCTGTTGTTGGTTTCATGGGTGGTGCTGCCATAACCATTGCTCTCCAACAGCTCAAGGGATTCTTAGGGATCAAGAAGTTTACCAGAAAAACAGATGTCGTCTCTGTTATGCACTCTGTCTTGAGCTCAGCCCACCATGGAGTGAGTTTAACCACCCCTTTATAATTCAAGAATAAAACCTATTTTATCTTAATTTGAGTTTAATTGCTTGTGTCTGTAGTGGAACTGGCAGACGATAGTCATCGGATCAACATTTCTTGTGTTTCTTATAATTGCCAAGTACATTGTAAGATCCCAACATGCATTTAGCCATATTTAAATCTACAACATGAAACAATAATGGTGAACAAAATCCTGTGATAATGTTTTGTTTGTAGGGTAAGAAAAACAAGAAATTTTATTGGGTCCCTGCAATAGCTCCCCTGATCTCCGTTGTCCTCTCCACGTTGCTCGTCTACGTTACTCATGCAGAGAAGAAAGGAGTACAGATTGTAAGGCCGCTTGATCATATCTAGCTTGCATGTTCTTCCATTTACTCATGATCCTGCAATAACACAAGATCATTCACGATGACCAGGTGAAACATATAGAAAAAGGTATCAATCCGGCATCACTAAGTGAAATATACTTCACCGGAGGTTATCTCTTGAAAGGCGTTAGGATCGGCATTGTGGCTGGCATTATTGCACTAACCGTAAGCATGTTCTTACGAAACTATCATTTTATTCAAGAATCATATATATCAAAATTTGTTTTCTAAAACCAGATAAATATGTTAATAATCAGGAAGCTGTTGCAATTGGGAGAACATTTGCAGCAATGAAGGATTATCAATTAGATGGGAACAAAGAAATGGTTGCTCTTGGAGCAATGAATGTTGCTGGTTCATTGACATCTTGTTATGTGGCTACAGGTAGAGAGAAGCTCATGCCTAACATAAGCAAACACTGATGAGAGAGAATAGAAGTCATGAGAGAGAATCACTGATTTTATGCTATATATATGCTGCAGGTTCCTTCTCAAGATCTGCAGTGAACTACATGGCTGGCTGTCAAACTGCTGTTTCCAACATTGTCATGTCAGCAATCGTGTTTTTAACATTACAGTTCATCACCCCACTTTTCGAGTACACTCCGAACGCCATCCTTTCGTCCATCATCATCTCTGCTGTTATCGGCCTGATCGACTACCAAGCAGCAATCCTGATATGGAAGATTGATAAATTTGATTTCATTGCTTGCATGGGAGCCTTCTTTGGTGTCGTTTTTGCCTCCGTTGAAATTGGCCTCTTGATTGCAGTAAGCATTAGTACATGTATCAACTTCATAACCATCATTTCAAGTGATAACAAATACTCTGTTTTTACAACAGGTCTCCATCTCTTTTGCCAAGTTACTATTACAAGTAACGAGGCCAAGGACAGCCATCCTCGGAAAGATTCCGAGAACAAACGTTTATCGGAATATCCAACAATATCCGGAGGCCAGTAAGGTCCCCGGAGTTTTGATAGTAAGGGTGGATTCCGCGATATATTTCTCAAACTCTAACTACATTAAGGAGAGGTAATTTTCTCCCTACCTTTTACATTTTTTCTTTAATTAATGATAAAAAAATTTGTACTTACAATTAAAGATTTGACATATGTAGGATTTTGAGGTGGCTAACTGATGAGGAGGAGCATATACAATCTATTGGCCTTCCAAAGATTCAATTTCTGATAATCGAAATGTCTCGTACGTAAACATTTGAAACAAAAACTCGTTTGCTACTACATTTACATGTACTCTACTGATATATGTGTTGTCGTATTTTATTATAGCCGTGACTGATATCGACACGAGTGGCATCCATGCCTTGGAAGAACTTCACAAAAGCTTGCAAAAGAGAGAGGTTGAGGTAATGAATTGACCCATTAGTACAATTTTACTCTGCTTGATAAACTCTCACTCGTCTAAAAACATAAGTCAACTTTATGTTATATCAGTGAGTTCAGATGAACAATAATTTCTCCTTCAGAAGGGTAATAGTATTTTGTTACACAAGAAAGAACACTGCACTTTCTTAGTTCATTCTACATGAAACTGATTTCATAGAATACGAAGTCTAAAATCAATCATCAAAACATGATCATTAAATTTGCATGTATTTATATACATTTGTTGTCCAATGAACAGCTCGTTCTGGCGAATCCCGGGCCGGTCGTGATGGATAAATTGCACGCGTCGAATTTCGCGACGGTGATCGGCCAGGACAAGATCTTTCTGACGGTGGCGGACGCCATTCAAACATGTTCGCCAAAATTTGCAGATGAAGTTTAAATATGATTGATATTTTAGGCTTATATTATATTGACGATCATGCCAATTGCTTCAAATGATCCTTTTTATTGTATAATTTGGTGGTGGAAATTGGAATCCACCTTAGAAATTGATAACACTAATTATCATATGTGGAAGCAATAAAGGTGATCGATCAATATAAAAGGCTGTCATGTATAACTTTTTTTTCATTGAGATAATAATATGAGCAATAGCTAATCCGTTTAACAAAGTCTATTGGGAGAAGTGTTGAAAGATAATGGTTATATAGGTAAAATGTGATAATTGGTTGTTAAAATATGTTTTTCTAAAGTATGATTAATGCATCGTTTCTTTAAAATATAATTTGAGGTATTATAATATCGTTTATTCGAGACATATACCAATATACATATTTTATTTATTTATATGTTAAAAGCATACTTTAATAATTAGTTTCCATGTTTATTAATTAAGCATGGAGAATGAACTTGTTTCACATATATATACTCTCACAAGAGAGTAGCTCATACTCATACATTTTATTACAGATATTATACTTGTTATAAATAAATTATTAACTTTCATTGATTATATATTACTATTTATTAAAAACATTATCACTATTTAATTATCTTATAAAATCATTTACAAGACTGTTTACAACAATAATGTATATATTCAGGATACTCAGGGTTGGATTGGTATTTCTTATTTGTTTCGTATACTTGGTATTTCTTACTCGTAAAATGATTTAATGTGTATATATTTAGTTGGCAATTTATAGTGTGCACACCTAAAGATAGGGTGCACCCACATACAAATATAAACAAAAATATATACAATTAAAAGTAAAAATATATACAATATAATTATTAATTTTTTTAATGAAAAATTGTATCTAATATTCAATAAAATGTTATACACATATGGATGTTAATTTTTTTTAAAAAATTAATGTGAAAAAAGTATACAATTATTACAAAACACGTATACAAAATAAAATAATATGTATACAAAATAGAATAAAAAGGTATATACATATGAGTGTACCATTATACCCGGGTGCACCCAATATACACTCTATTTAGTTTGAGATCTCCCAAATCTCAAGTTGGATTGGTATCTAAGCATTTCAGAATAACTCATCAAGGATAAACACGACCAGTGTGCTGCTACATGAGTCGTGTAGGTGCCGATTCCAGCATCAAGGATAAACACGACCCGTGTGCTGCTACACGAGTCGTGTAGGTGCCGATTCCAGAATAAGTTGTGCGCGTGTTCTAGAAGCTTCCAAGGGTAAAAATACCCAAAATGAGCGTGATTTACTAGAGAGTCATTTGATAGCAGTTACAAAGATCAAACACACACTTTCACACAATTTCTTCACATACTCTCTCCTACATCTAAAATTCACCAAATTCATCCATTTTTACTACTTTCAATCCATAATTCACTCCATACATCCTTTACCTATTCCATTCTTAAAAAAATTTGAGGTTTATATGCTTGGAATGCTATTGAAGGAAGGAGATCAACCCTCATCTACAAGGGAAGAAATTCAACTTTCATTTTGCATTTCTTTGATTTGAAGTGAGCAATGTTAATTAGTATAATTTTTTTTCATTTTTTTTCTTTAGTGACCCTATAACGTCGTATTTGTAGGAGTATAAAATATTTTTGTTGGTTGTCTACTACAAAATGTTACACATCCCACCTATTTATACTAGAGTATATCCTCTATCTAGATAATTCTATACTTCTTTATCCTATTAAATCTATACAATTCACATATTTAATCACATGCTATTATTCTAAATAATTCTTTACTCTACATTATTCTTTCTCCTCTTTCTTAATTTTTCATTCGAAAGAATTCTAGTTTACATGTCTCCACCAACTTAGAAGAGTCACGTCTTCCCAATTTATTTAGAATTTTCATGACATCTCCATAAAATTAAGTATAATATTCTAACCGTATTTGTCTCTAATAGTAGGGCGTGGAACTAAAATTTATGATAAAAGCTTATTTTCTTGATCTTTAAAAAGAAAAAAAGAAAAAAAATGAAGGCTTAAATTATATACACAAAAGGTGTATTACTTCCCCCCTAAAAAACTTATTCATCAGTTTTGGACCTATATAGATTGGGTAAATATCAAAATTGGTCCTGTAAGTATGGCATTTTCCAACTTTAGTCCTTTTTCTTTTGCAATTCTCAATTTTAGTCCTTTTTTGTCCACTTTTAGTCATTTTAGTCCAAATTTAGTCTTTTGTCCAAATTTAGTCCTTTATGTTAAAAAAAATCCAAAAATGGTCCGAAAGTTATACATAAAGGACTAAAAGTGGACCAAAAAATGACCAAATTTTGAAAAAATAATCAAAACTTGACCAAAAGGACTAAAAGTGGACAACAAAGTATCAAAATTGAGAATTGCAAAAGAAAAATGACTAAAGTTGAAAAACGTCATACTTACAGAACTAATTTTGATATTTACCCTATATAGATTCAAGGGTAGCTTAAACAAGAACACATGATCATTGTTAATATTCATAAAAGGTAAATTATTATATGAAACGTTTTGATGAACGTTTAAATTAAGGAGAACCACATGAATTTATGATGTAATCTCTATTTATAAGAGACTAACTCTTTTTTAAAAGTTCCTATAATTAAACATGAATTTTTATTATGACTTAATTTTTTAACAGTGATAGTTTGTCACACTAATTTTTTTTTTATTTCATTGTTAAATTATTTTAATAAGATTAACAACAAAATTTGGTTATTTTTAAGTAAATATTTCATCAGTCATTTATTGCTAATAAATTTATTGACAATTTATAAAGTAATTCAGTTGGTAAAAACATTTTAAAAACCATTGACATAAAAAATAAATATAATATTTGTTGGCAATCCATTACTTGTTTTTTTTTATAGTGTGATAATCCAAATAGTATTAGTTTATAGCATAAAAGTGACAATGGTGGTCTGTGAAGAATAAACCTTATTCAATCATAGGTAAGTTTGTAGATGTCTTAGATTGAGTATGGACATGATGTATAGAAGAAACAGATGCATCAGTTGGTTTAATCATCAAGTTGACAGCAAGTCTAACAACCTGTGCATAAGGTGAGCAGGGAAGTTTGAGGAGTTTGTTTGGTGGCTAAACGGATTAGTTAGGAGCGGTTGAGCATATGGCTGGAATCAGCTTTAATCACTTGTAATCACCTCACCTATCAATGTAACAATAAGATCTCTCTCCCGTGGACGTAGGAGTTTCATCTCCGAACCACGTAAATCCTCTCGTGTTCTCATTTCGTTTCTTCGTTCATAGTTTAGGTTTAAATCTTCATTCATTTAGTTGTTTCATGAATCAAATACCTGCCCGATTTCACGACATGGTCAATGAAATCAGTTCCACATAATAGAAGCTCTATTGTTAAACTAACTTCAACTTAAAAAACAAAACATGCTAAATTACTAATTAGTAATTAGCAAGAACTAAAACATAAAATTAACTTGAACCTAAAACTAACTTGAACCTAAAACTATTTATTCTTGGATCCCAAGAGAGACAATTTTTGGGACATCACCAACTTCCTATCATGAAACAAATCAGTGCAAGAAAGCACATAATTACCTTCACTACCCTCCATCATCTGCAAATAAACCCCACTATGATCATACCTCTTGTGAGGGTTTCCATCCTCTGTCACATCCACCAACACCACCCACACTCTCTGCCCAAACACCAGCAACCTCGACACCTCCACCAGCCAGTATCGAATAACGTGGTCGAACATCTCGTTGAACGACAGCACGATGGTTCCGTACTTGTCCTCCGGAGCTAGGGTTTTGTGTATAGGCCAGTGGTTGTCGAAATCCTCCGGCAACCGCGGCTGCGTCGGCGATGGATCCATCTCTCTTATCTCGATTAGAGAGCACCTAGGGATGTATGATCCTGACTCCATTAGTTCTTCTTCCTTCTTCGTTGGGAAGAAATTGTAGTAGAGTATCTTCTTCATGATTATGAATGTGGAGTGTAACGTAGTGGAGGATACGTATATTTATACTGTATAGATAATATTTGGGTGAGTATATATATGTTATATATTTTTTTAAATTTATCTTTCGATAAGGAAAGAGTTAAATATGGTTTTTTTTTCTTGTTTTGCATGAAATTGGATTTATTGCCTTAATTAATTCCGATATCGATAATATATTTAATGATATATTTAGGATAGATTATATCAAACAATAATATATAGTTATATAATTCCTCTCCTCTATCCTCTATATATTCATTTTGGGTTAAATTAACATCCAAAAAGTTATACAGAATTACAATCTTAAAGAAATTTTTTATGTCTATGTATGTGAACACCCCATTATGACATGTAATTTTCTCACTTTTTTTTATTTTTAAATATTCTTTTTTATACTTTCTTTATTTACTTACACTTTAATTTCATTATTTTTTATTTATTTTTTAAAATAATTTAAATTAGGTAGTAAATTAAAAAAAAATATTTATAGGAAATAGGAATTAAGAATAAAATATTAATTAAAAATATATTTATTTGATTGTTATAAACAATTAATTAAAAACAAATCTATTATTATTCTTATTTTTATATTTTTATTTTAATCACATCTAAATAATACTCACATTAACAAAATTGGCTCATTAACAAAATTAGTATGGATACTATCATCATATTTAAAATAGTGCAAAATCTTTTTCTATTCATAAATCTAAATTACGTAGTAAATAAAAATAGCAAAAATTTGTGTACCCGGAAAGACACCGTGCCCCATGATATTGGAGTACTAGTTTTTCTTGTGTTTCTGAGGACACATGAGATCAATTCAATTAAAATACTCCCTCTGTCCCGGCGTAAGAGGGTCATTTGCTTTTTTGCATGTAGACTAAGGAGTATTATTATTTAATGTGTAGTGGATAGTTGTATTAGTGGGAGTGCGTGTGTCCCATATTTTAATTGTATTAGAGGGGGTGTGTGGGTCCCATGTGTGTAAAAAAGGAAATGGGATTTTTGGGTGGGACGACCAAAATGGAAAAATGACCCTCTTAGCCTGGACGGAGGGAGTATATATCAATAAGAATTAAGAATAAAATATTAATAAAATATATATTTATTCGATTGTTATAAGGTGTACTTAAAAACAAATCTATTATTATTATTAATTATAATATTTTGTTTTAATCACATGCAAATAATATTTGTAAAGTAGAAAACATGATTATGCTTAAAAAAATAATACCAGTTGATTCATTTGTAGAAATAACAAATGGATAACTATCATAATATCTAGAATAAGTACTTCTATATTATTATTATGAATAAAACAAATGTTAGACAATATTAGGATTGCTATCTGGAGTATTTTAAATTAATAATATCTTACTATAGTCTTAAAAAATTTTAAAAATAAAGGAATTGAATATTAGTTGCTCTTAAAAGGACTTATTTTCTTCTGTTAATTAAAAGCAACATGTGAGTTATAATATCCTATAAAATTAGTAAAGAAATATTAAAGACAATTCTCGTTTTCATTCCTAATATTTTTAAGCTTTAATTAATAATTAAAACGTACACTTAATTAATACTTTTAATGACCAAACACTTTCTCATATTACATTAATAAATTACTTAGCATAAATTAAGATAACTATTAATGACCAAACACTTTCAGACGAGTGTAGAATATTAGCATTGTAGGGGCAAAAATGAAATAAAACTAGTTTCTCTTCATGGGATATTTTGCAATTTCCGGAAAATACAAGGGTACAATTTCTAATTTACCAGATCAGTTGCCCACTACAAACTCCTATACACAAATATAACCAATACAACATACACCACAATCTGAATCCCTTTAACTTTTTCTTTTTACCTGAAACCCCCCCGAAAAGATATAAATTAAAAATAAGAAGATAAACAGAAAGAAATGCCCCAGAAAGGCCAGTTTGATGATCATCTTGGACCTGATAGCTCAACAGCATGTAAATTCTCCATCGAATCGACGATCCAATCGGAACTAGGATGTGGAGCGAGCTCCACCTCTTGCCGGAGAACTTCCACCTTCTGCCACTCGTCCCACTTCTCAACCAAGCCGTCGCCTTCCAGCATTCTCACCACCTCCGACATCTTGGGCCGGTCCATGGGCGAACTCTGAGTGCAAAGCAGAGCCACCTGGATCAGCTGCTCCACCTCTGAACCCACATAATTACTCTGCAGATCTGGATCAACCAACATTTCCAGTTTCTTCTCTTTTAATAGCCCTTTCACCTGATAACCAACATGCCAAACTTTAAGAGGGATACATGGGGGGTTGGAGGGGGTGTGTGTGTGTGTGCGGGGGGGGGGGGGGGGGGTGTTAGATGATAGAGAATGAGGTTGTATGTATACCCAGTCGAGTAACATGACATCATCATCATTTGCAAGTCGAGCAAGATCAAATGCCCGTTGACCCGTTATCAGCTCAAGAAGCATAATGCCATACCCAAAAACATCAGTTTTCTCTGATGATTTTCCCGTGGATAAATACTCGGGAGCTATGTGTCCTATGGTGCCACGCACAGCTGTGGTCACGTGTGTATCTTTATAGTCCATCAATTTAGCCAAACCAAAATCCCCAACGACTGCCTCAAACTCTTCATCCAGTAGTATATTTGCTGCCTTCACGTCCCGATGAATGATCTTCGGATCACAATGGTCGTGCAGATAAGATAATCCTCTGGCAGATCCCAGAGCAATGCGCTTCCGTGTGGGCCAATCAAGTGGTGGTTCATTTGGTGGCCTTTCTGCATTTATAAGCTCATATTTTAGTATTCAGTAAACACTCATAATAATGTTAGTAGGAAACACAGTGTAGATGGATAATCTTGAAAAGTGTCACCTCTTAAACAGGATGCAACACTTCCATTAGCCATGTATGGATAAACGAGCAATCGTTCCGTGGGGGTCATACAAAAGCCACGTAGTCTTAAAAGATTACGGTGAACTGCCATACTGATCATCTCAACCTCCGTCTGAAACTGAAGCTCTCCACCAGGTGTCCTTTCCTCTTTAAGCCTTTTAACTGCCACTAAAGTACCATCTGCCAGCCGTCCTTTATATACCTTCCCGAACCCACCTCTTCCCAATATGTTTTTATTGCTGAAACTATCAGTCGCGACTTGCAGTTCTCTGAGAGAGAATCTTTTAAGTTGTCCCAAATGGACTTCAGGGTCCTCCTCAGCTGCAAAGTTAAGCAGGTTATTATTTCAGGAGCTAAATAGATTAACTTTGAACTCACTAGATACTAAAACAATACACGAACCTGGTACATCGAAGAAAAATTCCTGTGGTTTTCTCCGGCGCCACCATGCAAACGCAATGGCTGGGGCAGCAAATAGCAAAGCTGCGCCAGCAGCAACCCCTCCGGCAATGGCTCCAGTTGCACTATATCTTCCTGCAGTTGGTTACATTTGAGAAAAAAGGAAAGAAAATAAGAGGGATTTCAATTTAGATTGCACTAGAAAAGAAACTAATCAAGTACAATAGCACATTGCAAAGTCTAAGGGTATGTGATTTTGGGATTTACAATAGATGGTGGAAATCTGGATTTTGAAATCTTTGGATGTGAAAATCCACGTGACATTGTGTTAATAAATTAGGTATTTGTTAGTTGTTTTTGCAATAAAGTGAAGAGAGAAAAAAAGTTTACATCTTTTTCAGTGAGTAGAGTGTAGTAAGTAATTTATTATTTATTGAATAGTGTGTGTTTGTTTTATATGCATGTTTTTGGGGTGGATTTTGAAATCTGGGTGTCGGAATCCCAAAACAGAATATGGCGGGGTGATGTAACGCCCCCGCATGGTCATGTCTGGCGTAAATCAAATATGCCTTAAAGAACTTAAACCATGCATATATAAGCGAGAATGCAACACATTTCTTACTTAGAAAACTACATTAAATACATGGATATGACATTGCATGGAACATTACAAAACCATAACGAGAAAGGCAATGTTGCATCAACTCAAACAAAATCACATGGACCACATCAGGTTAGGGCAACTGACGTGTGCTGATATGCTGATGTATGCTCTCGAGTGAAGACAAAATAAGAAAAACAAACAAGGGAAAACCTGGGGAAGCAAGTGGGGGTGGTGGGATAAACGGAGGTGGTGGAGAGAATGGAGGAGATCCGGGGCATGGTCGGCCAGTGACTGGGCCGCAAAGATCCAAGTTATTTGCGAAACTATGCACGGTAAAAATCACCTATGTCAGATTTAATAAAATGCCTATAAGGTTTCGTGTCAAATTCAAGGCCATGTATGAAAATACCTTATAGGTGTAAATAAAGAAAATGATCCGTTATCTGGAACAGCACCGGAGAGTTGGTTGTTTGACAAATCCCTGCATAAAAATGAAACACGAACAATTATTTTATAACTTCAAGAAAGATTGTGGAGAACAACAAAGCTGGAGCTCGAGTTTGGATACTCACAAAACTTGAAGGGATGTGATGTTGGTCAGTGACAATGGGATGGGGCCAGACAAAGTGTTGTTGTTTAACCGGCTATCCTTACAAAGACACGGAAACAGTTAGCGGTAAGATTCCTGATCATGGAAGAGATGTAAGAAAGAAACACCATATTAAGCAATTTCAAGAAAAAATTACAGGAGAAACAAATCAAGAGTTACTCAAGGGATCAAATAATTGCATGTATGTAAGAATGTTTGCTAGTCCAGGATAAATTCACGCACAGGAATCGCAATTTTGATAACTTGCCCAATGTGTCTGGAATGGGACCAGTGAAACTGTTCAAGTACAGATCCAAGCTCACCAAATTAGTAAGATTTCCAAGATCACTTGGTACTGGCCCAGTTATGTTATTACTGTACAACTCCCTATCACCAAAAACGATCACAGATACAGTATTAGTCAAATAAAGCAAAACATATTGATAAAGAACGAAACAAGAAGTCTATGCATGTTAAACATCTGAAATTTATAATCTCCACACTATTGTGAATGTGCATGCATGTGCTCATTAAACAGTGATAGACAACAGGAGTTTGCCTTAATAGATGCTAGCAATATGATTAGTCATTTCACATGCAGCTAACACTTCCTGCAGTTCTGATGATCAGACAAAGTCTTATTTCGCTGACTGTTGAAATGACGATAATAATGAAGGTGCATTCCCCAATGTTAGTCTTAAATATAATAGGTATGATATGGGCGACTAAAGCCGAATTCGAATTTAGTCCTAAAGATACACGCACAAAAGCCTGTAATAGTTTAAATGAGTCCCTCCAAACCAGCCGGAGAAGACAGTCCTTCACTTTACATTAGATAAAACTTTTAAATACATTTATTGCCTCTTCATTACTCCAGTAGTGCCTAAAATGGATAGAGTGCACAACCAATCACAGCTCATTTAACATATAGCCGCTCAGGACATTTCTTATCTACATCTCGTCTCTCAACTAAATATTATAAGCCAAGAAGCCTAGTACAAAACCCAAGCATTGAGGACACAGTTTCCACAATACAAATGTCTGAGAGATCAAGAGGTAAGAAATTTTATAAATAAACAACGCATATAAAGTAGGCGGAAATTATGCAAACACATCATACAGGTATTGCAAATTCTTCAGCAAGCCAAGCTGCGGCACCAATTGACCTGACAAAGCTGCATTCCCAAGATCACTGACACCAAAAATCGAGGAAAACAGATTAGGCCGGCAGTTCATGCTAACCAAATTGTGATCCAACCCAAGGTACTGGAAACTGACCATAACAATGGGAAGATATACAATTAATCATATGCTTACACTCTTATCACGTTGTTATCATTGTTGCAGGTAACATGGAACCATGTGCAAGGGTTGACAAGTGTAGGGTCCCAGCTTTGTAACACATTATTAGGATCTTCTAAGTTCGTCCTGAGGCTATGTAAAGCATCACCTATCCAAACAATACATATGAGACTTAGATGCCAAAAGTAAGAATGCAAGCATAAAATTCAAATACTATATATTTCAAAAGATCCCCGTTTTTCAACGACATTAGAGCAATCCCGTTACCACAAGAGCGATTCAAATTAACCAAGTTAGGATATGTATAATGAACCAGATAACAAGCTCAAATATAGTATAGATTTAAAAAATCAGGATATAAATGAAATGCCATATTTGAATTGAAACTCAATTCTTCTTACTTGGAAACCACCACAGTATGGATATCCCAAAGAAAGTAAATTTAAGCTATAGAAGATTAACCAGCTGAGTGTATAGCACTAAGATAGAAAGCAATGCAAACAGAATCATGTCAAAAAAAGAACATCATAATGATCCAACCAGGAGAGCAATAATCCAATAATGGCATTTTATCATTACAACTCCAAAGATTCCCCTAAATTACCTACCACTGAAATTTGCATAGTGTGGCCCAAAGTAAACATAACCAATAATACAACACTGAGTACATTATTATTTTTATTTTTTTGGCCATATTTCTGGTGTAAAAGCTGCAGTATTCATCCCAAAAAGTCTCAAAATTTAAAAGACCAGCAATAAGAAGTCAAAATCTTGAAACAGCATCCAATGAACAAAACAGTAAATTCACACTAAATAGTGATAAAACAGAACAAAGACAAAACTCATTAAGAGAAAATGTTAAGGACACAAACCTTCCATATTAGCATAAATGCACCCAAAATGATGCATCATCAAGATCAAGAACATCACCATGCCCACTCTTTCCATCCACTTCTCCATTCCCACAAACAGAATCTATGAGTACATTAAAAAATAAAACCAGCTCATGAGATAATGCCTCAGATCCATACACATTCATTCAATGATTTTAAAGAAAACAAACGAAAACCCAGATGGTAATACCCCTCATTCAGCCCACCAACGTCGGCATTGCTGCACATCGATGAACTGATCCCATCAAAACTGAAACGGGGTTCTTCCTATTGCTCGAATGCGTGTAAAAAATCTTTACTTGGGAGTTTTATGTATGAATGTATCTCTTCTTCGGCACTTTTAATAGCTCTCTGCAAACTTTTATTTTTTTTACCTGTGAACTGTACTTTGCTTTTTCTCCCTCTCTCTCTCTCTCTAGAACTTTAACCCTCTCTCTCTCCTCTCCCGCTGCAGTGAGAAGTTCGGTGGTAGGGAGACTACTAGACTAGTGTGTGAGATGATTGCCTTTTGGTAGGGATGTTAAACGGGCTAGCCCTAATCCATTAGGGCTGACCCTAACGGGTTTCGGGCTAATCGGGCTTCAGGCTAAATCGGGTCTGTTTAAACGGGCTATGAAAAGGTGAACCTAACCCTAACCCTAACGGGCTACGGGTTAAACGGGCCGGGCTCACGGGTTGTACGATAAAAAATATTTAAAAAATTATAAATTATAATTTATTATAAATAATATAAAAATTCAAAATTAACTAATACATTATTTAAAATTTGAGAGAATTAAGATTAATACATGCAAAATATTGTTAAAAGATACAAATTAAAAGAATTTGTTATAATTAAATTAATCTTAATATATTTATTCAAGTATTATTTTATTTATTAGAGAAAATTTTGGGTTAGAGTAAGAAAAAAGATGAGAAAGAGATGAAAATTAAAAGATGGTGAGAGTTTGTCCAACGATGGGTTGGTAGTAGGGTGGGATTGGGTGGTCGATGTATAGATTATGGGTGTTAAAATTAATTAAACATAATAATAATAATAATTTCCAACCCTACGGGTCGGCCCGGTTAGCCCACGGGCCAACCCTATTAGCCCACGAGTTAATCGGTTCGGGCCAAAAAGCCCGGATATTAAACGGGCTCAAATTTCTTGGCCCTAACCCTAATTTTTTACGGGTTAATCGGTTCGGGCTCACGGTTTACGGGCTTATTAACAACTCTACCTTTTGGGCGTGTGTGTGTGTGTTTTCGAGAGCTGCCCAAACAGCGTAGGTCTGCCCGAGCTGCCCTACGCCTAATCAAAATGCCTTCGCGCTTACAACTGTGACTGTCACAGACTACTATAATAATAAAATACCTTTTTTTATTTATTTTCTATTTTCAGTTCTCCTTTGTTCTTTTTTTCATTTTTTTTAAATAATCGACTTATGACATTTTTTTTAATTTAAATTAATAGTTTTATTTTATAATCATCCGAATTTATAACACGTGATGTATTCTTAGTTTTGGACTATTATTATTATAGTTGCATGTAATAATTATGTACTCCCTCAGAGAGTTTTTTTTTTTTTAAGTATGAGTTTGTTTCTTCAAAACTCCATTTATTATTGATGTTAATTTAATCGAAATTATTTTTTAATATATAAAATTTTATCTTTTAAAATGATGAATTATTATTTTTTGAATTAAAAATATATTACTAATTTCAACCCACATCATGATACATCAGATTTTGACTGAGTCATTTTTTCATTCAAAAAAAAATACTCACAATTCATCAACTTAAAATTAATTTTTTATGTACTAAATAATAACTAAAGTAAAATTAGGTTATTATCAACAATGTAGATCATAAAAGGAAAAAAATGAGCAGGATAATTTTTATCTAAAATAGCGATGAAAAGTTTGTTATTATATACTATTCCTTTCGTTCCACATTTATTTGTACACTTTTCATTTTCGTGTGTTCTATACTAATTTTCACCACTAAAAAAATGATATATTACATCAACTAATAACCAAAATAAGTTATCTTAATTCAAAAATATCACTCACACCTATCATAACATACTTTATAATTTTTTTATTACTTAAAAATATTATAATACTCTTAAAAAGTTAATAAAATTAATTAAAAAAAATAACTTACTTAAACCACATATGGTGAAGATAAATATGGATCTTAAATAGATGGAATAGATTATAAGACCAACTATGAATAGTTAATTTAAGTTGAAACCAAACCCTACTTAAAGAATATTTAATGAATTTGACTACCATGTACATGTTCTTTTATAAATTTATTTTGCCTTATTTTAAAATTGGAAATTTTAAAAGTTGGAGGGTAAAAATTATTCTCTAGTTTTTTTTTTTTTTGACAGGAAAATTATTCTCGAGTTGATAATATATCATTTTGTCATTTTCAACATCTACTCCACAAGTATTTATTTATTTTATTTTAAAAAATCCCCACTAAATTCACCTCTTCATCTTACATAAAAAATATATAAATATTTTTTTTAATTAATGTGGAAAAGAAAAAATTGAATACCGTGAGGAAGAGTAATAAAGAGAAAAAGTAAGATTTGATTGATATTGTTGGTATGATAGGAAAAAAAATAAATATGGAAAGTGATGTGGTGATATTAATGCCATATCCATATAATGCGAGGCGTGGAAAGCGACGGGACGCGACAAGCATAACTCCATTCGAGGACCACCCCACAAATACCACCCCCCAAATACCACCCACTCTAGTATAACTCCAAAATCAAAGAATCCTACTCAATATTCCTCTCCACACTAAATTACATAACACAATCCCTTCCCCTAATTTTGAGTTGAGATTAGATTAATTTGGTTCAAAACTTATAGTACTCCATAAACTTATATCAAGTGTATACAGTTTAAATGTAAAATTGATTAGGAGTTATCACTCTTTTACACAATAAATTGTTTGGATGAATCAGGTGGGTTAATTAATCTGATTATTAAGCTTCTTATTAAGATGAGTGATCCAATTTCCCTTGAGAAACTAATTAAGAGAATTATAAGGAGGCTTAAAAAAATCTTTGAGTATGGGTGTCTAATTTCTAACTACCAACAACTTTTTCTGATTAAAAAAAATAAATTGCTTGAAAGACTATTATTTTTCAATATATTATTATGACATTTTATTCTTATTATTTCATGAGATGCTTTTGTCCGTAGAGAATATGATGAATTGGATTTAGGGATAAATAAGAGAGAGAGTAGAGAGGGTGTGACACATAATTTGTAGTTTTCCCGGTCAACGTTATAGAGTGTGTTGGTTTGACTTGGTGTTGTCTTTAGCATTTGTTTTAATTAGTTTTTTATTTTTATTTTTCTTCTTATTATTATCATCATTATATTTTCCTTATTTGTTAATATTTTATTTTGGCTTATGAATGTGAAGTAGAGTTGTTAACGATATGTACTTGACTCTATAGGGCAAGTTCTACAATACTACGGGTTAAATGGATCGTGGATTAAACTTCACATAAATCGAACTCGATTAATACGATCTAATCTAACTCTAATTTTGGTGGTCCTCAAGCTAAATGAAACACTGACATGAAATAAAAAAAGTATGAATACAAATTGAAATACTATAATATTACATTTATGTTACATCATCTCATAATGTAATTTTAGAAAATAAATAAAATAGAATATATTATCCATTAATTAATATAATTGATAAAAGAAACTACCATAATAATAAAATAATTTGTATTGAGATGGAAGGAGTATTAAGATTTAAACTGGTTATAATATTACAATTATACATTTAATAATTTTGGGAAAATATAAAAGGTTAACTGAAAATGTTATGAATAATTCTCTAAAAAATTTTAACCCGCCCGCTTTGGCATTGGGCTTAGTATATAAAGGGCCTAATGTTGGGCTTTATATAATGGGCCTATTATTGGGCTTTATATAAAGGGACTCGTATTGCAAAGTCTAAATTAATAATTTAGGGTAAAAAGACCGTTTTGACTCACATACGACCATGAATGTAATTGTAGAAAAATCTTCTTACATGAGTTGTTTAGCTAAGGATGGATAGGAAGGCATTGATTGAACTAAGGATGGAACTCTTATAATAATAAAGATACACAATTGGTTTTATGATGATACAAATTTTGCAGATTGCATTGAAGGAGGATGAATTTAAAGCTCATGCATCCAGGGAACACAGAAATTAATTATTTATCTTTCCATTATCCCACGTGAATACAGCTCTTTTTCTCCATATTCTATTTAAATCTATGTATTGCTAGAAAGTTTAAATTGTAAAGGGACACGGAAATTGCAAAAGGACACGGATCTAAATCCGTGTGTCCGAAGACACAAGAGACTCACTCTTTAAACAAATCTTATATTTTCCAATTAAACATAGGAAAAAAAGAAAAACAAAAATGTAAAGTATACTCCCTCTGTCCCGTTTCAAACTTTACGTTTGCTTTTGCACGTAGATTAAGGAATGTAGTATTTTAATGTATAGTGAGGTGAGAGAAATATTATTTTAATTTGAAGTTGGTAACTGTATTAGTATGATGTGTGGGGGTAATGGAGAGAGAAATAATTAATTTGTGTAGGTCTCATTTGTTAAAAAGTGAAATGTAAAAATTGAAATGGAACGCCTAAATTAAAAATATGTAAAGATTGAAATGAGACGTGGGGAGTATATTGCTTCAAAGGATCATCTTGTCAAAGCCACTGGATTGATTAAAGCTTTGCAAAATAGAAGCTATAAAAACAGACTCGTCATCTTCCACATAATTCTTGCCGGAATCTTCAGCCGCCGCCGGCGGCGGCGGAGGCGGCGCTGGATAAAGAAAATTGGTTCGAGCTTTATCGACGCCACTAAAAGAATGGACGAAAGATCATAAGCCAAAGCAGCTTCCTCCGCCGTGTCGAAAGTGCCTAACCAATGCCTCTCTTTGGTGTGTGGGTTTCGGATCTCCACCGTGTACCGCACCCACCGCCGCCGGACGCCGAGATACCTGGTGGAGCTTCTGGAACTCCGGCTACCCGGGTTTCTGATAATCTGCTGATGACGTGGCAGCTGCCTTTTTCTGTCTAATTCTTGATTAAATTGGGTATTGGTTTAAACTAATTTAGTTGCTTCTTATAGTTATAGATAGAGAATAATTATATGACTAATTAAGTAATTAAATCGGTTTTGTGTTCTAATTACAATTTTTTATTGTTATTGTTAGGTTGCGTTAATTATTTATTTATCTATTTATTTTTTCAAAAGTCACATATGTATGCATTAAATCATCATTCTTAATAACTAGGAGTACTATATTATGCTGTTATTGGTGCACATTAGATGTGATGATATTACCTAAGTATATCACTATCATACTTAATTTTGCAATAGTTTGATTTGTGAATATGTAGAGTCGAATATTTTTCTAAGTACTTTTGTTTGATTTACTATTATTATGAAGGAAAATTTTTGTGAGATGGTGCTTTTATTTAAGATTTGTTAAAATATAATTAGATTTATTTTAATTTACTATTATTTTAAAGAGTTGATACTAGGTGCACTCGGGTGAAAGGGTGCACACATATGTATATAATTTTTTATTCTATTTTGTATACATGTTATTCTAATTTGTATATGTGTTTCTTAATAATTATATATTTTTTTTCACACTAAGTTTTCATTAAAAAAACTAGTATCCATATAAAAAATTTACCATCTATATGTGTATAATTTTTTATTTAATAGTGTATACATGTGTTTTTAATAATTATATATTTTTTTACACTCAATTTTTCATTAAAAAAAGGTTAATTACATTAAAATACATGACATTTTCCTCTTTTTTCAATTTAATCACAAACTATTTTTTTCATCAAAAAATACATTACCTTTCCATTTTTTTTCAATTTAATCACAAACTTTTATTTTTATCAATTAAATACACATTTTTTTAATATTTTCTCAATTTAATCATGATTTTTTTGCTTTTATAATACATGATCTTTTATATTTCACAATTTAATCACAATTTTTTTTAAATAAAATAAGACAATTTCAATTAGTAAATATTAATATACATTACATATATTAATATATAAAAATAAATTAAAGTAATTCATAATCAGTATTAGCTAAAACTAAAAGATGAATTATAAAACTGTAATTAGTCTAAAGAAAAAAAATCAATGCGTTAGAAAATTAAATTTTATTTTTAGAATTTATTATTCTTTTAAATATTACTCGTTAAATATTAAAAATGTCATTACATTATACATAAAATTTTATATGATTTAATTCGATTCAAAATAATTAGGTTTTTACATAATTAAAGAATTGAAAATTTTAAATAAAAAAAAAAATTGGTCAGTATATATGAAAAAAAAATTCTTGAATTATCTTAAAAGATAATTACTTTTAAATTTGAGATATAATATTATATGAATTTTTATTTGTTTAAATTAAATGGTAAAACATAAAAGATCTCATGTTTAATAAATAAAAGAAAGTTTGTGTTAAAATAGAAAAAATTATAATAAGGTTATGTATTTAATTGATAAAACGAAAGTAAAGATGAAAAGATTATGTATTTTCTAATAAAAAAAATAATTCATAATTAAATTGAAAAAAGAAGGAAAGGTATTGTATTTTATCACAATTAACCCTTAAAAAACTAACAATTCAATTGTATACATTTTTATTTATAATTGTAATATGTTTTTTTTTTATATTTATATATATTTTTTTAAAGTGTGTGCATCCGGGTGTACAGTATAATTAGCTTATTTTAAAATCAATAATTCCACGACACATTTTAATTTTAAAATTATTAATCTTTTATTATTTGAATTTTTTTTAAAGAGGTTGATTTAATGGGGCAGGTGTACCATGTTTGGATGAATGAATACAAGCTGTGGCTAATACCGAGGCATAAAATCAACATAATGCGTAATTCTTGCATTATATTTTGCATTGTTGTAGTATTAGTTGTTGGCAACACATTTTTATTTTTTATATATTCCCTCCACGTTGGAATATCAAACTATAAATTTTATGTATAATAGTTGGATTTTCTTCACTTTTATGTGTTAATATATAATGAGTTATAATAAATCTTTGTTCTGTTATAAAATAAAATAAAATATATTAATAAAAAATCATTATCATTAGGGGTGGGGAACGATCATTGAGATGAAGGGCATATGTTATGTATATTTATTCACGTGAACTAATTTGATACAATATCTAAATATTTAGCTTCAACTAGGTTTAATAATTTTAGTAATAAATGTTTAAATATTCAAAATAACAAAAATATTCTTAATTTGATTTATGACTCGATTTAAAAGTTATAGTCGAGTCATAATATATACAGTCAAATCATAAATACTCCCTCCGTCCGCTAATAACGTATCTATTTATTTTTTGTTTGTGGATTAAGGAGTATTATTATTTTATATAAAGTGGGTAGTTGTATTAATGGTGAATGATTGGTAGGTGTGAGACCCTCTTACTAAAAAGTGAAAATTAATACCTTTATAGTGGACGATCAAAATGACAAAATGGGTGCCTTATCAGCGGACGGAAGGAGTATATACGAGTAATAAAAATATATACAATCAAGTCATAAAAACATGTACAATCGAATCATAAATATGTACAATCGAGTCATAAATATGTACAATCGAATCATTTATTTTAATCGAGTTAAGAGTATTTTTTTGTCAAATAGAGCATTTTAACACTTTTTCTTAAAAATGGGATTATAAAAAAGAAGGTTCTTAAAAAAATTTGGATAGTGTCACCCATTCCCTCTTTCTTGCAAAAGTATGTATATAAAGATTTTGGTACAAATGTGACACTAAATTACAAGATTGGTATAAAGAAAAATGTAAAATTACATCCCAACTCCAAGTGTAATATTTGCTATAAATTTTGTTGCACAATGTTTGGTGGCCAAGCCATTATATAGCTCAAAATATTTATAAACATATAAACAAAATCTCATCAGTACAAGCATTTATCCAGCTGTCTCCACGAGAGTGTTCATTAATCATCATTTTTTTTTTACATAAATCAAACAGTGATATACTTGAGCATAGCCCCGCGAATCCTTTCCATATACTCTGCAGCTTGTGTCTACACAATAAATATAAATTTAATAAAAGGGATTTTAAAATCCAACCAAAAGGGAAAATAAAAGGCATCAAAATAAAGTTATGCATTATAATGAATCATAAACTTAAACAGAAATAGGGTTGGCCAAAATATATGTTTGAGCTTGCTTGATAAAGTAATCGCCGAACTAAAACGAGCTTTAATTGAGCCAAATACGAGCCGAACTCGAGTAGTTTAATAATGTTACACTTTACATAGTTTTACATATTGAGCTCGAGCTTTGGCCAAGCTTTAAATTTATCGATCACAAAAGTTTGTTCAAACTTGTTTGATATCTTTGTTAAACCGAGCTCAAACGAGCTTTTACCAAATGACCTCCGGTCGAATACCGCATAGTTTTGTTTGAATTTCACTCCTAAACAGACGCATTAAGGAGGTGAATCAAAGATCATCTGGAATGCACCCTCGGAATCAACACAAATTAGTGGTGAATGTAGGGCAACTCAACTCTTAGATTACAAAGTAAAATCCGGATAAATTACAAAGGTCTGATAGAAATGAGGGACTGTTCGAGGCCAAGAAATATCCTACACATCGGTTGATCGAAACTATCAAACCGAAAACAGCTAAATTAGCTAGCTCCTTTTGTATGTAGGCTATAGCTTTTGGTGCATTGTAATTTTGTAGCGTGCATAGCACATTTTTGATGATGTACATTGTACTTTGGTTGATCTATAAAAGAAAAATTACCTTCATCGCAAAGTAAAATCCGGATTAATAACCCTAAAATTAGTAATATCAGTAAACTGATTTCTATTTCATAGGGAAAGATGGATGGTGAATTGGTTGAGATAGAAACATGTGGAAGCAATATAAACACAGATTGAACAACACTTGTAATAGTGGATCCATAATGCAGCTGAACATATTAATCCTAAAAGCAGGTCATTTATATGAGATTAAAAGATATATGTCACCTGGTTACTCTGATGTGCATTTGCAATATTTTGATCCATAAGGGTGAGAAGTGATATATTCAACTCATTCTGCTCAACCATGTCCAACATCTGCATGGCAATTAAAAAATTTTAAGCAGCAACACAAAGGGAATCAGGCAAACAGAAGAGAGTGGGGTTAAAAGATAAGCAAACCGTAGCCTTGACATCTTTGGATGTTAAAAGTTTCATCAAGCTCTTCTGTGCTGTTACGATTTCGGATTGCATTTTGTCAAATGCTTCTGTAGAAGAAGGAAGAATGGGAAGGTTTGTCAGAGGTTGGATTATTAGGAACTAGTATTTGTTTGGGTTAAATTAATCTACCTACGCCTTCTTCCAGGGCTTTTGACAACGTTTCTAGCTCAATTACTCTGTCCTCAGTATCCTGCATACAAAACCACATTTAATGCAATGCTCCTGTGTTTAATTTATTAATCTTGTGAGATAAAGTAGAGAGACAAACCTGAGTCTTGGACACAGCAAACCTGAGTTTTCCAAGTTCTAGTTTTATGTAAGAGAAGAATTCCTCATTTAATCTGCAAAGTGAGGCCAGCCATTTTCATAATATAATCCAGTTGAGGAAATAAGGACATCCCATTCCCACCAAAGGAAAACAACCAATTTTGTAATTTCAAAGGAAATGCAATCATGTTATATTACACAGTACAACTGAATGCCTGATGGCCATTACTGATATGAATTCAAGTAAAGTTAGATGGAGTGTGTGTTGGAAGGTGACAATGAAGAAGATGACCTGGGCCTCAATCTTGCTATCTCGAATTCAAGCTCCTGAGCTTCGGTATCAAGAAAATACTCCACCAACTCCTCCACGGCATCCGGAATCACCCGGGACTAACCAAAATTAAATAAATAAATACTACATGAAAAAGAAAAGAGCAGATTGGAATTGGTGGTTGTACCTGACGAAGAGCTTGCAGACGGTCCTTCTCTTCTCGAACCTGTCGTTCGAACTGTTCTCGGGCCTCAGCGTCCCTCTCGAGGCGTTGCTTGAATTCAAGCCTCGCAATGTGGCCTGATTGCGGAGGGCCGAGAATATTTTCGGGATCCTGCCCAGCAACAACAATCAATATAACAAGCAGTTGGTGTGCATAGTCGTCTCAGGAAGACAAGAAAAGGGCATACCCATCCTATGCATCGAATTCTTCTTCTTCTTGTAATTCTGTATCTGGGATTTCTCCATTTGGAAACGCTGCTGCTTGGAATCGCTAAGTTGAAGCCGAAGCTACTCGCCATCACTTCGCACTAAATTCTTCTTCATCCTCATATATCTTATCTTTTATCTTATCTTATCATACTATATATATATATATATATATATAATGAAAGATATTATTTGACTCTTTAAGTTGGCCAGACCACGGTTGCCTATTACACGTCTCTTCTCTTCTGGTGGCTTATAAACACAACTGTATATATCTCTCTACACCTTCATTTGATTTTCTTGTTTTCGTGTAATAATCTCTCTACTTTACGTGAAACCCTCCTTATTTTGTACATCAAGTTTTCCGCTGCCCATCGTAAGTATCTTCTTCAATGTTTAGCCAATTCATTGCATTGCTGTTACAGTTTATTTGGATCAGTTTGTGTTTTTTAAATGGCCATTGGTTTCGGATATATGAAGTACTCCCTCCGTCTCTAAAAAGTTGGCACACTTTCCATTTTGGGCTGTCCCACAAAAGTTTGCACATCCCAAAAAAAGCAAAAAGTAAAAAACAATCACCCTTCCCCATACACTTTAATTACAAAAAAACCATCTCTACCTACCATACTTTATCATTTATATATTACTAATAAAAATACAATTATACCTCTAAAAGTTATCACTTTCTTAATCTCCGTGCCGAAAAGAGGTGTGCAAACTTTTTAGAGACGGAGGGAGTATATATTATTGTTTTTAATCAAGTTTAGAATTTGAGTTCCTTTAATTTTAACTCCTAATTTGATGATGTAGACTTGTTAATATTCAAGTAGTTAGTTCTAATATGGCATTGTAGAAATTGAATAGAAGTGAAACATAATTAGCAACAAAATTTATATGTAGGAAGTAGAGTACTCTGCTTTTTCTGTCATATGTATCCAACCCCATAAAATCTAAGAGTAGATGAACCATTAATTGCAGAAAATTGGTCCATGTTGTGGTTTTTGGTGGCTGAAATGCTAAAGGCTTGAGATCAGTTCAAAGACGGTGCAGATTCGTATATCTGGTGAGGTAATTATGAGCACTAAACTATTGACATATTCTTCTTTTATCATCTAATCTAAACCTGTAATTGTAATTGTTAGCAACTTTTGCATTCTGATTCTTATATGATGAGGAAATATGTATTCCACCTTGTTTTTTTTTTTTTTTTTTTTTTCTGGTGACCTCTACAACAAATATGACTATTTCCAACTAAATAATTTCTTCTTTCTCATGATATATACTTTGTGTGCATGATTGATGAACTTCTTTCACTGCTTTTCATCAGATTATAAGGTTTTCCTTGTTTTCTTGTGTCTTTTTTACAATTTCATCATCTGATCCGTCGAAATTAATTCATTCGGTGTTCTTTTCTCTTAGTAAAACACTTCAAATTAATAAGGAGCAGCAGCCATGAATATTCTTCCAACCGGCCTCTCATCCGCCCATATATCAAGCCGAGGTAAACAATGATTCGTCGACATGTGACACCTCCGAACATCATAACATCAGGCCTTTTGCTGCCTGATATGTTCATCTGATGCTGCGAGGAATCTTCCATCAGGAATGATTGATTGTAAATAACTATTAAATGAGTATTGTGGGATTGCATTTTTTTTATCCTGTGTCCCAATCTTTTTCAGAAATGAAGGCATGTGTTTGTACTGTTTATCTAATTTACATTTCTGAATTTGTAGAAAATTGTTTGTGTGACAAGGGAAAAGTGCAGCCATTTGAATCAAATTATGTAGTGTAGATAGGATGCAGTTTAGTTTACAAATGTAATATGGATGCTTCTAAAGATGTTCTCCATTGTCAAGGAAACTTAGAATTTTCTCTATCAGTCTCCTCTTTTTTTTTTTAAGTAAAATCAAGCTCGAACTTGATTAAGACTTCAAGAATTCTTAAATCAAGTTTGAACTTGAATAGGCATTGTTTGTGAAAACCTAATTATATTAGTGAGATTTAGGAGGGGGCGGGTAAACTTTCCATTTGCTAAAACCGAGTTTGCTATTATATGAAGTAATTATTCTCCTGTTTCACGAAGTATTCTACATTTTCTTTTTTATTCATATTATAAAATATTTGACACCTATCTTTTTTTAAAAGTAGTAAAAATTATTAAACAATAATACTATTTTTTTACACATGTTCCTACAATTTTATACTCTACATCCTTTTTATTCAATTACATAAATATTTTCCCTTTTTCTTACTTTATAAATTAAAAAAAATCATAAATTCCCTGAAATAATTCCTATATTAATTTATAAATTTATAAATTAATATTTTTACAAATATTATAATATTATTACAAACTTATCACTAACCTTTTACTCCAACTAGTGTAGTAAGTGGGGTTAGAGAAATTTTATTTTAAATTTGAAATATTTTGTTTAATAAATATAAATAATATTAAAACAAATTATTCCCGAATGTACGGTGCACTCACATTCAAAATGTACATATTAATGAATTAAAAAATGTATACTCCCTCCGTCCCGGTCAAACTGCACCGTTTGACTGCATAAAACTCTCACAAAAGCTACAGTAAACAATGCAATATGGGCGGGACGGAGGGAGTACATACTAATGAAAAAAATTTATACACTTTATTAACGAATTTTCTATTAACTTTTTTTAATGTAAAACGGAATATAATAAAAGTTAGCATTAATTTATAATTAAGAAAAACATATACAATATTAAATAAAAATTAATGCATATATAGGTGCACGTGTACACCCAAATGCACAGATATTAACTCATATATTAGTAGTTAAATACACCCGTTTATTACATTTTTAGACTTTATAATTAATATTGGGCATTTATTTTCAATAAAAAAATAATATTTTATGTTTTTCTTTTTCTTCTAATTTAAATGAATAGATATTCTATGTACTTTGGAATACGAATTAAGAATACATGCACTCATTTTTTAATGACATACTATATTAAATTAAATTTAATTCAATAATATATGTATACATAATTCTTAACTGGGTTAATTGCATGAAAATTCACGACTTTTTCATAAATTGCAAATAAATATATACCTTTTACATTTAAAATAAAATTACCTCACTTTAATAAATGATAGCAAATTGAGCAACCGGTCAGAATTTGACTGACCGAATGTGGATGTGGAAAAAAAATAATTTTTTGATTTTTTTTTTCTCTCAAGAAACGCCTTCTCTCTTATTTTCTTATCCACGTAATCATCTCCTACCTCGTTCAACAATCCAGCTCTCCAAATTTTCTAACTCCCCCTTTCTTCTATTCTTATTCCGCATAATCAAATGAAAGTGGAGCAGGGCACTCTAAATTTCTCATAGCTGGATATAATTTCTCTTTTAAATTATAAAGGGAGATATACAATTTAAAAAACCAAAATGGGGGATCATAATGCTAAAGCACAACAGCTTGGCAGGAGACCGATCAATCAACCCAACCTTTTTCTCTTTCAACAACTTTCACCACCGTTACCCACAGCGCCGCCACCGTCAACAATTGGATTTCCAAAGTCAAATGTCTCCGCCCCCAAAATTCATCGTCGGCCTCGACGTTGAGTTGCCTCATCTACCAGATCTTGCACTTCATCGATCGCCCGCAGCTCTCTCGACCCTTTTCTCCGATGTAAACAAAGTTTTCGTCAATGTGGGTATCAAATCTGATCTGGACAAGTTGCGGAAGCAGTACAGGATCGAAGGCAACGTCACCGCTGTGGATCTGAGATATTGTATGCCCACCAAAGGCGGCAGCCGTCTTCGCATCGGCACCACCATCAAAGAACCCCAAACATGAATTCCGAATCCTCACCATTGATTTGGATCCATGGATCCTCCAGAAGTTACTGCTGCTCTTGAAAACAAGGTCAAAGGTGAGAACAGTCGGGCCCATACACGTGGTTGGAACCTTTATCTGCTTCGAAGCACACTCCGAATGGCTCCACGGGTTTGGATACGGTGAGGTTGAGCTTAGCAGATCCCTAATATTGATGTAAAGATGGAGAATTCGTCAGAAGTCATGAAATACATTATGTCCATGTCACGTGTTCAACAGCTGTTTGGAGATAATTACTTGGAAAAAGGAAAGAAGAGAGCGAATTTGAAAGAAAATTAGGAGAGAGATGGAGTTTTGTCGAAGAAGGAGATGATTACGTGGATTAAGGAAGGGGTGGTGTTGACTGAAAATCAGGAGAGAGTAGAAAAGAAGTCAATTTTTTTCCACGTCAGCATACGGTCAGTCAAATTCTGACCGGTGATTTAATTTGCTATTATCTACTAAAGTGAGGTACTTTTTTGCTAAATGTAAAAGATTTAGACTTATTTGCTATTGATGCAAAGTGTGTGATTTTTTACGCAATTAATCCTTTTTAATATATCACCAGAGTAACATTTTATTTTTTTTAATTAATTTTCATATTTTGAGAAATACATTAAATACATTTTTTTAAAGAGTTAGTCTCTTGTGAGACGGGTTATTGATGAGACGGATGTGAGACGGGTCAACCCGTCACTAAAGTATGCTTATTTATGGTTAAAGTGCGCTTATTTGTGGTTAAAGTATGTCGATAATAAATCAAATTATAACACACTAACATCATACTTTAATACATAATCCAACATACTTTAAAAAATATACATTAACAACCATTAAACATACTTTATTTAAATAATCGACATACTTTAACACGTCTCACAAACCGTCCCATGAAAGTAGCGTCTCACAAGAGACTTTGTCTTTTTTAAATAGAATACATTTTACATAAAAATCAAATTATAATTCTTTTTTTAAACATAATTTATTAACAAAGTATTTATTTAATAATTGCAATAAATACACATGAACCAATAATTACACATATAAAATGAAGTCAACAATGCACAAAATAGTGAAGCGTATATTTTTAAAAAAAAATCTATATTAAAAAAATTACTTGTTAAATATATGTATTAAGATTAAGATAAGATTCAAGAATGGTATATATTTCTTACTAAATTACCTTAAATATTATTTCTTTATTTAAAAAAGAAAAACTAATTTTCTCCTCTGCCCACTAAAATAAGTGTGATATTTTCAGGGACGAATAAAGTTATTATAATCATCATTATTACTCCATTATTTTCCTTAAACGCCATGTTTTACTTTTAAGACGAATCTGAATTTCAAGATCTACTCATTTCACAGTTGTCGGGGGAAAATCCCCCCTAGACATAAGAGAAATTAATTAATGAACATAAAACTCGTCCTTGAATTTTCACTGACCATTTTTACTCCCTACCAACACCACCTGGTCCACCTCAACTTTCTTGCAGATGAAAATTCAGTATATAAATTTCTTTCAACAGTTCACAGTAAAATCTCTGAAACAGAAAAACACTTCTCTATCAACACTAAGTATCCTGCAAATTTTCTGGTACGTCTTGTCTATTCATTTCTTATAATCTATTTTTTTGAGTTAGTTAATTTTAGTTTTTTTTTTTTTTTGCTGAAAATCAAACTGGGCTTGCTTTATTTTAATACCCTTTGAGCGCTTTTTGCTTTGGAATGAGTTCTGCTCAAATTTCAGAGTGTTCTTACAATTTCTTCAAGGTGTTGTTCTTGTATAGATCTGTTTCAGAAACAGGGGTTGTAGATTAATGCTAAAAGGGTCAGTAGTTCTTCCATAGTTCTATTTCCTTTAGTTCTTTCATAATTTTTTGAAAGAATTTATTCTAACCAGTTCTGTAATTAAAACTATTTTTATTGGTTTTAATTTGTGCTAAGAAATTATATGAATTTGACATGAGTGTTAGCTTGTATTGGTGTTATCGATTTCGATTGCAGTGTAATTGATGTTTCTGCATTTGATTTCATAGTTTCTTGGATTTACTAAAATTCTTTTGTTTTCAAAGTTGGTGCATTACACTCAGATTCTAGATGTAGGAATTTTAATTTGAGTGGATTATATGTTTTTTTCACCAAGATTGTGAATTTTAAGAGCTGATTAATGCCAATTTCCACAATAATTTCCTATATAATTTTGTATTTGCACTATTTTTAGACATCAGTTATACATCAATCATTAGTTTTATGACAAGGGCTGTTGCCTGACTTCCCCAATGAAATACATAAGCATCTGTTCAGTAATCTTGTAAAGAAATCGGTATCGGGTGGGGAGTTGAGTTCAATTCTCCATTAGTTGATTCCATAGCAGCTTAGAAACAAGAAATAGCCAAAATAAATCAGAAATCCTATTGAAAAACTTTGTGCAAAAATTAGTTGTTCAAGATTTTAATTGCATATGTACTTCATAAATGAGTCTTCAGTGTGATGTCGACAAGTTTGGTTTTCGTCTCTTTTCTGATTTCTTTACACTGTTGAGGGGAAACATTCTACGGTAGAATCTACAGTCTTCTTCCATGACATCTCAAGTATGAAATAGAAGAAATACATATGAGATGGATGGAGTATGATATTATCTTTTCATGTGTTAAGCTTCTCTGTTTGAATATTTTACTTTTTAGATGTTATTTATCGTGAGCTCATCGAGAAAACAAGTTATATTACGATTGAAAACTGCAACTTTGGCTGTACTGAGTACAAGCTTTCATAGATCACAATGCACAGCTCAATGTCTTCAGTAAAAGTGTTGTAGAACAATCAAGAATCTATATAATTTCAAGACGAATCAGATTGCTCCTCATTGAAGTACTTGCTTGTTTCTTCAGGTAGCAGCTTCATGAGGAGTTAGTCTTATGAGCATGGACAAAATATCCTCCGATTGTCCATATCCTGGCTGCTTCTTCTGTGTAATGAAGGAAGGAAATCCTAACAAACGCAGAGCAAGCATATTAAAGTTCTTCCGAGAGCTTCCTTCACAGGATGATGATGGTCAAGTTCTTCCTATCAGTGGTCTTTGGAATACTGCAATGGCACATCCTAATGATCCCGAGTTCATCGATCTTGGAATTTTCGAATGCATGGCAGAGCTCATCTGGAAAGGCCTAAAGAATCGCCGTTGGCTATCACATGACCAGAACATATATATACCTTACTATGCAGCGCATATAATTGGGTCTTACACTATGAATATGGAAGAATTTGCTGAAATGGCTGTCCATGCTGGGGTCATCCCGGCGCTGGTCGAGCTTCTAAGGGGAAGGCTGACTTGGGTTGAGCAGAGAGTGGCCGTAAGAGCGTTAGGTCACTTAGCTACGTATGCTAGCACTTTTTCTGCTCTAGCAAGCCACGAAGAGATCTTGGAGCTGTCCATGCAATTGGCAGTGAGCTCACTAGAAATCGTGTACACTCATTTTTATCAATATGTTGATCGGAGGCTTAGTTATCATTGTGATCTTCTAACCCGTGGAATGGGTGGCGTTGAAATGGAGTCTAGGAAGGCTGAGGAATGGGCTAGTCAGCTGCAGTGCTGGTCTCTTCAACTCATCAATTGCTTTGCTTTTAAACCCGAATTTCTTCCTACAATATGCAAGCCAGAATTCTTAGTTAAGCTTCCTGGTATGTGGGGTGGACTAGTGAATGAGAATTCGCCTGCTGGTATTGGATTGTTACGGACAATTTGTCACCATAAGCTCGGTAGGGGTCCAGTCGCTAGCTGTCCTGAAATTATAGAGGCACTTTGCAACATTGCACGATCATCAGACGACTGGCAATACATGGCGATTGACTGTCTTCTTTGGTTGCTCCAAGACCTCAGTACCTGCCATAAGGTAACTGCTCCCTTTTTTCGACTTTTCTTGATGAACTATGTTGTTATCACCCGTCATGTTATTGCAGGTTATTCATGCAACACTGCCTGCACTAATTGACCTCGCGGAAATGACTACATTGGGGGAACACAAGAAGCTTGGGGAGTCGATCATCAACGTTATACAAGAATGTATTCAGTCACCTGGAACGGGCCTCAACTCGATCAGCTCACGTGCAAAAAACCAGATTGAGGAGTTCCTCAGTTGTCAAGAAAGGTTAAAATGGGAAAAGAGTATGCCCAAAGAGGATCTCCACATCAAACAGGCAGCTGCCTTAGTAGTTAAACTCGAAGGGAACTCATTGTTTTCGTCGGGAGACATTTCAGGCGCTGCGTTGAAGTATTCAGAAGCGTTGTCCCTGTGCCCAATGAGGTCCAAGAAAGAACGAATAGTTTTGTATAGCAATCGAGCTCAGTGCCACCTCTTACTGCAGCAACCCATGGCTGCTATAAGTGATGCCACTCGAGCTCTCTGTCTTCACAACCCGGTTAATCGCCATGCAAAAAGCCTGTGGAGACGAGCGCAGGCCTATGACATGCTCGGGTCAGCTAAGGAGAGCCTGTTAGACGCCATTCTGTACATAAACGAGTGCTCCCAGTTGACAGATGCAGATGTAAGCATGAGGCAGAACAGGGTTCCTGAGTATGCTGAGAGATTCGTCAAGAAACAGATGCGTTCGGCTTGGCTATTTAGAGAGGCTGCTGTTAAGCACGGTGGCGTGCACTGTGAAGGTGTTTCCGGCCAGGAGAGCGACGATTCTGAATGGGAAACGGCGAGTGAAAGTGATATTGGCGACGACGAGAAAGACGAACGAAGAGATAGGCTCAAGAAAGCTTCAAAGAAAGGTACTTCACTCCAAGCACTTGTCAGAAAATTTTAACCATACCATCCAGAAAATTCAATTTGATTATATTTCAAAATTTCTAAATACTCTATACATGTATATTACTCCCTACACTACATCTCATATGGCATAGAGTCCTTTCACACTTTCCTTTTTCGTTTTTCTCACAACTCCCAAAAAAAAAAAAGGAAACAATATTTTATCAAACAATCTTAAAAATTACTTTAATTTTGTCGCTCATTTTTTACACTCATATCTTAAACAACTTTTCTTAAACAACCTGGAATAATAAACATAGAGGGTGGGGAGAGTATTTTGTTTTTGTGAATTATTATGGACTGAATCATGGTTTGATATGGTACAGAGATAAGGCAAGGCTACAATTTGCAGCGTACTGAGGATGAAGCATGATCTCTGGACAATCTCAGGCTTACAAACACTCACACACACACTTTCTCTCTCATCATTAATTAGTGTGGTAGTTTAATTAGTCCAGCAAGTCTGGTGCTGAATCTGCAGATAATGGTCTGTTTAGTTTTCATAATTTGTTTTTTTGCATTTTTTCTGTATCTTGCATAAATTTTGGTGCATATATTTTGAAATTTGATTAGGTTGGCTTTGGTCAACGGATATTGTTATTATTTTGAAAAAGGAATGAAGTATAGGTTAATGTGACCATGTATTTATTAAATAAGGAAGATGTGCCAAAAATAAAAAAATAATACTAATAAATAAATCCAAAGATGATATTTTTCCAAAAAATAAAAAAATTACTCCCAATGAAAATATACTATATATTTAAAATTACTTTATCAGTATGCATGAGACCAAACAAAAACCAAAGTTTTTTTTTTAAAATATATTTTTTAATATTGAAACTAAAACTGTAAGTTTTTCATATAAATATGGACAACAGCCATTAATAAAAGAAACTACTTATAGTAGAGAATCCAATGACCCAATATAATTAAGCCAAATAAGAGGTCTTTGTCAAAGGCTGCTTTAAAAATTAAAAAATAATAATAATAAAAACTTTAAAAATTAAAAAATACTAATAATAAAAACATTAAATGAGTACTGATTAGTGTTTTGTTTGTTTGTTTTTTTAAAAAAAATTCTTACAGAAATTTAATTAATTTTATAGAGTAATCTAATTATAATTTGTATGGAGTGATTTATCAACTTAAAAAAATTACTCCTCTCTCTTCACAATACATGATATTATAATGAAATCGCCTCCAAATATATTTAATAATAAATTCACTCTCTTTTTTTTTCGTCACATGAATAAGTTTACGTCATAGTTAGATAAAAAAAAATGATATGCAATTTAATAATTTTATATTACATTTTAATTTTAAAATTTTCATTTATTTCTAACTCACATGATTACTTTGTGAGTAGATCCATGTACAATATATGTGAGTTACAATATACATGTACTATATAATGACTATAGTTCATAAATTAAAGCTAGCGATTCTAACTATATGCAACTAGTTATTCCAAATTTATTAAACACTAATAATTAGAGATTAAAGTTGAAAACTAATTGGATATACATATACAGTACAAGGAAAAATTATAATCAACTATTAAAAAAAAGCCATCATGAGGATGAATAGAAGCTTCTGAATTTAGACAAATTACATATGAAAGCAACTAAAAAAAACAGTAGGCTTAATTAGCTGTAATAATAAACCAAGTGAAAAGAATCCAAATTAAATACTACTACTCCGTGCAAAAAAATATGTTACACCTTATCTGGAACGAAGGGAGTAGTATAATTTAAGAAACAAAAAAATAAAATTAGGGCTGCTGGATGAAAATCCATTACAGCAGCCGTTGCCAGGTTACCATGCACCTACTCATACAACTTTTTTTTTTTTTTTAATTCCAAATTTAATTTAAATCATTTCCCACCAAAAGGAACTATGTAGTCAAAAACTAGGTGTAAAATTGTATTACAACCTGGATTAGATATATATTATACGTCTAATTTATAGCTTGTAGGGTTAATTAATAAACAAAAATGAAACGTCGTAGATTATTCCATTATAATACTAATTATATTTCTTTACAGGGGTTAATATTATTCGTCTTAATCAGGCTTATTTGTTTTTATTATTTTAATCCAGATTTAGGATTATGTAATCCTTTTCCTATTCTAATTGGGGTTTAGTAAATTCATATTACACTTATCTCTTACACGCATTATATCATACTCAGACACATATATATCACTCTCAACTCTTAAATATTGATTTAACATAAAGTTTAAAAAACTTAGATTTAATAACACTATTTGTTGGATTTAATAAATACACCTAATCCTAAATCTAACTTTTTTATTCTTAGTTACACCCAAAACAAACATCACATACCTCCGTCCAACCATAATGTTTACATTTTTATTTTGAGTGTCTCATCATAAAATTTACATTTTTTTATAGTAAATGAAACTCACACACAAAATAATTAATAATATATCTTTATGGGCCCACATATAACATTAATACAAATATTCATTATATATTAAAATATTATATCTATCACTTTACTACTCATTAATTAAAATATTACATTTTTTAATACGTAGAAAAAACAATCTTCACTATTTATATACTTTGATGTGATCAAAAGTGATAACTAAGATATTTTGGGGAGTAACACTCCATAAAATAAAGACTAATGTTTTTCGGTAGAGATGAACCACATTAAATTCCATTCCATTAGTATTATAATGGGATATCACTTGAACATCCAATAAAAACGATCAATCTCTCCCAAAGGCCACAATCATGGAAAAATGTCTACTTATAAATACCACCGAATATTTATATTTCTTACACGTAATAATTAAAACCGCGTTTAAAAAAAATAAAAATAAAAATTCTTTGCTTTATTCCGTTATTAAATGCACAATCGAATTTACAGTGATCATGATTACTTATGTCACGTATTAATTTTGATGAATATTTCAAAGATTAAAATATACTCTCCTTGTACCATAAAGTCTTTCACGCTTTATTCATTTCACTTTTTATTCATTTGTTTATTCCATAAAATTTTTCACATCATAAAAAAAATATCACTTTATTAAAAATGAAATATTACTTTATTTAATAACCTCAAAAGTTACTTTACTTTTAAATTTGTCACTTATTTTTCACACATATCATTACTTTATACTTTTTTATTACCTAAAAATACTGCAATATTACCTTCCAAAGTCAATAATGTTGGTCAACTTTTTTATTACTTAAAAATACAGCAATATTACCTTCTAAAGTCAATAATATTTGTAAAAAAATATAATTTTTCTTAAATAAGAACACGTGAAAAGTATTATGAAATGATGGGAAGTAATAAATACATGCATATTTTATTGAATTGCTTTTCTAGCTAGTATGTTGTTTATGATTCCATACTCATATCTTGAATTTTATAATATTTTAATCTCTAGAACTACTTTTTCTATGCAACCAACTAATGAGGTTACACCACTAAAATTAGAACTTTAATCAAAACATGTTCTCTCTCTTTGATATGTTGACTTATTAAATCACTTTGGACGTGACATTTTAAAACAAGGAACAGGTTTTCCATTTTATAAATTTATATAATCACTGCATGAACCTTCACAAATCATATTATAAGAATAATTACATTACACATTTCCCATCATGAAATATTTTTAGTTATATATGGGTGTTATTATAATAGGTGATCAAATTTCTTACAGTGATTATATATAGAGTATAAAACATAATTTAAAACATAAAATGTCTTATATCATTTTACTTTATTAAAAAATATTTCAAAATAAATTCCGTTTCAAATCTTACTTCAAATTCATCCTAAAATAATTTTTTGATCGATACTTTGCAAAGGCATCAAAATGATCATTTTGATGTGAATTTAAAAAGTATGTGATTATTTCAAAGAAATTTGAATCTATTTTGAATAAATTAAATTTGTGTGAGCGATTTTAATTAACTTTAAATTAATTAAACAAATTTATACATGGATTTAGAGAAATAATTTTTAATTAGATCGGCGGACCTCTTACATTTATACATGTGTAAAATTGGACCCTATAAGGTTATCACAATCAATTTTCTTAATTAAAATTACAGAGTTTGTGAATGCTATATGTACTCTCCCTGTTCCAATTGACTACACATTCACTGTAGAAGAAATATATATATTTATAATTAATTAATTTTAGTAATAAATAGATAAATAATAAAATAAGTTACATGTTTGAGATGATTACGGTAAGTCCTTAAGCAACACAGATTTTTTTTTTTTCAACGGAGATTATAAAAAGTAATTTTTTAACAAATTTTAATGATTTTTAGATAATTTAACCTTTTTAAGTGATAAAAAAATATAAAATATGTTATAATATTTATTAGTTATTGATGATAATTTTCATTAATTGAGGTATATAATTGTGAGGTTATCAAGTGATTTTGCTATTTTTGGATTATCTATTTTAATATGTTGTAATGGGTGCGAGCAGAAATTGCACGCATTACTTGATAAAATTCATCATATTTTTCTCATTTTCTCACAAAATATTTCATACCCAAAAATGTAAGTATCACTTTATTCAACAATAAATCTGTCCTTTATTTTTTTGTACGCATATACTTTTTATTGCCTAAAAATACTATAATACCATCTAAATCAACAAAATTGATGAAAATGAATAACTTTTCTTAAACAACGTGAAATAATAAACCATAAGCGTTCTCGTTAATGGGGGAGTAGTACTATTTTTATATGTGAAATGTAATGGAAATATAAGTAAAAAAAATGTGAATAATGAGATGGATGGAATTATACATTTGCTGGGAATACAGTAGCATATGTATATTTCTACCATAAAATTCCACGATTCGTAACAACTCAAATTAAATTAATTAATTATATCCCACAGAATCAGAGGCATCAAACTAAATCTCTAAGACAAGAAAATCAGTGTTAGAATAAAATGCAGATCGAAATTCAAATATAAAATACATACGTGCAAGTTGCAACTTGCACCCACCACCATCGTTAAATAAAAACCATAAGATCATATGAGCAAATTAATTAAAAACATTACCTACCAATACCAGTTACGTTTATGTATTAATATATATATATACACTGTACACACGTATATATCACCTTCTTCACCAGTAATGATGTTTCCTCGTTTACTCAAAGTGGTGGGTACCAGCCCAAGGCATGCAATATTATTTCATAATTAATTCAAATCATGAGTATATATTGTAACAATGTGGACCACCACTATGAACGTGACAAAAAACACTAAGCCATCGTAATTCTTTAATCATCCATCATCATATCATATTATATAAAATTGCACAACTAGTTCAACCCTATATATACACTCACTTAGCTGCACCTCCAATTCAAACCATAAAGACATCAAAAACATGTTTTCTATCACCAAGGTTTTAATCCTCTACTTCTTCGCCACTCTCCTTCTAGGAGCCTTAAACCCTGGATATGCCTTGGTTCGTCGTTACAAGTTTGTGGTACGATCTCGCCTAAAACTTTTTATGAATCCCCATGCTAGCTCGTACACCCGAGTGGTTGGTTCATTTACTGTTTTCCTCCTTTGAATCAACTCTTTAAGTTTAAAGTTTAATATGCACTCTTAGCACTTTATTGTATAGAGATTTTTATATACTCATTATCTAAATAATCTCTTGTGTATCTGTATGTATTATGAGTTGAAAAGATAATTATAGCCTTGAATACATATATCAAATCCTAATAATAAATGTTGATCTTAGTGTCTGTCAAAAAAAAAATATATACATATATTAATCTTAATGGTATAATAAGACATATGTGAGGATGATTAATTATGTGAACTCGTTGAAAGGAATATTCTGCTTGATTTTAATTTTTGTTTCTAGAATTTAATTTTAGGACTTTATTAATTTGCTCATTTTGTTTTAAAATAAATTTTATGTGTTCACCTCATTTTCAACACTATATCTCAATGCCATTAAATTAATTTCTTTAGACTTATTATTATTATTATTATTTTTTGCAGCTGAGAAATTCTTCACACAAAAGGCTATGCACGACGAAGAGCATGTTGACGATAAACGGGCAGTTTCCAGGTCCGACAATATATGCTAGAAGAGGAGATCTAGTCATTGTCGATGTTTTTAATCGAGCTGGTCACAATATAACCATCCACTGGTACTAATCATTTCCTACATTAATTCACAATTAACTTGTAATTGCATTAAAAAATTAAACACAAACATTCTAATTTCAGGCATGGTGTAAAAATGCCGAGATATCCATGGTCGGATGGACCCGAATACGTGACACAATGCCCGATTAGTCCGGGTACCAAGTTTACCCAACGGGTCGTCCTGTCCGACGAGGAAGGAACGTTGTGGTGGCACGCTCATAGCGAATGGTCTCGAGCTTCCGTCTACGGGGCCCTTGTGATCTTACCCCCTAAAAGAGAAGCTTATCCCTTTCCTAAACCTCATGTTGAAGTTCCTCCTATCTTGCTAGGTATATATAATTAAAATGTTACATTTTCGTGTATTATGTTGTTGGATGAGTGATACATAAAAAAACAAAAAAACTTAGGATGGATGTCCTCATCTTACCTGCGTGTCGCAAAATGTTGCATGAGAGTGATACAAAATCTTGTGTAATATAATAAAATTGGTAAATATAATATATATATTTTTTAATATAATGAATAATTTGCAGGAGAATGGTGGAATAGTGATGTGCAAGAAGTGATGGAGGAATTTCTTGCTAGTGGTGGCGACCCTAATGTTTCTGATGCTTTTCTCATTAATGGCCAACCTGGTGATTTGTATCCTTGCTCCAAACAAGGTTCATTTACCTATTTTATTCTTTTTCCTTTTTTAAAAAATTCTTTATTAGTACCTTTTAATGCTCCACTATATATTAACACTAGAAAGAATTACATAATTAATTTAGCAACTTATACACAAAAAGAATAGGGTTTTTTTTTAAAAAAATATTTTTATTTTATCAATTTTTTTAATTTAACTTCTATCATTATATTATTATTATAATCTAAGAGTATCCTTGTAATAATAATGTAATAATCAATTACTTAAGGATCAAAATTGCTAAAATTTGAAAATTAGTCTTCCAAAATAGAAAGTTTCCATTTTCTTTCTACTCAAACTCAAAAACGTGACCTCATATTCCATGCTAATTCATATTTTCTATATTAATTAAGAAACCTTTAAAACTCAAATTTTCAAATTGCATTCTCATTTAAAGTCACATAATTAATAATATCTATACTATATACCAGATCTGCATTTTTTCCAACGATATTTCATCAGACATATACTACATGCATAAATAATTAACCTCGTTTTTTTTTTTTTTTTCAATTTATTTGTATAATACTTTATTAATTTTGTAATAATCGAAGTAACAATCTGGTGCATGCAGACACATACAAGCTTACAGTGGAATTCGGGAAAACGTATCTGATCCGTCTGATCAACGCCGTGATGAACAACATCATGTTCTTCCGAATCGCCAACCACCGCATCACCGTCGTCGGCACCGACGGCGCCTACACGAAGCCACTAAACACAGACTACATCACCATCTCCCCTGGGCAAACCATCGACTTCCTTCTTGAAGCTTCCCAGCCACCATCCCACTACTACATCGCTTCAAGGGTTTACGCCAGCGGCGGCAATTTCGATAACACCACCACCACCGCCATTCTCCAATACGCCGGAAAATTCACCCCTCCGCCGTCCCCATCCTTCCCCTCCCTTCCCCCAATCAACGACACCGCCTCCTCCGTCAATTTCACCACCCAGCTCAGAAGCCTAGCTAACAGAAAATACCCAATTGAAGTTCCGTTAAACATAACGGACACTCTGTTCTTCACCCTTTCGATTAATCTCCGTCCCTGCGCTAACGACTCGTGCGACGGTCCGTTCTTCGAGAGGCTTCTGGCGAGCGTGAACAACGTGACGATGCAGCTGCCGAAGACGGACATTCTTCAGGCGTATTACCGGCGGATTCACGGCGTCTACCAATCTGATTTTCCGGATAATCCGCCGTTACGGTTTAATTACACGCAGCAGTTCATTCCGAGAGATCTATGGAGGCCGGAGAACGGAACGGCCGTTAATGTTCTGGAGTATGACGCGACGGTGGAGCTGGTGTTTCAGGGGACGAGTATGGTTTCTGGAATCGATCACCCGATGCACTTACACGGGTACAGTTTCTACGTCGTCGGGTCGGGTTTAGGGAATTTTGATAAGGATAAGGATCCGAAGAAGTATAATCTGGGCGACCCGCCGTTGATGGAAACTATCGCCGTGCCGATCAATGGATGGACGGCGATAAGGTTTAGAGCCAATAATCCAGGTCAGTAATGGAATATTTAAAATGGAATTAATTATATACATAATCTTATAATTAACAATTACAGTATCTATTTTATTTATTGAGTTGAATTGAACGTAAAGGTAGTGGTGTTCAATTTTATTTGAAATATTAAATCCAAACTCTAAACCATTAAACTCAGGTTTCATTTGTTTGAGTTTGTTTAATAAATTATCGATTTAAACTTAAATGAGTTTTAATTAATAGTAACATGAGCTGAATTGATATTTTTATTTATCAATCTTGAGTCTAGTTTTAAATTAAGGGTAATTCTTGAGTGAATCGTGGTCACCCATGACCCTCTCATATGAGGGGATGAGGCCTATATGTCATGGGTGACCACGAGTCACTTAATTGATCCTCTTAAATTAATTTAATAAACACAATAATATATTCAAATTTACTCCTTTCGTCTCATAATTAAGTTCTCGTAGATACGGTGTTTAAGAAAAGTTACTTTTTGACCAATTTTATTGACTTTTTAGGAGTAATGTGGTATTTTTAGGTAATAAATAAATTATAAAGTATGTTATGTGTGTTAGATGGTAGTTGTATTTTTGAAATTAAGATATTTTTTGAGGTTTTTAGTTAATGTAAAGTTTTTTTTTTTATGGTGAACATAAGTGTGGGACGGACTAAAATGAAAAGTGTGAACTCGGACTGGAGGGAGTATTTGATATCGTCTTACCGCACAACTTAAATTGATTATGAGTAATTTGATTTGATTTAATTTTCAACTCCGCTTTAGTAAGTCTTATATAATTAGGTTTGTCCACCTTAATTAGTCTCATAGGTAGGTTATAGTCCACTCAAATTAAACTAAAAAAATAAAACATTTCACTTTATTATATGGATAATTAAATTAATATTGAACAATTGCAGGTGTATGGTTCTTGCATTGCCATTTCGAGCGGCACGTGAGCTGGGGAATGGGAATGGCGTTCATCGTTAAGGACGGCAAACGCCCTGACCAGAAGATGCTGCCACCACCTCCCGATATGCCACGTTGTTAATTATTTTATTTTTATTAATTCTTATAATAATAGGAGTAATAATTAATTAATTATACTCTTCATTTGGGACGACCTGAGAACACACCAGTCGCCCATAGAATATATCCCAATAATGAATTACCAGTAATTAATGTATACATGGCATACATAATTGAGTTTAAGTTGAAGTTTTTTTTTTTTTTAATAAAGATTTGTAATTGTGTAATCTTCAAAGATCCCTAGTTAAAATGATTAATGAAAGGCTGTCAATTGTTATAATTTTGAATTTTAATTTCTTCTCGATTGCTGGAGTTGTACCTAACAGCGTGCGACTTAATTTGGTCTACTTAATTAATTAGATTTGGTCGTGAGATGTTTCCTGTAAGGTTTAATTAATACTCCATATAGTACTAAGTTATGATAATTACTGTGTTATTAAATCAATTAATTACAATAATTTGACTTAGTACTGACGCGTATTTGGACCAATGGATTTTACTCATTTCTTAATATCATGGCGAAGTGTCAGTCTGATAATGCCCTAAATAGAATATATACTGGCTGCTTTTTATTTATTTACTAATTTATTAATTTATATGTGTGTGCGTGATTGTGTTAATCAATGGATTAAATTTTATATGTAGGTGAGAGAATCTCTATTCTCTATAAGAATAAAATTACTCTCACATTGCAAGTTAATTAAAGTATACTAGTTTCATAACTTTGACGTTTCTTCAATACCAAATTAATATCCCATAATAAATCCACCATCATAAATTTATACACTTATAAATAAAAATATATACACTAATTAATAAAAATATATAGACTTTGTTAACAAATTTTTTATTAATTTTATTAATAAAAAACTAAATATACAAATATTATGCAATTATTAAAAAATATATATACAATTAAATAAAAATTCATACGCATATAAATACACGTGTGTATCCTAATACACAATATATTAACTCTTCTTTAATTATTCTATGAGTATCATGAGGAGTATATAATTATATTGAATCAATTTTACATATACGCATTGAATTGAATTAAATAATACTCCCTCCATCCACTTCTAAGGTATCTATTTTATTATTTGTAGCGTTCACTTCAAAGATATTCATTTTTCCTATTTAGTAAAAAAGTACACAATATGGCTTACTACTTCCCTCTAATACAACTATCCACTTTACATATACTAATAATACTCCTTAATCCACGTGCAAAAAACAAATGGATACCTTAGATCTGGACGAAGTGAGTATAAATATAAGATGAAAATATAATTAATTAATATTAAATTCTAAGAGAAAAAGTTCATTTTTAAATATAAAAATATAAGGAGGGCAAAGTCTATTATGAGACGTTATTTATATGAGGGTTTGTGACATGCGTTAAAGTATCTCTATTATATAAATAAAGTATGTTTAATGATTTTTAAAGTATACTCTCTCCATCCCATGTAAAGGGGTGTTTTTATTTTTTACACGTGAATTAAGGAGTATTATTATTTAATGTGTAGTGAGTAGTTGTATTAGTGAGTGTGTGAGCCTCAAATTTTAATTGTATTAGTAGGTGTGTGTGGGTCCCATGTGTGTAAAAAAAAATGACTCTTTGAGTAGGACGCCCAAAATGAAAAAAAAAAAAAGGGCCCTTGAAAGAGACAAAGGGAGTATATGTTTTCTAACGTATAATGAATGATGAAATAAAATATTATTTTAGAGTGTTATAATATAATTTATTATTAACATAACTATAAATAAACGTATTTTACCTATGTATTAAGCATGGAAAAATATCAATTTTGGTCTTCTAGGATAAGCTAAATCCAATTTTAGTCCTCAAGTTTAGTAAATTCTCAAAAGTGGTCATTCGGTGTCCAATTTTAGTCTTTTTTGTCAATTGTTGGTCATTTTTGTCCACTTTTGGTCCTTTAGGATAGATTAAATAAGGACCAAAAGTGGACAAAAAGGACTAAAAGCGGACACCGAATAACCACTTTTGAAAAATTACCAAACCTGAGGAATAAAGTTAAATTTAGATTATCCTAAGAACCAAAATTGATATTATCCTTATTAACCTTTTTTTATTAATGTATCGACCCATCTCAGATTCACCGTACAAAGAGTAGTACAAATCAGAGTATTCCTTATAATGAATTCACACTCGAATTTTATTCGTTGGAGTGATTAGTTATTTTTAAATATTAAATGATTGTTTATTAAAACAATAAGCTACTTACTCATATTCAAAATCCACATTTCTTATTAATATGAATAGAGTTGATATTCTCTGCATTTGGGAGTACACGTGTATTTATATATTTATAAATTTTTATTCAATAGTTTATATATATTTTTTAATAATAATATAGATTTTCTATATCCAATTTTTCATTAAAAAAAATTAACAGAAAATTCACTAACAAAATATATACATTTTTATTCATTAGTATATATATTTTTATAGTATATAATTGTATAGGTTTCTGAAAGTGAGTGTATAAAATAATTAGCTAGATAATAGTACTCCGTTTTTATTAAAATGAGCTAAGATGATTATACAATAAAACCCTAACAATTAATATAGTAGTAACCTTAAAATATAATAAAGATTAAATCTTAAAAATAAAACAATATATAAATCATAAAATAATAATATTATAATACATAAATTCTCCAGTATTTCCGAGTGTACCATGCATCCACATTCAAAATTTATACACTTATATATAAAAACTTACAAACTTTATCAACTAATTTTCTGTTAATTTTTTAAATGGCAAACTAAATATAAAAAAATTATGCATCATCAAAAATACATATACATTATTAAACAAAAAAAATGGGTTAATTGAAAAAAACCACGAACTTTACTACTATTGCAAATTAATTCTCACTTTTAAGAAATTGCAAAAAAAAAAAAACCACCATCTTTGAGTATTGTTGGAAAAAAACCCAAAAAATTCCTACTTTTAATCAAAATTTGGGTGTGTTTTGCAACAATACTTAAATATTGTGTTTTTTTTACAATTTTTTAAAAGTGAAGATTAATTTGTAATAAAAGTAAAGTCCATCATTTTTTTGCCATTAACCCGACAAAAATTAATATACATATACGAGTGTACCCGAATCATATCGCCTTATTATAATACAACAATGTTGCTACACCATCATTTGTGATACATGTACTAAATGATGAATATTGATATAATTTTTTTAATCTTCGTTTTTAAATAAATAAAAAATACAAAAATATTAATTGTAACTTTGCCCCCACGGTAGTCGAAACTAAAAAAAATTTTTTAGCAACCGAATTTACCAACGGAATTCAATCCGTTGGTAATTATCAATGGATTAACAACAAAAATGACTTTTTTGTTTAAGCAACGGAATGCCAACAGATTTATTCTCTATTTTATCAATGTAATTCAATCAGTTGGTAATCACCAACGGATTACCAAGGGAATCATTATAAATTATCAACGGAATTATTTACCAACGGAATTGATTTTTCGTTGCTAAAAATTTACTAACCACTACTTTACCAACAGAATTTTACCAATGGATTTCGTTCCTAATCCGTTGGTAAGACAATTTAACAATAGAATTAAAATTTTTACCAACGGAATATTCCGTTGGTTAAAAATAATTTTTTTTGCTGTGTCAGGCCAGTCGGCCACTTTTGGCTTAAAAATTAATTAATTAATTAATTATTATTATTATTATTATTATTATTATTTGATCAGATGTTTTATTCGTTTACTCCACTCGATTTAAGACGAAAAAAGACCTTATCGGTAGGACTTTATATTACTAGACAACTAAAAAAATCATTAATATTAAGAAGCGGTTTGGTTTAAATTTCGAATAAAAAATTATTAATAAGTGTAGTAGTAATAAAATGGAGTTGATAAAAAGAATAAAGAAGTAGAATAGTTATTGGAAATTCAATGCATACGATATAACCACATGCTTAAAAAAAATATAAAAAAAATTCAATGCATACGATTTAACCACATATGCTCTAATTATTTTATTTATTTATTTAATTTTGTACGTGTATTATTTACTTTATATTCTTTTTTGGACATTTGGGGGTAGTTGGGCAACGGATTGCGTTTGTGAAAAAGAAACGTGAAAGTCCTCAGGGCTGCTTTTAGACTTTTCCAACATTGTCAACATCATCATTATTATTATTTTGTACGTATTATTGTGTATAATTTTTAAGGAGATTATTATTAGTTACAATAAAAAATTCTTAATTCCTATAAAATACAAATATATAAAAATATTATTACTGACTACAAAAATATATAATGATATTCGAATATTACCATTACAATGTGCTGCACATAAAAGTTTGTGTGCAGCAAAAGTTTGTGTGAAGTAAAAGTGTGTGCAGTAAAAAAAGTATGTGCAGCAAAAAAGTGTGGTGGTCCGACTGAGGTCCGGCGATCGACTGGCGGAGCTCCGACGGCGGCGGCAGCGGCGGCGGTCCGGCGATAGGTGATGGTTTAGGGTTTGTGGTTTAAAAGTGTATGGTTTAGGGTTATATTTGGTATTTTACTTTAATATTTTATACGTGAAAGTAATTTTTTTAAATCAATGTATCTCATAGTAATTATGGGTACAAAGTGTGTACTAAGTAATTTTTCCTTCTCGCTTTTTATTTTTAATAATTAAACATATTATTATAATTTTTCTTTTCTTTTCTTCTTTTCGGGTGGGGCCTGGAGTACGACATGAGTGAGGAGTAATAATTAGTTACACATTCATACACTAATCTTTATTATCCAAATTATTACAACTTCATTGTCAAATTATGATTTATAAATGAAATTTTTGTCAAAGTAACAAATTATCAGAAGAAGCAAAGAGCATATTAGACAAAATTAAGAAACTATAACTTTGTTATTAATAAAGTCAACTCATATAGGGCAAATCTTGATTATAATTAGCGATTTCGTGCAAAATGGATATACGTAATTATATATCAACTTTACGAAATTTATTCTAATAATTAAATTCAACTCTTGCTAAACGTACAAGAATACTACTGCATGCAATAATTAAAAATAAATACTTTAATGACTTATTACGTGGTAAACTTTGTTATACTGTAAATATTGAAATAATCATATTATTAAAAATACTGACTAGTAGAACAATTAATTAATTCATTAAATATTCCCAAATCTAGAATATGGGACATTTTAACAACTTGAATAATTCATACATCATTGTCAAAAAGGGGACAATTTTTAAAGAAAAAAGTTGATAAAAACGAAGAAACGTGAAAACATTAAATTCAAAGTATGAGAAAATTCAAACTAATAACGACGTTGAAAATCAAAACCTGCAGCCTAGTTCCAAAGCAGGCAAAATAACTCGTTTTCATCATTAATTTTTTTCAGTCCCATTTCTGTATAAATAGTTGCAACATTTGCAGAAATCAAACATACCAGATTAGATTTCTGAAAAAATTAAAAAAACCTAGAATATAGTTTCATTAATAGTTGAGCATGAACTTTTACGTGGTGTATTTGTCGTTATTTGTTCTACTGTGTGGATTCCTACCTAGCCGTTCATTGGTTCAACGACAAAGATTTGTGGTAAGTGTTCATATTTATCGTCATTAATAATTTCTATTATAATCTTTCTATACATTTAAAGAAACCCACACCAGTAGTTTGGATCTTTTTTAGTTAAACGTGATCACTTCATTTAAAAGTTTAAGTTCGTAGCAATGTGTACAGATAGTATATAGTATCATCAATATATAGTTTTGGTATGAATTAATGCATTTTATTGAAGTATGAAACCATGCACTGAGTTCAACTTCTAATGTTTATTGCTTTGTATACAATAGAAATATATTCCGTCCGTACCACTATGTATTTCATATATATTGTGTGCAGAATTTAAAAGACATACTCCATCCATCTCATAAAAGTTTGCGCCCCTCTCTTCGGCATAGAGATTAAGAAAGTGATGACTTTTAGGGGTATAATGGTATTTTTTTGTAATAAATAAATGATAAAGTATGTTAGGTAGAGATGATTTTTTTGTAAATAAAGTATATGGGGAAGGGTGATTGTTTTTTACTTTTTACTTTTTTTTTAATGTGCAAACTTTTATGGGATAACCCAAAATGGAAAGTTTGTCATCTGAAAGGAGACTTAGAGAATATATATTTTTAAAAAAGGATTATTTTAGGTAATTAATGAAAAAGGAGTACAAAGTTATTTCTGACTGACTTTGAAAGGAAAGTGAAAAATAATTTTTGGGATTCGGTGAAAATTTTGACAAAGAAAGCCATTTTTTATTGACAAGACATCCACTTTTTTTAAAGCAATTGACTTGGTCAATTTGCTCGCCTCACAAAAGTTAATTAATCAATTTTAAAAATGTTTATCTATTCTCAATTAAATTAATATTTTTAATTAAGAATAATTAAAATACTCCCTCCGTCCCGGGTATTTTTACCCGTTTATACGGGCACGGAGATTAAGACGTTTTATTTTTTTAATATATAATGTAAGAGAAAATAGGGATAAATTAGTAATTTAAAAAGAAAAAGTGAATAAAGTTATTGGGAATGATGAATAAAGTGTAAAAAAGTAATTAAAGTTGTTGGGATTGTAAAAAGTAGGTAATAAAATATTATGTATTTTTGCCAAGAATGGAATGGGTAAAAATACGTGGGACACCCCAAAATGGAAAGTGGGTAAAAATACGTGGGACGGAGGGAGTAGTATTAATTTCATTATGCATGTATGCAGTTGAGAGATGCTCCACACTCAAGATTGTGCAACAACAAGACCATATTGACCATAAATGGGCAATTTCCAGGTCCCACATTATTTGTGAGGCAAGGTGACACACTTATTGTTGATGTTATCAATAGAGCAAGGGAAAATGTCACCATTCACTGGTATACATTCAGCTTAATTCTCTACCTATTTAATTTACTTCAATAAATAAATTTATAAATTGAATGAAGGACTAATTAAGATCATATGTAGGCATGGGGTGAAGCAACCAAGATACCCGTGGTCCGATGGGCCGGAGATGATAACACAGTGCCCGATTCGACCCGGAATGAATTTTAGCCAGAGAATAGTATTGTCGGATGAAATTGGGACCCTGTGGTGGCACGCCCACAGTGACTGGTCTCGAGCTACCGTATATGGTGCTCTCATCGTCTACCCTAAGAAGGGCGACAACTACCCTTTTGCTACACCGGCAGCAGAAATTCCAATTTTACTAGGTATGTAGCGATAAAATTAAATAATATTTCATTGCATTGAATATACATAAGAAGTTAATGGAATATTGATATTACAGGGGAATGGTGGATAAGAGACATTCAAGAAATGGTGGATGAATTTCTTGGGAATGGTGGTGGCCCACAAGATTCAGATGCAGTCCTAATTAATGGTCAACCTGGTGATCTCTTTGGCTATCCATGCTCATCAGCAGGTAATTATTTAATTGCAATTAAAACGTAATCTTATTGTTAATCTATTTAATAATTACATTCTAGTTATTTTATTCAAGAAATTAAAGGATCTTGTCTTGCTAATGTCAAATATGGTTTTATCTTAGTCAAATTTTATTTCATTGTTTTTTGTCCACATTAATACAATTAAAGTTGAATATATTCACATTTACAAATAATGTAGTAATTCGGATCTCACCAAAAAATCAAATAATTACGAATGTTAGGTAAAGTTTGAAACACAATTTTCAATATATGATTCTGCTAAGAAATTTCCTCAGAATTTATTCACTAAAAGCGTGCTAAGAAGTAATCGACAAATATATAAAAATGTGCACCATTTGTCTGGATTTTGTATATCGTGCCATCATCTCCTATATCAAATTGTTGGATGAGGCGAGATTTAAGAAGTATCGAAAAAATATAAATCCTTAAAAGTATGAGATAATGCATGCTTAAGAGCTTGACACATGAAATTTAGTGGACAAAGTTTCTATGAGATGGGTTGTGAGACATATAAAAGTAAGATTATTATAAAAATAAAAATCCTTATTAGTAGTTTAAGTATATTTTTCCTTAAGTATGATAAATTATGCATTAAGGTATATTTCAATGATGTTATATAGTTTACTTTAAGCATATTTTAATTACCAATAAATATACTTTACGTATGTAATAATCATATTTTAAAAATAAACCGATGCAATGTAACAAGAGACACTTGCACTATAATATTTACTTAATTTTAATTCGTTACTACTCCTATTTCATCTTACATGAGAATTTATGTTAATTTAAAAACAGACATATTCAAAGTAAGAGTGGCTCAAGGGAGGACATATCTTCTACGAATGATCAACAATGCAATGAACAACATCATGTTCTTCAAGATCGCCAACCACAACTTCACCATCGTCGGTTCCGACGGGGCCTACACGAAGCCCTTCACGACCGACTACATCGCCATTTCTCCGGGACAAACTATCGACGCCCTTCTAGAAGCTAACCAACCACCAAGCCACTACTACATGGCTTCTAGGGTTCACAACACCGCCGGAGGTGCACACAATGGAACCGCCTCAGCAATAGTAGAGTACACCGGCAACTACTCCGCCCCTTCCTCGCCTCTCGCGCCAACTCTTCCGGCCATAGGCGACTTCCGCGCAGCCATCAACTTCACGGAACGCCTCAGAAGCTTAGCCACCAAAGATCATCCAATAGACGTCCCTCAAACGGCTGACAAAATATTTTTCTTCACTTTATCCGTCAATGCTTTTCAATGCCCTCCAGACGCCCCGTGCAATGGACCAGGCGCGGGGCGTCTTAGGGCGAGCATCAACAACATAACGTTCGTCCAACCGAGGATCGACATTCTTCAGGCTTATTACAACCGGATCAGGGGGGTTTACGGGGTAGAGTTTCCGAGAAACCCACCCAACCCGTTTAACTATAGTTCGGATATCCAACTTTTGTGGACACCCCAAAATGGAACAGAGGTGAGATTGATTGAATACAATACGATAGTGGAGCTTGTGTTCCAAGGAACCAACCTACTAGGTGGGGCCTATCATCCTATGCACTTGCATGGATACAGCTTCTACGTGATCGGACAGGGTGACGGAATCTTCGACAGGGAAAGGGACCCGCCCAACTACAACCTTGTCGACCCGCCCCTGTCGAACACCATCGCTGTTCGACAGAATGGGTGGACCGCCATTAGGTTTAAGGCCAACAATCCTGGTGAGTATGCATTTTTCTTGAATTTAAAATCAAAATTATCTCATACAAATTCACTTTATTTAATATAGTCCTAAAAAATTTAATTTTTCTAAAATAGTTAAACTATAACTTTTAAATTCTCACTACAATATGATTATTTTCACTTAGAAATGTTCAATTTTTCTAATTTCATGGAATGTGACTCAATCGGTGATTTTACAAAATTATGAGACGAAATTGGTAAAATATTTTGAGATGAAATCGAAGCACAACGGGAAGATATGAGTTGACAATTAATACCCTAACTATTTTTGAAACTTTCTCGAATAAAGACAAGGAATAAGTTATGTTTTAAACTTCATTCTTCTTGGTTGAATATATGCATCATGAGATTTTTTATATTTTTTAATTTAAGAATTAAAAAAAGGTAATATAATTATATTTAATTTATAGGGGTTTGGCTTTTGCATTGCCATTTGGAAAGACATGTTAGTTGGGGAATGGAGATGGCATTCATTGTTGAAGATGGAAAGAGGTCAGATGAGAGGATGTTGCCACCACCTCCAGACCAGCCTAAATGCTAATTCACGACCTGGAAATTCTTCAAATTAAACCACTTTTTTATTATATTTATAACATCAAATTAATTATTTTCTACTTCAATATTAATTATAGTTGTAATATTTGTTATCTTTTTTTTTTCCAATTTTTTTCGTACTTTATTAGTTAGGGGGACGACCTGAAAACACAACCAGGAAATAAGGAATAATGATCCATTCATTTGAGTTGTATACAAATTATCAACTCATTTTGTTATTAATAAATATTAATCATGATATTTTTTTTTTTAATTATTTATTCGTGTTTGGAAAATTTATATAATTTGTAATTTACTGTATTGAAAATGAAAGTATTGTTTCATAATTTACTGCAATATTTATGGAACTGTTGAACATATAAAAAAAATTAAAAAATTTTGAAGTAGAATTGTAAAACAACTTTAATATTGTCAAATAAATTAAGCAGCCAGGTCAATATCACAGGAAATTAATTGATGTATATAAAATTTTAGATTTTTCATTTTTTATGAGCACAGCCAGGTCAATATCACAGGAAATTAATTGATGTATATTGTATACTCCTTGTGTCCCTTATTGTCTTTTGCTTTATAACACGTGGATTAAGGAGTATTATTGTATAATGGTAGAGGGTAGTTGTATTAGTGGGAGTGTGTGTCCCATATTTTAATTGTATTAGTTGATATATGTGGGTTTCATATGTGTAAAAAAATGAGACTCTATTAATGAGACGCCCAAAATAAAAAAAATCCTTTTAAAAGGATGGAGAGAGTATTAAAAAAAATAAGAATACTTCTTAATTTTTGTGTTGAGTTAGGATGTATTGCTGAATGGGATTGCGTTTGTTAAAAAGAAACATGATTGTCCTTAGGCTGCTAATGGAGTTTTCAACATAAATTGTCCTTTTTATTTAACGTAAGATTGAATATAACAGTACAATATTCTCTCTTTTTATTTTTTATAATTAAACAGATTAATTATTATTTTTTCTTTTTTGGGTGGGGCTGGAGTACGACATGTGTGAGGAAGACATTCGCTGATCTTTCTTATCCAAATTATTACAGTTTCATAGTGAGATTATGATTTATAATTAATTTAAATAAATGAAATTTTATCAAAGTAAAAAGTAATCAGAAGAAAAAAAATATAAGATGGCATATATATTAGACAAAATTAAGAAAATATATATTTGTTATTAAGTCAACTCATATAGGGCAAATCTTAATTATTATTAGCAATTTCGTGGTATATAGACATACGTAATTAGCAACTTTATAAAATTAATTCTAATTAAATTCAACTCTTTCTAAACAAGAATGCTACCGCATGCAATAATTAAAAATAAATATTTTAATGACTTATTACATGGTATTTAAACTTTTTTTATACTATACTATATATTATCATTATTTTTAAAAAATTACTCACGAGTAGAACAATTAATTATTTAAATATTTTAACAAATTTAAATAATTCATCCATCATTGTAAAAAGGGGACAATTTTTTCAAGATAAAAAGTTGATAAAGTTACGAAGAAACGTAAAATCATTAAATTCAAAGTATGAGAAAATTCAATCTAATTGCTACGTTGAAAAATCAAAACCCTGCAGCCTAATTCCAAAACAGGCAAAATCACTCGTTTTCATCAATTTTTTTCCAGTCGCATTTCTGTATAAATACTTGCAACATTTGCAGATAATCAAACATACCAGATTATTTTTCAGGAAAAAAAAAAAAAAAAAAAAAACAAAAAAAAAAACCTAGTATATAGTTTCATTAGTAGTTGAGCATGAAGCTTTACGCAGTGTATTTGTCGTTATTTGTTCTATTGTGTGGATTCCTACCTAGCCATGCAATGGTTCATCGACAAAGATTTGTGGTAAGTATTCATATTTATTTTCATTAATAATTTCTGTTATAATCTTTCCATCCATTGTTAATCATGAATATTTAATGTTTTAAACATACATTAAAAAAAACGCTTTAAACAAAACGTAAAAAGGATTTACTAGTTTCCATATAAAGAAGGTAAATACGCGTGTAAACTGGGTTCACCGTATAAATTAGGTAATCCCATTTTAATTTTATTATATCCTATTAATTGTTAAGGTTTAAATTAAAGAAAACCACTTCGTTTACATCGTAAACTTGGTTCACAAGAAACTAACTCAAAATTATTTGGATGTAGGTAAAAAATGGGTATATTGTGATGTATGTGAAAGATAGATATTATTAAATTTACTTTTTTTTAAAAAAAAAGGAAAAGTGTAAAGTATTTTGTGGGATGGTAAAAAAAAAGTTTGAAATAATTTTCGGTGTTTAATCTAGAATATCATAGAAAATTTTATGTTTATCTAATCAAAATTCAAAGGTAAAGACTTACCAGAGTGATAAATAAGAAATGATAATTTTATAATAGTAAAAAATAATAATGGTGCTATGAACTACTCCCTCCGTCCCGTTATAATGTACGCATTTGCTTTTTGCACATTGATTAAGGAGTATAATATTTTAATGTGTAGTAATGTGATAGAATAATATATTAATATAAAGTGGGTAGGTGTATTAGTATGACATGTGGGCCCATAGAGAGAAGTAATTAATATGTGTGGGTCCTCTTTACAAAAAAGGAAAATGCACTCTTTGTATTGGGACGGACCAAAATGGAAAAACGCGTACGTTTCAATGGGACGAAGGGAATATTTCATACACAATTTATGGTATAAATGAAAAATAATACTCTCTTCTTCTCGGTCACAGGTCCCCATTTACTTTTTGCACGTGGATTAAGGAGTATTATTATTTTATGTGTGATGGGTAGTTGTATTAATATTGAGTGATGGGCCATATGTGGGGCCTTTTACGAAAGAAGAAAATGAGAATCTTTGAATGAGACGTCCAATATAATAAAATGTTGATCTTCCGGTGGGACAGAGGGAGTAACAATTTAAAAGAAAAATAATACTCCCTCCGTCCGCTTCTAAGGTATCCATTTTACTATTTTTGGCGTTCGCTTCAAATGTATCAATTTCTCCTATTTAGTAAAAAAGTAATACACAATAAGGTCCATCACTTCCTTATAATACAACTACTCACTTTACATATAATAATAATACTCCTTAATCCACGTGCAAAAAGTAAATGGATACCTTAGAATCGGATAGAGGGAGTAACATCTTCAATAAAAAATTATAACTAACTACACAAGTACTATAAATGATTTCACCGTAAGATGATTTCAGTGCAACGTTTTCAAAATATTTGACAAAGAAAGCCATTATTTATTGACATAACATCCAATATATATATATATATTAGAAAGCAATTGACTTTGTCAATTTGATAGACTCACAAAAATTACTTAATCGATTAGAAAAATGTTTTTCTATTCTTAATTAATTAATTAAAATATTAATTTCATTATGCATGTGTGCATGAGAGACAGTCCACACTCGAGATTGTGCAACAACAAGACCATATTGACAATAAATGAGCAATTTCCAGGTCCCACTTTATTTGTGAGGCAAGGTGACACTCTTATTGTTGATGTTCTCAATAGAGCAAGGGAAAATGTCACAATTCACTGGTATACATTCAGCTTAATTCTCTACCTATTTAATTAATTTACTTCAATAAATAAATAAATTTATATTATGTATAAGTAAAATTGAATGAAGAACTAATTAAAATCATATGTATAGGCATGGGGTGAAGCAACCAAGATACCCGTGGTCCGACGGTCCGGAAATGATAACCCAGTGCCCTATTCGACCCGAAACGAATTTTAGCCAAAGAATAGTATTGTCGGATGAAATCGGGACCCTGTGGTGGCATGCCCACAGTGACTGTCTCGAGCTACCATGTACGGTGCTCTCGTTGTCTACCCTAAGAAGGGTGACAACGACAACTACCCTTTTGCTAAACCCGCTGCAGAAATTCCGATCCTACTAGGTCTGTAGTAAAAGAAAAATAATACTCCCTCCGTCCCAAAACAATTGACACATTTTTTTTGGGCACGGAGATTAAGGAGTATAATAATTTAATGTAAAGTGAAGTGAGAGAAATAATATTTAATGTGTAGTGGGTAGTTGTATTAGTGGTGAGTGTGATGTGTGTGTGGGTCCATGTAAATAAATAAATTGGTTTCGTGTGGGTCCCATATTCTTAAAAAGGAAATATGTCAATTGTTGTGGGACAACCCAAAAAGGAAAGTGTGTCAATATCTTTGGGACGGAGGGAGTATGTAATCTTGTAGTATTTCATTACATATTAGATGTTATGTAATACCAAATTTATGAAATATTGATATTATAGGGGGAATGGTGGATAAGAGACATTCAAAAAATGGTGGATGAATTTCTTAGGGAGGGGGGTGGCCCACAAAATTCAGATGCAGTCCTCATTAATGGTCAACCTGGTGATCTCGATGGCTATCCATGCTCATCAGCAGGTAATTATTTAAAACCTTCACTTACATGCCTCCTTTAATTGCAATTAAAACATACTATTACATTATCTCACATAAGAATTTATGTTAACGTTTAAAAACAGATATTTAAAGTAAGAGTGGCTCAAGGGAAGACATATCTACTAAGAATGATCAACAATGCAATGAACAACATCATGTTCTTCAAGATCGCCAACCACAACTTCACCGTCGCGAAGCCCTTCACGACCGATTACATTGCCATATCTCCGGGACAAACCATCGACGCCCTTCTAGAAGCTAACCAACCACCAAGCCACTACTACATGGCTTCTAGGGTTCACAACACAACCGGAGATGCACACAATGGCACCGCATCCGCAGTAGTGGAGTACACCGGCAACTACTCCGCCCCCTCCTCGCCTCTCCACCCAACTCTTCCGGCCATAGGCGACTTCCACGCAGCCATCAACTTCACGGAACGCCTCAGAAGCTTAGCCACCAAAGATCATCCAATAGACGTCCCTCAAACTGCTGATAAAATATTCTTCTTCACTCTATCCGTCAATACATTCCCATGCACTCCAGACGCCCCGTGTAATGGATCAATCGTGGGGCGTCTTAGGGCGAGCATCAACAACATAACATTCGTCCAACCGAGGATCGACATCCTTCAGGCCTATTACAACCGGGTCAGGGGGGTTTACGGAGTTGAGTTTCCAAAAAACCCACCAAACCCGTTTAACTACAGCTTGGATCTCCAGCTATTGTATACACCTCAAAACGGAACAGAGGTGAGATTGGTCAAATACAACACCACAGTGGAACTTGTGTTCCAAGGAACCAACCTACTACTTGGGGCTTATCATCCCATGCACTTGCATGGATACAGTTTCTACGTCGTCGGATAGGGAGACGGCATCTTCGACAGGTCGTCGACCCGCCCCTGTCGAACACCATCGCGGTTCGACAGAACGGGTGGACCGCCATTAGGTTTAAGGCCAACAGTCCAGGTGAGTTTACTTGAGTTAAAATCAAGTGTCATACTAAATATTTTATTCAAAATAGCGCCAAAACACTCCAAAATAGTCTTATAAAAATTCTATCAAAATAGTTATTTTTGCTTAAAAATATTCAATTTTTCTATTTTCATTAGATTTGACTGAATTAGTACGTTTACAAAATTATGATACATAATTGATAAAAAAATATTGTTTGATATGGAAATCCAAACAAAATAAAAAAATATTGTTTGATATGAAAATCCAAACAAAATAAGGATGAAAATGAATGTTTAAATTATTTTGGAACTTTTCAGATAGAGTAAAAAGATATTGTCGGTTCATTTTTCTTAGTCGAATATATGCATCATAAGAAAATTTTTGTTTTTTATTTTTTTAAGTTTAAGAATATATAAAAAAACTAATATAATTTAATTTAATTTAATTTATAGGGGTTTGGCTTTTGCATTGCCATTTGGAAAGACATATTAGTTGGGGAATGGAGATGGCATTCATTGTTGAAGATGGAAAGAGAGCAGATGAGAAGATGTTGCCAACACCTCCAACATGCCTAAATGCTAATTATATTTATAAAAGTCAAATCAATTATTTGTTATATTAATTATAGTTGTAATTTTTTTTTTCTCTATTTTTTTCGTACTTATAGTTTGGGAGACGACCTGAGAACATAACCAGAAAATAAGAATAATGATCCAATCAATTGAGTTGTATCCCAATAATCAACTCATTTTCTTATTAATAAATATTAATCGTTATATTTTTTTTAATTATTTATTCGTGTTTGTGCAATATATATAATTTGTAATTTACTGTATTGAAAATGAAAGTGTTAATTATTATTTCATAATTTACTGCATTTATGGAACTCTTGAACATATAAAAAATATTACAAATCTTTTAAGTAGCAATATTGTAAAATAACTCTAATATTTTCAAATAAATTAAGCCGCCAGGTCAATAAAACAGGAAATTTATTGATGTATATAAAGTTTTGGTATTTTCATTTTTTATCATGAGCTAGCTTTTAAAATATGAACGTCAATTTTCTCTTTTCTTTTATTTTCCACCCCAATTGTTACACATAACCATAAAAATCATATCATGTAAATTAAGTATATATAAAAGGCCCCCAAAATGAGGCCTCAAATTATTTATATACTCCTTCATTTCATTTCAGATGACACACTTTTCATTTTGGGTTGTCCCACAAAAGTTTGCACATTTTCAAAAAAAAAAAAAAAACCACATTTCCTCATAAACTTTATTTATAAAAAAAATATCTCTACCTAACATACTTTATTATTTATTTATTACAAAAAAAAAATCATTAAACCCCTAAAAATTATCACTTTCTTGATCTCTATACCGGAACTGGTGGTGCAATCTTTTGTGGAACGGAGAGAATATATACTAAGTATAATTATATTTTAATAAAAAATACTAGTAATAAGTTAGATATTAAAAAAATGGATATTAAAGAAAAGTTCATACACAAGTATCCATCTACTCTTTTTAATTTTCACAATTTTCTGTCGTCTAATAAAGGTTCTCACCCTCCTGAAATAGGAGAAAGTCAAAATAATTACTATTTTATACTCCAAATATCATACTCCCTCCGTCCCATTAAAGTCGTGACATTATTTTTGGGCACGGAGATTAAAGAATATAATATTTTAATATAAAGTGAAGTGAGAGAAATAATATTTAATGTGTAGTAGGTAGGTGTATTAGTAGTGTGTGTGGAGTGTGTGTGTCGATGTGAATATGTTAATATTTTTTATGTGGGTCTCATATGCTTTAAAAGGAATGTAACAACTTTTATGGGACAACCCAAAAAGTAAAATGTCACAACTTCCGTGGGACGGATGGAATAATATTTATTTTTTTTATTTACTTTATTAGGAGTGAAAATTATAGTCAGTCAATTGGAGGGATGAGTATAGCATTGAGCGTGAATAATTCTGAAATTCAATTCAATATTCTTTCAATGCTCAACCAACTCATCTCATACTCCCTCCGTCTCACGTTAAGGTTTACACTTTCCATTTTTGGTTGTCCCAAGTTAAGGTTTATATTTCCTTTTTTATCAAATTGAGCCTACACAAAACAATTAATTATTTCATTTAAGACCCACACACAACACTAATACAACTACCCACTTTATATTAAATATTATTTCTCTCATCTCACTACACATTAAAATATTATACTCCTTAATCTCCGTGCAAAAAGCAAACGTCAACGTTACCATGGGACGGAGGGAGTACTTTTTAGAATGTTAATAAAATGTTCAATTGACTTTTCATTTTCTCAGTACAATCTTTAAATAGATATAGAATTACTTTTTAGAATGTTAATAAAATGTTCAATTGACTTTTCATTTTCTCATTACAATCTTTAAATAGATATAGAATTTTATGTATAGAAAAAAAAATGTTTAGAACAAATTAATTATAATAATATTATGAATTAATTAGTTTCTAGAAGAAATTGTTTTAAATTATTAAAATATACATATTGAATATTGCAAAAAGATTTATTTTCTATGTTTTTCCAGGGCCAGCCTACAAAATGGGAGGACCAACATTGTGTATATAGGATAAGTAATATAATTAATACATGTGTTTACTTAAGTGGACATTTTTGGACCAATATGCCCTTACACCCATTTTTTTTAATAATTTAATTATTCAGTATCGATCAGAGTGTTGGAGTCTCCACACATAATACCGTTACATGATGTTCGATAACATCGTCATAGCATTAAATGTCGGTCAAGATGTTGGACCCCAATATATAGGATTTACGCCAAATCAAATATTCGGTGCTATGACAACAGTATCAATATTCCATGTGAAGATTCTGAAACCTTGACCGACATCGAATCTTACATTCGATAATGTAAGACATAATATCCTATTTCTTGCATGTGACACTATTACTTGTGCTGAATAATAAAAGAAAAAAAGTAGAGATATTTTTGTGACTATTTAAGTATAGTAAAGTTAAGTATTACAATTATCTTTTAACTTTAAATTTTAAATATTCTCTTAACTATCCTTAATATAATTGTGCGGATACATTGTAAACCTGTCTTTACGTGATATACTAATATAAATAAAATTTTTATTTTTTATTAAAAGAATGTGTATATGAATTCATGCATGCATTATTTATATTATTATTGCAAGAACACACAAATTGAACACATTCATGAATCTTAGATTTGTACAACTTCATCCGTGTCGAACAATCCACAATTAATTCCACCCGCATGAAAAGTTATGTTTTATACCTAAACGAAAATTAGGTGTAATAAGTAAATATCATATAATAATTTTATTTTATTTTATAAAAGTGAAAATTTAAGTGTAAATATTGTATCATATTTAAAAATTGGAATCAAATTCATGCATGATTAACCAACTAATTTATGACAGAAACGTTACCAATTAGACTTGTATTAATTTCTAGTGGAAATGTTCACCCTTTTCCAAAAGTATAATATGAGAAGACAATAAATAAATAAACAAATTGAACAGTGTAAAATTTACCCTTCCATCTCAAATTTATTTTTACCTCTTTTTTTTTTTTTCATAACTATTCATCTCAAAAAAAATATATTCATCTTCTTAAAATTATAAAAAGATTGAAATAAATAACATCGCTTATATATTTTATATATTAAAAAGAAGGAAAGTGTTACTCCTTACCTACTTTATTATTATTATCATTATTTAAAAAAAAAATCTTCCAATATTTTCTAAATCAAGTTGAGAGAAGATATAAATAAATTTGGGATAGAATAAAGGGAGTAATTATGTAGAGTAAAACATCCTTATCTAATGTCACCTGTCCGCCATTTATTAGTTTCAGAGATTAGTTAGAAAAAGACACGTGGATTTACTTTGTTAAGGCTGCTCAGACTTCTTATTACAATAATAATAGTCAAACTCATTACTTATACAATTATTTTTTTTATTTTATTTACTTAACACTAATTTCCTTTTAATGTGGTAAATAAATAGGAGTAGTAGTATTTTATTACACAAAGAAACAGGAAAAAAATTATATTTTACAGGAAAAAGTTCACATTTTATTTACACTAATTATTTTGGGACGGAAAGAGAGAATAAAAAGTGAAAATTCACGGTATTAGTTACCAGAGTTAGTCCGTCTGGGAGTATATCTGAGTGTCTTTATAATTTGAAAATCATTTAATGTGAAATGGAGAATATTTAAAATATATATATATATATAATTATATTTGCAATCTTGATCTCCAACACTCTCTTTTTATTTTATTTTATATTTGTTTATTGTATTTCAAATGTTTATTTATTTATTACTTTTTTTGTAACATGTTTTTCTTTCTAACTTATTTTATTATTATAGATATAAAGTAATCAATTTTTTTTTGTGTGTAAATTTTAAGAAAAGATATTGGAATTAATTAAATATTTAACACAATTAATTTCAAAGAATTGTTTGGGTTTACTAAATTTAGAGAGTGAAAATAGTTAGGTAAAATTTATTATATTATTTTAAAAAAATTGTTGGAAATAATTTTTGTTATCTATTATCTAAATTATAGATAACTTCTCATTTGAAGAGTCTTTAGCATCTGCAAGAACGGATGTAAATGACAAAATATTCATATTTTGGATAATTTCAATAAAAGTAAGCTTTAGCATACTCCCTCCGTCTCATAATTAGGTATACATTTTTTCATTTTGGTTCGTCCCAAAATAAATTATACTCCCTCCGTCCCGGAGAAATTGACACATTTTTTTTGGGCACGGAGATTAAGAAGTATAATAAATTAATGTAAAGTGAAGTGAGAGAAATAATATTTAATGTGTAGTGGGTAGTTGTATTAGTGGTGAGTGTGATGTTTGTGTGGACCCATGTAAATAAATAAATAGTTTTTGTGTGGGTCCTATATCCTTAAAAAGGAAATATGTCAATTTATGTGGGACAACCCAAAAAGGAAAGTGTGTCAATATCTTTGGGACGGAGGGAGTACATTTTTTTGATTGATGTGACTCACACAAAACCATTATTATATCCACAAGGCCCCACACTACACTAATACAACTACCACTACACATTAAAATATTATTTCTCTCACTTCACTATATATTAAAATATTATACTCCTTAATCTCCGTGCAAAAAGTAAATGTATACCTTGTTTCGGGACGGAGGGAGTATTCATTTTGTCATTCTTAATAATACTCCCTCCGTCCCGAAAAAATTTGCGCTCCTCTTTTCGGCACGGAGATTAAGAAAGTAATGACTTTTAGGGGTATAATGGTATTTTTTGTAATAAATAAATGATAAAGTATATTAGGTAGAGATGTTTTTTTTGTAAATAAAGTGTATGAAGAAGGGTAATTATTTTTTACTTTTTTATTTTTTTGAATGTGCAAACTTTTATGGGACATCCCAAAATTGAAAGTGTGTCATCTGAAAGGAGATGAAGAGAGTAGTTAATAATCTCTATTTTAACATTAAAATTTATATATTTTACTCTATAATTTTAAAGAGCTAAATCCGCTCTTCAAATTTTATTGATGGTGTTTACTTCTTTGTTTGTTTTTATTTAGGAGAAATAGTTTATATTAAATTGAAAGAGAAATATGTCATAAATGAATATTAAAAATAAAAATATAAATAGTTTATTGGAACATAATAAAAATATAAATTTTTAAAATTAAAGTGCTCTTAATTTAATGAAAAATACTCTTCAAATTTTAAAGAATTTTTTTGAGATGTTCTAAGTCATGAAAAAGACAAAACAAAACAAAAAATTTTGAAATAAATAAAAAAAAGTTGCACTAGAATAGCGTTAATATTACTCTAAAGTTTTTTTTTTTTTTTGGTAAAGATGATATAAGATGATATTTTTAATATTAAAATATAATTTGAGGTTATATAATTAATTTGTTATTTTTATTTTTTGGATGGTACACATTATAATCATAGAACAGATGTAAAGAAAAAAAAGGGTGAATACTATTAAATAGGAGTACTAGTTGATATTTATACGATTCTAGTGCAATATCGTAATATTACGTGTGAATATTAACACGATAATAGTGCAATAAAAGCACGTTTAAAATATTACGTGTGAATATTAACACTATTCTAGTTCTAGTTCAATAAAAGCACGATTAGAATATTACGTTTAAATATTAACGCAATTCTAGTGCAATAAAAGCACAATTAGAATATTTTGTGTGCAATAATGACACGTAGAGATTTTTATTTAGTATTATTTATGTTTTACCTCTAGAAGTTAATGCTAGTATTTATTTTTTAAATTTAGTTTGATTTTAGAATATATTAATTGTATTTTTACCTTTTTATTTATAAAAAATATTTTATTTTTGTTTGATCTATATGTTCAATTTATAAAACATTTTGATTTTTATATATATTATGTTATCTATAAAACTTAATTTTTATTCATAGAATAAAGTGTAATATAAAAGGTATATTGTCTAATTTATTCCTAAATTTAGAATTTACTCATATAAAAATGATATAAATTTCTATAATATAATTATATTTTAAACTCGTAACTAAATACTCGTTTACTTTTGACAAAACTCAAAGGTTGACTAATCAAAGAAATAATGGCTATATAATACTTCCTCAAGTAAGGTAACTTATATCAAGAAATATTTCCTCCGTTTCTTTAGGATGACACTTTTTTTATTATGAATGGTCTCACAAAAGTTTGCAACTATTTGAAAAAAACAAAAAATTAAATATAATCACCATTCCTTTTACATTTTATTTATAAAAAATCACTCCTATTTAACACATCTAACACATTTTATCATTTATTTATTATAAAAAATATTTTTATATTCCGAAAAATTACTCCCTCCGTCCCATAGAAATTGACACACTTTCCTTTTTGGTTTGTCCCACTAAAGTTGACAAATTTCCTTTTTAATACATGAGACTCACACAAAAACAATCAATCTATTCTCATGGGCCTCATATATCACCTTTAATATAATTATCCACTACACATTACATATTATTTCTCTCACTTCACTTTACTTCACTTTACATTAAATTATTATACTCCTTAATCTCCGTGCCCAAAAAAATTATACTAACTTCTCCGGGACGGAGGGAGTATAACTTTTCTTAATCTCCATGTCGCGATGGAGATACAAACTTAAATGGTACGAAAGGAGTATAATATTTTAAGTAATAGATAGTAAGAAAATTTTAGTTGTACTTTTTGCCTTTTTTTCTTTCTTTAATTTTAGACAAACACTTGTGTGAGACCATCTTATATGAAAATTTCTATGAAATGGATAAGAAGAGTTAACATTTTAATATAAAATGATACTCGAATTAATGGATTATGATAGTGGTGCATTAAATTATTTTATAAATAATTCATAATATAAAATAAAAAGTTATAACAGTTTTAATGAAAAGTGATAACTATTTAAGAAACCTAAAATTGATCACACATGAGATGATATCATGTAAGTATTGCTCTAACTTTAATTTAAATTATTGACAAATAGTGTAATATTATATAATTTTTAGAGGTTTTTTTTTACCCATATACTAAAATTAGAGAGGTATGTTTTAATATGGGACAAATGAGTATGTTCGATTAATTCGTCATGATTTTTTTATAATTTACGCATGTAATTATTACTCCCTCCGTCCCATTAAAGGTGTTATATTTTTTTGGGGGAAGGAGATTAAGGAGTATAATATTTTAATGTAAAGTTAAGTGAGAGAAATGATATTTAATATGTAGTGGGTATGTGTATTAGTGGTGTGTGTGGAGTGTGTGTGAGTCCATGTTAATATGTTAATATTTTTTGTATGGGTCCCATATGCTTTAAAAGGAATGTGACAATTTTTGTGGGACAATCCAAAAAGAAAAATGTCACAACTTCTGTGTAACGGAGAGAGTACTCCTTAAATCATTATCAAAATGGACAAAATTTTCAAGGAGGTTAAATAATAGGACACGCTAAAACGCTTCAATTCAAAGTATTTGAAACTTCAAACCAATTAAAGCATCAAACTAAAGATCCCGATTCTTAATTAAACTCCAAAACATGCACATTAAAGACTCTAATCATGATTTATTGTGTAATTAATTTTACTAACTTATTTTCATGAAAAAAGCACCCCTGAATTTTCTTGGCTTCATACAAGATCTCTATAAATACATTCAAGGATATTTTCACAAAACATTTCATCTTCAAAATTAATTCCAAAGTGCAGAAAAACCAAAACCCATATATATTTAGTTTTTAATTAGTGGCAAATTACACACTTATAATCCATCTCGTGATTATGAAGCTGGTTATCTTTTATGTCACGTTATTAATTCTTTTATCTTGCGACATCCTACGTGGCCATGCAATAGTCCAACGACACATTTGTGGTAACTACGCACCATGTCTTATTTCTATTTATGGTAGTATCAATTGCTAGCTTACTTTAACAAATTGAATTTTTTTATATTTTTTAAATATGAAATGTGGTACTTATTGTACTGAAAAGGAATAAAATCTATACACAAGATAGCTTTATTTCAAAACCATCTATATATAATCAAGCTCCTCTAGCAATCAACAATTTTTTTATTTTTTATTTTATATTTTTTAACAACGAAAAGTGCATATAATAAAACATGAGACTAATTAAAGTCATCATCTTTACAACTCATTATACGAAATAATGTAGTAGTTGTCTAAGATTAATTTTTTTTGGTATTTAAATGCTCCAATTTTTAGTTATTGCATGACAAATTCAGTACTAATTAATGAGTATATAGAATATACTCTCTCCATCTCCTTTCAGATTGCACTTCTCTTTGGCAAAATTCAATGAAGAGATGCAAACTTAAATGTTTAACTGAGGGAAGGGAGTATATAGTTTTAATTATTTCAATTCGAAGTTTATATATACAAAAGTTTATGTATAATTTTATCAAACTTTTTTTTTTGAAATTTTATTTAGGTAATTTATGGCTCCATTTCATAACTACAATCAATTACTATATGTTAATTTAACTACACTTTTGATTATTTTAACTATAGCTGCGTTGTTAAATTAATATATTTGAGAATGTATGCAGTTGAAAGATAGTCCATACACAAGATTATGCAGCAAGAAGAGCATATTGACAGTAAATGGGCAATTTCCAGGGCCAACATTATTTGTAAGGCAAGGTGACACACTTGTAGTTGATGTTATCAACACAGCAAGGGAAAACGTTACCATTCATTGGTATATACTTTACATTTCTCTATTTTTCCAAATTATTACATCTCAATTATTTTTGTCACATACTCTAATTTTCTTATTATGTGTAGGCATGGAGTGAAGCAACCAAGATATCCTTGGTCGGACGGCCCGAGTACATAACCCAGTGCCCCGTCCGACCCGGGACAAAATTTAGCCAAAGGATTGTGTTGTCCGATGAGATAGGGACGTTGTGGTCACGAGCTACTGTACACGGAGCTCTCATCGTTTATCCCAAGGAGGGAGACCACTACCCCTTCCCTAAACCTAATGCTGAAATTCCAATCATACTGGGTATGTACTCTGCTAGAATGATGGTGTTTCATCTCGTATTTCATTATGAGTATGTATGTATAAAGAAAATAGTGATGTTTTTAATAAAGGGGAATGGTGGAAGAGTGATATTCAGGCAGTATTGGATGACTTTATTCAAAGTGGAGGTGATCCAGCTACTTCTGATGCTGTGCTCATAAATGGTCAACCTGGTGATCTATTTCCTTGCTCAAAATCAGGTACCAATGTTTACGTTTACGAATATTAAAGAATACGTAGTGATTAGATTTTGATTGTACTTTTGACCGGTTACTCAAATGGAAACCGTAAACCTTAATATGGGACGCTTAAAATGGCAAAATGTAAACTTGGGACTCATGTTATGAAATATAAATACAGATGCATTCAAGGTAAAGGTAGATCATGGGAAGACATACCTGCTAAGAATGATCAACAACGTGATGAACAACATCATGTTCTTCAAGATCGCCAACCACGACGTCACTGTTGTGGGATCAGACGGGGCGTACACGAAGCCATTCGCAACGGATTACGTGACGATATCTCCAGGACAAACCATTGATCTGTTGCTAGAAGCAAACCAACAACCTAGTCATTATTACATGGCTTCCAGGGTGTATACTGTTGCTGGAACTGCAAATGAAAACACTACAACTGCAATACTTGAGTACAGTGGGGACTACACACACCCTCCTTCTCCTCTGCTTCCAAATCTTCCACAGACGAACGACATGCCAGCGTCTACCGGATTCACAGCACGACTAAGAAGTTTAGCAAGCAAAGATTATCCTATTGATGTTCCACAGAAAGTGGACAGCAAATTCTTCTTTACTCTTTCGATCAATACGTTCCCTTGCCCGGATCCTAATGCTCCCTGTGCAGGACCAGGGGGTGAGCGATTCCGAGCAAGTATTAACAACATAACATTTGTGCAACCAAGAATAGCCATTCTTCAAGCATACTATGATAAGATATCAGAGGAGTTTATGGAGACAATTTCCCCAAAAAACCACCTTTCCCGTTCAACTACACTATGACAATCGTCCCACGAGACCTACGCATACCTCAAAACGGGACAGAAGGGAGGGTGCTCAAGTACAACACCACGGTAGAGATTGTGTTCCAAGGAACCAATATATGGAATGGGATATACCATCCCATGCACCTGCATGGATACAGCTTCTGCGTGGTGGGATGGGGCAATGGGAATTTCGACAGGAAAACGGACCCTTTTGTTGGGTTCGTCATAGTGATCCGATGAACGCAGCGGAATTTAAAATTTTCATAATTAATAAATCATATTTATTAAATATATGAAAGGGTTTCACTCCGGATGCTCTAAAACGATTATAAGATCCGGTGTTAAAATATATTGAAAGAAATCTACGTAAAGATAATTCTTACCCTTGTAGACTTTCTTCCAATTGATGCAAGGAGTGAGGGAATCGATTCCCGGATTGTGGCTAAAACTCCGTACTTCTCAATAAGGGATCCAAGTGTATCCCCTCTAAAGTAATCCACCAATTAAAAGAACAACACAAATTTTATACTTCGCTAGTAGTATAAAACTTGTGAATTGGAACAACAAAAATGGATTAGCAAAGATTTATATTTTAAAAGGAAACAATTTCCTCTCTTTCTCAAACATCAAAGTATCGACTTCTTCTCCCACAAATGAAGTATTGATACTTGCTTCAAGAAAATGGTATGTCCAAATACTATGTCAAAAGTTCCACATTTATGCAATTAAATAGAAAAAGGTTGTAGTGGAATTTTTAAAGAAATGATTGAAGACTTGCTTTTCATCCCACCCACTTCAATAATGTTTCCACTATCAATACCCACTAATTGCAATAATGTGAACTTTATAAATCCACTAACAACTCCATTCATTTTTATTTTAATTAAATAATCTAATTATTTAATTATAATAAATAGTTAATTATTTAACTATTGTTCCAATTGATAAAAGTTGTTCATTCAAATTAAGGTGTGATCCTTTAGGTTCACTACTAACTCTAGTAGTATGCTTACAACATTTGTAACTTATAAATAACAATTATTATATTAATTAATCCACTTGAAATTAACTAATTAATTTCAAGAACCTACTAATCACGGTAACATCTAGCAAGTAACGTGATCTTCTAGTATTAGGTGAATAGCGAGTAAACCTTTAAATTAACGAGTGACATACACGTACGGTCTTTCTAACAATTAATCTCCCGATTGAGTCTAGAGTAGGAATATTAGTCGAAACTCTACTAACTCAATAATTGTGTTTCTATTTCATGTTACAATGATTCATTGTAAATCTTCATTCTCATTGCCTTGGCCAAGGTCTTTGAATCATTAACAATGAAATACACAGGAGATTCTCTTGTCCTAGACAAGTGTTAGATTCTATCTTAGCCACACATAAGTCTCCATGTACATCAATATAATACCCAACATATCCCCTTTAAGATTGCTAAACAATCAGAAGATAAGTCTAAGTATTAGATGAAGTACACAAGACTACTATGGTGCTTCAAGTCTAAAGACTAATCGTGTACTATCGTAATTAGAAAATTCTAATTTCGACATATCCAATAAGAATTTTCTACGGACCATGTTCGATAAACTTATTCTCTAATAAGTATCTACATATATGAATTTGTGTCACAACACTAATATTGATGGAATACAATATTCTCGTCCAACGAGCATTCATCATATGTACGAGTTTTTACTGAATTATTCTTTGTCCCATTTAGAAAAATTCTTAACTCGGAACCATGTTTAAGACCAAAGCTCTATGTATAAATTCCATGATTACCATCATATGTGTAACCATACATTTTAGCTTAAATTGGTCTAGGGACTTTATCTAATAAACATATATTATAATGCATAAAATAGATAAATTAAAACAGCCTTTAATAATATAATTTCCAATGAGATTGTTTATATTCAAAATATAAAGAGTATAATTATCCAATCTAATTGGTGCGCTGGGCATACTACTCTAACAATCTCCCACTTGCCTTAGCTCCAATTGCCCATATATTTAAGTCCCATCTTTTCAAGATGTTTCTCAAATATCTTTTGAGACAAAGGTTTAGTCAGTGGGTCTGCTACATTTTCTGCTGAAGCGACTCGATCCATAACGATATCGCATCTCCCCATGATTTCTCTAATCAAGTGGTATCTTCTCAAGATATGCTTGGATCTTTGATGAGATCTTGGTTCCTTTGCTTGCGCAATGGCTCCATTGTTATCACAGTATATCATTACTGGATCAACAATAGATGGAACTATACCCAACCCTTGGATAAAGTTTCTGATCCAAACAGCTTCTTTTGCTGCATCTGATGCAGCTATGTATTCAGCTTCAGTGGTGGAGTCTGCAGTAGTTTCTTGTTTGGAACTCTTCCAACTTACTGCACCACCGTTCAAAGTGAATATATAACCTGACATTGACTTAAAGTCATCCACATCAGACTGAAAACTAGAATCAGTATATCCTTCTAATTTCAGCTCTCCAGGGCCGTATATCAAAAAGATATCCTTAGTCCTTCTTAAGTACTTAAGGATCATCTTGACGACCTTCCAGTGTTCTTCACCTGGATTTGACTGATATCTGCTCGTGACACTTAGAGCATGCGCGACATCAGGCCTTGTACATAGCATTACATACATTATGCTTCCAATTGCTGAAGCATAAGGCACGCGAGTCATTCTTTCTCTTTCTTCAGGCGTCTTAGGAGACATAGCCTTAGAAAGTGAAACCCCATGACTCATTGGCAAGAATCCTCGTTTGGATTCTTCCATACTAAATCTCTTTAGTATCTTATCTATGTACATGGATTGGGATAGTCCGATCATTCTTCTAGATCTATCTCTATAGATCTTTATTCCTAGAATAAATGATGCTTCTCCCAAGTCCTTCATGGAGAATTGTTTAGAAAACCAAGTTCTTGTTGACTGCAACATACCTATATCGTTTCCGATAAGTAGGATGTCATCAACATAGAGCACAATAAAAGTAACTGCACTCCTACTAACTTTCTTGTATACACATGGTTCATCCGGATTCTTTTGAAAATCAAACGATTTGATTGTTTCATCGAATCGAATGTTCCAACTCCTCGAAGCTTGTTTAAGCCCATAAATGGATCTTTGGAGCTTGCAAACCTTTTGCTCACTCCCACTGGATATAAAGCCCTCAGGTTGCTTCATATAGATCTCTTCCTTAATGTTACCATTAAGAAAAGCAGTCTTTACATCCATTTGCCATATCTCATAGTCATAATATGCAGATATAACTAATAAAATTAGAATGGATTTTAGCATTGCTACTGGTGAAAAGGTTTCCTCATAGTCAATTCCTTGTTTTTGAGAATAACCTTTAGCAACCAGTCTTGCCTTATAGGTTGCTACCTCCCCATCAACTCCAAGCTTTCGCTTGTAAACCCATTTGCATCCAATAGGAACTGTTCCTTCTGGTGGGTCTACCAAAGTCCATACTTTGTTAGAGTACATGGAGTCCATCTCGGATTGTATTGCTTCTTGCCATTTCTTTGAGTCAATGTCTGATATTGCCTCTCCATAGCTTCTTGGATCATTATCCAATAGGATTCCCTCTTCTTTGTTTTCTAATAACAAAGTGTACCTACTAGGTAACTTAGGTATCCTTTCGGATCTCCTAAGAGGTTGTGTATCAGATGTCCCAGTTTCTACTGGTTGTTCACTCACTGCAATTGGAAGGTTTGTTGTTTCTTGAACTTCTTCAAGTTCTACGAGTTTGCCATTTCTATCAGATAGAAATTCTTCTTCAAGAAATGTAGCATTCCTTGAAACAAACACCTTTTGTTCCGAGATATCGTAGAAGTAATATCCAATTGATTCCTATGGATATCCAACAAACTTACATATTTTGGATCTCATATCCAATTTATCTCCCATTTGTTGCTTCACGTAAGCATCACACCCCCATACCCGAAGGTATTTGTATGAGGGTGCTTTACCACACCACATCTCATAAGGTGTAGTAGGAACGGCCTTAGAAGGCACCCTATTTAATAGGTGAGCTGCCGTTTCTAAAGCATAGCCCCAAAAAGAAAGAGGTAATGATGTGAAACTCATCATAGATCGAACCATGTCCATCAAGGTTCGATTCCTGCGTTTCGAAACTCCATTGAGTTGGGGAGTGCCAGGAGGAGTCCACTGTGAGAGAATCCCATTCTCTTTTAGATATTCTAGAAACTCTGCACTTAAGTATTCACCCCCTCGATCTGATCAAAGTGTTTTTATACTTAAGCCAGTTTGTTTCTCTACTTCAGTTCTAAATTCTTTGAACTTTTCAAAAACTTCAGATTTGTACCTTAATAGGTACACATAACCATACCTAGAGAAGTCATCGGTAAAGGTTAAGAAGTAGTTGTAGTTCCCACGAGCATTAACATTTAATGGCCCACATACATCTGTATGAATTAATTCCAATAGATGTGTAGCTCGCTCCACTTGTCCAACAAATGGAGATTTGGTCATTTTTCCTTTGAGACAGGACTCACATGTTGGTAGTTCTTGCTCGTCCTTTAGGTCAAGCAATTTTGCCAACTTATTTATCCTTTTCTTAGAAATATGACCTAATCTTGCATGCCATAATGTGATAGAACTACGGTTATCTAATTTTCTTTTATTCTGTTGAAGATTAAGAATGAAATTTTGGGGAGTTAAGGTATATAAACCATTCGTCAATATGCAAGTAGTGATTAAAGAAGAACATTTAGAAATGGAACAACTTCCATGTTCAAATTTAAAACAATAACCTTCTCTATCCAAAACAGGAATAGAGATAATGTTCTTAATAATCTCTGGAACATAAAGACAATTATTCAATACCAAAACATAATCATTACTTAAAGCTAGATTAATAGTTCCTACGGCTAATGCAGCAACCTTTGCTCCATTCCCCAGCCTTAGAACCATTTCTCTTGTTTCTAGCTTTCTACTTCTTTCCATCATCTGCAAATCATTGCAAATATGTGAGGCACAACCGGTATCCAATACCCAAGAAGTATCGTTAACTGATAAGTTAACTTCAACATAATAAATACCTTAACTCTTCAGGGTTGCAAGGTAATCCTTGCAGTTCCTCTTCCAGTGTCCAGTTTGATTGCAGTGGTGACACTTATCATTGGACTGAGAAGTTTTCTTTTTCTTGACACCTCCCTTTGCTTTTAGTTTGTTGGGATTGTTAGAACTCTTTCTATTTCCCTTCTTTTTCTTTAGCTTTGCAGCCTTAGATCCAGAAGTGGACCCAACAAACATGACTGATTTGTCCCTTTTCATCGTGGACTCAGTTGTCTTTAACATGCTAACAAGTTCAGTGAGACTTTTCGTCATGTTATGCATGTTATAATTGACAACAAATGTGTCAAATGAAGGGGGCAGAGACTGCAACAACAAGTCAGTGCAAAGCTCAGGTGGAACCTCAACTTTCAATGACGCGAGTCGTTCCGTTAGGGCTATCATCTTCAATCCATGTTCCTGGACTGAAGAGCCCTCAGCCATATGACTGCGGAAGAGCTCTTTAGATATCTCATATCTTTGTTGCCTGCTATTCTCACCAAACAAGTTCTCAAGTCGTTTAAGAATAGCATAATCAGAGGTTTGATCCTCATTTTGTCTCTGCAGCTCACTTGACATAGATGCTAACATGTAGCACCGAGCTTTCAGATCGTCATCCTGATGACGTTTGAACTTCTCAAGTTCCTCAGTCGTAGCATTAGCATCAGGTGCGTCAGGGATTGATTTGTCAAGAACATATTCACTTCTTTCAGATTTTAAGAGAATTTTGAAATTTCTCAGCCAATCATTAAAGTTTGGTCCAGTTAACTTGTTTTGCCCAATTAAAGCGGTTATAGGATTGTTTGCCATTTTAGTAGATGAAGTGAATCTACAAAATGATGAAGCAGAAAATGAGAAAACTATGAAAATTAATATTAATTTAATATAAGGTCTTCAATATTAAATGTCTCCCACTATTTTATTCGGAATTTCATAACCCCAATGAAAATCAGAAAATCATAATTTTCTAGTAGGTTTGAGGCCCAAATAGAATTCCTCACGCCCCAATTTTATGAGCCCATGAAAAATTCTCTTCGGTAGTAAAACATTTTACAATTGTATCATTATACAACCCTCAATTTGTTTTACCTCACCTTTCACGCATACCTCAATTTTATGAGCCCATACATTACTTAGTGTCAAACAATACCTATCAAACATTCATGCAATTAAAACATCAAAACACCCCACGACTCATGGCCGATGCACTGATGTATTTAATTCATGAGCATCATTATGATAGATAAAGAACACAGCTTTCTTTCACAAACCCACCCCACGACTCATGGCCAGTGGTTAAGTGTAGTAGCATCATCATGTCTCTATCTTTTGATAGTAGGCATGGATTGATGGGTCATACTCATCATATCCATATTTGTTTGAAATAAAATTTTTGTATAAGTTTCAAAAACTTAGGGATTATTTTTATTTCCAAGACCTCATCATTCCATTAAGGTAAATTATTTAATGTTTATCATCAAATGAGTGCATTAAATAAATTCTAGCATGCATATATCCTATACATACATAAAGCGGTGGGATGATCATGGCCAACCTATGCGACCCGTTTGAGCCAAAACGGGTCTATGGTCAATCTAAGGGACAATGAGAACTTTTACATCATAATGTAAAACACATACACTTATGGGCCTTGAGCATCTATTCTATTACATTTAATTACCCATCAACAATTGGGTCTTCTTTTGGGCTTCCTTCAAGTCCTCCAATTTACAATGAATAAATTAAATCCTCACGGATTAATCTACTCTCATTGCATAAATTTAAAGAACTTACAAACGTAAATTAAAGAGGCTCGCAGTCCCCATAAAATCCAAATAAATTACAACCATCACATAAAGTCCAAGGCTCATGATCATCCCTAAATAAATAAATATGCATTTAACATATTAAATTTATTTATATCAATTCACAATGAATAATACCGTAACGAGATATAAGAATAACAATTATTCATATTTCTCATTTTAAAATAATACTAGTTGAGAATTATGACTAACAATTAGTCAATATTATAAAACTAAATTTTAGAATTGACTTTAAAAATTTTGTTGGTCTTAATTAATTAAGAAACAATTTCTAAATTAATAAAACCAAATCAATTCAATGATAGCTAATTATTTCTACTTAGAAATATTTTTCTTAGAAACCCATTTCTAGAAATAGCCATCAAATATCATTGTTGATAATAAACATCTAATGCTTTTATCAAATTAAATATTAAATATTGATAACAAATTATCAATAATAATTATTATATTAAACAATGATATTTCAAGAAACAATTTCTCATTAAATACAACGTATTGCTTAAATTTCATTCCAAATGAATATTTTGAATAAGAAATATAAATAACATTTATTTAATATTTCATATTCACATGAGAAACCAATATAGTCATAAACTAATATTTAGTCAATTTTATTAAAATTACCGAAAAATTTTAACTGTATAAATAGTAGTTTAAGAACAATTCTTATCATACTACAACAGTTGAAATTTTAGAGTAATTAATAATTGTCGAGAAACCTTTTCTCGTTGTTTCAAGTATTATTATTTAACCATTAAATAATACTAAAATAATTTTAGCACCAAATATATTTCAACACCGTGAACCTAGGCTCTGATACCACTGTTGGGTTCGTCATAGTGATCCGATGAACGCAGCGGAATTTAAAATTTTCATAATTAATAAATCATATTTATTAAATATATGAAAGGGTTTCACTCCGGATGCTCTAAAACGATTATAAGATCCGGTGTTAAAATATATTGAAAGAAATCTACGTAAAGATAATTCTTACCCTTGTAGACTTTCTTCCAATTGATGCAAGGAGTGAGGGAATCGATTCCCGGATTGTGGCTAAAACTCCGTACTTCTCAATAAGGGATCCAAGTGTATCCCCTCTAAAGTAATCCACCAATTAAAAGAACAACACAAATTTTATACTTCGCTAGTAGTATAAAACTTGTGAATTGGAACAACAAAAATGGATTAGCAAAGATTTATATTTTAAAAGGAAACAATTTCCTCTCTTTCTCAAACATCAAAGTATCGACTTCTTCTCCCACAAATGAAGTATTGATACTTGCTTCAAGAAAATGGTATGTCCAAATACTATGTCAAAAGTTCCACATTTATGCAATTAAATAGAAAAAGGTTGTAGTGGAATTTTTAAAGAAATGATTGAAGACTTGCTTTTCATCCCACCCACTTCAATAATGTTTCCACTATCAATACCCACTAATTGCAATAATGTGAACTTTATAAATCCACTAACAACTCCATTCATTTTTATTTTAATTAAATAATCTAATTATTTAATTATAATAAATAGTTAATTATTTAACTATTGTTCCAATTGATAAAAGTTGTTCATTCAAATTAAGGTGTGATCCTTTAGGTTCACTACTAACTCTAGTAGTATGCTTACAACATTTGTAACTTATAAATAACAATTATTATATTAATTAATCCACTTGAAATTAACTAATTAATTTCAAGAACCTACTAATCACGGTAACATCTAGCAAGTAGCGTGATCTTCTAGTATTAGGTGAATAGCGAGTAAACCTTTAAATTAACGAGTGACATACACGTACGGTCTTTCTAACAATTAATCTCCCGATTGAGTCTAGAGTAGGAATATTAGTCGAAACTCTACTAACTCAATAACTGTGTTTCTATTTCATGTTACAATGATTCATTGTAAATCTTCATTCTCATTGCCTTGGCCAAGGTCTTTGAATCATTAACAATGAAATACACAGGAGATTCTCTTGTCCTAGACAAGTGTTAGATTCTATCTTAGCCACACATAAGTCTCCATGTACATCAATATAATACCCAACATATCCCCTTTAAGATTGCTAAACAATCAGAAGATAAGTCTAAGTATTAGATGAAGTACACAAGACTACCATGGTGCTTCAAGTCTAAAGACTAATCGTGTACTATCGTAATTAGAAAATTCTAATTTCGACATATCCAATAAGAATTTTCTACGGACCATGTTCGATAAACTTATTCTCTAATAAGTATCTACATATATGAATTTGTGTCACAACACTAATATTGATGGAATACAATATTCTCGTCCAACGAGCATTCATCATATGTACGAGTCTTTACTGAATTATTCTTTGTCCCATTTAGAAAAATTCTTAACTCGGAACCATGTTTAAGACCAAAGCTCTATGTATAAATTCCATGATTACCATCATATGTGTAACCATACATTTTAGCTTAAATTGGTCTAGGGACTTTATCTAATAAACATATATTATAATGCATAAAATAGATAAATTAAAACAGCCTTTAATAATATAATTTCCAATGAGATTGTTTATATTCAAAATATAAAGATTATAATTATCCAATCTAATTGGTGCGCTGGGCATACTACTCTAACACCTTTGAAGTATAATCTTGTTGATCCTCCCCTGCAAAAAAAATAGCAGTTCCACAGAATGGGTGGACCGCGATTAGGTTCAAGGCAAACAATCCAGGTACGCAATGCATGTAGTAGATGATTCATTTCTTGCTTTCTTTATGTCTAAACTAACTTACTAGTGCTAATAATCTTAATTTCAGGGGTATGGCTTCTGCATTGTCATCTAGAGCGTCATACGAGTTGGGGTATGGAGATGGTGTTCATCGTACGAGACGGTAAGGGCGACGATGCTAAGATGCTGGCACCACCTCCAGACATGCCAAGATGCTGATTGATGCATATATATGTTTGCTTGCTTCATCAATTTTTAATTTCTATAGTGAAGAAACAACTAAGTTTGACATTGTTAGATCTTTTAAGGCTCTAAGTTTCACATAGTTTGGTCACTAAAAAGCTAGCATTAATTGTTATTTCAGGAGTTTATTAGTATATGGAGTGTAAATTAATTTTATAAATTTAAAACTTTTTAGTTCAGTGTTCAATTGGATGACCTTTTATAACCATCACAAAAAAAAAAAGAAAACAAAAAATTAAAGAGATATTTAAGTTTACCCATAAACCATTATTGTTGCATAAAAGCTTGACAAATATATTTTTGAGGCAAAAAAAAAAAAAACAATAACTTGCTGTATACATATTCATTGACTTCATTCGGCTCAACTATTTTTTATTTCTGTTGTGAGATAATGTACTTAAATGGCACAGAAGATCTAGAACAGAAAACACCAATCTTGACAAGATAGTTTTAAAGGCTCCAAAAGTTAGAAACATTTTAGTCAATTAGATAATGAATTAATGGATATAACTCAGTGTTCAATCTTTTAAAATACATATCTACCTCTAACTAGAATTGGTATACTTGCTCTGTTTCTTCAATATTATGATGTTTAATCAAATGTAATCAAGGCTGCTTATGGATCTCTTAGTCAAGACTAAAGAGTTGAGTAGCAAATATAAGCCAAACACCAAAAAACAACAATTTTTTCAACACTCAAAATTGTTTTATTAAGGGATGTGAGACGTTCTCACTCAAGTTTTTGTGAGATCAATTAAGATATGAATCGAAACGAAAGGAACGCCATATAGAGACAACACATGCAGGAAAACTAAACGAAGCTAAATCGATATCTCAACAACTTCATAACCTTTCTCAATTGACGTCTTCACTGCATCCAAAACAAGTTGTGTCTTCCTGCTAATCATCGGCCATGTCTTCTCAGGCTTTGCGCCATCAAATTTGATGCTTCCAACGAGCCTTGAAAACTCCTTCACAAGAAGAGCCTCCTGAGGAAGGTCAGTCGTGACAGTGTGCACACTCGGTTTTGGATCCCATCCAGTTACAAGTTCAGTGAATCCAGAGTTCACAGCTGTGTTATACGAGGCACTCGACTCCTCGAATGGGATTACAAAGTCATTAAGCTTTAAAGTGCCATTCGTTCCAACTATAGTCACATCCATTGTCAAGTTGGCCAGGAAAGAACAATGGAAGGTGGCCGTTTTTCCATCTTCCCAATGCAAAGAAGCACTGCAAGATATAATAACCCCTGCACTGTTGAAAATGGTTCCTCGTAAAGCATGGACTGTTTTGGGCAGCTCATAATCAGCGGCCAACAAGATTGATCTGGTGCAATACCACCCTGTATCACCGAGCACACCAAGAGCATCAAGATCCGGCTTCACACGTATGTCATTCTCCAGAAAATCTTTATCCGCGGCAAATGTAAAGCAGGATTGCACCTGGTGAATAGTAAGAATTCTAGTTAACTTATACTCATTGAACATGAGATTATAGGTGAAACAAAAGGTTGATCACCAGTTATAGTCAAATTGATAGATACTGCAGTTTCCTAACAAAGGGTCTTTTTTATACCAAATAAATTTGTAGACTTAAAAAAAGGCAAATATTTTGAGCAAGCAAATATAAACAACACACAGTCATCTCTTTCTAACAACTGCAACAACTATTGATGGTATTAGAAATGGGACAATCTTTTACAAGAGAATGTCCTACCAACAGCATGCTTATGCAAAGTTACCATCAACAACTAACTTACTAAAGAATTTTCTATTTTTGGAATAACAATCAACCTCTAAATTATTTTTTCAAGTGTCTTAGTTATATCAACAAGAAAGCAATCTTACAAAACAGAGGATCATCTCCAGTATGTTCTTTCCCTTTCATTCATTGACTCAAGGTTGTAAATAAATTCTATGTTTTCAGATCAACATTCTGCTGTGCTAGCTCTCTTTCACCAATTGTGTCACTAGTTTGCATATAAATTCAACAATATTTCACACAACCAAGTCATTATATAATAGATTCACTGCTTCACCCAACAAGATTCTACTCAAATCATTCATACTAGAGCAAATCATGTGCAATCTCATCACTGATAACACAGCTTATTTCTGAGTAAGCTTGAAAGCTCTTTATCAGGAAATTTTCTTCTTAATTTTATACCAAATCTTCTTTCACGACTCACACCTAGAAACCACTCAAATCAACCAATAACAAAATGAAGAAGCACAAGAAATTCAAACATACAGCTTTGAGATTGCCAAATTTGGAAGAATCCGAGAGGAACTCCTTCATCTTAGCAGTCCTGGGGTTGTGCACCCACATAGTGGCGTCCATGAACTGCACGCCATTGGATTCACAAGCTTCGAGAATCACATCGAACTCTCCAACATTCAAAGCGACTGGCTTCTCCAAGAGCAAGTGCTTCTTCTTCTGGGCGGCGAGCACGGCCCACTTGATATGCAGGCTCGTCGGTAACGGCACGTACACTGCATCCACCTCCGGATCGTCCAATACGGCGTCGTAGGAGCCGTAGATCTTGGCAAAGTCGGGGAAGCCATTTTCTGCAGCGAATTTAGCGGCTTTTTCGTGGTTTCGACTACCGACGGCTTGAAGTATGGAATTGGGGGAGAGGATTATGGCCCTGGAGTACTTCCGGGCTATATCGGCGCAGCCCAAGATCCCAAATCTGATCGGCGGCGGTGGCGGTGGCGGTGGCGCTGCCATGCTGAGGGATGTTTCAATGGAGATGGATAAGGGAGTGTGGAGAGGGAGTTGTAGAAAATGGCAAGCAGAGCGTCCACATTTTTCACGTACTCCCTCCTCATACTTTATCATACTTATTTAAGATATTGTAAATAAGGAGTTTAAAAAAAAAGTTATTTTTTGACTAATTTTATTTAGGGTATTATGGTATTTTTAAGTAATAAATAAATTATAAAGTATGTATGTATGTTAGGTATGAGTGATATTTTTAAAATTAGGATAATTTTTGAGATTGTTGGTCAATGTAAAGTTTCTTTTTTTGGTTGGTGAAGATAAGTGTGTGACGGACGAAAACGAAAAGTGTGAAGTGTGGGACCAGTAGGAGAGTATAAAAATTGACATCATAATTGCATTGCCTTTTTTATAATTACAGAAATAGTAATTAATTAAATTAAATTAAAAAGCAATATCAAGGCTTATTTGATTTGATTTTACAAGTTATTGAGATCCACAAAATTTTCCTCCCTCCAATTAAGTATTTTGCTATTTTTGGCGTCAGTTACATTTTTTTTAAACAAATAGAAACACACATTACTAATACATTTAATATATGGGTCACGCACCTCACTAATACATTTTAATAGATTTTAATATTTAATATAATAAAATTTTATTATTCTTATTTATCATATATTCCCTCCGTCTGATTCCAAAGACGAAAGTATCCCAATATATTCACGATATATCCATTTTTTTAGAGTACCGATATCGAAATGGAGAAAAAAGATATTTCATTTTTGATATCGAAGATATATCGAGAAATATCGGTAATAATATTGATATCAAATTATTACAGTTCAAATTTTTCCAAATATCGAGATATATCGATACATTATCGATAAAATATCGAGAATATATCGAAAATATCGAAAATTTATCTAAAATTTTAAAAAAATAAAATAATTTTTTGTTTTACTTCTACTAACCAAATACATTTTAAAAAGTTATCTAAGATGTCTGTTTGTTTTTCACGTAAATTAAAGAGTATATATGTATAATAAGCACCTAAAGTCAACTTCTTTTTTCCCGCTCAAAATTTGGTTCAAAATCTCTTCAATTTCTCACTTCTTCTCAATTTCTCACCATTCATTTTATTCTTATTTCCTTAAATAAATACATTTAGGTGTTTTACTATCACATTTTTTAACCCTAATAGTTTTATGACCAACAAAATAATTAAATTAAAAACATTATTTTTGTATGCATATTTTTTTATCAATTAACATGTTGAAATTTGGTTCAATTTGAGTTAATTATTGGAAAAATTTGAGTTGTATTTGAAAATAAGGTTAAATAATTAAGATATTATTTTGAATTGTTTATAACATATGATTACGTAATGAAATATAAATATTAATAAAAAATTCAAAACTATTGATTTTTTATAATTACATTAATTTATTATACATGAAAAACGAATAAGGGTTGTATAACGTTGATTCAACTAAAAATTATTTAATTCATTACACATAAAGAACTAAACTAAATATGCATGTCATCACAATATATAACCTCATACATATGTATTCCCTTCGTCACATTCTAATAGTAATATTTATTTTTTGCACGGGGATTAAAAAATTTAATAGTATTTTATTGTGTATTGAGGTGAGATAAATAATATTTTAATGTATAGTGGATGATTGTATTAATGTGGCGGATGGGTCCCATTAAGATATTTTAATTATTTAATTGTGTGGGTCTCATACAAAAAAAAATATAACCGTTAAAATGAAACAGTCAATTTAAAAATATATAATTATTAGGATGGGAAGGAGGGAATACATAATTATATGTGTCTATGTGTTCACAATATATATATATATATATATATATATATATATATATATATATATATATATATATATATATATATATATATATATATATATATATATATATACACGAGTACAGATTCCCGCGTAATACGCGGATGAATTTGAATTATTATAACCAATCAAAAATATAAAATTAGTATTTAATTTGAAGATAAACATGAATAACCCTAAATAATTAGTATCCGTGATTTATGTATATTAATTAATATTTGCCCTATTTATATATATATTTTAAGATATATATGCTTTTATTGATTGATTTAATTATCTATTTGTAACCAAGAAAGAACAAAAATAAAAAATAAATTATTAGTTGGATATATTTTTATTGATTGACTTAATTATCTATTTCCAATAAAAAATATGATTAAATGTGGTATTTAATTTGAAGATGTACATGAATAATAATATTAATAAGTTGGATATATTTTATTGATTATTATCTATTCCTTAACCAATCAAAATAATATGATTAAAGATGATTTTAATTTATAGATATACATGATTTAAAGATATCTAAATGAATAATAATAATAATAATAATAATAATAATAATAATAATAATAATAATAATAATAAAAGTAGAGAGATTATATATGTAATATTAAAACAAAAAATAAAAATATACGAAATTTAACCACGTTGCGACACCTAATACTTTTAAAAATTTATTTACAGCAGTGTATTCATAATTAATATATATATATATATATATATACTATTACAAAAATTTTATATTAATATAATTTTATTTTTTAAAATTTATCCCGTGCAGCGCACTGATTAAAATGCTTGTTATTATTATATATACAAAAAGGGTAATTGTATTAGATGGAAGTGGTTGACCATAGTGTGTAACTTCTTTACTAAATAAGAGAAATTAATATATTTGAACCGGACGTCAAAATAATAAAATGGACACCTTAGAAGCGGACGGGGGAAGTATAAAATTCTATTTTAAAAATAATTTTGGAATTATGAATTTATAATCCTTCCAAAAATTCATAATTTATCCAAATAGTGAAATTTAAATGAATTGATTTAAAATGCGAGGAACATTTTAGTACATTTTAATATTTAATATAATAAAATTTTATTATTTTTATTTATCATATATATAAAATTCTATTTTAAAATAATTTTTAAATTATGAATTTTAAATCCTTTCAAAAATGCATAATTTATCCAAACAGTGGAATTCAAACGAATTGATTTAAAATCCAAATGATTTAAAATCCATTAATTTTAAAATTCATCAGATTTAAAATGACTCAATTCAAACATAACCTATAAAAATAGCAAGTATTTTCGAGGAGGAGAATCATCAAAATAACAATTATCTGGACAAAGAAATATAATTTTATCTTGTAGTTCATAATCTCTGTCTCAAACGCCACAAATACCATATGATTACATCAAAATAATATTCGATAACCACACAAAATTAGAGAATGTTAACTTCAGCTACAATCTCCTACTACTGAAACCACTGCTACAAGAAAGCATGAAACTAAAGTTCCACCACATTAAAAAAACAAGGGACCGGCTGATTCGTCAAGCTTTCGCCCTGGTTTCAGCACTAGCAGCCGCTGCACCGTTTGCTGTGGCTGCTACAGCTCCACCATTAATAACTTCAACTTCATCCTCCTCTTTATCAGTGTCACTCTCATCATCTGTAACATGCCATACAAGTAGTTGCTTTCTAGATTAAAAAAGAAACCTCGACAAAATGCAAGTTGAATGGTTCTAGTTCACAGGATGCATACCTTCATCTCCATCAGCAGCTTCCGCATCAAAATCTCCACCCCCGCCCATGTTCAGTTGCTAAACAAATTGCATATCAGCATATGTTGTTGAAATTCAGATTAAATGATAACTTATTAATCAATGTAAATGTAAAAGGCAACTTACTGAAAAATCAATGTCTCCAAAATCCATGTCAGCAGCAGCTGGAAAAATTTAAAAGCCATTAGCTTACTAATTCAGACTCACTAATCTAGTAGGGAAGTGTAAAGTGCTGGGAAGTTTTATTATATGAACTCACGCTTTTCATCCTCTTCGTCCTCATCGACCCACTTGTCCCAATCAACTTTCAAAAATATTGGTGCTTTCCCCTCCTGCTTGAGTAACCTACTCCACCACTTACTCTCCGCCTTCTTCACAAGATAAACTATGTTTCTGGAGGTAAAACTAGCTCTGCTCTCCTAGAATTCTCAAGGCACAGAATCATAAGATATTGTTTTTAAAGCAATAAATTAGTAAGAGAAAGGTTCGCGTGTTAACTAATCTGTGAAAATGTTAAGAGTTCCCTGCGGTTTATGTAATAAGTTTGATTGCTAACACTTACATCAACATCAACCTTGTCGAAAAGATCAAGATCTATCTCATATGGTATGTTATCAGACCCACTGGTAGCAGAAAAGAAAAATTTTCCAGCAGGTTCTAGATTAAGCTTCACATTTTTTGCATCTGGCAGCTCCACATTAATGAATATAAAGTCAGACCTCTGAGCCCACTTGACAAGCGGATGCCGGCTGAAGCAAGAGCTAATATGAGCTTAACTTATTGAGATTCTATAATATGAGAGAATGAAAATACACTGTAACACCAAACCAATAAGAGCAAGTCTTTTGTGAAGTAGACTCACAGAACACATCATTATAACCTTAAGGAAAAGGTAACATATCATTAAACCATTCCGTAAGACAGTCTAACACAAGTTTTAGCGAGCCATGTAAAGACATGAAGATTATGAATATAGAACAATGTGAAACAAAAGATAATAAAACAGGTAGCAATAGTTTGTCCTACAATCTTGTTACTATGAGTGACAAGTCTGAAACAGAGCCACAAAAATTGCATATAACGCGACAGATTTTAAAACCAAAACACTCACCAAACTCTGCAACGAACTAAAAGCAGAGAACCACAAAAACGAGCCACAAACAAAGAAGTTAGAGCAAGAAACAAATTATGGTAATATGTTATCCAAACAGTATATCAACATTAAAAATCTGAACCTTATTATGCACAACTGGTAGTAAATACCTCATCCTCAATTACTCGTTCAAATAACAATTATGACCTAAAATCAATAAATTCTATAAATAATATGAAATCCAGAAATAAAATAAAACTACGCCTAAACCTTAAGAGCAAAAGTAAATATTAAACCTTATGCGATTCTACTACATACAACAGATTACATTGAATTCTTTTCCTACAGATTTTGCAGAACTCCAGCAATTCTGCAAATTACTAAACAATAACCAACTAGGAGAACAAAACCAAATGCAAGGAGCTAACAGTTGATACGACACACCAAAACTAAAGTTCCAGAAACTAAGATGAACTCATTAGATTTAGCCTAGAATATCGCAAATTATTTAAACCATTACTAACTTCATACTAGCAGCATAAATGAAAACCATCAAGCAAAGCCATCGAATCATTCCATATAAACCCTAGCCATTTCGTTCCAAAATGCGTACAACAATGAAAAGAAGTAGAAGGAATTAAACGCGCATACCTCATTTTTTTCAAGATGTTAACAGACTCACTGCGGAATTCAGGAGGATTCTCAGTAGGTTAAAAGAAGGCGATCGATCAAAAACGGGTACTATATATATATATATATATATATATATATAGCAATATATATGTTGCTGGAATTCTCTAGATGCTTCTTCGCGGGCTCACCCAATTTTAATTGTACGGTCATAGTGTCACACTTATTATATACGGAATTTAAATAATTTAAATTTATAAAATGAAAAGTGTGATTTTTTATTTTTTTAAAGCACACAGTGTGATATTATTATGGGATAGAGAGAAATTACAAATTAATATGTTTTGATTTATTTTTGACAAAATGGTACTGAACAATGAACATTAACTTTTTTATTATCTTTCAAATTGTCATTTGTTTATTTGAGACTTTAAATTAAAGAATCGATCTAGGTTGCACTTAAAAAGATTTTAACCATTATATTCATCTATAATTTATATTTTATCATAAAATAATTTACATTTTTAAATCATAATCACTTACTATACTTTACTTTAAATTTATAAGTAAACTATATGTTATACTTGTATATTCCAAAAACACTCTTAAATTTAATCTCATGTTCCTGAAATGTATAAGGATAAATAATACTCCCTCCGTCCCAACAAGTATTTCACGTATTGGTGTGCGTGGAGTTTAAGAAAATTTTATATTTTTATGTATAAAGTAAAAAAGAGAATATATATTTTAATTGATTTAATAAAAAAAGTGTGTAAAGTTATTGAGAGATGTGAAAAAGTAAGTATTATATTGGGATATGTGTAAAAGTGAGTATTGTTATAATGTATTTTTACCAAATTTAGTAAAAGTAAAGTGTAAAATATTTTGAGGGACGGATGAAAAAGGAAAGTGTGATAATTCGGGGGACGGATGAAAAAGTAAAGTGAATAATGATTTAAAAAATTATTTCATGAATTATTTAAGAAGGAAATGGATTTAAAAATTACAAACAAAAGTATAATTATCGTTATTTTTAAAGTTTCGAATAATATTATTATTTTTTAAACGATAAATAATTAGTTAGCGAACGATTATCAAAGTTAAATTGTCGTTTAATTAGCTTAGTGGATTGTAGAAATTTATTTAATTAATAAATTAATAAACCTCCATAGAACTAGAAGCATGAGCTACAGATTGTAATGGCGAATGGCGTATGTTGAATCGCTCTTGCAGAAATGCGTGTCCTTCTTGCACCTTCAGCAGCTCCACGCCCACCTTCTTGTCACCGGTATTTTCCATTTCCACCCATCCCGCTCTAAGTTCCTTGACTTCTGCGCCACCTCCTCCGCCGCCGGCAGCCTCCCCTACGCAGCCGCCGCCTTCCGCTTCCTCTTGTACCCCTCCACAAACGATTGGAACGCTCTAATCCGAGGCCACGCCCAGAGCCAGCACCCTACCAATGCCGTCGCGTTTTACCTCTCCATGTCACGGGCCCCCTGCAGGCCCGACGCTCTCACCTGCTCCTTTTCCCTCAAGGCATGCGCCTGCGCATTGGCCCGAATAGAGTCTTTTCAGATCCATGCGCAAGTTTTTAAATCTGGGTTCGATGCGGATGTTCTGTTACAAACCACATTGCTCGATGCTTAAGCCAAGTGTGGGGAACTGGAGGACGCGTGCAAGGTGTTCGATGAAATGTCTAGGAGGGATATTGCTAGTTGGAATGCTTTGATTTCTGGTTTGGCGCAGGGGAATCGGCCCGATAAAGCGTTGGAGCTGTTCAATAGAATGAGTGATCAGAATAAGGGTGCGATGATGCCGAATGAGGTCACTGTTCTTGGTGCTCTATCTGCGTGTTCACAGCTTGGTGCCATCAAAGAGGGTGATAAAGTGTTTGATTACATTAGGAAGAGGAGGTTGGATGAGAATGTCATAGTATGCAATGCTGTTATTGATATGTATGCGATATGTGGGATGGTTGAGAAGGCATATACTGTGTTTGAGGGGATGAAATGTTATAGGAGTATAATCACATATTCACATGGAACTCCATGATCATGGGGTTTGCTATGGATGGAAACGGAGCGAAAGCAGTCGAGCTTTTCAATCGTGTTGCTAGAGGGAAAGAGGGGCTAGTACCGGATAGCATCACTTATCTAGCAGCTCTGTGTGCTTGTAATCATGCAGGGATGGTGGATGAAGGGGTGAAGCTCTTCGAATTGATGGACAAACATGGAGTGTGCAAGAGCATGAAGCATTATGGGAGTGTGGTGGACTTGTTGGGTAGGGCAGGGAGATTAGACGAGGCGTATGGTATCGTGGAGTCGATGCCTATATTTCCGGATGCCGTGCTTTGGCAGACTGCTAAGTGCCTCAAAGACATATGGGAATGTAGAAATGGCAGAGAAGGCATCAAGAAAGCTCGTGGAGATGGGTTCGAGTGCTTGTGGGGATTTCGTGCTGCTATCCAACGTCTATGCTGCACACGAGAGGTGGAGCGACGTGGGAAGGGTGAGAGGCGCGATGAAGATGAGAGAGGTCAAGAAGGTGCCGGGATTCAGCTATTTGGAGATGAATGGTGTCATATACCAGTTCTTTAATGGCGATAGAAGCCATCCCAAGTGGAGAGACATCTACGGAAAGCTTGAAGAGATCACATCTAAGATCAGACAATTCGGATATGAACCCGAAACCAATTATGTGTTGCATGATATTGGACATGAAGAGAAGGAGAATGCATTGCCATATCACAGTGAGAAGTTAGCTTTAGCATTTGGTCTGATTAGTACAGAATATGGGAGTGGGTCCCATAAACATTAACAAGAACCTTAGGATATGTGGCCATTGCCATGTGGTGATGAAGCTTGTTTCCAAATTGTATGATCGAGAAATTGTAGTGAGGGATCGCACTCGATTCCACAGATTCAAGAAAGGGTCTTGTTCCTGCAGAGATTTTTGGTGAAAAAATGGAATTTTTATCTTCACTTTGTACTTAAATTGTATTAGCTTCTGACAGTAGCTAAGGAATCTACACATATAGAGATGGTGGTTCTATGGAGGATAAATGATTTTTGAACTCAATTCATTAGCCAGTGGCCAGTTTAAACTAGGTATTCAGTGGTCATAACACGGGATAATAAAAAAATTAACAATATAAATAAGGTTACACATCTCTCACTGTCTCTAACATACAGAGCTTCTACTGCAAAATCTAAGCAGCTTCCACGAGGGTAGCGCGACTGGGAGACAATAGGGAAGGGTCAGGACCCGACTAGTCCTTTTTAAGCCTCGCCTCAAAACCTCCCTCAGCCCGCTTTACAAGTGTATATGGTACATATGTTCCAAGTAATTTGTCCCAGATGGAAAAGAAAGGTTGAGAGTAGTTGAATTTCGTTCCCTGGAGTTGATGATGAATGTCGTGGTAAGCAGTATTGTTCTGGAAAAGTAGATGGAAGATGTTACCAGGGAGCCATAGCCCACAATGGTCATCAACAGTTTTGATGACAGCGAAGCAGAAGAAGAAAACAGCTGTTCGTGCAGTCATTCCAGAGACGAGGAAGGATATAGCACCACCAAATGTGTCTAATAAAAGGCCTTCCAGTGGATGATTGTAAAGAGCCCCAATGGCATAGGGTACGACCAATCTGTGATGCTGAGAGTGGATGTGTCGGTACAAAAACTTGTTTTGGTGCATATATCGATGCACAAAGTACTGCCACGTATCCATAACCAGCATAGCTATTATGAATTGCACAACTTGAACAGGAAGACTGGGTTGAACAACAATCTCAGAAGAACTTGCATTTGAAGTTACCTGCAATACTAAGCATAGAATGTCAAGTTGTAAATAACTGAGGAAAATTAAATGCGTATTCCATTATTTGGTGTCACTGCTGTGTTCATACTAATGCAATAAATTACCATCATCTGTTCATAATTTACAGCTTTATGCCAAGCAAATGGAATGTGCTTCAATAACATGAAAGTGCATCTTTAGATCACAATGCATATCCATGTAGAAGTTTACAATCAGTTCAGATTCTTGAAGTCGAAAATGAAGGAACACAAGAAGTACTTCTCAATTAAATAAACTACCAGTTTTGTTCCTACAATGTGATGCATTTAGTTGGTATCAACTAGTATGCACAAGTAGAATAAAGCTCATTATCATCTGCACGCGAAGTTTCCTCTACATTCCATACATGACGCAAAAGACAGGGATTATTTGCTAAAATATGATACCTAAAGAAGATTGAGATGAGTGATATTATTATAAAATAAAGCATTTACCAAGAAGAGCAATTCTGCAACAATGGCCTGGAAAAATTGCTGAAGAAGAACACCCTTGATCACAGATCCCAACGGAACCAAGTTTTTCTCGTTTTCTTCTGTTCTCGTGTGCAGCCTATACTTGTCTAAGGGAGGGAGAAGCTGATAAAAGCCTGCATACAACCAGTACACCACTAGTGGGGCAAAAGTCCCCATGGATTCATCACTCACATATCCTTCCCAAAACACCATTTTAAATCTCCCCTTATCTCTCACTAATTTTCAAAGTTTCAGGCTACAACCTGGACAAAAATTTACTGGTAATCATATGTACCCTGTAAAAGAGGAGAAAAAAAAAATTACACAATGGAGAATCCAATAAACCCAATCCCCATCACACACACTGAAGAGCATCAGTTTCACATAATTCAAAATTCATAATAGTCAATCAGATTAAATTTAAATATCACGAACTCGAGATTCAACTAACGGCTAAGCTGAGCTTCACACACACGTAAACCCTAAAACCAAATCACTATCGTTATGCTAAATTGGGACAACCGAAATCAACATACGTAAAATTAAGTTGCAATTAACTATAAACAGCTACTTTCGCATTGAAAAACCCATAGAAAGAAGGATAAAAATCACGAATAATTAAAAAATTAAATTAAAACGTACCGAATAGAGTACCAGAGACGTAATCTAAGTGAATATCTTGGAAGAGGATCGCAGATCAGTGGATAGGGGGAAGGAAAATGGAAAAGTGTTGATAGAGATATTGGAAGTTCAATTAAAAGGCGAACATTGTAAAGGGTGTGACAGTTGTGAGATTCTTCGAGGAAATATTGTGGAGTAATAATGGCGGAAGATTCGTTGGCATTTGGCTACGCCACGATGTCGTATTTGATCTAGGTTTACTTTTCCTGCTACTCACTACTCTCAAATTTGGGTGCACAGTGTCCACCGTCCAATTAACACAAATAAGTATTTAATAATAGGTTATTTTTATTAAAATATTCATTAAATTAATATAAAACGGTGGTTTTACCCGTTTATTATTCGGTAAAGACTTGTGTAAGATCGTCTCACGTAAGAGCACGTAAGACGTTCCAAAAGTTATAAAGGAATGTGATAATAAATTAATGAAAAGTGATAATGATATTTCATGAATAATTTATAGTATAAATAAAAAGTGATAATATTTTATAGCGAAATTAATAACGTTTTATAGCGAAAGTGATAATTATTTTAAAAAGTGAAAAATTATCTCAAACGAGACGGTCTCACCCAAGACCTACCCTTATTATCTTTTAGTTTGACCAAAGTCATTTCCATTTTTTATTAATAATGTAAAATTTCTCGTTTGCTTGGCCACCACACTTTCTCCTTTTCTCCCTTCCACCTTTTCTCTCTCTTGTTTGCAATTTCAGGGCTTTTCTTTCTCACACTCACACTCACACACATTACCACTCACATTAACACTCTAATTTCCGACTGCAAAATGAAGCTGGATTTGGATTTTCTCGTTAGCGGGAAGAAATTTCCACCGGGATTCAGATTTCACCCCACTGATGAGGAGCTCATCCTTTACTATCTAAAGAGGAAGATTTCCTGTCAACGCCTCCGCCTCGACGTCGTCACTGAAACCGATGTTTACAAATGGGATCCCGAGGATTTGCCAGGTCCGTTAGGGTTACTTCCTGATTGTTATGTCATTAACTTTCAATGTTTATGTTCTTGATCAATTGATTGTGTCATTTAAGATTTGGCTTCTTGTTGTTTCAATTTGCTGTGTGCTTTTGGATTGTTAAATTAGGGTTTATTGGTTTGTCTGATTTCGTATGATTATTGTCTGTTGCATTTCCATGATGAGTTGGTTGATTATCTAGTTTAATTAGTGATCAGTAGTATTGAGCAATGATTAGCATTCCATGATTTTGGGTGATTTTTTTCCCACTTCAATGTATGAATTCTGATTGTGTGATTGGGGGATTTTTTGCTCTACTTGATGGCATAATTCACCGACTTTACACATATTTGGATTTGCAGAGTTGTCGAAACTACAAACTGGTGATAGACAATGGTTCTTCTTTAGTCCTAGAGATAGGAAATATTTAAATGGTGGAAGGTCCAATCGTGCAACTGGGCGTGGTTACTGGAAAGCAACTGGGAAGGACCGTATCATCTTGTATGATTCTCGTGCTGTTGGGATAAAGAAGACCCTGATCTTCTACAGAGGTCGTGCGCCTAGTGGGGAACGAACTGACTGGGTTATGCATGAGTATACCTTGGATGAAGAGGAGCTGAAAAGATGCCGGGATGTGAAGGAATACTATGCTCTGTACAAGGTGTTCAAAAAGAGTGGTCCTGGCCCTAAAAATGGTGAGCAGTATGGTGCACCATTCAACGAAGAGGACTGGTCTGATGACGTAGTTGAATTTCAGGGTCTGGTTGAGCTGGAGAATCCAGTAAAGCAAGCTGATAAAACCACACCTATTGATAGTGCTGAAACGGTAGATTCTCTGCTTCAGCCCTCATTGGATTATCTTCAGGAAATGTTGAACCGAATAGCAGATGAACCCCTCTCTGCTCAACCACTTTTTGACTGTAGATATGCTCTTACCCAATTAGTTGGTGAAGAGGAAGATCAGAGTACATTATTAGGTCATTCTTCTTGGGATGTGTCTTTACCAGTTGTCGAACGGGTTAGTCAGCAACCCAATGTACCATCTACATCTGAGATTAGACATTCAGGTGAAACTCAGTTACAATCATCCAAGGCACCTGAGGTCCCTTCTGCCCCCTTCATCGATCTGCAAGATCCTCACATCTGTGAGGATGACTTTCTCAAAGATTTTCTTGAAATTGATGATTTTGATCAAGATCCAACAATCCAATGTTCTGATAGACAGATAAATAATTTGGAGAATCTGCAGTTTGATGAATTTGATGGTTTGAATGAGCTTGACCTGTACGAAGAAGCATGCTCATTTCTTTGGGAGACGGGGCCTGTTGAGCCCAGGCAATTTTCTCCGAGTTGTGTTAATGATTCTGAAAATGAAGTTAAGAACCCGAACACGCTTGAAAACACAACGGTAAATTACCTGATGCAACAACAACTTAACAATCCAGATGAAATCAACTATCAGCTGTGGTCACAACAGCAGATGTCCAGTGCATCGTCAGCTGAGGAAGTAAATAAGGGCCTTCTTGTACCATCAAATTCAGGTACTGAAATAAGGGGAATTCCCAGCCAAGCAAATAAAGAGCTGTTATAGATACATCTGTGATTTTATCCCATTCATCATGAATTGCACGCCATTTATTCTCTTCATCAACTAATTAAATGGAGCTCTTTTTCAGATGTGTGATATGGGTTGATCATGTCTGTTCTATTGAAGCTGTATCAGAATGTTTACTAATGTTAGCAGGTTTTTGGCATGTTTTAGGTAATTTACATCAAAACCAAAACATTGGTTTTGTACATCACCAACTCCGAGCAAGTAAAAGTGCAAGCAGTGAAGAGGGTGATGGTACTGACTCATATTTCTCGTCTGCTCTCTGGTCGTTTGTGGAGTCTATACCCACAAGTCCCGCCTCAGCGTCTGATCAAAGTGTTCTAGAAAACACGGGTTTTGAAAGAATGTCTAGCTATGGTAGGGTAAGTATGAATGCCATGAACATGAATGTTGCTAAAAATTCAAGGTGTCCTGGCAAATCTAGAATTGGTTTCTTCTGTTTTTCTTTTCTTGGAGTTATTTGTGCTGTATTATGGGTTTTGTTGGCTGGATTCTCCGCTAGGCGATGAGTATGTTCGCGTAGTATTCATGTATGTATATGTAAATTAGTAGCTCTGCTCTGTCACTGTCTGAAATTATGAGTAAAATTAATGCAGTTATTAAGTTTTTGAATCATCCCTTGTAGGATGAACTCTTAATCATGTTTCGAAGCACTTGAACATCCTACTTTCGAATTGCATCATTTTCTGTTTGATTTTTCTGTTGCTCTTTTTATAACAGTAACATGAAATTGATACTGGGGGTAAAATAGGCAGACTATTCTATAATGGCGTGCGGCTCCATCCATTAAAAGTCTAACTCAACTCGATTTTTAAACAAATGAGCTTACACTTCAACTTTTTTAAAAGCCTATTTTTTAGTAAATGTTAAAAAAAAATTGATATATGCATTCTTTTTATTACATTTTTTTATGAATAATTTTATAACTTCATTATTATTATTATTATTATTATTAGTATTATTCTTTTTAGAGTAATATTTGTTGGCTAATTATACTTTGCACCCTAAGATATGGTGCACCCATTTTAAAAAAAATATACAAATATAAACAAAAATATATGGTGCACCCATTTTTAAAAAAAATATACAAATATAAACAAAAATATGAGTATATACAATTATGAACAAAAATATATACAATTTAATTATTAGTTTTTTTAGTGAAAAATTGAGTGTAAAAAGATATACAATTATTAAAAAAAATATGTACTCCCTCTGTTCCGCCCAAATAACACCATATTACTATATTGGTGTTCAGTCCAAATTGGACCTAATATCAACCCATATTTGTTTTAATTATATAATATAATAATAGTACATTATATGAATATGAATTTATATTAAGATTTTTAAATTTAAAATAAATAATTCTTAAAAAGGTAGCAAATGGGCTTGCAGGCCAGACTTATTTGTTAAACATGTCGAACATGAGTTTATTAAAGAACCTCCTGTAAATAATATGTAGACATAGTTCAGGCAAAAAAAAGACCAGATCACACAAAGGCTAGCTCGACTCGACCTACTTCCACCCTCGGATCATATCCAATCGATCCATGTTCCAAATAATTGAGATTAACAGTATCATTAGTCTATATTTTTATTTTTTTAATAAAATAATCATATACTATTAAGATGCGGAAAAGTAGTGAATAAAGTCAAAGGGGGGCACACTGGAGCTGGGTGCACTTCACTCACACCAAGAAATAACTCATTTTCCAATAGCTTCCAAGAAAGTTCGAATTCTTTTGTATATTATTATCTCTTTTGACCAACGAGCGAAGAACGTTTCCTACTCTTCCACTCCTTCCTCTGATCCCCAATCTCATATCATTCTCAGTTCGATTCTCTCAATCTGTCGAAACCCTCCACCATACAATTATTACTCCGGCGATTTTTTTATTTTATTTTTGGTTGATTGAAAGATGTTGGTGAAATCGGGTTGTCTTGGCGACGGTGATGTTTTCCCGCCTGGATTCCGATTTCACCCCACCGACGAGGAGCTCGTGCTCTATTATCTGAAGAGGAAGATCTGCTCTCAGCGCCATCTGCTTGATGTCATCGCTGAGACCGATGTTTATAAGTGGGATCCCGAGGAATTGCCTGGTAGGGTTTTTGATTTCAGTCTGTTTACCCGTGTTTGATCATTGACTTGTTAATTTAGGTTTAATTGTTTTTCACTTTCTTGAGTCTTAGCGTGTTTTTCGTATTAATTTAATGTTCGATCGGCTTTTTGATCATCGGGGTTTGCTTTGTGTCTTACGTCTTGAGGTTGATTTTGGTTAATGCTGATTGAAGTCAACGTGATTCGTTGTTGATTAGTTTTTCTTGTTTTCCATATGGGGATGATTGTCACTGTTACTTTTCCAGTGGTTGGATTGCCACATCTTTCTGTTGATTCCAATTGTATTGTGTATTTATCAGCTGGAAAAACAAGTTGGGGTTAAGGGATAGGAAACGGCTATTGAAACTTTGTAGTAACCCTAAAAGATGACCTGGTTTCTTGAGGATGTGTTTTTTTGAATAAAAATATGCGAAAGGCGTGTGACCCCTATATCTGTGTATGTGGTTGTTTGTGTGAAATCTTCTCTGGTGTTGTTTTTCATTTCATGAGTGCGTTTAATTTTCTGATTCTTTTTTTGTTGTGTCAGTTCGACTTTCAGTTTGTAGTAATGTATGGAATCTAGCTTTGGTTGCTTGTGATTTAGAATTATCATTATTTTGTTGCTATGATATCTAGTTTTACTTCTAATAATTGTTGTTTTAATTCAGTAATTTGTTATATATGACTTATTTATTGACCACCTATCTTTCAACTGTAATGCAGGTTTGTCAAAATTGAAAACGGGCGACAGACAATGGTTCTTTTTCAGTCCTCGAGATAGGAAATATCCAAATGGAGCAAGGTCCAATAGGGCAACGAGGCATGGATATTGGAAAGCAACTGGGAAGGACCGTGTCATCTCAAGTGGTTCTCGTGTTGTTGGTCTAAAGAAGACTTTGGTATTCTATAGAGGTCGTGCGCCTAAAGGGGAGCGTACAGATTGGGTCATGCACGAATATACCATGGATGAAATTGAGCTGAAAAGATACCAGAGTGCCAGAGAATACTTTGCACTTTACAAGGTGTACAAGAAAAGTGGACCTGGTCCCAAAAATGGAGAGCAATATGGTGCAGAATTCAAGGAAGAGGACTGGGCCGATGATGATCTTGAGGTTCCCGCTGCACCACGGATTCCATTAAACCAGACTAATGCAATCATTCCAGTTGATAATGCTACTGCCTCCTTTTTGAATGATCTCGAGGAAATTATGAACCAAATAGATAATGAGCCCAGCCCTGCTCAGCTACCAGTTGGTCATTTTGATTATTCTCTGGTTCAGGTCATTGGTGAGGAGGAAATCCAGAGTACAATAATGGGCCATTCTTCTGGGGATTTTTCTGTACCACATCTCCTAGCTTCTAACGAGCCATCCGATATACGAGCTAGTTTTGACCTCACATATTCGGGCACAACACAAATGCAGTCACGCGAGGCGCCTGAGGTGTCTTCTGCCCCGATTTCTAATGTGCTAAATCCTCGCACTACAGAAGAGGACTTCCTTGAAGATTTTCTTGAGTTGAACGATCTTGATTCAGATGCAACCACACTGACTCCTGATAAATTGGTTGATGATTTGGACAAGATTCTGGTCGACAACTTAGATTGTTTAAATGAGATTGATCTGTTTGAAGATGCATCCTCATTCCTTTGTGAGGCAGGTCCTGGTGTCCCCAGCCAGATCTGGCAACCTCACATGAATAATTTTGAAAATGGCGTTATGGGACCCATCTCAAGCTCTTACGCAAACAATCTTGAGTTTACAGTATCAGATTACCTGCTGCAGCAGCATCTTAACAATTCAGATGGTATCAGCTATCAGCAGTGGACTGATGAGCAAAGTTGCAGTGTTGTAACTGAGCCTGAAACAAATACGGAACTCATTCCTTCATCTTCAGGTACTGATGGAAATTCGATTGAAGTAATCTTTGAGCTATTGAGAGAGCATTTATGATATCTACAACATTTATTGTCATGACTTGTATACGCAATGTTCATTTTCTCATGACCTGTACAACATTTATTCTCTACTCCGACTAATCTTATGGAGCTCTTGGTCAGATGTATGGTATGAGAAGACCATGTCATCTTCAAGGTGGTGAAAACTCTGATGCCCAAGTGGAAATGGGGGAGTTTGAGCCAGCTTCAAGAGCTCTGCTTCTGTTGAAGTTGTTTAGATTGTTTACTAATATTAGCGGGTTTTTGGCATGTTTAGGTGTTTTACATCGAAATCGGAATATTGATTTTGTAAATCATTCCACCGGAGCAAATGAATTTGGAAGCGACAAACAGGATGATGGTACAGACTCATGGCTCTCTTCTGCTCTCTGGTCCTTTGTGGAGTCTATACCTACTACTCCTGCTTCAGCTTCCGAAAGTGCTTTGGTAAACAGGGCTTTTGAACGAATGTCTAGCTTTAGTAGGGTAAGATTAAACGCCAGAAACTTGAATGTTGCCGCGGGTAATGCCCTGGCAGCTTCAAGAAGAAGTTCGAGGGGCAAATCTAGAACTGGTTTTATATGCTTGTCGTTACTTGGCGTATTGTGTGCTATATTATGGGTGCTGATGAGAAGCTGACTGAATAATGTAGTCTTGATTAATTAATTAATGCGTAAATAGGAAGATTTTCCACTGGTGTCTTACCGGGGAATTAATATGAAGGCAATTTAGAAATGTTTATAGTAGTGCAATAGACTCCATGTTAATACCTGTTCAGCTATTTTGTTGCTTGCTTTATCCGTTTGTTTTTTTGTTTGGTCATCTTGATGATCTGATTTAAAAAAATAAAAAAATTATCATGTGATTTTGGGTTTTCAAAATTATGCCGAAAGGGTTGATATTTTATAGAGTAGTTTTCAAAAGGGGAAAAAAAATGTTTGGCGATCTTGAAATAGTTCTAATCAAATAAAACCATATTCATGGCTTGACAGTAATATGTGCATTTTGTATTTTGGAGCAAATATGAAATCATTAGAAAATCCTTTATGTAGTAATTTATCATGGCAATTTAGTTTACATTTTCTCTACCCAAGTTGACCTAGAATCTAGGTAAAGGGGTGTTGTCATGCTCTTTATAATCATAAAAGTGAATTTAAATTGATTATTATAGACAAATAAAAAGTGGATGTGGTTGGATTAAGAAGTGTTTTTGCAAGTATTCGTCTTAAAAATTGTTTCCAAATCATGCAATTTCATCATCAGCGACTCGAGAAGAAACCCAGAAATATCAGTCAAACGGCAGGAATAGGCCTGTTGGTCTTGTGGAAGTTCACGTTCGAAAACATCAAATTCCAAAACTAAATCAATGCGAGTGCGTGATAAATAAGACGAAGTTTTGTGTATAACTTTCAGTATAAAAATTTGTGAGACTCTTATGAGACGGTCAACCCATCACTTATGTTTATTGTATACTAGATAAAATATGTTTATTTGTAGTTAAAGTATGTTAATAATAAATTATATTATAACACACTAAAATCATACTTTAATGCATAATTATACATACTTTGAAAAACATACTTTAACAACCATCAAACATACTTTATCTATACAATAAGCATACTTTAGCGATGAGTTGACCCATCTCACACTCATTTTACAAATAACCTGTCTTACAAGAGACTTTATCTAAAAATTTATTCCTTAATTTTTTTTAAGTGTATTTTATTTAGAACAAAATGTGAGTATATCTTTTAACAATTTGTGCACCGGTTGCACAAGAAACCAACTTGTAAATGAAAGAACTGTACACACACCTGGGTGTATAGTCAATTATGAATATATTGCTACTGCTTTTAATAAAGAAAATGTCTAATATTCTAAAATGTAGAAACAAAACCATATTTGCAGAATAGATCTTCTATGAATACTATTTATGTTGATTAACCCAACAAGTACCCTCAATTGCAAGTTCTACATTGCTCCATCTTTACAAGATTGTTTTATGGTAGGCATTTCAACCTAAAACACGTAAAGATCGATCTCAGAACCACTTTCTATAGGTTGATGATGAAGCTTCTTCTGATCAGCAAATAATCCATAATGAACCGTTGCAACTAGTTGTTGCTATCGAAATAGAAGAATCCTCCAAGCAGTCCAGGCAGGAATAAGCAATCTTGGACCTAGTTATAGAAAAGCCTGTCTTATCGCCCTTGCAAAGACACGAGAAGCTAACTTTCCAGCTACATCAGCTGGCAATCTTAGTAGCTGTTGTTGCGAATCCTGAGGGAGCTGAAGGGATTCATTCGTCGAGTTATATCAGAAGGCGAAGAAAATAATGGAGGGTTTGGCAACAGAAAGTAACTGCAAAAGTTGAAAGTGATGCAAATGTTTTGGTGAGAGATTCTTACCTCAGAAATTGCGGAGAGAAGTGGTTGCAATTCCAGTTCAGATATCAATCCATATGGGAGGATGACTGCTTCGTTGGAGAGTGGTTTCTGATCGTCACTTGAGCCGACTCCTCTGGCCTGCTGCTACAAGTGTATAACTGCTCTTACTACATTGATTTGTTTAGTTCAAGCATTTCTTTACCTACGACTTCTATTTCAAAATGAGTCGAGCTCGAACTTCCAGTAGGCTCAGTTAAGGCTCGTATGACAGAGCAAAATCACACTAGAGGAGAAAAGAAGAGAAAAGAAAAGAAAAGATATGAAAAAATAAATAAAAATTGAGCTTTGGAACAGGATATGCAAGGTTAGGTGATCCACCACTTCCCAACAACCAAAGATTAGTGATAAGATAAAAAGGATCAATGAAGCTTCCTTCGGCATTTTCGTCTTCATTATCCTCCTTCCTCACTCTCTCTCTCTCTCTCTCTCATGCATGCACAAGTACGCAGACATGTTTGATATATGGTCCCAAAGAAAGTGTTACTAAGTTAATTCGTGGAAGAAATCTCTTACCCTGACGGATGTTTCAGTCTGTTTAAGCCCCGAAAGTAATAGCACAAGTCGTCTCAGTGTTCTCAGATTGGTAATGTCCTCCTCAGTCATGGAGGAGAAAGAATTTGGAGTGAATGGTATAGCAGATGCAATTGAATCCAAAGTTGATAGTCCAAGTGCTTCCAAGCCCTATTATGATCATACAATCAGACTATAAGTATAGAGGGAACTCATCACATGATTCCAGTCTCCAGACTCCAGAGAAGTTACAAATGTAACCACCGCATTTCAAATATAACCTTAAACACAAAATAAATCATGATGTAATAACACCTTTTAAGATGTTGTATCAACCTGAAATTTATAAGTCAGCTCTCCTATCCAAATTAAAAACATTGATGCTCGTGGAATAGACTTTCTACTTCTGTGACTATTGAAAGGTTATTGGTCCATCCAAAATTTTAGACTGGTTTTTTTTTCTGCATCTGCTGGGAGAATAACCTAAAACCATGCAATTAGTGTCCTCTCAATCTCACAGTGAAAATATGATCCAAGAATCTTTACCTTTGCTAATTCTTCGAGAAGTACTTCCCTCACAAATGCACCCTGCGCCAAATTAAAATATATTCTAATAATCTAGTCTCCTCATACCAACTTACTGATGATGACATCGAATTTAGAAATACCTTCTCATTCAAAGCAAATGATAGGATTTGTTTTACAACCATCTTAGAGTCATCTTCAACCTTCTTTTCAACCAACGCTCTTTCCATCCTGGCTCGCAGTGACTGTCTCAAGGGAATAATATATACCGTCAGAGGAGCGTTTGCCAGTGAATGGCAGCTTCCAAAAATTTATTTGAAACGGGTAAATATTTCAGGAGTACAGCTTTCGTAATCCAAAATTTTCAGCTTCCACAAAGTGAGGTGGATCAGATACATATCAAGAATTATCAACTGGAACAGAATAGAGACATGGAGCATAAAAAATAGAGGCAAGCGCATTCCAAGTATTTTTGTTTAAACAGAATGACATACAGGAGAGTGGAGAAACAAAGTTAAAATCTCTCACCTCTGATAATAGAGACTCTAATCTATCAATTCTGAATATTCCGTCCTAGTGAGAAAATAACACATGAAATTAGTATAATCTAGAACTAACAAGTAAAGAACTCTGATAAACCAACCAATTATTCTTAATGTGGACAGCTTACCTTGTATAGGAGATCTTGCAAAGAAGATTTTAATTTTGGCGAGCTGTCAGTAAGCACCTTCCGTGCAATCCAAGGGTAAGTACTGCCCAAAACTTTGTAATTCGGGTTGAAGCTGATGGCGATTCCCTCCAAAACAGCTAGACTGGACAAGCCAGAAATTTTGATCCGGTAAGTGTTACGTTAAAACAAAGAACTAGAAGGAAGATGGTTTAAGTAAAACAGCAGTATATATTCATAGAATAGAATAACAAATACTAAAAATTATAATAAAAGGACAAAACTACCTTCTGATGACGAGAGAAAAATAAGAAGGAATTCTAAATTTGAATTTATACCTGCAGCATAACAAAGGACAATGTACACATAATTAAATTGGAGGACACACAAGAAACAAGATAAACAATGTCAAATTTATAAGAGAGGAGTAACTAAAGGTCTATGGCAGTAGGCTACTGTGCAAAAAGTAGTTTAGTATCCATTCACCGCCAATTGCAACCATAATTCTGTAATAGTCTACCAATAAGTAACCAAAATCTCATGGACTTATAATCAAACACAAATGGAGATATTCAGTTGAAGATGATAATGTCAGGAAACTGTAAAATAGTACATTGTGGTTCCCAAATTCCCAAGTAGATCTCCAAAGCTTATATTGCGAATTCCTTTGGAAACAGCATTCCGAAATACACCTACATGTTACTTCATATTATAGAAACTGAAACAATAGAAGAAGGATAGTATGAAAAAATTGAATTCGAACAAAACAAAATTGATTTTTTTACAGACTAAGTGCATCTTAGTGACAAAAAAGACCTGTCAATGCCTTTGTAACAGCTTCCTTGTCAGCTGTTGGTGGAAGAAGCCTGTTGAATAAAATTTTCAGTCTTCAGTACATGTTCAATTATTAACAAGCAAAGAATCAGCTGAATGCTTAGCAGGATAGTTGATATACCCAAGAGTTACAAAGTCCTTTGCAAGTGCATCATAATCACGGTTCACAAGGTGGAGACAAGCCTCAATAAAGCCATCACGAAGTTCTTCCTTGAACTCACCCATCATGCCAAAGTCTAAAGAAGAAAGTATATCTTTCAGAAATTGATTGAAATATAATGGAATTTTTAAATGCCAAAATTAATAAACGCAATGTTGTTGTGTTCACACATAAGGAGAACATATCAGGCAGCCATGTTCTTATAAAAGATGTTTTTGTGGTGAGCTCCTTAAAAGAATGGAGACACATTACTTTCTGCAAGTAAACTTTCAGAAAAATAATTATGTCACTCTTTAGGGTGATTGGTTCAGCAGTCCTTCTCATAAGAGAAACAAGGGATTTTTTTTATTTTTTTTATCAAATGGACCAGGATGAATATTTTGTGTTTTTGACTAATGCATTAATGGGCTAAATTAATGTCTAGACATAAATCTAGACCTTATTTCATATCAAGGATTTATGTCTAGATTTGAAATTAATGTGCTATAGATGCGATATCAAGTAGCATCTCATCTTCTTCAAGTATCTACTCGTGTAAATATCATGTCAAGTATGTACCTAAGTAAGCTAATTTCCCATCATAAGTGCGAAGTAGGTTTCCAGGATGTGGATCAGCATGATAGAACCCAAACTCTAGAAGTTGATTAAATGAACAATAAACTCCCACCTGTTACAGTTAGTAAAGCAACTTATTTTATTGAAATCAATTCAAGAGAATGGCTCACAGAAAATAGTTTCAAGATAAGACCTCAATCATGTAGAGATCCTTAACTTCTGCCAGCTTCTGACCCTGCATTAAATCATCATGAGCCATGATAATTATAGTTCAACAACGTGTGATCTAAAAAGTATTCATTCTTATTGCCAATTAGAAAGAAATCATCTTTGAACGCATTAGTCAAAACCATATGAAGCACAAAACTAATTTGTAGCTTTTTATCATTTGTACTACTACTACAATCTCTTTCAAAGAAGTCCTACAGGTGTCTTAACCATTCATTTTTATGTACCATTAAAGATTGTTTCTTCCCTTAAAAATTAAAGATGATCTGGTTATTTATATTATAGAATAATATTCTGTTTTTAAACAACAACTAGCCAGCTTAAACAACTTTACTTCTACAGCAAAGTAGTTGGAACTAGCCATTCATTTTCTACTGATTTCTCTGAGAAAAAAATAAAAAAAAACTTTTACATTGCCAGAACCATGAAAAATAACTTGAGAATAACTTTGAGAGTACTTGGAAATAGAAAGATATCATTATTATAAATTGGAGATCTGATGAGCTTTGGTAATGTGATACCCAGTAATCTGATTACACTAACTAGCTTCAAGTTTGACGCTATGTATTGTATATAATTTTATAACTGCCCCCCCCACCCCACCCCCAAAAAAAAAAAAACCACATAACTTAAAGACAGAAATTACCTCAATCCACTCCATGGTTAGAACTTTGCGCGTCGTTTCTTTAACATACATCTCAGGAACTACAACATCTTGTATACTTCCATATAACTGTCTGATTGAGTAGTAGCAGTTAGAGCGCTGGGTTGAAGATTGTTTTTAATTGCAAACAATAGTAGTATAGTTGACCAAAACTTATAGCAAATCAATGGAAACAAAAAGCATATAGACTATAATCACGATTGAACTAGCGTTATATTCCTCTAAAAAATATGTGCGCTAAATGTAATATCCAGTAAAACATAGGACAAATGAACTGTGTTCCTTCTGCAGTGATATACTAATAGTGATGACCAGCATAAAAAAAAAAAAACTAATACGAATACCATGACTTCATACGGATATAATATAATAGAGCTCAATTGCTTCCTTTATTTATTAAACTTTCCAGGAGTTCACAATCAACTCCAAAACTACAAATGTAGAAAATATCAATCAACAAGGGAACTCTTACAGCAGTCAGATGCAACAGTCCAAGCTTCATGGTAAGAAAATCTTTTTTATGTCAAGAGGAGCTAAATAATGATGCTGGAATTGACATAGAAATTGCTTACCTAAACTTAACTCCATTGTCTGCTTCTGTAATGTAATCCATCTCCTGCATTCAATTGGATTACCTGTATTTCAATATAAAGCCCTAAGAATATTCCTTATCTATTAAATACCAGTAAAATTTTTTAAGCAGAAGTTCTACATACTTTACCAAGTCAAGTGTCCTTAACTAAGAATACCATCAAAATTTTCAGACTAGTATTGATGTACTTACTCATTGAAGAAACATCCATAATCACTAAAAAGGGAAGAAAAAAAAATGTTTTTATCTGACATATAGTGAGGGTTTCCTCTGAGGCAACATTTTCTGTCAACTTAGTTCTTTACATGGCAACATAAACTTTCTCTTGTGAAAATTTTTCTGTAACAAGAGCATCTCCAACTCACACCTTTATATTTAGTGAATTTATTTTTGAAAAATAGATAGCATTTTTAATTTTATAGAACCATATTTTTTAAACCTTTCAATGTGCTCTTTATTTCTCTTATTCCAATGTTTATTAATTACATATTTTCTCCTTCTATTTCATATACTTCCATTACAATAATTTTTTAATATTTTTTTAGATGGAAAAAAGTATTAAATTCATTGGAGTAACATATAGACGCAATAAATAATAAATTATGAAAAGTGTTTTTTTTTCTCTTTTGAAGAGTGAAAATTACTCTCTAAATTGGTCTATTAAAAGTGTGTTGAAGATAATTTTTGGGGAATTGTTCCTCAAAATAAAAAGCATCTTTTATTCAATGATATTCTTGCAGATGCTACGATGATCAATTCAGTCAAACATGATATGTAGTTCACTGATTCCATGGGCTCCGAGATTCTGCAAAATGAATGACAAATAACCAGTTCCAGCCTGTCTGAGTTTTTAGCCAAGCAAGCACCACTTGATCATTTTGGAAGTGCAACACACATAAAAACAACAAATTCATTAATAAAGCCATGAAAAGAGGTAAATACCCGGAAAAGGCTTGATGCCCATTCATCGATGACTGACTGCAAAGTGATGATCATGTAATTAGTTGATTTAGTTACGTGTAAGCAGCAAAAAATACTGAAACTAACAGAACGTAGATTTAATGACCTTTCATAAGCTGGCATGTAGCAGAATGTAGAAAAATTATGTATTCTGACATTTACAAAACCACATAGTGCGATATGAACCGACTATGATAGTGTTAAAAAATTAATTCTGATATAAATATAATTTCAAGAAATGTGTGGTAGATAAAATCATTACTTATAGTACCTGAAGGTCGGTGTTAAAATTTCCTGCCCTCCTAATCACCCCTGCCAGGAAACGCAAGATCAGTATGTCCAATGAGATTGCAGCTTTGACTCCTGGCCTCTGCACCTTTATGGCAACAACCTTCCCACTTGATCGAAGCCTAGCTTGATAAACCTTATCCAAATATTTAAAAAACATAAAAAAATTAATCTGAATAGATCTTGGATCTTATAATAACATCATTAAAATAAATGATGAGGACCATCTAATTGCATGATGTAAATGAAAAACATACCTGTCCAAGTGATGCTGCTGCCACGGGCTCAGGGGATATTTCTGAGAAAAGTTCATCTATTGGTAATCCAAGTTCTTGCTCTATTATATTAAATGCATCTTCCGTGGAAAATGGTGTAATTCGATCTTGCAAGAGTGAAAGCTCATCTAAGTATGAGGGTGGTATCAAATCCTAAAAAAATCAAAATGTCAAGAAAAAGTTTACCACATGTAGATGCCTTTTCACTCTCATATCTGAAGCACTACCAGGCATTATATTTATACTCGCAATTCCATTTAGCAGTATAAGAACTTCTAATCATGAAACATGATGGACATTTAAGAATGCTTGAATATACAAGTGTTAAATATATTGGCTTATTTTAGCTTTGGCTATTATTTCTTATCCTTAGTAATATAAAGAATTCTATTGTTGTGTAAAGATTACAACCTTGGCAAAAATTTGCTTCATAGGGTTACACTAGGAGAGATGATATGTCACCCCTAATGACTGAGACTGTTGCTGCCTGTGGGCAATCAAGTTTTGGAAGCTAGATTTTTGGAGAGTCCAAATATTTTCTTTCTGCAAGTGGGATGGTAATTGGTATATCTAACCCAGCTGCAAGTCTATAAAAAATAATGAAACTTAAACCCACATTTACATTGTAGGAACATTTTTCAAAATAAAGAAAGTGATTCTCAACCATTTGCTAGATCAAAAAGGCTGTTGTACGGATGTTTTTCTGATAGAGCGTTGAGGTGGTTGTTTTCAAGTTTGTAGTGCAGATTGGTCGAATCCATGTGCAAAAAAAGCATCCTATAGGCTAGTGTCTGATTCATGGATGGAAGAATATGGGTTCTTTTCAAACAAAAGAGAAGAACAGAACATCCAGTTCAAAGTACATAAACTAAATTCAAGTAGGATGATAAAGTAGAATACTTGGAGCACATAGAACTTACAGGTCGAGATGAAATAGCCTGAGCTATCTTAATATAAGCCTACAGGAAAAGACAAAAGCAATCAAAATCAAGTCAACATCAATCATATATTTTATGATATAGTAATGAATGGACTCTTAACTGTGAAAGTAATAGTATTAATCATCTCTGCCTCATTACATAACAGCAGTGCGCAAATCAATAAATGCACAACAAATGTCCATGAATTTACAAGTGTAAAATTTTTATAATAGAGGGGCCTTTTTTCCCTTTGTTTTTATAATTATATAGCTACCTTGATTGACCTCTATGATACTCAAAATCAGATTTGAAATATAATTGTGAGAGCATAAGATAATCCATACAAATAATCACTTATTTTAAGATACAAAGATGCCAAATGGAACAACTAAAAAAGCTATTCGAAATTATGTGTAAATATCTTTAGAAGTGTTCAGATATACCGGGCCAAGTTGTACTAATATCTTCCTCAACTCAGCAGCTCTAACCTACAACAGAAAATGAAGAACCAAAAAGAATTATCAATCAAGTTCAACGAATTGAATAAGACACAGAAATTTTGCTACTTAAGCACCATAAACATCGATTATACAAAAAGTGAACAAAAGGTATGATAGTGCATAATTTTCATAAGTTCTAACACTTTTGAGTTTGGAAAAAATACAGTAATAAACTAAAGACAAACTTTGCCCAAGTATCTCCAAATAATTATTATTCATGATATCAAAATTTAGCAACAACAATTAACATATATACGCAGCCAGTTATCAACCATTAGTTTTTTATATTAAAATAATAATTAAAAAAAATAAAAAATAAGCAGTTGGATGAACTCCAAACGAGCTCCATATGATGCCTAATAAGTGACCATTAGAAATTTCGTACACTGAAAAACCAAGCGAATTTCTATAGAAAGCACTAATTCAGCCATCATAGGCAGTGGCAGAAATAGAATATGCACGCCACCACTCTACTCATTATTCTGACCTCGAACATCAAGTCGCCGCGGTCGGTGATGCCATCGTAGTATCGGAGGGCGAACCACTTGCCGAGAGTGGTGGCGGTTTGGAACAGCCGACGGAGGAGAATCCAAGGTTTTCTCTGATATATTGACACGATTTTCGATATTTTGTATTCAGTCAAGGATTCGGCTTCCGATGAACTCAGCTCGAAGAGATAGCCAGAGTATTGGGTAAATGCATCCACACCACTCGACGCCGCAGCCGGAGTAGCCAGAGCGCGGCGCGGGAGACGCAATTGGCGGAAACCGGGGATAAAACTTGAGGCGGAGAACAGCGGCGGCGATGGTGGCGGTACGAGCAACATTGTTTTGAAACGCAATTGAATTCGTTGTAACGGTTGGATATGAATTATAGGCCTCTCTTTCCTTTGAACGGAAATAATATACTCCTATTATCTAAAAATCTAAATTTATTATTCCTTATATTTAATAAAAACTTTTTTATTTGACTTTTCTTTTTTTTTTTCTGTTTTTTTAAAGATTTCTTCGCAGAATAATAATAATAATAATTATAATAATAATATTATTATTATTAATAAATAAATAAATAATTAGTGAAAATTGGTTGTTTGACCGTTGCTTCTTTAAAAAATCAATATATATACGTCCTCCATTTTCATCTCTTTATCAAAGCATTCGTTGGGTAATATTTTCAAACACTTGGTCTGCAACTTTACGCAATCCTACGAAAATGGAGGAAAATGCCATTAGAGATCTCGCGAATTCGCTACAGTCTCAGATAGAGTTTCTTCAGAAGAGAAATCATGTACAACAATGCAGCTTTTAATTTCATCTAGTCATTTCTCAAACTTCTACTTAACCAACAGTTCTGCTTTTGTGATTTCTATAAAACAGGAATTAGAATCTGAGAATCTTAAACTCTCCGGGCAGCTGTCTGGTTGCGTCTGCCAAAAGGTATCTACATCAAATTACTTTTTAAGTGATAATATCGCAATCACTTTTTCAAGCAATAACGCATTTTTTGTTGTATTCGATGTGTTCAACGATTCATTTGAGTCGGTGCTTTTCTTTATTAGAAATCAATGACTTTCTGAGGATGATAGTGATTCATTCTATTCCCAATTTATTTCTTGGTGAGATTTGAAGTAATAGTGTTAGATTTAATGAAGTCTTATTACGATTAAATTGCCTCTTTAATGATCATGGCTTGTCTAAGAGATGTTCAGGTTGTAGTTTTCAATTGTGGGAGATTTTATCTGGGCACGTGTCTTTTATGTTGCAGACTGTACAGAGTGGTAAAACTTGTGATTTAAATTACAGTCAATCGAATGAGGAAATGGAGAGGCAAATATCAGATGAAAATCATGGGAAGAACATGTCAAAGGAGAAAGTGCTAGGTGCTTCTCATATTCTAATGGCTCAAAAATGGATTGGTTGCTACCTTATTGTATTTGATTTGAAACATTTTCTTGATACTCTTTACATTATTCTGTCAGATTCACGAAGCCATAAAATGGCCTTGCATCATTTACCAAAGCGGCACATTGCCTTAAAAGTTATGTATTTTGGCCAAAGGTAAACAATGAGTAAAAAGTTTTGTATTATATTTATATTTATATAGTTTTTTTACAAGGTAAAAGAGACAAATGTTTTTTCATGGTTTCCTATGATTTTGAGATCATGTTATTTGCTCTAGGAATTTATTTTTCCCTTTTATTTAGTTCTTGAAGGACTTATGTGATCACTTAGAAAGTGATATTGCATTTTCAGAAGTAAAAAAGTCTGAGGTCCCTAAGGAAAAAGTAAATACTGCACGTACGCTGATGTTATCAATTTTCTTAGACTTTATTAGCTTAGTTTGGGAATTGAGTTCTCTCCTATCACTTTGTTTGGCTGATGCTATCCATTTTGGCCATGATGTGCTTTGTAAGTTGGAATTTTTTTCATCAAATAAATTAATATATCTTCCATTGAGTGTGACAATAACAATATTAAAGGGTAGGTGAATAAAGCAATCTTTTGGTGTGTGTATTTTGCTCGGATTGTCTCAGTGAGACTGATCTTTTTCCTATGTTTTCTGCACAATATAAAATTTCAAAAGAAAAAAGCTTATGTATGTTGTCAGTGCATCTAACTGAACAGCTCTTATCTGTATGGTGAATATTTATTACGCATTTCAGGTTTTATGGTTTTGCTTCAGAGGCACAGATGGACCCAACCATAGAGGTGATCTTTCCTGCTTTTTCCTCTACTATTGTATTACGTGCATGAACATTCAAAAGAAGCTTCTTTATTATCTATGGTTTAGAAATTGATTTCTCTTAATTGGGCCGGAATTTGTTGATGGTATTTACAATATAGAATGTACACTGCTGAATAAGTAACTGCTATTCCTGATAGTTAATTGATCAAGTGTGTCCTTACTATATTTGAGTGTGTCATATTTGGCAGAAGACCTACATTAAGCCTTTCGATTGTGTCATATTTTTGCAGTCAGAAATTTTTAAAGCCCTCCAGAAGACAAGGTTAATATCTGGTGATAGGAAGGAATTGCAATACTCAAGATGTGGCAGAACAGATAAGGGAGTTTCTTCTGTCGGCCAAGTAAGTGTGTAATCGTAGCTGTTTTACTGTCCAATTTCCCAAATCGAGGTTTAAAAATCCTATTTATTTCTATAATGATATTAATTTTGGTTGCTTATCTATGCATGATGTATATTTTTACCTTTCAGTTCCATAAGCAAGATCTGGGATAGAGTACCACATAGTTCTCTAGACTCAAACAATAACGCCCACCCCCGAAATAAGATAGGGGAAGGGCATTAAGAAAGAGCTCCTATTGATTCTCGCGGGAGACTTTTGGCATAAGAAAGAAACTTTTAACTCTGTTTAACTTTCTAGGTCACATGAGAGTTTGAAAGTACGTTTGGCATCATGCTATGATGATGATCTCCTCTTCTTTTTTTGTTTTTTTACTTGGGTAAAGGACAACCTCAAAGATCTAAACAAGATTTAATGCAATTGACTGTTGTCTGTGTCAACAAATTTTACTGGACTCAACTAACTAAGAAGAAAGAAGATCATGCATAAATTTTGAATGGTAGACAGAGAATGTTTTGTCGCTAGCCATGAATCTCTTGATGATAATTATTAATTTTTTGTGTTTTGTTTAAATCGTATTACTGATATATTATACCCAAAAATATCTGTTTTATTGTTTTAGAGAGATTGGATATAAAATATACAAAGTGCTGTGGATCAGCTTTATTGTTTCTGTTCTATATCATTCTGTTTTGGTTTACATTATATAGCATGTTAAGCCCCTCCCCCGCTACCTATTACACCTCTCAGTGGCTGATTTCACTAGCTTTATGTTTCTAACTCATGTTAGAATTACAATGAAGTTGACTTTGAAACTGAAGATGATTTTTTGTGCTAAAAATTTATTCTAGCAATTATAACCTCATGATGCGTTTTATTCCCAGCAACATTTTACACCTCATGCTTCCTGCATTTGCATTTCTGCTAGCTACATCTGCTTTATTTGAACTTGGTGGAGAACTAACTGGTTGCTACAGGTAATTTCTCTATTTCTACGATCAAATCTCAAAACAACAGCAGAGAGCAATGGATATTCTGGAGAAAATTTTGCTGAAGAATCATATGGTGTGCCTAGCAATTCTTTTTTCAATACCTAAGTATTTTATAGTTACAATAAAATGCTTCACTGTGAAATTAATAGCTCCTATGGAGCTATAAGGCTGATTTGATACACCCCTATATCAGGCTACTGATTCATTTGGCATTTAGCATCTTTTAATGTATAAATATTCAAGCTTTTTTGCTCTTTTCTTTATTATTCTTCTTGACAGGTGAAGAAATAGATTATGTGCAGATATTAAACCGAGTTCTTCCAAATGATATTCGAATTATTGGATGGTCACCTGCTCCGACTAATTTCAGTTCAAGGTACTTTGGTACCTCTTGAACTTCATTCTTTTCTGATGGGATCTTTATGGTACTTAAAAGAGTGTAGATGTTCAGTTGTGAATAGCAACAGATCACCTTAATGTAGTATATATGTAAAATAACTTGGATGGCCAACTAGTTTAGAATAAGGTAAAAAAGTACTGATAAATTTTGGGTTATCAAAGGAGCAAGGGGTGCTATGGTGCACCTAAAAATAAATTAATCCAGAACTTCATGCTGTGCATGCTATCATATTTCAAATCATAAGGATTTCACGGGCTCTTTTTATTTCTGAGATTGGAATAACTTTGTAATCGAACATTGGTGCTTTTCTCTTCTCTGTATATTTCTTCTTTAAAAAAAAAATAGTTTCTCTTTAAAAATGTTTTGTAGTGCTGCTTTTTTTTCCCCCCTACATTAAAAGGCCATATTTTCTATTTTTAATGCTTTGGCCCCCTATATTTATCGATACGACATATTTGGAAGAGTCTTCTACTCATAAGTGCAAGCATTACCTATTTGACGCTAATGATAAAACTGTTCTAGTGATGTGAACTTTTCTCTTTTCTTATCTGATGGCCTGATTTATTTCTTCCTGTGAATATTTTCAATAATTGTAGGTTCAGTTGTTTGAGCAGGGAATACAAATACTTTTTTTGGAGAGGAAAATTGAACATCACGGTATGTGTCACCTTGCATACTCATATGAGCTTTTTCCCACATTCACAACTTAATCTGAAGAATCCAAAGTTTGTTGAATTTAACAGGTAATGGAGATTGCAGGAAAGAAATTTATTGGGGAACATGATTTCAGAAATTTCTGTAAGATGGACGCAGCTAATGTCCATAACTATAAGCGGCACATCACATCATTTGAGATTGTCGCATGCAATGAAAGGTTTAGAAGCTCAAGTAATTTGTAGCATTTAATTATTTACTCTCATTTAATTTAGTCGATGTACTAAAGTTTTAGGTGTTACTTACTCCACCCTAAAAATGCTATATAGATTTAAAAATGGTTAAGTTAAAATATTTGTTCTTGCTATAATCCCACAGATTTTTGGTGAATCTGATGAGAACTCATCAATCATATTGAAGAATGTCATGATGTGTTTGGTAATTACTCATGTCATTATTTATGTATTCTTGCATGGATTGAATTTCTTTTATCCTAATTTTTAATTAAAATTACTTATACCTATAGTTGTTTGATTGATGCTGAAGTTCTTATGATATCAATGCCCTTAATGCAATATTATATTTAATTTTATTTGATTATTTTGTTTATTCCTCATTTTCTACAGGTTTGCGGACGATGAGCTTTGGGCAGTGAAAATCAAAGGTAGTGCTTTCCTGTGGCACCAGATCCGATGCATGGTTGCTGTACTGTTTTTGATTGGCCAAGGTCTTGAATCTCATGATGTGCGTAACTATATTTCTCCAATGTTTGGTGTCAAGCTTACTTATATTTCTGAAAATTTTGGATGCAAATTCCTAATGACAAGTTCAAATTAATTGGGTCCAATTTGTTTTTATTACTTGAAACAGGTGTGTTCTTCAGATTTTAAAGCAGACGTTTAATTTTTTAAATTTTAGGTGATAGATGAGTTACTGGATGTTGAAAGAACACGTAGGAAACCTCAATACACGATGGCTCCTGAGATTCCTCTGGTTATTCGATCTTGTGAATTTGATGGTCTCAACTTTAAATGTTCATCAGGTACTTTACTAATGAATTAGAATGCTCTTCATCTTAACTGTAGCTGCTTTTTATCTTTCTGTTTTCTTGATTGATTCGTCGGTTTTAAGTTTTGCTTCATTTGTTTGCTTTTTCTTTTTTATTCTGGTAATCAGGAATACCATTTATCTTACAACAGTCACAAATATATATCTTGGCAATCTTTTTTTGCATGTTCCCTAGTTTCCAGATATGGTGATTACATATTATTACAAATTTTCATGCACTTTTCAGCCGTTTCTGAATTCTCTCTTGGACATCGCTTACAGGTGCGAGGCAAGCTCTTCGAACTCACTTGGAGCAGGAATGCCGAAATTATAAACTTCAAGCAGCAATCTTTCATGAGGCATTGATGTGTTCTTCTTGTGACATCTATGGTGCCAAAGCTTAACTCTGTCTCATGGCTTATTACAGTTTTTCTCTTACACCCGCTTCTCATTTGCAGAGAACGATCAACTAAACAGTCGAACGAAAAAGAAGGAAGCTACACACATTCCCCTAATGTCAAGACCAACTGAGCGTAAGTAAACATACATTATTCACACAAATTTGCATATTACCGTCTCACAGTTAAATCTACTTGAAAAAGTTATACGTTTTACCCATCTCACGTATAGCTCTCTTGTAGCCCTTACTTTAAGAAATTATGTAAATTTGGTTGAATTTTGTGTTTATTGTGTTCATGATTTTATAGTTCCTTATTAAATTGTTCTCGTTTTGCTAAACTTTCAGCCTCATATGAAGAACGACGTGCTAAACTTAAAGTTGTAGCAGGAACAAACAAGTAGAAGTTCGAACACTACATTCTTACTGCCAACTATGTACTTACTAATCACAATTTTTTCTTTAAGTTTGAGAACTTTTATTTTGTTATTGAACTTTAATATTTATTTTCTTATCTTCAGGAATAAAGCATGCACATATTGCTCAACCCTCTTTAATTATCACGAAATAAGAAATATAATCATGAAACACATGCAAACTCAATTATACATCAAACAATGATAATATTATAAGAATTAAGAAACATGATTATATAAATCTGAAATAAAATAAAAATAAGGAATAAATATTCTGCAAAAATTATCACCACAATGTCTAAAATTTCAAATCAACATGATAAACTTTCAAACCTAAAAACTATCAAGAGTAAACTAGCCACATGGTTTTACAAGCAACAACCATGGCATTGAAATTGCTCTTACCCATGAGTTTATGAATCAACAATAAGAAATTAAAAAGAGAAGAAAAACCCTTCGTCCGACGTAGTTCTCCGTCTTCTCTTTCCGTCTTGATGATCCTCCTTCATTTTTCTTCTCAAGTAGTAAACACCGTGACTGAGTATGAGTGATAATGAATGGAAGACGGGTGAAGGGTAGAGATGAGAGGCAGAAGGTGGCCGAATTGCCGATAAACGTGTATTCTGTCATGTGTTCTCTCGGCTCTGTTCACGGGTTTGTTGGTCAAAGGCATGAGGCGTGTATATATAACTTAGGGGTGTGCTCGGTGCGATTTTGCGGTTATTTCGACAAAATCTAAATTGAATTGTTATATGCGGTTCAATTTGATAATTAAATTAAAATTGTAGTTTATCGAGTGAAATTTATAATGCAGTTTTAGGTGATTTTTTATTTTGCGATTTGACGGTTAAACATTAACATATAGTATTACATAACAATACAATGCATATGGATGTAATAAAAAAAATATGTGTAAATGCATAATTTAAAGTGTTTAAAGTGTTCTTTACACTTAAAAATAAAATATTATAACAATGATCAAATTAAATGATGAGATACTAAAAATATAAAATTATCATTTGAACTCCATAATTCACTCAAATAATATAATTTTTGTTTTACTATTTTAAAAAATTGTTGGCCACCCCTAAATTATAACTTAGTAGGCTCGTGATGGAGTGGCATATGGACTTAGCAAATTGATGTACTCATGGGCGCTCACATGAATAACAAGCAAGAGGCTCCCACACAAAATTTCAATAGTATAGTGGGCCCACTAACAAATTGAATAGCATATTTGCATGAATTGGGTTTTCAATAATGGCTTCCGTGGCACGACAACTTCATCTTTCAATTCAATTTTTTTTTTCCGTATGGTCCACAAAATTGAATTTATCTTCATAACCCATGCTCCACTTCTTTTCCGTATCGGTTCTGTTTAACCCAATCGTAAAGACACCGAGGATGGGTGGCGTGTCCACAGGGCAGGAAAGGAAAGGAAAGACACCTGCGATGCCACAGTAAATTTGCACCGACAAACACCACACTCCAACCCACTCCCCTCCTCATCCTCGGCACTTCCTGCAAGAACCGACTGTAATACAATAACGGAGACAGCGCCAGATCCTTGAATTCCCCCCCGGGAACTTCCAAGGGGATCAACCGATCTGCCCTAATTGCCCTATCGTACGCCGCCTCAAAGCTTTCCCCCTCCTGCTGCACCGTCACCACCTCCAACGCCACAACCACCGCAATCGGAAGCACCTGCCCCTCCGCCTTGTTTAGCCTAATTCGATCTGCTCATCCGGCATCCAATAATCATCCTTCATCCTCATCTCGTTTGATGCCAGGAACTGCACTTCTCACTCTCATCTTTCTCTTTACTCAAATTTTTGGGAACCCACGTGCCCAACCTCTCGCTCCCTAACGCCATATCTTCCTTAATTCCTCTCAGTTTCAGATTTGCTCTCATGTCGAACAGGTACATCATCGCCCGGCTTTCCTTAAACCCGACCCATGCATCGTACTCCTGGATAACCGAGGACTCTAACCAGAACTCGTACGAGTACGAGTACCCTTCTCTATGGACCACCATTGTTATTCCTTACTGCCTCACGCCTTTCCCTGTGCCGCTTGCTCCCCGATAACATCTCAACAAACCCTAATGGACCATTTAGTCATTTTGGGCTTATGCTCAAAGGGATTCTACTTCATTTCTTTTGAAATATGGCCCAACTTACTAATCCATTTAATAATGTTAGGTGATGTAGAGCAGCATGAAATACAAAAAAAAAACAAAAAGTTGTTTTATATCCTCTATTTCATTTTTATGTTTCATTTAGTGTTATATATATATATATTAGATATTTGCCACGTATCATGATAAAGGTCCAAATTATTGTCATACATGTAAGAGTTTAATTGTCATTAATTTGGGTATAATTTTTTAATAGAAAATAAGTCATTGAATAGGGAGTGGAATACCATAATAGAACATGGGATCCAAACCGTTTTTCCTCATTTTAGAAAATTCATTCTAAAGTATCTTTATCTATATAAATGAGGGTTTTAGCTACCTGATGTGTCATCTTCTCCTCATCTCAATGTTGACATGTCACCCTCTAAAAATTCTTAATATTTATTAATTTTCTATTAATACACTTTAATCTTGGGGATCCAGACACACTTTCCACACTTTAATCGAAAAATAAATTATTCTCATAGTGATTATTAGAGTGTAGCCTCATTAAGTATTAAACGATTCAACTCTCTAAGTGATAAGTTTTTTTCAAAGCTAGTATGAAGTGATTCGTGTACAAGCTTATTCTATCTACTATTAACTCTATAATATTAACAATGAATGCACATTCAAAAAGCATCCAAAAATTAGAAAGTTTTCTTTCATCCATTTTTTTTCTGGAGCCTTTTTTTATTACTAGATTTTTGGCACATTATATTGTCATTGATCTTAAATTAAATTGTAATTTTATATTTTATAAAGTTATACTTTTATATCATATTTGTGCATAGCACAATATATATGTCTTATATTTTGAGTATTTACTTACGTATATAAGTGAGTGAAAATTTAAAAAATACAATTTTAAATGTAAATTATGTAAAACAATAGTTGCACACATCTATGCATGTTATACTTTGCAGTGTAATGATTTTTTTCCCCTTTTTTGGCTAATTTTTTTCATTCCAAAAATCTTAATTTTCAATATAATAAATAATTTAAGTAGATCATTTGTTTATTAATTACATGAACTTTTTTTATATACAATGGTTTTTTTTTTTTTGCAATATTCTTATGTAAAGGCTATGGCGTTTTCATATATATGCCTCTAGGATGGCCAATGTGCAATTAGTCAAGCGAAAATGCCAATGATATGAAAATCGGACTAGATCGGCCGGTTCAACCGGTTAGACCGAAAACTGGTCCCGGAACCGGTCTGGAAGACTTAGAAAACCATTTTATGGAGTTGAATCGGATTGGACCGAGTTGAACTGGTCCAACAGATTTCAGTATATTTTTATTTTTTTACTTTTTTTTATTTTTTTAACTTTTATGATATTTTATTTTTATTTTTATTTAATTTAAAACATAATATTAACAATTTGGATTAAATTTAAAAATTATAATATTAAGTGGGTATATTATAAACTATGTACGAAGAAACTATAAATATTTTTATTCAATTATATTTTGATTTTAAATTTTATTTTAAAATTTAATAAATAATTGGGTAGGTCTTTCGTGAAACCGTCTCACGTGAGACAATTTTTCATTTTATAAAATAGTTATCACTTTCGCTATAAAATGTTATCATCTTTTATTTATACTATGATTAATTTATTATCACTTTCCTTCATAAAAGTTATCACTTTCTGTCCATCTCACATAAGTCCTTACGTGAGACGGTCTCACACAATTCTTTGCCAAAATAATTTATCTGATTATATATTTTTATAATTGATAATTTTCTAAAATATAATTGAAAATATGTAAAATTTAATTTTTCAGTTGAATCGTCCGATTGAACCGGTCCAACCGGAACCTCGAACCGTTGCCTTTTCCGATTCGTTCTCTGGTCCGATTTTCTAATCCCTGGAAAATGCATGGTGTAGTGAACGTTTGTGAAATTGTTGCAATCATGTATTATTATTATTGAATGTTACTATATATACATATTAAATGTCATTATAATTTATTTAGTATGCATGAATCATGGGGTTATAAGGACCTAATGTATGTTTCTAAACTTATTAAAAAGACGTGGGATTTCATCAAGATTACTACTCTTGACATATCCATCAATCAGTCTCATATGGTTGATGATATCATGATTAAAGCCCTTCTCTACAGTACTATTGAAGATTTCTTTTGCTTTAGCCATTAGCACTTGCAAGAATATCTGCACCATCCTGCAATTTACCTTCTCCACCAATTCCCAGGGCAGGGGCGATAGGGCCCCTAATGGTGGAATACACCATTTTTTCAAGCAGCAGAAACACCAACTAATTACTTTCTCGCACTATCGGGAAGTACAATGACACCACACACCGTGCTCCTGAACTACGAAAAAGTTAAAATCGCATCATCAAAAAAATTTATATAGGTAAAATATTAGAATCACATCAAGTATGAAAAAATCAGGAGGACCTTAACCTGCACTATAGCACTTTTGTGCATATATATTATAAATTTTCATTTTGCACATAATTTTATATCATCTGAATTTAATTATTAAAAATATGTAATTTTACTATATTACAAGGCAGCTCCTTGACATATTAAAATGAGATGAGATCATATGATGAAATGGCAATGTACATATTCGTTTTTTTATTAGAAGCACTACTATGTATGAATGAAAATAGTCAATTGGAAGCTTACGACAACTCAAACACCATTTCAAATATCTGCTTCCCAGATGTCTTCTTCTTCGGGACAGTAGCATGTTGTGACTTGGGGTGCTTTTCAGCCTTTCTTGAATCCAACCAATTGAGCAAATACTACCAATGCAAAGGACACCAGCAGCTGCATTAGCTGTTCTGCAAGCTTCAGCCCTTGCCAATCCATCTGCCATTCGGTTAATACGAAATGAGCTACATGCTAAGAGTTATACACAGAACCCTCTATAATCGATTCCTATTTAGCTGCCAGTTGGTAGAGCTAATTAACTGCATGATTCCTTATATAAATTTCTACTATCTAATAGTTAAAAATTTTCAACAAAATCGGGCCATATATGTGAAATCAATTAAATACAGCATTTAATTCTAAAATTTCAGCAATGTTGTACATATCAACTTAGTAGACATCTTTGTACTGTAACTGTTAGCACTCGAAAATAATCAAACGATAAATGTTTGCCAAATTAGCCAAAGTGGCTACCAAAATCCAATATTGTTCAAATGATAAATCCAATAGGTACATCGCAGTATATATATAGAGTAAACAATGAAACCCTAAGGCCTGCTACACCAGGCCCAACTAATTAACAGCAATAATAAGTAATAGTTATATAAGGAAATCTCTAATCATAATAGTTATATAAGGAAATCTCTAATCATGATCAATCCGTTCGTTTCCTGCGGCGATAGACCATCAAGGGTTCGGCCCTTGTGGCTCCTCCACACCACGAGTCGTATCAGTAACTTTCAATATTTCTCAAATATTTTCTCCATGAATTATCTTCATTTCCATTCTAATTTCTAACAGCTAGACGAATAGTTTCAAATTAAAAGAAAATCCAGCAACCAAATTTCAAGATAAATGAACTCATGAATCGAGCATTAAAGGTTCTAACGATTCATCAGTAACGAAGAAAACATAAAAATGCCTTCAAAGACCACAGATCTATAGCCCTTCCAAAAAAAGACCACAACATACCACATTCAAGAACTTCGAATTATCCACATACAGACAAATTTTGCATAAATACACGTAGTAAAACCTTAATTAACGCATCATATACATGTACCAAATATATATATATATTTATATATAGAGAGAGAGAGTGTACTGACTGAAGAAGATAACTTTAGAAACAACGTTTTTACTTCTGAAAATCGAAATAACAGCACATGGTAGCTCACTTCTAAAGGTCCTTTGCCAGTAGCTATCTCAATGCTAATAACAGTAGCAAAACCAACCATAGCTAGATGTCTGAGCCATAAATCTACACTGCCGCCTTCATTAGTGCTCTGCTCATATCTTACAGAAACAAACTTTGAATTGAAACTACCTTTCTCAGGTAACTTGGCCTTTGAATACTGAGAATAATTAGAAGTTTTAGCTCATTCTAAATCTAGCTTTTATATTTTTTAAACTAAAAATTGCAGATGGAAATCACAAATGTTCTATAAAAGATTTTCGCATCTCGCTACTTGGGAGGGGAGAATAGTCTGCTGGTTTTTAATAATACCAAAATTTAAATTAGGACTAAATTTGCTAACTGGAGACTGGAGTATATTTTTGTGATCCTTCTTTCTTAATTACAATCAGAATCACGGTCCAATTCAAAATGCATTCACTGAAAGGTATAGCTAATAATTCGTCACAATCAAGTCAACATTTTCACAATGGCATGAAAAATATTCTCAATGGCAAAACACAAAAGAATAATCCTCTTACAGAAAGGAGAACCAGTCGAACATCGTTCTGAAGTTTGGAAAAGCTTCTTGCTGCACAGCACACACAACATCTGCAGAATGAGTGTAATCAGTAGTTGGAATGGTAATGCATGAAGCTTCAGGAGTTGTAAATAAAGGGAAATACACGTAGGCGTAACAATAGAGAGAAGAAGAAATTAGAGCAGCAGCTGCCATTATTTCCCCATGGACCTTCCAATTGGTGCGCAGACGATAGTCGAGTGAAAGTGTAGCAATTTGGGAGGTGAAGATGACTAATTCCATAAAGATTTGATGAGAACTTCTCTGCTGAACTATTGCAAGGAAATAGTAAAAACTTTTCAACAGATATGAGAGCAGACCAGGCATGATATGGTCGGTATAAGCATTTCTCATACCTGAGATGAGCCAAATTTTGAGTGTCAGAGCGGGAATCATGGCCTCGATAATTCTCGCACTATCTCGTCTTAGTCTGATTATCATTAAAATCCCTCAATTTTTCAATCATTTTATATTCAAAAGTAAACAAAGGGCTACCTAATATTTCAACCCTGAACTCTTCAAAGAAGTAATATGCATAATTCAGCAGCCAAATATAAACAAACAAAGCATTTTTGGAAGAACTAATCAAATAAAAATTACCATCAAAAATTAGAGCCAAAGATCCATTACATTTTCTTATCATAATATCCTCGTCAATAAAGCATACTCAAATGTTGGGGCGACACCCATTGAAAACCCTCCATTGAAATGGTGTCTCTCTTTCTCGCCGTTTCAGTAGTTTCGAAGATCTCGATTGCAAAACACTGCTTGCCTGCAGAAATTGGTTTCTTCCACTTCCCGCATCCCTCTCTCATTCCATGATTTGCTCCCCCCCCTAACTCTATGTGGCTGTATCTATTTTGATTTGATTTGATTTGAAGGGGATTGACGTTTCAGAAGCGAATCGACCTTTCAATTTTGAAGAACGAGGAATAGAAAAGACGTTAAAACTTATTTACAGTAGTGAGGATTAGGAGTATAAAGTAAGTAATAAATAGAATTAATAACTCGTTATAGGGCTACAAGGTAAAAAGAGAAAAATAATAAGGACAAAACTGGAAAAATGTTTTACAAGAGGCAAGGTACTTTCAATATACTAGTTATTTAAAACGTGTTTTGCACGTTGCTTGCACGGTTTACTTTGTCATATATTTTTAAACGACTTGTAATTTTAAATTTTATATGAACTTAAAAGTGTGACAAAATAAGCAACAAAAATATGATGAAATCTACAACATTTTTTTCACGCAAGACACGTTGATTTGCTGTTGCTGCTTCCCTTTGCCGCTTTCTTGAGAGATCCGTAAAAATATACGCTCATCTTCATACAAAACTGTTGGATTCGTCATAGCCATCCGGGTGAACGCAGCGGAATTAAAAAATTTTTATAATTAATAAATCATATTTATTAAATATATGAAAAAGTTTCACCCCGAGTGCTCTAAAACGATTATAAGATCCGGTGTTAAAATATATTGAAAGAAATCTACGTAAAGATAATTCTTACCCTCGTAGACTTTCTTCCAATTGATGCAAGGATTGAGGGAATCGATTCCCGGATTGTGGCTAAAACTCCGATCTTCTCAATAAGGGATCCAAGTGTATCCCCTCTAAAGTAATCCACCAATTGAATAAACAACACAAATTTTACACTTCGCTAGTAGTGTTAAACTTGTGAATTGGAACAACAAAATTGGATTCCAATAGTGTGAGCTTGCGAATTGAAGGCAAAACCTTTTTGAAAATTTTTTTTTTTTAGAATCTAGTCGACACCAATTCTTCTTTTATAAACTCACACACTTAGTTAAGAGGGTAATGCAACTTAAATAGGTAGTAGTATAATATAAAATTAGAATATAGGTGTTGACAATAGCAATAATGCATGCCATAGTGCATTACACTCCAAAAAAATAAATGCATGCTTTAGATAGGGGCCGACAATAGCAATAAAGCATGCTATAGACATCACTAACTCCACTAACTCCCCATTATCAATATTATCATAATTATTATAATTAAATAATCAAATTATTTAATTATAATAAATAGTTAATAATATAACAATTGTTCCAATTGATAAAAGTTGTTAATTCAAATTAAGGTGTGATCCTTTAGGTTCACTACTAACTCTAGTAGTAGGCTTACAACACTTGTAACTTATAAATAACAATTATTATATTAATTAATCCAATTAATTAATTCACTTGAAATTAACTAATTAATTTCAAGAACCTACTAATCACGGTAACATCTAGCAAGTAGCGTGATCTTCTAATGTTAGGTGAATAGCGAGTAAACCTGTAAATTAACGAGTGACATACACGTACAGTCTTTCTAACAATTAATCTCCCGATTGAGTCTAGAGTAGGAATATTAGTCGAAACTCTACTAACTCAATAATTGTGTTTCTATTTCATGTTACAATGATTCATTGTGAATCTTTATTCTCATTGCCTTGGCCAAGGTCTTTGAATCATTAACAATGAAATACACTGGAGATTCTCTTGTCCTAGACAAGTGTTAGATTCTATCTTAGCCACACATAAGTCTCCATGTACATCAATATAATACCCAACATATCCCCTTTAAGATTGCTAAACAATCAGAAGATAAGTCTAAGTATTATATGAAGTACACAAGACTACCATGGTGCTTCAAGTCTAAAGACTAATCGTGTACTATCGTAATTAGAAAATTCTAATTTCGACATATCCAATAAGAATTTTCTACGGATCATGTTCGATAAACTTATTCTCTAATAAGTATCTACATATATGAATTTGTGTCACAACACTAATATTGATGGAATACAATATTCTCGTCCAACGAGCATTCATCATATGTACGAGTCTTTACTGAATTATTCTTTTTCCCATTTAGAAAAATTCTTGACTCGGAACCATGTTTAAGACCAAAGCTCTATGTATAAATTCCATGATTACCATCATATGCGTAACCATACATTTTAGCTTAAATTGGTCTAGGGACTTTATCTAATAAGCATATATTATAATGCATAAAATAGATAAATTAAAACAGCCTTTAATAATAATATTTCCAATGAGATTGTTTATATTCAAAATATAAAGAGTACAAATATCCAATCTAATTGGTGCGCTGGGCATACTACTCTAACAATCTCCCACTTGCCCTAGCTCCAATTGCCCATATATTTAAGTCCCATCTTCTCAAGATGTTTCTCAAATACCTTTTGAGCCAAACGCTTAGTCAGTGGGTCTGCTACATTTTCTGCTGAAGCGACTCGATCCATAACGACATCGCCTCTCCCCATGATTTCTCTAATCAAGTGGTATCTTCTCAAGATATGCTTGGATCTTTGATGAGATCTTGGTTCCTTTGCTTGCGCAATGGCTCCATTGTTATCACAGTATATCATTACTGGATCAACAATAGATGGAACTATACCCAACCCTTGGATAAAGTTCTTGATCCAAACAGCTTCCTTCGCTGCATCTGATGCAGCTATATATTCAGCTTCAGTGGTGGAGTCTGCAGTAGTTTCTTGTTTGGAACTCTTCCAACTTACTGCACCACCGTTCAAAGTGAATATATAACCTGACATTGACTTAGAGTCATCCACATCAGACTGAAAACTAGAATCAGTATATCCTTCTAGTTTCAGCCCTCCAGGGCCATATATCAAAAAGATATCCTTAGTCCTTCTCAAGTACTTAAGGATCATCTTGACGACCTTCCAGTGTTCTTCACCTGGATTTGACTGATATCTGCTCGTGACACTTAGAGCATGTGCGACATCAGGCCTTGTACATAGCATTGCATACATTATGCTTCCAATTGCTGAAGCATAAGGCACGCGAGTCATTCTTTCTCTTTCTTCAGGCGTCTTAGGAGACATAGCCTTAGAAAGTGAAACCCCATGACTCATTGGCAAGAATCCTCGTTTGGATTCTTCCATACTAAATCTCTTTAGTATCTTATCTATGTACATGGATTGGGATAGTCCGATCATTCTTCTAGATCTATCTCTATAGATCTTTATTCCTAGAATAAATGATGCTTCTCCCAAGTCCTTCATGGAGAATTGTTTAGACAACCAAGTTCTTGTTGACTGCAACATACCTATATCGTTTCCGATAAGTAGGATGTCATCAACATAGAGCACAATAAAAGTAACTGCACTTCCATTAACTTTATTGTATACACATGGTTCATCCGGATTCTTTTGAAAATCAAACGATTTGATTGTTTCATCGAATCGAATGTTCCAACTCCTCGAAGCTTGTTTAAGCCCATAAATGGATCTTTGGAGCTTGCAAACCTTTTGCTCACTCCCACTGGATATAAAGCCCTCAGGTTGCTTCATATAGATCTCTTCCTTAACGTTACCATTAAGAAAAGCAGTCTTTACATCCATTTGCCATATCTCATAGTCATAATATGCAGATATAGCTAATAAAATTCGAATGGATTTTAGCATTGCTACTGGTGAAAAAGTTTCCTCATAGTCAATTCCTTGTTTTTGAGAATAACCTTTAGCAACCAGTCTTGCCTTATAGGTTGCTACCTCCCCATCAGCTCCAAGCTTTCGCTTGTAAACACATTTGCATCCAATAGGAACTGTTCCTTCTGGTGGGTCTACCAAAGTCCATACTTTGTTAGAGTACATGGAGTCCATCTCGGATTGCATTGCTTCTTGCCATTTCTTTGAGTCAATGTCTGACATTGCCTCTCCATAGCTTCTTGGATCATTATCCAAAAGGAGTCCCTCTTCTTTATTTTCTAATAACAAAGTGTACCTACTAGGTATTTTAGGTATCCTTTCTGATCTCCTAAGAGGTTGTGTATCAGATGTCCCAGTTTCTACTGGTTGTTCACTCACTGCAATTGGAAGGTTTGTTGTTTCTTGAACTTCTTCAAGTTCTACGAGTTTGCCATTTCTATCAGATAGAAATTCTTCTTCAAGAAACGTTGCATTCCTTGAAACAAACACCTTTTGTTCCGAGGTATCGTAGAAGTAATATCCAATTGATTCCTTTGGATATCCAACAAACTTACATATTTTGGATCTCATATCCAATTTATCTCCCATTTGTTGCTTTACATAAGCATCACACCCCCATACCCGAAGGTATTTGTATGAGGGTGCTTTACCACACCACATCTCATAAGGTGTAGTAGGAACGGCCTTAGAAGGCACCCTATTTAATAGGTGAGCTGCCGTTTCTAAAGCATAGCCCCAAAAAGAAAGAGGTAATGATGTGAAACTCATCATAGATCGAACCATGTCCATCAAGGTTCGATTCCTGCGTTCCGAAACTCCATTGAGTTGGGGAGTGCCAGGAGGAGTCCACTGTGAGAGAATCCCATTCTCTTTTAGATAATCTAAAAACTCTGCACTTAAGTATTCACCCCCTCGATCTGATCGAAGTGTTTTTATACTTAAGCCAGTTTGTTTCTCTACTTCAGTTCTGAATTCTTTGAACTTTTCAAAAACTTCAGATTTGTACCTTAATAGGTACACATAACCGTACCTAGAGAAGTCATCGGTAAAGGTTAAGAAGTAGCTGTAGTTCCCACGAGCATTAACATTTAATGGCCCACATACATCTGTATGAATTAATTCCAATAGATGTGTAGCTTGCTCCACTTGTCCAACAAATGGAGATTTGGTCATCTTTCCCTTGAGACAGGACTCACATGTTGGTAGTTCTTGCTCGTCCTTTAGGTCAAGCAATTTTGCCAACTTATTTATCCTTTTCTTAGAAATATGACCTAATCTTGCATGCCATAATGTGATAGAACTACGGTTATCTAATTTTCTTTTATTCTGTTGAAGATTAAGAATGAAATTTTGGGGAGTTAAGGTATATAAATCATTCGTCAATATGCAAGTAGTGATTAAAGAAGAACATTTAGAAATGGAACAACTTCCATGTTCAAATTTAAAACAATAACCTTCTCTATCCAAAATAGGAATAGAGATAATGTTCTTAATAATCTCAGGAACATAAAGACAATTGTTCAATACCAAAACTAAATCATTATTTAAAGCTAGATGAATAGTTCCTATGGCTAATGCAGCAACCTTTGCTCCATTCCCCAGCCTTAGAACCATTTCTCCTGTTTCTAGCTTTCTACTTCTTTCCATTATCTGCAAATCATTGCAAATGTGTGAGGCACAACCGGTATCTAATACCCAAGAAGTATCATTAACTGATAAGTTAACTTCAACATAATAAATACCTGAACTTTTCAGGGTTGCAAGGTAATCCTTGCAGTTCCTCTTCCAGTGTCCAGTTTGATTGCAGTGGTGACACTTATCATTGGACTGAGAAGTTTTCTTTTTCTTGACACCTCCCTTTGCTTTCAGTTTGTTGGGATTGTTAGAACCCTTTCTATTTCCCTTCTTTTTCTTTGGCTTTGCAGCCTTAGATCCAGAAGTGGACCCAACAAACATGACTGATTTGTCCATTTTCATCGTGGACTCAGTTGTCTTTAACATGCTAACAAGCTCAGTGAGACTTTTCGTCATGTTATGCATGTTATAATTGACAACAAATGTGTCAAATGAAGGGGGCAGAGACTGCAACAATAAGTCAGTGCAAAGCTCAGGTGGAACCTCAACTTTCAATGACGCGAGTCGTTCCGTTAGGGCTATCATCTTCAATCCATGTTCCTGGACTGAAGAGCCATCAGCCATATGACTGCGGAAGAGCTCTTTAGATATCTCATATCTTTGTTGCCTGCTATTCTCACCAAACAAGTTCTCAAGTCGTTTAAGAATAGCATAAGCAGAGGTTTGATCCTCATTTTGTCTCTGCAGCTCATTTGACATAGATGCTAACATGTAGCACCGAGCTTTCAGATCATCATCTTGATGACGTTTGAACTTCTCAAGTTCCTCAGTCGTAGCATTAGCACCAGGTGCGTCAGGGATTGGTTTGTCAAGAACATATTCACTTCTTTCAGATTTTAAGAGAATTTTGAAATTTCTCAATCAATCATTAAAGTTTGGTCCAGTTAACTTGTTTTGCCCAATTAAAGCAGTTATAGGATTGTTTGCCATTTCAGTAGATGAATCTACAAAATGATGAAGCAGAAAATGAGAAAACTATGAAAATTAATATTAATTTAATATAAGGTCTTCAATATTAAATGTCTCCCACTATTTTATTCGAATTTCATAATCCCAATGAAAATCGGAAAATCATAATTTTCTAGTAGGTTTGAGGCCCAAATAGAATTCCTCACACACCAATTTTATGAGCCCATGAAAAATTCTCTTCGGTAGTAAAACGTTTTACAATTGTATCACTATACAACCCTCAATTTGTTTTACCTCACCTTTCACGTATACCTCAATTTTATGAGCCCATACGTTACTTAATGTCAAACAATACCTATCAAACATTCATGCAATTAAAACATCAAAACACCCCACGACTCATGGCCGATGCAGTGATGCATTTAATTCATGAGCATCATTATGATAGATAAAGAACACAGCTTTCTTCCACAAACCCACCCCACGACTCATGGCCAGTGGTTAAGTGTAGTAGCATCATCATGTCTCTATCTTTTGATAGTAGGCATGGATTGATGGGTCATACTCATCATATCCATATTTGTTTAAAATAAAATTTTTGTATAAGTTTAAAAAAGTTAGGGATTATTTTTATTTCCAAGACCTCATCATTCCATTAAGGTAAATTATTTAATGTTCATCAAATGAGTGCATTAAATAAATTCTAACATGCATATATCCTATACATACATAAAGCGGTGGGATGATCATGGCCAACCTATGCGACCCGTTTGAGCCAAAACGGGTCTATGGTCAATCTAAGGGATAATGAGAACTTTTACATCATAATGTAAAACCCATACACTTATGGGCCTTGAGCATCTATTCTATTACATTTAATTACCCATCAACAATTGGGTCTTCTTTTGGGCTTCCTTCAAGTCCTCCAATTTACAATGAATAAATTAAATCCTCACGGACTAATCTACTCTCATTGCATAAATTTAAAGAACTTACAAATGTAAATTAAAGAGGCTCGCAGTCCCCATAAAACCCAAATAAATTACAACCATCACATAAAGTCCAAGGCTCATGATCATCCCTAAATAAATAAATATGTATTTAACATATTAAATTTATTTATATCCATTCACAATGAATAATACCGTAACGAGATATAAGAATAACAATTACTCATATTTCTCATTTTAAAATAATACTAGTTAAGAATTATGACTAACAATTAGTCAATATTATAAAACTAAATTTTATAATTGACTTTAAGAATTTTGTTGGCCTTTATTAATTAAGAAACAATTTCTAGATTAATAAAGCCAAATCAATTCAATGATAGCTAATTATTTCTACTTAGAAATATTTCCTAGAAACCCATTTCTATAAATAGACATCATATATCATTGTTGATAATAAACATCTAATGCTTATATCAAATTAAATATTAAATATTGATAACAAATTATCAATAATAATTATTATTAGACAATGATATTTCAAGAAATAATTTCTTGATAAATACAACGTATTACTTAAACTTCATTCCAAATGAATATATTGAATAAGAAATATAAATAACTTTTATTTAATATTTCATATTCACACTTGAAACCAATATAATCATAAACTAACATTTAGTTAATTTTTATTAAAATTACCGAAAAATTTTAACAGTATTATTATTGTCGAGAAACTTTTTCTCGTTGTTTCAAGTTTTCTTATTTAACCATTAAATAATAATAAAACAATTTTAGTATTGCATATATTTCAACACCGTGAACCTAGGCTCTGATACCACTGTTGGATTCGTCATAGCCATCCGGGTGAACGCAGCGGAATTAAAAAATTTTTATAATTAATAAATCATATTTATTAAATATATGAAAAAGTTTCACCCCGAGTGCTCTAAAACGATTATAAGATCCGGTGTTAAAATATATTGAAAGAAATCTACGTAAAGATAATTCTTACCCTCGTAGACTTTCTTCCAATTGATGCAAGGATTGAGGGAATCGATTCCCGGATTGTGGCTAAAACTCCGATCTTCTCAATAAGGGATCCAAGTGTATCCCCTCTAAAGTAATCCACCAATTGAATAAACAACACAAATTTTACACTTCGCTAGTAGTGTTAAACTTGTGAATTGGAACAACAAAATTGGATTCCAATAGTGTGAGCTTGCGAATTGAAGGCAAAACCTTTTTGAAAATTTTTTTTTTTAGAATCTAGTCGACACCAATTCTTCTTTTATAAACTCACACACTTAGTTAAGAGGGTAATGCAACTTAAATAGGTAGTAGTATAATATAAAATTAGAATATAGGTGTTGACAATAGCAATAATGCATGCCATAGTGCATTACACTCCAAAAAAATAAATGCATGCTTTAGATAGGGGCCGACAATAGCAATAAAGCATGCTATAGACATCACTAACTCCACTAACTCCCCATTATCAATATTATCATAATTATTATAATTAAATAATCAAATTATTTAATTATAATAAATAGTTAATAATATAACAATTGTTCCAATTGATAAAAGTTGTTAATTCAAATTAAGGTGTGATCCTTTAGGTTCACTACTAACTCTAGTAGTAGGCTTACAACACTTGTAACTTATAAATAACAATTATTATATTAATTAATCCAATTAATTAATTCACTTGAAATTAACTAATTAATTTCAAGAACCTACTAATCACGGTAACATCTAGCAAGTAGCGTGATCTTCTAATGTTAGGTGAATAGCGAGTAAACCTGTAAATTAACGAGTGACATACACGTACAGTCTTTCTAACAATTAATCTCCCGATTGAGTCTAGAGTAGGAATATTAGTCGAAACTCTACTAACTCAATAACTGTGTTTCTATTTCATGTTACAATGATTCATTGTGAATCTTTATTCTCATTGCCTTGGCCAAGGTCTTTGAATCATTAACAATGAAATACACAGGAGATTCTCTTGTCCTAGACAAGTGTTAGATTCTATCTTAGCCACACATAAGTCTCCATGTACATCAATATAATACCCAACATATCCCCTTTAAGATTGCTAAACAATCAGAAGATAAGTCTAAGTATTATATGAAGTACACAAGACTACCATGGTGCTTCAAGTCTAAAGACTAATCGTGTACTATCGTAATTAGAAAATTCTAATTTCGACATATCCAATAAGAATTTTCTACGGATCATGTTCGATAAACTTATTCTCTAATAAGTATCTACATATATGAATTTGTGTCACAACACTAATATTGATGGAATACAATATTCTCGTCCAACGAGCATTCATCATATGTACGAGTCTTTACTGAATTATTCTTTGTCCCATTTAGAAAAATTCTTGACTCGGAACCATGTTTAAGACCAAAGCTCTATGTATAAATTCCATGATTACCATCATATGCGTAACCATACATTTTAGCTTAAATTGGTCTAGGGACTTTATCTAATAAGCATATATTATAATGCATAAAATAGATAAATTAAAACAGCCTTTAATAATAATATTTCCAATGAGATTGTTTATATTCAAAATATAAAGAGTACAAATATCCAATCTAATTGGTGCGCTGGGCATACTACTCTAACAAAAACAACATTGACAGAAATGATCAAGAGAGACAAACTACATGCATGCATAAAAAAGATAACGATCAAAGAAAGGCTATTACAACGACTCCCCATGAGATTTAACCTGGTTTGAAAAGATAACGATAATAATCCAACTCCTTTTCAAACACATTAATACAACTTGTGTAATCTCTACTAATAGAAAAAGAAATTAGTAAGTAAATACAAACCACAAGAGGGAAATTGTAAACATATACTACAGTTCTTATAGCCAGTCAAATCTTAAGGTAGTTTTTTTAATTTGTGTTATAAATTAGAGGAAAACTAACCTGAGCAATAGCATCTACTCTTTCTGCAAAAGTTCCATAAGCATGTGCTAAATGCTTTGCTGCTGTAGAGTCACGTGACACCTGGAACAACTTTCCCACCATTTGACCTCTTCATGCCCACACATTGCTGGGCTAGTAAAGTAAAAGATGCAGGATCCCATCCATCAACATCTATCATTTGAAGGGTATGAGTAATGCATTCATCTGTTGGGCTCAATTTTCCAGTTCAATAGTTGCGTCAATTGCATCTTTTGTCATATTGGAAGTCAATTAAGTAAAAAAGCAAAAGAGTGAGAGCCTGGAACTAACTACACTTGAGAGGTTGAGCTTTCTAGTTCAGTAATAAAACTAACATGGGATGGTTGCGCAGAGAAATAACAAAATTGTGTCAGGTTATTTCAGAATTAGCCATTGATATGAGCACACCACCTTAACTAATGGCCCACACACAATAATTCTGCTGGTGGAAAAGAGAGAACGAAGTAAGAATAATTGATGTACCTCTTTATCCTTGAATTTTCTCTTATCAGATTTCTTCATTGAATTCTTCTTATTAGACTCTTTGTTCTTCTCTTGTTTCGAATTTTCGACATAATTTTTTTCCTTGCCTTAAGAGTTTTGTCAGAGTTTTTTTTTTTCTCTTTTTTTTTTGGCTACGGAGAAATCAGTTCAGTATCTGTGTGTTTTGCTCCACCCTTTCCTGGAGCTTCACCATATCTACTTTTCTACCACCGTAATCTGCTCGCCGAAGTATATTCTTACTTTCCACACCTATTCAAGAACCAGTCACAATCAACATAAAAATCTCCATAATTTCAAAGAATTTGATAGAAACTTAATTTAGATATTCACCATTTATAAAGAACAAATGCACTTTAAAACTTTGGTAATGCATCCTTAGCAATGCAAGCTTTAGGTGTCCCCTTTTGAATTGATTTCAGCAAGAGGCATTTTAAACACAGAGGTAAAAAGATGATTATATATGTCAAAACATCATAAATAAGAACATGAATATGTGAATCAGAAACTTATCTGAAAGAAGATTGCAGTTTCGTACTTGAACATTAACACAACATTAATCCAATGCAATGTAAGAAATCTTGGCAGATTTTCAACATGAGTTGCAGGAAGATTGCAATTTCATATTAAATATTTATGATAACAGTGTGTTGTTAGAAGCATAGCGTAATAGAAAACAAGATGTTACACTGTAGGAGCCCTTGTAAGAATGCTAAAAAAATCTCATCAGCCAATTTGTGATTCTGTTTCCGTAGTTTTTCAATTTGCTTCGTTTGGCTTCGAAACCTTTTTGACATTTATCAATAAACAAAAAAAAAACATGATGAACATCATTATAATCTAAAATACCTCACCATGCGCATTTTCTTTGTTTTTCTTCCTCCATCTCTCGATCTCTTGTGTATTCCTGAAGCATGCCATTATCAACCAGACATATCAGCTAACAAATTTCATGTCATGGATAGTAATGAACTAATGATCACATTTCAAAAGAAAAAGTGTTAATTGGAAGATTTCCAAATGTTCTATCTTTTCAAGGCTTAAACATCTCTCATAAGTTTCTAGACGGTGCTATACTTTTCGCCATTGGCTACTTGCCAGATAAAATCAGGTACTGTACACATAATTGGTATCAGCTGCTAAAGTCACTGGAGGGTCAAAAGAAATACTTGAAAAAGTAATAATACCTTGAAAGAGTCGCAGGATTTTTAAAGTTCCATATACTCCATTTTAGACACTTTTTCTCCTCCAGACTATTTTTTCACAAATGGCAAAGGAGCATTAAACCAGGTCTCAGATCCGGACTCTAATCAGACCCAACATTTGCTATTTTTCGCCTCCGCTTCTATTGGGTTCCTACAGTTGAATGAACAATTCATGTTGAGCTAAATGCACATGAAGAATATGATCTTTTAAATTTAAAAAAAAAAATGAAGAAAGGACAGACTGAGAACCCAAGCCACCATAACAACCTCTGTGCCCACAGTAACTGTTTTAATAGAAGAGGATACAGCTTCCAGAGGTGACCTGCATATTTTTTCACATTCTCATATCATTTAAAATGAATTACTCCTACAGTATTCATAGAACAAACATGCACTACGAACAATATTATCTAACAAAATATAAACAGTACCAAATCTGTTCGCTGCTTTACTACCCATTCCATTGTACTCATTGTTGTTTGATCCACTCCTTCTATAAATTGAATTGCGGAGTTGTAAACTGAACCATTTTGGAAAATGGGGATTTGGTTGGAAGAAATCTCTAATACAGATTTGAAGGTGCTGATGTGGCGAAATGAATTATCAGATTAACCAGCAAGCAATGAAGAGCCCAAGAAAAAAAGGTAATCCAATCCAGTTCAAGTAACGAAGAGATTTTCTATGACCCGAATAATCTTCACTGCTCTCTCAGTCTCTCTCCTTGCGAAATGTTTTACAATGAGAAGAACTTGATCGGTTTGTCATCTAATCCTGAATTCATCAAGAGCAAAGAGGTTCTTGATGAGAGAGTGGTGGTAGTGTTTGGGAATGAAACGATTCATAAATTGAACAGACGAATACGGAGTAGTAAAGACAAAGTAATTAATTGGGTTAATTGCGTAAAAGAAACCCTCAAATTTCAATGCATTGCAAATTAATCTCAATTTTTATGAAATTGCAAATAATACTGATGTTTTATGTTGGTGCAATTCGCACCCGTCGGATAAGCTTCAGCTACCCGACAATTGACGTGGCATGTAGGCCTCCACTTGGGCACTTGAAACGACGTTGTTTTTGCCTCTTCCCCCAATCCCAATTAAAACACAAACCCTGATTAATTGAACCCAAACACAAACCCTACAACTAAACTACACTACTGATCTGATCTTTTCTTCCATTCCATCAATGGCCGCCTCTTCAATGGATCTCTCCCCCCATCCTTCGCCGGCCAGGCAGTGAAGCTCTCTTCCTCCACCCCTCAGCTCTCTGGCAACAATAGAGTTTCCATGAGGAAGACCGCCTCCAAGGTCGTCTCCTCCGGCAGCCCCTGGTATGGCCCCGACCGTGTCAAGTACCTGGGCTCATTTTCCGGCAAGCCCCCGAGCTACCTCACTAGCGAGTTCCCTAGCGACTACGACTGGGACACCGCTGGACTCTCGAATGGGCCATGCCCAAAGCTCTCGGATGCGTCTTCCCGGAGCTGCTGTCCCGCAATGGAGTGAAGTTCGGAAAGGCGGTGTGGTTCAAGGTCGGGTTGCAGATACGGGGCCACGTCAGATCTGAACTCGCCATCCTCCGAAGGGTACGAGAGAGCTTGATTCAAGGTTGATAAGAAGCAGTTGTTTGAGGGAGACAGCGCCTTGGCAGATGAATTCAATTTTTAGAATCTCCGTGTCGATGGTGGTGGTGACTTTGATTCTTCTAAGGTCGGCGGTAAGATAAAATTGTAGATGTTCTGGATGGCGGGGAGGACGAAGGGGCCTTTACTGAGACACTCGTCTCTGATAGATATGTGATTTAGGATTCAACTAATTAGGATTTGTATTTTAATTTTGGGGATGAGGCAGAAACGGTGTTTCAAATGTCCACGTGGAGGCACTTATGCACGTCAACGGTCTAGCAGGCTTCAGCTGCCTGACGAGTGCGAATTGCACCAACATAAAAGATCATGATTTTATTTGTAATTTTATAAAAGTGGGGATTAATTTGCAATGGGTTGAAAGTTCAGGTTTTTTACATAATTAACCCTAATTAATTCATTATCATGATTACGGTCAATGAAGTAAAAAATAGAAAACGGCAAGAATAATAAGGGGATAAAATGTTTTACAATGAATTGATACTTTTAATATATTAGGAATTAGGATAGGATTAGCATTAGGACTACCATGAATTCCCCTGCCACTAACATGTTTTGAACTTAGAATTTAGAAATCTATATTGTTTAATTCTGAAACACCTAAAACTCTCCATGTGTGTCGTTTCCTTATTAAAAATTGATTGTATTTGAACTAAGATAGTTATGTTTAGTCACCGATTTTTTAATCACAAAAACACATTTTACTGTAATTCAAAAAATGTACTCCCTCCGTTCCAAACAAATAGCAACATTTGCTTTTTACACGTAGATTAAGGAGTATTATTATTTTATGTAAAGTGGGTAGGTGTATTAGAGAGATGTGATGGGTAGTGGTGGGTCATTGATGAGCCTTTTTATTAGAAGAGAAAAATTGTGCAATGGGACAACTCAATATAAAAAATGGTGCTGCTATTTGGGTGAGAATAAGGTTCTTCTAATATTACTAAGTAAATAAATTAATGTCTCATCCACATTCACTTGTTACTTTTCAGGGGAAATTGTAGACACTACCCTTTCTTTTATCATAATTCATTTATACCCTATATTTAGTGATAAATGCCCAAATTTACAAAATAGTTTTGACTTAATTGTAAGTATTTTATGATTCATGTATATATTTCTGATTAGATTAAATATATATTCATAATTTGATTGTAACTTTTAAATCGAGTCAATGATAGTTATGTAAATTTGAGCATTAAAAAACTTATCTCTAAATATCCGGTTTTTAATAATAATTTTGGAAAAAAGAGAAAAATTTTTTATGAAGCATGAAACATGTCGACCATTAATATTAATAGTTAAAAGTATATTAATAATTTAGGGAATTACTTGGGTGACCTGGGTCATCTATTACCCAAAATTTTACCGGTTATTTCCTGTAATCTTATAAATATATATTATTTCTTAAATAAATATTTTAATTGCCCCATCATCAATGTTGTTTATCTTTGAGAATGCGGTTGAAAGGTTATACAAGCAACCGTCTGTTCAGGTACTTTACGGTTATTAACTTTATCTCATCCAACCATCCATTTCTTTTCGTTGATATATAACGGTTGTCATGATATGTGGTCATATATGACCAAGGTCATGTAAGAATCTGCCAATAATTTAATGATTATTGATCATAATAACTGTAAAATAAATATTGGAGAGAAAAAAAAATAGTAATAATCAACGTGATTTCTAGCAGAAATAGAGCATAATTTCCAAGGAAAGAGAGAGAATGTAAGCAAGCGATTTTGGCGGGGTTTTGTCCTTTTCAAAAGGAAACTGCCTATCCCCTCGGAATCGCCATCCAAACCACGTCTTTTTCTCATCATAACCACCACCTGTTTGTTAAAATGTTTCACAACAATAAAGCAATCCCTTCATTCCTTACAACCGCTTTTACTCGCCCCAAAAAAGTTCTTCATCTTCGCAGAGTCCCTAGTCGAGAACTGGGAGTTGTGTTCTTGCACAAGGCCTAATAGCCTTTCTCGGGTGAGATTTTTTTATTGATTGATGTAGCTCTTTCTTGATTTGGAGCGAGTTATTTGAGTGTGTTTTCTGGATGAATTGGGCAGATGTGTTTTTTTTTTTTTACACTTGTTGATCTTCTGAATTTTCGTTCATGCCCAAATTAGTAATCACGAGTTTATACACTTGGATAGAGAACGGTGAGAAGGGATATTATTTTTGCTGTTACAGAACAATTTTTAGCCACTGCAGTTTTTTACAATCTGGATCTTGCTGCCGATTAGACTTGAAATTAAACTATGACAGAGTATTTGTCATACATGCATAAATGAGAACGCCTGTCTTGACTGAATATGCAAATGAGATATGATCTGTATAGGGGATAAAAGCCTTGTTTTGGTTAAAAAATGAATTTATGATTTATGGCATCTTATTCAGCACAATGCAGGCATTGTGCAGATGATTCATTCGATTGAAGGAATTAGTAGTTCAAAAGAGGAATTATTTACTAGTGGATGGTGTTATCTCTTGATAGATAACAATAGCTGAACTTGCAATCCATTAGCAATGGACTACACACATAAGTTTATGTCAAATGAGCATCAGGAACAATATAGATCAGCTTCCGAAAGTGCCGATCCATCCTCTGTATCTCCCTTGGAGATCCCAACATCATCAAAGTCACCGCGATCCCCGAGATCCCCCAAGTCTCCAAGATCCCCAAGATCTCCAAGAGGTAAGCATAGTGGGGGTTCAGGAAGTCCCCTCAAGAATCAAAAGTCCCACTCTGGGAAAGCCGGTGATCCTAAAAAAGGTGAGCACCTGATTTCATTTTGGGTTATTACACCAGTGAGCATCTTTTCTAATACAACTCTATGATAAGTGATTGCTAAGAAATGGTATTGAAATTAAAGGGTGTTTGAGTGCCAAAGAAACACTTTTCATTCTTAAAAATTTCATTGGGCAATTGATTGTAATAATTGCTCCAACAGAATCAGTTCATTCATGATGAATATTGTTTGAACTATGGGCTGACTATTATTTCATAATCATTTGTATATATATTCCTTCGGTGATGTAGGCTCCTGCTCAGCCTATTTTGTTCTTGATTTTTTCTATTTCTCCGTTTCTTTATAACTGCACAGGTGGCTATGGTGGGAAGGGAACCTGGGGAGGACTACTTGATATGGAAGATGGTTATGCAGATGATCCCAATGATCCAAATTACATTAGTGATAAGGTGATTTAGTTGATATTTTCCTAGACTTTTAACTCATCTTAAAATCTGTTCCTTTGTTATGTTTACTGACCCAAAGGAGAACTTACAATTTCAGGAAGACACAAAGTTCACCATCACCAGAACAATGGAGAAGTTTGAAGAATTCAAAAAGAAAGCTACGGTTATGGTGGAAGAATATTTTGTCAATGATGATGTGATCTCAACAGCAAATGAACTTAGAGAACTCAATGTGCCAAACTACTATTTTTATTTTGTGAAAAAGCTAGTTTCCATTGCTATGGATAGGCGGGACAAAGAAAAAGAAATGGCTTCTATTCTGCTATCCTCTCTTTATGGTGATGTGATTCATCCGCAACAAGTATACAAAGGTTTCCAGAAGCTGGTACATTCTGCAGACGATTTGATTGTGGACATCCCTGATGCGGTTGATGTTCTTGCATTGTTCATTGCTCGAGCAATTGTTGATGACATACTTCCTCCATCTTTTTTGACAAAGACAATGGCCTATTTAAATAAGGACTCAAAAGGTATTGATGTCATCAAACGAGCTGAGAAGGGATATTTATCTGCACCACTACATGCAGAGACCATAGAGAGGTGCTGGGGAGGCAGTAAGAATAAAACAGTCGAATATCTGAAAGCTAAGATAAATGACTTACTGGTAGAGTATGTAGTAAGTGGAGATGTAAAAGAGGCTTGTAGATGTATAAAGGATCTGAATGTTCCTTACTTCCATCATGAGATAGTTAAGAGGTCTATTTTAATGGCTATGGAAAAAAGGCAAGCTGAAAACCGCATTCTTGACTTGCTGAAGCGTGCTTCTGTGGTGGGTCTAATTAATGCAAGTCAAGTGTCTAAGGGATTTGGTAGAATTATTGACTCCGTTGATGATTTATCTCTAGATATACCAAATGCAAAGGTGTTATTACAGTCATTGATTTCCAAAGCAGCTTCGGAAGGGTGGTTGTCTGCCTCCTCTTTGAGATCACTCTCATTGCATCCTGGAAAGCAAGTAGTAGAAGATACAATAGTTAAATCCTTCAAGAAGAAGATTGAGACGATCATTCGTGAGTATTTCCTCTCAGGTGATATTTCAGAGGTGATATGTTGTTTAGAGTTTGAAAACAGTTCCTCCATCTCTGAACTAAATGCGATTTTTGTTAAGAAACTGATCACTCTAGCCATGGATAGGAAAAACAGAGAGAAAGAAATGGCATCTGTCCTGTTATCTTCTTTGTGTTTTCCATCAGATGATGTGGTGAGTGGCTTTATAATGTTGATAGAATCAGCTGAAGACACGGCCCTCGATAACCCCATTGTTGTTGAGGATCTCGCAATGTTTTTAGCACGAGCAGAGGTGGATGAAGTCGTGACTCCACATGAAATGGAGGAGATAGGGAGCCACTTCCCCGGGTCAAATTCTATGGGAAACAAAGTGACTCAAATCGCAATGTCCATGCTCAAAGCTCGTCTATCTGGCGAGCGTATACTAAGATGTTGGGGTGCTGGAGGGAGCTGTAACAGCGGATGGTCAATAGAAGACGTGAAAGACAAGATTGGGAAGCTGTTGGAAGAATACGAAGCGGGTGGGGATACACGAGAAGCATGTCGATGCATAAAGGAACTAGGGATGCCATTCTTTCACCATGAAGTTGTGAAAAAATCTCTGGTAATACATATGGAGAACAAGAATGAGAGAATGTGGAGTTTGCTTCGACAGTGTTTCGATATGCAGCTCATCACTATGAACCAGATGATGAAAGGGTTCATCAGAGTGGGAGATGCTCTTGATGATCTGGCTTTGGATGTTCCGGATGCTAAGAAACAGTTCAAGAATTTCGTCGAACGAGCTAAGGCTGAAGGATGGTTGGATAATTCATTTGGTACAAATGGAAAAGCACAAGATTTGAGCAATGGTTTCTCTTGAACGACCAAACACAGGCATGCTGCATTATTTACAGAGTTAATTTACTGTAAGATATTTTCTTGTCATTTTTCTGTCTGTTTTAGTACACAAGCTTATGGGTGATGAATTCTGCAATGTAACCCTACCAACATAATTACTTTGTGATCTGTTTATGACCTTATTTACCAAGGTCTGGATTCTATGATTTAACATTGCATTTCGTTTTCATCGTCTCATGATGTCGTCGCAGACGACTATCATGGGGGAGCCGCGACATCAGCATCCAACGTTTGATATCTACAACTCATGGTGCTTCTTGTGTCATAATTGCTTGTATGATGTATCACATGGCAGCACTCATGTTTTCTAGAATTATTTGCCGCAGATCTTTAAATTAAATGCAGACAAACACATTAGTAATCAAAACTAAACTCAGACATACACAATGTAAGAAGACTGTTATTTTTAATATTATGAAGTTGTAGGAGAATGGAATGACAGTGTCTAATGTATGGCATTTGGAAGTTTTGTTATCTTCATTTTATACAAAAATTGCCGGACGACGTGGGACGTCAGGAGAAATTTGTCTATTCGGACCGGATGGAACAAGTCTTTTAGCACCATACAAAGTTTTAGGAGGATTGTGTAGTCTATTCGGCCAGAAGGAATCAATCTCTTTATAACATAGTTTTAGGAGGATTGTGTAGTCTATTCGGCCCAGAAGGAATCAATCTCTTTATAACATATGAAAGTCTAGGAGGAGGTGGGACATCAAGTGACACTTTAGGATTGGGTCCCGATGGAACAAGCCTCTTGACACCTCCAAAACCATGATATGAAAGTCTAGGAGGAGGCGGGACGTCTGGTGACACTTCAGGATTCGGTCCTGATGGAACAAGTCTCTTGACACCTCCAAAACCATGATACGAAAGTCTAGGAGGAGGCGGGACGTCCGGTGACGCTTCAGGATTCGGTCCCGATGGAACAAGCCTCTTGACACCTCCAAAACCATGATACGTAAGTCTAGGAGGAGGCGGGACGTCCGGGGACACTTCAAGCCTCTTGACACCTCCAAAACCATGATACGAAAATATAGGAGGCGGGACGTCCGGTGACACTTCAGGATTTGGTCCTGATGGAACAAGCCTCTTGACACCTCCAAAACCTTGAGCACAGCCTAGAGTAGCACATATTAGTAGGATAGTGATTGCCAAACTTAAAGAAAACAAGAATTCATTGTGTATGAACTGTGATTCAAATGTGATGGTAAGAGCTTGTTTATATAGACTCTTTATTAGTGTCATGAATTTGTATATAAATATGGAAATATATTGTGCTTGATTTCTAGTAATTAATATTGAATGATATTCCAATAAATGTTGATAAGAATCATACACTAAAGTGGTAACTTATTAATCTTTATTACCAATAATAAATGTTAATAAAACGTGCGGATATGGTTCGGATCTTTGCAATATGATGTGATTGATGATATAATAATAAGAATTGATATATTGGGTAATAAAGTGCAGGATCTTTGCAATATGATATGATTGATGATATAATAATAAGAATTGATATATTGGGTAATAAAATACACATGTACTCGTATGTATATTAATTTTTATTCATTATAAAACTTTTTTATATACAAATTTTTTAATTAAAAATGATAATAAAAAAGTAGCTAACAAAGTAAACTTTTATTTATAGGTGTATATATTTTTATTCATTCATTAGTGTATAGGATCTTTAATGTGCGTGTACTCGAATGCAGAATAATTTGCCTAATAATAATGAATTTTTTTGTTAGAAAATAATTGTGTTTGAATTTTTGAATCAATTAATATTTATTACTATTATTGTCTATAATGTACTTTTTAGATTTCCAATTTAAAACAAAATCTCATGTAAGGATTTTAATATGTTACATATCAATTCGAATTGGCAAATTATACACCAACTTTTAGTTTCTTATATACTTATAAATAAAAATGTATTCCATCCTTTCACTTGTAAGGTATCTATCCAATTTACTATTTTTGGCGTCCACTTCAAAGATATTCATTTCCTTAGTAAAAAAGTACACAATATCGCACATCACTTCCCTCTAATACAACTACACACTTTATATATAATAATAATACTCTTTAATCCACAAAAAAAAAAGCAAATGGATATCTTATAATCGGATGGAGAGAGTATATATTAATGACAAATACTACTATGCAATAGTTTTTAAGGTGCAATTTGGTCCATTTTTACCCAATGACCCCGGTTATAAATATGTTAATTAGTTGACGGGTCATTCACTTCTTCTCTCTCAACAATCGCTCTCCCTCCCTCTATCCCATCTTTCCGTTCTCTTCCTAACGCATTCACTCTCCACCACATCTCTCCACGTCCGAAATTGCCTCTCCGCCGCCTCTTCCGAAATCGCTTCCACAATACGTCTTTGCTTCTCAATCTTCACAAATTCCATTTTGCCCATTTTCTCTTGTTCTACCCTAATTTTCCAGCCTCCACCGTCTCCACAAAAAAATCTCCTGAGTATAGTTGAAGATATGTAAGTATAGATTATTATTGTTGAAAATCAAAGAACACCATTGTTGAATAACTAGAGAAAGAACAGAAGTTTTACTTTGAATACCATAATTATCAGAGATACAATCATACATACTATATACTGATACAATCAAATAAACTGCTTCCAATCTAATCATACTAATAACTGCTCAAATAACTACTTGCACACAGCACTCCAATAACTAACTACTAATATTAGCATAATAAGATTACTACCATACAGATAATAATAATTAACTCCAACAAATCCTCCCCTAAACTAAATGTTTTAACATTTATTTTACTTCTGAAACATCAACCATTCCCAACATATCACGCAGCTTTGAGAATTGTTCCAGTTTGAGTGGTTTTGTCATAATATCAGCAACTTGAATCTGTAAACTGCAGTGTATTAATTTGATGGCTCCATCTTTCACCAAGTCCCTCAAGAAATGAAACCTCACATCTATATGTTTACTTCTGCCATGAAAAACTGGATTCTTGGATAGCTGAATTGTAGAACTATTATCACATTGTATAATAGTACTCTCTTCATCCTTAATACCCAGCTTCTCTAGCACTCTTCTAAACCACAAACACTGACATGCACAATGTGCAGCTGCTATATACTCAGCCTCCGTAGTTGACAAAGTCACTACAGACTGTTTTTTAGAAGACCAAGAAACTGCTCCAAACCCAAATGAGAATACAAAACCAGAGGTGCTTCTTCTGTCATCTATATCTCCTGCAAAATCTCTATCAGTATATGCCACAAGTGCTGATCTCCCCTCTTTCTTGTAAAAAATGCCCAACTGTGTTGTTCCCTTCACATACCTCAATATCCTTTTTGTTGCATCCCAGTGGGACAATCTTGGAGAGGCCATAAACCTACTAATCAAACTCACTCCATACATTAAGTCAGGCCGAGTAGCAGTCAAATACATCAAACTACCAACAACTTGTTTGAAGATGGTTGGATCAACCTTATCTCCTTCATCATCTTTAGATAATTTAGTACCTGGAACCATGGGATTCTTTACTGCATTGCAGTTTTCCATGCCAAACTTTGCTAAAATTTCACGTGCATATTTCCTTTGGCATATGAAAATTCCACTCGAGCTCTGCACAACCTCAATTCCCAGAAAATATCTCATTTTTCCCAAATCTGACATATCAAACTCTAACATCATTGAATTCTTAAATTCATCACACATGCTCATATCATTCCCAGTATATATCAAATCATCAACATAGAGACTTACTATAAGAATTTTACCTCCTTCCTATGACTTTGTAAAAAGTGTATGTTCACACGAACACCTCTCAAACCCTTCTCGAATAAAGTAAGCCTCTATCTTGCTAAACCATGCCCTCGGTGCTTGCTTAAGGCCATACAAAGCTTTTTTTAACTTGTAAACTTTTTCTTTGTCTCTCTTCACAAATCCGACAGGTTGTTGTATGTACACTTCCTCTTTAAGCTCACCATGAAGAAATGCACTCTTCACATCTAGTTGGAACACATCCCAACTAAACTGAGCAGCGATGGCAAGTATTAATCGGATGGTATCGAGTCTTGCCACCGGAGTAAATACTTCAGTGTAATCAACTCCAAATTTTTGTGCATATCCTTTCGCCACCAATCGTGCTTTGAACCTGTCTATCTCTCCATTCTCCTTAAGTTTGGTCTTGAAGACCCACTTCACTCCAATTGGCTTTATCCCATTAGGTAAATCTGTTAGTTCCCATGTTTTATTCTTCTCTATAGATTCAATTTCTGCTGCCATCGCATCCCTCCATTTCTTGCAGTGGACTGCTTCTTCAAATGTCAATGGATCATCTATCACCATCATCATTGCATTCATACTTTCTTCATCAGACAAACCTTCACCGGTTTCAAAATCATTCATCCAACCTGGTTCTCTTATAATTCTTTTTCCCCTCCCTTCAACAATCTGTTGAACATCATCATTTTGTTCAACAACATCATGCGGTGAAATAACTTCTTCTGCATGATTCTCATTTTGTTCTTCATTTTGCTCCACTCCTTCTTCAGTATCATCCTCGTCTTCATCATCTCCCCATTCAAAAATATCCATCTTGCATTTGCCTTCAATTTCACCCCAATCCCAACTTTCTTCTTCTTCGAACACCACATCTTTGCTAATAATGAGTTTCTTAGCAATTGGATCATACATTCGATAAGCCTTTGATTCGTCACTTACTCCCAAGAAAACATACTTCTGACTTTTGCCATCTAACTTGATTCTTTTTTGATCAGGTATATGGACATGTGCCACACAACCAAATACTCTAAAATGATCTACTCTCGGTTTAACACCACTCCAAGCCTCTTCCGGGGTTGTATTTTGCACAGCCACCGTAGGACACCGATTAAGAATGTGCACACTCCATTTCACAGCTTCGGGCCAAAAAACTTTAGGAACTTGCTTATTAATCAACATAGATCGTACCATGTTCATTATCGTCCTATTTTTCCTCTCAGCAACTCCATTTTGCTGAGGAGTATAGGTTGCCGTCAGTTGTCTACGTATGCCTTGAGCTTTAAAAAATTCTCCAAATTCATTTGAGGTAAATTCGCCACCCCTATCTGTTCTCAAGCATATTATACATCCCCCAACTTCTTTTTCAACTTGAACCTTAAAACTTCTAAACATAGAAAATGCCTCAGATTTTTCATGTAAGAAGTAAATCCAAGTTTTACGTGTAAAATCATCTATAAAACTTAAGATGTACCTCTTATTGCTGTTTGAAGATGGTGTGATGGGTCCACATATGTCTGCATGCACAAGTTGTAGTCTTTGTGAAGCCCTCCACAAACATTTTCTTGGTACTGTCAATTTATGTTGCTTGCCTGTCAAGCATTCTGTGCATAATTTTTCAGGAATCATAAGATTAGGCAATCCTTCCACCATCCTTTTATGAAAGAGAGTTTTCAGCCCTTTATAATTCAAATGCCCAAATTGACAATGCCACAGATGTGCTTCATTTTTAGATCTTGCTTGAAAGCATGCAGAATCCTTTCGCTGAATAAAAGCTGAGAAATAGAACATTCTATTTCCACTCATTTTAGTATCCATAATTAATCCTCTCTTGGGATGATAAACTTTGCATGTTCCATGTTCGATCAAAATGGATAAACCTTTTTCTTGAAGCTGTCCTACGCTCAACAAATTACTCTTAAGCTCGGGAATGTAATAAACATCTGATATTACTTGAGTAAAACCATTCACTTGCAAACGAATTATTCCTTTCCCCAAAACAACCATTCTAGAATCATTGCCAAGCTTTACATTCTGTCGGAAACTCTCATTGATCTCTGAAAACCACTCTTTATTTCCCGTCATATGATTGCTGCAGCCTGAGTCAAGAAACCAAATTTCTTCTACTGTGGATTGATGCAACTCAATATGTGCCATCAATAAGACTTCTTCTTCTTCTTTTGACTCAGCGTAATTTGCTCTATTCTCCCACAACGGACACTCATACTGATAGTGTCCCAATATGTGACACTTGAAGCATTCAATGTTTTCTTTGTTCACATGTTGTCTTCCCATTCCTCTAAATGCTCCTCTACCCCTTCCTCGTCCTACCGTGCCTTCATGAGTTATTTTCAACGCCTGTTCTTCTTCTTGATACCCTTGAATTCGTTGCTCATGAACTAATAAACTCCCATGAAGTTCATCAATACCCATTGTGGTTAGATCATGAGATTCTTCAATTGAACACACGACATAATTAAATTTTGTGGTCATAGATCTCAGAATTTTTTCAACCACCATATACTGCTCCATTTTCTCCCCATGTACCTTCATTTTGTGTACCACCGATAAAGCTCGTGAGATATAACTATCCACCTTCTCACCCTCTTTCATTCCCAATAACTCAAATTCTCTTCTTAAGGCCTGCAGTTGCGCTCTTCTCACCTTTGTTGAGCCTTGATACTTCTGTTTCATCGAATCCCAAATAGCTTTGGATGTGTCTTTGTCAAGAATAGTCTCCATAATCTCTCTATCGATTGCTTGAAACAAATAATTCTTGACCTTCAAATCTCTTAGCTTTGCTTCATCAATTGATTTTCGATGAGCCTCGATTTCAACTATTCCTGGGGGCAACACTGGAATGCCTTGATCCACCAAACTCCAATACTCCTTACTCCTCAAGAAATTTTCCATTAACAACGACCAATGATCGTAATGACCATCAAATCTGGGAATGGCTGCTTGAACAAAATTGTCGCCTGACATCTTAAATCCTTCTTCTTCTTTTTCTTCTTCCTTTCCCCTCTCTCTCCCTCTCTCTCTCTCTTTTTCTTAACACTTCTCTACACTCTTAATATCAGATCCCTATTCGGGCTCTGATACCATTTGTTGAAAATCAAAGAACACCATTGTTGAATAACTAGAGAAAGAACAGAAGTTTTACTTTGAATACCATAATTATCAGAGATACAATCATATATACTATATACTGATACAATCAAATAAACTGCTTCCAATCTAATCCTACTAATAACTGCTCAAATAACTACTTGCACACAGCACTCCAATAACTAACTACTAATATTAGCATAATAGGATTACTACCATACAGATAATAATAATTAACTCCAACAATTATGTCTTATATTTTTATTTATTTTTTGTAATTTCTTCACTCTTATCATGATTCTCTCATCTGTATGTCATTGAGCGGCTGATAAAGAGAATGAGAATTGAGCAACAAGTCAGGGTGATGCAGCGGTGGGTGCGAGCACTCGTAAATCTGGTGGAGAAAATATTGAATTGACTCGTCGGAAAATAATTTCAGTAGAATCTGGTGGAGAAACAGTGAATTGACTCGTCAGTAGATTTGAATTTCAGTAGATTTGATGGAGATTAAAAAAATAATTCCAGTAGATCTAGTAGACTAGTTGGAAATATTACACTCAATTGTAATGATTTTAATTTCTTAGTATATTTTTTATATTAAAGAAATGTATACATTTTTCTTAATAAATGTATTATTTTCTTATTTCCATTTTTTTAATCAATTGTAATGATTTTAATTTTCTTAATGTATCTTTTATATTAAAGAAGTGAATACATTTTTCTTTATAAAAGTATTATATTTTTAATTTATTTCCTTTTTCCAATGATATAGTCTTATAACTTGGTTTAATATGTATATATCTTGTATTTTCTTTCCCTCGTATATTGTTAAGTAATTTGTGTTAGGTTAGATTTAGGAATGTTGGTATCGATTGTTGGTTATTAATATCTTAGTAAAAAAGAAGCTGGTGAATAAGTTTAAGTGTAGCGTATTACTTTTATTGAAGAAGTATATAAGTTTAAATGATTATGTGTATTATTTTTTATTAATGATTGTATACTTTTTAAAAATTCAGTGTAATAAATTTCATTGATAAATGTATACTTTTTAATTCAATAATGTATACACATTTCTTTATAAATGTATTTGAAATTTAAATTTTTGAAATAAATACTATGTATCAATTAAAATATTGTTGATTTTTAATACATTTATTAAGAAAAATATATACATTATTGAATTACAATCTATACATTTTCATGAAATTGTGTATAAAAATTAATTTAATTTAATACAATTTGATATAACATATTAATATCATTTTTTAATGATACATTTATTAAGAAAAATATATACACTTTTGAATTATACTAGTGTCACGACGTGCGTTGCACGTTACATGTATTTGATATTTTGTAATGCAGTCATTTTTTATTATTATTATCATTTTTTTTTTGTGTTTTTGCATTTTTTTCAATTTATGTTTAACATAATAATGAATTGTTTAATTAAATAATTATCTATCTATTTACTAAATTAAAGATTCTGTATATTTTTTTTACCTAACAATTAACAATTATTTGATCTAATTTAATATTTTTATTTACTCCATGATATCCTCTTAGAAAGGACAATGTATAATTACACTCAATTACATAACTAAATCACCAAAACAAACATTAAGTAATTATTAAGAATAAACTATACAATACATATAATGAATTAGTAATATTCTTTTTTATTACAAAGTAATTAACCAAATATCAAATTTCTAAAATTCAATAGTTTTATAATACCAAAAAAAACAACAATATATAAACACAAAAATTAGAAGATAAATTGATAAGTAATAACAGGAAATAATAAGTCATGACTAATGAACCTTATTTATTTATTTATTTATTTATTTAATTATTTATTTATTTATTTATGTATTTAATCATTTGATCATGACATTCCGCTTGCATTCTCAATCTCATATTTACATTGCTCATTATTTTATAATAAAAAGTTAAAAGAAAAGATATATTAAATGTAACTACAAATACAAATATAGAGAAAAAAACATGGATACAAATGTACCCAAAATAAAAGAATATCAATATAATGAAAAAAATACTTATACCCCTATTTTTAATTTATAATTACGAATTAACTTTTAAAAATAAATTAACCTAACTTTGCTTCTTTATAATTTTATAGCCTAATGTCGTCATTAGGGGTGGGCGGTATGGTATACCTAAATTTTTTAGCTATACCGTATACCATACCTAAAATATCGGTATTAGAAAAATCATACATTTACCTTACCGAAAGTTTCGGTATATCTTAGTTCGGTATACCGAAACTTCGGTATAATAAAACGGCATACCTTTTTCTTACCGATATTATGGTACTTTCTCCGTCCCACTTCAATCTTTACATATTTTTATTTTGGACGTTCCATTTTAATCTTTACGTTTTCCTTTTTATACGATCCACCTAAAACAATTAATATATTACCATTGGATCCACATCCAATACTAATATACTTACACACTTTACATTAAATATTAATATATTTCCTGCCAATTGTCTATTAAAATACTATACTCATTACTATACTCATTAATCAACGTACAAAAAACAAACGTAATCAATGAAACGCTCAAATTTTAAAACAGTAAAACATAATAAAAGTAAGAGTTTAATCCTAGTGAGTGATTGGTGTACCGATTAAGTTCTAAATTAATTAATTAAAAATTAATACACACTCTATAGTGCTTGCACGTATGTTCTCCAAAATTTCACTAAATTCAATGATGGGTCAATAGTTTTAATATATTAGAATTTCTTTTAAGTATATATACCTTGCACAAAAATAATTTACGGTATTTCGGTATATACCAAAATACCGCGGTTTTAAAATTTTACATACCTTTACCATATCAAAAAGTTCAATACGGTATCATACCTTACCAAAAATTTCGGTATACCTAAAATTTCGGCAAGCTCGATATTTCTCGATATGGTAAGTGCGGTATACCAAAATTTCGGTATTTTTCCCCAGCCCTAGTCGTCATCATCTTATTTGAACTTTAGTTCATAATAAACATTCATTAATTTGGAGTAGGGTTTTAAATTAAGTTAAATTCTAACTGATTTTTATATTTTTATTGAGATAAATAATACTTTCTCGATTTTTTTTAAAATTGAACATTTTCTATTTTAGATTGTCCCATAAAAATACCCTTACTTTTTTAAGTGGATAGCGGAAATATATTTTATTTTATAAAGAAGAGTGATAGTTCAATATTTTAAAAAATAATTTTATTTTTTATATTATAATTAAAGAATAACATTGATAAAAGTGAAGTGTACCGTGCAATGAATTTAAAAGAAATGTTAATAACTAATTTAGTATGAATATACCGCATGCAATATGTATGTTACTTAAAAATTACTAAGCAAAACATTCGCTTAAGAAAATTATTGATAAATACAAAATTATATTTTGTTTTTCTCATAATACCTATATCTATTCGTACATTAGTGTGCATCGTTAAGATAAAAACAAAAATATATTATTTATACGAATGTACAATGTACATTCTATTGAGAAAGACACTTAAAATACGCGATTAAATTAAAGAACCCTACTAATGTACATTAGTGTGCGCCATTCTTGAGAGAGAAACATAAAATACGTAATTAAATTGAAAAACCCTACGAATGTATATTCGTGTGCATTCTTGAGAGAGAAACAGAAAATACACGATTAATTAAATTGATAAAATGGTTGTCATAATTATTCTTAAATCTCTCGCCCATTGTTTTTATTTTATTTAGTGTATATCAGTGTTCAATGAAATTAGTGTTAAGTGAAAACGTTGAATATTAAATATTGTAAATAAGGGTAAAGATGAAAAAAGAAAAAAATATTATGTCAATGTATTTATTAGTAATTAGGTTATATATACGCGTACCTATTAGTAATAATCTCATTAATTATAATAAATCTATGGTTTCTTCTTCATTTAATGTAGCTAAAAATTATTTTATAATGCTATTTATTTTTTATATATATAAATATGTGATAGAAACGTACTCTTTATATTCATGATAATCAATGTATATGTTTATGTTTTGTGTATATAATTTTATTCATAATTTTGTAAATTAAGAAAAGTTATTTATAATGTAAGGAAAAAAATAATTATAATGCAAGAAATTTTATATTTTTAAATATAATTTATCGTATTATCTCAAAATTGACAAACCAATGGATTTTTTTAAGTATTATATACTTTTATTATTTATATTTATGTCATTATTTAATTTAATATATTCTTATTGTATATTAATTAATTTCATAAAAATAAATTCAAGTATTACCGATCTCTAATAATTAGATTAATCTAAATAGTGTTTATTAAATAAATTTATTATAAACATTCATTGGGCGAATGATTTTAAAAGACTATAATCCAAAATTATAAAATTCACACATTTAATCATGTAATTAATATATAATTTAACATTACATCATTCATATACAAAAGTGTATTTATTTACTTAAAAAAACATCTATTCAAAAAAATTGAACAAATAATAAATTAAAAAATAACTAAATACTGGTATTCATGCTACACTACTTTGTCAGGATGCACAATCATCACATTGTATCTATTTTTAAATGATAACGAATTAATGATTCGATAAAATTAATAAAAAAAAAATCTCAAGACCTCAAATGCTTCCTTCCACAATCTGCATTAAATTGAAATGGTATCACAGCACGGGATATTTCGATCCAGTGGAGAAGAGACTTTAAATATTCGAAATGGTGGAATCCTCAATCGATTCATTGAATAGTATTCATTGATAAATTGAACAAAGTGATTTCATACATTAATTTCTTATACTCAATGCATGCATGGAGAGAATTAGTGAGGGAGTCGCAAGAAATGCCATAGTTTCTCTACCAAATTCTATCAATTCATAAAGATTGAGTACAACCACTTTATTAACATCATGCATTGAATTTTTAATATAATTAAAGTGAGAATTGAATATATTGAGATCAAAAGTCACATATTAAAGTCAAGAAATTGAATACTTCAAAGATTAAAAATTTGAACATCAAAAACATGTATTTAAATTAATTAGATAAATATTAAATAAGTATAAAACTGAAAATACAATAAGTATGATGAATATGAAGAGTTATTATTTATTTAATTTAATAAATATAAATTAAGTTATTAAATAATATATGTCATTAATAAATGAAAAGGTAAAGATGTGTAATTTAAAAAAATAAGTAGGGATATAAGTGGAAAAAAAAGTTTCTCAAATCCATCACACTTTTAATATATTAAGATCTAATATATTATAACAATTCAGAGAATTGAATAATCAAATTCCAGCAATGCCACCACCAACCTCATTCCACCACCTCCACAGACCATCAATGATACCCCAAACTGACATTGATCCCCAAGTAGCCATCCCAATTCTCAATCAATTCCATCCACTAATCTCCAAGTAGCCGTCCCAATACTGACCTCCATCGATTTCCCAACTCCACATACTATAACCAATAACTCCACATACTATAACCAATACTCTCAGCGAGACCACCACATATTCCTCAAGTGAGCCAATAACATTGATTCTTCAATTTTTTTAAGAAAAAATTGGGCAATTTCTTCACGTATTAGAAAAATTGGACGATTTCTTCAAAATTAGAATCTGTTTGGGAATAGAATTTTGGGAAGGGGAGAATGAGGGTGATGAGGAAAGAAGAGAAACGGGGAGGGAGAGAATGAGGAAATAAGAGAATCATGGGAAGACAGAGTACAATTCATATTAAATTAATATCGCTTCTTACCGTTTGATTAGTTAATTTCGTTTCAAGTTAGATGCAGCTTTCTGAATTTCTTCAAATTGCTTCAAATTATCCATCGATTTACACTCAAATCTGATGCAGTTAAACAAATCTGTGGAAAATCGATGAATCTACTCGCGATTCCTCTAGAATTTGCTGATGAATCTACTCGCGATTGATGAATCTGTTATTCAAACAAATTTTGATTTATATCGTCGTGTATGAGAGGAGGATTTTCGATTGCAGGAAGAGGAATTTTGAGAAAGGAGGAGGGATAGGGAGAGATGCGACGCGAGGATGGAGATGAATTGTGACGTCATTCGGGTTATAACCCTTATATATTGGACCTATTTTCTAATTTGGGTTGTATTATTAGTGTGCACCAATTGCACAATAGTTCAACTCTATATTAATTGAATAAAAATGTACACTTTGTTAGTAATTTTTTATTAGATTCTTTTAATAAAAACCGAATATAAAAAGTTATACAATTATAATATATATATATATATATATATATATATATATATATATATATATATATTATTAAATAAAATATAAACACACATATAGATGCATGCATGCATTTGCTGGGCTAATTCGAATTTTTGTATTTATTAGGTTATGTTCTTTTGGGTTTTAAAAACTAGGAGTAATTGATTAAACAATTGTGGGTTGTGTTTCTAATCATGATAAATCATGAGAGAAGTTGTAAATTAAATAGATGGCGCCACTTAAAAATAAATAAACTCTACTTACATGGGTAAAAATCAAATAAATACAGACGGGTCTAAAGTATATATTAGTTATTATAATATTAGTTATTATGTTTATTGATATTTAATTAAAGTATATTTATTATAATATAATACTTTAAAAATATATTTTAATTCATTATTTATCATATTTTAAAATGGGTCGACCTATTGTTAAAGTATATATTAATTATTATAATATTAGTTATTATATATATAAAGTATGCTTATTAATATTTAATTAAAATATGTTTATCATACTATAACACTTTAAAAATATATTTTAATTAATTATTCATTATCATCGTAATTAAAAAAAATACTTAGAACTTAAACATAATTTATTTATCTATAACACAACCCGTTTTACATAATTTCCGTTTCAGAGACTTTGTCAATAAATATATTTTTGATTAAGATTTCTATAAATAAATATATATATATATATATATATGGTATTCGTTTCCCAATTAAAATCAATTAACTAAATAAAAATATATAAAATTTAATTGATCGCAAGTTTTTTTTTTAAATAAAAGGAAATATGTAATAATAATAAAAGAAGAAATATACTCTACTATTTTTAGTTAAAATCTTTTCCAATTTAAAATCATTTAACTAAATAAAAATGTACAAAATTGAATTGATAGTATATATTTAAGAAAAAGGAAATATCATTTATGGGAAATCAATGAGCTGTCGCCATAAATCTCATCCGCCACGTCGACGTTTATAAGAAAAAAAAAATATATATATATAGGGGTGATCATATTTTTTTCGAAATCGTCAAAACTGATCGAATCGAACCGCATTGCACCGCCATTGATAATTTTTTGTACTAAATCGCGGTTATATTTTTTACGCAAAACCGCACCGCATAGTCGCGATAATTATGTTTTTTTATTAGAAACCGACCACACCGCCTAAATTATTTTATAATTAATGATCAATAATCATTGATTTTTTTACTTATTTCATATATAGTTATCACATTTAGACATGATTTTTTTGTCTAAATTTTAAACTTATATAATAATATGACATTGTAGCTTTTTAATATATAATCTATTACAATACATTAACTCTTATGCTTAGACATGATTTTTTTTGTCTAAGTTTTAAACTTATATAATAATATGACATTGTAGCTTTTTAATATATAATCTATTACAATACATTAACTCTTATGCTTAGACATGATTTTTTTAGTCTAAGTTTTTAAATTTATATAGTACTATGACATATATTATAGCTTTTTAATATTTAACCTCTTACAATGCATTAGCTTTTCGATAATTCATGATAACGTATATTCTAATTATTTCTTCATTTTATTTATATTCATTCAATTTACAACATATATAAGATTGAAATGTTTTGTTGTATAGACTAACACTAATTTAAAAACCGTCAAACCGCAAAATAACCGATCGAAACCGCTTAAAACTGCACATTTAATTATTTTAATAAACCGCCCAATTTATATATTATAGAATAATCGATCGCCTATAGCAATGCAATTTGAATTTTCGGAAAAAAACAGCAAAATCGCACCGTGAGCACCCATTAATTTTTTTTAATTATATTTATAAGAAGATTATACTTGAGTATTTATTTTCAGTATTTGGTGGGACAATTATGCATATGGAAAGTGTAACATTAGGATCAACAACGAAGCCCACACTATGACACTACCAACCAAGCCCATATATAAAATGATTGAAATCAGTAAATCCTAAACATAATTGGCTGAAATTCCCAAATCCCCAATCGATTTCCATTTCTTCTACAACGATCCCGAGTTCCTAACCCTATTAACGTCACTCCTCGTCCCCCGCGCCGCCCTATCGGAGGAATCGGTACGCATCACGCTCTCGCGTCGTATATTCAGTAATTTGAAAGGGTTTGAGCATCGGAGGTGTAAGAAATGGGTGACAAAAAGAAAGGCAAGAAAGGGGGTCGGAAGAATGATTTGAAGGATGAGGATGAAGAAGTGGTGGATAATGTGGTTGGGGGAAAAGAAGAGGGGGAGGATGCTCCGGTGATAAGTTTTGGTGGTAAGAAAAAGGCGAAGGGGAAAAAGAGTGGAGGTAGCAGTATGTTTAGCTCTTCTGCTTTTGGGTTATTAGGAGATGATGAGGAGAACGATGATGAGGATAACGATGATGAGGATGAAGAAGTAGATGTCAAGAGCAAGAAGAGTGGGGCCGTTTCATCTGCTTTCGACTTGCTTGGCGACGAGAACGAGAGTTCGAAAGAGGAAGATGAAGATGAACCTGTGATTACTTTTACAGGTAAGAAGAAAAAGTCTTCTAGGGTTTCGAAGAAGCCTTCGGGAAATTCATTTAGTTCGGCTTTTCTTGATGCGGATGATGATGAAGTTGCATCTGTTTCAAAAGTTGATGATGATTTGGCAGAAGGGGGTTCTGATGATCTGGGGGACGATGTTGCAATTAAATTTTCAGGTAAAAAGAAGTCATCTAAAAAGAAGAATACAAGTGCCGATACTACTCTTGAAACTGCAAACAGCGATTCATTGTCCAATCTTGTTGAACGGGATCAACCTCAAGACACGTCGAAGAACAAAAAGAAGAAAAAGAAGGGTGGGAAAACACTTCAAGAAGAAGATGACATAGACCAACTTCTAGCTGAATTTGCCGCAGCACCACCTGTTTCAACTGCTGCTTCTCTTCCCCCTCAGGACCAGCCGGATCCGGAGGAGTCTGAACGCCAAGATACTTCAAAGAATAAAAAGAAGAAGAAAAAGGGTGGAAGAGCTCCTCAGGAAGAAGAAGACTTGGATCAAATTCTTGCAGAATTTGGTGCAGCACCTTCTGTCCCAGCAAGTGCTCCTCCAGAGGTAGAGGTACAGGACCAGCCTGGCCAAGAGGAGGCTGCTGATGACAAAGAAGCTGAAGAAGGAATTATAGAGTCTGTTGCATCAAAGAAAAAGAAAAAGAAGAAGGAAAAAGAGAAAGAGAAAAAGGCAGGCGCATCTGCACCTGCAGCCGAAGAAAAACAGGAAGAAACAAAAACTGATATAAATAGTAAAATATCTGGTAAGAAGGTTCCTAAGCATGTGAGGGAGATGCAAGAGAGACTTGCCAAACTTAAGGAAGCTGAAGAGAGGAAAAAACAAGAAGAAGAAGAGCGGATAAGGAAGGAAGAGGAGGAAAGGAGACGGCAGGAAGAGGTGGAAAAATTGGCAGAAGAGAAAAAACGGTTAAAGAAGGAAAAGGAGAAGGAGAAGCTTCTGAAGAAAAAGCTAGAAGGAAAGCTCCTGACGGGGAAACAGAAGGAAGAGGCTCGTAGGTTGGAAGCAATGAGGAGACAAATACTTGCTAATGCGGCTTTGCCATTAAATCCTGGAGAACCTTCTGCAGCACCTGCCAAACGACCTTTGTATCAGAAGAAAAAGTCAAAGCCACAGACCCAATCAAATGGAGCAGCCATTCTTGACAGTGTTAATAGCATAGATTCAGAAGATGTACCTCAAGAAACTATGGTGGAGCCTGATACTGTTGAGGAAGTAGAATCAGGGAATGTGGATCAAACTGAGGCTACTGATGTTGTTGAAGAGAATGGAGTTGATGAAGTAGAAGACGATGATGAAGACGAAGATGAGTGGGATGCCAAAAGTTGGGATGATGCTGATGTGAAATTGCCTGGTAAAAGTGCCTTTTCTGACACAGAAGTTGATTCAGAGCCGGAACCTTTGCTAAAGAAAGAACCAAAGAATGCACGTTCTTCAACACAGGATGTTGAGGTGACTTCTGCTGCAGCCAAGTCTGCCTCAGCGGTGCCAGCAAAATCACAGAATGCTGATACTGCTAAAAGGAATTCTGTGGCTGAGGGTGATGACCAGAAGACTAACAAGATTCTGGACAAGAAGAGTAAAAACGTTAATGCTTCAGGGGAAACTTCAAAAGTTGAGACGGAACAACATCTTAGGTCCCCAATATGTTGTATTATGGGTCATGTTGATACTGGTAAAACAAAGTTGCTTGATTGTATAAGAGGTACTAATGTCCAAGAAGGTGAGGCTGGTGGAATTACACAGCAAATTGGAGCGACCTACATCCCTGCTGAGAACATTCGTGAGAGAACAAGGGAACTTAAAGCTGATGCAAAGCTTGATGTTCCGGGTCTGTTAGTTATTGATACACCTGGGCACGAATCCTTTAACAATCTGCGTTCACGAGGATCAGGATTGTGTGATATTGCAATTTTGGTTGTTGATATAATGCATGGATTGGAACCACAGACAGTTGAATCACTCAATCTGTTGAGGATGAGAAACACTGAATTCATTATTGCCTTGAATAAAGTGGGTAACTGTGCAACTTTTGTTGAGCTTGCCAATATCTGTTGATCATTCTATTTTGATTTGGTTAATAATTTGGTGTCTCAGGTGGATAGATTGTATGGGTGGAAAAGACGTGACAATGCTCCAATAGGGATGGCACTGAAGCAACAGTCCAAAGATGTCATAAACGAATTTAACATGAGAACTACTCAGGTTATATATATAGTCCGTTACCATAAGCTTCAGCTTTTGTTGATCTTATCTAATGCAAGTGTTTTTCTTATAGATTATCACACAGTTTAAGGAACAGGGCCTGAATACTGAGTTATATAACAAGAACAAAGATAGGGGGGAGTTTTTCAGTATTGTTCCCACTAGTGCTGTAAGGTCTTGATCTGATCAAACATCTAATTAGTTTATTTTCATATTTATGATATTTCTTATATTCATGTTCCCCAAGAATTACAAATCTTCTCTGCAACCTCTTTACATTTTGGTGACTCTGCAGCGGTGAAGGCATCCCTGAATTGTTGTTACTGCTGATTCAATGGGCTCAGAAAACGATGGTTAAAAGGCTTACATATAGTGAAAAAGTGCAGGTCTGCTTTCCTTTCAAGTAATTGATATTGATAAATGTAGTCTGATGGGAAACCTTTAATATTCACTCTCAACTCTGCTGCAGTGTACTGTTTTGGAGGTTAAGGTTATTGAAGGACATGGTACAACTATTGATGTGATATTAGTGAATGGTGTGCTTCATGAAGGAGATCAAATAGTTGTTTGTGGTTTGCAGGTATGTACTTATGAATCATTTGTGTATTACTTCATAATGTGATTACTGACGCACTATCCTTCTTCCACAGGGACCCATTGTTACCACAATTAGAGCATTATTAACCCCCCATCCCATGAGGGAACTTCGTGTCAAGGTGCAACTTCTTGGATCATTGTAACTGAAAGAATTTGCTTTTGCTTCTGCTTTTTAGGCCATATATATTTTTTTTAATTGCTATGGTAGTAGCTAAAGCAATTCCAATTTGGTTATTTTGTCCCTAAAATTTGTTTCTGAACCTCATATTTCATCATCTGTTCTTTGGTTCCTAGAGTAACTGTTACTAGGCTACCCTATTTGATCAATATTTTTACTTGTATCTTGAAATGCAGTGTCTACTAAGATGTCATTCCCCTTTGATGATCATAGTATAATCATTGAATAACTTCCTTGTTACATCTAAAGGATCACATTGATTTATGTCGTAACTCTTTCCAGGGGACATATCTGCATTATAAAGAAATCAAGGCTGCCCAGGGTATCAAGATTACTGCACAGGTAACCATTTCTTATTGAGTTATGTATCTCTGGCATTGAAAAAAAAACTGTATGTTTCTCAATGTATAAGAAGAAAACACTCCCTACTGAGTAGCAGTCAATAAAGCATTAAGAAAAAGCACTGATAGCATCCCGGCTTGTCTAATTGATTATGTTCCTTTTGCTAGTATACTTTGGAACAACATTTGGCTCCTGCAGTTTGTTCAGTCTTATTTGCTCTTTTCAACTGTGTTTCAATTGTCTTTTTCTGATGAAATGACTGCAACATTCCTATCAATTCAATGTGGTCATATATAACAGCATGTTCTATTTCTGATATGCAACTTCATTTGTTTTTGGCGCCCTTGATTACCTGGTAGGCTGGTACTTACTTCCACTTTCTTATAGGGCCTTGAGCACGCCATTGCAGGTGCCAGTCTCTATGTTGTGGGGCCTCGTGATGATTTGGAGGAGATAAAAGAATCAGCTATGGAAGACATGAAGTCAATGATGAGTAGGATCGACAAAAGTGGGGAGGGAGTTTATGTTCAAGCATCTACTCTTGGGTCTTTAGAAGCATTATTGGAGTTCTTGAAAACTCCGGCTGTAAATATACCGGTCAGCGGTATAAGCATAGGCCCAGTACACAAAAAGGATGTGATGAAGGCTAGTGTCATGCTTGAAAAGAAGAAGGAATATGGGACAATATTAGCTTTTGATGTCAAAGTCACACCAGAGGCTAACCAGCTCGCAGAAGAACTCGGTGTCAAAATATTTATAGCTGACATTATATACCACCTATTCGATCAATTTAAGGCTTATATAGACAATCTCAAGGAGGAAAGGAGGAAAGAAGCTGCTGAGGATGCAGTTTTTCCTTGTATCCTCAAGATCATGCCAAATTGTGTTTTCAACAAGAAGGATCCCATTGTTTTGGGTGTTGATGTCCTTGAAGGCATTTTGAAGGTACTAAACCATAAATTCTGTATTCAGTATCCTCACTTGTATATCGTTCTTCATTATTCTACGACATGCATGTGCTGAAAATTTGAATTTTCTTGTATGCTGTACTATGTTTAAATTGTGATTTACTTTTTATTTGCGTTAGTGTGTAAATATTTATTTTTCTTTTTTCTAAATTTAAACCAATCATCACTCAGTATCATTTTCTTTTCCCATTTGTAATGCATATATATGATGATAAAAATACAATAGTGTTGGAGACAATCTCAAGTCGCTCAAGTTTGTCTGCCTATGTTTCTTCCAGTTTGTACTGGTAATCTTCTCTTTGGTCTTTGGTGTAGTTTTGATGTTTGGGGTCTTTTTACTGTATCTATGTTGTTTTTCCCCCCTACTGATGCACATCCAAATTAAAAAGTGCCAGGGCAAATTCTTTTCTCCAACTGACATGGTGCAGCTGGCAGCTGTGCCTGTTTATGTGTATCTGATGCTAATTATTTTCTCCATATGCATTTCTTTTTCTTTCATTGTAATGTTAAAAACTTTCTTACAGGTTGGAACTCCTATATGCGTTCCCCAAAGGGATTTCATTGAAATTGGTCATATTGCTTCTGTTGAAAATAATCATAAGCCTGTCGATTACGCCAAGAAAGGCCAGAAGGTGGCCATCAAGGTATGTGATATTACAATTTGTAGCTTCTCCTAAGTCTTAAAGGGCTGTCTTTACTATCAATTCTCGTAGTAGTATTATTTTCTTCAATTAAATGCATGGGTTAATTTGTTACATATAGGCCAGATGTAGAATGAAATTTATTCTACTTTTATATATGTCTAAATTTCTCCTTGCTGCACTTGTTGAACCATGTACGCATATGACCAACGTTCCAAGGTCACTGTTGAGCATTAATTTAGGGAAAACAATTAACTTTAGAGCTGGAATCACATGATTTATAAGAAAATTTATAGAGTATTTATTATTTTCTGTTACCATATAAACAACATCTGGTCCTTTTTTATTTGATGAACCTGAATTTTTTCAGTTTTGGGTAGGTTCCATGCTCAATGTGTTTTCACCCAGCGTAGTACCTCAAAAGACCTAAAATAGTGCTACAATTCAAATTAAAAATCTGTTTAACTTCTCCCGATTGTACATAGGAGTATTTTTGTGATATGGGAATGCTAGATATGCGCCTGATGCCTCCTTTGAAACAGTGGTGGTGCATCCGCCCTTCTGATGAACTGTTGTTCTTTCTTCTTAAGCTCATTGCTTCTTAAAATAGAACCACAGTATATGAATTGGGCCCAAAGATGAAAACCTTTGAGCTTCTATGATTAAAGTGTGGAATTTTCCTGGCCCTTCTAAAATGTATTGGGGCTGGGGATGATATTATAATTTATAAGTGAACTCCAGACCACGTAATGAAATTGCTATTCTGGGAATGTATCTTTTACTTGAAGAATGAAGCATCTACTACTGCTTAGAGCAACTTCATCTTCTAGTTTACTTTTGTTCTTTTAATTCAAGTGCTTGTATGCTTTCAAAGATAATTACACTGTTTCTTCATCTTCTTTGTTATTGCATCTCCTTAATTTGTTCAAACTTTTGTCTCAGATAATTAGCAACAACTCTGATGAGCAACAAAAGATGGTTGGCAGGCATTTTGAGGTTGAGGATGAGCTTGTGAGCAAAATCTCTAGACACTCACTCGATGTCCTCAAAGAAAACTATGCGGTTTGTACATCTATCTCTTGTAGGAAAACGAATGTTTTGTTTCATAAAATTAACATTTTTGCATTTGAATTTCAATGTGCAGGATGATTTATCTGTTGAAGAAAAGCGACTACTTTTTAAATTGAAAAAACTCTTTAAGATACCATGAAATCACTCAATGGGATCATGTTACTCAGTGTTAATGGCTTTCGATGGATAGCACAGGTATAGCTGGAATAAGAGAGACTGGCGATCCCTCCTCAGGTTTTGGAATTTTGCTTTTTGTGTATGAAATCATGAGTCGATGATTCGTCTCCGAGTCTCTGATGTTGAAAGCAAATAAATACAAGTTCTTGTTCTGTAAGTTTCAGTTGCTCAAATTTCACCAAATGATGTTTGATGAGGCATACTGAGATGAATTTTTTGGTTCTCACAAACTGAGATTTTTTTGTATTGTTGGGTCATATGGAAATCCTTCCATTTTTGTTTAAAAACAATTTCTTGATTTCATTACTTCACATATTGAGTTCGTATTGAAGAATTTGAAATTCTTTTGAAATGTAAACTTTTATCTTACATTAGGATATGGAATTTAACCACTCAAAATTATTGTTTCTCAAGTCTGGATTCGAATTTAAAGTTATTAAGATTTATTCTAAATTTGGGTTTTATTCGTCAAAGATTACTTTAAGAATTGTAGATTTTAATTTAACTAAATCCCCAAATTTATTTTTTATTTTATTTTATTATTATGAATTTCAAATTCCCATTAATTTTAATTTCAAATCCACAGTAATTTAAGGGTGATTTGGGGTGCACGGTGCACTTTATAGTTTAAAATAAGTAGGTTAAAATGGGGGTCGGTAGGTTTTTTTTTTATAAAAAATAATTATTTTATTTTTTTTAATAATGGAGATTGAATTGTAAAGTAATTTAACAGTTACAAGATCCACCTGGTGGACTCAAGTTTGACTTTTAATTAAATTCTTTGAATAAATATTTAAATGAGGATGCTGTTAACTTCGAATAAACACCCTAATTTTCCCCTGTTCAAATACACTTTTAACACCAAAAAAAGTGTGAAAAGATTTACAAACAATTTTTGAGAACTTTCTTTAAGGGAATTTTTTCAATATAGGATCTCACATATCGATGTTTTCATATACTATATTTACACTTGTTATCAATATTTTTTTATTAACATATTATTACAAAATCGACTATAAAAACAAACAATGAAAGAGGTAGAGGTGCATATACAATTTAATAATGTTATTTCTAAATATTTAGAGAGACTTAGGTGGATGAGTGTGAGATTAGATGTGTGGTCTATTATATTTTTCGTTTTTGACACATGAGATTTATACATATCACTATACAACTAAAATACGTAATCTGCACATTTCTTAGATTGACGTAAGGTGTGGAGGAGCAACTTCAAATCAACAAATGGAATGCACTTTGTGGCACAAACCTTGCTTAAACTATGTGAAAGTTAATGTGGATGTTGCTTTTTTTTTGAAGATACTGCCGAGACAGGTATTGATATGATTATCCGTGACGATGATGGAGCATTTGCGGCATGCATGTCTTTAGTTATTCCAAGCTACCTGCGTGTGGATGAAGGAGAATCAATGGGTCTCCATGAAGCCCTTTCATGGATGAAGAACTTAGGTTATGAAAAGATAGTGCTGGAAATTGATTCTAAAATAGTTTATGATACTCTGCAAAAGTCTAGTAGTGTTTGGTAATTTTTTGTTTACTTGTAAAATTGTTCTTTCCTCTTGACCGTTATTTTCGGTCAAGCTTGTTCGATGTAGTGCCAACCTATTGGCACACCGTATTGCTAGGGCAACACGTTCTTTCAGTAACCCTCATTGTTGGGTCGAGCCTCCGTCATGTGTGGATGGCCTTCTCGACAACTTCTGTTCTTGCAATTTGAATTAATGCCATGTTCTTTTCCTTTCAAAAAAATTATGTGAAAAAACAAATAGCTCCTGCAAGTGTACGGAGTACAATTTCTTAATTAAACTAGTATGTAGTACTCTCTCCGTCCACTGTAAATTTATCCATTTTATTATTTTGGACTGTCAACTTTTAATCTATTCATTTATCTTTTTAGATACATGAGACACATCTATACACTAATACAATTAAAATATGAGATCCACACATAACAATACTTTTTAATTTACATGCAAAAAACAAACAAATAGATTAATGTTGAACGGAGGGAGTATTTAATTTTAAACGTGTTAATAGATGGATTAATAATCAACAATCACTTAAATTTGCTGAAAAAAACACTCTCTGTGATGTATACGAATACAGAATACTAGTATAGTACGTACCCGCATACAAATTTTTTATTTTAAATTTAAAATATATTATTTAATAAATACGAATGTATTAGTATACTAATTATATATATTATTAAGATTCGCATTAGGATTAAGAAGGTATACTTTTTGGATGAAAAATAGATATTGATTTAAAAGTAGAGGGGTTTTGGTGAAATATTTAAGACTTCATGGGATGAATTTAGAATTAAATAAGAAATAAGCTTAAAAGAAATACAGTATTGAAATGCAACAGGGCAAAAACTCACCAACCGGAGACAGAAGGAAAACCCAATTTCAGCTATGGCGGAAACCAACCGGGTCGGAGAAATTGAAGAAGAGGATCTGGCGGCGCCGCTGTTACAGAAGACTGCTACACCGGAAGCTACTCTAAAGAAGAACCGAAGCGTTAGAACGAAAGTACCTGAGGCGGAAGTGCATGTGTACAAGCAAGGGAAAGGTCCGATCGACGTCATCAAAGTGTGCCTGAGTGGATGGGATCAGGACCAGCTGGAGGTCCGGGAAATCCTAGACAAGTACGGGTTCAAATCGATTTATGCATTCAATTCTGAATCGGGTCGGGGCGTCCCGGTCCGGTTCAATCAGAGAAATGGTCGGTCGTTGCTCACGTACAGAGATGGTGCCGTTGTTTATGTCGACGGCGAGCCCAAGGTACGTCCAAATGCGACTTTTTCAATTGTTTTGATGCGTTTTGTGTGTGTTTGTGTGTGTTGGGGAATCATGGATGTGCTGCATCAAGACACAAATAAAGGGCTATTGGGAAGGGATTCGTTTATCGATCGATTTGAATATGAAAACTCAAACTAGTCTTTTTTTATTGCAATTGACCATTTCTGTGGGGGAAATCATTTCACCCTGTTCCATGCATGTTAGAGTGGTATTGTTGTTTGTGTGACGATGGTGTTGATGGTTATATGCCTTGTGGTGTGGTGTTGGAATGACTTTACTGAAACTTTACAAAATTATGAATTGATCGCATACTATTGGGTGGAGCTAGACTAAATTGTTTTAGGGTTATAGATCAAAATTCAGTTCACCTAGAGGAATTTAAACTATGTTTGTTTTGGGATTTAGTGGGTTTCTGCAACGTGGTCTTCTGAATTTAGGGATTTGAAAATTTCGTGAATAATGATAGTTTTGTGTTTTGAGATTGGGATTTGGGTAGTAAGAGATACTAACTTATGTCAAATACACGAGTAAATAGGGTAATGTTTTTGGATTAATATATTATTATAGTTGGATATGTCATGATTCTAAGATGGTCAGTAAATGAATAGTAATTAGGATAATATTCAACTCTGCAGATAAATGTTTTTGGATTAATGAAAACTGAATTCTAGATTTTTGAAACTATGATCTTTGGATTTTGAAATTCCAAATTTGGTGTCCACGGATTCAAAATAAACATCTTCTCAGAGAATTTTCTCAAAATCTGTACTAACATCTAAATCTAGGGAAAATGTACGAGATGCTTTTTTATTGAATCAAATGCAGTGATAATAGAGTCTGATGAAAAAGGCATGGTCATTTTCTTTCTAATTGCATACATTTAAGTTGTTTGCAAGAAACCATCATCCATTTCTTTGAGAACTACTTTATCATTAAATTGTACTACAGAGTTAGTTATCCCTACTAGATTATAAAATTACATTAATTAATCTCAGGAGATTGAAAAGTTTCATGAATGCTTTTTCTTGGGGAATTTGCAGATATGCTCATCTTTAGATGATGTAAAATAGTAAGAAGTAGCATTAAGTATATTACAGATTAGTTTTATCGAAAGTGAACCTCAATTTTAGATACAGTTGAAATATGAGGTGGGGAGTGAACTTCAAATTCCTAGTCAAGGGAGTGAAGTATGTAGAGAGATTGTTTTTCATGTAATGATAATCATAGTTGCTGCCTACTGGACTAAATTTGTGGATGCATCAATTTATATATAAGTATTAATTAAAACATAAAAATATGTGATAATATAATAAATAATTAAATAAATGTTACTGTCAAGTTGGGTTGGGGGGTGGGGTAAGAACATGATCTAGCATGATGTGCTATGTTGTTCAGCAAAGCTTAGAATATTATTTACTACCTTCTTGGAAGTCTAATTTTTTCTAATCTATATGGCCAGTGGTATATTTCTCTACTAATTTTACAAGGAGACTTAAACTAGTTTTTACACTTGAAAATCTTCTTAAAATTAGATTCATGCTCAACAAGTTCACTTTCACTGCTTGATTTCGTTGCGACTTGCAAGTCTGTTAGATGGAAACATAGAGTAGCAACATTCTTTCTGTTACTTATCGACTACTCTTCTGGAACTTAAACATAGAGAAAGAAACATACCTATGAAATGATACGGATACATAACTTTACTTTGTTGATCTTTTAGTCTTTGATATTAAGTAAAAGCTCAAATTTTGTGATGGATCTTTGATATTAAGTAAAAGCTCAAATTTGTGATGGTGACCCATAATAAAACAGTTCACTGGTGTATTTTCCTCAATATGGACATCTTATGTTATGTAATAATGAAATTATGAAAGTGTAGCTTGGAGGGAGTGGCTCCATAAATAACATTTTTTTTACCACAAATATATTTCTGCGTGACTTCTTACAGAAATTGAGTAGGAGCATATGGCATATGCTTCATATAGGGAAGAGAATATTGCACAATTATGAGAATGGTCTAAATTAACTACAATCTAGAAAGCTGCAGCATTAGCTACTATTGGATGGGAAAATACTATCTTTCTTTCATAATTTTGGTGGTAAATGTCTCTTTGAGGAGACCTGCCACCTTCTTATAAGAAAGTAGATGATTTTTTCCCCCTTAACTATTCACCTCATGATCTAACCACTCTAGTTTTGTTCCCAATCCTGCTGCATATGAAGCATCGTTGTACCCATGACTCTGGATTAGAAAATCTCCTTCAAACTCATAATTTTTGCATGCATTTCTTTTATCATCTGATCTTGATCCTTAAGAGTTGTGAATGTGAATATTTTAAAATACTGACTTTTGACTTGTTATATATCTTGTTTTCCTGAAAAATTTCATGCAATTTTACATGTTAATCTAAATGCATATACTTATTCCATGTGAAATTCCACTTGTTGATTATTGGTCTGACTAGTCACATGTTTCCCAATTGCTTGTATTGGATTTTCTTGGCATTGTAGGCACTTCATGTACCTTATGATCCCAATCGCTGTTGCATTAGATTGTTTCTTTCTTGTGCCTTCTTGACCACATGTAACCTTGTTCAATGAGTGCATATAGTAAACCAGTGAGGGTGGGTTTTCTTTTCTGAGGGGAGGTGCATTGCTAGTTTTCTGAGTGTTGTAGAGAAATATCAAATATGTCTTGAAGATTCAATTCAGATTTGCAATATATGTTAGATAACTTGCAAATTGCTTCATAGCTTTAAATTGGTATTCGTGAGATCTACAGTAGTGGGTGGTGCAATCAGCCTAACATTGTTCATGAGCATCTCTGAAATCCCCAATCAAAAGAGTTACAACCTTTAATTAAAAATCAAACAAGGGATTGGCTGTCAAAAAGCTCATGAAACTCTGAAGCATCTTGTATATTTCTTGTTATAAATTGCATTTTCTAGTATTATCATGTTCACTCTTCCTGCAGACTGAAATCTGTGTGGGTTCAACAATCCAAATTGGAAATCATTGGATAAATATGCATCACACCAACTACGTAGTTCAGATTGATGTCTTGCATGAAAAAAAACTTCTTATACTGTGTACATTTGTATTGGAATTAGCCTCCTTCATTTTGGCTTATTTTATTCTCGTATATGCAGGACTCTATGCTCCAGCCCATTACCAAAATAATATTAAGCGTAGCAGTAATAACCATCCTTATTGTCTTTGCTGTGAAGGAGACTCCAGAGTGGGCAAAAAAGCTCAAATTCTCGACTGGCCCCGTTCCTCCATGGGTTTTAGCTTGTGCAGTGATTTTTTTCACTCGAATGAGGAAGAGAACTAAAACTTTACTGGAAAAATACTTTAAGTGAGACTTTAGACTCTTTCTTTCAATTGAAAAGAGAAGAATTGAAAAAACCCTTTTTCCTTTTATTATTTCTTGTACCTGTATAACTCTGATTATGCCACACAAGATTATCATAGTTAGTTCTTGGCTGGGCTAAAATATTTTTTGGCTCCATAAATTTTGTTTCCAAAAGCTGCTTTCCACAAACTGTGTTACTTTCTTTCATTGTGCTTCACTACTGTGGAAATGTGAAGCTCAGAACTTTTATGTACTGAAGACATTTTCATTTGGTTGAAATAAAAAAAATGGCATGAAGTTGAAGTACTGTTTCTTCTTTCCTTTTTGATTTGCTGATCTCTTTGAAGAAGGGACAAGAGGGTTCAATCACTAATCCTCTATGAGATACGAAGACAAATCTTGATGAAAAAGTATGTAAGCTTGGCATGCAGGCTATTCAAGAACCAATTCAGTTGGTCGCAGTGTTGATGACAGTCTGTTCCGCACCACCATTGAAAAATTGAGATTCAAATTGAATCAGCAGAGAATAGGAAAAGCTCGAGAAACTAGAATCGATCGTCCAGAAAATGGTGAAAATCAAAGCTTTCTATCTCTCAGTGTAGTGCCTCGCCCCCTGCCTCATCATACTCGCCCCATCCCTCAAGAAGCTGACCCTCCAATCGCGTCTTTCTCTGCCGCCGCCACGATGAAAGGCCAGCTGTAAAACCTACCCATGCCTCCGCCCAGATCGACGCCGCCGTTGGCCGTACTCCGCTTGTTGTTTATCCATTTTCTCGCCTAATTTTTTTTAATCGAACTCCCCATTAGTAGGATCGTTAATTTGTTCAGCTGAGGAAAAGGAAACGTTGGGGGGTGATACCCGAATTGTTTTCGACGCCCATCATAGTGGAGGCGATTATTGTTCGGTTTCCGACGGCCATCAACGACATCAACAAGGATAAGAAGAACATCGTGTTTCTTGCTGTGGAAACAGACAACCCCACATTTACAAGAAGTTAGAAGGCCGAAAAATAAAGAAAGATGGTAATAACGCTTTGCATCTTCCTGGTGCTGTTTATCTTGGTGTTGTTTCAACTTGAAAACTTAGAATGGATCTGATCCACCTCCTTTTTCTGGAGCTCCTTGGAGCTAATTCAACTTTGGTATTTAAAATTGGAGAAATAAGTATAGGATATATGTTGCATTTTTGTGCTTCTTGTTACTTTGTGTTGTCTTTGGATGCAATGGTGTTTCTTGCTTAATTTCCTCCGATGATTTTGTGGATAATGCTAGTGTGCTAGCACTTAGAAAGAAAACATCTTCAGGAGGTTTAGGATTAGGGATTTAGCTGAAGCTGTGATCAAACAGCCTGTGGTAAGTCTTGGAATTAGAAATCTGATTCTTCTACTTTTAATTTATTAAAGCTTTTAGTTATTTTGTTTATTGTATTAAATTTACAACAATAGCAGCTATTCAAGTTTTTTTTTTTATTATTATATTTTTTTACAATTGCTAGTGTGCTCTTGTGGGTGTTTCGTGAGATCCCAGCAAATAGTGTGGATTTTTTTTTCATTGGGAGAAATTGTAATTCTGAAATTCATAATGCATAAATTTTAATAAAGAGTAATCTTATTAATTTTAAAGAGTAACTCAATTAATGTCGAAGAGTAATCTAATTATTTCTATAGAGTGATTTATCAATTCACAATACATGACTTTATTTTTAAAAAATTAGAATATCAAAGCAAATAGTAACCTAATTCTTTAAAAAGAGTAATATGAAAACATATAATTTAATTATTCACAATACATAAATTCATTTTTTTAAAAATTAGAGTATCAAATCATAGAATAACTTAATTATTTATAAAAAGTAATCTAATTATTTATAAAGAGTAATTCAATTCATTATAAACAGTGACCCAATTAATTAAAAAAAATTAACCTTGCTCACTACGTATAACAGAACATGAATAAATCAACATGAAGGGTAATCCAACAACTTGTTAATAGTAACCTAAATTATTATAAATAGTAACTCAATTAAATTCAAAGAGTAACCCTTTGTATATTAAGAGTCTCAAATCAAATAGTGGTCTAATAAATTTAAAAGTGACCTAATTAGATTACTCTATTGAATTAATTAGATAACTCTATAGAAATAATTAGATTACTCTTTGAAATAAAATTAAAACAAAAATTATATAATACTCAATTCCTAATTAAATCACTGATTCCACGTGGCGTCTCCATTCATTTTGCGTAAATCAGCATACCGCGCCTCCATTCCTTATCCGAAATCGTTCTGCCGCCGACGTCACGACGACCCTTGTTGCCAGATGAAGCTTCGAGGAGGCATACGAGAGGGCAATTAGGGCAGACCGGTTAATCCCCTGCGGTATTCCAGCATTCCCTGGGGGAAATTCGAGGATCTCGCTGCCCTTCCTACTCCACCTCAATTCCACGCGCCGCCCACCATTATTAATTACTCTACTACCTTTACTAGTTTCTTTTTTTTTTCAAAAGGGTTTAGGGTTGATAGGAGAAATCAAAGTCTATAGTGACCGAAGATTTGTTGTCCGAAGGGGGGTGGTGGGTTCTGAGGAGCAGCATTACAAGGAAGGGTAACCTGTATATTAAAAAAAAAGTAACCTAAATTATTATAAAGAGTAACCTTAATTATTATAAAAGAGTAATTATACTAATTTACAGATATATTAGAGTCTCAAATCAAAGAGTAATCTGAATTATTATAAAAAGTAAGTTAAATTATTATAAAGAGTAATCCTAATAGAAAAAGACAATTTCAAATCAAAGAGTAACCTAATTCATTATAAAAAGTAACCTAATTTATTTTACAGAGTAACCTTCAAAATAGAATGCCAAAAACATGCTTGATGATAATTTACTTCCCATTATTCTGTACAGTCTTAAAACATTAACCATAAAATTCAGGTTGAGCTCTATCCTCTTCCATGATTCTAATGACCACTTTGCATAACATCGAATTCCAAATCTCTTAATTAGCTGGGAATTAAGAATACTACACTATGTTCTAAGTGGAAATTAAACTTACACTCCATCTCACAATTACTCCTACTAAAGCGATAACTATGTAAACATAGTGTTGAGAGAGGGTGTGATGTAGTTGTACATCAAATACATTCTAATTAATTATTTATATAGAGGAATATTAATTGCCTTCCTAATTGGATTAATTAATTTCAAGTGTTAAAATATTTTTGGCATCCACAAAAATAGGACCCTTTCAAACTAGCTTTCCATCAATTAAATACGTTAATGAGCTCTTGACTTCTAATCAGCTCCCAGAGGAAGAACTTCGCCCCCTTCTTGAACAGATCTCTTCCTTAAAATCATCCCTCGATAAAATCTTCCCAACCAAGAAGAAAGAAAGAGGCAAAGTCTTCGAAGCTCAAGACGACATTGAAAAATTCATCTACAACAAGAACCACAGCTGCAATTTCGTTGAAGGAAATTGAGGCGAACATCGAACCCACCATTTTGAAGGCGAAAGAAATGGGAGATTCAACTGGGAAGGATGGCAATGAGCTGCAGCCGGACAACAAAGCCCAAACCTTCAAATCGAGTGAGAATCATTAATAAATTAACTGCCAAAATTTTAGAAATCAAATCCACACAAGAAAAAATCCTCATGAGAAAGACGTGGAAAAACAGAGAGGGAGAAGGAGAAATGGCTGACGAAACTGGTAATTGTTTGTATATTTTGGGAAACGTAGCGACGACGGCGGTCTCGACTAGGCCCGTGGCGGTGGGCCCTAAATCACCGTATTCAACCCTAAATCCTCCTTCATTATGCCCGCCTGCAACGCCTTCATCTTTCTCCTTCACCTTGCACACGTCCTTCTTTTCCTGCAGATTCTAGTTCTCCAACAACTTAAAAAACGGCGGAATTGCGCTGGATCACCTAATGGGGATTTGTTCTCCCCGCCCAAGGAGCGCGCAAGCTGCATTTTTCGGTGAATCGCGGTGCCGATCTTGAAACTGCTGCGGAGAACATGATTTTTATGATTTCCTCCTTTTTCATCGAGAAAGAGAAACCAGATTGAGATCGAAGATTGAAAGAGAAAATTATGCAATGGGTTTGACCCATATTAGAGTAGATGACGTATATTCTAATAAACAGATCCGTACCAAATTTAAGAAAAAAACAGTCGTAGGAAAGTCTTTGCCATATAAATTATATATAATGAATTTTATCAATAATAATTAGGAAGTGACTTTTATATTGACTTTTTAAAAAACAAACGTGAGATCAATTAATATTGAGTGAGGCTCCTGTGCGCCTTTACAATTTTCATGTTCCTTTACAATTTAAACTCCTAGCAATACATAGATTTAAATAGGATTGGGGGAGGGTTGTGTTCACATGGGGACACGGAGCATCTTTCCGTGTCCCCGGGCGCACAGGAGTTTTTGTCATTAATATTTTTTGCAATCATTTTTTATGTGGCGTTTTTTTACAGTTATTTATTTTTATTTTATTTTTTAATATTTAGATAATAATTTTTTTTCATATTTAATCATCCATTCAAGTTTTAATTTTTTTTTAAAAAAAATTATCGATCCTCAAATTATTTAAAAGACAATCAATTAAATTTGATACAAATTACGTGATTTTTTATGATTTTTTTACAATTTATTTAATATTTAAAATTCAATCCATGCATTATATTTAAATTATTTAATGTGCATTGATTTTTCATTAATAAAAGAATTTTGAACAAATGGCAAAATATAAATGAGTGAAAATTTTGTGATTAAATTGAAAAAATAAAAAAAGTCATATATTTAATTAATAAAGAGAAAGTTCGTGATTAAATTGATAAAAAATAAGAAGGTCCTATATTTTTTTTAAATAAAAAAAAATCATGATTAAATTGAGAAAAAAAGGAAAAGGTGATGTATTTTAATGTAATTAACCAAAAATAATAATAACCAATCTTTCATGTTTGTATACTGATCTTCTTCCTTCCTTTTGCACGGTTGGAAATCTTTTCAAAAAATAACTGCTTAACCTCCTTGTCAATCCTTCCTTAAATAAGTAAATCAATCATAAAAGATTTACTTCACCTATAATTTTGAAATTGATCTCGGTAAAAAATGATCTTCTTTCCTTATGGTTTCTCATCAATTAATTGAACACATTTTTAATTGAGTGAGGCTTGCGTGAGCCTTTAGAATTTAGTATTATTATGATAAGAGTACATTATTTTGTTCCAGATGTATACTTTAATTAATAAAGGTACACCATTTTGTTCTAAAGGATATACATTTTCATTGTATTTTTTATTTTTCTTCCGAAAATAAAGGGTACACATCTTTATACTAAAGGGTATACAATTTAATACAAAATTCTAAAGGCACGCGGAGTGTGCTTGTGTGAGCCCGGACGCACACAAATTTTTGCCTTGTAAAATAAAGGGTACACATCTTTATACTAAAGGGTATACAATTTAGCACAAAATTCTAAGGGTACACGGAATGTACTCCTGTGAAGGGATGGCAATTTGGGACCGCACCGGTTCGGGCCGCCCGGCCCGACCCGATTGGGCCGGGTCCGCCCCGCCCCGCACAGAGAATGGGGCGGGTCCGCCCCGCCCCGTGTACGGGCCAGGTCGGATCTGGGTCCTAGCCTCGCCCCGGCCCGCCCCGCCCCGGCCCGCCCCTAAAATATAAAATTTTTTATTTAAAATATTTATTATATAATATAATTTATTAATTTATATTAAATATTATACATACATATTTATTTAACTTAAATAAAAAAATCATATATAGGAATTATATATAACTATTACAAAATATTTTATTACAATATTATATATATCATTGAATATATAATGTAATAAAATAATTTTAAAAATGAAAATAAAGTTTAATTATTTAATTTAAAATTTAAATTTACTTCATTTTATTTTAATTTAAAATTTTCTATTTGAATTTATTATATAAAAAAAAAAAAAAAACGGGGCGGGGCGGGGCGGACCCGCTCCGCATAGGGACGGCACGGGTCCTCAATAGCCGACCCGTACCGGGGCACGGGGCGGGGAAAAAGGGGCACGGGGCGGGCCACCTAGGTACCCGGCCCGATCCGCCCCATTACCATGCCTACTCCTGTGTGTCGGACACACACAAGCTTTTGCCTTTTTAGTGTACTCGGACACACACAAACTTTTGCCTTTTTGCAAGGAAGAATAATACACGGGACAAAAAATGTACTCATAACAAATATGAAATCTAACCGCATCAGGGTTGTTTTCGTAGAAATTTGAAGATAAGAGTATGATAAATATGATTAATGATTTCATGTTATAATAAAGATTTATTGATTATTCAATTTCACCATCCAATCAAATTCATCTTTATAGCTCTAATTGATTAAATTTAAATTTAAATTGGAGTTAATTTATAATGATATACTTAGGTGGCGAATAAAGGGTTGAGATCATCGGATCGGATTATAACAGAGAGAGAGGAGAATATAAATAATGTTATCAACAACTATTCGAAAGTTGATACCGCTGAATATTCATTTCATTACATAGTTCTTGGAATTTACTACCGCCTAAATTGGAGCGAATTAAAAGTCAACAGTGTTTTGCGATTCAGATCGAAATTGGCGCCCCTTTTTCCTGTCCCTTTTCCTTCCCCACATTTCACACACACACTTTTGCTTTCCTCTCGATTTCATATAGGGAATTTCCGTAAAGGGGATTCTTTTTTTTTTCCTTTCTCTAATTGGGAGGTTCTTGATCGCCGATCAGATGTCAATGCGTAGGCGAACATTGCTCAAAGTCATCGTCCTCGGCGACAGCGGGTATTCTGGATTTCGATTGATTTATTATTATTATTATTTTTTTTGGAGTTTAGGGTTAGGTGAAGAAGTTTACGTGGTGGTGGTTTTTTTCAGGGTGGGCAAAACGTCGTTGATGAACCAGTATCCTTTTTCTTCTTTTATGGACTATTAATTTTCAGATTTATCTGCGAAAATTGATGATGGTAATGTTGGATTGTTGCGTATTGCTCAATTTATTCTACTAGGGTTCTTTAACTGAAACAGGTATGTGCATAAGAAATTCAGCCAGCAGTATAAGGCGACAATTGGGGCTGATTTTGTCACCAAGGAGCTTCAAATTGACGATCGTCTCGTTACACTTCAAGTGGGTTATCTGTTTGCTTTCAGATAAATTCGTTTTGTGTTATTAAATTGCATTTATTGGTGTTGTAATCATTGTTTTAGTTAAGTTACTGAGTGGTTGAACTTGAAATTGGGTTTGGTAGATTTGGGATACTGCTGGCCAAGAAAGATTTCAAAGTCTTGGAGTTGCATTCTACAGAGGGGCAGACTGCTGTGTTTTGGTCTATGACGTTAATGTAATGAGGTCCTTTGATACCCTTGACAATTGGCATGAAGAATTTCTCAAGCAGGTACGTGTCTTGTGTTGATTAGTTGCCTGCTTTAAGTTCCTTTTTTAGGGTTCTGCTCGAGTAATTTCGTGTTTCAGGATGGTGCATTTACTTCTTTTGCATATAATTATGATCTTAGTCTTAGTTTTGATCGGATTGTGTGATTGTGTCCAGTGGGTTTTTCTTCTTTCAATAATCCAGTGCGTTTGGTGCGACTGATTTAGGTCAATCCTGTATATAATAGGTTTTGAAATTTTATTCAAGTAGTAGATTATGACACAATTGGCACGACTGATGAATCTAGAAGTATAAAAACAATCGAATCATCGTAATTTGCTCAAAACTTATATTCCAAATACAAATGACAATCTACATAGTACATACAACCATTGTTTCACGGTATTGTTGCTGTTTGATAGTGGGGTGTGAAATTTACAGTATTCAGCTGTTATGCAGGCCAATCCACCTGATCCGAAAACATTTCCATTTATATTACTAGGAAACAAGATTGATATAGATGGTGGCAACAGCAGAGTGGTAAGCTGATTAGGTGTGCTTCATAAATTATTGACTCTTCATATTGGGATCTGATTAAACTTAATACAGGTTTCTGAGAAAAAGGCGAAGGAATGGTGTGCATCAAAAGGGAACATACCTTACTTTGAGACGTCAGCAAAAGAAGATTATAATGTCGATCCAGCCTTCTTATGTATTGCGAAGGCTGCTTTAGCCAATGAGCATGACCAGGACATGTGAGTTTTATTTAAATTGTTAATTATAGCAATTTGTTCATGAATTTAGTATATCAAATTCTCAAGACATACCACTAATATAAAAGCTCTGTAATGGGAAGTGCCGGAGCTATGTAATCTCAGAGTTATGTGCCGGTGCCAGCAGAGAGAACCATACAGTAATTTTGGGTATTGAAGTAAAAAATTCTAACTTGCAACCAGTAAACAGGCTATTCCACAATATGAATATGAGGTTTTAGAGAAAGTAATAACATAATGAAAACAAACACCATAGTCCCAAGCAGTGTTTTTTCTGTTATAATTTCTGATAATATGTCTTAAGAAATGTATCCAAATTTTATCTTGTTCCTTTTTTTTTTTTTTATCTGTATCCACTTTGGGTGTTCAGAAAGTTTATCTAGGATGCATTGATGCAACCTGATAGAACCAAAATATGGAACATGTGATGCAACTCATGATTCCATCACTAGAAACAGTCCAATTCATTGACAACTAAAGTTTCCTTCTACACATTCCATGTTTATCTTGCCCTTTCGTAGTTCTTTAGTTTTTGCAGTCATCAGAATAACAAAAGAAGTATTAAAGCCAAAAATAAAATCTTACTTTATTTTCTCAAGATTTCTACTTTTATTTGATCTTTCATAGCAAATTGATAGCTTTTTGGACATGCAAATTTTCTTTGTGACTTTCTGAACTCACTTGGTGGTTTTAAAGGAGAGATTAGAATACCTTATGGCAATTGTAATAAAACATTCAGAGAGTGGTTAAACCTGACTTCCTGACTCTGTTTTGTTGCTTCCTTGCATAATGCTATGTGCTTTGACATATTAAGAGTGACATCAAAATATTTGGCATAATCAGAAAGTATTTGATGGTTATATTTTCATAAACATCGCTGTTTTTAATAACACATAGAAGACCTTTGGATTCTCCCCATAGTACGAGCAGGATACTCTTTAATGTATTGAATTCTTTACTGAGTGATCTTAGTAAAAGGTACGGAACAAACCAGGGTTAACTAAAATTTGCTTTCTTGTCAACTATAGGTGGATATAAAATTTGTCTTTGGTGGAAACTTTAAAAATGTTTTCCATGCTTAGTATTGTCATCTTGGCTATGTGTTTCCTTTTGGGGTGAGGGTGAAGATAGGTTTCTGTAGTTTGCAATTTTACTGTCTCTCTCTCCCCCCTCATTCTTTTTCGAACTTCGCACCTGCAGATACTTCCAGGGCATGCCAGAGACTCTTCCGGAAACAGAGCAACAAGGTGGATGTGCTTGTTGATCCAAACTAGAGCGTTTTATGTCAAAAAACAGATGGTTAGTTTCTATATGATGATTCTTTTCAGAGTGGCTGTTATTTGTAGCTGCTCTTTTGTACGCTCTGTACACTATGTTTTGAAGATTGATTGCATTGCATCCCTTTCCATTTGGAGCCGTAAACCATTATCTATTGTATTCGGATATTTATACCAGTTGTAATCATTTTTTTTGACACTCATTTTTGAGTTTGGAGAGGCTCGTGTCTTCTCTCCACACTGTCATATTACATGATTTGGAGCTGTATTTTTATCGTCGTTTTAATTAATTTGTGATGGCTCGTGTAATACACTTGTATTTGTATATATACGCACATGTATATGTGTGTGTATCTTTAGATGTGTTGTTGGATTTTTGGTAGTTCCCTTTCAAACCAATGTAGAACTAATGAGATAAACTATGATATTTATAGCCTAGAGAGTTTAATATATTTAATTTTTGAGTGATTTTGGGATGCTAACACCCTAAGGTTGACAGGTTTAAAATAGGATGTTGTGGGCTTTTTTAAAAAAAAAAAAATTATTCCTCCCGTCTCAAGTTGTGACATTTTTTTTATACTAATCTTATTGACTTTTTAGGAGTATTTTAGTAATTTAAGTGAGTCTATCTTTAAGAAAAATGTGTTATTATTAAAAGAGTGAGAATGTTTTATGTTATTTTAATTAATTAGTATTATTTTATGAAAAAAGTTACTCCCTTCCTACCGGGTATTTTTACCGATTTGTACGGGTGCGAAGATTAAGAATGATTGTTTTTTTTTTAAGTACAATGTAAGAAAAAGTATGGGTAAATTGACAATTTTGAGAGAAAAAATAAATAAAGTTTTTGAAAATGATGAATAAAGTGTAATTAGTAAATAAAGTTGTTGGAATTGATGAATAAAGTATAAAAAGTATGTAAGAAATATAGTGTATTTTTTCATTAATGGAATTTGTAAAAATACTTGGGACACCCCAATATGAAAAGTGTGTGAAAATATGTATGACGAAGGGAGTATTATTTTTTGTTAATACTTTCTCCGTCCCCTTCAAAGATGATATTTTTCCATTTTAAGCGTTCCATCTAAAGAATCTATTTACCTTTTTTACACGCATGAGATCCACATACACCCACTAATACAATTAAAATATGACTCACACTCCAACTAATACAACTGCACATTAAATAATAATACACTTTAATCCACGTACAAAATATAATAGACCCTCTTTGAGTGGGACGAAGGGAGTATATCTTATTATTTTTTATTAATATTTTGAATTATTTATGAAATAATTCGATGTACCAGTATCACTTTTTATTAAAAGAGTATAATTTTTTATTGATATATTATCACCTTTTATCCGTCTCATATAATTTATATTTTGAAACAGTCTCATACAAGTGTGCAATTTCTTTTTATAAGAATAATTTTTCAAAAAGAAAAAAATAAACAAAACAGGTTATTTGTGAGACGGGTCGCCGCATTACTAAAATATATTTATTATAAAGATAAATTATGTTTATTTGTAGTTAAAGTATGTTAATAATAAATCATATTATAACAAAATAATATCATACTTTAATCCATATTCAAGCATACTTTAGAAAACATACTTTATCTATATAATAAGCATACTTTAATGATGGGTCGATCCATCTCGCATCCGTCTTACAAATAACCGTCTCACACGAGACCTTGTCTAAAAACAAAATATAAGCCCAATACCCATTTACTTTTACAAGCCCAATGGTCATGAAAAGACGGCCCAGATACAAAAGTACCAAAGTTCGCTAAAACGACGCAGTTTCTCATGCTACCTACTGTTCTACTACTTAATTACATTTATGCCCTTTCCTTAAAAACCTGAAATAAGCTAGGTTAATTTCAGAAAACAAGAGCAATCCCTCGAAAGCAAAGAAGACTGAAAGAATCCCGTTATCGCTATTTCCAATTCTGAAATGGCTTTCGCCACTCGAGTTCTCTCCAGATCCACTCGCCAGGTTCCCTTTCAAATTATCTCTCTCTCTCTCTCTTCTCCCTTCTCATTACTTTTAGTGATCGGATCTGTTAGCAAAATGCTAGGGTTGGTTTGTTACTGAAAACGACATTGTTGATGAGCGCCAGATTCTCGAATGCGCGCTTTTATCTTTACGATTGTTGTTGTTGAATTTATATCTTTAATGTGGTGATTTTTTGGATATTTTTGGCAGGTGTATGCTGGTCAAAGTGTTCTGCGATCGGAGTATTCAATTCCGGCACGTTCCTTTGCAAAAGAAGCTGGGGGTTCACCACCTTCCTTAAAGGGCGATGGTGAGTTCTTTAGTCTGTTTTTTACCGATTGCCATCTTCGGAGGTTTCTATTGAATTTTGTTTGTCAATTAGCTAGTTCGGTTCTGATGATGATGATAAAGGTTGTAGATTTTTAGGGATAGGGTATTGAAGTATATGAGCGTATTGCATTTATCAATGTAGCCACAAGAAATGAGTTTATCTCCACAGAACAGTAACAGGAGGCATGTATTTTATGTCAGAAATGTTTATGAAACTCTGTCATGTGATATCTAATAATTAAACTGCCAGTGAAGACTATTTTCTTCTTATTGTTTAAAATTGATGATTCTACGTATACAAAGTGGCAAATCAAGTAAATAAATATATATGGGTGTTGCGTGGCGAGTAAATCCAACAAGAGATTGCAATTAGAGGGAAAGGGATTGGAAGGTTCAGCTTAGACGAAAAACTATCACTATATCTAGCTTGTTTGAACTAATTTTTTTTCCTTATTTTTTTTCTTTTTCAAATCAATGTCTAATACGAATGCGGAAATGCCTATGGTTCGAGTGAATTATATAATATATGTATCTCGTAAATAGAAAAATAAATCCATTTCATTGGTGTGCATGATTTACAAAGTTGGTAAAGAAATATGGTTTGAGTTGATCCTCTATATTCCATTTAAAAATAATAATAAAAAATCAGCTTGTAAGGTCATATATGTATCCTGAATAATTTTTTGGTATTATGCATTGATAAATGTTTGAAAATGTATGAAAGGATGCGCCAGGGACGTGCACTATTACTGAAACACATTTCATAAAAATTGAGGAACTCAGGCAATCTGCAATCAGATGAAGGGTGTGGCTTATTCTTGCATCTGCTATGGTGCAATATCTCATTGAGTCTATGAGCAGTTACCCTTTAAATTTTTTTTGCTTGATTTGATGTTTATTCTTGCTACTTTCATGCATGGCTTGTAGCTGTGAACTTCAAATGTTCTTTGTCCGAATAACATGATCTTACAGTGTTACCGACGTTATATGAAGAAATGAAGTATTTGCTAGATTCTGGTGTATTGAGGATTGATAGACTGCAATACTGTTCTTATTGCCTGCACTTTTAGGTGCATTCAATATTTAGAGTGTCTGGTTACCAGACTGATTTGCTGTATCTAATAGTATACATCTGAGATTCTGACTATTGCACATAATGAAGAGTTGTTGAAGGGTATTTTTCTTGAGGTCAAGAAGAAATTTGAGACGGCTGTAGGGGTTCTTCGCAAAGAGAAGATCACCATTGCTCCTGAAGATCCTGCTGCAGTGTCTCAATATGCCAATGTCATGAAGACCGTTAGAGAAAAGTAAGTGTATGTGTGTGTATTTGTGCGCGCGTTTTGCGGTCATTCATGCTTCCAGAACTCATGCAGATATGCAAAGCATCATGTTATTGTTCCTTTCTGATCATATTACCTTAATTTCTTTGTTTTACCTGCAGAGCTGATCTTTTTTCCGAATCACAGAGGATCAAGTTCACTATTGAATCACGAACCCAAAATATTCCTGATGCTCGATCATACTTGCTGGCCTTGAAGGACATAAGGGTCAAGTATGTCGTTACATTCAGGCTTTGCATTTTTCTGAAATTTATTTTGCTCTGTTCTTAGTTGTGTATGTTTTCCCTCTATTGCATGGAATATTTGAAATACATAACTGTTGCAATTCTACCTATTCTTCATAAACATCCTAAGGTATTTGGACCAATAACCTGGAAATTTTGTGCATTATGTGAACTAATGTACAGATAGTTTTTGTCTTGGGAATTCATGCAACTCTATCATTAGAACACATTTTTGGTGGTAAAAGAGATATCACATTAGGAGTATATTGTTTTGCTTGCAATGCACTTAGCAGCAATATTCATTCTCTCAAGTTACTTTTGGCAGGGGAGGCCTTGTTGATACTATAGGTGCAGAGACTATGATGATGGAAGCACTAGACAAAGTTGAGAAAGAACTAAAGAAGCCACTTCTGAGAAATGATAAAAAGGGAATGGCCCTTTTGACGGCCGAGTTTGATAAGATCAACAAAAAGTAAGCTTCAGGAAGTCAAATTTACTTTGATAATGATCTTCATCTCTTAAACTATTAATCATTAGCTTCAGAAATTGTTCCTGGTTTTGTTGCTTTAGGTTTGAAATCTAATGCAATTTTAAGTCAATTGGATACTTATGAATCATTGAGCTCCTATTGCATTATACTTGTTAACTTCTTGTCACGTAGGCTTGGCATTCGTAAAGAAGACTTGCCCAAATATGAGGAACAGTTGGAACTTAAAATTGCAAAAGCCCAACTTGAAGAGCTAAAGAAGGATGTTGTTGAGGCAATGGAAACTCAAAAGAAACGGTATTGTCTTCTTATTTTGGCTTTATGATTTTCTTATATACGCATAAATTACAAGTACTACCCATGAGATTTAATCTTCTTTCGGAAAACCCTACTGTTTTTGGAAATACAAACACCCTCATGGGACTACAAACATCAGATCCGTTGATGTTACGTATTTTTTCAAAGAATTAACCTCCAATATATAAATTAAAATCAAATGTCAAATAAGGAACCTAAATGAACCTTGCTGTGTACAATGGAAAACTGAAGACATATGACTTTTTGGTTTTGTAATGATATCATTTTGCAGGGAAGAGTTCAAGGATGAAGAAATGCCCGAAGTGAAGTCATTAGACATCCGGAACTTCATATAAGGATTGTTGTGCGCTTCATCAAAGCGGCCCTCCTATATGGGAGACATTTTACTTTGTGACAGATTGAAGAGTAATCGCCATAAGAAGTTGGTAATAATAGTATGTCAGAAATTTAGTCGGGGACATACACCCGAAAGTCGTTTTTCTGATGCTCATGTTTCTTGTTTGACGATTTGTGATTTCGAACAAGCTTTGATTACACTGTATTTAAAGCTCAATCTGGAGTTTACGCTGCCCACTCCACTGCAATGTTAAGAAATTTGGTTAAAGATTATGCTTTTCTCACAAGGGTAAACCCATTATTTCACTTAATACTCACCTATTAGTGGGTCATTTATAATGCTTTTATAGATTATTATTCCACTTTTTTAATTTTTTTGAGACATTTGAAGTGGGGTTCTAGTACATTTTAAGGGGAAGGAAGATTGATTTATGAAGTATTTATAGTGATATTTGGGGGAAAAATATTTTCAGAATGTTGATATTTCAACACCAATTTCATTTACACAAGCATTTACAAACCATGTGAATGAACAATGTGAATTTAATCATCTTTTATTAACAAAGTTGAACTCGAATATATTTATTGAATTAAATGATTAAGTGTACATCCCAGAATAAAACAATTTTTCGGCAGAAGTTCTTGTTTAACTTTCACAGTTTATGATAAAAAAAAAAAAATTACATCCGTCTAGCCACAAGAGTTATACTTTACTAATTAGGGCGTCTCACCTGAAAAATTACATTTCTCTTAATCTACATGCAAACAGTAAATATAATACTTTTTAATCAACATGCAAACAGTAAATGTAACTCTTTTCATGGGACGGAGGGAACAGTAAATATAATACTTTTTAATCAACATGCAAACAGTAAATGTAACTCTTTTCATGGGACGGAGGGAGTATGTATTACAAGGCTCATCGCATATTAATTGAAATTTCTTTGCTAATTTGATTCAATGTATTATGTCGTCATGTATTGTAACTAATCGATGACATTGATTAGGTTATTATTATTAACACTGTCCCGGTTAATTTTTCATCATTACTTATGATAAAATAAGTAATGTGAATTAGGTGAAGGTAGAAATTTTTTAATGTATTGATAAGTTATTTGTTTTGAAAATTTAACTTTTTTTTCAAAGCAATTATATGACCCTTGGATCTCTCATGTAAGTGAAGAGTGTCATGACCAGGTGGACTAGCCACCTTGATTAAAAAGCAAGTTTGATGTATCTTGAATATAAGATTTCATTTAAATCAAGATCCAAAAACTTTTAGGTAAATACTACTCCTTTCGGCCACTTACAAGGTATCTATTTTACCATTTTGGGCGTCCACTTCAAATGTATCCATTTTCTTTTTTGGTAAAAAAGTACACAATGTGGCCCACCACTTTCCTCTAATACAACTACTCACTTTACATATAATAATAATACTCCTTAATCCACGCGCAAAAAGCAAATGAGTACCTTGTAAGTGGTCGGAGAGAGTAATAAAAATACTTAAATAATCTCATAGTTCAATTATAATCCCATAACTTTTATAGAATCAATTTTGGTCCTATAATTATTATTTTTCAAATTTTAGTTATTTTTATCCGTATTAATCATATAACCTTTTAAATTTCAATTTCAATCTTTTGTAAAAAATATTTTCAAATCTATAGGATTTTGCAAAGTTTTATAAATAAAAGTAATTTTATTCTAAATATTAATAAATTATTTCGCTTTCCCCAACATATATGTTTGAATGATCCGAGTACTTGTAGGTAGGAGGGAAATATATGCCCCTTCATTCCATCCAAAAACACCCTCCCATTTTGTTGCCCAGGTTTTAGGTAAAAGTGTTGATCAATTTAAAAAGGGTAATTTGATTCGTTCATTAAAATAGTTCAAGAGCTTGAATGAAAAGTTAGATGACAGACAATTTGATCTCATAAAATAAGATTAGAATCCACTAAAGGATGTTTCTCGACACCAAATGCATCAATAATCCAAAATAATCACCAAATAGCGTGTAGGGAGATCCCTCCCAACACACAAACACAGCTTTAATCAATGTCTCATTTTCGTTGCACGCTGTGTTGGATGATCCGAATCTGAGAAACGTGGAACTCAATTTAGAATTCAACACGGTCTATGTAAATTTGGAAATGGTGATAGCAATATTCACCTCGAACAAACTTTCAAGGTTGGATGCGGCTACAATTTCAAAAAATGGAATGGCCACTCTTTTGATATGTATTTTCTTTTTTGATTTTGATTTGAATATGTATTTTCTTTTTTTTTATTTTGATTTGAAGATTTGAAAGCTTGCCTGGTCATTTCTCTAACAAAGCTCTCCATTGGTTTTTTTTATCAATATTAATCATATAACTTTTTAAATTTCAATTTCAATTTTTTGTGAAAAATATTTTTCAAATCTATAGGACTTTGCAAAGTTTTATAAAATTTGGCAAGTTCTATAAATTTTGCAAAAATTATCTTATATAGTAAAATAAAATTTCTGTTTGAATTGGTTGGAGTGAATTTCAGTTTTTAAGTTAGGGTGTTCACGGTTTCTCCTCATGTCTAAGAGAACAACTAATGTTAATCCTGCCAGGAAGAGTGGAAATCTCAAAATGTGGCTGAGAGAACAGCTAATATTAATTACTCATTTGATCCTGTCACGAGAAGTGGAAATCTCAAAGATGTGATTTTTGATGTCGGGATTGAGTTAGTTGGAAATGATCCTACCTCCCATAGCTACGCACTCCAAATGCGTCATTATTATCATACGATGCCATCATTTTGTTGACATGAGTGTTTACAAGGACACCAATAAAACTAAGCCTAACATTTTGGTGTGTTCTAAGCCTAACTTTCAGGGTTGGATGCGGCCGCAATTTCATTATGGCCACAAGTTGTTTTCTATTGGTGATGAAGAATCTTTATCTTTCAGGGGGCGGGGCATCCATTCCTATGCCATTCATTTCCATTTCGTGAGGGAATGATTTTCCGAGAGGGTGAGGGGATGAAGTGAGGTTTCCCTCCGATTTATTTTCTCTTTTGATATGTATTTTTTTTTTTTTTTTTGATTTGAAGATTTGAAAGCTTGCCTGGTCATTTTTCTAACCAAGCTCTCCATTGATTTTTTTTATTAATATTAATCATATATCATTTTAAATTTCAATTTCAATGTTCTGTAAAAAATATTTTTCAAATTTATAGGACTTTGCTAAGTTTTATAAAATTTGGCAAGTTCTATAAATTTTGCAAAAATGGTCATTTTCTAACAAATCTCTCCAATGGTTTTTTTTATCAATATTAATTATATAACTTTTTAAATTTCAATTTCAATCCTTTGTAATTTTTTTTTTAGATTTATAGTACTTGCAAAGTTTTATAAATTTTGCAAAAAAAAAAATCTATTTATTTGTTTGTTTTTTTTTTCTTAAAGATGAAAAATTTAAAAAGTAAAAAATTGTAAAAATAAAGTTGACTAAAATTTGATTATATCAGAATTACGGAACTAAAATTAATATTTTCTTTATAATCTTCAAAAATAAAATACTCCCTTCGCTTTCAAAAATAATTTAATATTTTCTGTATAATCTCACACCTTCAAAAAACAAAATACTCCATTGGCTTTCAAAAATAAAATATTCCTTTAGTTACATATAACCTTTCTCAATTTGAAACTACTACTCCTTTTGTTCCATATAACTTTTCTCAAGGCTCATAAGATTATCTATTGTTCTCAAGGCTCACAAGGCTCACAAGGTTATCAAGATCTTGTGAAGGGATAGAAAGCATTGAATTACTTATGCTCGAGGATCTATTGTTCTCAAGGCTCACAAGATTTTGTGAAGGGATATAAAGCATCGAATTACTTATTCTCGAGGATATAACAATAGATGGTTGTTTGAAATTTAAAAGTGTAGCCTCAACCATGCTGGTGATGATCAAACAAAGTAAAAAGAATAATCGTAACTCCATTGGATGATTGATATATAGGGTAAGAAGAGGGTAACCCTACCTTAAGTCAATATTTAAACCCTTGGGATTGAATTTCTCCATCCCGCCAATGTCATTTTCTAAAGAGACAGGAAATGTCACACCAAAGTGTCATAGGACATCTCTTGTCGTGGTGTGATACATGACATTATGTACCAAAATGTTATAGAGAATTCAAAATGCATCCTATGTATTTATGTACACTGTAAGTTCCATTAATAGTAAAAATACACTATACTTTTTTATTTGATTTTTTTAACTCAATCACAATAGCTTAAGGCTAAAACTTATGTGCACCCGGGACACCGTGCGCCCAAATACCCTTTAGTATTAAATGGTATACCCCCTAAAAATGTGTAACCTTCATTTTTTAAAAAAAATTTAATGAAAGTGTTATACCTTTAGAACAAAATGATATAATCTTATTAATTACTCCTTCCGTCCGCCTTTAAGGGTGCTATTTTTTCATTTTGGGCGTCCGTCCCCAAGGGTCTCATTTCATTTTTTACACATATGGGACCCACACCCACCCACTAATACAACTAAAAAATGAACGCACACCTCCACTAATACAACTATCCACTACACATCAAATAATAATACTCTTTAATTTACGTGCAAAAAGCAAATGACACCCTTAAAGACGAATGGAGGGAATAAAATTTATACCCTTTAGAACAAACAGTTGTACTCTTACACATCTAGATACATAAGAGACCAACTCATATTCTCTTAGTCTCACGTTTAGGTTTACGTTTTCCATTTTGTGTTGTCTCAAATTAAGGTTTACGTTTTTTTTGTCAAGTTGGACCCACACAAAATAATTTATTTCATGTAGGACCCACACACAAACACTAATACAACTACACACTTTATATTAAATATTATTTCTTTCACCTCAATACATATTAAAATATTATTATATCTCTTAATCTACATAAAAAAACAAACGTAAACGTTAACACGAAACGGAAGGAGTATTTATTTTTATACTTTACTTTTCATTCTCGATAATTTTATTTATTTTTTCTGTTTAAATTACCCTATTTTTTTTCTTACATTTCATATAGTAGTACTCCTTCCGTCCCACAGAAGTTGTGACATTTTCCTTTTTGGGTTGTCCCATAAAAGTTGTTACATTCCTTTTAAAGTATATGAGACCCACACAAAAAATATTAACATATTTCACATTGGCCCACACACACTACTAATACACATACCCACTACACATTAAATATTATTTCTCTTACTTTACTTTACATTAAAATATTATATTGCTTAATCTCTATACAAAATAAAATGTTACAAGTTTAATGGGACGGAGTTTTTTACTAGTACTTAAATAACTTCTTAATATGCGAGAAAAAGTACAAGTAAAAATAAAAAGACTAAGAAAAACGCAAAAATTAATTATCAAACACTTCAATCAATGAGAGAGCAGTGATGAGATCTAGCCCTTTGCTTTCTTTCCCTTTCATACGCCATTAAACGCACACACGTTACACACACTGTTCCTCCCTCACTCACATCACTTGTCTACATTATCACCCTACTTCTGCGGATCTTTGATTTTGATTTCTCCAACTACCACGTTTCTCACATACTTCTTCTTCTTCGATTAGGTAACTGCATTTCTTCTCTTTACATTTGGGCATTTTATGTTTCTGATTCGGGTTTAGGATTTCGGATAACGCACATTCGTTATTAGGGATTTTTTATCTTCTATTTTTCCTTGTTTCATAGCTCGTAGAATGATGTGATGTGGGAAAGAAGTTGTTGGAGGTTGGTGGATTATTTTTTGGATATATATGCCCTTCAAATAATTTCTGGATTAAGTAAGCCCTTAAATATGTATTTTTAACAATTAAACTCTTTATTTTTATGAAATGATGTATTTATGCTTTTATTTTTTTAAATTCAGCATGCATGCTTTTGTTAAAGAAGGTCATCAATGCCCTTCACTCAAAAATACTACTACTATTTATTAATGTATGTATAGTTTTCTTCAAGCCTACCATTCAAAAATTTCAAACTTTTTATTAAAATAGAGGATTTCTATTGTTTTATGTTTTAAGTCTGATATTAATGGATAATTTTTTATATTTTTTTGTTGCTAATCCTTGGAAATTTTTAATCAAAACTATTCGATGTGAAGCTAATTCAAAGTTGTTTTTTAACAGTAAAAAAATTTACGAACTTGATATCAAAACAATCATTTTCTTATGAGCTACTAGCTACTTATCTACCATTTCAAATTTTAGATGCGATATCAATTAAATAATCTTTTTTGTGTTAAATTAAATGTTTGTAATTCACAAGAGAATTTTTTTAACATGTGTATTTAAATCATGAACTTGTCTTAAAAAAAAAGGTTTACATGAACAAAAAATTACTTTAGGACTTATTTGATTTTTGAACAATAGTTTGAGGTCATATACTCTTTGCCCATATTTTTCCCCCTCAAAAATTGTGCGTTTGAGTACAGTGTCTGCTGTAGTCAGTGTTGTTTTGGCAGGGTCTCTTTCTTATTTGTCATGAAAACTTGAGAAATAAATCTTTTTATTTTTGTAATAAAGTATTTGGTGAGAATGGAATAGTATTATTCAAGATATGACAAAAAACAGCATCAGGTATTCCAGAATAGTGATGGGCAGGAATTGGAAACTTCTGAGAATGTGTGTGCTGCTACAATTTTCAGTGGGAAATTTAAAACAAATATTGGTGTTAGTTGTATTTTGGCTCGTGTTTCTTACTAAAGAATGTGATTTGTACCGAAAGAAAGGGGTAGAACAATTACTTTGAGGTGGTCTGTGCTTAAGGCTTCATTAAATGGACTGCTTAATACGAATGGTTATTTGGATTGAATAATTATTATAGTTATTTTTCCCTCTAGTTTTTGCTGTTTGAACTGTACATTCAAATTAAAGTTTAGCTACATTTGACAAACAGGAGGAAAGTTGGAAATTGTATTTTCTTGATTTACTAGTGAAACTAGAGATTTGGGAGTTTGGTACTTCGCCGTCCAACTGGAAATGGCATTGGTGCAGAATCGATTTCAGCAGCCAGAACAACTTCCGGCACCTCGGGTATCCTGATTTTGATTCTATGCAACTTCATTTTGCCATATTATCAGTTGTTTCTTGAGCAGATATGAGTAACCCTCTTGGTTCATCTTAGTTGTTTAGTTAGTGTAGAAATAGGTACATATTAACATAAACAGTTCACTCTATCCTCATCTTGACTAATTGTCCTGAACAACCATCACTTCTGAGCTATTTTTTTTTCAAGAATTTGCTCGAAAGTATTAGCTTTCATGGTATTTTTTACTCCAAATTGTGAAGAAGAGGGAAGCTATAAAATTTGTTTTACACTTGATGTAATATTTTATAATCGTGAGATCAATGAATTTGAGCTTATTCATAGTCAAAATGTTTAAAACATCATGAACGTTGCAACAACTAGCAAGATGAAAAATGTTAGGACTGCTTTTAACATCGATTAATGTCTCTTTCTGTTTTGTTTTGGGATATGCTATTTTTGAGACATCTTTCTCTGTTATGGCTTCTCTTAGATTCACTTTGAATCAATTAAAAAGTTCGATGTTAACTCTGCTTAACATAACACCCCCCCACACCCCCCCCCCTTCCAAGTTAACAAGGAGGTTTAACAAATACACGATGCCAATATTTATGGCTTCTCATATTTGAATCAATAAACTGTGTTTTGTCTTTGTTCCATTGGACAATATCTGTTTGCGGCATCTGGAGATAATATCTAATTTTATTTGCAGCGCAAGAGATGGGCAGGATGTTTGGGCGGACTGTCTTGTTTCGGTAAACAAAAAGGTGGAAAACGAATTGTTCCTGCATCTCGCATTCCTGACACCAATGCTATGTCAAATCAGCAAAATGGTCCTCAAGCTGGCCGATTGCCTAATCAGAATACTGGCGTCTCGTTATCTCTTTTAGCTCCTCCATCTTCTCCAGCTTCTTTCTCAAACTCTGCTCTTCCATCAACAGCTCAGTCACCAAACTGTTTCTTGTCTGCCAATTCACCTGGAGGTCATTCATCTACAATGTACATGTCAGGTCCATATGCCCACGAGCCCCAATTGGTATCTCCTCCTGTGTTCTCGACTTTCACAACTGAGCCATCTACAGCTCCTATAACTCCCCCACCCGAGTTAGCACATTTAACGACCCCCTCTTCTCCAGATGTGCCTTATGCTCATTTTCTCTCGTCATCTACAAAAATCAAAAGCAATGACAAGAACGGCTACATTGCTGGAAATGATCTTCAAGCAACATATTTACTCTATCCTGGAAGCCCTGCAAGTGCTCTCAGATCACCTGTTTCAAGAATGTCTGGTGATGGTTTATCATCATCTTTCACTAAACGGGATTACCCCCCTCAGTGGGACCCATCAATCCCTGCAGAAGAGTCATTGTACACCAAGTCTGACTCTGACAGGTTTGTCGAGCACCAGGCAGCCAACGCCGCCAAGTCGCGTCAAGATTCTAATTTCTTCTGCCCGGAGACATTTGCCCAGTTCTACCTCGATCAATCATCCTTCTCCAATTCTGGTGGTAGGTTGAGTATTTCCAGGGAAACTGATGCTTATTCTAATGGTGGAAATGGATATCAGAGTAGGCAGAACAAACCATGCAAACCTGATGCTGAGGAACTTGAAGCTTACAGAGCATCCTTTGGATTCAGTGCTGATGAAATCATCACTACTACTAATTATGTTGAGATTTCCGATGTTCTAGAAGACTCCTTTAGTATAACACCTTTTGCTTCGAATAAGGCCGCTGGAGAGGAACATATTTTTTCCCCATCAGGTACCGAGGCTGCAGAAACTGAGAAAATGCAAGATCATTACACTAGCCTACGGTTCTCTAAAGGAGGACTCCACCGTTCCAATAGCACTCACTCCGGTGTGCCAGCTTCATATAAAGGTATTTCCTACTTACATAATCTCTGGGCTTTGAAGTTATACGAAGCAACATCATTTAAATTATTTGTGTATTGATAGTCTACTGGTTAAAAATGATTCCTCAGTGATCTCCAATTTGCCATGAGAATGTTTGCTTGTACTAGATTTTCTTTTTTCTTTCCTATCAATTGAATGCTTTTAACTATTCTTGTGTCTCAGATCAAGTCCCACAGAGACGATTAAGAGATACTGGACGAAACTTTCACAATAGCCACACTCAGAGTGATGAAGATGATACATTCTCTAAAATGGGGGCATCTAGAGCAGGCCGGAAATATCAGTTTGGTTCGTCAAATTCTGATGCAGAAATCGAGTATAGGAGAGGGTCAAGCTTAAGAGAAGGGCGGTATTGGTGAGAATCAGCAGCAACTTTTTTTGGATATCCCTCGACGAATGATCTGTCTAACTTGTTCACAACACTCGCTTAGTCTTCGTTTTTGGCTCTGTCGTGTGTTACGTCCTGTGGAGGGTGTTGTTACGGAGACTCGAAACGGGTTAGTTAGAGCATTTGACCTCCTTTTGGCTTGTACATGTTAGTGTATGCATGGGCTCAAAAATGCTAGCTACTAAAATGCTAGCAGTAGCCTTATTCTATAGAATATGTGATTACCCTACTCAACCAATATATTGGAATCAGATTAGATCATCTTCATTCTAGTAATTATTTGTTTACTTAATGTGGAGTATTTAGTAGAGATGACCATGGTTGGATGGATTTACTTGACTTTTGGACATGGTGGTTGGTTGGTAATGAGTCTTGTTTGTTTGGATCCATTTTTTGCAAACCAAATGTAATAATAATTTAATAAATTCGTTAATAGTCAAGTTTAAGTTATGGTGGGAAAAAGTCAACTGTCTAACTGTAATATATGAGTATATATTCCTTTCCTTTTGTATATTCTCAGATTAAAAATAAAAATCTGATCTTGATTCAGGCGGGTCAGGAAATGAAAGGGCAAGATATAAATCCGACATATAAATACCAAAGAGCCATTAATAGAGAAATGTTTTCCCCAATTTATGTTTAATTTCTTGCTTTTGTCACATTAAACTCAATATACTCTAGCCACAATTCCACTCTAATGAAACCACCTATCAACATAGAGTAACCTTAGCTATTCTAAAAAAAATACTTTTCGAAAGAATGCACTATACAATTGGTTCCAAACTAACATTATTTGTACCCGATATTAAGTGTACTAATGTGTAATACTCCCTCTGTTCGCTGAGAAGGTATATATTTTGCTGTTTCGAGCGTTCTCACCAAATGTATATATTTTCCTTTTTAACACATGAGATTCACACACATTACTCATACATTTAATATATGGGTCTCACACACTTCACTAATAAAATTACGTACTACACATTAAATAATAATACTCCTTAATTCACGTGCAAAATCAAATGTATACCTATTGAATGGATGAAGGGAGTAATAAAAAAATAATAAATATATACTTATTGGGCGGATGGAGGAAATAATAAAAAAAATAGTTCAAAAAATCTTCTCATATTTAGGATCAATGTAGACATAAATGTTCACTAACTTCATTTAATCACTAAATCATTGGATAAACTATCAAAAAATATTTAAATAAAAAAAAGAGAGGGAAATAATAGTCCTAAGTAGAAAGAAAAAAAAAGCAAAAGTTCATGCACTTACGGGGACACACCGTGTCCCCATGGGAACATAATCCTCCCCCACCATATTCTATTTAAACTTATGAACTCCTTCCGTTCATCTTTAAGAGTGTCATTTGCCTTTTGCACGGGGATTAAGGAGTATTATTATTTAATGTGTAGTGGGTAGTTGTATTAGTGGAGGTGTGAGTCCCTTTTTTTAGTTGTATTAGTGATTATGTGTGGGTCTCATATGTATAAAAAGGAAATGAGACCCTTGGGGGCGGACGCCCAAAATGGAAAAATGATACCCTTCAAAGTGGACGGAATGAGTATTGTTAGGAATTTAAATTACAAAGGGCACCGAAATTGCAAAAGGGACACGGTAACAAGAGCCTCACTAAAAAATATATATATACTCCATCCGTTTCTAGGTAAGAGTCTCATTTTACTATTTTGATTGTCCCACACAAAGGATTCCATTTTCTTTTTTAGACACATGAGACCCACCTACGCACACTAATACAATTAAAGCATGAGGCCCACACACCCACTAATACAACTACCCACTACATATTAAATAATAATATCACGTGCCAAAAATAAATGAGACTCCTAGGACGGAGCGGGAATATATACATATACACATGGAAGAGTTAATCAATGAAGGGAAAAAAAAATGCAAAAATATATGGAAGAGTTAATCAATGAAGCGAGCCAGAGAGTACTGATCAGATCTAGCCCTTTGCTTTCTTTCCCTTTCCTACGCCATTAAAACACTCAACTTCTGCAGATCTTTTAGACCATTGATTTCTCCCACTACCTCGATTCTCATTAATGCGGATACTTATTCTTCCAGGTTACTTCATTTTTTACTTTCGCCTTCATTTGCTAATTGTCTTGGGTTAACTTAGGTTTCTGATTCTGGTTTAGGATTTCATATTTATTAGGGTTCTTTTATGTTCCATTTCTCGTTGCTTCATTCCTCGTAGAATGATGTGATGTGGGAAAGAATTTGTTGGAGGTTGGTAGATTTTTATTTCCCCCTCAAAATTGTTGCTGTTTGACTACAGTGTCTGCTGCAGGTTGTTCTGGTAGGGTCCCTTACTTGTTTGTTATGAAAAATTGAGAAAAAAATCTTCTTTTTTTTTTAGAGGTATTTGGTGAGAATGGAATAGTATTATTTTTTGCAAGTGATGACAAAAAAACAGCATCAGGAATTCCGGAAATGTGATGGGCAGGAATTGGAAACTTATGAGAATGTGTATGCTGCTGTAATTTTCAGAGGGTAATATAAAACTAATATTGGTTTTAGTTGTATTTTGGCCCATTTTTCTTACCAAAAACATGTAATTATGCTGAAAGAAAGGGGGAGAAGAATTACTTTTAGTTGGTTTGTGCTTAAAGGCTTCTTTAAGACATATATGTTTATGGATATCTGATTAATCATGTCATGGCAGCATTGTAGTTTATGGATTACGTGCTGCAATTCCAGTTTATATAAGCATTCTATTGGTAACTGTGATTCTCCGTTGAACTTATGATTGTTTTACATTAAATAAACTGCTCACTACGAATGGTTATTCACTTATTTGGATTGTATAATTATTAAATTATTTTGCCTGTAGTTTGACTGCTTGAACTGTACATTCTAATTGAGGTTTACATTTGAAAAACAGGAGGTAAGTTGGAGATTGTCTTTTATTGATTTATAAGTGAAACCAGAGATTTGGGGGTGCAGTACGGCTCCGCCCAACTTGTAATGGCATCTGTGCAGAATCGATTTCTACAGCCAGAGCATCTTCCAGCACCTCGGGTATACTTATTTTGATTCTATGCCATATTTTGACGTGTTTCTTGTGCAGAGATAATTATCCCTCATTCCCCATTGATTCATCTTAGGTTTTGAGTTTGTGTCGTTAGCGTAGCAATAGGTACACACTAACATTAGCAGTTCACTTATCCAAATCTTTATTAATGGTCCTGGAGTAACCATCACTCATTCACTAGTGAGCTATTTGTAGTTCAAGAATTTGCTCGAAATTATTAGCTTTCATGGTATTTTTTTCTCCGCATTGTGAGGAAAGGAAAGCTATAAAATTTGTTACATACTCTTGACATATATTTTATAATACGTAAAATCTTGAATTTGAGCATTTTCATTGTCTAAATGTTTAAAACATCATGAACGTTGCAAAATGGTGAAAATTATTGCACTGCTTTACATCAATTAGTGATTTTCTGTCTTGTTTTGGGATGTTCTATACCTTTGAGACACCTTTCTCTGTGATGGCTTCTATTAAATTCACTTTGAATTAATTCAAGTAAAGTTTGATGTTAACTCTGCTTACTTTACCCCCTCCGAATTAAACATGGAGGTTTCACCAAAACACAATCCTAATACTGTAGCTTCTCATATTTGTATTTATAAACTATGTAGGAGTATTCTCTTTGTTTCATTTGACAACATCTGTTTGATTGGGCATTTGGAGGTAATATCTATTTTATTGGCAGCGAAAGAGATGGGCAGGTTGTTTGGGTGGACTGTCTTGTTTTCGTAAACAAAAAGGTGGAACTCGTATTGTTCCTTCATCTCGCATTCCTGAAGCCAACGCTATATCAAATCAGCCAAATGGACCTCAAGCTGGTGGATTGCCCAATCAGAACACTGGCATTTCATTCTCTCTTTTAGCTCCTCCATCTTCTCCAGCTTCTTTCTCGAACTCTGCTCTTCCATCAACTGCTCAGTCACCTAGCTGTTTCTTGTCTGCCAATTCACCCAGAGGTCTTTCATCTACCATGTTTGTGACAGGTCCATATGCCCACGAGACCCAATTGGTATCTCCTCCTGTGTTCTCGACTTTCACAACTGAACCATCTACAGAACCTTTTACTCCCCCACCAGAGTTGGCACATTTAACAACACCCTCTTCTCCAGATGTGCCCTATGCTCATTTCCTCTCGTCATCTACAAAAATTAAAAGCGATGACAAGAACGGTTGCATTGCTACGAATGATCTTCAAGCAACATATTTACTCTATCCTGGAAGCCCTGCAAGTACTCTCAGATCACCGGTTTCCAGAATGTCTGGTGATGGTTTATCTTCATCTTTTACTGAACAGGATTTCCCCCCTCTGTGGGACCCATCAATCCCTTCAGAGGAGTCTTTGTCCACAAAGTCTGATTCAGGCAGGTTTCTCGAGCACCAGGGAGCCAATGCCGCCAAGTCGCGTCAAGATTCTAATTTCTTCTGCCCAGAGACGTTTGCTCAGTTCTACCTCGACCAGTCTTCCTTCTCCAATTCTGGTGGTAGGTTAAGTATATCCAGGGAAACTGATGCTTATACTAATGGCGGAAATGGATATCAGAGTAGGCAGAACAAGCCATGCAAACCTGATGCTGAGGAACTTGAAGCTTACAGAGCATCCTTTGGATTCAGTGCAGATGAAATAATTACTACTGCTAATTATGTTGAGATTTCCGATGTTCTAGAAGACTCCTTTAGTATAACACCTTTCACCTCCAATAAGGCCGCTGGGGAGGAAAATATTTTTTCTCCGTCAGGTATGGAAGCAGCAGAAACCGCGAGAATGCAAGATCATTTACCTAGCCTACGGCTCCCTAAAGGAGGACTCTACCGTTCCAATAGTACGCACTCCGGTGTGCCAGCCTCTTATAATGGTATTTCCTAATTACATAATCTCTTGGCTTCGTAGTTTGAAGAAGTAATATCATTTGAATATATTGTATATTGATGATCTACTGGTCAAACGAGACACCATCATTGATCTCCAATTTGCCATGATAATATTTGGTTGTACTAGGTTTTCTTTTCCATCTATTGAATGTTCTGAACTAGACAATTTTTCATCTTATGTCTCAGATAATGTCCCACTCAGACGATTAAGAGATACTGGACAAAGCTTTCACAATAGCCACACATTCAGTGATGAGGATGATATATTCTCTAAAATGGGGGCATCTAGAGTAGGCCGGAAGTATCAGTTTGGTTCGTCAAATTCTGATGCAGAAATCGAGTATAGGAGAGTGTCAAGCTTAAGAAGAGAAAAGCAGCACTGGTGAGAATCTGCTGCAACTTTTCTTGGATGTCCCTCGGTAAATGATCTATTTAACTTGATTACGACACTCATTTGGTCTTCGTTTTTGGCCCCGTTGTACGATACATTATGTGGAGGGTGTCGTTGCAAAGACTCGATACGGTTTAGTTAGAGCATGTAACCTTTTTTTTGGCATGTGCATGTTAGTGTATGCAGCAGTGCCTTATTTGACAGAATTTGTGATTACCCTACTCAATCAGCATATTGAAATCAGATTAGATTCTCTTCATTGTTGCTCTATTTTAATTAGTACTTAATTTTCTAGGGATGACCACGTTTGGAATTTAGATGTTGTTTATGATTCGGGCGGGTTTAAGTCGGGTCGAACGGATCATTACAGATGTCCAAACCTGGTCAAATGGGTTTTGACTTTTGAGAGTTTAGTGTTGGAGTTTTGTTTGGATCCATTTATAGCAAGCCTAATGTCATAACCAATAATCTAATGAAGCCATTAATATTCAAATTTCAGTTATTGTGGGGGAAAAAATCAACTTTAATGAATATTCTTGTGGCAAAAGCTCCTGTGCGCCCGGGGACACGGAAAGATACTCCGTGTCCCCATGTGAACACAACCCTCCCCTCCAATCCTATTTAAACCTATGTATTGCTAGGGGTTTAAATTGTAAAGGGGCATGAAAATTGTAAAGGCGCACGGAATTTGTTCCGTGCGCCCGGGTGCACAAGAGCCAAACTCTATTCTTGTTTAAGATATAATGTTAATATATAAGAATATTCTCTTTTTCTTCATATATTCTATAAAAAAAATAAAAATCTGAGCTTTATTCTGGAAAAGAAAGGAAATGAAAATGCGATCCGACCCGCATTGCCCACTACAAAAAGAACCTTTTCACAACCCACAAATTTTGGTTAAACCCTCCATTCCTTTAATCAATGGATTCGAACAGCCACGTTGAGAAAATCCTATTCACTGAACAACAAATTTCTGAACGGGTCGCTGAACTCGGGTCTGAGATAACCGGAGACTTCGAATCCGGCGAAGTTAACCCGGTGGTGGTGGGTGTTGCTACCGGAGCATTTCTTTTTCTCGCCGACCTTGTGAGGAAGATTCATTTGCCCATTATCGTTGACTTCGTTCGGGCCGAGTCATACGGGTCGGGCACGGTTTCCAACAGCCAACCCACTATTTCATTCGGCTTGAAAGTCGATGTTGGAGGAAAGCACGTCATCTTGGTGAGTGATTTCTTCAAGTTTTTTGCTTTGCTTGTAGGGATATGGATTACGATTGAAGAGATTGCTGCCTATATTTTAAAATGCACCTTCATGTTCGACGTATTGACTGAAAGGGAAGTTAAGTTAAATGTGTTGGAGCTAGTGGTAAAGCCAAATAATTGAGGACTAGAACTACTCTATATAATGTTTATGATGTAGTTTTAGGAGGTTTTAATGGTGTTTAATGTATTCCATTAGGGGTTTCATCTTAAGTACATCATACATTCATAGAACCCATTGATCGAGTGCTGATGAGTCGACTGGTTGCATCACTTTCATGCAAGTAGTTCATTGTGATTGGGTGGTTTAGTACAAATGTTATTCTATATTAGCTTCTATAACTTAACGGTGAGCTGTTGGCTTCTTAACTGGGGGTTTCATTAGTCCCTCCATAATTGGCGATTGCATTGTTGGTTTTAGTTAATCATTTGAATTCTTGTCTGTAGTTTAGGCTTTCGGAAGTCAATTCCCTTTCTTATTAGTTTATATGCAGGTTGAGGATATTGTGGATACTGGCTACACTTTGTCCTGTCTCATTGACTACATGAAAACTAAAGGTGCATCTTCAATATCAGTCTGCACTCTTCTTGATAAACCAGCAAGACGAAAAGTTGATTTCAAACTATTTGGTGAAGGAAAGTATTACTGTGGCTTTAAGGTTAGATCTCTCCCTTTGCTCTCTCTCTGTCTAAATGACCCCATTGTCTTTCGCTCTTTCTCTGATAAGTAATTTACTATTGCTTGTATTCCTTTATTTGGTTGAAGGATAGAAGGAAATCATGTGTTTCTTACTACCCTCTATAAATTATGACCAACTTATCAATATATCACCATTTCCAGAACCATTTAGGGCCTGCTAGCGTTTTTTCGTTTGCTTAGCAGTTCAAAGGTTCAACCTATACCTAAAATTGTAGCCATTCGAGTTAAGTATTCTCAGTAAATAAATGCACCGCACCCAGATTCAATAAGAGATTACCCTTGCAGGTTTAATGCATTAATCTGTTTCGATAGCTTAATCGCGCAAATCTGAAACTAAACCGGAACTTAAATTGGAAACTTGTAGACTATAGAAGGGAATAAGTAACATTGTGCTGATTCCCTTTTCTTGTCAAGAATCACCAAAAAGTTACCTTATTATTTTTGTGGAATATCTATATTTGACTTGATTATGAATAATAACATATACCCATGTAATTGCAGTGCTCAGATGAATTTGTTGTGGGCTATGGATTGGACTTTGGAGAGCTGTACAGGAACTTGACATATGTTGGGGTTTTGAAGCCTGAATTGTATACATCTTCAACTGTCAAGACTAAAGAATGCATCAATTCATAATTATTTATTCATTTTGTGAAGCATGCTATGGTTAGGGATTTTGACCATCTTGCAAGATATACTTTTGGCTGTGTGAATTGGAAGATTTGAGGTTCAATTTGAAAACCATTTTTGTTGTTGTGTGGATTAATTTGGGTTTGAAAATCTCCCATTTTGGACTAAATTTGAGTGATTTAAATGATTCCTGATATATCCTTCAATCCAACAGCAACTTTACAAGGTTATAAATGATTAATCTACACGAAATCTAAATAAGATGTGGAGTAAGAACGATACATGCATCATGACTTGGAATTAACTAATAAAGATTTTCTTCATAAATAAATTAAAATTACTAATTTCCAACAGAAACATCCATCAACAATGTTTCTACATACAATTTCTATGTAGTAGTTAACAATTGTGGATAGTTTCTAAAGATAAATCTTATGTTTTCTATTCACAATCATATTAATATGTTAGAATAATAGTATACTCATATGTTCCATTCAAAGAGTGACCTATTATTATTTTAGTCTTTTAGACGTTCAATTGGGTTAGGTTATGTTTTAGTATATATGAGTTCTCATACCTAAAAATTAATACCCTTAAAATATTTATAACATTACAAAATTTTTCAAACAGGTAAAACTATCATTATATTTTATTAAACCTAGTGTTAAAATGTTAGTATATATTATTAATAGCAAACACTTGTGTATATATATATTGTTAAGGTTTAAATTAAAGAGGGATTAGAAGATTTATATCATAAACTCGGTTCAACTAACTCTTTCTTAAAGGATAGAAATAGAAATAGTAATAGTAATAGAAGTTCACACATTGTTTCAAGCCCCAATTTGTTAATAATAATAAGAAAGAAGAGCCCATGACATAGTTCAAGTGGTAGAGGGGAGCGTGGAAAAACCTTCAAACTGAGCTTGGTTGCTGCAAGATGGGGTTCGAAAGTTAAACAGTGAGCCCTCTCTATAAGCCACTTGAGACACATCCTACGATTTACCTCCTCCACCAATCATCAGGGCGATTGTGGGGTACACAATTTTTCAAAAAAGAAGAAAAAAGAAAAGTGCAATGAGTAAACAGCCGTACCAGCCGGTGTGCAGTTATCAAAACCCACAGAGCCGCCGTTTCATTCCTTATCCCTAAGACTACCCCATCCGTGACCGGTTGCTGAGTTGGAAATTATTGTAAGAAAAAAAGAAAATCAAAAATGCCAATTAGATAGCAACCGGTTGGGGTTTTGAGTGTTAGAACAACCCACACCACAAACCATCAACCCATCTACCCAACCAATCAACTTGTGACATTTGCCACATTATAATAAATTTTAATTATATTTTATGAACATAACTTAAAATCTTTATATATGATATATAATTTATTTTTATTTTATAAAAAATTGATCTAAATTTTTATTTTTTTCTTTTCTACAAAAAGAGTATAATATTGACACATTTTAAATTATTTAAAAAATTTTGAATTTAATTTCATGTTAGAGTTCAAATATTATTTTTAGTGTGTTTTCATAATAATTTTCTTGCTATAATTGTAAAATGTAGAACTAAAATAAATTTTAAATATGAAATCATTATAGTTTTAAATATATAATTTAAAAATTATCAAAATAGTGTATAATTTTATATTAATAATTATAGTGTATATATATATGTAAAAGAGAGAGAAATAAATATTTTATTAAAAAGTTGGGTTGGGTTGGATTGTTGATGGAGTATTAAAATTTTGAGATTGGATTGGATTGTGAATGGTATATGTGGATGTGAGAAAAATAAATATTTTATTGAATGGTTGGGTTGTTGATGGGATAATATAAAGGCTAAAACCATAAACCCACATGACTTACTAAAATAATGAAACTTTGATTATCCATCGAACCCAGAAATGGGAACAACAGCAAAAGTTCTGTCTTCCTCCCTCCTCTCTCTACCCAGATGCTTCTATTTCAACAGACCCCTTTACTTCTCTCTCCCACTACGTGCTCATCCACCTCCTTATAGGGCGATTCTCCACAAATTCCGGCCACTTTGCTCCGCCGCCACGCCCACCGCCGCTGAACCGGTCATTGATGAAACGGAAACTATTCAACCCATTAAGCATTCCATTCTCTTGGAAAGACTCCGGCAGAGGCACCTTAAAGATTCTGTCCAAACATCAGCGTCCCCAGCCACATCTACGCCGTCAAGGAAGAATGTTAAATCGGGAGAAAATGAGGGATCGAGAAAGAAGAAGCTTGGCGCGGCGGAGATGGCGAATAGTTTTGAGGAGTTGGGTTTGAGTGAGGAAGCGATGGGGGCTTTGGGGGAAATGGGAATTACTGTCCCTACTGAGATTCAGTGTATTGGAATTCCTGCTGTGCTGAATGGAAAGAGTGTGGTTTTGGGGTCCCACACTGGTTCTGGCAAGACTCTGGCTTACCTTTTGCCTCTTGTTCAGGTTCAACCATATCTTTCTTTCTTTTTTCCCAAAGAATACTTGATGCTTGTTAATGCTCATCTTGTTTCTTGGTACAAAAGAATTATGTTGTTGCTGATTGATCCCTTGTTAAACTATTGGTTTTTTCTGATATATGGGTTAACATGGGGTACAATGAACTGTTTTTATTTCAACTAGTGAGTAATAGTTGTGTATACATTGCAGTGTACATCATGGAGAACTTGACATCTATCCTAGAATAATAATAATTAATGTTGATTGACAATGTTATCCTTCATTTCTTCTGTCAACGTGATCTTGAGGCACTTGATAACAAATTAAATTAGAAGTATGCATAGGGAAAGCTCCAAAATCCGGTTCATTTTAGTGTTGTGACAGCTTGTTTCTGTGTTACAATTTTAGTTGATGAGAAGGGATGAGGCTCTGCATGGTATGCTGATGAAGCCCAAACGCCCACGAGCTGTTATATTATGCCCAACAAGGGAGCTTTGTGAACAGGTTAGTTTTGGTTGCACCTCTTAACTGTCTTAAGGTTTGATCTCATTATTTGATTCCTGACATTCAGATGCTTGTCTAGGTCTTTCGAGTCTCCAAGTCTATCAGCCACCATGCACGTTTCAGATCAACCATGGTAAGTGGTGGTGGGCGATTAAGGCCCCAGGAAGACTCTCTGAACAGTCCGATAGACATGATTGTGGGAACCCCTGGCAGGGTTCTGCAACATATAGAAGAAGGCAATATAGTTTATGGTGACATCAGATATTTGGTAATCAGACTCTTTTACTCGACCATTTTGTTCACTTAAAACTACATCTATTGCATCTTGGAAAAGCATGATAATTTTACATTCCTGCTACTTTCTAATGGCATCAATTTCATATAGGTCTTGGATGAGGCAGACACCATGTTTGATCGTGGATTTGGGCCTGACATCCGCAAATTTCTTGAACCGTTGAGAAATCGTGCATCTAAGCCTGATGGCTTAGGATTTCAAACTGTATTAGTGACTGCAACAATGACAAAGGTATGCTTAGTTAGCCTGAAAGTATAGAAGTACAAAAAATCCATGTGCACTCATATAGTTGCAGAATTATTTGTGCTGTTTACTGCCCAAATATTTTTTACTTTTTGCATTACTTGTCATATGATTGACTTAGTCGAGTTGTTTTGTTAGATTGCAATCTTGATAACTATTTGTCATGTTTTTTCAAATAGCCACCTATTAACGAGGTTTTGTTTGTCTTCTATTATTTTGAGGGAGTGATAGATTTTATATTGGTCTATGCATGGATTTCAGATCCTTCCATCAATGTTTCTTGTAGCTTTCTGCCGTTTCTTCACGGTTCTTTGACAAACGCTTCATCTCTGCAGGCAGTGCAGAATCTTGTTGATGAAGAATTTCAAGGAATTACTCATTTACGTACTAATACACTTCATAAGAAGATTGCATCTGCTCGCCATGACTTTATCAAACTTTCAGGTTCAGAAAATAAGCTTGAAGCATTATTACAGGTGTGGTGACATATAAAATTACTTGCTAGTTTATATCTATAATCCCATATCTGTAGTTGTGTAAAAGTGGTTTTCAATTTTCAGGATTTTTTCTGCTGTGTAAACCAATCTCCATATCTGTTGATTCTTTTACTTCTCGTATACCAATCTTCTCTTAATGTCATGGAAAAAGATAAATGGACTGATTCCGTATTATACCGAAAGACTGGCAATATGATATTTTATGAGCAATTCATAATTGAACTACATAATTATTGATGTTTCTATCAGTATGGTTAATATGTTTATGTAATTACAGGTTCTTGAGCCAAGTTTAGCAAAAGGAAACAGAGTGATGGTTTTCTGCAACACATTAAATTCAAGCCGAGCGGTGGATCACTTTCTAAATGAGAATCAAATCTCTACGGTAAATTACCATGGAGAGGTACCTGCTGAGCAAAGGTAAGATGTTTTGGTAGTTATATCTTGGATTTCTTGGCTTGTTTCTGTATATTCTGGGTGTTTATGAACACACTTATGAGTTGCAAAACTAACCATTACCAATTCACTGTCAATGTGGGTTTATATTAACTAACAGAATCTCTCTTGGAAGATTAAGCACTTGAACATTGTCTGCATCAGGGTTCTTACCTTGGGATTGAGCTCTTAAGTTAGAAAGAAACTGTAAAACTCTTCTTCTGTCTAAAGGTGTGATGTTCCTCTGATCCAGGATTGAGAACCTGGAGAAGTTTAGGAGCAATGATGGAGATTGTCCAACTTTAGTCTGCACGGACTTGGCTGCTAGGGGATTGGACTTGGATGTTGACCATGTCATCATGTTTGATTTTCCCTCAAATTCTGTAAGCCTAAGAAATTCTCTCTCTCTCTCTCTCTATATATATATATATATCAGAACTGCTGGTCAATAATGTGATTCTTTTTTGTTTGACATTTTAGATCGATTACCTGCATCGCACTGGAAGAACTGCTCGAATGGGGGCAAAAGGTATCCTGTATACTAACTTGAAATGACTCCTGCTTTCTTTGAATTAGTATCATTTTCCCATCATGCATTGGAGGTTTTTGATCAAATTTGGTTTTGTACATATCCTAATACCTAGTTGCTAACTTAAGATCTCGTTTCTTCCAATCATAGGGAAGGTGACGAGTTTGGTTGCTAAAAAAGATTCAAATTTGGCAACCCGCATTGAGGAAGCTATAATGAAGAATGAGAGCTTGGAATCTCTCTCTGTAGATAGTATCAAAAGGGACCTTGCCAGGTCACATATAAATCAGCAGAAGGAAAGAAATGCAAAGAAGGAAAAAGACTCCAGTTTGAAAAACAAGGCTAAAGCTGCCTTGGCAAAATCATCTGAATCCCGTGGCAAAACAAAAGTTTCCCAGAAAACATCGGTGACCAAATCTGTGAAAGCTCCGTCGAGTCCCAATGCAAAAAAGGTGTTTAAAGTTGTAAAAAAGCCCAAGTTTTCTGGCGTTAGAAACTCAAAAGGTGTGTCGTCTAGTGGGAGGAAACAGACTGGGGACCGGAACAAAGGAAGTGCTCGACCCACATCTAAACTAAACGTTGTTGGATTTAGGGGTCGCAGTGCTGTAAAGGCCAGTTGACAGCTTAATGGTAGTTTATCAAGGCCAGCAATGTTCTTTTCTTGATGTAACATAAAGCTTCTTTTATATCCTTTAATTGAAATAGCAAATTATTATCTTACAGTTTATCTGGAAAGGCAATAGGTAATGTTAAGTCATTATCTGCAATGTGGTTATGTTTTGTTGCTTATAAATATTTCATTGGATTAATTTACATTTCTGTTGCAAAGTTTACAGGGAAACTCGTGTTAAAACGTTATTGCTTTTGAGATATCATGTGAGATATTTGCAGGATTACAGGAGAAATCTAGATTTAACAGGAATTGAAGTAATACAACACGAGAAGCTGCGAATCCCCATCATTTCCATGGAAGTGCTGGAAGAGCTCTGCGATTGTTGGCAGGGGTTACGACGTTACCCGTGGAGTCGTATAATATCACCCCCGAGAAATCAGGGAGCTGGCATTTTCCTCCCATCAACACATTCTTCTTCCACAGGGATCCATCACCACTACGGGTACTCGGGTCAACATCTTCAAACTGGAAGTCAAGAATCTCCTCTGGATTGAGCTGGATTACAGGGTCTTCGTTTCCATATACGTAGCAAGATTTCCACCTACGCCACCGTCTCCTTGAATGACTGGCACACATGAAGAGAGCAAATGCACACAGAAGGAGAGTTCCGAGTCCGAAGCCAGTGTAAGAGATCCTGACTGAACGGTGATTCAAGAAGTAGTTTCTGGCCATGATAAATTCAGGGAGTGATTTTCCTTAGTTTCTGCTAAACCGTATGTGTCATTTGTTTATATACATGGAGGGAACTTGGAGGATTTGTTGTGTGGTTAGGTTGGGAGTTGGTTCTTGAATTTGTGGATTTAGTGAAGTGTGTTAATCACTATTTAAATCCTTGGTTACGTAACTGCTGCTGAAAAGCCTTTATGGTGGAGTTGCTGACCACCATTTCTCGATTTATGCGTGTTTAAATCGTGTCATTCTTGCGTAGTTGTCGTGCTGATGTTTTTAGCGTCGGTTATTTGTATTGATTGCTTTTTTTTATCCAAGTCTTTGTGTGAAGACCGTAATGAAACGAGCAGATAAGAAAATGTGAAATATGTAATGGAACGAAAGGAGCATATTTGTAGTATTATAGAAAAATTGAACACAACATGCACAAATGATCTCCCATCAAAATATGGGAGTTTGTTCAAGTATTTTCTACAATGAAATTCAATCCATAAACAACAATGAAACTATTCACCATCTTTGATATGGAACAAATTGTTTTAAAGAGAGGAAAGAGAGAATCTCACGTTCCACCAAAATAAGACTAATTTTCTCCAAAAAAAAAAAAAAAAGGGACTGATATTGATAGTAAAGAAATGCCTTTAACTGCTATTTTTCTACTCATCAACAGGTTGTATAAATATACAATAGAACCTGGAAATCATGAGCAACAACGAATGGAATCAAGACCAGCTAACGGACAATCGAAGCCTCTTCGACCATGAGAGTGTAACTCTATCGCTCCCAATACGTTACGTCCTGGAAATACGACACCATCAAAGAAGTATATCAAGCTGAACATAGATGATCAACTACTACCAATGAAAAGATTAGTATAGAAGGTCACCTCTCCTAATATTAGTAGGCCAGTGCCATTCCCTAGTCCAATGTCTGTGACAATATCCTCTTGTTCGATCTCTGCATCAGTAAAAGTGAGTGCTTTTTGTAACTTCTTCGGAGAAAATACTTCAACTTCCACCATGAAGGAGGCAGTCACGGGGCGGTGGTCAGATAGCTTAACTTCGGATCTTTTATAGCTTAGCAGCCTCATTCCTGTCCCGTGGGAGAGAATACGATCACACCTGGGAATGAACACATACAACTTAATGCTGACATGACTGTCACAACTCTTTAAAAAAATTGCAAATAAATTCATAGCTTTTAGCAACTTTATTCTTTGTTGCATCATATGGAAAAACCAAGTGAAGTGATGTGGCTTTAATGAGCTGTAAAACAAAGCAAAATGAGTACCATGCAGGTGTTCTCCTTCCAGCTTTTGGTTCCTCTCCAATGTAGGACTCTGAGTTTAACTCATATTTGTAGGTGGGAGCAAAGCTGAGAGTACCTTCGGACCATCCATCAAATGCACGGCCTTTCTTAAGCTCTCTGATAAGCTGCAAAACATGACAGAACAATGCAGTAAGACCATAGCACTATTTCAATATCCAACCATAAAATCTTGTGTTTTAACTCTTCCAATGTTTTATCGACCTTATGGAGATATGGTTGAGTATTATTAGTTTCCCTTTCAGTAGCCATTAGGCTTGTATTAACTAATGTGATTCATTCAGTTGATTTATCTGATAGTTTGTAGTGATCTTCACTTGCTATCATAATATAACTCAATATGATCATGACTTTTACAGCCTTCAGCGACTCATGGCTCTATTCTCAAGTTGTGATAGCTAATTTGTTTTCATGAGAGTAATATTTCGCCTGTGAATGAGAGTTGCTATTGCTAAAGATAAAAAGACAAACCACATCAAACAATGTTTAGTGTTTCAGGTTTTTCAGCCAATATAAAACAATTGAAAGAAATAAATGTAACCTGATCACGCTCGAGTAACTCGCCCCAGTTCTTGTTGGAGATTAGCTCTCTTGTGCGCTCATACGACAAATTGATTCGATAATTTAGGTCTCCCAGCCAAATTATTCTCCTGAATCAGAGAATTTTACCATCAAAATCTTGTGCATGAAAAAAATGTGGATTTCTTAATTCATGCAAATATGATTCAAGTGGATCAACTACTAATTAGGAGTCTATCATCAACTTAATATAGCTAAAGATACTATCATCTATGATTTCCAAAACTATATAACTTCTGCTCTTCACTTCAAATTTACAATCCATAAGAGGGTGCAGTACCAAATAACAAGAAAAAAAACATGAGGATGGTAATATTTTCTTACTCATGATCATATATTCTTCTAGGAAGCCCAACACCAGATCGAAGATTAAAGCGCGTCCGATTATGAATTTCATGCACATCAGCATTTCTCTTGGCTGCATCGACCTCCCTCTCTCCTGATGTTAGGTGAGTGCAAACAAAACAGAAGAGAGTTTGATGTATGGACATGCTAACTGATACTGATCCCTGAAAGATAAGGAGAAAATTATGGTACTCTGCTTATATATAATACATGATAATCACAAAGATTGGAAGAAGAACAAACCTTGTTACCAATATAGCCCATGACACCAACACCAACTGTAGACACGTTCAAGTTCTGTATATGTCTTCGCAGGCTCCTTCGAACCCATATTGTGATAAAAATTCCAACCATTTGCTTGCTTACTATTCTAACATATGGAGGCCTTCTTTTCCGGTTTATTCGAGACTCAAGATCCAGGTCCGCCAACGATGCTAGCTCAGATCTCATTCTGTTATCATTCATTGTCACAGATTTGAAAGAACTCTATGTCCTGAATGATTTTGGAGTTCTAAAAGATGCCGATGATCCAAAGGAATTAGGCTTCTCCAAAACTTGCTGACCTATTAGATGAAGTGGTGTCTCTGGCCAGCTTAAGCCTATTCTTTCAGTTACACTAACCATTTTGGTTAATTTATTAACAAACTTTTCAGTTGAATCCACATTATCTTCAGGATCTCCATTTCTGAAGCAGTACAACCTGTCCAGTTTTTTAGGAGAAGAAAACTGCCGCTCCAATACCTGTTCAACTGGCTTTCCAAAATTACTGTTGTCTTTGGAGAAATATGATTCAGTTTCTCCACCCACAGTTCCATCATTTGCTTCATAATAATCAATTGGTTCTTCAATCACTGGGTAGATTCCCTCCTCAACATCACTGTCAGATTCAAGTACCACTTCGTCAACTATATCTAGCGTGTCTTCAGATGGCTTAAACCTTGTAGGAGAAGAAGGGTCACTGTAGCTCTTGAACTTGATCACTGGAGGAACTTGGTTGAGAGTTTCACGGATTAAATTTTCCCATTTTTCCACAGGGCGATTATCTTCAGCACCGAAAATGTTACCAGCATTTAATGGGATGATCTCCTGAAGACTATAGACATATAACAGATAATCAACATCAGGAACTTTCAGTCTCCATAATTTTCTCAAAAAAAAAAAAATGCATTTAATTCAACAACCATAGAAAATAGATAACTTGTCCAGAATACATCAGTAAAGTAAATTTTCATGGAGTTACACAATAACAAAGCCAACTTACCCAATTACATAAATGTCTGCAGGTGTATCGATATTTAACCAACCATCAAGATCAAGGTCATCAGGAGGAACTCTTCCTCCAACATTCCAAGTGGCGGCGCATATCCTAGTAAAGCAAAAAAGAAGAAAATGAAAATCCAAACTCATTATTCATCACCTCAAGCTAATACTTGCTTAATGATTGATCTTGAGATTGCAAAGAAAACTTACTTTATTTCCTTGTTGTTTATATACTGAGCTCTAAATGTCTCTGATTTTCGTCTTCTTATCCTGGGAAGAGCCTCTAGTTTCAAATAGCCAACAGATACAAAACCACGATTCAGAGTTTACTTCAGAAGATATGAGTTAAATACACGCTATAACTCTAGAACAGAGTGGAATAAGTAGACAACCACAGTCATTATCTACTTCTCTCTCTATATATATAAAAGGTAAATACAAACAAAGAGTCTTTGAAACTAGACTCCAATAGAGTTCAAACTATTGAACACTAAAGTTGACGTTTCCAATCAATCAACAAAGTAGTCTAAAAGGACAAATTATAGAAATCATACAAGCAATTTTGAAGAAATTACGAAGTACGAAATTAAGTTATTTGAATTAAAATTTAAAAAAAAAAAAAACAGAAGTAAAAAACAATACACTTAGCTTAAAAAAAACTACCCCAAAAACTCTCCCAAGTAGAAAATTTGTTCCAATGTTTGATTAGATCCAAGAATTCACATTTTTCCTTTCAGAACTGCAGTTGGAAAGAAAATACGTTACCATTAGCATCAACCTGAAATTCATTGGGTCTATCATTCTTGAACTGGGACTCTTTTGGCACATCTGCACAAGTAAAGAGAAAAAAAAAATTAAAAAAGAAACACTGTTTAATATTTCACATGTGAGTTGTTCCCATCAAATTAATAGAGTAAGAAAAAATTAGCTTATAGACCTCCCAAATTTCTACATGGTATCACAGCAGGCCCCATGCTGTTCCGTATGTACTGCTTAAGTGCTATACATAGACTTACTTGATTAAATTGTTAAAGAAGGCCTTAGATGTGAAGATGAGTTAGACTACAAATTATATAAAATCAAGTTAACTATTTTTCTGATCAATAGATTTTAAGATGAACCTCACATGGGTGCACCAGTGAGTTGTGGTCTTCTTCTCCAATAACTTTCAGCGTGTGAATACTAAGTCCCCTAATTTGTACAACAAAAAAGCCAAAAAAACAAAAGCGATGACCTAAAATGAGCAACAAACCTTTTTCGGATACGGAGTCGGAGTCGGAGTCGGAGCTTGGATCACTGTCGGCAGAGTAATCGAAATTGCTCGTCGTTAAGTTGAGCCACTTGCGCACCACCGCGCGCCGCCATGAAAGCTGCAGAACAGTATTACAGCTCAATTCCACTCAACATTTCTGAAAATCATCCTCATAAATCTGGAAAAAAAAACAGAAATCGCAGCAGAAACCGAAATTGTCCAGGAGAAATGAAAGCATTACCTCCTGATGATGCTGTTTGTGGGTTTTAGTTTCAGCATGTTGGTTCTTCATAGTTGAAGAGAGAGATTGAGCGTAAACAGTTTGGAAGAGAGAGAATCGCCGTGTTCAATAGGCAGTTGCGTTGCTCTGTCGACAGACGTCGACTCCGCAGAATAAATAACGGTATACTCAGAAAATTAAATGAGTGTATATTGAGTGGGACTGCATTATTTTATTTTGTATATACATTATTTTATTTTATATACATATTTTATAATAATTGTATATTTTTTTTATATTAATTTTTCATTAAAAAAATTAACATTCATATGTGTATAATATTTTATTGAATATTATATACAATTTTCATTAAAAAAATTAACAATTAAATTGTATACATTTTTACTCTTAATTGTATATATTTTTGTTTATATTTGTACGTGGGTGCACTCTATCTTTAGGTCCATCCGGGTGCACACTATAAATTGCCAAATTAAATAATATTTTGTTCAAGAAATATTTTAAAAAATTATTTTATTTTATTTTATTTTATTTATTTTTGTAAGTAATGCAATTATTTTTAAAGAATAAACTTGCGTACCCAGAACATTGAGCCCAAATCCCAGAATTTTCGAAGGTGGAGTATTAAATAATGCACTCTTTAGTATAAAACGTACTACAATATTGTTGATTTTTTGAGAAAAGAAATTTTTTTAGGATAGGTATTGCGTGAAATCATCTCAGGTGAGATCATTTTTCACTTTTTGAAATTATTTTTTACTTTTTAAAATAAGTTATAAATTATTATCACTTTCGCTATAAAATGTTATCACCTTTTATTTATTTATACTATAAATTGTTCAGGAAATAACATTATCACTTTTCTTTAATTTATTATCACTTTCCTTCATAAAAAATTATCACTTTCTGGTCGTCTCACGTAAAGACTTACATGAGACGATCTCAAACAAATCTTTGTCATTTCTTTAATCAAATGTTTATAACCTTTTAATTCGTTCCCAAGGAACCCCTATGTTTATAATTACATTAGTGAGGAATAGATAGGTGAGTTAACCCACCCTTATAAAATACTATATTAGTAGTAGATAAAAAGAAATATTAATAAAATAAAAAATGATACTTAGTTTAATTTAAAAATAAAAAGAGTGTATATTGGGTGCACCCGGGTACAAGGATGCACCCACATGTGTATAATTTTTTATTCTATTTTGTATACATGTTATTCTATTTTGTATACGTGTTTCGTAATAATTGTATACTTTTTTCACATTAAGTTTTTCATTAAAAAAACTAGCATCATATGTTGTATAATTTTTTATTTAATAGTGTATACATGTTTTTTAATAATTGTATATTTTTTTATCATTAAAAAATATAACAATTAAATTGTATACATTTTTGCTCTTAATTATATATATTTATGTTTATATTTGTATATGAGTGCACTCTATCTTAGGGTGCACCCGGGTGCATACTATAATTAGCCATAAAAAAAATAGAAAAATGAAGAGGTAGATTTACCACAACACTTGCTCATTCGTATTTTTGGAAAAAATTTTTATAATTTTGATTAGACATAAAAAATTAGAAAGTGCCGCGCACCCCTTTCTTTAGAATAAAAAATTCAATACCCATTGGTCAAGCACATGGCCATCTCCGACCACAAGTGGTAGTAATTTTCAAAGATTAAAACTTTCTATTTAACAAAAAAAAATTAAACATATGATTCAGGTTTTTTTTAAAAAAAAAATTAAGATCACCCCACAGTAATACATCTTAAATTTAAAACATAATTTATTTATTTCATGACCGCTGCGGCAACTATAAAGCAATGTCATAGGAAAACATGGATGGCAAGTGGCAACTATAAGTTCGATTGTTTTACTGTACATGGAAATATATTAATTAAGAGTGTATATTTGGTGCACCCGAGTGTACCCTTACACCCATATTTGTATAATTTTTTATTCTATTTTGTATACATGTTATTCTTGTACGTGGGTGCACACTATATTTAGCCATTAATTAATTATTTTGTACGAGCCTATTTTTTTTAATCTCATCTACTAAAAAAAGAAAGGGTAAATTACCAAAACCCCCCTCGAGGTTTGTCCAAATTACCAAATAAACCCCGTGGTTTGAAAAATTACCAATTACTCCCTTTAAAAAATATTTTTTTTTAAAATAGTGAAATTTAGAAATACAATGTTAAATATATGAGTCTTGATGTCATTTCCATCCTTCTTTATTTTAAGAAAAAGTGTATTATTTTTATTAATGTTCAAATAAAAAACAAGTTAAATGGGGTAATTGATAATTTTCAAATCACGAGGTTTATTTGGTAGTTTGGACAAACCTCGAGGGGGTTTTTGGTAATTTACCCAAAAAGAAAATACTACGTATAATTTTTTGAATGGAATGCTCTAATTAGTTTCACTTAATTATGCATTATCTTGCATCATTTCTTTATAAATTACAAAAAAAAAATAGTATAAAATAGTGCAGGATGAAAGGAGTAAAATTAATATAACTCTTGAAATGGGACGAAGAAAGTAATATTTTTATTAAAAAATGAGTAATTGTTTTCTAGGCAAAAGCTCCTGCGCCCTCGGGGACACGGAGGGATACTCTGTATCCTAATGTGAACACAACACTTCCCCTCCAATTCTATTTAAACATATGTATTGTTAGGGGTTTAAATTGCAAATGATATGAAAATTACAAAGGCGCACGGAATGTGCTCGGCCCGGATTCACAGAGCCTCACTCTTGTTTCTATTTATAAAATATAAAAACGATCTAACCGATAAAGTTTCATGCAAGTTTTCTCATTTTCTGATTATCTTACATTTTTCTTTTCGCAAATTAATACCTATATGCAAGTTTCATGCAATTGTTTTCTACTCATCAATATGATGAAATATTACTTCTTTTTTTTTAATACAAACCATTACTTTTAAATACAAAAAATAATATTACTTATGTATATTCTTTCCAAATGAATAATATTCGTTATTTTAAAAAACAACACTACGGTAACATAACTATATCAATTTCATGCCAACAAATCTCATATCAATTTAAGAAAACTATACCACAGTAGATTTAAATTATTGAAAAGTCTAATACTCCCTCCGTCCCGTGTATTTTTACCCGTTTGTACGGGCACGGAGATTAAGACGTTTTATTTTTTTAATATATAATGTAAGAGAAAGTATGGATAAATTAGTAATTTAAAAAGAAAAGGTGAATAAAGTTATTGGGAATGATGAATAAAGTGTAAAAAAGTAATTAAAGTTATTGAGATTGTAAAAAGTAGGTAATAAAATATTATATATTTTTGCCAAAAATGGAATGGGTAAAAATACGTGGGACACCCCAAAATGGAAAGTGGGTAAAAATACGTGGGACGGAGGGAGTATTAATTAATTTATTCTACAAGATACATATTAATTTTAATGTTTTAAATCCACGTACAATTAATTATAATCATTATTATTTATATTTATTTATTTATGGAATTTGGAGGTGTTTACTGTCTCATAATCATTAGGGATAAGTGGTTGTATTATTTTATTATTTAGTCAAGGAGGTGACGTGCTGAGTCATAGCATTAATTATTTCTAAGATAAAATGATTTTAAAGTGCTGGTGGTAATAATGTATGTCTGTCTTAATTTTATTTGTAATGGATTTTTGTCAAAGAATAAACTATAAAGTATTTTAAAAAAAAAGCATTATTATTTAATGTTCACTATTTTTGCATACAATTTTATTTTGCATCGAAGCAAAATTTGTACACTGCACTACAAAATGTTTAATTATGAGCTTGGTTTGCATAAAAGTTCTTTAATTTTGATATATCTATTAGTTTTATTAATAAGGTGTATTTTCTTTTTAATATTATTTATATACCGTTTTGATTATTTAATCATGTCTAGCTCTTTTTTTTTTAAAATTTTGGGCGTCCACAAAATCTGTAACTTTCTAACAAAGATACTATCTTCCCAACACTTTTTTTTTTTTAAAAATAATAATAATTAACTAGCTAATACATAACATATTTTATTATTTATTTATTATTAAAAATATTATAATATCCCTAAATGTTATCACTTTATTTAATATCTATATCAGAGGAGGATGCAATATTTTAAGAGACATGACTAATATTTTGTTTTTACATTTTAAAATTTTTTCTTATATTCATTTATTTTTCTATTTTATTGACATTTTATTGAAATTAAATAGATTAATCCATCTCGTAATAGACAGATGGACTAAGTATTTTATTGACATTTTATTCAAATTAAATAAATAAAAAAATATCATAATATACACACTTAAATAAGAGAGGTAGAAAAATTAATAATAACAATAATAATACATATTTATATAATAAAAACGGAATAAAAATCATAAATTCATAACAAACATAGAACATTATTCAATAGTTTTCAGATATCTTGTAAGTCAAAAAAAAGAATAGCCTTATGGTCTATTGATAATATGATCTCTAGAAAAATTAAGTCAAACAAAAAAAAAGCTAATACCTAAGATCAATTTAAAATTTCGACCTGAAACAAACATTTACCCACCTATCTTCTTTATAACTTGAAATTCTAATCTAAAATGCTAGCTCCGTAAAAAAAAAAAAATCACACAATATAATACTCCATGAGACTGTATCCAATCCAAATTAAAAAACTAGCAACAAGATGTTACACAAATCATGAACTTTATTAAAATTATTTTAATTCTTACTGTATTTTGTATATATTTCAGTAAAATTAATAATACTAGCTAGCTATAACAAGGATTAAAACTGAAAACTAAAAAAGTGCTTCTAACAAACCGATTATGTCTTCTTGTGTGTTCGTCATATTCCTATAATCCTATTTTACCAATATTAATTATATTATATATATATATATATATATATATATATATATATATATATATAGATACTAGTATAATATAATTAACATATTTTTCAGATGATGTAAATAAACATATAATAATGGATTCCTGCAATTGTAGGAATGGAAGAAAATGGGGGTGTAGGGATTGGTGGATAACTATTTAACTTTTAATTAAATTAAGATTATAATTGGAAGGATATATAGAGTATAGACTATAGAGAGAGTAGTATTGATTAATTAATTAATTATTTATTTAATGGTGGAATGTAGTGAAAAAGTTAAACTGCCTTTTTGGCCAAAGCAGGCATGTGAATCTCCATATAATTAATCTAATCTAATTACAGTATTTACTTTTTGATGAACTTCACGACATGCTTAGGATTTAAATAATATATATTTTACATCATTTACTTGGTTACCTATTAATTTTTTTATTTTTAACTATCTAAAAACTTTCTTCACACATTTAAAATAGAAAATAACGCAATCATTAATCACAATAAAATTTAATTTTAGAATTTTATAACATACATAACATAGTTTATAATTATTTAATTTAAAAATAATCTTAAAAATAATTCAATAAAAAGAGAGATAATAGTGTATATTGATATATATGTTACATTCTTTCCGTGAGAGTTACTCTTTATAATATGAAAAGATTGCACCTTCAAATATAAACTTACTCTAATTATTCATTAACAATAGTAGTGGAGTATTACTCTTCGTATTAAGAGTAATCTTTTATTATTCTAAAAAATAATCAGGAGTGGATTGGAAAAAAAATTTTAGGGGAACAATATAATTACTCTCCCCTTAACTATGAAAATAATTTTTATTTTCTTTTATCCCAATACATTCTAAAATCTAAAAAAAAAAAGTATAAGCACTCTAAATAATAATCTCAAAATGCACTCTAATTTCAAAATGGTCATATATAGCTCACACATATAATATACGTACTTCTTTTACTATGTTGAAAGACTAGACTCTCTTTAATTTGATGGTATAATTATTTTTTAAAATTATTATATGAAGTATATATAGTACTACTATTTATTTATTTATTTTTTGTTACAGCTATATCCTTAAACCATACTACTGCCTATACACCTAACTAAAAATCATCTTAGAGTAAATCCTAATTTCTTTCGTATTTGTGATAAATAAAATACAAAATATGTAAACAACATAATATAATTAATTATTTATTTATTTTTTGAGTATTTATCACCTAATTGAGACATACTCCTTCCGTCCCACAATTAGATATACATTTTTTCATTTTAATTCGTCCCAAATAAATTAAGTATGCGTTTCTTTTTTGGTTGAAGTGACCTACACAAAACTATCAACATGGTCTCACATACTACACTTATACAACTATTCACTATACATTGAAATATTATTTCTCTTACTTCACTATACATTAAAATATTATACTATTCAATCTCCGTGCAAAAAGTAGACGTAAGATCTGTCGATTATGTTATGGCCGTAGTCCTACTCATGGCGACTTGGTTGAATTGGGAGAAGCTGTAGGTATTATTGCAGGCCAATCGATTGGAGAACCGGGCACTCAATTAACATTAAGAACTTTTCATACCGGTGGAGTATTCACGGGGGTACTGCAGAACACGTGCGAGCCCCTTCTAATGGAAAAATCAAATTCAATGAGGATTTGGTTTGTCCGACGGCATGGACATCCCGCCCTTCTCTGTTCTATAAACTTGTATGTAATTATTGAGAGTGAAGATATTCGACATTGGGTGTATGGAGTAGGAAATAATTTCCTCAAAGAGCTCTTTACTGACACGTGGATTGTTCATAAATTATTGGTTTCAATAATTTGTTTAGATTATTTTGCTATTTTTCAGAAAGAATAAAAGACACGCGGCAAACAGTAGAGGGAGTTTGACTATACTAATATGTCTGGAAGATTTTCCGAGGGCATCACTACATGTCACTCAGTTTTAATATTAAAAATATATTTTTTAATATAAAATGTTATGACAGATTTTTATCAAAATTATCTAGTTATAAAATAACTTAAATTATTTCTTGCGACGTCACATACTTCTAAGAGTGAGACTTGTGGCATGATTTAGGCAAATATAGTGGTCGTATAATTTTGTATACTTCGAAAATTTGTTTTATCAATACTCGAATTATGAGTAAACTATTAATTTGGAGCCTGAATTATTTTTTCTATTAATTCAAGGTTTGAAATAGGTAAAATTATCAATTTAAGGCCTGAATTTACAAATATTATCTCATATTTTATCAATTTAGGGTTTAAGTTCAGGCCTCAAATTGATAGTTTTACATAATCCAAACCCCTAATCGATAGAAAACATAATTCAGGCCCCGAATTGATAGTTTAGCCATAATTTGAGCCCTAAATTCCATAATTTTAAAATTAATTTTTATTTTAAATGTTGTAAGATTGAAATAATATTTTCATTAAGTCCGCCTTATTTTCTACCCACATTATTTATTTATTTTGTTTTACAGATTTTTTATATTAAAAATAATATGTTATATTTATTAAAATATATTAAAATTTATATGTTATACTCCCTCTATCCATATATCCCACACTTATATTAAACGACACTATAGATACGTAGTTTAAGAAAAATATTTTTTGACATACTTTTAGGAATATTGTGGTATTTTTAGTTAATAAATAAAAAAAAGTATGTTAAATGTGTAATGTGAGAGTAGTATTTTTAAAATTAAAATGACTTTTTAGGTTATTAGTTGATGTGATGTTTCTTTTATTGGGTGGTGAAAGATAAGTGTGAAACATACAAAAACGAAAAGTGTAAAGATAAGTGTGGGATGGAGAATATAAAAACACAACATATCATATTTTGATGAGTAATATTTTTTGAGAAAATTAAAGAATTGCTCAATGCCAAAAAGGTCTCAAAACTGGCAGATTTAGTTCCATATGAATTTTTCATCAAAATCTGTTAATAGTTAACGAAATATTTTGAACCGTTAGCATGACCAAAATGGCAATTTGTAGATTTGATTCCATAATTTACAAAAATAATCCCCAAAGAAAACTAATACAATGTTTATTGAGAGAGAAAATAGAGGGAATTTTCGTAATGGACTATGTCTGTGTTGAAAGACAGAAAATAATATAAATTTGGTAGTTTATAATAATATAAGTTAATTTGGGATGAAATTTTCGAAAAATTATGATTATAATATTTTTATGGAACCAAAACCACTAGCTATGAGATAAGTGAATTCCTACGGGACTAAAATTAAATTGAAGAAATTTTTATGGAACCAACTGCGACATTTTCCCAATATTTTTTATTCGAATAATAATTTATCTCTCTATTTTGGGGGAGAGGCCAAAAACCCATCATCCAGTAATAGGACTATTTCAAGTCCATGCTCTGCATGGATTGGTCAATTATTGTTGATCATATCCACAAATTTTGAATGTGATATCTTAAATTTTTTTACCTTTATGACACTTCAAGCCCTCGTGAGGGTCGTCGTCAGATAATTTTAGCAAAATTAGAATAAAATAATGAAAAATCTTTGTAATCTTTTTGGTTTAACTTGAATAATGCAATTTTTATTTTTTAATACACTAGTATGTGTTTTTTTTTTCATGAAACATAAGTAAAACATTATAAACATTATTTTTGTTACAAGATAACTGATGTTGATATGTTCACCTTATGTAAATTGTTTTTCATTACTACATATATTGACGTGAAATTAGAAGGATAAAAACATACATTATCTGTGTTTGTGATGAAACGATATTGAAAATGAAAGCCCCATTTGTCTTTTATTATTCTTAACTCTTAAGTTGGAGTAATATACTTATTACGAAGTGACATAGTCTATTTATTAAAGTGAAAGAACTTTTATTATATGTTTCGATTAGTTGACAAATTTTTTTTTATACTGAGATAAAAAAAATATACTTTATTGATTTTTTCACTTAATTTTTAAGTATAGTGATCGTTCATTTGTGTTATTTAAGTGTTGTGATAAATATTACATGCAATTTTGTAAGAGTAATATTGTCCGTTTATATAATAATTTTTTTATCATTTTAGAAAATATATCAATTTTTACTGATGCAGAGAGTAGTATGTTTAATATATACTAGTATATTTTTATTAAATTTCCATTGACACAAAAACAATTTTCACTTTAAATATTTGCATTTTTTTTCCTTTAAGTTGGTTATTTATATTCAATCTCTCTCAAAATAATACTCCATATTCGTATTTATTAAAATGATTAAATATATGATGACTTTTCATTTTGTAGAGATTTTAGGAGGGGCAAGTGTTTAACTGAAATTTAATAAGCGATCAAGTCTAAGATTAACATAATAGTAAAAATAATTGTCACTTAAAATAGTTTTAACTTTTAATAAAATTTTTAGTAATACTTAATTAATAAAAATATAACGTTATGATCTATTGAGACAATTGAGAGAACAATCAATCCATGCAAAGAATATGAAAAAAAAAAAAGAATCCAACTTTCCAATCCATTAAAGCTATTTTGGTAAAGACACTTTGCCACTCTTTTGGATTCAAGACTTATCTCTTACTCATTTAAATTCTTTATTTCATTTTATGTATTTTAATTATTCTTAATCTTCCTATAAATTACGGTTCAAACATGCTTACTCTTGCTTTTTCATAGAATAGTTATTTCACTTGTTCTAGTATTTAGATTTTTCTTATAACAAGAAAATCCTCATTTTCCTAATCTTATTTTTAAAATACATGTCTATATGTATATTTACTTTTTCTTTTTTAAATATATACTCCATTAAACTAAGTTATTATTAAAGTAAACCAAGAGTAAATAAGTACTAAAGATTTTGAAATTATGATTAAGTTGCTTACACGTGGCACATTGCTATCCATGAATTATTTAATGTTGCAGTAATTAATAATTAGTTAATTAATGATACAAAACAAACTCATTCTTTTCCAAGATTAATTCCAAATCCCTATGTATATGAAATAAATATCCATGTCAGCTTCATAACCAAATCTTTCTCGTGGACACGTGATATCACTTTGCAGCATTAATCATAGATACTCCAATTTCGTTTAATTACTTCTTAACTCAACCTAAAAACTTAAAAAAATTTATTAGTATAATGGTATTTTATTTTTATGTTTTTTTTTTTTTTTTTTTTTGATACCGAGGTTCCGGGCTTACGCCCGACTAGTCCTCGAGGAAACAGTCCCGGCCCATCAGAACTGCCTCCAAGTAAATCGCGGTAACCACACAATGGATCACAGGTTCCTAATATCTTTAACTACTGCGCACAAGGAATCGATCCCCAAGTGATTGCTCCATTTATGTTTATTATTAATATCGTGTACTATTATGATCATAGTATATCACCAAACTTGTAAAGTATTACACTATTCTATAAAATTAGCATCTGTAAATATACTAATATTTTATTCTACACATATTAATACTTTATATAATTATAATACTAATAATTTATATCCAAACCAAATTCGGATCGTAAAGTTGGATCCAATTACTAAAAGAACCAATAAAGTAAGTTTAGTCAAAGTCTTACAACTTGTTTAAATTAATGGATTTAATTTCCATCAAACTAGCTAGCATACTTCTTCTCCCACTAATTTAACTTTATTGTTTCATATGCAAATCCTATTTGAAAAGTTGTACTAATGTGCTTTATTACGAGAAATTCCAAGAATATCCTCTGGAATAATCTTATGCAAACCAACTAATCGTCTTCATTAGCCAACCAGCCCGATCCAGTAAGCTTGGCCCAATAATGTTAATGGGCCTGAGTAGGTGTCGATAATATATACTCTATTCCAGTAACTCAGATTTTGAATATTAAAGACAATACAGAGTTCTGCTGAGAGAAAGAGGAGAAATTACAAAAATTTTCCAATAAAGTGTGATGTTTCAAAAGTAATTTTTTTTATTAAATTTTATAAATTTTGATACTTTAGTTATTATTGTTGCAATTTAAATTCAATAGCATTTAATATTACTCCTACATCCCCAATAAATATTACAATTATTATATTTTTTTTCTTCCTATTTGAGATCTAATACATGCTAAAGTACACCTAAATATTACACATTATTTATTTATTTATTTTCCTATTTGAGATCTAATACATGCGAAAGTATGTTAAGTACCTAGAGAAAACATCACAAGATGTTAAGTAACATTTTGATATGAAGTCTTCTCATGTGTCATATCTTTGATGACGTGGTATAAAAGAAAAATCTAATTCTTTTGCTCAGGATTTATACATTGACTTAAAAGTAGGATGTAATTGAATCAAGTCGAGTCGAACACTACTAAGTTTGAGGATCGTTTGTTAAGGAATTATCGAATTCGAGCCCGAGCTCGAACTTGACTAGAAAAAAATATCGAACTCGAGCCCGAACTCAAACTGTTTGTTAAGGTTCACGAACACATAAAGTAACTTATTCATGAACATTTTAAATAATTTTGTACGTGGATATTAAAAGTGTTTCGTTTATAAACATTTAATGTTATTCATAATATTAAATAAACAAACTAACAAAATATAATAATAAAAGGTAAAAAAATATTTAAATATTTAAATAATCATTTAAGTTATTATCATATTTGTGTGGTATAATATAAAATATTTAATTATTGAATATAAATAAATAAACAATAATATATAATACTAAAGAATAATTATAAAATTTACGAACGTTTTTGCGAGCCATTAACGAGCCCATAAACGAATATGTTCACGAGCTTTCGAGTCGAACACCCTTAGGCTTGAGTTTGATTTGATAGACTATTCGAGCTCAAAATTCAAGCTTGGTTTGAATCGTTAAGTTTAACCAACGAATTCGAACGAACATTTTATCGAACTGAGATTCGAATAGTTCGCTTACATCCCTATTAAAAGTAAAAGGCATAGATTTCTACCTCTCTCCAGGATTTATACATCGACTTAAAAGGCGTAGGTTTCTTCCTCATATTACTCATCCAACATACTAACACATGAAATGCCAACAAAAAATAAAAATCACAGGACATCCAAACACAGAGAAAACTATGCAATGGAGTAATTAATATAAATAATGAATTACAACATACATTTTTTTTCAAATTAATTTAAAAAAAAAAAAACTCTCAAACGACAGCACGTCTAGGCAATGTCGTCTGTTTATGGTTGGGAAGAGTTGGTCTTATTCTCCTCTTCATTAAGAAGCAAAGAAATCCCAACATTAAAATCAATATCATAGAGATTTCCAACTGTGGAACTGGCAAAAACTCAATCACTTGAAAGTTGATCTTGCTGTCGAAATAGCAACCAGAATCCTCTGCAGCATGATCGCTGCCTTCGCGTGTTGTACTGTTCTTCGGATCAAGAACGAAATCCACTGTTATCGCGTCTACTCCCAGCACGACACAAGCACTCTTTGATCTGTACCCAGGCATGGTCACGATAACTGCATGGAATAACCACATTTAGATGCAGTGAGTTGCATTGCATTGAATTGGATTGATATGTCAGTGCCTGTAAAGTGCGACTACGGCGTGCTCACAAGATTCGACATGCATGTCAAGATGTGGCCGAAAATAAGGCCATGATTCATTCTAGACCCGTTTACCTTCATATTTTTCTCCGGGAGCTAGCAATCTATAATAATCACCAAACTTCTTCCCAGCAGCAATCTGTCAACCGTAATGAATCTCAAGGCCATGTTAGGAGAGTGATAGCATAAATATAACAAATCATGTATCAGAGTAGAAGATAGAGATAAGACTGTCACAAACAAAGACATGCAGAGTTTTTCGATGCATTTCCTAATATCAATGTGTTAGTTCTTCCCCCAAATCAAACAATTTACACCCAAGCATGGTCTGTCTTGGTTTTCAGTTGCTTTCTTTGCATGCATCAGTTGGCACAATAGCATGATCAGTATCTATCTTTATGCTCTAGTTCATAGTGAAAACCGACGAGTGTCAATTTACTAGATTCAGTGACAACTGCAATCTGTTGATGAACATAATTTTATTTTGAACTCGTTACATTTCCACTGAGGGATCTTCAGCAAGTATTAGGCATAACAGATGATAGTGCAAAAAGTATTGTACCGTGTAGTTTGTTCCTCTGATAGTTATTGATGCGGGCAAAGGTTTTCCTTTATCCGAAGAAAGAACTCGTCCATGAATTCCTGACTGCGTGATTAAGATAAATAAAGTGAATCCCCATTCCTCCAGGTGCCAACATTTGAAACTACATAAAGAATTGGGCAAACTATACTCTATTTTATCCAACGACAAAAGATGCATAAAAATATTAAGTGTGTACCTTAATTACACTAGCAACAAGGTTTAGCATACTCATTCTGTTATATTCCCAAAGAGTCGGAAGCTGCAATACAAGAAGACAAGTGAGGCTTGTAATTGAAAACAACACAGCAGTGCAAGAACAGTAAAAAATATCCCATATTATTGAGAGAGAGAGGGAAGAATCAAGACAAGAATAAGCATGGGTATTGATCCCCACACCCAAACAAAAAGCCACATTAAAAGAGAGAGCAAATTATGTGAAATTTTACCAAAAAGGTCTGACTCTAAGCATTGAATACTCAACTATCAATGACATGGTTTCCAAACACAAAAGAGAAATAAGATTTTGCCTCCAAGGTTCCAATTTATTTCCAATAACATGCAGATGTGCTTCATGTTGAGCTTCTGAAAGTAAATATCAGTTCTCAACCAGTCAGAGATTGCACCTTTTGAATTTTATACAAATATATGTCTTAGATAGTGATCACAGCTAGGGAATCTTGTTGAACTATTATGATTTAAGTTGTCAGTTGTCTATTAATTATTTATCTTCGTACCGAAACTAGAAGAATTTACATCTAACTATGATGTGAAAGGTGACAGAGTTGCCTAAGGTATGCTGTTTTAAGTCATAGACCATCAATAACTCTGCTGTCTGAGCTTGCAATATAATTTGCTCCTCTTGTGGGTGGCTCAGTCTGCCAAAATAGATTGCAAGCCATATTATATGCTGTTGGACTCTGAAGCCACTGGTAATATTTCACTAGATAGTGACTTTATAAAAGTGTAATACAGTTTTGTATTCTCTAGGATGACATCATTTTCTGTTGACTTCAGCAGTTAAACTGTTGAGAAATCTGGACACGTTTCATGATCTCTTCCACACCTTATTCTACAGACAACATTACATTGTTAGTGATGCATAAAATAGACTAAGTTCCCCACCAAACTGCGAAACTGCTTTACTTTTATAATAATTCTATGTTAAAAATGAACCATTGGGTTCAGTGAGCATGAAATCACATACTACTCAATAACTCAGGGAAAAGATACAACCGAAGATGACAATTTAAATGAAGAAAATTGCTATCTGACCTCACTAGAATTTGGCCATTTGTCATCACTAATCTCAAGTGTAAGTTCAAAGCAGCCACCATGAATGTAATTCCAATCTTGCATGCCACCATATATTGGATACCTGCAAATAACACAGGAAATAACATACAGGCTAAGGAATTTTGATGCAATCTGCTGTTTTCTTTCTAATGGAGCTTACAAAGAAACCTATGAATATCTTAAAGGACTAGAATGGATTAAAATTTAACTGGTCTATATTTTACATGCATACCACAATGCTCCATTTGTAATTCCATCAGGAAATTCCTTGCTTAGGGACATATTGTGGTGGGATCGACTGTATAAACTGGCCAAAAAGCTGAAAGTTTTGTCATCAGGGCATCCAAAGTAGTTTTTCCTGCAAAACAATAATTTTGATCAATATGCTAATGAATTAGGTAATCGTTTACGGGGTTCAGTGACAGTGAATGCAAGTAACGAGGAACAACAGCAGCTAATAATACATCTATAGAAGCACAACTTCTTAAACAAGCAGAAGTACTAAGAAAATTGATACTTGATGGAATATCTGAACCCTTTCTGCCTAAGTAATCAAAAAGAAACTCACTTTTTATCTTCAGTTCCATCCCAGGGATAGTTTGCTACCAATGCTCCCTATGAGCAAGAAAAAATTTAAGTGACTATAATGAATCAGTGATCTTTGAAAATAATGTTCAAAACAGTTTTTTCATCATATTTAGTAAGCCTGTCCCTTGAAAAATATTAATCTTCAGGTAAGTTAGTCTCCTTCACAGTGAAACAAAAAAGCACCTACAGACCCCACCCACCTGTAATTAATATGACTAACTTTTGAAGAATGCATCACTGCAGGAATGCTTTAAATGGTATGGCTTTTAATAAAAAATTTTGGATAATTGTACAGCACTTTTCTGAAATCATGAAAATAAACTTAAAAGGAACTTGGACAAAAACCACTAGAGGTAAAGTGCTTCCCATTTGATTGAATATGGATCTATCCACTTGAAAAATAAGGTTATGACAGCTTTATTGACCTTCCCGATTGTGCGAGCAAGAGAGGAGAACATTACCCCATGCAGACTGGCAGATGCTGTAAAGTGTATATCTTCCATCCAATTCATGATTGCTTTAGTTTCAGGTTGTCGCAAGTCCAAATCATCATTCATAGGAAAGAACTATGTCAATCAGGTCAGTCAATGCTCTTTAAAATATGTGTGGTTTTAATGGAAACCACAGTGAAAGTAAGCTAATATATCCATGTTCCTGAAAGCAACTAAGAAAGGCAAAAAGTTTCAAATTGCAAAAGTGCATCTCTCTTGAAGTACTTGATAGTATACATGAGAAAATATACTGTTCAGAAATCAATTTGATATTTTTAATGAAGAATAATTTCCACCTTGAAGTGGAAATTAAATCCATCATGCTCACAGCCTATAAACTATCAACATTAAATGATATTCTAGAAGCCAAATTTATGAGGTGTTTGTCTCTTTTAAAATAGAGAGAATCTTCTTTGAGAAAGTCCTCACTCATATATTTAAAAGAAAAAACAGTCCTCTCTTTAAACAATGGATTGCAACCACCCCCTTAGTTTAGAAGATGTTAGCCTAAAATTGGTTCAGTAAATGCCAAATCAGAACATAAAATATGACGTGCCTACAGTGATGCAAGTATTTCCAAAGTCTATGATAAAGATTATATGTAATACTTAAATATGTGCAAATGCTGAAAACATAGTAGAATTCAAATGCCGCATGCATATCTCAAATCCATCAGACGTGATTGGACAGTGCATGTTTTCTTATCTCAAGAATGAATCAAGAAAATAGATTATTCCCGATTAGAAACAAGCAAAACTTTTTTTAAGCAAAAGGAGAGCACCACATACTTGTTACAGAATTTAATGGTGAACAACAAAAATTAGTTGCAAAAAAAAATTATATAACTAATTGCCAGTATACCGATTGTCTAAAATCAATAAAGAGCCAAAAAGAACAATAATGTTCACAGGTTATGCGTGTCTTCAGTTTCACAACACAAACTTAAGAAAGGAATCGATGAACTATAACTAAAGTTCATTCATGCTGTAACCCTCCAATAGTTTGAAGCAAGTAATATATTTTAATAAATAATGCAGTAGAATACCTGATCTGGAAAATCCCTATTTAAGTCAATGTTGTTTGCATTTCCTCGCCTCCTCAAAGAATACCCATCAGGGTTCATGGATGGGAGTATATGAAGGTGGACACGATCCACTATCAAGGTTGCCTGCAAACTTAGCCAATAGTCAATTAAAAATAGCATATGTTGTCTATAGACAATAAGCATAATACACCATATTTTAAATGAGTAATAGTGAGTCAATTTCAAAATGTTTCTACAAAGAGAGTCTGGGACATGTCAAAACATGATTATGGGGGTGTTTGCAACTGTTTTAAAACAGTGAAAACACTTTTATAATTCAAAAGTTATGAGAGGTGCTTTAAAAAAATAAAATGATTACACTCCAAAAAAGCTATTGCAAATACCCCCATATGATCCGATGTCATTGCACTTGCATGCCATTTATCAAGATGAAGTAAATTCTTAATTTGTCCGCGTAGAAGATTCACACACACAAGATGACATGGGAAAGTGTGAGTACTGCCTAAAGTAGTCCAAGGATTAAGGAACATAATTTCTGTATAAAAAATGATGATAGTTGAAACTTGCCCTATACCATATGAATATAAATGATCCTCAATTAACATAGAAATTAGGTTGGGCGCATTTGAATATGGAATAATGTTATGTCAAGCAGAATATAAGAGAAGCTTTCCAATGATTCAGTTGAAATGTTAGTAGCTCACAATTAAATGTGCAATTAGAAGCATGAAAAAATGCCTAGCAAAAGTAAAATTTGTAAAGAATAGATACAAAGGAGACAAGACGCCATTACCAAGGGATCCTTGTTATAATTATTGCACAACCAATTTGCTAGAAGCAAAAGAAGCTCACGGCCTACAGGTTCATCTCCATGAACATTTCCAATAAACTGCAATTTGAGGAGATTGAAAAAAAAAATTAAGAAAGAAAATGCTTAACTCTTTGAATCAATGTCATGATTTTACAGATTACACATCCATATTGTTCTGAAATCCTCAAGAATTGGCACCTTCTATTTCTTAACATGTAAGCCTCAGAATGAGATTAATTTATTCAGGTATTCAACACACCCTATCTTTTATCTCATTGTCCTTACACTAAACCTCTAACAGATATGATCAATATGTTAATTGTTGGATCAGCAAACTAATACGCTTCTTCAGCAAACTTAGAAGCTCAACATTTTTAAGGAGAAGTGGGAAGCAAAGCCACAAATGAAATGGTGAGTAAATCAACTACCTTAAAAGCTGGCTCCGCCTCTACTTTTCCTGGAAAGTCAGAAATTTCTATAGCCCACTAAGTTCAGAAAAAACAGAGAGTGAGTAAAGCATTCATATTTGACAGGCTGCAACTGTCAGCAGAACAAACAGCCCAACTGCTAGGAAAAATTGAAAATTGAAAGAGTCAGGAGAAGCCGCAGTACCAGAGGAACTCCGAGTACACTCTTTCCAATACTGGTGTCAGTTCCAACAACCCCACAAAAAGAGAAACCATATCATATCAGATAATTCTGAAGGCCTTGAAGCAATGCTATTGATGCAAAATAACAGCATAATACGTTTAGAGCTTAATGAAGGCTACTTTAGCATCCAAGTACATTCTCAACGTCTTCAGAATATAAAGAAAACAGCTAATATATGCTTCTTTCTAATAACAGTTTATTAATTGACTAAGTGCCTAAAGACCTGAAACTTCTACAGCACCTAAAGAAACACTAAACAGTCTGCAGTCATAATAGCTTTTTGTCATTTCCGAAATCCCCAGACCACTATACTAAGAAAGAGTACTACTTTAGACTAATTTCTCCATAAATAGGCAAAAAATATGACAATCACATGATTTTTAAACAACAGTAGATATTCTGTGCTAAAAAACTTTAACTCCTCTGGAAGTCAAAACACTACTTTACAAGGAAAATTATTTTTTATTTTAATCTAAACGAGTAGATTCGGTCTTACAATAAGAATAAGAGGTCGTTTTGTTTTCATGCTTTTGTTGTACTATCACACCATTTCTCAACCAAAAAACTATCATAGTCCTTGTTTCTAACTTTTTAGATTCCCTCCCATTATTGCCCCTTGATCATGCAAAATGAATTTCCCAATGAGCAATGGACATAGCATTATTTTTTTGATAATTTACCAACAATTTTATACAGACAATAATTCATAAGTATGCATTCAAGATACCAGGTCAATGTGAAAGATTATTGTTCACAAAAATACTTACATTATGTACTATATCAGAGTATTTTGCATCAAGAGGACCCTATTAAATATGGAGAGGGAATTTAATAATGCCCTCCTCCTTTGATATCTCATGAAAGTTTACATCTTAGCAGCTTTTATGAAGTGCTAAATCCACTTGCTTTCATGAAAATACTATGGCCAAAATAGCAGCAGAATACTCTTTTCAAATATCGAAAATTTTTTTACCTGTAAATTCTGGAAACGTTACCACACTGGTTGTTAAATTTCCTCATTGCCTTCTCAAGTTCCGTATTGCTCATATACCCTTCAGCTAACTTTTCACTGACAATACAAAGTAATCCAATTTTGCCTCAGAATCAAACAAGACTTGAAAAATGATCTAATTTGCTGAACTAGCCTTACTATAACTAAGACAAAAGAGAAATAGCTAGTTTTAATAAGCCAGAGAATTTACAGCCTCGCAATGTACTCTTCCTCAGACATCCGATTGATATTCTCCGAATACAATCGCCTTCCCGAACGCCCATAAAAATTGTCAATGTAACCTGTAAGAATTGAAATGCCAATAAATTCATTTCCTTTATGGGATTCAATTTCCAATACTAAATAGTAAATACTCTGAATGTGCCTAAGAAATAATATTATTTGCTAGTCCGTTATATACATATATAACTGTAGAACTGAAATGAGATTAACAGCTGATCTGGTTATTAATAATCAGAAATATAGCATCATCAATTCATCATACAGCTATTAGTATCTCTAAAGTTTCTCCTAATTGTCAAATTTCCACTGTATCTATTTCAGAACGATAAACTCAGTAAAGCTCGCAGTTAAAATAAGTACTAAAAACCCTAACTTTAGCTCCCTATTCTTCAACATACAGTATCAGTTGCATGAACTTCATAATGGAAGTAGAAAAGTCAAATCAAGATTGTCAACCTAAAAAATTATAGCTGGGGAGGGCGGCGCCTCTTGCAATGGAGAAACGGAAAAGGGAGGAGAGGTTTAGAGAGAGAAAGAGGAGAGAGATTAACATTTGAAGATTTGTTTTTCATGGAAAAGTGATCGAATCTACAAGTTTTGTGAGTATTTGTTTCTTTCTCTGAGGGGAAAGTCTTCCGGTTATCGATCGTTAAACGCGGAAGAAACGTGAGAGCCACGTGGGTGGAAATATAAACATTATTAAATAATTAAATTTAAAATTGTTAATTGCGCCAAAAACCCTGACCTTTTCGCGAATTTCAAATTAGTCTAAACTTTTTAATATTTACAAATAAGTTCTCAATCTTAACCCTTTTTTTTCAAATTAAGCCACAGGGCAGCTGGAGGCCTGCCCGGTGCTGACGTGTTCATCTCTCTTTCACGTCACCTTCCACGTGTGACGTGTACAAAACGATGTCGTTTCGGCCTTCCACCTGTCGAAAAGTTAATTGCATGAAAAGTCTAAACCTTTTCGCTGATTGTGAATTAGTCCAAACTTTTAAAAATTTTGCAAATAAGTACCTGACTTTAAGCTCGTATTGCAACTCGAACCACCAGGTGAAGGGCTGTCCGGACGTTAATGTGTAACTGTATATGCCACGTTACTTTACACTAGTTAATAAAAATTCATTGTTTTATTTTTTTTATTTATTAAGATTTCCAAAAAAAAACCTCATATATCACACACTAATATTATTTGATCAAAATATGAATCACGGCAATAGATTGAGAGAAAATCCTACAATATACTTCTGCATAGTTAAGGCCAAGAACAAATCAGCCACAGAATTGAAGGAGCCGATTAATTACTATCCTTGTCCCCAAAACCTTTTTCTACACTCTGATGAGAGTGAAAATTTACGTCTTTTTTATCTCATAATACCTTGTTTTTATTAGAATAAGGTCATACATTCGTGTTGGATTGCGTAGTCTAATATATTTTACATGATTATGGTGCTACTAATGGGTTTTATTGAGTTTTGAAGGTTAAAATAGGGTAGAAATGAAGCAGGAACGAAAAGGAGCAAGAAACGGGGCTGAAAAGACCCAACTCGAGTTGTAACATGCAACTCGAGTTGCAACACGACTTGCAACACAAGTCGAGTTGATGTCCGAAACGTGTCCAAAATCATCCAGAGAGCTTACTCGAGTTGCAAGGTCCAACTCGACTTGCAACTCGAGTCGAGTAGGAGGCAGAGTAGCGTCCGAAAATTGTCCAGAGAGCTTACTCGAGTTGTAAGGCCTTACTCGACTTGCAACTCGAGTCGAGTTGGATCCCGAAGGCAGTCCAGTTTCAGAGCATCGCAATACGACTTGACAGGTGAGTGCACGACTTAGCAACACGACTCGTGTTAGCTTACTCGATTTACTTTTCAACGTAACACTGGTCGTGTTGCCAAATCGAGTTGGGTACCCCAACTCGAGTTGGGTTATTTTGGACTAAAAATCGAGATTTTTGATCCCCTGTGCGTGACAACGTGTAAAAACAGCCCAACTAAGTCAGTTTTCGTGGCCTAAGGTATAAAAAAGATCAGATCACATAGAGAAAAGGGATCGATCATTCACCACAGAAAGACACCATGAATCCAATCGGAGAGACGGAGGAAAGACGCAAGCCACGTGACACTAGGGTTTCGTTTTCTTCTCTTAATTTCTTCTTTTGTGATTTTGTTATGTATTTGATAGCCATGAGGGTTGTTTGTGACCTCATGGGCTAAAAACTCTTTACAGTTCTAAGGATTGAAGGTTAAGGTAGTTGATTTGGAACCCAAGACAAAGTATTGTAATTTCATGCTATTAAGATTCTTATTTATTTGATTTATTTCAGATTATATTATATGTTTGTATCGTCTTCATAGCATGCTATTGATATTGCCCGTGATGCTTGATATGTTGTGTTAGTTTGTGTGCATACGTATTTAATATTGTCTGTTTGCTAGGGATTATAGTAGTTTACCCGTGAACACAATAATCCTAAGGGCTGGTAAATAAGATACTTAATATTCTTAGTGGAACAATGCAATTAGGAAATCAAGTAGGAAGCGGATAAGTTTGAGTATTACTTTCAGAAAATATACGTTAGCCGAATTGGCCATCCGGAGGTTTATAAAATTCGCTTTATTAGTATCTAGGAATGAGATTCAAAATTGTTCGCGCATCATCTTATGATGTATTTTCATTGAAATAGCGTGAATGAACAATAGGACGTCTAGAAAACCAAATCAATTGCACTACACTTGAAACCTTAGAGTTGTTACTTCTATCTTGATTCAATCTCGAATATTCCTTGCTTTTATTTATTTTGTTAATTGTTATTTAAATTCTTTAGTTATTAATTCATTCAAATCCTAGAAATTGGTTACGATAATTTTAGTTAAATAGTAATTTAAGGTAAAATAAATAGTTAGCTGTCTTAGTGGGAATGATATAATTTTAACTGGGGTACTTGCCATTGCAATTGACATCCCTACACTTGGAGATTTTAATTGAGGTGCGCGAAAATACCTAACAAGTTTATGGCGCTGTTGCCGGGGACAGTAAATTATTTATTTACTTTTGTTACTTATTTAATTAGGATATTTGCTTTGAGATTTAATTGTCTACACTTTGAATTTTCTTGAAGTTGCATGCACACCAGGTTAAAGAAGGGAACACAAAATCTTGAATTTGATCCGGAGATTGAAGCGTCTGCTAGAAATAGGAGAGGAGCAGCAAAAAAGATCAAAGCACCTCCTAAGGCTGTTAAGGTACCGAATCCGAAGAAGAAAGCAGACACATCAGCACCTAAAGCAGTTGTAGATGAGGAGAAAGAAAAGATTGAATATCAGGTTATCCCAGAAGAAGCTGAGTCAGAAGTTGAAGCAGAAACAACAGTAGAATCAGAAATTATGGGAGATAGAACACATGAAGATAACATTGTCATCCGGAAGACGTTCAAGTCTACCAATCTTGGAGGATCAGGCGTAGTTGGGGCCATTCAAGCTGATAAAGCAAATGATATAAGACCAGCCCTGATCAACATGGTGGAGAAAAATCCTTTCGCCGGAGGCATTTTCGATGAACCCTATGGACATTTGAAGCACTTCAACAGCTACATGGATACAATTAAAGTCGCTGACTCTACTAATGACAGATGAAAATTGAGGCTTTTTCAGTTTTCGTTGGTTGACAAGGCGAGGGAGTGGTACGACAAGTTGGCAGGAGACAGTTGTTCTAATTGGACTGAGTTGCAGCAGCTGTTCGTTGATCGTTTTATGCCACCAGGAAAGATTCTTGCACTGAAGCAAGAAATTAATCAGTTCAAACAAAGAAGAGATTAATCATTTGGAGAGGCTTGGGAAAGATTCACTGATGCATTGAGGAGATGTCCTCAACATGGTTTCAAAAAGTCCCAACTAATCAGTGTATTCTACAGTGGCCTCGACAATGAATCCAGTATTAGTTGACGCATCTGCTGGAGGAATAATTTTTGGCAAGACATCAAATATCGTAGAGAAGTTGTTCGGTGATATCTTTATAAATTCAGAGGGAGTTATATACTTGACAAAGTGGCAAAAGTGAAGAGAAGTTTTTCGAGGCAGACAAAAATGATAAGATGATTGCTCAACTGGAGCAGATGAACAAAAACTTGGTCAATTTTATGTCAGGTAATAGTGGTGGAGGTAACCACGGGTCAGCAAGTGATGACGTAGTTATGAATGTTCAGGGGATTGAGGACGCGAATTGGGCCATGTTTGTCCCAGGGTTCAAGAGCACCTCAGAATTGGCAGGGAAACAGGTACTCCCAAGGAAATTCTAATCAAAGGAATAACCAAGGGGGAGGCCCTGGCAATCAAGCAGGTCCCAGCAATCAAGGAGGATGGTAGAATCAGCAGAAGCATGAGAACTTTGCTTATTCAAATCCGAATAATACAGTTCCATTCCCTCATAATTTTGATCATGGAGCCAAGACTGAAGAAGGAAGAGCTAGCATTGATGAAGTGTTAGCTAGATATATGAAGAAGACTGATGGAGATATTGACAAGATCAACAACTGCATTGTACTCATGGATTCGAATATGACAAAGCAGAATGAGGAAGTAAATAAGCAGTTGCAGAGTCTCACATATTCTATGGGTCAGATCTCTACTATGGTAAATCAGCAGCAGCAGCAAATTCGGAAGGGAAAGTTTCATTCAGACACAGAAATCAACCCGAAGGATAGTGCAAATGTGATTACTTTGAGGTCCGGAAAGCAGTGTAGTCAAGGACTGATGCAGGACATGACATGAATGAGAAATGAAGAAGAGCAAAGTCACTTGGCCACTAGTTCAACACCTATTCAAGCCAAGCCAGGATTGGGGGTGATAGAGTAGAGTCAAGTAGTGATCCTGCAAATCAAACAGAGCTTAAGGGAGCAGTTCAACCCCAGCTTGATACAAGTTCACCTCCGGGATTCCCTGAGCTTCCAAATTCTGTGGTGAACCAATCTGATCAAGTCATCGCTGATAAAAAATAGCAACGAGCAAAGAGATTGAGAGAAGCGGAAGAGGTATTCGAAAATGATAGTTTGGGTCTCTCAAAAACAAAGGTACCAATTCCTTTCCCTCAGAGATTCTTGACAAAAAGCTTAGATGAGAAGTTCAGGAAGTTCGTTGAGGTTATGAGGGATGTCCAAGTCACTATTTCCTTTTCAGAGGCATTGGATCAGATGCCACATTACGAAAGGTTCATTAAGGAACTCATCTTGAGAAAAAGAAAGTTGAACAGTGTGGAGACGGTTAACTTAATAGAGAATTATAGTTCCATAATCCAAAGAAAGTTACCTGAGAAGCTGAAGGATCCTGGCAGCTCCATTATCCCATGTGAGATAGGAAAAGGACCGTCTAGAAGTCCATTGTGTGATTTAGGAACCAGCACAAATTTGATGTCTTTATCTGTGTACAAGAAGCTTGGTTTGGGGGAGTTGAAACCCTCATCTATGGCTTTACAGTTAGCAGATAGATCAGTGACATACCCCAAGGGAGTTGTGGAAGATGTGCTGATAAAGGTATCAGATTTGATTTTTCCTGTAGACTTCCTAGTACTTGACATGGAGGATGAAAAGGATGGCGCGCCTCTTATCTTAGGGCGTCCATTTTTTGCTACTGGAAGAGCTCAGATAGATGTATTCAATAGAGAGTTGAAGCTTAAAGCTGATGATAAGGAAGTGATTTTCTTGTTGAATAAGGAGATGCAGTGGCCTAAAGAACAGCAGCAATGCAAGTTTGTGGATGTAGTGGACACAAATCATGATGAAAACTTTGTCTTGTCTGATGCAGAGTTTGAGAGTTTGTCCAACGATGCATGTATTGACTACCTTGAGAAGTTACTTGCATTAGGTAATGCCAGGGATGAACAGATAAGGAATACCACAGCTGACATGGTGAATCGAAAGAAGATGATCACTACTGATGACGAGAGAAGAAAACTTGTGGCAGAGGAAGTTGAATATGAGGAGAAAATAGTTGAAGTAGTAGAGAAAATCGACAAAGCAAGCGGATCTCTTACTTTTCCTATTACTAACTCTGCTGTTATGTTTGATAATGTTTTAGTTCCAGGAATCATGGATGATCCATATTTGAAGCCTCCAGATTTACCTCTGGATTTTTTTTATATGGGTGTTAAAGATTCTTACTTGTTCAGCCCGTGTTTTGACATGGAGGATCCTGGATTGATGACGAAGAAATGTGAGGTGGTTGTAGCTGCCAATGATAGAGGAAGAAAGTATTTGAAGGTACGAATGTGAGAGGATTGTGTTCCAATTCAGTAGTTCGAGAAAGAGGTATCCGTCGTGACTCTACGACGTTAAACATGAGCATCTGTTGGGGACCGACCCTCCCATTTATTTGCTTTATTGAGTCTGTGTCAATGTAGTAATTTTATTAGGTGTTGCTCGACTATGGTATACACTTCTTTATAAACTTATGCTCTCACTTCGTTTGATCTAAGTTTGGGGGGATACGTGTATACCTGCGTCTTGCTGCACCAAAGTAAAGTTGCTTCATTGTGTTGTGTGCTTGGATGATTAATTTTTTTGCGATTTTTTTGTATTTTTGATTCATTTGATTATATTGAGAGGTCGATTTTTTTTGGGATTGTCCATGTGTGTGTCGTTTGTTTGTTTTTGTTGTGTATTTTTCCTAGTTCAGCGTGGTTATTTTTGGGTTCTTGAGGATGATTGTTTGATCTTTCTAAGCACTTGATTGAATTGAATTTGTGATTAATTGATAATGTGGTGTTGGGAGATAAAAGTGTTAATCCAGTTAGATATGTGTACTTGGATGTTGGAATACTTGAGATTGTTGCATGTATTAAAGCTACTTCATAAACCTATGAAGGAGTGCTCGTTATTCCGTTAAACCCATGTGAGATTTGATTTTTGATAGATCATGAAATTACACATGATTGGTTTTATTCTTGAGAGCATCGTTTACATGCGTGTATTATAGAACTTGACTCTTAATCTACTTGAGACTAAATGATTGATTAGATGATGGGAAATGAACTTAGGCCATTTTGTTCTTTATTGAGTCACTAGCCAAAATTTTATCCTACATTCAAATATAATCCATAGTTTTACGTTTGAGCCTGTAAGCCTTTTTTATTGAAAGTCTATAAAGATAGCCAATTTAATCCTTTAAAAGCCTTTTAAATACCTATCCTAGTAGAGAAATAAATGAGATGGATTGGTGCAGTGTGAAGAGAAAAATTGGAAAGATAAAGATTGATAGGTAGTGATTGGAAGCAAAAGATAGTTAAAATTTACAAAAGGGATAGTGCCTGAAACTGGTACCCCAGTTATAAGGTAGTGTCTGAAACTGGTACCCTATTTGTGAAGAAAAGAAAGAAATGAAAAGAAGTCGTTGACCTTGAAAGTAAAGGGAGGATTGAAATGATGAAAAAAAATTGAAAGAGAAAAAAAAGGGAGATTGATTTGTCAAGTATGTGTTGAAAATGTATCTATACTGTTGATTCTCTACTAGTGATTGAGTCACTCATCCCATATTTTCCTACCCTTGTCCAAAGAGCCAACGTTACAACCTTAAGCAAGTCCTTTGTGATCACATCGTTAAGTCTTTCAAGTTAGTGGAGAGTCTAGATAATTGTCAAGCTTATGGTTATGCGTACATGTGAATTGATTTGAGTGTATATATTTTAGCCTTGAAGTGTACATCTAACACTTGAGCGATGAGTGTAAACACTATCTGTGAGAGTGGATGATGAGCATTCTGTATTGGAGAGCGACTGATTTGAAATGCGTGTTTTCAATTGATGGAATTTTGACATTTGAGTATACTATCTTGGATTGGATTGGTGAGTGATCCCTTATTTGCTGTAGAATTTCAACTCTCATTTCTCTTTTGTCTTGAATTCGTTGTTCGAGGACAAACAACATGGCAGTTTGGGGGGTTGATGAGAGTGGAAATTTACGTCTTTTTGATCTCATAATACATTGTTTTTATTAGAATAAGACCATACATTCGTGTCGGATTGCGTAGTCTAAATATTTTACATGATTATGGTGCTACTAATGAGTTTTATTGAGTTTTGAAGGTTAAAACAGGGTAGAAATGAAGCAGGAACGAAAATGAGCAAGAAACGGGACTGAAAAGACCCAACTCGAGTTGTAACATGCAACTCGAGTTGCAACACGACTTGCAACACAAGTCGAGTTGAGGTCCAAAACGTGTCCAGAATCGTCTAGAAAGCTTACTCGAGTTGCAAGGTCCAACTCGACTTGTAACTCCAGTCGAGTAGGGGCAGAACAGCGTCCGAAAATTATCCAGAGAGCTTACTCGAGTTGCAAGGCCTTACTCGACTTGCAACTCGAGTGGAGTTGGGTCCCAAAGGCAGTCCAGTTTCAGAGCATCGCAACACGACTTGACAGACGAGTGCACGACTTAGCAACACGACTCGTGTTAGCTTACTTGAGTTACTTTTTAACGTAACACTAGTCATGTTGCCAACTCGAGTTGGGAGTTGGGTTATTTTGAGCTAAAAATTAGGATTTTTGATCCCATGTGCATGACAACATGTAGAAACAGCCCAACCAAGTCAGTTTTCGTGGCCTAAGGTATAAAAGGGATCAGATCACATAGAAAAAAGAGACCGATCATTCACCACAGAAAGACACCGTGAATTCAATTCATGCTCCATCCGCCCACATCCACTCACATCATAATTCATCCATCCATTCATCCCATCGGTCCGGAGGAAGAATCAAGTGCGGTTGAGAGAGCAATTCAATCGGAGAGACGGAGGAAAGACGCAAGTCACGTGACACTAGGGTTTCATTTTCTTCTCTTAATTTCTTCTTTTGTGATTTTGTTATGTATTTGATAGCCATGAGGGTTGTTTGTGACCTCATGGGCTAAAAACTCTTTATAGTTCTAAGGATTGAAGGTTATGGTAGTTGATTTGGAATCCTAGGCAAAGTATTGTGATTTCATGCTATTAAGATTCTTATTTATTTGATTTATTCCAGATTATATTATATGTTTGTAGCGTCTTCATAGCATGCTATTGATATTGCCCGTGATGCTTGGTATATTGTGTTAGCTTGTGTGCATACGTATTTAATATTGTCTATTTGCTAGGGATTATAGTAGTTTGTCCGTGAACACAATAATCCTAAGGGCTGATAATAAGATACTTAATATTTTTAGTGGAACAATGCAATTAGGAAATCAAGTAGGAAGCAAATAAGTTTGAGTATTACTTTCAGAAAATATACGTTAGTCGAATTGGCCATCTGGAGGTTTAAATTCGCTTTATTAGTATCTAGAAAGGAGATTCAAAACTGTTCGCGCATCATCTTTTGATGTATTTTCATTGAAATAGCGTGAATGAACAATAGGATGTCTAGAAAACCAAATCAATTGCACTACACCTGAAACCTTAGAGCTGTTACTTCTCTCTTGATTCAATCTCGAATATTCCTTGTTTTTATTTATTTTGTTAATTGTTATTTAAATTCTTTAGTTATTAATTCATTCAAATCCTAGAAATTGGTTACGATAATTCTAGTTAAATAGTAATTTAAGGTAAAATAATTAGTTAGCTGTCTCAGTAGGAACAATATAATATTAACTGGGGTACTTTCCATTGCAATTGACATCCCTACACTTGGGGATTTTAATTGAGGTGCGCAAAAATGCCTAACACACTCTAATTGCTAAATAGCAACAACAATTATCGTATGGATCATCTAATCAAAATTCAAAAGTTATCTTCTACAACCCCTCACACATGGCGGATTTTGATAGATAATGTTAATGTGTGATATATGAGGACGTTCTTTTGGATACACATTAAATTTTAATTTAAAAAATAAAAACGAAGCCCTGTTGTTAACAAATATAGAGTGACTTGGCTTATACAATGATACGACAGCGTCCGGATAGACATCGAACTGTCCGGTGGTTCGATTTGCAATATGGACTAAAGTTGGATACTTATTTGAAAATTTTTCAAAAGTTTGGACTAATTCACAATCGGCGGAAAGATTGGGACTTTTCATGCAATTAACTTTTTGACAGGAGGAAGGCCGAAACGACGTCGTTTTGTACACGTGGAAGGTGACGTGGAAGAGAGATGGACACGTCAGCACCGGGCAGGCCTCCCGCTGCCCGGTGGCTTGATTTGAAAAAATGATTAAAGGTCGAGAACTTATTTGTAAATATTGAAAAGTTTGGACTAATTTGAAATTCGTGAAAAGGTCAGGGTTTTTGGCGCAATTAACCCAATTTAAAAAATATTAGATAATAGTGTTAATTTAATCATTTTATTTTATTTAGTAACTTCTGAAATCCCAAAAATAGAAAGTTTTTCTTCTTTGTGCCATAAATAAAGATCTGTCAATTTCTTTTGGATTATAAAAAATGTTTCTTTTGGATTATAAAAAATGGGGCATTCACAGCACGGAGACGTGGGAGGAGTGAATCACTTATTAAAGTATATAGATATAGACAAATTTTATTGTGAGAACTTAATTTTGTGAGACGGATTGTGAGACCGGTTAAAATATGTCTATTATATTAATAAAATATATATATAAAATATATTTATTTATAGTTAAAGTATTAAAATTATATTATAATGCATCATTTATTATATTTTATTTTAAAAAAAAAAATTTAACTACCAATAAAAGTCTAGCAAGTTATGGACGAAGAAATGGGAATCACTGTCACAAGTTATTTTTAATTTTATTTTGTTGGCCCATAATATTTAGGCCCGTTATAGTCCATTTTTTTCCGCCCAAAGGCTTTATATATTTTTGGATCCTTTTCTCACTTTTGACCGATAAAATCACACTCTTTTTTTTTTTTTTAAGAATATGAAAGCTTTTCACTCGAAATTAAATGTTTTACAATGTGGAGTAATTCAAATGGACTTAAGCCAACAATATAAAAATGGAATTATTATCGTTGTAAGATAAGTATTTTGTACTAAGTTTTTAGCAGTTTCGATCATGTATTAACAAGTAATTTGAATCCTAAATTTGATAAATAGTAGAATTAATCAATTAAGAATTAATATTTCTATAATTTAAAATTTATCAGACTTATTTTGCAACAATAATAATTATAAGATTAATGAGCTTAATATTACTCCCTCCGCAATGTAAAGGTATTAATTTCACCATTTTTTACGTCCAATTTAAAGGTATTCATATTATTTTTTTAGCAAAAATAAGTACATCACATGACCCACACTTCACTTTAATACAACTACCCACTATATATATATATATATATATATATATATAAAGAAAACAATTACTTTGTGTGGACGGAGGGTGTATTTCTTATAATAAGATGAACTCTGGACAGACGAAAATAGATAATTTGAAGATTTATTATTTTGGTTCTTTCTCGCTGATAAGTTATTTATTTTGTGATTTTGGTTGTTCACTCCAAATGTATCTATTTTCTCTTTTTATCAAAAAGAGCCACATATATGGTTTACCACTCACACTAATACAACTATCAATTTTAACAACTAATACAACTATTAATTTATCTAAAATAATAATACTTCTTAATTCACATATAAAAAATAAATGAAGTAGCTTAGCTTATAGATGGAGGAAAGGAGTATTCCCTTCGTCCCACAATAATAGTTTCGTAATTTCAATTTAGGTGTTTCACTCCAATAGTTATATTTTTTTTTATATATATGACTCACATGAAATTATTAATATCTTCATGAGGCCTGTACATAACATTAATAAAACTACTCATTATACATTAATTAATACATTAAAATATTATAATTCATTATATATTAAAATATTATATTTCTTTATAAAAAAAAAAAGCGTAACCATCGACAATGGAGAGAGTATACTTGAAATGTACAACTCTTCCACAAATAAATAAGCCAAATATCTTTTTAATTTGTTATTTTAAAAATGATAATGGTTGTTGTGGCACAAATTAAGGAGTGATAAGAAAGGGGAGGGTGACTCGAAATGTCGCATTTCAACCGTCCAAGAGAATATCATCCAATCGTTCAATAGTGAAGTCTACGGTTATAAGAGAGCCACGTGTCAGAGGATCACATCCACGGTTCTCCTTTCTTCTAAATTATTCCCTTCTCTGTCCACTCCTACTCAAAAGAACCGACATTCACTACTTTTTTTATTCCATTTTATTTTATTTTTGCAAACCTTCATTTAAATTATTAATAATGCATTGTTTAAAAATAATTAAAAAATTACTTATAAACCGTGGGAGTGAATTTCACACCCATTAATCACTCAAATTACTTTAATTGATGATAAAGGTCACCGAGATGATGTAATAAAATAAAAAATAAAATAAAATAGTAATATTGTACAATCTTATATCTAGAATATCTTATGATTCTAATATATGTGAGACTAATAGTAATATTCTAATATTGTTATAATGTGATTTTTTTACATTTATATTTTAATTATCAACAAACATACTTTAATACGTCATTCGTTATACTTTTAAAAAATAAAATTTAATTATATATTAATAAATATATTTTATCTATATAATAATTATAATTTAAGATGTCCCATTGTCTCACGAGAAACTTTATCAGGAATATTGTTTTGGAGCGATTTTTATATGTACTGTTCTTTCGATATGCATTAGCTGCTACTTGGAATGTAAGGTACAGTGGTCATTTTATATGACAGTTATGAGTCATACAACTTATGATTCATATATTGTCTTTATCATTAAAAGATTAATTAGTGTTAATTATTAGGACATAAATGCAACAGTGCTCTAAGATTCTAAGGTCATGTGTTTGAATGCATGCATGAACTCATGATGCATATAAGTATCTTCATCTTCCCAACCATACAAACGTGCCCACGTAGCCTTGTGCCACGTGTCAGCGATCAGATCACATAAAGGTATATATAAATCTTGAATCGTGTTCGGCCACGTATCCCTCTAAAGTGAGAGTCGTACGTACTACTACTGGAAGCACGCAATTCCTTGGGTACAACTCGGGCAGAAATATCTTGGGATATTTATGTGGTTGGGCTGCCCGGTAATCGTGGCACTTCATTCTCAGCCACCAATCTGTTTAATACGTGACACGTGTTCAGAGGGTCGGGCAGGGGCTGCCCGTTTCTTTTTAGTAGATGTCTAAGTTTCAACCAACCACGTGTTGAGGAATTATGAGCCCACTTTTGAAAATCAAGTCGTAATATTTTTTGTTTCTTTTCCTTTCTGAAAATTTGTATTCAATCATTTTTAATTTAACTTTATTTGTAATAAATTGTCTATACTTACTTCTATGATCAATTAATTTTATAATTCGTTCAACTTTGTGAACTTCATGATATGATGTAGCATTTTTTAAGAGATTATTCTTTTAAATTTTATTACTCCCAAGTACATGAGGAAATGTGACCTCTAATCTCGCATTTTTTGAAATGTAAAAATAACTTTTAAATTTAATTGATATACCATTTGGTATAAGTATATATATCCTTTATTTCATAAAAAATATTACTCCCTCCGTCCCATGTATTTTTACCCACTTTCCATTTTGGGGTGTCCCACGTATTTTTACCCATTCCATTTTTGGCAAAAATACATAATATTTTATTACCTACTTTTTACAATCCCAACAACTTTAATTACTTTTTTACACTTTATTCATCATTCCCAATAGCTTTATTCACTTTTTCTTTTTAAATTACTAATTTATCCATACTTTCTCTTACATTATATATTAAAAAAATAAACCGTCTTAATCTCCGTGCCCATACAAACGGGTAAAAATACCCGGGACGGAGGGAGTATTATTTTTTAATCAAATATTTATACTATTCATGTTTTAGCATATCTTTTCAATAAAGAAAATATAGAATAATTACTAATAGATACACACTTGTACCCCATAATTATTGTAAGATACATTGATTTAAAAAAATTAATCTCACATACAAAATATTAAAGTAAAATACCAAATATAACATTCATTATAATTTCATACACTTTTAAACCACAGTCCCTAAGCCCCTCACCCACTTCTGCTGCCGGACCACCGCCGCCGCCTGCTGCCAGCGACCGGTAACCTGCGGCCGCCGCCGGCCGTCGCGTCGCTCCCTGCCGCTGCACATAACTTTTGCTGCATACATTTTTTTACTACACATAACTATTGCTGCACACGAACTTTTATGCTACACACAAACATTTATGTGCAACACATTGTTAGGCTAATATTGAAATATCACTATATATTTATGTCTATTTTTGTATGTTTATCTCATAGTAATAAAGGGGTTTTAATGTACCTAATAGTAACTATCCCAAAAAATAGTATACATTTATTATTTTTTAGAACAAAATGATATACATTTACACACCTTGTACATAGAGACATAAGATACCAACTCTCTTTTTTTTTCAGAGCTATGTTACCAAAAAAAAAAAATAATAATAATAACGCCCCAAAAAATTCTACTTCTTCCATCCTAAAAGAGTTGATATGATATTTTTCAGGGGGAAGAAAATTCACTTTTGAAAATAATTTTAACTATATCTTTTTGTTAATGAACAAGTGTGAAATATGTAGTTTTAACTACTATATTAAAAATTTATATATTAAAATTACTTTTTAAGATAATATTTTATAATTTATTATTATTAAAATAAAGATTTTTTAGTGATGATTTTTTTTGGATCAGATAAAGGTATTTTCTTATAAAGGTATTTTTTTTCATTAATTACCTAAAATAATCCTTTTTTAAAAATATATACTCTCTTCGTCTCCTTTCAGATGTCACACTTTTCATTTTGGGTTGTCCCACAAAAGTTTGCACATTCAAAAAAAAGTAAAAAGTAAAAAATAATTACCCTTCCCCATACACTTTATTTACAAAAAAAAACCATCTCTACCTAATATACTTTATCATTTATTTATTACAAAAAAATACCATTATACCCCTAAAAGTCATCACTTTCTTAATCTCCGTGCCGAAAAGAGGGGCGCAAACTTTTCCAGGATGGAGGGAGTACATGTGAATTAAAAAATATTAATACTCCCTCCGTCACAGGAAATATGACACACTTTCCATTTTGGGTTGTCCCACAAAAGTTTGCACATTCCTAAAAAAATAAAAAATCAAACACAATCACTCTTCTCCATACACTTTATTTACAAAAAAATCACCCCTACCTAACACACTTAACATACTTTATCATTTATTTATTACAAAAAATACCATAATACCCCCTAAAAATTACAATTTTATTAATCTCCGTACCAGGAAAGGGGGTGTAATCTTTTCTGGGATGGAGGGAGTATATAATAGGTATTTAGTAAATAATGGTGGGACATATGTGAAAACTTTTTTAATAAAAAAAATAAAATAAAAATGAAACCTTTTAAACTTCATACTTAAAATGACAAAATGATATTGTTTTTAAAAAGTAACGATAATACTCTTCTAACTCGGTCCGGTTCTTCAGTTACGTTTTGATATTACATCTCCTGTTGCGCACCGTTGAATGATTGACACATATAATATAATAAAATATATGTCACTCATCTAACGCATATAATAGGAAATGTAACACCAAGTGCAACCGAACATCTAAAATCCTCCAAAGTAGCATTTACATCCAAATTGGATGAAAGAAGTATTAAAAAAAAAATTACAAAGTTTAAAATGGTGTTTTATTTGTCCCACTACACTTTTCATTCTTTTCTCATTTTGTCTTGTTATACTCTACCCCTCGAAAAATGATAAAAGTAAAAAAAAAAAAAAAAAGTGATTACATCATATTTTGCATGCATGAGCATGACATTGGTTCATAACATGAAGAAGGAATGCCACGTGGCCAACTAAGGCATGAGAAAAATATCATTGCCACGTGTGCATGTGAGGGAGTGAAGTTAAAGATATATACTCTCTCCCCGAATCCCTCTCCTTAATTCTCTCTCTCTCTCTTTCTCTCTCTCTCTCTACTCGTATTTTCTTAAACAGCTTTATATCATTTTCATTCAACACTACGTTAGCTGAATCTCAACGCAGTTCAAGTTTAGCTTCTGTTCGTTCGTCGACGAACAACGGAGCTGAGGTGCGTTCTTCAATTACTCAATTTGTTTACAATTTGACCGACCTATTGAGAACACTAATTTTTTTCTAAAATTGCTTATGTTGAGCTTGATCGAGATTTTATTTTGTCCACATTTGGTTGAGCAAAGGGAAATAAGATCAATTTTGCAGTTTTTAAGACTCTAGGGTTGCGGATTTTCACCCGCAAAAGGAATTATAGATATTTAGATTCATATTGTGATCATGCGAGATATTTTAATTAATAAAGAGTGTTCATGGTAGATTTCTACAAATATCCTAATTAGAAAGATGTTTTTTTGAGAGAAAGAAGTTGTTGGATCTTAATTTCGAAATCAACTTATCGAGTTGTTTCATTTAGATGAGAATCATAATTATAATATTATTGTCGGCGTTAAGCATCTGTAATAAAAAAAATTTAGCTGATGTAGTCAAAATAAAAAAGAAATTATTGGAATCTTCAAACAAGGGGAAAAAATAAAAAAATAAGATACTTCTTAATAAATGTTTACAAATATTTTTGAGTATCTTACTCTGTAAACAATTCATGGCATGCTTTACAAAGATGGTAAGATTCTTCTACAGTCATTGCTTAAGACTTAATTTTAATGTTATTTATTTATGTAAGCCATTAATCTTTTCATTTTTTTACAAGGAAGTTATCCCTTTTTTAGTATAAATTTTTCTTAATTTTATGCCTTTTGAAATTATCATATAATTCCATTTGATTCTTTTATTCATAAACATATATTGCGCCTCCAATTCGATCCAATTCAGTTAACTGTTTAACTCAATCATTCAAACTACTGAAAAAGTAATGGTCTCATTGCAAGTTCTGTAATTGTTTTGATGGTTTTGCAGGGCTGTGGGGTCAATCTTGAGCGAATCATTTATGTGCCTGGGAAGTTTGCATGCTATAGACCTTGTGTTTTAATATTTGATATTAAGCCTGAATGTTGAGTGATAATAACTGGACAAGTTTTGGGCTTGGGTCCTAAAATGCTGAATATAGTCTTTTGATCCTGGATTGGTAGATGGTCAAATGGAGTTTGATGGATTTTCTTATCCCCCCTACTTGTTTAGATAAGATGGCCACGGCAACTTCAAATGGGAGGTGGATAGACAGTTTGCAGTTTTCCTCTTTGTTTTGGACCCCTCCACAAGATGCAGAGCAACGGAAGGTGTGTTTTGCTTTTACCATCATACGATCATAATGGATCTTCATATTTGAAACAAGTTGCTGAACATTCACAATCTTTTCTCGACTATAGGTTCAAGTTGCTGCTTATGTTGATTTATTTGGCCAATTCACCTCTGAAGAATTTCGTGATGATATAGCAGAGGTATTATTCTGTTCATATTACCTTTGAAGTTTGAACAACCTTTCTAAATATAACCAATATTGAGATTAAATATCATACCTCTTTCACTTCGAATATTTTATGATTTCTTGCTTGTTCTGTCGTCCTACTATAATGATGTTAATGTCTTGCATACCGTTTTTTTCAGCTGATTCGAAGGCAATATCCGTCTAATGAGAACAAACTTTTTGATGATGTCTTGGGTACTTCTTGCTACGTTATTTTTTAACTTTTTATAAGCTTAAGTTAACACCTCCATATATAGTGTTCTCATTAGTCTTAGCTGCAAACATAACTTGTGTGTCTGACTCACTTTCCAGCAACGTTTGTTCTTCACCATCCAGAGCATGGCCATGCTGTTATTCTTCCCATTATTTCATGTGTAATTGATGGTTTGCTGGAATATAATCGGAGCGCTCCTCCATTTTCTTCTTTTATTTCCCTGGTTTGCCCCAACAGCGAGGTACTAAGACATTTTTAATAATGCCTGTTTTCATAATTTACTTTTTCATCCACTTTATTCCAGTGTGCTGGCACTTTTCTTCATTTTAATTTAAATTTTACTAATGATTTTGCAACAATAATATATGTATCAGCAGTTGCATCTGATTAAAAGGATAATAGTGGTTTAATCTTTAATCACAATTTACAGGAGTATTCTGAGCAATGGGCCCTCGCATGTGGGGAGGTATTAAGAATTTTGACTCATTATAACAGACCAATTTATAAGAGAGAAAGGCAAGAAAATGAAGCAGAAAAACGTAGTGGGATTCGAGCTTCAACCAGCAAGGCTAGAAATGAAGTTCCTTATTTGCCTCCATCAAACCTTGCGAGAAAAACGCTGAGGCCATTGTCTCCTTGGATTGCTGATATATTGCTGGCAGCACCTCTTGGAATTAGAAGTGATTATTTCCGCTGGTATGTAAATTCTAAAACCGCAACCAGCGTAAAAGTTTATATTAATGTTATAAGTTTGCACACAGAGTCAACATGCGAGTAAAATTTATGTTAACTGAAGTAAAAATTTTTTGTATAGATTCATGTTACATTGGCCATGGTGGGTATTCTCATATTTAATCCATTGTAGGTGTGGAGGTGTCATGGGGAAATATGCAGCTGGAGAACTCAAACCACCTTCAACTGGTTAGTCGAGTATCTAATATAACATTCTGCACTTTGTACACAGGTCACTGCTTCAATGTGTTAGGCTTTCATGAAATGCTGCCTGTACTGTTCTTCCTCGGGATATTTTTTCTTAAATGTGGACGAGCTTATGAACATAACCAATGTTGGGAATATTGACTGGGGTTGACTGCTGTTTCCCAATGTTTCTTCAGCTTCTTCTCTTGGATCTGGAAAACAGCCTCAACTCATTCCATCAACTCCAAGGTGGGCTGTTGCCAATGGTGCGGGCGTTTTACTCAGTGTATGTGACGAGGAAGTAGCTCGTTATGAGACTGCTACACTGACAGCAGCTGCTGTCCCAGCACTTCTGCTTCCACCCCCAACAACACCTGTGGACGAGCATCTAGTAGCAGGTCTACCAGCTCTTGAGCCCTATGCCCGCCTGTTTCACAGGTAAGTTTTTGAAAAATGATTTTCAAAGGTTTAATCAAATTCAGCTGTTTGTTTAACTGCTCTTCTGCTATAGATATTATGCAATTGCAAGTCCAAGTGCCACCCAAAGGCTGCTTCTTGGTCTGCTAGAAGCTCCACCATCCTGGGCTTCTGATGCTCTTGACGCTGCTGTGCAACTAGTTGAACTCCTAAGAGCAGCAGAAGACTATGCCTCAGGCATGAGGGTAAGTTGAATCTTTATCTCCTCCTTATCCACTTTACTCTTAAAAATAAAATAAAATAAGCAAAATCCAGGGATGTTTCGTTGAATAGCCTTGCACTGATAGAAATACCCCATCTTTTTATATCCACAATCCTCCCATACTGTATTAATGCGCGACTTACTTCGCCATTCCCAACTTGAGAAGTAACTAATTGATCATTAGACTATATGAAGTACTGATTGATTGAAATATTGGTAAAGCTTCCAAGAAATTGGATGCACTTGCATTTCCTGCGTGCAATAGGTATTGCAATGTCCATGAGATGTGGACTTGTTGCAGATGCTGCCGCTGCTCTGCTTTTTCGAATTCTATCTCAACCAGCTTTACTTTTTCCTCTGCCGAGACAAGTTGATTGTGTACAAATGCAACACGAACCTGGAGGAGGCTGCATTACATCATCACAAGAGGAGCAGGTACTTCATTGTCACTTTTGCATCATCAATCCGTGCACTATTTTGTTCCTCAAATTATTTGTGTCGTATATCTAACCTCCGCAAAAATTATATCAGCTAAGAGAATGGACAGGAACTGAAACTACCATAGAAGCAACTGCACAAGGGATTGCATCAGTGCTTTGTGCACATGGCCCTGAGGTTGAATGGAGAATGTGCACAATATGGGAAGCTGCCTATGGTTTAATTCCTTTAAGCTCCTCCTCCGTTGATCTTCCCGAAATCATAGTTACAACGGCATTGCAGCCTCCTATATTATCCTGGAACTTATACACTCCTCTTCTTAAGGTGCTTGAGTATCTTCCTCGTGGAAGTCCATCTGAAACCTGTTTGGTAAAGATTTTTGTCGCCACTGTCGAAGCTATTCTTCAGAAAACATTTCCAGATGAGTCATCAAGAGAACTAAATAGGAAAACAAGTTATGTTTTTGGGTCCGCATCAAAGAATCTCGCTGTTGCTGAATTTCGTACAATGATTCACTCATTATTCTTGGAACCTTGTGTTTCTATCGAGCTTGCCTCTCGCCTTCTATTTATTGTGTTAACTGTCTGCATAAATCATGAAGCACAGCCCAATAGCAGCAAGCGCCTTAAAGTTGAGAATTCTTATGCTGATACAGGAGCCAATGATGGGCTTAGAGAATTTGGAAGTAAACAGGGGAAAAATAAGGGGCCTGTAGCAGCATTTGATTCTTATGTCATGGCTGCTATTTGTGCTCTATCTTGTGAACTTCAGATAGTCCACTTTTTATCAAAGCATAGTGGCCAGTTAGATGCCAGAAAAACTTTTTCCCTAGCTAAGCCAGCTAATGTAAATGCATCATCCAGGGAGCTACAGAATGGCATTGACTCGGCCATAAATCACACACACAGAATATTGTCCATTTTAGAGGCACTTTTCTCTTTAAAGCCATCTTCTATTGGCACATCATGGGGCTGTAGTTCAAATGAAATAGTGGCTGCTGCAGTGGTTGCAGCCCATGTTTCTGATCTCTTTAGACGCGCCAAGGCTTGCATGCAGGCTCTTTTAGTCTTCATAAAATGCAAGTGGAACAAGGAGATTCATTCTAGAGCATCATCCCTTTTAAATTTAATCGGTATTCACAGTAAAGCCGTTGAATCCATAGCCAACAAAGCAGAGCCCCTGAAGGCAAACCTACTGCATGCCTCACTATCGAGGGAAATGTCATCCCGTTTTTGTGGGAAAAATTCTACTACATGCTCTAACTGTTGCCAGTCAGAGTCTAGTCCGGCATCTATGTCTTCATGTGGAAATTTTCCCAGTTCTGAAGACGTTAGAAAACGTGAGAAGGCTGATTCCCTGGAGGTTGAGAGGAATACAATGGGCAAAGGAGTTGCTAGTTTTTCAATTGAAGCTTCAGATTTGGCTATCTTTTTGACAATGGACAGGCATATAGAGTTAAGTTGCAGTGCGCAGCTTCATCTTAGGTCTGTCCTCGCAGAAAAACAAGAATTATGTTTCTCTGTTGTTTCTTTGCTTTGGCACAAGTTGATTGTGTCACCTGATACCCAACCGAGTGCTGAAAGTACATCAGCCCAGCAAGGATGGAGGCAGGTATTGAGATCAGTCTATCCTTGTCGTAATTGATACTTGTACTGTTTAGCATATGATTGAAATTGCATGCTTGCTTATGATTGTTATTGAAAAAGCTATAAGGGAGAAAGCAGTATTTCATTCTTTCGATTAATATCTCTGTTATGTTCTTAAGTTATAGAAGAGAACAAAACTAATCAACAACTGCTCCTTGAGTGTTTAACCTTGTCAACTTCTAATTTTTATCGTCCAATAAAAAGTCTTTTTCTGATTACTGGATAAAAATATGAATCAGACAGGAATCAATAATTTTTTCATTAAGAGTTTTGATACTGCTGGTTCAGAGGTTAGTAACCATCTTAGGTTCATCTCCGCGCATAGATTTGAAATCCTTTTACCTAGAAACTGCAATATGACTTAGGTGCTTTTTTAGTTCTCTCAAGCTTTTAGTTTTGCCTGAGTTTCAGCATCCTGACAACTTATATTGTCAGTAAAGCTTTAAACCCCCTACAAGCTCTTGTGAAAGTTATGATTGAATAATGCAGGTGGTAGATGCACTCTGCAATGTAGTCTCAGCATCACCAGCAAAAGCTGCAACAGCTGTTGTGCTTCAGGTGCAAAATTTATTTCTCATGGAAAATGGTTTTATGAAAATATACTTGCAATAAGAAAACCTATATCCTCCCAGTAGGCCATATATTCTAATGATAGGGTAACACAGAATCTATGTTCTTGCTATTTAATTTTATAATCCCCTGATGGTGCATATTTTTCAGGCAGACAGAGAGTTAAAGCCTTGGATCGCTAAAGACAACGATCTTGGTCTGAAGATGTGGAGAATCAACCAGAGAATTGTAAAAGTGATTGTTGAGTTAATGAGAGATCACACTACCCCAGAATCATTGGTAGTCCTGGCTAATGCAACGGATTTCCTCCGACGTGCCACAGATGGGATGCTTATTGATGGCGAAGAATGCACTTTGCCTCAGCTGGAGGTAATAATTAAATTGTGAGCCATTATTAGTAACATTCATGTATCAAAGCTGGTCATCAACAAAATATTTTTCCATTTAGACGACATTTCGACATTATAGTATCTCTACCTATATGATGATGGTATGCAACTAAAAATTGGGCAGTTGTTGGAAGCAACAGCCAGAGCAGTTCAACCAGTGCTTGAATGGGGGGAGTCTGGATTGCCAGTTGCGGTTGGCCTTTCAAACCTTATAAAGGTATCCTTTCACACCTCACTATTTTGTCCCAAAAAGATTTGTACTATGAGTGATTCTTGGGAATTTATAAACAACAGCTAAGATAGTTGGGTGATGATATGATATGCATGCAGTGTCGACTCCCTGCAATAGCTCGATGTGTTTCTCATCCAAGTGCTCTAGTTCGTGCTCTCAGCGCATCAGTTCTTCACTCAGCTGTACATATAAAATCTAGCCATGACTACTCAATTGACTGGAAGACTGATGTGGAGAAATGTTTGACACGAGAAGCACGTAACCGGCTTGCAACGGGCCTGTCTATCGAGTTTGTTGATGCCATGGCAAAGGAATCAGGGTGCACCATGTCCCTCTGAAACTACCTACCATCACACATATGTACATATATATATGCAGACAAGCTCCTTTAGTAACACTTGAGTGATGGAGAATGGCCCAGAGATCTTTATAGTTATTACTGTTATGGATGAATTCGTAGTCGTTTAGATCAGTATAAAATATTGATTTCGGTTCTATAAATTTAGTCGAATGAGAATTTAGTTATGTAGCTTTGAGTCCAACTTTAATTATGTAGGTTTTTTTTTTTTTTTTAAATTAAATAAACTTGTAACCATGTTGATTTAATAATCCATTTTGATTGTTAATAATCCTTATAAACCATTTTTCTCCGACAATTCCCACGAGTGAAAATTGATGTATAGACACACAATTCAGTTATCGTGAGACGGTAATGCATTGGATAAGTAGCTTGAGACTTTGAACTTTTTGTATTCCAACATTTTCGAGTATACCGATGACTTAGTAAACACAAAGTCTTTCCGTAATGAATCCAGCTTTAGAAAATAAAAGTAGATGCAACAAATGACTGCAGCAACGATATGACTCTAATAGCTTTCTACCATAAAATGGGCAGAAAAACAACACCAAAACGCTGCACGTACTATAGGTGCAAAGCTTTCATCCCACGAGCAAAGGCATTTCTTTGATCAACGATCACCAGAGAAAGATACCACCAGAGTAAAAGTTTATCAGCAAGAGACGAACAAAAACAATCCATGGCTATCAGTAACGATCAAAGGGTAAAGAGAAGATCAACTTGTTACTATAAATTATGATCAAGGGGCTGATCACGAATCAATCGGGGCGATCTCAATCGTTTCTAACAAATCTCCACTCCCATGACGAGCCTGAGATTTCAGTTTAAAAAATGGAAAGAATTACTACAAAATTTAGAAGACTACTGATAATTGATATGGGAAGTGTTGTGCGTCTAGAGAGCAAGGAGCACTCAACAAACTCCAGTATCAGCTGTACTTAGTATGACAGTAAACTCCAACTGCACACCTGCTTAAATCTTATCGCCAAGATCAGAAGATTCTGATAATCCGCCGTGCTTTGGTTGATTGCTTCTAGGTATTGAAAGGCTGCGCCGTTCTTTACCCCCAGGTTTTGATGAGGCATTGCCATACCATATCATACCAATGACAGCAATGATCATGCCTAGAACCACTTGTATACTGAGACCCTCTTTTCCGAAAAAGAAGAATCCAAGGATCAGTACAAGGATAGTCTTCATGTGGCCGAGGACTTGAAATGAAACAGCAGTGAATCTGCCTATGCAGATGAACTGACTCAGATTCGTCCCCACTGCAATTGTACATGAGATGATTATGAACACCTGCAGAATCATCAGAGACGATCATTAATGAACTATAGGAGCTTAACCACTGCGCTGAGAGGTGAGAGTGACACACAAAAACTCTGATGTATCTACTCCATAAAAAGGAGGTAGAATGAACAAAAACGGCCCGTCTCAATGATGAATTTTTAATTGCGAAGGGATTATGGTACAACAATATTAAGGATGTCTAGGTGATAGATACTGAAACTATGATTAATGATTTCACAAGCTAATTTATTGAACCACTAGCCCTTCTGCAAATAACGTCTGCCAGACCAGTTCTAACTTCTACGTTTATGAGACATTTAGTTGCATAGTGCAGAACACAGAAACTTGATTGGATGGATTATTGGGGGGAATTATCTGATAATCTATGAACAAGTGACATATATCATCTAGCACAAATATAATTTGTGAATCAGCAGGAGAATACTGGAAAATCCTATTTCGATGTTAATTATCACTCAAGATGGGAAAACATATATAGACTACGATTTTAAAACATATATGATGTTAACATTTGGTTTCACTTACCACTGATGGTAAAGTGAAGTTAAAGGCATCAATTCTTTTGTTTGTCAACCAGTAATCCATAAAGGGGCCTATCAGCAATAGTGATGCAGCCTGAGCTGGTGCGGTGTGCCCCAGTAGATTGAAAGAACTGAGGGAGTATTTTCTCTGAAGGAAATGAACATACTGCAAATGCATATAAAAAATTAGGTTATTTCCTAGAAGATTACAGGGGAAAAGAAGCACAACAAAGTGAAAAGGTATTGACAAAAATTCTAACATTCATGTGTGTACATAAATCAAATTTTAAAACCAGTCATTTTTTCTCACAAGTTCCAAATCTATTAGCAGATTAGGAACATAACGCATTTGTAAAATTCTGTCCTCATTAACGCAAAAACTTACATACTGTTGCAGAGACGTACTCAAGACTGCGATTAGTGCAGCAATGAACCCTTTAGCGTTAACACTCACATCCGTAACTGTGCACACAGCAACACCGAGGAGAACAACTAAGATACTAAGCTTTGTGTCTCTTGAATATCTTATCTTGTCAAATAGTACTTCCAATAAGCAAGATGTTGGAATCATACTCAGCTTTGCAATCTGATTTAAGAAAAAGACATAATATCACAAATGGAATTGTAATGCAAACATTGAAGGGATTATCCAAACATTAAAATGCAAACTTTGAAGTTAATCCCAATCTTTCTGTCTCAAGTCAATAATAGAAAGCAGCAATAACTTACCTGATAGAATCCCACCGAATTCCACATTAAACTGACATTCATCCCAACAATGGAGAAATTTGCAAAGAAAATAAACTTAAGAAGCTCTCTAAAGGGTAGATGAGAAGCTTGGATGTAACCCAACCACCTAAGAACGGCCGTCATCAATGTGGTTGTAACAAAATGCAAACCAGTTAATGTCGTAGCTGCATAAAAAAATGAAAACCTTGGATTATAATGGAAATGTCAATACCAAATAATGGAGGTTAAGAAAGAGAGTGGTAAACCATCAACAACAATAAGACAACCATTTATTTTTCTTGAATTTTCACAGCAAAGAGTTCTGAACATCAGAATTTAACACAGTGCTAAATGTTGATTTTTAAAAATAATTTAAGATCACACAATTATCACACTAATCTAGCTCCCATATATGTTTCGAGAACAAACAACATAAGTTATGCTCTTGGGTATGGCCACATTAAATAAGAAAAAAGGTAAATATGGCAATTAAGTTTTAGCGCATTTTTGGCAACGACACCTAATGAACAATATTGCTTGTGTGGCTCTCTATCTCACATCTCACTCCCATATTCTGCATTTGTTACTATTTCAGGCTTCCCCTTTAGTATTTGTTTTCACCTGAGGATTGGACCTAAGAACCTGATCAAAGTTCAATTAGCAGTGCTACCCATAGCCTAGAAGCTCCAAATATATTGTCAATCAAATGAGCAGGACGATGGAGAAATTAACTCTAAGAATCAACAGCTATAGCATCTTCATGCTGCATTTCTAGACGTAATAGACTATTTCTACAGAATGAAATTGATCTTTGGATTTAAGTGGGCAGTTTGGGAAAATAATTTCAGATGAGTTAATATTAAGTGGATTTCAAATCCAACGCATTTGATGCAAAGAGTAGTTTTGAATAAGTGACAACTGTTTGAAATTCACGTAAACATGTGATCATAATCAGAATTTCAAATCCATCTCTAGTCCTGACACAACCTAAAAGAAGAAACCACACAGATAGGAAAGTGACACTTCTTCATTCAATATATGAAAATATTTCAAACCACATCAAGAACTAGTCATCTCTGACTATTAAGAACTCGATTCAGAGTCTAAGATAAGAAACCCTGAATTCTGTTAAAAAAATGGTAGAAAATACTTACCAAAGCTGAAACCATAAGTAGCCATTAAAGTTTTATTGACAATTATTATCCCAACTGAAGTGACTACATTGAACATCCATGCAGCAGCATCTCCCGCAGCCTTTTTATCAACTTTACTCGATGGTGCCATTTTGACTTTTTGTTTATCCCTTTATAACCGTCCAATGGGTTAAAATATTACCCAATTAGGACATAACAATAAAGTCAGTCACAGCATCCAAGTCAAGATTTTCACTCTCAGGATTCCTGCACAAACACACTTGAATCAGGAACGTCCCAAGTATCAAATTCATAAATTGTCGTGCTAACAATTACACCTAGGAAAACTCGTAAAAACATTTCTGCATAACAAATTATCATATAGAATCCTTTTTTCAGTTTATCAATTCAGAGCAGAATCTTTCTTCCATAAAAGGAATTTAATTTTCTCCTGAATTGGAATATACATGTATGTATATAAGTACATAATAAAACGCCACTTGATTGGAAAATCTCTACAGGAAAAAAATCTAGAAAGTAAAGTTGCAAACTTCAACACATTAAATTATCCATGACCGAATCCACCAAATTTAGAAGGGTAACAATTTTAATGAGCAACAAAGTGAAGATATATATACAGATAACACTAGTTTTGCCCAAAATAAAAAAGAAGAAGATGAAGATGGAAATATTCCCAAAGTAGCAAGGTATCAATCCAGGTTCCATCATTCAAAATTTAACTAAAATCCAGTACAATCAGATCCAGAAATGAAGAACCCCTAAATTTGGCAAGAAATAGATCGCATTCAATTAATCAATTACTTACCAAGTTGGCGATCTAAAAGCACACAATCAACAAAACAACATAAACCGAGTGAGAATCGATCCACAATTCAAAACACACAACTGCACACACATTGATCACACATAAAAAACGTACCTTCGCGGGAGCGTATAACAGAACTAAAGGGAATTTTGGCGTGATCTTTCCGTGTTGTCCAGATCGTCAAACCCACTATTTTGAGTCGATGATAAAGGCAGCTAAAACGTGCTTGCATGTGATGTGTATAAGCATACGCATACATAAATATCACTCCGTTTTATACGGTGTAGAATAGAGTGAGATGCAATTAATCTAAAATGGTGATGCAATTTGATTTTAGGATTTGACCTATTGGATTTACAGTTTCCAAATTTTATCAATAGAATAGTTGAAGATTTTTAGCATCTGCTTGTTTCAGTAGTATTCCAGCTCTGGGTTTGTACAGTGAGCTATTCTCTCCATTAAATAACATCCAACCTCTTATTCTTCTTCTTCTTATTATTATATGGCCAATCCCGTCATTCCACGTGCCCCTGATTTTCTTATTTTAAGTAAAATTATTATGGTGCATCACACCTTATATTAATTAATAAATAAATGATAAAGACTTAGTTTCTTTTTTTTTTTAATAAAATAATAAAGTGTAAGAGGAAGATAAAGAGTTATTTCTTGATTCTATCTTCTCTAATCATTCTAAATTAATTTAACTTCACTTTTGTTGTATGTTGTGTGGTATTAATATGTCCAATCTTTATGAAATTCTAACGCAGATATATATTTTTTTCTTTTTTACGGAAAGAATTGATAAAATAACCTCATACACAATTATATAAGGAAAAAATTTCCTTAAAAAACTTGATTCACGATTCACTGTTTTTCCTTGTATCATCTCTAATGACATTAATTATATAGAGTATTTAACAGATGATAATATTGCTCTAGCTCTAGTATCAACTCTTATGCTATTAATATAGCTTAGCTAAGTATCATCTCTTAAATTATGTAGAGTAATTCACATGATAACAAATTCTAGGAATAGAAAATTCAGTGATTGATTTACATGGAAATCAACAAAAATAGAGACAGCCAAGACAACTACATTCTGCTGGTTTTAGTAAGACTCCCCATACGTGCCGTTTGAGCTCGAAGAACAAACTTCTGCGTCTTTCCGGTGGACGTCTTGGGCAGATCCTGGAACACCACTGTCCGAGGAGCCATGTAACGTGGCAGCCTGTCCCGACAATACTTGATTATGTCCTCCGAGCTCGCCTCGCACCCCTCCTTGAGCTTCACAAACGCACACGGTGTCTCGCCCCAGTGATCGTCCGGCCTCCCGACCACTGCTGCTTCGACCACTGCAGGATGACTGAAGATCACTGACTCCACTTCTATGGTGCTGATGTTCTCACCTCCAGAGATGATTATGTCCTTCGACCGGTCCTTTAACTCCACGTACCCGTCCGGATGCTTCACTCCCAAGTCCCCACTTCGAAACCACCCTCCCTTGAAAGCTTCTTGAGTGGCCTTTATATCGTTTAGGTAGCCATTCATCACTGTGTTTCCTCTGAACATCACCTCACCTATTGTCTTTGCATCATTAGGTACACTCTGCATTGTCTCTGGATCTTTTACGTCGATTTCTTCCATTCCAAGGTGGTGCAGCCCTTGTCTGGCCTTGATCTTAGCTCGTTCTTCTAAAGGCAATGCGTTCCACTCGGGTTTCCAAGCGCACACTGTTCCAGGACCATACGTTTCCGTGAGACCGTACGCATGGATTACATTGAACCCCAGCTCCTCCATGTTGAAGAGAACCTGAGGCGGTGGTGGCGCTGCACCTGTCATCACGGACACCTTACTTGGAAGGACCTTTCGTTCGCTATGTGGTGCGTTTACAATCATGTTCAAGACAGTAGGCGCGCCGCCCATGTGTGTAACTCGATGAGTTGCTATACCATCGAATATTCCTTTTGCAGTGACATTCCTTAGGCACACATTGGTGCCCCCTTGTGCTGCCACAGCCCATGTGAGGCACCAGCCGTTGCAATGGAACATAGGCACGGTCCACAAATAAACGGGCATGGACAGCATCTCGTTGAGAAGGGCAGCGGCCAGAGAATTCAAATAGGCTCCTCTGTGACTATAAACTACACCTTTGGGGCTAGAGGTAGTGCCTGAAGTGTAGTTGAGAGCAATAGGGTCCCACTCATCGTTCGGCCTTACTACTGTAAAGTCGGCCCGTCCTGATGCTAAGAAAGACTCGTACTCCAAAACACCGGGCAGGGACACGCCAACACTAGCTCCAGAATTGGAATCATAGGAATCTTGAACTAAGATTAGACAAGGCAACTTTATCCCTTTCTGAGACATGATGTTAAATGCACCCTTTGCAATGTCGAGAAACTGCGAATCCACAAATATAACTTTGGATTCTGAATGTTGCAGCAACACTGACACCATGGCCGAATCATGGCGGATATTGAGTGTACAAAGGACTGCTCCGGCCATTGGAACAGAAAAATGTAGCTCGTACATTGCTGGAATATTCGGCAGCAAGGCGGCCACCTGCTCGATGGAATCAGGACATCAGGACTGTAGATAATGCAACATACATAACATCAAAGAACCAAGATACATACATATATATTTCAGAAATAATACACTATCCATGTAAAGTGGCAGTGTAAACAAGTCATAAAGTGATCCTTTCGACGAATCACACGTATTTCGCTGCATTTGTTTGTATCTATGCACTCCTACGTTGTGATCGAGTTTGGACACAACACAAGCTAGGAAATGAGATGAAAACATCAACATAAACAAGCCACAAAAGTGATCATTTTTCGAAGAATTACTCATAATATGCGACACAACACTCATTCCTAGCTACGAGACAACACAATCTCGGATATGAGATGAAAACATCAGTTATATAACATGAAAAAAGAACATAGAATTAGATGAATTTACTCGAATCTGCTGTATGTAATCCTCAATTTGTATCAGATACATTCAACTGTTAGGGTGACTTGATTATATTAAATAAATGATACTACTCTCTAAGCTTTTAGACTAGGTGGAAATTTGCTGTATGTTAATCACCACTTTCTTCAAATCAAAACCCCTTATCAAAGGGTATTCAATCACAGTGGACTATCACTTCATTACATTCAAAATAAGCACAAAACATCTCAAGAACATCACAGCAGTTCCAATTGAAACAGAAAGCAAAGCCATAGTAAAACTATCCACCCCCAAAAAAGGCAGCAAGTTTGATCTTATCCGATTCAAAAAACAAGAACCCATTACCCCAAAGAAGCCACAAATTCCTCAAAAAATCCCCCCCCCACCCCCCCCCCCCCCCCCCCCCCCCCCCAAAAAAAAAAAAAAGAAGGAAAGAAAGAAAGGCGTACAACATCACTGCGGGAAATTCCGAGATGGGAGAGAGCAGAAGCAAGTTTAAGACACCTAAGATGGGTCTGTTTCCAAGTGAAGTTAAGATCGCCATGAACGACAGAGATTCTGTCTTTGTAAACAAGTGCTGATCTTTCCAAGAAACTTATGGGACTCAATGGAATGTAATTTGCTGAGCATTTGAGGGTTCCCTTAGCCATGATTCACAAATTTGATGAGAGATGAAGAATAGTCAATACAAGTGTTGGAAGACCTCTGCTCTGCTCCACTACTATCTATCTCAATCAGATAAAACATTTAAATAAACCTACTTTTAGTTTTAATGCAGAATATTTGTTTTCCATTTTAATAATATTGTCCTCAGTACAATTTTTTTTCTTAATTAATATAGTACTTTGTAGTTAGTAGAATATATTTGTCCTAAGTAGGTACTTATTAAAAGTATATTATTCTCTCCACAATTTTTTAATGCAGAATATTTTTTCTTCAATTTAACTTGTATATAAGTACAAAACATTAATATTATAAACAGTTATCGAAACATTAATATTATAAACAGTTATCGAAAGTGGTAATAAATTTAGAGAATACCACTCTATCTTAATAAAATATTTTGAGAACCGGTTATACCAATGGTCTTCACCCTTCTTAATTAATTGTTACTCCCTCATGTTGTTTTTATTTTATTTTTAAATTTATTTTATTTAAATGATTATTATACCCTAAATCACAAGGGTAAAATTACAATTATACTCTAAACCCTAAACCCTAGGGAATAAATTATACCCTAAACTACAAGGGTAAAATTACAATTATACCCTAAATTCTAGGGATAAATTATATCCTAAACCACAAGGGTAAAATTGCAATTATATCCCAAAAAAAAGTAACAACAACAGTTTTTTTTTAAAAAAAAAGGGAAAACACACACTGAAGGTAAAGGAAGGAAGTTGTACCGGGAATTGTACCAAAAGAGAGAGACTTCAGTGAGATCGGTCCTACCAATATTTGATAAAATCGGATCTTAAATCTCAATTTCGCGGATCCTATGCGGATCTGGTAAATAACACAGTGATGTCTTCCCTTTATTATCTCTCATCCTAAAAATATGGAATTCAACTTTTCTTTATCCTCTCTCCTTCTAAAAGTAATTAAACCTGCTCCTATCTTCACAAAAGAATCCCAATCTCCCAAAATCTCACCCCAACGCCAACGTTCAATCTGATCTGCCACCAGTGGTAGATCCGGCGCCATCTTGCCACCGCCCTGATTTGCTGTCTGCTATCATTTTAGGTTCGCCTCTTCCTGATATTGTGATATTGTGAAATGGGAAATGGATTGGCGGAGAGATAAAATGGGATTGGGGTACTCGACTCTGTCATGACGGGCAGCAACAGATCTGACCGGTGACGGCTTCGGTGAGTAATAGACAAGCAATAATTATTTTCCTGTTAGGAGAAATTTCACCGAACTGCAATTGAATTGTTGAGCGAACATCATTACTGACGACCACCTTCCTTGCGACGGCTTGAGATGATGCTAAGCTCCAGCTACGAGAGTGAATGGGCCGGCAGCAACGTCCTTCGAGAAAGAGGAGGAACCAACGTTCTGTATTAATTATCTGATAATTAGAGGAAGAGAAGAGGACTCACAACATCATTTTCATTTTATTTCAACTTAATTTGACTGGAGAAGAACCTTTTGAGTTGTCATATAGGATTTCTTGTTTTTTTTTTATTTTATTTAGGTGTGAATATTGTATTATTGTTTTTTTTTTTTTTTTTTTTCTAGTTTGGGAGTGGAGTTGTGTGTATAATTGTGGATTCAAAAAGGTGACCCTTTAAGACTGTTTCGTGTTTTTCAAAAGTATAAAAGTGTAATACCCAAGTTTCTTACTACTAGTGTGTTTATATAATTTAATTTGTATTATGTGGTAATTGTTTCTCAATTTTATTTATCTTTACATTTTATTTGAGACATCTGTGATAATAATGGTGACAATATGTGAATATATGTGTGCATAAATATTTACGTGTATTAATTTGGATATATGAGTAAATTATTTTATGTGTATAAATACACTTTTCTTAATTATTGAGTATCACACGTATTTTTTATTATAATAATAATAATAATATAATATTAAATAATAAAATAATAATAATAATAATAATAAAAAATAAAGTCAATTTTGGTGGCTGCTAATTTGAAATTTGTGTTCCTAGGCTGCAATCAGCCGTTTTTTTTTAAAAATAATAATAAAATAATATATATATATTATTAAAAAAAATTTTTTTTTTTTTTATTATTACCCCAACCTTGCCTATATATATGGGGTGAGGAATTCATCGCCTCATCCCAAAATCATTGAGAAAAAAAGAGAGAGAGAGAGAAGGAATGAGGGTGTGCCGGAGGGGGAAAGAAGGAATTAGTTACGGATCTTCACGGGTCTATAATTGTCGGAGTTGAAGTAAGTAGAAGTCCAACTACAATGCATAACTATGTTGTGTGTAAATTATTTGTGATTAATATGTGATAATTATGTTGTAAATTATTTGTGATTAATTTAATTATGTTATGAATTATTTGAGATTAATTGATTATACAAGTTGTGGATTTATGTAATTTGAAATAATATTATTGTATTATATATATCTGTGTGATTGGGAACTGTTAAAAATATATCCGTATGACTTGAGAAGATGTTGGTTATAAGGATCTGTGTGATCCAAGATGGAGTTGTTATTATAAGAGATCCGTGTGATCCAAGGTGATGTGGATTTGTGTGAATTAAATTAAGTTGTTATTTTATTAAATGTTGATATTGATGTAATAAATGATTTATGATATATATTTAATTGCACTTGTTGCATACCATGCATAATCATGAAAAGTGTTTTTCTCCAAAATTAATAAGATACTAATGGTGTGTGCGGCCACTATATATGCATCTCTGTCAGGGTTCGGAAAAATCGTTCCCGACATTTTTGTCAGGGGTTCGGAAAAATCGTCCCCACCACTTTGTCAGAGTTCGGAAAAATCGTTCTCGTCACTATTGTCGGGGTTCGGAAAAATCGTCCCCATTGAGCTCATTTTGGGGTGCATATCATAAGTGTGTCGTGGGGATCCCGCAACGTGAACAGTTTTCTAAATAAAAGAGACAAATTAGTAGATTAGGAAATAAATGCATTTTCATGCATTGTCATGCATGATTTCTACTTACTGAGATTTTTGTCTCACTAGTTTATGCATTGTAGGTGAGCCTGATAATATTTGAGTATGTGGGTGGTGTACTGTGAAAGCTGTGGAGGTCCTACAAGGTTTCGAGTGGATGTACATAGATGACGACCTGTTGGGCTAGACCGTGTGTTTATTTTGTTTCCGCTGATATTTTATTATGTAATATATAAAAAAATATATATATATTGTCAACTGTTGGTGTGGATTGAAGTGGTGTCAGAAACCAGTTATGTATGTTGAACTGGTATGGCCGTTTGGATAATATATATTATGTGAGGAAAAAAAAATATGTGCAAATTTTATGATGATGATGTTTATGTTAATTAAAGAATTATAAGTTATGAAAAGTGGGTTGTGACAGAGTGGTATCAGAGCACGGTTTGGGTTCTGCAGACTATCTATGTACATGAACTCATTCCTTGGGAGAGCAGCTTTGCGTGTAAGTGTTATTTTCCTTCTGTGTTGTTATATATTTTATAAATTATATTGGCCATGTGGTGTAGGACTTGTAGTTGGTAGACAAAATGGAAAGAATTATGGGTGAAAGTTCTGAAAGTGATAGAGTTGCTGAGCAAATAACACCTACTGAAGAAAATAATGCGATGATTACTCGCCTGATGGAACTGGTAGAGCGCCAGTCCCAACAGATACAACAACTGATTCAACAGAGAGATATGGGTGGACAGCCAGAGGTTAATATTAATCACAATCAACGTCAAGTAGAACGTGTGGAAATTGTTTGTGAAAGATTTCGAAAGCTGAGCCCTCCAATATTTGAGGACGCAGCAGATCCCACAGATGCAGAGGATTGGTTACGCACGGTGGAAAACATGTTTCAATACAGTAGAATTCTAGAGGGGGACAGAGTGCTGTGTGCTTCTTTCATGTTACGAGGAAGTGCAGGCCACTGGTGGGATACGATTAAAAGTATCGAGGATGCCACGAATATGACATGGGAAAGGTTCAAGGAACTTTTCAGAAACAAGTACTTTACCGCACCAGTGAGAGCCATGAAGATGAACGAGTTCATACAGTTGAGGCAAGGTGGCATGACAGTCACAGATTACCTTCGTAAGTTTGAACTGTTGTCAAGGTTTGCAGAACATATGGTGAGTACGGAGGCATTAAAAGTGGAAAGATTCGTGGAAGGCTTAAGGCCTGAGCTTTTCAGAGATGTGAGTATGGCGGGACTGCATGGAGCAACATACTCACAAGTGGCAGAAAGGGCCCAGATTGCTGAACAAGCAGAGATGAGGATCAGACAAGCGCAAGCTGTCAGACGTCAATTTCAACAGAAACCGGTGCAGCAGTTTGGGAGAAATGATAAGAGGCCGATGCCATTTCAGAGGCCGAAATCAAATTTTTAAGTGGAGCAAGGACAAGGACAAGGAGAACCAAATAAGCGTCCTAGGTTCGATCAAGGGAAAATGCCACAGGCTCCGCCTCTACCGATGTGTCCAAATTGTTTTAGACCACATAGTGGAGAGTGTCACATGCCTCCGAGAACATGTTACACATGTGGAGAGAAAGGACATATGACTATTACTTGTCCTAAGAAAGGAAAACAAGGGCAACAGGTGAGAGTTCCAGCAAGAGTATACACTTTGACGCGGGAGGAGGCAGATGCGAACCCCTCAGTTATCGCTGGTAAGATTTTTATTTTTGGTATTTCTACCTATGTGTTATTTGATTCTGAAGCAACGCATTCATTTGTATCCACTGAGTATGTGAGGAAGTTGGGTGGAACATCTAACTTAATAGAAGCTAATTATGAGGTGATGATACCTTCTGGTGAATCAAAGCAAACTAATCAACTTCTTCGAGGTTGTGTTATTCCTATTGAAGGAAAATAACTTCTCGCTGACTTAATTGTGCTAAATATGAATGATTATGATATTATATTGGGTATGGATTGGCTGTCAAAGTACGGTGCGACAATAGATTGTCAGAAGAAGAGTATTACTTTTCAGCCATTGAAGGGAGAACCATTTACTTTTGTTGGGATCAAGAAAATTTTCAGATTTCCTATGATATCAACAACAAAAGCACAACGGTTGTTGGAAAGTGGTTGTGAGGGGTATATGGTGAGTGTAATGAATATTGAGGGGCAGCAATGTCCAGTTCTTGATAATGTACCAGTAGTTCGGGAATATCTGGAGGTATTTCCAGATGATCTTCCAGGTTTGCCACCAGACCGGGAAATAGAGTTTGTTATTGAGTTACAACCAGGAACTGCTCCTATATCTAAAGCTCCATACAGAATGGCACCAGCTGAACTGAAGGAATTGAAGATACAGTTACAAGAGTTACTAGACAAAGGATTCATCCAACCTAGTTTCTCACCTTGGGGAGCACCAGTTCTGTTTGTTCGAAAGAAGGATGGCACATTGAGGATGTGCATTGATTATCGGGATCTCAACAAAGTTACGGTGAAGAATAAATATCCATTGCCTCGCATTGATGATCTGTTTGATCAGTTACAGGGTGCATCTATCTTTTCTAAGATTGATTTGCGGTCGGGGTATCATCAGTTGAAGATTAGGGAGAAGGATATTCCAAAGACTGCATTTAGTACAAGGTATGGGCATTATGAATTTTTGGTAATGTCGTTCGGTTTGACAAATGCTCCGGCAGCATTTATGGATTTGATGAATATAGTATTTCAGGAATTTCTCGTTAAATTTGTAATTGTGTTTATCGATGATATTCTAATTTACTCTAAGAATAAGGAGGATCATGCTCTACACTTAAGAAAGGTGTTAGAGATTTTGAAGGAGAAGCAATTGTATGCGAAGTTTAAAAAGTGTGAATTTTGGTTGGATCGAGTTGTTTTCTTGGGTCATGTGGTATCGGGAGAAGGAATTTCGGTAGATCCAAGTAAAGTTAAAGCAATCCATGATTGGCCACAACCCTCAAATCCCACTGAGGTTCGTAGCTTTCTTGGATTGGCTGGATATTATCGAAGGTTTGTTGAAGGATTCTCCAAGATTGCTTCATCATTAACACAGTTGACTAGGAAGAATGTGAAGTTTACATGGACGGAGTCATGTGAGCAAAGTTTTCAAGAATTAAAGAAACGATTGACATCAGCACCTATCTTAACTATTCCTACGGAGACAGGAAACTTCAAGGTTTACAGTGATGCTTCAAAGAATGGTCTTGGGTGTGTATTGATGCAGAATGGGAAAGTGATAGCTTATGCATCCAGACAGTTAAGAGAGTATGAGAAGAATTACCCAACTCATGATTTAGAGTTAGCTGCAGTGGTGTTTGCACTCAAGATTTGGAGGCATTATCTGTATGGGGAACGTTGTGAAATTTATACTGATCATAAGAGTTTGAAGTACTTTTTCACTCAGAAAGAGTTGAATATGAGGCAAAGAAGATGGTTGGAATTGGTGAAGGATTACGATTGTGTTATCAATTATCATCCCGGAAAAAGCCAATGTGGTTTCTGATGCATTGAGCCGAAAGGCAATACAGAGTGTAGCTGCTATGACCATAAATCAGAAACCAGAGTTGCTTGATTTGCAAAAGATGGGTGTGGAGATCATTCAGGAAGGATCATTGGAAGCAAGGATGGCAGCTCTGACACTTCGACCAACTTTGATGGATAAGATTCGACAGAGCCAACAGGAGGATAAGTTGTTTGACAAGATAAAGAATGATATCAGCTCTGGAAAGTCTTCTGACTTCCAATTAGGAAAAGATGGTGTGATTCGTTATGGAGGTCGATTATGTCTACCTGAAGTAGATGACATTCGGAAAGAAGTTATGGCAGAAGCTCATTCAACACCATACTCTGTACATCCAGGAGCTACTAAGATGTATAGAGATTTGAAGTTATATTATTGGTGGCCAGGGATGAAGAGAGATGTTGCTCGATATGTAGAGCAATGTCTGACTTGTCAGCAAATCAAAGCCGAGCATCAGAGACCAGCAGGAACTTTGCAGCCTCTATTTATTCCAGAATGGAAGTGGGAGAATATTACTATGGATTTTGTCATCGGACTACCGAAGACAGTGAAAGGTCACAATGCTATTTGGGTTATCGTGGATCGATTGACTAAGTCAGCTCATTTTCTTCCTATTTGTTCTACGTATTCTATGGATCGTTATGCGCAACTGTATATTCAAGAGATTGTCAGACTCCATGGAGTACCACTTACCATTGTATCAGACAGAGATACGAGATTCTTGTCTGCTTTCTGGAAAAGTTTGCATAAAGCACTGGGGACACAGTTATCTTTCAGCACAGCATTCCATCCACAGACAGATGGTCAATCAGAGCGTACAATACAAATCTTGGAGGATATGCTCAGAGCGTGTGTGTTGGATTTTCAAGGTCAGTGGAGTAAATTTTTGCCTTTGATAGAGTTCTCGTACAATAACAGTTATCAGTCTACCATCGGGATGGCTCCATATGAAGCATTGTACGGGAGAAAATGTAGATCTCCAGTATATTGGGATGAAGTTGGAGAGAGGAAACTTTTGGGTCCAGACTTGATTCGTGAAATGTCAGAAGCTGTTACCCGTATACGAGAGAAGATGAAAGTTGCTCAAGATCGGCAAAAGAGTTATGCAGACAAACGGAGGAGAGAATTGGAATTTGAAGTGGATGATCAGGTATTTCTAAAAGTATCTCCAATGAAGGGGATAATGCGATTTGGAAGGAAAGGGAAACTCAGTCCAAGATATGTTGGTCCGTTCACTATCATTGAGAGAGTTGGCAGTGTTGCCTATAAGTTGGAGTTACCAGCATCAATGTCTAGAGTACATGACGTGTTTCATGTGTCTGTGTTGAGGAAGTATGTTCCAAATCCATCTCATGTTCTCAGGCAGGAACCAGCTGAGTTGAAAGAAGATTTGAGTTATGAGGAAGTACCAGTTGAGATCTTGTGGCGAGACGTGAAGAAGCTCAGAAATAAAGAAATACCATTAGTAAAAGTATTATGGAGGAACCAACTAGTTGAGGAGGCTACTTGGGAAAGAGAGGATGAGATGATGGCTAAATATCCAGACCTCTTCAGGTAAGTAAATTTCGAGGACGAAATTTTTTATAAGAAGGGAAGAATGTAATACCCAAGTTTCTTACTACTAGTGTGTTTATATAATTTAATTTGTATTATGTGGTAATTGTTTCTCAATTTTATTTATCTTTACATTTTATTTGAGACATCTGTGATAATAATGGTGACAATATGTGAATATATGTGTGCATAAATATTTACGTGTATTAATTTGGATATATGAGTAAATTATTTTATGTGTATAAATACACTTTTCTTAATTATTGAGTATCACACGTATTTTTTATTATAATAATAATAATAATAATATAATATTAAATAATAAAATAATAATAATAATAAAAAAAAAAAATAAAGTCAATTTTGGTGGCTGCTAGTTTGAAATTTGTGTTCCTAGGCTGCAATCAGCCGTTTTTTTAAAAAAATAATAATAAAATAATATATATATATTATTTAAAAAAAAATTTTTTTTTATTATTACCCCAACCTTGCCTATATATATGGGGTGAGGAATTCATCACCTCATCCCAAAATCATTGAGAAAAAAAAAGAGAGAGAGAGAGAGAGAAGGAAGGAGGGTGTGCCGGAGGGGGAAAGAAGGAATTAGTTACGGATCTTCACGGGTCTATAATTGTCGGAGTTGAAGTAAGTAGAAGTCCAACTACAATGCATAACTATGTTGTGTGTAAATTATTTGTGGTTAATATGTGATAATTATGTTGTAAATTATTTGTGATTAATTTAATTATGTTATGAATTATTTGAGATTAATTGATTATACAAGTTGTGGATTTATGTAATTTGAAATAATATTATTGTATTATATATATCTGTGTGATTGGGAACTGTTAAAAATATATCCGTATGACTTGAGAAGATGTTGGTTATAAGGATCTGTGTGATCCAAGATGGAGTTGTTATTATAAGAGATCCGTGTGATCCAAGGTGATGTGGATTTGTGTGAATTAAATTAAGTTGTTATTTTATTAAATGTTGATATTGATGTAATAAATGATTTATGATATATATTTAATTGCACTGGTTGCATACCATGCATAATCATGAAAAGTGTTTTTCTCCAAAATTAATAAGATACTAATGGTGTGTGCGGCCACTATATATGCATCTCTGTCAGGGTTCGGAAAAATCGTTCCCGACATTTTTGTCAGGGGTTCGGAAAAATCGTCCCCACCACTTTGTCAGAGTTCGGAAAAATCGTTCTCGTCACTATTGTCGGGGTTCGGAAAAATCGTCCCCATTGAGCTCATTTTGGGGTGCATATCATAAGTGTGTCGTGGGGATCCCGCAACGTGAACAATTTTCTAAATAAAAGAGACAAATTAGTAGATTAGGAAATAAATGCATTTTCATGCATTGTCATGCATGATTTCTACTTACTGAGATTTTTGTCTCACTAGTTTATGCATTGTAGGTGAGCCTGATAATATTTGAGTATGTGGGTGGTGTACTGTGAAAGCTGTGGAGCTCCTACAAGGTTTCGAGTGGATGTACATAGATGACGACCTGTTGGGCTAGACCGTGTGTTTATTTTGTTTCTGCTGATATTTTATTATGTAATATATAAAAATATATATATATATTGTCAACTGTTGGTGTGGATTGAAGTGGTGTCAGAAACCAGTTATGTATGTTGAACTGGTATGGCCGTTTGGATAATATATATTATGTGAGGAAAAAAAAATATGTGCAAATTTTATGATGATGATGTTTATGTTAATTAAAGAATTATAAGTTATGAAAAGTGGGTTGTGACAAAAAGTGTTATCTCAACATAATTCATGGTATCTGATTTGAGTATATTAATTCATATTAGCCTTTTTTATTGTTATTAATTAAGTGATCATTAGAGGACAGTAGGAATAAACGACGGTGGACTTGTTAATTCTTCACAATATATGACATTAGATTTCATTATCTAATTAATTTCAAAAATTAATTCAATTAATTTTATAGAGTAATCTCTTCATTTATAAAGAGTAATCTATCAACTTACAAATTGCATAAAATTTAATTCTTCACAACACAATTTAATTTTTAAAAAATTAGAGTTTGATTTAACTTACAAATTGCATAAAGTTTAATTCTTCACAAAACATAATTTAATTTTCAGAAAATTAGAGTTTTAAATCAAAGAGTAATCTAATAAAATTTAATTCTTCACAAAACATAATTTAATTTTCAGAAAATTAGAGTTTCAAATAAAAGAGCAACCTAATTTATTATAAAGAGTAACCTTATTAAATGAAAAAATAACCTTGAAAATCAAATAGTACAGAATATAAAAAAATCAATAAGTTAATATAAAAACTTGTTCTTAGTAGCTCAAATTATATAAAGAGTAACCTAAATAATATATTAGAGTAACTTAAAAAGTTAACGAAATAAAATAGAACATAAAATTAGAGTCTCAAATCGAGGAGTAACCTAATTTATTATAAAGAGTAACCTTATTAATAGAAAAAAGTGACCTTAAGTAAATCAAATATCACAGAATATAAAAAAATCAACATGTTAACATAAAAACTTGTTATTAGTAACCCAAATTATTATAAAGAATAACCTAATTAATAAAATAGAGTAACTTAGAAAGTTGTTAACGAAATAAATATAACATAAACAAATCAAATTAAGAGTAACCCAAAAACTTGTTAATAACAACATTGCACTTGAGGCTGGTGAGACCATGAGAACATCACTGACTGCGGAGAGTAGACCAGGTTTGTCACTTCCTATTAACTCAATGGAAGTGTGGTCCATCTGGGAAGTCACCCCAACTGATCTTCTCATTAAATATGCGAAGGAAGAATCTGGTCCAAGTGATTGAAAGTAAAATCAAGGAATTGTCAATTTGGATGTCCCAATTAATACCAAAATGGCCACACTTCACACAACTCAGACATTCCTTTTTCTTTTTTTTTTCCAATCCTATCTTTTGTATCTTTATTGGACAGCCCCATAGTGTCCTCGCTGTCTTCGTCTTCTAATTTCTGAGCTTCAAAATCATCGCTTCCAAGATCATCTTAGTTAGTCACATATAATTTTTTTCAGCTTTGCTCTAACTCTTCCCATTATCTCAAACCAAACAAAGAAATATCACACAATTGCATCCCCAATATCCCTGCCATAAAATGTGCCACAGGTCAAGCTCACTACTATATAATATAATTATGGAAATGACAAAGACCTGTCTTCCACTCAGAACCCAATTATTTTGTAGTTGTGGCAACTATTCAAAATACGACAAATAACATTTACAGCCATACAATAGAAAGATTAAAGTGTGAACTGTCTAAGTGTTGCTATGTAATGGGTTATCTAGTATCACAAAAGTAAAAGTTGAAAAGTAGTTATAGATGGCACTCTAATGCATCTCCAGCAATTTAAATCTAAAACTTCATTGAATTTTGTGGACTAAATAGAATGCTATGTAGCTACAGCTTACAAATGCTTAGTTAAATATAGTTGTCCATTAAAAAAAACACTGAAATAACAAAACATTGGATACCCAAAAGAGCATTTTAGAATAAAGAAATTTAGTAACTAAAACATTACGCAATCGCCCCGCAGATTACCACATTTTTGTTCAGTATAAGATTAACTCAACTCAACTCAACTCTTCTCTCCCTCTCATGTTTCTACGCTTCTCTCTCTAACTACGACAACCCCGCAATTTTAGATTCTTAACTTAGCACATCATTATTTGACTCTCATTGCTGCATTTCTATATTATCTAAGATCATTTCTATTGGATTTCCAGAAGACTGCTCAAAGTTTTGCAATAACAATCATGAAATTAACCTAATAACAAGAAAATTAAAGGACTTATATAATCCCATTGGGGGCGTCTTCTTCGCTTAGAAATTGGAGTGCAATGGAAAAGAGATGCTCTGATCCGAAAAGGGTTAGCTTGAGAATTGATTCTTGCCGCTATTCCGCCAGTTTGATTCATATTCGAGAATCATTACAGAAAAATAAATGAGAAATTTCAAGTTTTCATTCCTTTTTTAGGTTGATGTTGAAGACCCTAAGACGAAGGGCGTTTCCCACCACAGTCTTCTTCATATTTTATCACTCCGACGATTTTTCCCCAATTCCGCTGGTAATTCTCTTTCACTAAATTATGAGAGAGGAAGACATTGTGACGTGGCAAAAGAATGGGTATATGTTAAAAAAGGATTAAAATTTCTTGATAGTGGCTTTAACCCAGGTACTAGTATTAGATCCGGTTGTACTACTTTTAAAGAAAAAGACGGGCATACTGAAGTCTTTGTCGTATCAAAATGGAGTTGTATACAAATAATTGTCAAATACTCCATCCGTCCCCTTGAAAGATATTCGTTTACTTTTTGCACGTGGATTAAGGAGTATAATAATTTAATGTATAGTAAGGTAAGAAAAATAATATTTTAATGTGTAGTGAGTAGTTGCATTAGTGTTGAGTGTGGGGTCATGTGTAGTGGTTGTGGGTCACATCAATTCAAAAAGAGAAATGTATACTTTGTATTGGACGGACCAAAATGAAAAAATGGATACGTATCAAGGAACAGAGGAACTATTTTATAGCGGGAATGATTAATTATTTTTTAAATAAAAATTTTTATTCCTCAAAATAATGTAAAAAAATCACCGCATATGTACACCCACCTCACTTTTAATACCACAATATTTGGTGAAAGTACTTTGTAGATGGCAATCATTCTAAAATTATTTGTTTATGCTTCAAATATGAAATAGTTTTGTACTTTTAATTTGAACAAATCACCATTTATTATTGTGTGAGTTGTTAAAATGTGTAATAATTCATGAATTAGACGTTTAGTTGTTTAAATATAGTTGTATAAACAAAATTTTTGTAGTAAATATGTTGGGTGCTCATGTATTGAAGGAAAATTATTGTTTTTTTTTTCCCTTAAAATCTTAGATATGCAGCTGATCTCTCATTAGGACGGAATTTAGGCTTTTATTCGGTTGGTAATAGGCGAAATTTGTCATTTTGTTCGAATAGCATCGGTCAAACATAACCCAAATTTTCAATCACTGTCGATTGAACACAAATTCATTATCCGACCATCGTGGATTGAACATAAATTTTGTCTTTTGTGCGACATAGTTGCTATTTTTATAAATATAAATATAACAAATTAGTGTATTTGGTAAAATTACAGGGTGCGGATGTCCAGACTTTTTTTTTTATAAAAAAATTATTATTATTATTATTATTATTAATAATTTATCCAAATAATCAAAGTGTGTATATTTATAACGAAAAATTGCAGATCAACCCCAATCAAGAATAATCAAAATGCGAGTAAACATGACACTGTTTAGAGATAAAGTACATAGGATGATTGCAAACACTCTACATTACTGTAAAAAAAAAAGCTCTGCCAAAAAATTACATGATCACCGGAAGTAGCCGTACAGCTCCAGGAAACAGATGCAGAGGATCCAGGGGTTGGCTGCATCGCTCGTCGGAGAAGTCAAGACGAGCCGGAAGAATCTGAACGGAAGAAGAGCATTCGGGCCAACGACAGGCCAAGATGCAAACTGCCCGGGTTTGCACATTGTCTCGTCGTTCTCATGCACTCTCAAGTTCGTCCAATTGTTTCCGTCCATAGAGCCCTGCAACACGTCCCTCTCGTGAGAATATTTTCCAAGTAAAAACGATGAACAAGACCAAGAGATCATACCTGAAAACTCCAACTCCTGATGAAGGCTGTTGATCCATCCAGCCTTAGTGTATAATGGTTGCACATTAACTGTGAAAATTGTTACTCCAGTTAGTATCTAACATATCACATCAGCAAAGCAGTTGACAGAAACGATGAGAGACTAACCTGATGACCGTGGCCAATGTCAACCATCCACCATGAGGTGTTCCTCCCATCCTCCATTCGAGGGCCAGCAAAAGACGTTCCCTAGCTTGCAACGAGTTCGTTTTAGTTTCTTCTGAATAAGAGAACACCTCAAATAGAGAATTTTGCATTTCTTTCAAAAATTTTCTTACCTGGTAACTCCTGGATACTAGAACCTTAGGATCTGTGAATCTGGCAAGTGGACTGCTCGCGGTGATAGTTACTTTCTGAAGCACACGAGGTATATGGGAGCCGGTAAATGAATAGCACGAGGTCAAGAGATAACATGGAAGGTTGGAGTTTTACCTTCGACAAAACAGGATTCACCCACTGATGTTCACCATAGGATGTGCCAGCAAAATACAACACTCCATTGCTGTCTCCATCGCATATGTACTGAAGTTCTTTAAAACTCGACTTTCTGTGCTGGAATTTACTGAAGAAAATGAAAAGTCGTTAAAATCAAATAGTGACATGCTAAGTAAATGAAGCCAATAATATATACTTACTTCAAGTCTTTCTCATGCCCAGAAGGTCCAAAATCCAGAAAAGCAGTGGCTTCTTTCACCTGAAGAAATAGATTAAGATAAGCAGGTGGCTATTCAAGAGGAATTCAGACAAAGAATTATCTAAGTCGGAACGTACCAGTTCTCTGAATGTAGGTATGCATATGCTAAGGTTGCTTCTTTCCAACTGAATAGATAGGCAGTTTGAGAATTAGAAACAGTTAAACGGAATTCCATGGATTTCGATGAAGATAAAAGCAGACGGATTTAGGATGTACCCTTTGAAGAACTGAATATGGAAGCAAAGGGAATCTCACAAAACTTAAAAATTGTTCTAGTGAGTCGACCCGTTCACCAAAGATAACTTCAGGCTTCAAGTTTAGCATCATTTCATCTACTCTGTCCCATCCAAACAACTCCTCAGCTTTGCAACACCAAAGTAAGATTGCATTGAGAACCCGTTCCTCAGAAGTCACTGTCAAATCTGGATGCTGCCAAAAGGAAAATCTTTTGCATGAGATCGTGTAACAAATACAAGACGTAATCGGTATTTACTATAAGTGGCCAAACTTCTAAACATTCCATGCCTTAAACTGAGGAGAATTTCAGTAATTTAAGCAGCAATATGCTGCCAGATATGATAGTCCCTTATCTCTTGTAAGAAGGGTGAATAAGGAAACTGACAAACTATAATTATACATTGTATTAATATGACTCTTTGTACACAATTATTCATAATTTAGACGAGTTCCACATATTTAAAATCAATTCATTTGATTTTGCAGAAGAATATAGAGCATATACTTGATAATTAATGGTTGATCCTAGATGGAATGACCAACTCAAAATCAAAACATAGAAGGTTTAATTTTTCAAGAGGAAATTTGCTATTGAATAGAAGAACAAGAATCACCTGGAGAATATTCCGAAATGTTGTTTCATCTAACATGACAAAGTCCATACTGGCCGTTGTGCAGAAGTCAAAATGCATCGAGAATGTCTTCTCACATGTTTCTTCAATTAGTTTAAATGAAGGAACAGATGAAATCACTAGTAAAATTTGGCAAACTGATCCCTGCAAAAAGTTCAGAAGTTAGCCACACAAACAATAGCCTAACATGGTGTGCCAAAAGTATCTTCTTCCTCGTCCATTAAACTTGGTATAATAGTAAAACTTGTGATTTTCTGCCACTAGAACTCCACGCCTGCATATAATATGTAGATAGAGCCATCAATATTTCATTTTTATTTTCCATAAAATGTCTCTTTGTGCTCACAAGCCTAAAACTGCACCAGTTTCTCCCTTCCCTTAGTCCAACTTGCCCCAAACAAAGGCTTTAGTTCAACGAGAAATTAATGGCTATAGGTAAAACATAATGAGGCAATATCCACTGTATTACCTCTGACAGGTGTTCTAAAAGTCTCTTGCAACATTCCTGATGAAGAAGCGAAACTCCAAACTGATCTGCCAATAAAAGAAGCTGAAGTAGCAGCACGTCAGTGTCCACGGTGTCATCCTGGTTAATTTCTAGAGTGTACATGAATTCAAGCATAATCTTATATGCATCAAAGCAGACATCCTTCAAGCAAATCTTTGATGAACCACTTTCACTCATCCCGTTTGTGAACATCTGCATATGCATTTTTATCACATTAATCAGCTTTCTTAACAGGAAATATGAGGTAACCATAACTAAATAATTATAATACAGAATAACCTAGGCAGATTATACATCAAAAAGAGATAAATTAAAAGTAGTAATGTGAAAAGTGCAAAAGATCAAATTTGCCACCCATCAGTAACAAGATCTTAGTATTGAGTACTTTAGTTTCTTCATGGAAATACCAGGCCCTAAAATTATTATACTACTTGTACGTTTTTCAACCAATTTTACCCCTCGATATCTTTTTTTCTAAATTCATATCGCCAGTACTACTATATCAAACATAATTTCTCAAGTTAAAAACTTCATTACCTTTGTAAAAGGAGCACTCCACAAGCCAAGGATGATTCTGTGTGACTTTGCAACTTGAGTGTGGCCTTCAATATAAATGTCTACATCACTGTACTCGCCAGTCAGCCTAAAAGTATTGAGCCTCCTTATGTCAATAGGTAATTTATCAAGAAACAGAGCAGGGCCATTGAACCGTGAGCTTGGGTATGATATTTCTACGCTTCTTCCAGAATCAAAAAGTTTCTTATTAAGTTTAAAGCGCTCCATCATTTCTTCACACTGCTTTGCCAGTGTAATGATTTCAAATCTTACACTTAAAACTTTTAAAGCACTGAGGTGTGACTCTGGAACCTACATCAATAATAGACAACAACAGCTATCAGAAAATGGAGTCAGAGACAAACTCTCGCATTCTTCATTAGTAATTCATGGCAAGGAAAATGTTATTTGATCCTAAGTGAAAACAAATATTGAAAAATTTAGATCCCTCTTTCTTCTTTCTCCAGCAGAAAAGAATGCAACTCTGAACACCTGGAAAAGGAGTACATGTCTACATTATTGATTGTAAAGCCCCCTCAGTGGAGGGTTCCGAGGGGAGGGGAGGGAGTTAAGCATTCTATGAGACACATAAAGCTTTACAGAATCTTTTGTGATGTCATTTGTATTCCTTCTAATAATTAAATTTGTTATAATGCAATTAACGAGCAATTCATCAACTAATCATAATACTACAAATTCTTTTTTTTTTTTTTTAAACTTATCTTCTGCAACTGACCTTGGTATTGCCGGTGTAGATGTACTCAAGAAGTGCATGAAGTATAGGGTAGCAAACATCCGAGAGGTGAATAAAATCTTCTCCAGTGGAACTTAAACCAAAGTTTCCTGATGCGGCCAATATGACCTTATGTGCTGGGACAGCCCTTTCCTCTTGTCCAACAATGAAGAAGACATCTGAGAGTTCCCAACTCTCTAGAAACTTCTCAAGTCCCCAATCTTCAAAATCTCTAATATCTTCTTCATACTCTTCCTCAGCATCTTCCATGCCATTATATTCACCACAATCTACATGTTTCCATAAGGATATATGATTCTGCATCAGGGGGAGAACATTAATATTCCGATACCCTACATGTCTATCCCAACTGCTAAGCCCCACATACTTAACACTGCAATTGGGGTTTGAATCCAGCCACCGAAAGACAAGATTTTGGAAGGGGTACCTGCCCTTACCAATGCTTATTAAGCCATCATATATGCTGATCCAGTAACTCTGAAATGTAGAAGAGCAATGTAGATCAACCCCAGAAACATCCACAACTGTCTTCCCATCAACCTCTATATTCAACCTTTTATTTCTGTGGCTACCAATAATCACTGTGTAATGTCGACTATTATCCCTTTTGTAATGGTAATGTTGACTGCCTGTTTTTTCCCGGAACACAACTGTGACATCATTGTGTGCAAATGCATCGAAAGCAACACAGCCTCTACCAGCTTCTCTGAACCGCAAGTCATCGTGCCAGGCACACTCAAATGGTGCTACAGTTAGGAACTTCTTCGGCTTTACCTCCATTATACTTGCATTTAGAAAAACAGAGTATCTTTACTAACTGTGTACTTTTCTGCAAAGAAACCACAATTTAGAATGCATCAAGAGAAGGGCCTGATTGTGTCATACACAGACTCATGTAAGCCACTTTATCAAATTCACCAAATAAAGTATCAAATACAGAACACATGATTTTACTAGCAAAAGATGAGGAAATATGCCCCGATAGACTAAATTTATGAGTCCAGAGCCAATTTCCATGGTATACTGGGAGGGAAAAGGGTATTTTGATGCGTAACATAGCTCCCAATAGTGTTAGCCACCATCAGAGAGAAAAATAGCCTTAAGCACACATTTATGTATCATAAAACTTGCTATCATGAGGTAAATTTTTATTGAAGTGCCAGACTAAAAACTATCTGGAGGGCACACCAAATAACTAGACTCACAAATAATAAACAGCTAAAAAATTCATGAACCTTGTACCTGGAAGAACTTGCAAGTTTTAACAACACAACAAAATCTTCATAAAACCAATTCCTCAAGTGTTTTTTTAATATTTTTTATTAGAATTGTCAAGTAACACACAAAAGGAACAATTATGTTAACAAGTAGAGATAAATTTCAGAAAGGGAAGGACAAGAGAGAAAGAAAGAAAAAAAAAGAAAAAAAAGAAAAAAGAAGATATGAATCGCAGCTAAGTACCAGCAACGTGCCAGTACTAGTTAAAGTCAAAGACAGTATATATGAAAGGTCACAGACGAGGAGCAGCAGCTTGGACTTAACAGGGATTAGCTAAGCCACAAGGGGAAATTTTGGTTGAGATTTAACTTCCAATAATTCTAAAAAGAGTGGATTTGCTATAGCTAGCTTATGAGGGAACTCGAATTTATAGGGCTTGTAGCAAGCCACAACAGAAATTTCACTGTCACCTGCCCTTTGAAATCTTCAAACAATAGGATATTGTTGTCACAATCTGAGACAAGCCAACAAAGCCCCATAAAATAATTAATTAAACTAAAAAATCAAGTTGCGATAATCCTACGCCACAAGCTCATACATGAACAGATAAATATCTTCTCCTACAAAAAATCCAATCTTGAAGAACCCAAAATCCAAACTCATATACAATGAAAAAACTGCAAATACCTGGCATCATATCCCCTAAAAGACAATCTCTGTCAACGTAGCAGCCCCTAATTTCAACACAAGATTTTATCCATACACACATAATTACAAAAAATTGCATATACTCTATTGAGTGGCACAATAGCAGATAGAGTCCAGATAACATTCGATTGGATATTTTCGGAAGTTATTGCTAAATGCAAGAAGTTCTATCCTGTGGAGATATTTGCTGTCGAAGTCACGAGCCAGTTAAAGACACAAAGCAACGTGGCATTTCGCACGGGAATTTCGTCGAGCAGGTGGCATGTGAACATCAATACCACTTGGATTAGATAGGAAAATCGCCACGGTTTTTCTTTCTTTACCTCTTGTATCATGATCCGTGGGTTCTTGATTGTTTTAAGAAGCGGATTAGCTTAGGATTCTCAAATTATGATCATATGATGATGTCGACTGCTGCAGTTTTCGAGAGATAAGTGAGCACTGTGAGCGAGCGAGAACCCACCAGCCACAAGCTACGGATTAATTTTGAATTAATTAACACAAAAATATTAAAAAGAGAGTATAATAAATCTTAAGTTTAAAGAAAATATCCTAAATTAAATCAGAGGTTGTAATAATAATATTAGTGACGTTCTTGTTCCCGGGGACACCGTGTTCCTTTGCAATTTTTATGTCCATTTGTAATTTAAATTCATAACAATATATTTCCTCCGTCTCATTTCAGATGACACACTTTTCATTTTGGATTGTTCAAGTTTTCATCTTCCTAAAAAAGAAAAAGTCAAACACAATCACTATTTCCCCCCTACACTTTATTTACAAAAAAAAATCACTCATACTTAACTCACTTAACATACTTTATTATTTATTTATTACTTAAAAATACCATAATACCCCTAAAAGTTATAATTTTCTTAATTTCCGTGTCGAAAAGGGGTATGCAAAATTTTTTGGGACGGAGGGAGTATAGGTTTAAATAGAATGTGAAGGGGGAGAGTTGTATTCCCATGGAGCACGATGTGTCCCAGAGAGCACATGAGCTTTTGCCTAAAAATATTGGAATCGAATTATTTAATTATAAATAAAAAATATAATAAATCCTGATAAGTCTTAACTCTAAAGTTTAAAATGATAATTTAAGTATTAAAAAGATAATATATCACTTATATGTGAAAAAAAATAAAAATTGTATGTAAATGTTGTGTTAATAGGGTTATATTCAAATAAATTTGGATTATTTTGATTTTTATTATTATTTTATTTGTATTGAGATATAGCAAAAAGAAGGTTGTTGATGTAAAACAATTAAAATATAAAGAACAATAAATTAAATTATACTCATTTTTTACCTATATTATAATAATAAATTAATTTGTCTCACAATCTTATCAACAATTTATTATCTAGTATGATTTTTTTAGAAACTTAATGTAAGATGAGAGATTTTAATATTTAAAGAAAACAATGAAAAAAAAATCATGTCAAAAATTGGGTATATAATATCTACAAAATCATTATGATTTATGAAAGTTTGTTATGTAGTGATGATATGATGGACATCAGCATCAGCCACATCAGCATGAAGTGTATGAAATATACTGCTCATGATAACAAGCCACTAAATTTTGGACTTGTTACAAATTCAATAATTTTTTATTTTATGGCAAAAGCTCCTGTGCGCCCGGGGACACGGAAAGATGCTCCGTGTCCCCATGTGAACACAATCCTCCCCTCCAATCCTATTTAAACCTATGTATTGCTAGGGGTTTAAATTGTAAAGGGGCATGAAAATTGTAAAGGCGCACGGAATGTGTTCCGTGCGCCTGGGTGCACAAGAGCCTCACTCTTATTTTATATCTGAATGATTAAATTAGACCTCCATGATATTTTGATTGTATTCAAATTCTGTACGTTTAATTTAATTTTAATTTTCTTATTTATAATTACTAGCTTTTGAACCCGTGCGATGCACGGGATAAAGGTAAAAACTACAAAATTTTGATTTAAAATTAGTTTATGCATATGGATTATATTAAGTAGTGACGTTGATAATTGTGATGTTGATAATTGTTTAATTATAATTGTAAATAAGGTGTCAATTTAATGTAATCTCATAATTATGATGAATGGATAAGATTCAATAATGTGATGAATGGATGAGATTAAAAATGGATTAGTAATCAAAATCAAAGGTGTAAATTAAAAATTGGTTCACTAAACCCTAAACCCTTAAACCCTAAAACCCTAAACCCTTAAACCCTAAAACCCTAAACCCATAAACCCTAAACCCTTAAACCCTAAAACCCTAAACCCATAAACTCTAAACCCTTAAACCCTAAAACCCTAAACCCTAAACCCTAAAACTTTAAACCCTAAAACTCTAAACTCATAAACCCTATGTATAATCTATAATATAAAAAAATATTATATTAAAAAGATTATATACTTAATTATTTTAATAACTTAAATTATATCATAAATAAAAAAAACTACTAAATTTTGATTTAAAATTAGTTTATGCATATGGATTATATTAAGTAGTGACGTTGATAATTGTGATGTTGATAATTGTTTAATTATAATTGTATATAAGGTGTCAAATTAATCCAATCTCATAATTGTGATGAATTGATAAGATTCAATAATGTGATGAATGGATGAGATTAAAAATAGATTAGTAATCAAAATCAAAGGTGTAAATTAAAAATTGGTTCACTAAACCCTAAACCCTAAAACCCTAAAACCCTAAACCCATAAACCCTAAACCCTTAAACCCTAAAACCCTAAACCCTAAAACCCTAAACTCATAAACCCTATGTATAATCTATAATATAAAAAAATATTATATTAAAAAGATTATATACTTAATTATTTTAATAACTTAAATTATATATCATATTTTATTAAAAAGATTATATACTTAATTATTTTAATAACTTAAATTATATATCATAAATAAAAAAACTACTAAATTTTTATTTAAAATTAATTTATGCATATGGATTATATTAAGTAGTGACGTTGATAATTGTGATGTTGATAATTGTTTAATTATAATTGTAAATAAGATGTCAAATTAATCTAATCTCATAACCTTAAATCCTAAAACCCTAAACCCTAAAACCTTAAAACCCTAAACCCTAAAACCCTAAACACTAAACCCTTAAACCCTAAACCCTAAAATCCTAAACTCATAAATCCTATGTATAACTACCCGTACTCGTTCTTTTTAAGGTTTTGGTAAATCAGATATTCGAAAATATCTGTCATGTGATCACCCTAATGTTTATTTAGTCAAATTCGTACCCACTTTGTTAAAAAAATTATGATACTCATACTCATACAAAACTCGTTTATCATTACCCGTTGATTATACATACTAATTTAAAATTATTAAGATGTTATGACGAATAATATTAATTCAAAATTATTATTAATGAAGAAAATAATTTAATAATGAATTAATTGTTATGTACTCGTATCCATTTAAATATAAACTACACATTTAAGTACCCATTTCATTAAAAATATATATTATGATTCTCCCTGTCTCTAATCTGTTTATCATTACCCGTTGATTACACATACCCATTTAAAATTATTAAGATGTTAGGATCAATAATATTAATTCAAAATTATTAATAATGAAGAAAATCTAATCTCATAATTGTGATGAATTGATAAGATTCAATAATGTGATAAATGGATGAGATTAAAAATGGATTAGTAATCAAAATCAAAGGTGTAAATTAAAAAATTGGTTCACTAAACCCTAAACCCTAAACCCTAAAACCCTAAACCCTAAACCCATAAACCCTAAACCCTTAAACCCTAAAACCCTAAACCCTAAACCCTAAAACCCTAAACTCATAAACCCTATGTATAATCTATAATATAAAAAAACATTATATTAAAAAGATTATATACTTAATTATTTTAATAACTTAAATTATATATCATATTATATTAAAAAGATTATATACTTAATTATTTTAATAACCTAAATTATATATCATAAATAAAAAAACTACTAAATTTTTATTTAAAATTAGTTTATGCATATGGATTATATTAAGTAGTGACGTTGATAATTGTGATGTTGATAATTGTTTAATTATAATTGTAAATAAGGTGTCAAATTAATCTAATCTCATAACCTTAAATCCTAAAACCCTAAAACCTTAAAACCCTAAACCCTAAAACCCTAAACCCTAAACCCTTAAACCCTTAAACCCTAAACCCTAAACCCTATAACCCTAAACTCATAAATCCTATGTATAACTACCCGTACTCGTTTTTTTTAAGGTTTTGGTAAATCAGATATTTGAAAATATCTGTCATGTGATCACCCTAATGTTTATTTAGTCATATTCGTACCCACTTTGTTAAAAAAAATTATGATACTCATACTCATACAAAACTCGTTTATCATTACCCGTTGATTATACATACCAATTTAAAATTATTAAGATGTTAGGACGAATAATATTAATTCAAAATTATTATTAATGAAGAAAATAATTTAATAATGAATTAATTGTTACGTACTCGTATCCATTTAAATATAAACTACACATTTAAGTACTCGTTTCATTAAAAATATATATTATGATTCTCCCTGTCTCTAATCCGTTTATCATTACCCGTTGATTACACATACCCATTTAAAATTATTAAGATGTTAGGATCAATAATATTAATTCAAAATTATTAATAATGAAGAAAATAATTTAATCATGAATCCATTTAAATATAAATTACTCCATTTAAAATTATTAAGATGTTAGGACCAATAATATTAATTTAAAATTATTAATAATGAATAAAATAATTTAATAATAAATTAATTGTTAAAACTACATTATAAGTTATAATTATTAATTAATTAATTATATAACATAACATATTTGAAATACCTGTAGTCGTAATTATTAAATAATTTAATAATGAATTAATTGTTAAAACTATATTATGGATTTTGTTAAAATATAAAAATTAGTGAAATATGATATTATTATTTCAAAAATTAAATAAGGATTTTAAATAAGGTATCATTATTAATGTATAATTTTAAATAAGGTATCATTATTATGACAAAAAAATGAATGTTCAAGATCTAATCTTATAAGTGTGATGAATGGATGAAATTCAGTAATGTGATGAACGGATGAGATTAAAAAAGAATTAGTAATTAAAATCAAATGTGTAAATTAAAAATTGGTTCAATTTTGACTTTTTCACTTTGCTATTATATTTACAATTTTGTAATTTCATGGGGTTAATATATTTCTGAAACATAAAAGCAAATAGTGAAATCATTTATGCAAAGGTTGTGCATTCTATTATTTTTGAAAGGTAACAGGGATAAAATTTCTAATTTTGTGTGCTTATACATTTCTAAAGACTTCTTTGAACACAAAGTTCTTGCAGTCATTCTTCTCTTCGTTATTTGAATCAAACACCATTATTTTCAAACCATTCCTAGAGGTGACTCTGGATACAGCAACATACAGTTGTCCATGGCTAAATATGGGTCTTTTTAAATAAACTCCGACAGTTTCCAACGATTGCCCTTGACTCTTGTTTATTGTCATAGCATAACAAACCGTTAATGGGAATTGACGCCTTTGGAACCTAAAGGGTATACGAATATCTGATGGTGTAAGTGTTAGTTGAGGTATTAGTACGTAATCTCCGCAACTGTTACCAGTCAGAACCCTTGCTTGAAGCACTTTCTTTCCAAGTCTAGTGATGATCAAACGGGTACCATTGCAAAGACCTCTAGCGTGATCTATGTTTCTCAAGAGCATTACAGGTGTTCCAACTTTAAGGATTAGTTCATGATTTGGCAAACCTGAACACTTGATAGAATTAAGGAATTCTGGTGTGTGAACATCCGATAAAATATCAATATTTGTATCCGATTTGCAGACAGTGTCACAACTCAAATACGTTTTTGAATTCCTATAATTCAGAGACACCATATAATCATTGATTGCGTCAACAGATTCCAATATAGGTGCCAAGATAGCCCTTGTTTTTATGTAGTCGGGGTCATCCATGATGAGCTGAAAATTGGGATATATTGCATTAACCATATTTGCAATGGGATCATCACCTGGAGGCAAAAGAATGTCGGGTGGGATTTTAATTATAGTGCCATAATCAGTAACTTCTCCGATTGTTCCATCGCCTATACCAGATATCCACTCAGTGAATTCTTTGACCTCACGTCTGTCATCATCATTTGTTGCTTGAATCAATCTCATATTTTTTGTCAGACGAAGGACTGTGCAATAATCCCAAACATATGATGAATTTATAGTTGCTCTAACAATATCTTGTCGTTTCCCTTTAGGTACGACTGGGAGAACTTGTCTGAAATCACCACCAAACACTATTGTTTTCCCACCGAATGGCTTTTCTGCATTTTTATTGCTCGCTAATTGCATAACATCACGCATTGTCCTATCCAGAGCTTCTATGCAATATTTATGAACCATGCTTCATCCCATATAATGAGTTTGCAAAGGCTCAGCAGTTGTGCCTGATCACTTCCTTGCTTCACATTGCATGTTGAGTCCTCAGAAACATTTAGTGGAATTGAGAATCTTGAGTGAGCTGTCCGGCCACCTGGTAAAAGAAGTGAAGCTATGCCACTCGATGCAACATTCAAAACAATATTTCCCCTTGCTCTCATAGAAGCTGATATGGTTTTCCATAAAAATGTCTTCCCTGTTCCACCATAACCATACACAAAAAACACACCACCATTATTGGATGCAACGTTCTCCATCAACTTATCATATATCTCTCTTTGATCATCATTAATTTTCTGCATCAACTCATCATGTTCTTTTTTCAATAAAGATCTATTGTAAGAACGTTCATTAAGTACCAAACGGTTGTCATGGATTGTATCTTCATCGTTTACTGGTAAAGGCATACCTTCAAAATCCAAAAGAGTCTTTCCAAACTGACGCAATAAAACATTTATCTGGGATAAACATTCATTTTTTATTTGTTCTTCTGACATCTCTAAACCTGAATTTTAAAATTTAACAAATAAGATTCTAATATTCCTATTTAAATATATATATATATATACACACACATATATATATGTATATATAAACACAAATATTGTAATTTTGTATAGAATAAATAATATTAATTTTTTATATGAAAAAATTGTACCTGGAAATCCTAATTTTTTCCTTTGATTGTGGAGAATGTCCTCTGATAAATATTCCCAGCATCCTTTCCATATGTTTTCGGGCATGCTTGCAGATCCAGACATAAGGATATTAATGAATAATTCCCTCAAAGGCTGTCCAGTTAACCATTGTGCACATTCAGTAATGGTGTCTACATATTCTTTATCATCATCAAGCAAACCACGTGCATAACATGCTTCTCGATATGTTGTGTGCACTAAGCCATTAACTCTTCTGAAATCTTCATAGCAAGTTGGGCCACGGACAACAGTAATAAGAATTCTCAGATAATAAATATCTCCTGATCCGGGTGGTACATATGTAATCCTTCCAACTGCCTTTCCCATTTTCCTTCTTACCCATTCTTTCGTATCTCTTTTCCACACAAACTTTTGTGGAAATTCAGCATACAATAATTCACGTGCATCGGGATATTTCTTATTGGCTTCGAACCAGGCCAAAAACATACTCTCCCTTACTGATGGTTTGCTCATAACAGAATCCAGATTCTCAGAATCATCGAATATAACACACTGCTCATTTTCCAGATGGAAGCTCAAGCGCTCAACGGGGGGTACCTATACTGAATTTCAAAGCCAAATAATTTCCAAGCTGCTTCACATGGAGAAATGTAGCGACAATCATAATACATCTGAATTTCATCGACTACGGGTGATTCTTCTCCATCCCCTCTTTTGCTGAAAGTTGTTGATATTCGATCATGTCCCTTGTTAACATATTTAAACAAATATTTTATTGATCTCGACTGGTTGCACCATTCGATGTTTAAATGAGCACTGTATTTGAGCAATAGGTTATGGTTGTGTGGGACAACGTACAAATTGTCAAGCTCTATCCCATTTTTTAGTACAGTTCTTCCATTGTTTCTTCTTCTATAAATCGGATAGCCATCGGAATCAATGGTTGTGGAGTCACAATATTTTTTTGGGTAAAATTTTGTACAATCACCATTCTCAGACATACATGGTGCATCTTTTGAAAAATTACCACACGGACCATGGATCATATAGTCACAAACAGCATCGTAGTACTCAGGATCTACTATTTTATCGGGAATTTCAGCAGAAATCATTTTGTCAATTTCATCACCTGTTGGATCGTTACGACCATTATGTAGGAATAGTAGAATGTGAGCATGTGGTAGACCTCTCTTTTGAAATTCTATTGTATACACAACTGCAATATATTTAAGAAATAGTTATAATGTTGAGCATTTTCCATAAGTAATATAAAATTTTCTACATGTTCGGAGTTTTATAATTTTTGTATTACACTTTAATGTGTAGTGATTTCTTGAGATTTTGTGATTTTGTGTTTAATTGTAAAAATTATTTCATTGATTTAAAATGCAATAGTGGTCCTATATGTATAAAATTTTCAAAATGAAATAATGTTTTGTCCGTAATTAATCCTATAACTATTGGCCTTTCAAATTTTGAGCGTATGCCATTTGTAATTTAAAGCTTACTAATTTTTCAGCCTTCTACAGATTTTGGATTTTGTTAGGCCAAAATATTATTATTATAATAGAATGTGAAATTAAAAGTTACATGGCTAAATTAAAACTATAATTTAATATACGTTAAAACTAAAATAAATCTAAAAAAAAAGTATACTGTGTATAAAAGAAGTTAAATTGACATACCTGCATCAATTTTGCCAAAATACTTCTTTTTGCGTAAATCATGAATGAGCGAATCTAACTTCATCTTAAACACTCTTGCCACAATATCGGGTCTATCCTCGGCTTTTAAACCCTTTTGTTGTAGGGAACGTTCAATCTCTGGCCATCTAGGATTGCAAGTAAACGTAATAAATAGATTGGGATAACCTATCCATCTACAAATCGCCATTGCATCCTGATAATTCTGAACCATGTACCGAGGGCCACCAGTGAAAGAAGGAGGAAGGATAATTCTTCTGCCCTGGGTTCTTGGATCAGTTTCACCACTAAAAATTGCATCCTCTAAACGGTTATACATGTGACTCCTTAATTTTTTCTGATTCATTCTAATGTACTTCATCCTACCTGCTTCTACCATTGTATAAGCATCAACAATGAATTGCTGGAAGAGTCTCTTGGACCTTAGTATTGTAGAGAATTCAATTTCTCTATCCTGCAAGCGAAATGCCAAAAATTCTCTAACACTTACTCTCTTTCGGCAGGCTGTACCAAATGTTCTTATATTTGATAATGGGATGTCTTCCCTATAACCATCTTCGCCATAAGGGAATAACAGTGGATATTGTAAACTTAGGTAAGAAGCATTTAATTCATTTATTCTCTGTATGCATCCATCCTTTGATTTTACTAAGATATCTCTATCTCCCATATCATAGTCAAAATCACCTACAACCAATGCAGCCACCTCTGATATTGTTGGAGTATTGTATACACGTGCATCAGTACCCCGTCTTCCTCGTAGAATTAATTTAATATCATTACAACCTTCTTGTATTTTCTGACCAACCATTCTAAAGTTCTTAGCAAGAACATTATGCTCATCTAACATTAATTTCAACGAAGAAACAATTTCTTCATGAAGTCTATCGGTTGTATCTTTCATTCTGCAAAAAGTTAATTAAGAATTTAATTTGCGGTTCCATAATAAATTTGAAATAATTACTACTAACCAATAAAGAATTGATCAGAAAAAAATCTTTACACGTATGAACTTACCCAACACAATTCAACCGATTGGAAATTTCATTCTCCATATCATAAATATATAGCTGAGCAAACTTAGGTGAAGAACCATCTGGTGGCACCAAACTTCCCATTAGGTGGTAATTTTGTCCACTTATTTTGAACATCGGTGGAGATCGCCCATCATTCACACTGTTGTCTATTTTGCCACCCATGGATGTGAATGAAAACATACCATTGAAAGAACGTATGTGCTTCAAATAATGTTTAGATCGAGGACTTAAACCCATTAGTAATTCTTCTAATAGTTCTGGTGGTGTTTTCAAATAAGGCAATCTTATATTCCCTTTCATGCAACAAAGAGAATATACTGGTCTTCTTGATTTAGGATCCTAACCCTTAACCCCCTAAACCCTAAACCCCAAACCCCTAAAATCCTAACCCCTAAACCCTAAACCCCTAAAACCCTAAACCCTCGTGTTTATTATAGTACATTAAATAATTTTATTTAATAATATTATTAATTATTATGTGTTAATTATTTCTCTAATTTTTTTTTTCTTCTCTTTTATACATTTTATTTTCATATTATTTATATAATGTAATTGCATGTGTTTAGGAATTAAATAAGGTAGTACATTAAATAATTTTATTTAATAATATTATTAATTATTATGTGTTAAATAATATTATTTATTATTATTATTATTAATTATTAATAACCCCTAAAACCCTAACCCCTAAACCCCTAACCCCCTAAACCCTAAACCCCAAACCCCTAAAATCCTAACCCCTAAAGAGGAAAGAAACAATAATAAAATATGAATGAGAGAAAAAAAATAATAATGAAATACGAATTCTTTGTAGTAATGAATGTGATATGAATGTGATAGCATGTATTTAAATAGTGATTTTGATATATATTATATTAAGTAGTGATTTCGATTATATTAAGTAGCATTAACGCATACCCCTAAACCCTAAACCCCTAAAACCCTAAACCCTCGTGTTTATTATAGTACATTAAATAATTTTATTTAATAATATTATTAATTATTATGTGTTAATTATTTCTCTAATTTTTCTTTTTTTTTCTTCTCTTTTATACATTTTATTTTCATATTATTTATATAATGTAATTGCATGGGTTTAGGAATTAAATAAGGTAGTACATTAAATAATTTTATTTAATAATATTATTAATTATTATGTGTTAAATAATATTATTTATTATTATTATTATTAATTATTAATAACCCCTAAAACCCTAACCCCTAAACCCCAAACCCCTAAAATCCTAACCCCTAAACCCTAAACCCCTAAAACCCTAAACCCTCGTGTTTATTATAGTACATTAAATAATTTTATTTAATAATATTATTAATTATTATGTGTTAATTATTTCTCTAATTTTTCTTTTTTTTCTTCTCTTTTATACATTTTATTTTCATATTATTTATATAATGTAATTACATGGGTTTAGGAATTAAATAAGGTAGTACATTAAATAATTTTATTTAATAATATTATTAATTACTATGTGTTAATTATTTCTCTAATTTTTTTTTCTTCTCTTTTATACATTTTATTTTCATATTATTTATATAATAATGTAATTACATGGGTTTAGGAATTAAATAAGGTAATATAAGGAAATTTAATTAAATGGCAAAGATCTTTTCTCATAATTATGATGAACCCCAAACCCCTAAAATCCTAACCCCTAAACCCTAAACCCCTAAAACCCTAAACCCTTGTGTTTATTATAGTACATTAAATAATTTTATTTAATAATATTATTAATTATTATGTGTTAATTATTTCTCTAATTTTTCTTTTTTTTTCTTCTCTTTTATACATTTTATTTTCATATTATTTATATAATGTAATTACATGGGTTTAGGAATTAAATAAGGTAGTACATTAAATAATTTTATTTAATAATATTATTAATTATTATGTGTTAATTATTTCTCTAATTTTTTTTTCTTCTCTTTTATACATTTTATTTTCATATTATTTATATAATAATGTAATTACATGGGTTTAGGAATTAAATAAGGTAATATAAGGAAATTTAATTAAATGGCAAAGATCTTTTCTCATAATTATGATGAATGGATGAGATTAAATTATGTAATGAGTGGTCAAGATTCAAAATAATTTAGTAATCACATCCAATGGTGTAAATTAAAAATTCCCTCAATTTTGACTTTTTTACTTTGCTTAATTAAATGGCAAAGATCTTTTCTCATAATTATGATGAATGGATGAGATTAAATTATGTAATGAGTGGTCAAGATTCAAAATAATTTAGTAATCACATCCAATGATGTAAATTAAAAATTCCCTCAATTTTGACTTTTTCACTTTGCTATTATATTACTATATATATATAACCCTAAACCCCTAAAATCCTAACCCCTAAACCCTAAACCCCTAAAACCCTAAACCCTCGTGTTTATTATAGTACATTAAATAATTTTATTTAATAATATTATTAATTATTATGTGTTAATTATTTCTCTAATTTTTCTTTTTTTTTTCTTCTCTTTTATACATTTTATTTTCATATTATTTATATAATGTAATTGCATGGGTTTAGGAATTAAATAAGGTAGTACATTAAATAATTTTATTTAATAATATTATTAATTATTATGTGTTAAATAATATTATTTATTATTATTATTATTAATTATTAATAACCCCTAAAACCCTAACCCCTAAACCCCAAACCCCTAAAATCCTAACCCCTAAACCCTAAACCCCTAAAACCCTAAACCCTCGTGTTTATTATAGTACATTAAATAATTTTATTTCATAATATTATTAATTATTATGTGTTAATTATTTCTCTAATTTTTCTTTTTTTTTTCTTCTCTTTTATACATTTTATTTTCATATTATTTATATAATGTAATTACATGGGTTTAGGAATTAAATAAGGTAGTACATTAAATAATTTTATTTAATAATATTATTAATTATTATGTGTTAATTATTTCTCTAATTTTTTTTTCTTCTCTTTTATACATTTTATTTTCATATTATTTATATAATAATGTAATTACATGGGTTTAGGAATTAAATAAGGTAATATAAGGAAATTTAATTAAATGGCAAAGATCTTTTCTCATAATTATGATGAACCCCAAACCCCTAAAATCCTAACCCCTAAACCCTAAACCCCTAAAACCCTAAACCCTTGTGTTTATTATAGTACATTAAATAATTTTATTTAATAATATTATTAATTATTATGTGTTAATTATTTCTCTAATTTTTCTTTTTTTTTTCTTCTCTTTTATACATTTTATTTTCATATTATTTATATAATGTAATTACATGGGTTTAGGAATTAAATAAGGTAGTACATTAAATAATTTTATTTAATAATATTATTAATTATTATGTGTTAATTATTTCTCTAATTTTTCTTTTTTTTTCTTCTCTTTTATACATTTTATTTTCATATTATTTATATAATAATGTAATTACATGGGTTTAGGAATTAAATAAGGTAATATAAGGAAATTTAATTAAATGGCAAAGATCTTTTCTCATAATTATGATGAATGGATGAGATTAAATTATGTAATGAGTGGTCAAGATTCAAAATAATTTAGTAATCACATCCAATGGTGTAAATTAAAAATTCCCTCAATTTTGACTTTTTCACTTTGGTATTATATTACTATAGATAGATAGATTTTTGTTGTAAACGTACTAAAAAAATAAAAAATTGAAACGAATAAATAAATAAATATGGAACATAGAGTGCATTCGGATTTTAAACTACTAAAATTAGATGAAATAATTAAAAATAAATTAACTAACCATTTTCTTAGAGAGAAACTAAGGTTCAACAGTGTATTAATTCAATTGGCATAGTTCGACCAAACAAAATTACTTAATCCCCATCAAATTAGGCCATTTACCTTAAAAAATATGGCCAAGTGCACTTTTACTATGATATACTATGTTCCTATTCTTCTTAATTAATTTATGCTCCTTTATTAATGTTTTTATTTTATTTTTAAATTTATTTTACTTAAATGACTATTATACTCTAAACTATATGGATAAATTATACCCTAAAATACAAGGGTAAAATTACAATTATACCCTAAACCCTAAAGATAAATTATACCCTAAACCACAAGGATAAAATTGTAATTATATCCCTAAAATTAAATTTAAAAAAAGTAATAAAATAAATAAAAAGAAAAAAAAAAAGAAAGCCAAGAGGTGGCTGTCAATGCGCGGTTGTACCGATTTTTAAAAAAATGGAGGTTGCACCGCAATCATTGTCGTATTTCTTATTTTTAGTCTATAAACCCTAAGCAGAGTCGCTCTAAATATTATAAAACCATATTAAAATATTGGGTTATATACCCAGTGCACTTAAAGGTTTATAAGGTAAAAGTTAGAGTTAGTGGGTAGTTACTGTTTTTACTTTTAATTATTTTATTTTATTTAGTGGTTAAAATTAAATAAAAATCTGATGTAATGGTTTAGATTATCCAGGTAAACCGGTGGACCGAGTGCACTGCAATTGAATTCTAAAATATTAGGGGCATGATTGGTATGATGGAATGGGGGTGGGAATGTAATCGTAATTCCTAATCTCATTCCCATTCATGCGATTGGTATATTTTTATGAAAAGGAATACCGATTCTTAAGGAATGGGTATTACTTTATATGTGGGAATGTACATTCCTCCCACCCCATGGTATTGCCCATTCCATTCCTATTCCCTCCACCCCATATATATAATTTAATTTTTTTTAATTTATACAACATCTATTTATATAATTATAAAAATGTTATTATTTTTCACTTAACATGTAGGAGTAATATTTATTAAAAACATTTGTATTAAAATATTTAATAAAAAAATATTAAATTATTTAAAATCTAAATAAAAAAATAAAATATTTTTATATACTCAGCTCAGTAAAAAAATATAAAATTAAATTTAATTCTTAAAAATTTTAAATAAATGAATATAATTATTTTAATATTTAAAAATTAGTAAATTAAATATAAAAAATTTATATTATTAATTAAATTGAATATAAACATGTGATATAAATATAAATAAAATTTTATATACATAGTCTAATATTTTTTAATATATATAAATTTTTTTACATGTATTTTAAATTTTATTTATATTTCAAAAATATTAATATTTTATTTATTTTATTTTATTTTTAATTTAATATTTTTTATAATTATTAAAATATATAAAATCTTCACTAAAATTTTAAATGTAATATTTATAAAAATATTATTAATAAAATTGAATTAATTAAGGAATACAAATTCTATTACTTGAGTTATTCCTGAACGATACCAATCATGATAAAAATAATTTTTAATCATTCCATTTCCATTATCATTTCATTCATGAGTTCATTCCATTCCACTGTTATTCCATTCAATCATACCAATCTAGCCGTAGATTGTATGTATAACCTCATGTTATTATATATATCATATATGGGATATTTACACCTCACAATAATTAGGGTTGTGCCTTTCTTGAGGTGAACGTGTCATTTGACTCAAAACTTAGAAAAATCATTGAAAACTAAATTACTCCCTCTATTTCCCCTCTATTTCAAAAAACACTCCATATTTTAAAAAAAAAAGTAAGGATGTGTGTGAAAAAAAAAATATCAAATTTGAAATTAAAGTAATTTTTGGTATTGTAGAATAAAGTGGTGTTGGTGTTTCATTATTCTTGGATTTGAAAGAGTTTTGCAGAATAAATAAATAAGGAAAGTATAGAGGTTTAAGTTGTATTAGTAATGTGTGTGAGTCTCGTATGTTTAAAAAAGAATGTGTATAATATGTACAATCAATCAGTAAGTAAATCATCTCTTACTCTTATCTTACAATTGAATATCCATTTATTGATTTATATAAGGAACCACGATTGTTAAAAATGTTCATCATAAAGAAAATGATGAAAGCAAGTGTATTTTATCTATTTGTAAAGTAATGAAGGGATGCTCTTTCATCCTTGCATCATTAGGAATACAGCTGCTTCTTTTCTAGCAGCGTATCCGTATTTTGATGTACTGTACTTCTTGTACACTCCGATGAGCTTCCCCGATCCATCGTCCCGGTGCAGTCCCGCCATCAAACGAGCACATTCCGTGAGTTGATCTTCGCTGTAACTCGTGTGCCTCTCGCACGTCTTGCTCCACTGCTTGCTCCCATGTAGGCTGCATTGTGCTGTAAAGATAGCGGCTGCAGCCAGCAACGAAGGCGTGAACTGAAGCATCTCGTATTCAACGAGACTCAGCTCGATTATGTAAAACGACAGCATTTCCAACTAAGGCCAACAACAAAAGAAGCCACAATCAGCACACATTGCCTAAGAAAAACACTAGCATATATGCATCTTTATCAAAACCAACCGTTTTGTCGCTTTGAGCGGCTTTGAGGAAACGTCTCATGAACACGTAAGGCGTTGGCAACGACATATTGAACTGTAATGTGTTCAACATAAGTTTCTCCTGCAGGCAAAACCAACAATAGAAGTCAAGAATAAGTTATAAAAACAAGGCTGATTGTTTGTGACTAAAACAGATTGTCCATCTCTGTATACCATATCAAGAACTTCCTCTCGACAGTAAGCATTGTCGGAGATCGTTATGAAGTCATCCACAACCGGAACAGAAACTTCCTCGTACTTGCAGGCGAGGAGCATAGCAGTCACTCCAACAAGCTGCAACTTTTTCCTCTCAATAGATTGGACTGCTAAGAATCGATCTATCAGATTGACAGTTAAGTATAGCGTCTCTTCTATCAGTTCGAACTTGTAGTGAACCTATACATTACACGAAAAGAGTAAACCACGCTTGTGTTTGCAGTTCATCAATGCCACATTTCAGTTTTTGTAATTACCTCTATCAGCCAGTCAATCAGAATAGCCCTCATCTTTTCATTAATATCAGACTGCTGATCCATATAGTCTGGTGTGACACAGCTTGAACTCTGCAAGTTAACACGTTTTCTCGATTAAAATGAAAGAAAAATGTCGAAGATCATATCGAATTCAAGCCAATCAATGGAAGTTTCACCTCTGTCTCCTTATAATATGCATATAAATCATCAATATACTCAGTCACAGCTAGTGGATTGTTCTTGTCACCACTATCTATGTCCACCATCGCCTCATCCGAATCACGGCCTCCCATTTCTATCTCGGCATCCTACACACATTGACAGCATATAATCACACCTTCAAGAACAAACAACAACACCAACAAAAACAGAAATGTATACCATTTGATCAATTTCTTCAAGCCTTGATTCCATATGTTGCTCATACATCAGAATGTCATGATCATCCTCAACATTAGTGATGCTATGGACAGACGATCTATGCATAGTCGTACGCTTAGTCGATTTCTTGACTTCCTACATCAACAATAGGCCATAAATTAAAAATTTTAAGACTTGACACTAACACTCAAGAATGTGATGACTTATCATCATATCATTAGAACTATACCTCGAATGGTTTTCGACGCTCTTTACTAGCCAATTGTGCAGCAAACTTTCTGAAAAGGCGATAACAACTTCGAATAAAAATGATAGTACTTATAGATTCTGCAGAATTTACTCAACAAGATAACACCTACACAACTACTACAAGTGACTATAGATCATCCATATTATATTGATTAACAAGATCACTATCATAAGTACAGGAAATCAAGAATGTTGATTAACAAACCTAGTGATAGGACGGTGAACCGGTAACAGGGCATTCTTTGTTCTCCTAAATGACATTAAAAGATGTAAGAGAATAAGCAACGAGTCCAATATCTCTATGTTATTGCAACAAAAGAAAACATCATAGATTGAGGGTTTATAGAATCCATACTCTGTAAGAACACCTCTTTTGTGAACAGCATGGTGGGATGGACCTTCCATTATGTTCTTATCAATTTTACTCAATGGCTTCCTTTTTTGCCCACCATGAGAAGCCTTCAATCCCTCTAAACATAAAAAAAAAACATCTTTGGTCAGATTATTATCTTGTAATTTAAGCAAGATTTCAAATACTCCCATATTTTTATGATTTTCAAAAAAAAGACTAAATGGCACTAAAATCAAGATTTCGTATCAGAACGCATTCTAATCAAGAACTTCAAAGAAAGAATTGAGATTATACAGAGGAACTAATTAGATGTTCAATAACTTCACAACAAATAATTATGGTTTTTTTGAAAAAAAGACTGAATGAGTCAAAGTTGAGAAAAAGATAAATTCAAATTTCAAACAAACTTGCAACTGAATAAATTTTAAAAATGTTTATCTTATGGATATAGAACTGGAAATTTCAAAATACCTTGAATGTTCGAAGTGATTCTCGTTTGATTCTCGTTCGATCCACCCATCTTCTTAAAACTTATTCTGGGATCGAAATTTCTTTGCAAGAAAATGTGATTCAAATAATGAAAACCCCAGATACCAAAATCAAATTAAAGAAAGAAAGAAAAAGAAGTCAACAATGAAATCAAGAAAGTCTTTTACAATGAAAGGCACCCCATTAATGGAGAAACTGAAGAAAGTCTCTCTCTCTCTTCTCTTAGCAAGTGAGAGAGAGAGAGAATCTTTGGTTTCTTGAAAGTCGTTTGGATTGAATTACAGAACGTAAACAGCGGATTTATTGTCCGTTCGCACACACTCTCTCCATATATTTGAAAACAACGGCTACTATACAATATTCGTACGATGAAAGGTCGCGATCTTCCCAATTACTGTTCCACTTCCACTTAACGGTTATTTAATAATAATAATAATAATAATAATAATAATAATAATCTTACTAAAAAATAACTCAACCCCACCCCCCAAGAATCAAGATGGTCGAGTTCTTTTTCAACACTTGTAATTATTGTTATTATTTTTATTTTATTTTTTATTTCAAGCAACTTTCTCATTTTTCTTGCATAATAATAATAATAATAATAATAATAATAATAATAATAATAATAATAATAATAATAATAATAATAATAATCTCATTTGTAATTATTCCCCCATTCTATTGTAAAATAGGTATAGGTAAGTAAAACGGTTGTAATACGGGTTGATTCATTATTAAAATATGTTTATTATATAAGTAAAGTATGTTTATTACTCCATCCGTGCCATTAAAAGGTAGACACTTGCTTTTTGTACGTAGATTAAAGGATATAATATTTTAATGTGTATTGAAGTGAAAGAAATGATATTTAAATGTAAAGTGAGTAAGTGTATTAGTGTGATGGGTGGGCACAAAAAGAGAAAAGTAATTAATTTGTGTGGGTCCCTTTTATAAAAAAGGAAAATGCAAACTTTGTATTGGGACGGACCAAAATGAAAAAACACGTACGTTTCAGTGGGACGGAGTCAGTAGTTGTTAAAATATATTATCAATAATCATACTCCCTCCATCCCACTTAAAGATCATAATTTTACTATATTGAGTGTCTCATTAAAAGGTCTTCATTTTTCTCGTTTAGTAAAAGGGCCCCACGTATGACCCACCACTCACTACTAATACAACTACCAACTACACATAAAATAATAAGTAATACTCTTTAATCTATTCGCAAAAAATAAATGGGAAACTTTACCCTAGACAGAGGATGTATTATAACACGCTAAATTAATAATTTAACGATCATTTATCATACCTTAACAAATAAAATAAACTTTCACAATTAACAAACATACTTAACGAACCTAAGTCATAAGAAACTTTATCTATACGGGGTTGTGAGACTTTGTCTTTGTGGTGGTGTTGTATTAAAATATTATAAGTTATTTAATAACTATTCTCCATACCACATAACAAATTGGGTGGGACGGGCATGTAGTGACATACCATATCGATCCATTATTTAATTTAATAATAATATTATTATTATTGTTAAAAAATAATTTACCCCACCTCCAAAGATGGTCATGTTATTTTTCAAAACTTAGTATTTATTTATTTTTTATTTATTTAAAGCAACTCCCTCATTAAAATCTCATTAATTTTCTTGCATATTATGTCGTCTTCTTGTATTAAAATACTTAAGTTTTCAATGATTAATAACTACTCGCTATACCAAATCAGTTAATGCAATTGACAAATTTTCAAGTGTGACAATACGCTCAATACAAGTAATTTGTGTGATAATATGCTCCATACATCTAATTTGTATAACAAGATCACATTAGTTAACGCAGTTGACAAATTTTTAAGTGTGAGAGTACGCTCAGTAAAACTAATTTTGTTAATACATTTTGTAAGTACATTTTTTTAATCAACAGATAAAAAATAGTGAAAATGGCAAAAAGTAGCCACTATTGCTTAAGTGTAATTTTAAGTGGCCACATATGTTATACACAATTTTTTCTAGCCACTTTTAAAGGAATGAACCAAAATGCCCTTGAGGGGGGCCCACTTTTCACATGTTTGGAGAATGAGATTCCACACTTTTTGACCAAAAGTACCAAACGTACAGTAAAGGAATCAGATTCCTCTTTATTTCTGAATAAAGTGTGGAAGTACAGTCTATTGAATGCATTAATCTGTTACATTTATATGCCTCATGAATATATTTTTTATTAAAATAAAAAAAGATGCATTTTCACTAATATTTTATTCGTATAATTTTTTTTAATTTTTTTAGGAAATATTTTTTTCGATTTTTTTTAATTTTTTTGAAAAAAAGTGTGGGCCGAATAGAAAAAATAGTGTAGGCTGAATAGAACAAATTGTAGGCCGAATAGAAGAATTTTTTTTTAAATTTTTTTTTGAAAAAAAAGTATAGGCCGAATAGAACAAATAGTGTAGGGCGAATAGAACAAATTGTAGGACGAATAGAACAAATTGTAGGCCGAATAGAACAAATTTTTTAAATTTTTTTTCAATTTTTTTTTTTGAAACAAAAAGTGTAGGACGAATAGAACAAATTGTAGGCCGAATAGAAGAATTTTTTTTTAAATTTTTTTAAATTTTTTTTTGAAAAAAAAGTGTGGGCCGAATAGAACAAATAGTGTAGGCCGAATAGAACAAATTGTAGGCCGAGTAGAAGAATTTTTTTTTAATTTTTTTAATTTTTTTTTTAAAAAAAGTGTAGGCCGAATAGAACAAATAGTGTTGGCCGAATAGAACAAATTGTAGGCCGAATAGACCGAATAGAAGAAATAATATTTTTGAAATTTTTTAATTTTTTCTGGAAAAAAAAATATTTCCTATAATTTTAAATGTGGTCCCAACTACCCTATTTAATACAGTCAACACTGACATAATCATGACTCCATTATTATTGTCTTTTATCTGACAGTTATGGGGTAATTTGGGGAGTTCTCTAAATAGTGGCTACTAAAAATTACTTTTAAGAGAGGTGGCTATTTAAAATTGTACTTAGTCAACAGTGGCTACTAAAAATTTGGTCCCTTACAAAATACATCAATACTTTTGAATGAAGCAAGTACTTGAGGAGTTTTTACTCTTTGGTTTAAGGATATCATCCTTTCATAATTCCTTGTTAACGTGAATTTAATTTTGGATTTATAAACAAGTGGGATTTAAAAGAATTAGTCTCTTATAAACTGGGTTTACATCATAAACTCTTGTAATCCTTGTAATTTTCTTAATTAATTTAAACACCATAGCAATACATAGGGTATATAGGATTGAAATGAAATACCACAAAATTTACACCGTAAATCCGTTTACACAAGTGTTTGTGGATTTATAAAAGTTAGACCCAGTGTTATTTGCATTGTTATTGTAAACTCAAAAACACAATTTCTTATGATCAGAAGATGGTGTTTTCTTCATCTAAGAATATTTTTGGAGAAAGCTCCATCCAAGATAAATTAAGTAAATTCAAATTTATATTTTTTTTCTCTTATTTTTAAATCCTTATACATCATTTATACTCATATATTTAAAGGGCGTTCCTCCATTAATCAAGAATTTCAATTTTCGGGAAGTATCACGATCATCCCATAAGAAGTGTTTCTATTTTTTCAAATGAACAATTTGAAGACCTATTGATTCTAATAACTGATTGTAGAGTTGATCATTCAGACCTTTCAATTCATAGATGTAGATCTCGGACCTATGAATGAGGATATTTTCAAAACTCACACAGAAAAAAGGAAGTGATCAGTTCGACAAAAAGAAAAGCAACTTGGATTAGTGATATATATATATATATATATATATATATATATATATATATATATATATATATATATATATATATATATATATATATATATAAATGATAAGAAAATAAAATAAAAATCGGTATTTATTGGTAACACCTCTAAATATAAAGCAAAATAGAAATGTTAACCAAAGAAAAATAAATTGAGCTATGAATCATGATGTAGAAACTTAAGAAATGTTTTAATTTGGTAAATTTTAATTTTATGTCAATCAATATGTTGTGTAAGAGAGTTATTAATCGGTAGAAGAGAAGAAATAAACTTGTAAGTCTATCCATAGGTTTTTAAAACTTATGGGTGAAATTTAATTTAAAAACTTAAGTACTCCCTCCCTCCTTTTTAAAGAGAGTATTTTTTTCATTTTGGACGTCATACTCAAAGAGTCTTCTTTTTTTTTACAAACATGAGACCAACACACACCCTTAAAATATAGAAGTCATATTCTCACTAATACAACTACCTACTATATAATAAATAATAATACTCCTTAATCCACTTGTCAACCCACTATACAATAAATAATAATATTCCTTAATTCTCGTGTCAAAAGACAAAAGAACCTCTTGAGGGACGAGGGAGTATGGTTTATTGAACCAGAAACAAAAATAAATATTAAACCCGTTACGCAAAATAAATTTCATGATAACAAAGTAGGAATGTTGTACTAATTACAAAAGTGAGAAAATTGAAAATATGAGCATGCTTGAAGTTGCTCGAAATGCTAACTAAAGGAAAATAAGTTTTCATGATAAGGAAATAGCAATGTTCCAGTTCTCGAAACTTCTGGAATCTTCTTAACATTTTTGATTCTCTTCGTCGTCGGATTACAGAGTAGCCATTCATCAGGATTTCCATCTTCAAGTATAACTTCATAATCACTCGTACAGCTTATAGGGATCAAATGGTACGACTTCCGAAATTCGATCCTTTCATCTTCAATCAACCAATCATTCTTCTTCAGGATTATCGTCATCATGTTTCCCGCCACGAACACAATCGAAGACGAAAATTCTCCAATTGAAGTCACGTAATCGTAATCACCATCCAGGATAGCAAATTTGGTGAGTTCTTCGATTCTCTCGTCAAATTTGATAATTTCAACGCAATACCTAATTAGATCTCCATCTTCTTCCCCTCGTCCGTTAATCACGAACCAAAAAATAAATCCATCAACAGAATTTCCGCCATTGCAGGATAATAATACTTGAGAGTAAAGTTCATCCAAATCCATATCAAATCCTTTCAGATCACTCCACGTGTTAGATCTGCAGTGGTACACTGCGTAATTACGAAAATCAGCCACCACTACTCTGTAATCCTTTGTTCGTGGATCATACCAGATTCCATGGAGTTTTCTGTACGGGCGAAGATCCATCGGGTAGGGGCAGTGGAACAGCTTGTACGACCGGTTCGACGGATTCCACAGAAAATACATGGAATCATGCTCTTGAGGATTCACAAACAGGTACAATCCATCGCAATGACATACAATTTTGACGCCCGTTCTGTTGTACTTTAAAGCGGGTGGGTATTCGAGAGTCGATACGGGTTGGAATCGATCCGACCCGAGTTCGATTACGTGGAGCTCGTCTCCATCCCATGCAAACCGATCCGGCTTTCGATTCTTCCTCGATTGGAGGAGATGAGCTTCTGTGAATGCCGGGTCGGATATGGCGGCAGCCCATTCCTTAGAAATGGATTTGTATTTGAGGAGAGACTTCACGGGTAATCGGGTCAGAATGTGGGTTGCGATTATGTGGAATGGAAGAAAACTCATGGCTGTAAACATAACGAGAAAAAGATCACAGACTAATTAGTTATTAATAAATAATTAAATATCGATAATAATTAATTGCCTTAACTTTAGGAAAATCTTAGGATAGCTCTTATGCTAAATACTCGCAACAATATAAAAAATTGGGATGATATATTTATTTAAATAAATGAACGTAAATAGTTGCTTGACCATAATTTCTTTACAAAAGAATGTAAATGTTAAATTCATTACTAAAATATGATTATTGTATAGATAAAATATGTTTATTTGTTAAAATATATAAATAATAAATCATATTATAACAAGCTAAAATCATATACTTTAATGCATAATGCAACGTACTTTAGAATACATATTTTAATTAACAAATATTAAATATACTTTATCTTTATATTTTAACAAGTCTAAAAAACCGTCTTACTTAAACAACATCTCACAAGAGACTTTATTTAATGCTATTTAACTAAAATATTTTGGTAGTTTCCTAATTTATATTAATAGCTGGCATTCTCTTTCCTATTGACACGAGGGTAAGATTTTATCTCAATCTTTTACAGTAAATAAATATTTGTATATATCTTAGAAAAATCTTATAATGCATGTTAAATAAATTAAATTTATGAATTATTTGCCCCCAAGATTTTATAGGCTAAAATTAATGGAGTAGTGGGTGGTTTTCTATTTTAATTTTTTATTATTTAAAATAATTAATGGTAAAGATTGTATTATAATTTAATCTAACGATTAGAATCATCCAGGTGCACCGGTGTCACAAGTGCACCAAAATTAAACTCTAAATTTAAATTAAGTGTTACGAATTCAAATTTTGCGTCCATATATTTAGAAGTTATATAATAGTAATATATATATATATATATATATACTTTAATAATAATAACTTATATAATTTGTCATTAAATTATTTTAAACGAATTTTTTAACTTTAGAATCAACTATTTAAAATATTTCAAAATTTTATTATTTTATTATCATTCAAGTCCTAATAGATTTAGGAGTTAGGATTAGATTTAGGAGTTAGGATTACATCACCCTACATTTAAAAATATTGTATTATTCAAACTTTACAAAATTAGCAAGTTGTGTAGAGTTTCCTAACTTTATAAATAACTTAATCAATATTTCTTGTTTTTGTTATTCTTGATTGGTGCATGATTTGATTTAAAAAAAAAATTCCTAATCGATACAATCAAATTTAAGAATAGTTTACCTAGGTAATGAATTGAAAAAATAAAATGGTAAAATCTTAATAATAATTTATTAGTGCATAAACAGGTGAATGATTAACTAACTTTTGAAACATGAACTTCCTTCGAAACCGCGAAAAAGAGGTTCTATCCATTAATCCTACAAACATCCGCAAAATCTGCAAATCATAACATTGCAAACAAAATTCATGTGTTTATGCTGCTTAGGGTTTTCTCTTCTCCTCCCAATTCTCGCCAACATTCCCAAATCCTATTCCTAAATCTCAGCTAATTTTACGAAATCCCATGGCGATCAATTGCGACAACAAAGGCGACGAAGAGCGTCCAGTCGTGGAGGGTGGCAACCCATTGTCCAATCCTTCCAGCCCACCCAACGGGAAAAATCCAGTGGAGGAGTTAATCGCCATTGTTGAATCCGTGAAGAACATTGGAGAATACAGGAAAACTCAGAGGAAGGAGTGCACGAATCTCGTGAGAAGATTGAAGATATTTTCCCCAATTTTGGTAGAAATTAGAAAATTGGAACCCTCGGAAATTACCGATGTTGGGATTCTGTGTTTGAAGAAGATGAAGAAGGCATTTCTATCCGCTAAGAAACTCTTGAAATTGTGCCATGGTGGCAGCAAGATTTACCTGGTTGGTAATTGTTCAATTAGGTTTTCTGCATTTTTATTTTATTTTGGGCATTAAGAGCAATATTATTTCACCCCCTGAATTTTAGGCAATGGAAAGTGAATCAATGATGGTGAGATTCTATAAGGTTTATGAAAGTATAAACCACGCTTTGGAAGGACTGCCATATGAGGTGCTTCGAATATCTGAAGAACACAGAGAACAGGTAAAAAAAAAGATAAACTCAAATTGGGAAATTTGCATTTGTGTATATGTGCATATGTTGAATCACTTGTGCAGATTTGAACTCTTGATTGTGGTGTTATTACGAGTTATGAGTAATAGTAATAGAGTATTCTTGTTGAAATTTGGTGAAGGTGATTGTTGCTATTTTGTAGTAATAATTGTAGAAGAGTTTTCTTGTTGAAATTGGTGGAGTTGATTACAGATCGAGTTGCTAGGAGATCAACTAAGACGATCCAAAAGAAGATCGGATACACAAGACATGGAGTTAACTATGGATTTGATGGTGGCATTGTCCATAAACGACGACCGAAACGCAGACGTTGCCAGCGTCGAGAGGCTAGCAAACAAGCTAACTCTACACACTGCTGAGGAACTGAGGGAAGAAACTCTCAGCATACAAAAACTTTTTAAAGAAAGACGGAGCCTCAGCGTTGAGTCACAGCAGAACATCTCGAGAGTTTTAGACAAACTCAAGAGCTTTGCTGGTGTTGAGGAGAATCGAGCTACAGATGATCCGGTCGAACCTAAGGCTCTTACTAAGTCCGCCTCCATTGCTGTTCCTCACGAGTTTTTGTGTCCGATCACGTTAGACATAATGAGAGATCCTGTTATCATTGCATCGGGACAGGTATATATATATCTTAGTACGTTTTTGTAATCACCAAATCTGTACAATGCCTTTCAGTAAAGCGTACTAACTTTGGTATGTGCAGACGTATGAAAGAGAAAGCATACAACAATGGTTGGACAACAATCATGGAACATGTCCAAAAACTGGGCAGACTTTGGCACACACGTCTGTAGCCCCAAACTTTGCTCTTAAGAATTTGATCGAACGGTGGTGTGAGAGTAACAACTTTGAAATTCCGAAGGAGGCATCCCCACGTGCAGAGACCCCTTCAACAACAAATGATTCAAAGATCTTGGCGTTGGTTCAAGACCTGTCATCTAGTAAGTTAGACAAGCAGAGAGGAGCGGTGGAGAAGATCCGAATACTATCGAAAGAAAGTCCTGAGAATCGAAGTTTGATCGCCAACGCTGGAGGGATTAAGCTCCTAGCGCAGCTTTTGTCGTATCCTGATTCGAAAATTCAAGAGCATGCTGTTACCACTCTGTTTAACCTCTCCATTGATGAATGCAACAAGAAACTCATATCCAACGAAGGCGCAATCCCTGCTATAATAGAGATCTTGGAGAAAGGAACAATTGGAGCCAAAGAGAACTCAGCTGCAGCATTGTTTAGCTTATCAATGCTCGACGAAAACAAGGTTAAGATCGGATCTTTAAACGGGATCCCACCGTTGGTTGATTTGCTAGGAAGTGGAACAATCAGGGGGAAGAAGGACGCTGTAACTGCTCTGTTCAACCTCTGTCTCAACCCTTGTAATAAAATCATGGCCATTGAAGCTGGAATCGTGCCGCCATTGATCAAAATGCTCGAGGATAAGAAACTCGACATGGTTAATGAGAGCCTCTCACTGCTGCTAATCCTTGCATCATGCTCAGAGGGGAGACGAGAGCTCGGAGAGCTCTCGTTCATAGAAACTCTCGTGAGTTTGATCCGCTATGGCACTGCAAAGAACAAGGAGTGTGCAATGGCTGTCATGTTGGAGCTAGGATCAAACAATAGGAATCTCATTCTTGCTGCATTGCAGTATGGTGTGTACGAACATGTAGTCGAGGTTTGCAAGAATGGCACTGAGAGAGGTAGGAGGAAAGCCGAAGCCATGCTCAAGCTTACATGTACGGCTCAAGAAATACTATGAAGTTTTAACATTTGTAAGTTTCGAACACATGCATCGTGTAAATATAACTACACATCTTATGTATGTCATGTGTTGTTGTTTGAGAGTAAGGTGAGAAGCATAATAAGGACGGCACGGCCTCGCCCACCAACCGGGACGCTCTCAGCTACGGCTTAAACTCGATAAACTCGATTCAATTTGCAACACCTTAATTTTAACAAATTTTAACTTTCATTTTATGCTTGTTTAATAAGCAATCGAGTTATGTTCGACTGTATTTAGTTGAGTCAAGAATGAACCCTTTGGGGGTCCAATTTTGGGTTGGGGTGGGGGGTTGGATAAGATGCTTTTTTTTGCTTTGAAGATTGAATCCAAATTCGTTCTATTCATAATTGTCAATGTCAGAATCTTCACTTTTTAAGTAATGCATTAAATATGAAGAAAATAAGTGATAAATAAAAAATAGTGTGACATATGAAACAAAAGACGAACATTTTACTAGAGAATTTGTTAAAATTCGATGCATTATTGTATAATTTATAATTAGAGCTTGATATTAACTTCATTAAATATTAGGTCAAGTACAACTTCATATGTGGACCATTACCCTTGACCAATTTAATATTATGATTGGAATGATTTTAGATGTGGTGGATGAAATATGGATTTTTGCAAAGTACACTATTTTTAAAGTAAAATACATCAAAGAATTAACAAGAAAATCATTCATTAGGATATTCAACCCAATAAAAAAAAATGAGTGAGGCTTGCGTGCACCAGATGCACGGGGACACATTCTGTGCGTCTTTAGAAATTTAGTATTATGGGTAAGGGTACATTGCTTTGGTTTAAAGGACATACACTTTAATTAGTTAATAAAAGGTACACCATTTTGTTCTAAAGGGTATATACTTTTCATTAATATTTTTTTCTTTAGAAAATAAAGGGTACACATTTTTATACTAAAGAGTATACAATTTAACTCAAAATTCTAAAGGCGCACGTAGTGTTTTTCATGCGCCCAGATACACAATAATTTTCTTTAGAAAATAAAGGGTACATATCACAAAATTCTAAAGGTGCACGAAATGTGGTCCGTGCGCTGGATGCACTGGAGTTTTTGCCAAAAAAAAATTGGAATTGAGATAAAGTTTAAGGAATAAAATATGCCAAAAACATTAAAAGACCAATCAAATTTACGAAATAATATGTACACTTAAAAAAAGTAAGTTCGGAAAAGTGACAATTATAATTATTATAGCATCTAAAAATAAATAAATATAAAAATTATTAACACGTGATATAAAAATGCAGAGCGCCCTGTTTTTTTGAAAACCCTCTCGCGCCGTCTCTCATTCCCCCCATCCCAACTGCACTCTCTCCGATCTGTTGCTAACTCCTACGGTGAGCCTCCATCCGATTCCCTACAATTGCCGCCGTTTTTCTGCAATTCGCTCTATCTGTTTATATTTCTACTTTCATTCGTTAAACTCCACTGATGGAATTGAAAATGACTTTTTATTTATTTATTTTTTTTTTTATATTTTTATTTGAATTTTAAAATTCACGTAGGGTTTTGGTAGAATTTCTTATTATTTTCGGGCAATTATGATTTAACAAAAGGGAAATAAGGTTCAGATTTTGAATTGGTTTGTTGAGTAATTACGGATGCACTTTTTTTTTTAGTTTTACATGAGAAATGATTATTTATTTATTTATTTATTTATTTTTCTTCCTACTGAAGAATTGCTCTGAGAACAAATTAGCAGATTGCTTTCTCTGTTTTTTTTTTCCTTTTATTGATGTTGGTCTGTTGATATGTTAATTAAGCTTTTTTTTTTCTTTTCTTTTTTTAAATTTAATTTCCTCTGGGAAGTATTGATTCAAGTCAATTTAGCTAGTTTTCTTGCATAGGCGTATTGAATTTGGCCAATTTAGGTTATTTTCTTTTTTACGGAATCTTTAAATTCATGGAATTAGATATACAAAGAGCATTTGCATCTTGAAATGGCTGTTGGGCTTGGGCTATTGGAATATACGAAATTTATGAACTGCCTGCAATTTTTATGAGTGAAGTTTTACTTTTGAATATAACCTCCTACTGCTGATCAGTGCACAGGTGTTGGGTTATTTTGGTGTAGAAATCTGAAGCTTAAGGCAGTTTTACTTCTATTGACTTCCATGATGATCAATACTGAACGTAATAGTAATGGGATGGCTGGTGGTGGGACTGCCCCTCCTGCTCAGGATAAGCAGATTCCTGGTTCTCTGAAGAAGACGGCGCTGAGAGACGTGCAAAACGAAAATGTGGGATCAATCAATAAGCAGCAAGGGATCTCACTTCCTGGAGGAGTAAAATCATGTTGTGAAACAGTTAAGGTTTGTGGGAACAAACGACTTACGCCTGAGCGTCCTTCGAGTTCCCAGGGTCTCCCATACATGGCCTACAGTGGTCCAAATGCAAACGTCATGAATGCACGTAGGAGGTTTGACTTTGAACTTGGTAAAGGAAGATTTCAGAACAATGTTGAGAAAATCTCTGATTTTTCAGAAATAAAGAATGTAGGTCAAGTGAAGTCTGATGTTGCTCAGAAGCAGATGAAGAATGGTAATCTTAATCAGGGTTTAGTACCTACATCGAATAACCTTTCAGCAATCATGGCCTTTTCAAGTAACGGCCCTTCACTCCCTAATTCTTTTGGTAAGCAAGGCCATAGCAGTCCTGTTGCTAAGGTTTCTCCCGAGCCTCCTCGTGGTGTTGATTCTAAGAGCACCAATGAACTGCTAAGAATAGAAACTGAACGCTTCATTCGACTCCAGAAGTTTCTGAAACAATGTGATGAATCCAACCAAAGAGAGTACATTCAGAGTGAGTCCTTGTATTCTATGAGTTTTCTGGATGTAGTATCTGTGTGCTATATTATCTGACAAAAAATTTGTTTTCCATGATTGGGATCAGTGCTTATGCATCTATCCCCTTCTGAGCTTAGTAAGCATGCTGTGGATTTGGAGAAAAGAGCAATCCAATTGACCATAGAGGAAGGTAGAATTTATCTTTTGCTATTTTTATGTTTTCTAAAAGCTTACTCCTGTTAATTATCAGTCTTGTTTAGCATTTGATCTTGCATAATCTGGAAGATTTCATGGTGCAAAAGAGACTAAACCAGACTTTGATTAGTTCCATATGGTGGAATTTGAGCTATATTAAATTTTAAATGGGTTTTTTGTAATGTAAACCAATCAATCTTAATATTCTTGTTTTTGCCTTTGGTAAGTAATAATAGAGGTTTCTTGGTTCTTATCACTCATCTTAGATCTAACTGACATCCAAAGGTGACATGATGTATTTGACTCAAAAATCTGTTCTTAATTCTTTCCATATGGTTTCAAATGATGTTTTTAAACTCGTAACAAAACTCTAATTCACCTGCTATTCTGCTTCCCATGCAAAAACAATATCTCAACATAACAGCAGTCTTTAAACATTTCCTAACTGTGGTGTTACAGTTCCTTCTCAGACAACGTTTCCCTTTATTGTTACTGTCAACATTGTCATGATATATTTCAAAGTCAAGACACTTGCATTAGATACTTGTTCTTGACTAAACATCTCAATGCATATAGTTAAAGACTCCGTGTACTATGGTATTCGTTGCAGGCAATGAGATGCAGCGGATGAAGGCGCTGAATATATTGATAAAACCATCTCTTGGGAACAACTTGTTGCAATCAACTCAACCGAACAAGCGTTAACTGGTGAGGATTGTGATAACTTTTGATGGAGCTAGAGGGACATGTAGGGGTGTCTGTATTTCATCATTTCACAAATTTAAGGAGATCTACATGCATATTAGGCCCATGTGAACTAAGATCAGCAGTTACCCCTTGGTCATGTTCTGTAGTTCATCAGCCATTATCTGCTGTAGGAAATAAGCATGTAGTTGAATGTAGCATGTGTTTGTTGTTGCTCATAGATCAAGAAACTGTTCCACATCTTTTTCTTAATTTATAGATGATTATTATTATTTCAATTCTCTTTCTTAATTTAAACTTTGCGAATGGGGTTGAGATTTTAAGGTTTTGACATGCTTGAAAGTTGAAAGAGAAGGATTATAGAAGTTTGATTTTTTTTTTAGAGGGGTGGTGGGGGGTGGGGAATAACCAATATAACTATATAAGGTAATAAATTTCATTTTTTTATATTTTAAATTAAGAGTTATTCTGCACACTTTGTAAGTTGATACTTGATTAGGTTAGTTAGAGTAGTTATTTTTAATTTTTAAAATTTTAGTTACTTATTGGATTGGTTCCTACAAACTAAACTAGATGCGCTCAATTGCACTTAGTTTTACTATTAAATTAAGAGTTCAATTAGAGTGCACTGGGTGCAATGGTGTACTTAGATAATTTTAATCATTAGAATAGTATGCAATTTAATCTACAACATTAAAAAGATAAAATAATTAATTTTTTTAAAAACAAAAAACTAACCCACTATCTATTTTAAGCTATAAATTTGGGGTGTGCCGGTACACTATGTGCAAAAATTACTCTAAAATTAAATATTCTCTTTGTAAATGCATGCGTTTTTTTTTTCATTTGAATTAAAAATAATTATGTGTGGTGGATTATATGATATATAATTTAATATAAAGTAAATAATTATATTAATGTTACCTGTGACCCCTATAAAATATGAATTGGTTTGTGTGAATTATATCTACCAAAGTGAAAATTGTACATTTTATATTGAGATTGAATAAAATTACAAAATGCGTCCTTATATTATACTATTTAAATTTTAAAATATCAAGTCATATTTGTAAAGGAACCAACTCAGTGTCACTTATTTCAATTAAAAATTCCATTTGATATTATCTATATTGCCCCTAACGCAATTATCATAATATTTTACTTAATTAGGACTTTAAGAATATATATATATATATTAAAGGAGAGTTTAATTTTGATGAGGTGTCGTCACCAGAATTAATCTCAATTATTTTAATTTTTAATTAAAATTAAAATTTTCAATTATTCTAGTTATTAATTAAAATTTAATATAGATAAATACATATATTATTTTTAGATTTGAATCTAACATTATCAATTATTATTATTTAAAAAATTAATACAGATAAATACATATATTTAATTTAAAATTTAGAATATTTATCTCCTCTCCACCTATAAATAAGACTCTTTATTAATTAGTTTTACACACCTAATAATTTATTCATTCTTGACGAACAAAAGCTTTCTTCAAATTCTAAAGAAAGGTATTCGTTTTTATTATTATTATTATTGATTATATTTTGTTGTTGCGTTTATATTTCTTAAAATTTTATTTATTTATTTATTTATGTATTTATTTATTTATTTATTGATTTTCATTCTTTTTTTTTAATTGTTAATATATAATTTTATAATCTTATTAATTTTCTACGAAATGAACATTATTTCTCATGATTAATTTTACAAAAAAATTTAATTAATTATTTTATGATTTTACTTTTGTTTATATTTTACTTACTATTTTTTATATTCTCTTTTGATTATTTTTTATTTTTATTTTTTTTCTTTTAGTTCTGTTTTTCTTTTTTCTTTTAATTTTTAGTATGTAATTTATTAATTTTTTTATTTTTACGTAATTATTTTTTTTATCAGTTAATTAAAAAAATTAATTCATTTTGTTATGGTTTTATTTTGATTATATTTTTTTATTTAATTTTTTTGTTTTAATTCTGTTTTTTTAATTATTAGTACGCATTTTCTTTTTTACGTTATCAATTTTTTTTGTGATTTTACAAATTTATTTAATTAATTTGTTATAAATTCTTTTTCTTTTCTTATTTGTATTTATTTATAATAAATTTATTTTTTATTTTTAATATTATATATTTTTTTTATTATAGTTTTTTTATATATTATTTTAAAGTTTTTTTTTACAGAATTTTTTTTAAAGTTTTTTAATTATTCCGTTATTTCCTTTAAATTTTATTTGTTCTAATTTTTTTGTCTTTTCTTTAATATATTTTAACCAACATTAAAATTTAATGATACCTAAATATTTTTTTTTTAAGATTGAATATGGATGTGATATATTTTTTTTAATATTTATTTTTTAATATATTTTTTATTACTTTTCTTTTTTTTTAAAGATTGAATATGGATGTGATATTTTTATTTATTTTTTTATAATTTTTTTTTGTTCTTTTATATTTTATATTTTTTTGATTAATTTTTGTTTTTATTCTGTTTTTTTATGAGTACGTAAGTTTTTTTATCTTTAATTTTTTTACGTTAATTTTTTTTATGGTAAGTTTTATTATTTTTAATTAAAATTTTTATGATCTTTCTTTGGATTATTTTTTGTATTTATTTAATTTCTATTTGTTTTAATTCGGTTTTTTTAATTTTATTAGTAATTTTTAATCTTTTGATTTTTTTATGTAAGTAATTTATTTTCATGATTAAATTTACAAAAAAAATTGAATTTTAATGATGTGTCTCCACCTGAATTAATTTTAATTTTAATAATTACTAATTAATATTTTGTGAAAAATACATAAATATTCTTATAAATTTTCTTTAATGTTCGAATATTTATATTGATTAGATTAAATAAAAATTAAATCTAATCTTATCTTATCTTTAATATAAAGAGTTTAATTTTAATAAGGTTTCATCTCCATAAATTCTCTAAATTATTTTAAATATTATTTAATATAGATAATTATGTATTTTTATTTTTAGATTTGAATATGAATGTGATCCAATCAAATATAATTATTAATTAAATTTTATTGTAAATAAATACATGTATTTACTTAAATATTTAATTACGTATTGGATATAATCAAATCAAAATAAAATCTTATTTAGTTAAATAAATAAATTTAATTTTCTCTTCATTTATATAAATAACCTTTATTCATCCATTCAACTATATATAGAGAAATTATACTCTTGAATCTTTCTTCAAATTAGTATTTAATTTTTTATTTATTTTATTTAATTTTCTTTTGATTGTTTGTTATATTTTATTTTTAATTTCTTTTGATTCATAAGTATTTAGTTCTTTTGAATTTCTTTATATTTTAAGTTTAATTTTCAAAAATTATTCTCTTCAAACTTTCTTTAACTTCTAAAAAATATATGCTATTCTATTTTTAATTTATATTATTCAATTTTTTTAATAATTTTGTTATATTTTTATCATATATTTTAAATTATTAAATTTAATCAAAAGGTAAACCACTTGCTTCATGGTGTGCATAAATTCAAATTTCACCGTCTTTAATATATTAAAAGAGAGTATAATAATACCTAATATTAAATTATAAAAATAATTATATTAAATTTAAATCATATTTTTTTATAATGATAACTTTGCATAAATATAAAAAATTAAATTAAATTAAATTTATCCTTCTCCACCTATATAATAAGAATCTTTATTTATTCGTTCACATAAATTATTCACCACAACGAACAAAAGTTATCTTCACTTTTTAAAGAAAAAATTTCTATTTTATTTTTTTATTAATTTTTGTTGTTTCTTTTATATTTTTTAAATTCTTTTTTACTTATTATTTTTTTCTATTTAAACTTCTTTTTTATTTTTATTTATTTTTATTTTTATTTTTTTGGAATTTTTTATGTGAATTTTTGTGCAAATAATCTACTATTCACATATAAATAAAACTCTTTATTCGTTCTTTATACAAACACACGTAAAGAACAAATGTTTTTTTCAAGTTCTATTCAAAGTCGGAAGAAAGATATCTATTTTTTATTATAATTTTGTTTTTCTTTTAATTTTTTTTATTTTTTAATCTTTTGATTCTTTATATTACTATTTTTTTATGGTTAATATTATAATTTTTTAAATTAATTTTGTTAAATTTTTTTTATTTCATCGAATTGATTTATATTGAATTTTTTATTAATTAACTTTATTATAAATTTTTTTCTTCAATAATTAAATTAACATATTTTTAAAATTTTTTGATTAATTTAATTCTGCAACAAAAATCATAACAAAAATTAAGAAACCAATTCAATAATTTTTTTTTTTAATTTTTTGATAAATCACTTTAACAACTATATTAAACTTTTACTAATGGAAGCATATTTATATTTGAATGTATATAAATTGAATTTTATTTTTTAATATAAATTTATACTCCCTCCGTCCCATAGAAGTTGACACACTTTTTTTTGTCCCACTAAAGTTGACACATTTCCTTTTTAATACATGGGACCCACACAAAAATAATTAATCTATTCTCATGGACCCACATATCACATCTAATACAACTACCTACTAAACATTAAATATTATTTCTCTCACTTCACTTTATATTAAATTATTATACTCTTTAATCTCCGTGCCCAAAAAAATTATATCGACTTCTACGGGACAGAGGGAGTATTAGATTATAATTAAATAAATAGTTATATTAAACTTGAATTATATTTTTAAAATTGTTGAATAAGTAGTTATATTAAATTTGAATTATATATTTTTTTATATTGTAACTTTACAATCCGTATAATACACGGTATCTATATATGTGTGTGTGTGTCCGTCCATGTATATAAAATGGTAAACGAGATTCTTAAGAGTTAACGCGCAAAATAAAAAGAATAAACTGAGTATATTTTAAAAATCACATTTACACCCTAAATTTCTTTAAATTAAACTTTAATTGATAGTTAGACATGAAAAAAAGTGACTATGTGCACTTTTCCAAATTTATTTTATTTTGTTTGAAACACTTTAGTTGTTGAATAGCTGTGGGCCCAAAAACAATTAGGCTGACATTAATCTCATAAGTAAATACACATATACACGAATGGATTTGTATTCACACGTGCGGATCATCTTCCAAAATAGCTGAGTTTATTTACATCACACGTGTCTAAGACGGTGCACATACTCCCGCCCCTTTTGCATCATCTGCCGATAGACTCCAATCGACCGCACTGGATAATCATCACCTCCTCATCTATTTCAATTCTTCATACTAGAAAAAAAAAAGGGTAATATTTATTTTCTTTTTTTTATTTCTTTCACTAGCAGCATTGCTTTAATTTGTGGACTCTGGACAGTTATATAATGGAATCTCTATAATTTTGGAATTAAAAAAAAGAAAAAGATAATAAATAAATTTTTTAAAAAAATTGTTTAGAAGTGATAGGTGAAAAAATGAATTAGACTAGTAAAATTTGTGGACATTTGTTTAATGAAATCTCTTTAAGTTAGGGGGTGAAAAAAATAAAGAAAAAGTATAATAAATAAATTTAGAATTTTTATTTAGGACAATTTTTTTAAGGCTAAAATTCGCAAGGACATTGTGCTATGATATTTATACCATTTAAGAGTAAGAATTTATACTCTTTATTGTTGTAACAGAATTTTTTTTTTAATCAAGTATTTATACTAGTATTTATATTTTCAATCAATCTTTTTAATAAAAAAAGAATTATACTTTTATTAATTATAAGGAGATATATTTTACACTTATGCACGTATATTTCAATCAATCTTTTTAATAAAAAAATTATACTTATTACAATAAATATATTCATTTTAAAACAAAATATTTTACCTTTACAATATATCGTAGGATGTTTATGTGGGTGGGGTCCACCTTATTATTAATGAATACCTAATTATCTTCGGAAAATTTTATCCAACAGCTCCATCGTTAAAATTAATAAATTGGAAATACTATATGAGGGAACAGCTAGAAAGAAACGAAGAAGAAGACTCCATCTCCAATCTCTATCCATGGATCCTTACAAGGTGTTGATTCTAATCTTCATTTATTCAATGATTGAATGATCAATTTCAATAATTTGTGATTCGTTTGAAAAAAAATATATTCGTTTTCTCTCTTTTTTTTAAAAATTTATTTATGAGTGTTTGTTGATGGTGCAGTACCGTTCATCCAGTGCGTTCAATTCGCCTTTCATGACCACAAACTCTGGAGCTCCAGTGTGGAACAATAACAATTCTTTGACTGTTGGAACTCGAGGTATTTCTATTGTGTTTCCTCTTTAGTGAATCATTTCCTTCTCTTTGCGATTGTAGAATTCTCGAGGTTTATTGAGTTGGTGGATTTTTATTCAATAAACTCAAATTGTTTCAAGTATGATGAGTACTTTGATGGAGGTTGTGATTTTTGTGAATACATGAGTTAGGTTTCACTGATGAATTTCCTAAGAATAGTAGCTATAGTTTAACATTGCTGACATCAATTTGGAGTTTGGATTTTGTACTTTAGTAGCTTATATGCGGATCTCATCCATTATGTGATGGTGTTTCATTATAATTGAAACTTTGATTGCATTTTTGTAAAAATATGGTATTTCATAGGTCCGATTCTCCTTGAGGATTACCATTTGGTAGAGAAACTTGCTAATTTTGATCGTGAGAGGATCCCAGAACGTGTTGTTCATGCTAGAGGTGCCAGTGCGAAGGGATTTTTCGAGGTGACACATGATATATCTCACTTAAGTTGTGCTGATTTCCTTCGAGCTCCTGGAGTTCAGACACCAGTTATTGTTAGATTCTCCACTGTCATTCATGAACGTGGTAGTCCTGAAACCCTCAGAGACCCCAGGGGTTTTGCTGTGAAATTTTACACCAGAGAGGTATTCAATGTTGTCCCTAGTGATTCTGCTTTTCTTTCCCTCAAGTGAAACTATATGTATATCTACACATTGATTTCATTATCTTAACAACCAACATTTTCTTGTTTTCCCTCTCTTGCGAATATTGTTTGGATTCCATTTATTATCTGCCACTGTGAAACTCTTTTAACCGAGTAACTGAGAGCCAGAGGCGAAATATGTGGTTCTTTGTGTCTAATGCACTGTTATCATACTCATTGATTTTTCTCATTGATGCAGGGAAACTTTGATTTGGTGGGAAATAACTTCCCTGTGTTTTTCATTCGTGATGGAATGAAATTCCCTGATATGGTTCATGCTTTGAAACCCAACCCAAAGTCCCACATTCAAGAAAACTGGAGAATCCTGGACTTTTTCTCTCACCACCCAGAGAGCTTGCATATGTTCAGCTTCCTCTTTGATGATGTGGGTGTTCCACAAGATTACAGGCATATGGATGGCTCTGGAGTCAACACCTACACTCTAATTAACAAGGCTGGGAAAGCACATTATGTCAAATTCCATTGGAAGCCTACTTGTGGTGTGAAGTGTCTCTTGGAGGATGAAGCTATAAAAGTTGGAGGATCTAATCACAGCCATGCCACCCAGGATCTTTATGACTCGATTGCAGCAGGCAACTATCCAGAGTGGAAGCTTTTTATTCAAATCATAGATCCTGATCATGAAGATAAATTTGATTTTGACCCGCTTGATGTAACAAAGATTTGGCCTGAAGACATATTACCTCTGCAGCCAGTGGGTCGTTTGGTTTTGAATAAAAATATCGATAACTTCTTCTCAGAGAATGAGCAGCTTGCATTTTGCCCTGCTATTATTGTTCCTGGAATTTACTATTCTGATGACAAGCTGCTCCAAACTCGGATATTTTCTTATTCTGATACTCAGAGGCACCGCCTTGGACCAAACTATTTACAGCTCCCAGCTAATGCTCCCAAATGCGCTCATCACAACAATCACCATGAAGGTTTCATGAACTTCATGCACAGGGATGAGGAGGTATTATACTCCCTTGTTATGTCAACTCAAATATTTGTAATTTCTCTGTTGATTTCAGTAACTATCACTTCATATTTGCAGCACTGGATACATTTATCTGTCTTTCTAATCATGAATTGGTGTTATTACTTTAATCAGTTACTTTTGGAGTATTGGCTTCAATATGTCACGTTTATTTGCTCAGATGTCAGTTGGCTGATATTCCAACTCTTTCAGGTAAACTATTTTCCGTCAAGATACGACCCTTGTCGGCATGCTGAGAGGCATCCAATTCCTCCTGTGGCACTGACGGGAAAGCGTGACAGGGTAAGACAGTTTACTTGATTCTGAAGCTTGTTTTTCAATTTCTTAATTGCAAGCTAATATGTATTATGGTATTTAGTAATTGCTGTGGTAAAACTTATGAATAGAGGGTAAACATTTGGTGTCTAGAATTGATTGGGTTTGTGAAGGTGCGAGTTTGAAAACTTATTAGTTGATCCCTAAGCTGCTGGAGGTAGAGCTTCACCTGAATTTTGTACAAACAGGATAATATTCAATCAAATAGATTTCCCATCCGTGGTAGTTGATGGAAATAAAGCTTACTGAGGTGATCTTTGATGATATTAAAGATATAGTAAAGGCAACTCTAGATGATATTGTGAATTCCGATTCGAAAGATATTGTGCAAGCTTGTAATCTTTGGTCGAACAACAGTGCTGCATCGAGAAGGAGAACAACTTTAAACAACCTGGAGAGAGATATCGTTCCTGGGAATCAGACAGGTATTCCACTTCCCTCTTCATCCCAAAGTAATACTTAATACGGAGCACCTTTTCGTTTCTTATTTGTCATGTATCTATTCTTCAGGCAAGAGAGATTCATCTGCCGATGGGTGGATGCTTTATCCGATCCCAGACTCACCCATGAGATTCGCAGTATCTGGATTTCATACTGGACTCAGGTGTGCTACTCACCCGTGTTTTTACTAGGATTAAAGACTAGTTGGACATCATCCTATTCTCATCTGTGTCGATTTTATGGTGCAGGCCGACAGGGGTCTTGGTCTGAAGCTCGCTACACGTCTCAATGTGAAGCCGATGATATGATCCGGTTTACAATAGTGATCAACTCATCTGAATAAATGAAGTTTCTATTTGCCTGTGATATTTTTATCAGTTAGTTTCTTGTTCTGTGTTGTGTGATCTAATCATCTTAGTACGTTTATGTCTTGATAAATAAAATTTGATTTAATATTTAAATTTCTATTATCATTGATCTACCCCCGAAAGAGAAGAAAATTATTGTCTAGCTCTTTTGCAAGTAATCTGGGATAAATGTAATTATTCAACTGAATAACAATTTATACTCGAATCAATTTAAGTGATTACATACCTGTGATTGTTTCACTATAACCAAAATTGTGAAAATTTTCAAGATATATAACTTTATTTCTGAAACATGACAACACAGTTTGTATCATATTTTATTTATGGAGTACTTGAAAAAGACAACACAAACCTTACAAAAATCACTTATAGGAAATACTAACATTAATTAATAACATTATAAGTGAAGTGCAGCATGGTTGATGATGATAACAATGAACAAAATTGAGAGTTATAAGCTCCCATATTAATTAATTCCTTCATTTTTCACTCCAACATAAAAACATCAAGTAGCACTCAATTGTAGACATTGATCCTTAGTGGTGGTGTGGTTCTTGTAAGGAAGCAAGGAAACGGTTAAGACGACGATTGTAGACACAAGGCCTTTCAAGATGAACCAGGTGGCCTGCCTTGCTGATGCTTTCAAATGTAGCCTTCTCCCCTAGCTTCCTGTTAGTACAATACATAATTAATAGTGTACATAGAGAACACACTGTGCAATTTTCGTTCATCATCTCATGTGCCCCCTGGGATTGAGCCTTTCATATTTAGAGTATAGTTTGTCCTCTCACATAACGGTGTGGCACATGAGATGTTACACCAAAATAACACAGAAAATCCGAACATCAATGAGATTGTGATGCATGCAATTAATTAGGTAGCTTACTCTTTCATGCTCTTAGCAAGTTCCACCTTGAATATCTGATCCTCTTCACCCCAAAGCAAATGTATTCTCTGTCCCAAAATCCATTTTAATTAAACAACTAACCTAATAATATATACTCTCTCCGTCCCACAAAATATTGCACCCTCAATTCAGGCACGGAGATTAAAGAAGTGATAACTTTTAGGGGTATAATGATATTTTTTTTAAATAAAAATGATAAAATATGTTAGGTAGAGATGATTTTTTTGTAAATAAAGTGTATGGGGAATGATGATTTTTTTTAACTTTTTGCTTTTCATGAAAATGTGCAAACTTTTGTGGGACAGCCCAAAATGAAAAGTGTGTCGTCTGAAATGAAACGGAGGGAGTATATACTCTAATTAATAAATAATTAAATACCTGATGAAATTTTGGTATGCTGGTTTCTTTTGTGCTAACCACCAGCCCTTCCAGCAGCTCACCTCTTTCCTTTCTATTATTAAACATTACCTGTAATGTAACATCACTAATTAATTAGGACAACCAACTAGAGATCTACATGCAAAACACGTTTCACTCGTCTAACACATGCCTCGAGAAAGTCCTTATGAAGGCGATCAGGGAACCACAGCTTCTTATAAGCAGCAACCTTAAGAAGGGCCTTACAACCTTTGACAGATGTCGGCAGCAGCAGCTCCGACGACGACGAAAACCCAAGCTCCGACAGCGTCGACGTACTCAACGAGTCCGTCATCGCTAATATCGACCCGGAGATCACCACCGCCTCCACCAACTCCGGATACATCTCCGCCATCCTGAACGCCACCATGCCGCCGTAGCTGAACCCCACCACCTTACACCGCCCGATCCCCAGCTTCTTCAGCCCCTTGGCCAGGCACGCCGCCTGGAACGTCGGCGAGCGGTCGGCGCTGTCGCTGAATGAGCCGCCGAAGAAGAGGAGGTCCGGCACGTAGACGCTGTACTTGCCGGTGAGAGAACCGACCTGGAACTGCCACGTGACGATGCCCTCCGCCGCGAAGCCGTGGACGAGCACCACCACGGGCTTGGTCGTCGTCTTCCGTTTGTCGGTGGGGACCCAGATGTTCATTACGGTGCCGGCGTCGATCTCCACGGAGTGTGGGACGACGCCGGCGAGCTTCATCAGCCCATGTAGCAATGGCTTCTGGGCTGCTACCAGATTCACCATTTTTTTTTTTTGGAAATATTGATATCTGCAAATTGATTTTTACAACAATTGATATAATGAGAGAGTTAGTTGGTGGTAGTTTGCCTGCATTCACTACAACACTTGTAACCATTGGCGGACCTACGTGGGGCTTAGGGGCACTGGGCCCCCCTAAAAATTTAATTTTTTTTACTATATACATAATAATTTTTTAATAATATATGGTAGCCCAGTGAAATTTTTTTTTATGGAGGTTGAGAGGTTCAAGTTCGAATCCATCCCATCACACCGTATAATTTTTCATTGTCCTTTTCATTATTTTTTACCTTTGCCCATTTTTTTCAATATTATTTCACTATTTCTCCTTCTTCTCATTCTTTTACACTCTTACTACTTACTTCTGCCCATTCTTTCCAATATTATTTCACTATTTTTACTTCTTCCCATTCATTTACACTCTTCTTTTCATTATTTTTATTTCTTCCCATTCTTTTATTCTCTTCACTTACTTCTGGACGTATTAAACGTTATATTACTAAAATATTTTTAATTGTAAAACACGTATCAATAATACAGATTGTGTGTACAAACATTAACCCGAGTACATAGAATATCAATTTATATATTATACTTCGCATTATTTTTTGAGCCCCCTCGACACAAATCATGCGTCCGCCACCGCTTGTAACTAATAATCACAATTTCCTTTCTTCAATCTTAGGTACTGTCACTTTCTTAAAAAAAAAAAATTCAAAGTTAGAAATTTATTATGAAACGGATAAATAATAAAAGACGGGCAGAAGTGTTATACTCCCTCCGTCCCGGAGAAGTTGATATATTTTTTTTGGACACGGAGATTAAGGAATATAATAATTTAATGTAAAGGAGTATAATAATTTAATGTAGTGGGCAGTTGTATTAGAGATGATATGTGGGGGTATGAGAATAGATTAATTATTTTTGTGTTGGTCTCATGTATTAAAAAGGAAATGTGTCAATTTTAGTGGAACAAAGCAAAAAGAAAAGTGTGGCAATTCCTATGGGATGGAGGGAGTATATACCAATAAAAAGGCATGAATTTAATTGAATTGAGAAGTTGCAAGAATCGAGGGATAAGATAGTAATTTAGTGTTGGAATGGGGTACATGCATCTTGCTACTCCCTCCGTTCCGGAGAAGTTGGTACAATTTTTTTGGCACGGAGATTAAGGAGTATAATAATTTAATGTAAAGTGAAGTAAAGTAAAGTGAGAGAAATAATATTTAATGTGTAGTGGGTAGTTGTATTAGAGGTGATATGTGGGTCCATGAGAATATATTAATTGTTTTGTGTGGATCCCATGTATTAAAAAGAAAATATGCCAACTTTAGTGGGACAAAAAAAAAGTGTGTCAACTTCTATGGGACGGATAGAGTATAATTTAGTGTGTGATGTGACTTGCCCATAATTAATTATTTAAATATTATTAGTATGTAATTACTACAATTAATCCCACAATTTCTCTTTCTTGCACGAAATAATCCTTTGATCATTGAGGAGTGAGTTCCCTATTAGGATCAAAATCACTCTAGACATTATAATGCTTGTTACATTTCAGGTTACATTGCTCGGATGAATGACATTTATATTTGGAGAGAGAATACTAACATTGCTCACAACATGTGTTGCTCATTCGAACAGTGTAACAAGAGATGTAACACGGAAATATAACAGAATATTTGAGCCGCTCCTTAAGTGAAGTGATGGGTGGCAATCTGAATTCCATGTTCCAGGATCGTGTTTCACTCCATGTTTCATAACTTATTTTCCATAAAATAATATACCTTAGTTAATGACCATTAAACCCTTAGGACATGTGGTTGTATTTTAGGCCTTAATTAATATACGTAACAAACATTTAATATATGATGAAATATAGGATGAAACACGGAAGTGGAATAGGTGATCCCAATTGGGTGGAATGCACCATAAAAGATTTCATTCTACAAAAGTGAGGACTCATCTTTCTAACATCACTACTCCACATTTGTCTTAATTAATTCGAGATTTTGATGATATTTTTTGGGGTGAATTTATCAGATTTGAAATCTCATAACCACCAAAAAATCATCCAATTCTTATAGTGCATATATTATATTACTAATATTCTAAGAGTAATAATTAAATCATAAAACACTAAATATTCAATTAAAAATTACACCCAACATCAATTTAAAGAGTGAAACATCTTGTGAAAATTATAATTTATTTATTTTGAATGAATCGATGAGAAATGCCTAATTAATAAAGAATGTGATAAATACTTAGGGTAGTAAAATCATAAAAGTAGTTATTACACCGAATTAAATCACTATAACTAGAACGATTTAATTATTTATTTTTTAATCTTCAAAAGAGAAAAGTGCTTTAAAAATAAGTAATATATAATTCATACTCTAAATCAGAAAAAATAGTAATAATGCATCCAAATATACGGTACATCGTGTTTTATTCACTCAGTTTTTTTAAAATTATTATTATTATTTTTTAAGATAAAACAATAAGAAACAATGGTTAAACTATATATTAAAACCAACATAAACAATTAAAACAGGATTTGAAGAGTACCTGATTTTCTTGATTGCCACTGAAAAAATAAGGGTGATTCAATTTCACCAGCAAAAGACGACTACATATTTATATATGCAAAATTAAGTTAGAATATATGGATATTTGGTCAACCACACTTTCTACCTCCAAAAATTAAATTATTACTATATTATAAAATAAACACTATGGTAGTTGCAGTTGGTGCAGCCAATTTGTTTGATACATCCGTTGGTCTATGTACTGTTATTTGAATCTTATTAATTAAATTCCTAATATTCTTTTATATATATATATATATACATATATATATATATATTTGGTTTTGTTAGGTATTGTAGTTGCAGGAAATAATTAATGAAAAGAGGTTTATTAGTAAGCAATAAAAAGTTAACTTGAGAAGAAAGAACTGAAGATCAACTGGGCCTTACTTGAAAAGGGCCCAAGGCCCAAAATATTTAATTACTTTAAGGGTGATTCGCTTTGGATTGATAGGATTAAAATAGGAACTTGTTGGGCCCTTTGGGCTAATTTGTGGCCCAACTGCAGATCCTCATTTCTTTGTTAGTGGGCTTGGTTCTTTAATTAAAACTTTGGTTCATAGTATTTGCCTCTTATCTCTCTAATCCTAATGGAACATAGTCTTCACTCTTCAATCTTCTCCTCTCTGTCTCTCAATTTCGTGGCGATGATAAAAAAGTCCGATTTAGATATATAAGGGTCCCCAGCCCTTTTTTATCATCACCACAAAATAGAGAGTCTTGTGAGTGTTCAAGTGTAATTTTTTTTTTTTGGTCTAAATCTTTCGTGGGTTTCTTTTCGTTGCCACTGTGATATCATAGATTCTCTTGTGAGCCAAACCTCAGGATTCTGAGCACCCTTGTATTAATTGTCACAATACCCAACAGTGTTGTGGGTAGTTAATTTTTTAAAATTTCCTGAAGATTATTTTAATAATGAAGATTAAATTAAAATTTAATTTATTGGTCAACATCATCCCATACAACACTCTTAATTTAAATGTCAATTATAGTTAATTTTTAAAATTTTCATCATTTTACTCTTGAAGATTATTTTAATAATGAAGAATACATTAAAATTTAATTTATGAGTCAACATCATCAATATACAACACTCTTAATTTAAATGTCAATTATAATTGAATCTACACCAGTTAACCAGATCCCTTATTGAATTGTCTAGTTCTTCTTAGTGGCAATTAATTTGAGATAAATTTCAAGTTAATTTTTTAACTGAAAACCAATAAAGAAATCAATTTTATATTGGTAATAATTTCTAATTTATAATCTTGATACATAGACGTCATCATCAACTCAATGATCTGCTAACAAAATCTTCATTAATTCATTATCACAAATTGAATTAGTGGTCGTATCTTTGTGGTTTCTTTTTCTTTTTATTATTTATTATTATTATTAAAGTACATATATACTGTAATTAGTATTTTAATTGAAGAATAATGTTTTTGGTGCTTAATTTGTGATGATAGTGGTGGAGAGGGAGGAGTTGTTCATGACGTGTTTGATTTGAAGGAGTAAAGAAAGAAAATTTCAGTCAATATTTTATTAATTTCTTTTTGATAATTTAAAAGGGCGGCTATTTGCACCCCAGGAATTGTTAAATGAATCCCAATAATTTATAGAATAAAAATATGATAATGTGATAAGACGTAAATAATCTTTTATAAATAATAAAATAAAAATAATTATAATACAATTTCTAAATGCACCCCAATCAGATTTCTAAATGCACCCCATTGTTATAATCACTAAATCATGATCAACCTAAACCATAATCCTTCTGCATCAGCGTAGTATCATGAAACAAGTAAAATTGAGAATGATGATCATCCGGAACAAGCAATAATCGTAAATGAGGAGCATAATCAAAATATTCAGAGAAATATCAATCTATCAGTAGAAAGCAACAAATGTGTATATATAAAAAAACATGTCGTTCAGTTGTAACAACCGAACATCTTAACAACTTAAGGTGTTCGACTGCAGATGTGCAAAAAAAAAAGGTCGTTCAATTGTAACAACCGAACAACCTTAGGGTGTTCGACTGCATAAGTCGAACAGAACACAAAAAAAGGTCGTTTGGTTGTAACAAGCGAATAACCTTAAGGTGTTCGACTGCAGTTGAACAGAGCACAATAGCAAGTTTTAGAATTCAAATACGTATTGCTCAGAAATCTGTCTAATTGCTTCTAATTCATGAAAATTTCAATTCAAATTGCAAGACAAGTACAATCACACACTACAGAAACACAAATTCAAATTACCCATGCTTAATTTTCAAATTTTGAAATCAACCAAAACCCTAAATTTCGTGTCAATTGCAAAATAAAGAAGCAAAATGGCAAAGAAGACATGATACTTACTTAACATTGACGAAGTATTGACGGTGAATAGGAGTTCTTCCCTCTTCTTTTGCTTCTGATCAATCGCGGCAGATTCTGCATAACACGACAGTCGCGGTTCCAACATTTTTTTTAATTTTGTAATTAATTAATTTTTCTTTAATTTGTGTATAATTAATTAAAAGGATATAATTGTCTATGTATGGGTGTATTTAGTATTTTAAATATATAATTTTTAATTTTAATGTAGTACGTATAGTAATTGAGGTTCATTTAACAATTTCGGGTGCAAATAACCGCTCTCAATTTAAAAATATAAAATGGATCACACCTTGGAGGTGCAATTTACTTTCTCACTGCATTTTATTTTAATATTCATCAATTAAAAATGATAAAATTAATTAAATTATTTTAAATGAAATTTATAAAATTAATAAAAATTTATTAATATCTTTAATAAAAATAATAAATTAAAAAAGAAGAAGTTAAACTAGTATAATAAATAAACCTATTACTAATATAAATTCCTTTATGCAAGTCTGCAAGATGATACCACGTTAAATGAATAATGAGATTAATTTATTTTAATTATATAATTGTCAACTTTTTTTAATTTTACAATCAGAACATTTTAATGGACAACGACATTTTGTTATTGTACGTATAATTCAATAAAAGTTAAATAATTTACAAATTAATTTTAATACGTAAACATCGTGAATAAGACATGCACTAAAATAAATAAAGGCTGTAATTTATTCTTTTAAATTATTTTGAAATAATTGTTGTTCGATATTATCCAAATGAGGGAAAGAACACATGTTACTGTCAGATGAGATTCAAATTAGCTACATTTGGAGATTATGAGATGAGATTAAAGCAAATGACGTATATATATTAATGGTTGACTTTGGAAAATTAAAATTTTAATCAAATTATATCATTTAGCTATTTGACTTCAATAATTTCGATGATACTCTAATCATTATTATAAAAGAATTTATTATTATATATAATAAAGTCAGAAGATATATACAATTTGCTTTCAATTTATTAATGTGTCATGATTTTAGTTGCGAGTATAAAATCTATTTTTTTTTATCATATTTTACTTTAATATTTTGTATGTGAGAGTAATTATTTGAATTCTTTGTATTTCATAGTAATTTAGGTTAAAGGTATATCTAATTTTCCCAAAAATTTAATATTTTATTTTTATTTTATTTATTATACTTATTTTTTAGGAGTTTTAACGTAAATTCAATAAAATAAATTGCTTGAATAGAATGGATCTCCATTTTGTATCTTATTTGCAAGGAGACTGAATCATTTAATGAATAAGGGTATTTTGTATTTCTGAGTCCAAAATTGGCTGCAAAAATTAAGTTAGTATAACATGGATAAGAATTAAGAAAGACATGTCTCCTCTCCACCGACACTTGGAAAAGATTTGCACCATTTTAAAGTAGTCTCTAATGGCTCGGATTCTCTGTGTCATTTTAATACATCATCTCCTATGCCAAATTGTTGGATGGACGACATGTAGGAGAGAGGAAACTATACCCTAATCTTTAAACCCTAGTGGCAATGGTTGGATTTAATTATCCTCTTACGTGTCAATCACTTAAAGCGTGACACAGGAGATGATGCACGAAAATGGCGCAGAAAATCGATGTGATCTCTAATAATCCATATAATGCCTCTCAATTTCATTAATTATTATTTCTAAAAAAGAATTTCTCCAACTTTTTTCTTCTCTACCTCTTATTATTCACCTCTCACATCTTTAATTATCCAATCATTTCTACATTGTTAAGTTGTAATGTAACAATACATACTCCCTCTGTCCCACACCAAGGATGCATTTTGTTTTTTGCACGTAGATTAAGAAGTATTATTATTTAATGTATAGTGGGTAGTTGTATTAGTGGGAGTGTGGACCCCATGTTTTAATTGTATTAATTGGTGAGTGTGGGACCCATATGTATAAAAAAAAAGAAATTGAACTCTTTGGATGGAACGACCAAAATGAAAAAAAGAGATCATTGGTGCGGGACGGAGGGAATATAACATAGGAATCACGGTGGGTTTGTTTTCGATTTTGAAATTCAATTTTTCGTACAAAATCTACATTTCGCTATTCAAAAAAATCTTTATATACACTTATAGATTCTATCTGTTGGGTTTATCTGCCCAGGGAGCTAGGTCGGGCCGAGCTCCTAGAATAGTCAGGCCCACTCAATCAAATAGCATGATATTGTCTGCTTTGGGCCGCCCACTGGCCCGCCTGATTTTATCACTCTGGGCTCACGCTCAAAAGGCCTTATGCTAGGGAGAGTCCATCCCTCATTTATAAACCCATCGCCATCCCCACTTTTAACCGATGTGGGACTTTGGTTGACACTCAACCAAATATCCCACTAACCGCGCGCCGGTTAAGTCTAGGGCCTGACTTTGATACCACTTGTTGGGTTTGTCCGCCCAGGAAGTCGGACATACTTAATCCAATAGTATGATATTGTCCGCTTTGGGCCGCCCACTGGCCCGCACGGTTTTACCACTCTGGGCTCAAGCCCAAAAGGTCTCACGCTAGGGAGAGTCAATCCATCATTTATAAACCCATCGTCATTCTCACTTCTAATCGATGTGGAATTTTAGTTAACACTCAACCAACACTATCAATCTCCAACTCACCTATTTTTTATGCATTCTCAAAAAAAAAATCACAAAAATAAAATTTGTGTGATCCACTTATATAAAATAAAATAAAATATTACGTATAGAGACAGTTTCTTATGAGACGGATATATGTGAGATGAATTGAGAGATGAGTCGACATATTGTTAAAGAATGATTAAAGTATGTTTACTTTATATGTGAAATATGCTTATAGTACTTAAAGTATATATTTATAATGAATCACATTTTAACATACTAGAAAATATTCTCAATCCAAGCCTAAAAATAGATAAACTATTAATTTGGAGTTTGAATTAGTTTTTTTATTGATTAGAGTCTTGAATTTTATACGTACAAAACTATCAATTTAGGGCCTGAATTTATTAAAAATTGTGTCATATTTGATCATTTCAGGACCTGAATTCAGATCCTGAATTGATAAGTTTTTATAATTCCCTTAATCAATAAAAAAATAATTCAAGCCTTGAATTGATAATTTATCCATTATTTAAGTCTTGAATCGATAAAACTCTCAATATATACTTTAATGCAACATTCATCTTATTTTTAAAAAATATATATTTTAACTATAAATAAATATTATTTACTTATTTAACAATTATACTTTAACCCATTTGCCATATCACACAAGCATCCATTTCCCGAGAAACTTTGTTACGCTCCATATCTACTATTGGAATGGGTGAAATGTGAATCATGAATGGGATATATCACGAAGAATAGGTTTTTAAATTATTTTTTTTATTAAGGTTTATTATTAATAGGTAACAGTTTTAATAGCCTAATTACTAGAAGATACAAAATAAAATTGAATTACTAAAAGATACATTCTGATATTTTATTTTTCTAAGTTTACTCTAATAGTTTCCATGTATCTTTTAATGCTCACCGCTTAATTCTAACGCTTTGAGATGTATTGGTCATGACGGATGCCTCCAATTGCCTACTTCATTTAGGAACGTATGCTACTGTTCAGTATGTAATAACACGAAATTAGTGTGCAGCCCATTGTGATTAGTACATCAAACAAAATTATTACAATCTTTTGAAAATATGAATCCTATATAACAATATTGTCGAATCTACTAAAGGAAAAAAGCACCAGAAACACAAATTAAAAGTAATACATTTTAATAAACAAAAAACCTGTTAACACCAATGTACACTAATGTTCAAAAAAACATATTAACACCAATGATCAAAACAATTCAATGTTCACCAATGCACACCAATGTTAACTATACAACTCAATCTTTATTTTTGCTTAGTCTACGATGATGTGGCCACAGTCATAAGTTTTAAAGCCGTAGAGCTAAATGTTTGCTATAGTAATAACTGGCATGGTTTTTTATTTTATATTTGCTGAAAGATCAATATATAAATTTGAGAAGGTGAACTAAATGGGTCTTTAGCCACAAATTAGAGTATATTTTTTTAGGCAATTCAGCAAACACCTGGTAGGCGACACGAATGCACAATCGATTTCTTCCAGCTTTAATACACACCTATGTACACTGATTTTCAAAAAAATCGAAATGACAACTTCTCCACCAAGAATCAAATTCTTTAACTTTAACACCCAAATCATTATATTTAACAAACAATTAAAACCCACTACTGTACAAACCAAGTGGGCTAGCTCACTTGGCCACCGGGCTCCTCACACTAGTGAGTGACCCGAGTTCGATTTCCATTCGATTACAGTCAAAAAATTCTTCAATCGTTTACTCTTCGACTTAGTGTACACTACAGCACAGTGTTCGATTTTCAAATAGAAAAAATAGAGAATCATTCACCCCTCAAATTTTGATGTTTTACAATATATTTATATCGTTCAGAACCCTAATTTATCCCAAATTTCGACAAAAGGAGAAGAGAACCGATTGCACAAACAAGTTGAGGAAAATTTTGTATATATCATTAGTTCAGAGCTATACTAACCGACTAAAAATTGTGGATTGTTTGTAGGCTTCTCTGCTTGAAGAAAATATAAAGCCAAGAATTGATCTTCCTCCACTGCTTATAACTCTTCGCGAGCGGAGACCGGAGAAGAAGTAATTAAGAAATTTTGTTGCGAATTTTATGGAGAGATAGGTTTATTATACATTCCTTTTAAAATGATTTTTAACATTAGTGTTAAGTATGGTTAATATGAGAAATATAGCATTAGAGTTTGTATGTGTGAATAATTATGTAACGCCAATGTACTACAGAGTAAATAAGAAGATAATTTTGTACCTATCAGTTTTGACACTTTTTATTATTATTTTAAAATAAATAATGTGGATCTGAGATGTTGAACAACCCTAGCTACCACATTAATGATTTAATAATAATTTACTTCTGAATCTGAATGTTGGAATATTTCGTAGAGATTCATTTACATGTGAAAGCAGCCATTCTATATAGCTTAAATCATCGATTTTTGCGACTTTAAATAATTGGACTTAGGGTTGTACAATCCTTTTCATTTAAACAATAAAATTGATTAAACTTAACTATAGCATAAAATCTTTGAAAAATAAAGTTTAGGTAAAGAAATTCCAGCCACAGAATCGTATAAATCCTTCTTAATCTTTTATATTTGCCTTCACCACATACCACCTCCTAAGTACAACCAATAATAATTTTTTTTGTAAAGAATATGTATATATGATAATAATATAATTTTTGCAAAAAATATATAATAATATGAATGTAAGATTCTGTGACGCTGTATATAGTGTTAATTAATTGGAATTTTAATAATACGAGGTTGTCTTAAATGAGATTATTTCTCATAAACTGTTAGAGTGCAACCTGATTAAGTATTAAACGAAGCTTTTAGATGAGGTGGTCGTTTAACATGGTATCAGAGTTCATGATTAACAATGGTCCAGGGTTCAAACCTCACCGCCACCCATTTATGAGAAAATTCCACATGCTAGGCTTGAGGCAAAAATTCTCCGCCTGCATGTGAGGGGGCGTGTTAGAGTGCAACATGATTAAGTATTAAACGATTCAACTCTCTATCAGCTTAACCTTTTAGATGAGGTGGTCGTTTAACAGAAACAATGATTAACATCATTCAAATGTACTGGAGTAATTATATATAATTCCAAAGTGAATTTAATTAAATTTATTATTATCTTTTAAATGGTGACTTGATGTTAAGGTAAAAAGTTGTCTAGGTTAGGCTCATAATTAAGTTTTATTTTTTTTAAAAAAATAATACTTACTCCACATAACTTATTTCATAAAACAATTCCTAATATAATATATTATCAGTAAGTAATTAAAGGACAAATTTGTGTGGGACCATTTTACGATTTGATTATTAGTTATCATTTTATTATTAAAATTGTTATTTTTTTTAAATATTATTAATTTTCATTTATATTATAAAATATTTATTAAATAGTCCACAATATCATTATCACTTCTCATTCAAATTTGCTTAAGTTTATGCATTTTTTTTTTCAATCAAGAAAATTATTTAATTAGAAAAGGAGTACGGTAAAGAATTATCTCAAATTCCAAAATTGTTCTCTCATTTATGTACTTTTTTATTATCCACGTCTTGATTTTGTTGTGAATATCGAATTTTCAGAGTAGATTTATCGAAGGAGACATAATCTATAGATTTGTAAATTGTAATTATGGAAACTTAGTAGACACGTTTTGTCTTACCAATTAATTCACTACTTTAGTATTCTTTGGACAGTGATTCAAATAAGTTCTTCAACATACTGAGAATATGCCAATTAGTGTCTTTTTAAAAATGTTATTGTTTTTAAAATTAGAGAGATTTAAGAAATTTTGGGGAAAAAAATGGGTGCTTTTGTTTTCAAATTTTGAGCATTTTAATTTTAATTTAATACCACTAAACAGTAAATTTTTTATGGAGTGATATGAATAAATAAATCCAAATCGAACACCCTATAAAATGTATGTATGTTCCGATTTCCAATTAGTTCATTAATTAATCTTAATATATACTATTTTTCATTACAAACCAATGAATAAAGTTCTATTGTCGTCTGTCGATCTTCATAAATTTCAATCACTTCATATTATATATTCATCCGTTTAATTAGTAATAAATGAAATTTATCCCCTATTAAACAATCAATTATTAACACAATTAAATAATATTGTCCGGAAAATATTAATTAAGTACTTTTATTTTCAAACTATTAAATTGTTATTATATGCTATTACTCATCAAATTTTTTTTTTCGTTTTCTTTAAGAAAAAAGGAAAATATATTCATGATACAAAATGAAATACATCAAAGTGTCCTCTGATCGTCTAAGATAATTAATGAGAGAAGTTGTGAGAGAAAATTATATACAAAATTAAAAAAAAAAACAATTAATTAAGATCATCTATATTCACCAAACCCAACCTTTAATTTAATTCTCAATTTAAATTTTGATTTTACGAATTTTCAATTTAAGATTTGAAGACAGTTTTTTTTTCCTATAAAATCTAATTTTTTTCTCATTTTAAGATCACTTACTACAACATATATTTTCTCAATTCAAGTCATGTAACATAATTTTAACAAATTATAATACACATTCAAATCATATCATTATCATATGCTGTTTTCATTGATATTTTATATAGTTAATTACATCCATTCTTAATCTGAAAAAAAAATTGAACATTTAAATGAGATACTTCTAAAATTAAACTTGAAATTGAGACGTAGTATATTATAAAATTAGATCTTTATATAACATTTTCAATAATAAATTGACTATAATTAGTTCAATTAGTTAAGTCCCAAATTAAGAGTTGCTAAACGCACCAGAAACACGCTTTTTGGAACAACGTGCATTCAAACTAAACTCGTGTTAACTACTCACGCTTTTAATTAAGACGTTTAACCCTCAATTAAAAAGTACTTTAGAAAAGAATATATTATCTCATTTTCAAAACTTTATACGAGAATAATTATCAAACGGCTAATACTTATCATGATGATCATGAATGGGTTCAATTAATTAATTAAGCTATTGCAATTATCACCCATGATTAATTACTCATTTATTTAAATTTATGAGGACAAACAAATATTAATGGTTTGAAACTCTTTTAATTGGTCTCTACTTTTTAAAATGTACCCACCATTAGGGGCTCCGCTACCCCTGTTCTGGAGATTGATAAAGGAGGTAAATCGCCGTATGTACTTCAAGTCGCTTATAAGGAGAACTCATTGTTTAACTCATGGTTGTAAATATTATTGTGGAGGGCCCATTGTCGTGTCTCTACTTTTTAGAATTACAACAAGCACTATAGTAATTTTTTATTGATTTAATTAATCTCTAGTATATCGTGTGTGTATGGAATCTTGTTTTATAATGAAAAGAATTTAAAAAATTCACACTCCAATATTTTGATAATTAATACTCCCTCAGTTCGGTTTCAAGGGTATCATTTTTTTATTTTGGGCGTTCGTCCCCCAAGAATCTCATTTCCTTTTTTTATCCATACACACCCACTAATACATGCAATTAAAAAATGGAATCCACACATCTGCTAATATAATTACTCACTATACATTAAATAATAATAATAATATTCCTTAATCCAGAAAAAAAAACAAATAACATCCTCAAAGACGGACGGAGGGAGTACATGGCTTGGTGCGATTTTGAACGATTATTATCATATTTACTAGCATGTTAAAAATTTAATATTAATGACAATATTTTGTGTGCACTCACGACATAAGGTTAGATATGTGCGTTCAAATTCATTTTATACCCTTTAATATAGAATGATAATTATATCGTTTAATTAAAGATTTTATATCCTTAATTTATAAAAAAATAATTTTTATAATTAAATATTTATATTTTATATATTTCAATAGACATTTTCAATAAAAAAAATTATACTATTATTAATAATAAGCAAATCGAAAAATTATAGTGTTTGGTAAGTATAACATCTTATATTTAAGATTAATGTAATAAGTATTACCTAATTAATTAATATTTTTGAATTCGGATATCTATGTCATTTATACAGGTACACATTTTAATGATTATATAAATGGAAAAATATTATTTTGAACGTGCGTTATATTAGAGACAAGAATATGTTTAAAGATTTCTAAACTATCAATTTTTATTTTTATTTATTAAATAAACTTTATTTTAAAAAATAATTTAAGTCTTCAATTATTATTTTAAGAGGTCATTTATAACATATCATCAATGGTAGCTTCTTATCTTTTTTAGATCGAAATTAAAAGATTAAAATAAAATCCATTGCGTGGGTTTTCAATATTTTATTAGAAATTACATAAGGAATCCATTTTCCCACGTAAACCGTTCGAAAAATCTAAAAATAGATGTATTAATTATGATAAGATTGACTATTTTAAAAAAACTAGAAGAAAAATACAAAGATGGTGTATAAAAGTTCAGCAATTTTTGACACTATTAGGCGATAAAATATGGTTGTGATTGTGTGTGTATTTTATTTATTTATTTATATATATATTTTATTACTCTTAAAAAAACTACCATTATCCAACTAATTATATTTATCTATTCGAGTGTGAATCCTCTTTCGTACTTTACCTCAATTTCCTTTCATTGTAACACGCTACAGTGATTTCACTATAGCATGCTACAATGAGGGGTCAGTTTCCTCCCGTACGAAAGAGGATATGGGTCCTTATCTGTTCACATGCCTAATTGGTTGAATCTAAATCACCACTTCACATCAGTATTTATCACATCAAGTGGATGTTATTATTATGTTATAATAATAATAAAAAGAATTAAACCCAAAAAATAAAATAAATTTATTTGACTTGTAATTTTAATCTGATAATTTAATTCATTTTTATTTGATTCAGTCTCAAATAAATAAAACCCAAAGATTAAAAAAAGTTAGAATAAATCTAAGGAGGGGTTTAAGTGGAAGAACATGGATGCTTTTTGGGAAATTAAAAGCAAGATTTGACCAAAAATACAAAATGAACAAGTTGGTGGGCATGTTAATTATAAAATTAATTAAAATTAATTTTCTTGTGTTAATTTAATTAGTAAAGCAAAGTGGTCACTTTTGGCAACTTCCTACCATCACACAATATGACAAAAGAATAAAAGATTAATCAAATGGATTCTTTCTTCAACCCTTCACGCATTTCTGATTAACGTGCTAATCACATTCACTTTTGTCTTCTTCCCCCTAATATTTTCTTATAAACTCTTTTTTTTTTTAATATACACTTTTGGTTTATAAATTAAATAGTACTGATTAATATTTTAAAAATTATAAACATTTTGCCTTCAAGATCATATATTTTACAGTCCCCTATTAAGATGCTCATATTACTAGTTTGAACGTTTTTTTTATTAATAAAGATATTCCTTCTTTTTAAGTAATTAAGGATTCTCACTTGTGAAATAAAACATTTCTAAAAGTTACTAATAAAATTTTACGGTCTATTCCATCAATTTAAATTTAATCCTTTAAATATTATAATACTCTTTAAAATTTAAATATTATTATCCAATACAATAAATGTTATTGTACTCTTTAATTTATGTAAAAAATCCAATCGTTCAAAATTATTCCACTCGAAAAAAATCCAAACTAGCTATTTCGGTAGTCGTATATCTAAAAACAATCCAAATAATCCATAAAGAAATGTTAAAATATATATAATCTTAAAATACAGTTTACTTTTATATTTATTATTATCTCAACCTAACATATTAAAAAAAAAAAACAAAAACTCTGGTGTCCTTGGGAACATGTCGTGTTCCACTCAAAAAAATATATTTATATTTTTCTTATTCAAACATTAATAACATTCATATTTAACTAACTTTTTTATTTGAAAAATAATAATCTAATGAATTAAAATAAATACTTTTTAAAATAAAATAATACTCATAAATTTGAACATATTGTGCACCCGAAACCAATTATTGATAATAAAATTATAGAAGATTAACTATATATTTTTTTTCCTTTCAATAAAATTTCAAAGTTCAACTACTAAGTAAATCAATTCAAATATAAAAAAAAAACATTCGTGTGAAGTCGTCTCACAACAAGACAATTTTGATTCTTTTAATTAAGATATTATTATAAATTGTTCCTCAAATAAATCAACACGGTATCACGGGTCTGGATTTTTTGTATCATTTTGGTGTGACATCTCTTGTGACACTCCGTTAGATGAGTGACATATAAGAGTGAGAAGAAAAACTATACCCTAAGTCAACCAGTCAATTTTTGGGGCAAAAGATTGGATTTCTCCACCCCAACACGTGTCATTCCGTGTTAAAGAAGATGCGACACCTTTAAAATCCAATAAATTAAAAATAAAAAAGGAGATATTAATGACGTAGGGTGTTAAAATGCATCTTTTTGTCTGCTCAGAAGAAGAAATGGATTACAGCGCCACACGCACCAAAACAAGAAAGAATTGGTGGGATTAAGAGAGATTCATTAATTAGTTTGAACATCATAAACTCCAATATATAATTGCTTTCCTTTCCTTTCCTCCATTTTTATAACCCTAAATATTCCCAACTTGCCACGGATTAACGCATCTTAACACACACTAAAGTCTAACAACACACTGTCAAATTAAAGTTTGCTTCTTTTTCACCACGAGCTTCAAAATTCATTGGATTTCACTAATCTTGTCATTGTTTTCTCCATTCCTTGTTTGTTTCCATCACTTTGGTCTCAATACCACCTCTTGGGAGATCATCATAAGATCTGTTTCAAGATTCACATAGGATTATCTTAGCTGTTTGGTTATACTTTTTCTTTTGTTTTTGGGGGGAGGGGTGAAATTTTTACAGTTGACCATTAGAACGGGAATCCCAAAGGTGGCTTTCATCTGGGGTAGGCCCACATGCTTGGTAACAAGAATCTTCTCTCCCTTATCAACAAACCTCACCTGCTTATAGAGAATCATATTATGAGAGTTTATGCTAAGACAGATAATTACAACTAAGAGAGAGAGAGAGGGGGATTTGGTTATTTGCTTTGCTTTGTGGTTTTATTTGTGGATGGGATTTCATTTCAGCAAGAAAATATAAGTTTGGACATTCATTAGTACTCGAGAGTTTAGACCCTAGTAGGAAATTATGTTGCTGATATTCCTGCATCTCAGGCTACCACAAGAAGTTATTTTTAGGAATTATTAAATCGAGGGGGGGAGAAATTAAAGCCCTAGTTGGGAATATCCAAGAATCTTTATTCGTATTTGTGAGTTGCTCTTTTCCTCTTTTAGCAGATTTTTCCTCATTCCTTTCTGTGGTTTCTATTGTTTTCTGGGACATCAAATCTTTCCCCCAATAAATGCATCTGCTGAAAGATGTCTGATTTTTTGATTAATTTCTCAGCAACCTTTTCTTTCTGTTCATGGGAAAAATCAAGGAATCTTGCTGACTTGAGATGCATCTTTTGACTTGTTGAAAGAATCTTCTGAAAGTTAGTTTGTACCTCTTGATGTTTGACATCCTCTTGTTATGAATTCAATAGTTTCAGCTGTGCACTTTTGGATGCCCCTTTTACTTGTTGTCTGAATTAAGTAGTATGTGTTATTGATTTGCTGAAATGATCAGCAACCCCACTTGATGGAATGCATAAAGATTGATGCTTTGATACCTTTTGTATTTTTTTTTTCCTTGGCAATTGGAGTTCCTTTATAGATTCTCATGTTCTCTGTATGATTGGGTTCTTGAGTTTTGAGTTCATAGCAACTGTTGATTGAGTTCACTCTGGTTAATTGAGCAGGTTGGTTGAAATCAAGAATCTTGTGGGAGTTTGACTGTTTTCGAATTCGGATCTGTTAATTATAGGTTTTGAAATCCTCTGTTCTCAACCTTCAATGGAAGAAGGGGTTCTTCCTCTGAATAGTTTTCTAGGAAATCCATCTGATGCATTCATGGATTTTGATATGGATGAACTGTTGTTGGAAGGGTGTTGGTTAGAAGCCAATGGATCTGAGCTCCCTCGATTGGACTCCTCAGCTCCGATTTCCCCGTTCGAACCCTCATTCGTGTGGCCTGCACTTGAGGCCATTAACACTGGTGAATCTGGTTGTGGGAGCTCAGATAAGGTCGATCAAGACGAGAGGAAAAGGTCATCTTTCCCTGAGAATCTATCCATAAGCCAATCTAGATTAGGACCACAGCATAACAGGAAGCCTCAATCCCTGGTGGAGAACATTAGTAACCATGTGGACTACTCAGCTCAAGCTGAGAGCTACTCAATCGAAGAAGGATTCGAGGCGAGCAAGAGGTGGTGGATTGGACCTAGGCCTTCAATGTCAGTGATGGAACGGCTGATTCAGGCACTTGGTTACATAAAGAATTGCTCGGGTGATAAGGATGTTCTTATTCAAGTATGGGTGCCTGTTACTCGAGGGGGGAAGAGGGTACTAACCACCAATGATCAACCTTTCTCTCTTGACCTTAACTGCCCCAAGCTTGCTAACTACCGACAAATCTCCGTGAATTACAGTTTCCCGGCTGATGAAGATACCAAGGAGCTCGTGGGATTGCCCGGTCGGGTATTCAGGAAAAAGGTTCCTGAGTGGACGCCTGATGTTCGATATTTTTCATGGGAGGAGTACCCTAGAGTAGGCCATGCTCGGCAGTTTGATGTTCGAGGTACCCTTGCTGTTCCGGTTCTTGATCAAGGTAGTCATAGTTGTTTGGGTGTTATTGAGGTTGTCTTGACCAGACAGAAGATCCAGTATCGTCCTGAACTTGAAAGCGTCTGCAAAGCTCTCGAGGTTCGAATCAGTACAATTTGATTCTTTGTCAAGTATATATTTGCTTACTTTAATTTGGCTCTTTCTAGCTTAATAGTAGTTCCAATTGACATATATATCTTGATGACTGATAAAGCAGAAGCTTTATACTGTATGACTAGACTTGATGATACTGCTTATCACTCGACTAAAATATGCTCATCTCGTATTCTGTTTGTCATAACTTTTAGTGTGTTTTTAGTTTTATTGGCTCCAATACTTGCATTATGTTCACTTGATACCTCTGCCAAGTGCTTTCGTGTCGAACTATGCAGACAGACATCCTGCTATTATCGTTCGAACTTACATGTCAAGTCTAATTTGAAACTGCTTCTCGTTTGTAGGCTGTTGATCTCAGGAGTACTGAAGCTTCAAACACTCCTAAGAAGGTTAGGACACTTAGATACTGTATCTGATGAATCTACTTACACAGTGCATTGGTGTTAACACTGGTTCTTTTGCAGACATGTGATTCGTCTTACCAAGCTGTGTTACCTGAAATTCTCCATGTTTTAAGAACTGCGTGTGGATCTCATGGGCTGCCGTTGGCTCAGACGTGGGTCCTGTGCACCTTACAGGGCAAAGGAGGGTGTTTGCACTCTGATGACAACTTGAAAGACTGCATCGCCCCTGTCGAATCGGCCAGCTACATAGGCGATTCTCGTATTCAGGGGTTTCATGAAGCTTGTGCTGAGCACCACTTGTTGAAAGGTCAAGGTATCGTTGGGACGGCGTTCCAAACAAACCAACCTTGCTTCTCGCCCGATATATCTGCGTATAGTAAGACAGACTATCCCCTGTCTCACCATGCTAGGATGTTCGGATTAAAAGCTGCTGTTGCTATTCGTTTAAGGAGTACTCGTACCGGTTTAGCTGACTTCGTGTTGGAGTTCTTCTTGCCCACAAACTGTAATGATCATGAAGAACAGAAGAAGATGCTCAACTTGTTGTCTACTATTATCCAAAATGTTTGCCAGACTCTACGAGTGGTCACTGACAGAGAGTTGCTAGACGAATCTGCTTCCCCTTCCCCGGGTAGGGAGGCAAACTCTCCGGTGATCAGTATCGACAAAGAGGTCCCGGAGGTGGAATTTCCAAGGCCGTATTCAAGGCAAGTGAGCCAGGATAGTGGCGGCGCAGTTTCACCCTTCCGGTTTGGGAAATCAAGTGAAACAGTAGGAGAATCATCCGAGCATATGTTTGATCAACCTGATTCGACTACAAAAGAAGGGATGACGTTCGTGAATGCTTCTACGTGTTGCGATGGTAGCTCGATGTACACGAACAGAACAGGCAAAAAACGACGAATCAAAGCTGAGAAAACTATTACGTTGCAGGTTCTTAGACAACACTTTGCTGGAAGCCTGAAAGATGCAGCTAGGAATCTTGGAGGTGAGTCTATTACTCTCTTCTGCTTAAATTTCATGCATTCTGCCTTTGTAAACTTGATTTTCGAACATGATTCCATTGGTTTAACGGCGTACGTTTGGTTTCGTCGAATCTCAGTTTGTCCGACCACATTGAAGAGGATATGCAGGCAGCATGGGATACAGCGTTGGCCTTCTCGCAAGCTAAAGAAAGTTGGTCATTCGTTGCAGAAGATTCAACGAGTGATCGACTCGGTCCAGGGTGCCTCGGGAGTGCTACAGATCGGGTCTTTCTACTCCAACTTCCCGGAGCTGGCCTCACCCAATGCATCAAGAACAACACAGTACTCGAACTCCAAATCAGGCGATAATCCTAGCCCCTTAGATGTGCAGCCCGACAGCAGCATTTTAAAATCCCCGGGCGCTGCATCCGCATCGCCCTCCTCTTCGTGCAGTCAGAGTTCAAACTCAAGCCAATGCTGCTCCACTGGGGCACAGTCAAATCATTACTCTGAAGGCCATGACAATGCAGTGGTCAAGCAAGAACAAGAGCATACGCTGATGAAACGAGCTAGAAGCGATGATAACCTGCACTTAACGAGCGATGGATCAAAGGCTATACCACGTTGCCAGAGCCACATATCTTTTTGCTGGCCAGATAAGCAGCAAGACAACATTGTATCCACAGCAGAAGCTAGCAGACAAAGATCACAGGAAGCGGATGCTCCGCGAATCAAAGTAACGTACGGGGAAGACACGATTAGGTTTCGAATGCAGCTGCATTGGAGATACATGGACTTAATGCAAGAAATATCCAGACGATTTGGGGTTGACAATGCAGCCAGTGGGTACCATCTCAAGTACTTGGATGATGATGCTGAGTGGGTGCTGTTGACATGTGAAGCTGATCTGGAGGAATGCATAGACGTGTATCGTTCGTCTCAGAGCCAGACGATCAGGCTGTCGTTCCTCCACGACCACCAGTCGCAGTTCGGTAGGTCTATCAGTTCTAGAGGTCCTTCATCAGTGTAGTCGTGGAAGCAACATGTTCATCATAGTCGAGGGAATCGTAGATACATTGAACAATGTGTGTTGTTCTTATCAAGAATCATGATGTATGATTTTGGTTTGAAGTTCTAAAGTATGTCACTTCAAACATTAAAATCTCAGGTGTAATGGTATTGCAGCAACATTGGACATAAAATGCAGCAGCACCTTCTGTTGGTTGCTGTTGTTTTTTTTCATGTAAATTGAACTTCTCTTAAATACTTAATATTCCATTAATCTTTACATCAATTTTATTGTCATCTTTACCTAAATTGCATTGCTGGTTTTAATTGCTTAAGGTTTGAGGTCATGTGAGTTTTAAGAATTCACTTTTCTATGGTTCATACATGCATTGTATTTTTCTAAATTTATTTTTTGGTATGTAAAAATTTATTCTCCAAGATAAATTATTATTATTTTTTGAATGGAAAATATTATTCATCTATATAAACAATTAAAACATATCAGATTTTGAAAAATGATATTTTTCATTAAAAGAATAATAATTCATCTCTAACATTACTCTTTTATGTACCATAAAGTAATAAGTAAATGAGTGCAAGAATTTTAAGAATAATATTTAACATTAATAAAATCAATAATTTATCTCTAAATGTTAAATTAGGGTGGATGTGGGAAACTTGGTTCACACTAGTATACCTTGAAATTTAGTTAAATTTATGGATTTTAAAAACTTATTAAATACTAACATAAAATATCATAATGTATAATTAACTATTTGTTTGGAGTTTTTTTTTTTCTCATAACGAATCAATTTATAATCCTAACTAATTTTCACTCATAAAAATTTATACATTCATAAAATGAAAAACAATCTTTTGATTATCTGAAAATAATATATAATCATAACTAATTTACACTCATAAAAGTTTGTGAATCATGATCACATGGCACAGGCATAGCACCCAAATAACCGGCCCATATCCTACACACAGCCCAATTCTAAATCCATTCTAGTAACTGTGCGGTCCATTTTTCTTACGTTGTTGATGCCCATTAGCAGCACCACCTCTACCTCCGCCGAATCCATGGTACGTGTGGTGGGCCGGCCTCTGATGGTTGTTGACTTGCCGGTCCTGCTTTGATTGGGCTTTTTGCCTTTTGGGCTTCATCCCAATACCACTAATTTCTTCCAAAATCTCCAAAACTTCAAGCATTTCGGGCCTGTTTTTTGGGTCGGGCTCGAGGCATTTTAGTATAAGCTCTGCAACTCTTACTGCAGCTTTTGATGGATACTGGGCCTGGAGACGTGGATCCATTATTATCCTTAACTTCTTCTTGTCGGGTAGGTAGGGCATGGCCCATTCCACCAAATTAGATTGCCCACTGGGCCGGTTCAGATCCAGTACTCGTAGGCCCGTTATTAATTCCAATAATACCACCCCAAAACCGTACACATCGCTCTTTACGTACAAATGACCTGCACAAATTCATGATTACTTTTTTAATTAGACTTTAACTCAACAATTTCATATTTTTTAATTTTAAATAAAAAAAATATTAGATTCCAAATGGATAGAATACAACAAATTATTAATTATCACCTGTAGCCATATATTCAGGAGCAGCATAACCATAGGTGCCCACAACCTTTGTTGTTACATGTGAATTGCCATCCACTGGACCTAATTTAGCAAGTCCAAAATCCGAAAGCTTTGCATTGAAATCCTGAAATTAACATAAATGTATTTAGTAATAAAAATAAGATATTGTTTATTTATATTACGAATTATTCGTGAAATAATTTCTCGTTTGTCACTTGGGAAAATAATGGCTCACCGCGTCCAGTAAGATGTTGGAAGCTTTGAAGTCTCGATAAATCACTTTCTTCTCAGTAGTATGCAACAGACCTAACCCTCTAGCTGCTCCAATTGCTATTTTCATCCTTGTATCCCAAGAAATTGGATCTGCCCCATCTTTTTTAAACAATAATGAAAGATTAATCAATAATTATAAATTATGGAATAAAAAAAAAGGAAATCTTTTCTTTTTCCCATTTTCTTATACTATACTTATAATATAATCATTAATATAAATGAATAATTACTTCTGAATAGGTGACTTTCCAAGCTTCCCTTCTGCATATATTCATACACCAATAGAAATTGTCTATCCTCCCAACAGTAACCCAGCAATTTAACAAGATTGGGATGACTGAATTTTCCCAAGAATTTCACCTCTGCCTGCATTAAACCAAATAAAATTATTCTATTATCATAGTTTCATACAATGATGATCCACTTAATATAGAATGAATCAAATATAACAATTAGCCTTGAATCTACTAAGAAGTAAAATAATAATACTACAAAATGGTAACTAATTAAAAAAGAGTAAAATTGTCTTATCTTTAGAGGATCTCACAAAAGTCAATAAATATAGCAAGTGATTTAGAAAATTTTGCAGTATTGGTGTAAACATGTAGATATTTCGATTTTTTTTCCTTCAATAAAGTATATATTCAATTATTAATGAGAAGAAAATATCTGAAGTGGGACAGCCATAGTGAATAAAGGAAAATGGAAGGCATTGTGACCCATGAACTTGGTCAACCTAATCAAACTGCCATCTCCAGCCAACAGACGTACACAAATTAATTAAACCTTTTTGACTTTTTAAATAAAAATTCAAGCTTGACTTTTGATGCACATCCATCTTAATTAATGTTACAATAAATTAAACGAATTGATAACTCATTGAAGACAAACTTAATAAGTACGTTACGTATTTCATGAGAAACAATTAAAAGAATTTAATGTTAAACATTCTAAAAAAAGAATTATTATATCCGATTGCTTTAATTAGTGCTACATCCATTCCCCTATTAAATTTTACACTTAATGAAAGTATATAATTTTTCTTAAAATTGATAAAAATTAATTTTTACAGAAAAAGTGCGCCGGGCAGCTGTGAAAGATTGAACTAAGATTGTTCACATTATCAGCAAGATGATCAATATCAACGTACGTGATTAAACTGACAACATGCATTATGAGTGATTAGATTTCTTTATTTTCTATGATGTTTCATTAATTAAAACTAATTATTAACTTTAAGCAATAATTGTCACAGATTAACTGATGAAACACCAATAAATTCCGCTCAAGATTGGAGAAGAGGAGGGTTTGAAACTGTCAAAATAGGGGAATTATTTTCAAAAAAAAAAAAAAAATCCACGATAATAATGAATACTAAAAAAAAATTTGAATTACCTGCCATTCTTTAAGGCCTTGTTCGCTATCTGGATTGGATTTCTTAACAGCAACAGGAATTCCAATTCCAACCTTGGAAGGAGACAATGTTTTCTCATCAACATATCCTCTGAAAACTCTTCCGAATCCTCCCTCGCCGAGCACGGTATCTGGCCGGAAGTTTCGCGTCGCGCTTTTCAGCTCGGCGAACGTGAACATTTTCAGATTCGGAGTGATAATCTGACCGCTCGCCGGCACCGCCGCATCGCCTCCGCCGGTGTGATCGGGAGAAGGATAGCGGTCGCTGCTGCCGTGCTGATTGCGTTTTTCTGCATCCGATTTGCTCCGCTCTGAAACAGAATCGTAACGGTGTCAGAGATGGAAGAGGAACACGCAGGACGTGTGTGCGTGTGTGTGTGAATTGCGTGTAATTACCTGGAGTGGTGGGGGGTTTTGTGTCATTTCCGGTGGGGAGATTATCGACGGGTTTAGGCCAGCAGTTCCCCATTGATCTCTCTCTAAGTTTGGATGCAGAGATTGGGAATTGAAGAGAGAATTTGCAGTAGTGTGAGGGTTCTGGGAAGGAGATGAGAAGAAGGGCAGAAAAGCCTTACTTCCAATTGTGTGTGTACATGTGTATATATACTCAAGATTTATATGTATAACCTCAGCCATTAAAATATGTTCAAGGAAAGAAATTTTTTCTTTGTGGACTTTTTCAAACCACTTTCTTATTATCACAAAAATAAATAATACGGAGTAGTAAGCAATATAATTGCAGTATAATGTTTTGATAAATATATTAACTGTAGATATCAAAATATGTACTTATTGAAAATGACCACGAATATTCTATTATATTTTGATGTTGTATCTCATATTATACGAGTGTGTGGTATAAAAAATTCAATCATTCTTTTAAGAATTAATATATTTATTTTTAGGATATATAAATTTGATCTAACATATTTCAAATTAAATCTACTGTTCCATCAACTATTAATTCACTATATATTTTTAACGTAAATTGTGTATATTTTTAGATCGAATTAGTCATGTGTCCAGTGAATAAAAGTTTAAATACTATGTATTAGTCATGATTTTTAAGGTTAAGATTTAGCAGTATAGGTTATATAATATATACACGTACATGAAAGGTTTCACTAAAAAAATTAAAAAAAAAAAAAAGAGTATTCATTACAGAATATTTTTATTAGGCAAATAATTGTATCCATGCACGGGTTCAACTTACATTTTGACAGTTAAAATTAGAAAACAGAGTTTTTTTAAGGCCGTAGTTGAATTAATTTCTAATGAATTTTTTTACTGTGCTGTTTTGCTATTTCTCAGAATCTCGTTTACGGTTTATGCATATTTTCAGATATTTATATACTGTGAATACTGTCCATCTATATTTTAGTGTCACGGGTTTTGGAAATTAAAATTGGAAAAAAGTGCTTTTTTTTAGGCTGTAATTGGATTTGTTATGAAAATTCTTTTGTCTGAGCTAGTTTTGAGAATCTCGTTTATGCATGTTGTCGGGTATTTATATAGACAAAAGTTCACGTGTCCCATGTGAACATAATCCTCCCCTCTATATTATATTTAAATCTATGTATTGCTAGGGGTTTAAATTGTAAAGGGACACGAAAAATACAAAAGCGCACAGAATGTGCTCTGTATCCATATTTCAATGTGTCAAAAGAGTTTTGGCCATTAAAATTTGAGAAAATGGCATTTTAAAGTCTTTAATTGGATTATTTATGAAAATTCTTACATCGCTGGGCTATTTCTCATATATATAAAAATTACTTTTATATTAATGAACTATTATATTTCTTAATAAAATAAATATTATTCCTCAAATTTGGTATGTTATGATTTTTTTACATTTTTATTGAGATGAATAATCTCATATAAAAGAATAATAATTCAATCTTTAAAGAGTGTTTTTCTTTTTCCACATAATTTTGTATATTAATGAACTATTATATTTTTTAATAAAAAAAAATATTACTCTTCAAATTTGGTATGTTATGATTTTTTAAAATTTTTATTCAGATGAATAATCTCATATAAAAGAATAATAATTCAAGTGTTTTTCGTTTTCCACAATTTTGTAAAATTATAGTGCATGATAAATGTGTTAATGGAAAACTCTTTATTTTTACTAATAAGTATGTACTCCTATAAACTTAACATGGATGCATGAACTAACATCCGTGAATTTGGGTATACAAAATGTGTTTTTTATATGAGTGAGTATTTGTGTGAATTATGTTCCACATAAATTCTCTTTACTTAAAAATTTGTAAAGATAATTATATCTTAAATATTTTAAACCTAAAAAATAAACTTTAAATCTTAAAAGCACCTAAATTATTATAGAGTACACATAATTAATTATATGAAATGATTTGTTGAACTCGCCTAAATCCAAATTAGTTTTTCGTGTAATAATTTGATCAAAACGCATTATACTATACTAATTTTTTTTAGTTGAACTTTAGCTTGCTTGTCCCTGTGTTGATAAGAATATCTTAAAAGATGATGGAAATATATAATTTTTATAATGTTACATGTATTAAAATAGGCATAAAATTTTACATCATATAATAGGTTATCTTAAATTTCTTGATACTTATGATCATAATAATAATACCTTATATAGAGTTATACCACTTAAAAAAACACATTGTTTTTATCATAAAATATTCCATTGGTAAAAGCTTCCATTCCATTGTTAAATTAATTTATTAACGGATTAACAACGGAATTCGTTGGTATATTTCTGTTGATAAAGTGATGGTTGGTAAATTTTTAACAACAAAAATTCAATTCCATTGGTAAATTATTCTGATGGTAATCCATCGCTAGTAATTCAGTTGGGTAATTCATATAATGATTCCGCTGGTAATCTGTTGGTAATTACCAACGTATTGAATTCCGTTGATACAATAGAGAATAAATTCATTGGCATTCCATTGCTAAAGAAAAATTATCATTTTTATTGCTATTCTGTTAATAATAATCATCAACAAATTGAATTCCGTTAATAAATTCCGTTACTCTACAAAATTCACATCCAAATGCTCTTAAACCACTCAAACTTTAGTCGGAATGAAAATTACTTTGTAAAATCGACATTTAACAAAGATTTTGCCTTATACTACAGAGGTCTCGTGCCATTTTATAAATCATTTCCTATATATATTACTAATTAGTATAATGAAAATTCAACTATACACTTAGGAGTTATACTCTGTCCGTCCCAGTTAAAGAGAGTATTTTTTTCATTTTGGTCGTCCCATCTAAAGGGTCTCATTTCTTTTTTTACAAACATGGGACCCACACACCATCTCTAATACAATTAAAATATAGGGTTCACTTTCCCACTAATACAACTATCTACTACACATTAAATAATAATACTCCTTAATCACGTGCAAAAAAACAAAAGACCCTCTTTTGACGGACGAATGAAGTAAAGTTTTCCCTCATTTTTACATGTCATTTATCCAATAACACTAAAGATATACACCAAATGACACATAGAATTTGAACAAATATTATATGTATATACACAAGTTTAAAAGGAATGTTAAAAATTAAATTGATCTACAGATAAAATAATGCTCCCTTCGTCCGCCTGTAAAAGTATCGTTTGTTTTTTGCACGTAAATTATGGAGTATTATTATTTCATGTGTAGCGGATAGTTGTATTAGTAGAATACAGAATATTTGTTAATATTGTTAAATTGATTTATCAATGAATTAACAATAAAATTTTGTAGTAATTTTCTATTGGTGAAGTGATGGTCGATAATTTTGTACCAATAAAAATTCAATTTCATTGCTAATCCATTACTAATAATTCTGTCAACAATAATATGATGATTTTATTGATAATCCGTTGGTAAATAATTAGGGGTGGCAATTCTCGACACGATACGATAGCACGATATGATAATTGCGGGTTAGTGTTTGGCCTTATTGAGTTCGTGTCGTTATCGTGTCAACCCAATAAGGACACGAAAATTTTGTGTCGTGTTCGTGTCGGGTTCGTGTCAACCCGTTAAGTACGATTAATATTAACAGATGATCCATTAATTCGTTAACAACTCATTAACCTGTTAAGAACCCAATATAAATATAAAATTAGGTGAATATATAATAAAAATACTTATTAATAATTATAAAATATATTTATTTAAAAAATTAATATTTTTAATTAATATTTTTTATTTTTTTATTTTTAATTTTCTTATTGTGTTGTTATCGTGTCGTGTCGTGTCAACCCATTATTTTTCGTGTTCGTGTCGTGTCGGAATAAATTCTTATCGTGTCGTGTTCGGGTTTGCCCTTATCGTATCGTGTCACTATCCTGTCGACACGAAACCCAACTCGTTAGCACGAATTGTCACCCCTATAAATAATACTCACTCCATTCCATTTAAGTGTGTCGTGTGCACTCATCCCGGCACGAATATTAAGAAAAATGATACTCCCTCTGTCCCACAGAAGTTGTGATATTTTTCTTTTTGGGTTGTCCCATAGAAGTTGTTACATTCCTTTTAAAGCATATAAGACCTACACAAAAAATATTAACATATTCATATTGGCCCACACACACTCCACACACACTTACCCACTACACATTAAATATTATTTCTCTCACTTCACTTTGCATTAAAATATTATATTCCTTAATCTACGTGCCCAAAAAATATCACGACTTTAATGGGACGGTGGGAATAACTTTTAGGGGGTATAATGATATTTTTGGTAATAAATATTCGCTTCGTCGATTCGTCCCACATTTAGTTACACCATTACAGTACTTACGGTGTTTAAGAAAATTAATTTTTGACCAATTTCATTGACTTTTGGAGGATAATGTATTTTTAGATAATAAATAAATTATAAAGTATGTTATGTATGTTAGGTGAGAGTCGTAAATTTGTAATTAAAATGTACTTTTAAGGTTATGAATTAATGTGATGTTTTCTTTTTTGGATGGTGCAATTTAATGTGAGACGTACGAAAACGAAAAGTGTGAAATTTAATGTGGAATGGAGGGAGTAAATGATAAAGTGTGTCAGGTCATAAGTATATTAGATAGAGGTGGGTTCTTTTTAAAATAATAATAAAGTGTATGCAGAATGGTAATTGTGATTGACTTTTTTTTTAGATAAGTGCAAACTTTGTGAAACAACCCAAAATGGGAAGTGTGCCATCTAAAAGGAGATGAAGGGAATAATAGATATACTATTCCGTTATAAAATTGTTGACATTCTATTGTTAAAAAACAAATGCAATTTCTGCTAGTAATTTATTGAAAATTACCAACGAAATTCAAAAAATTTAACCGATTGATAAATTCTATTGATAAAAATAATTTTATTTATTTATTTAATATTAGCCTCGAATATGTATTCCTTGCATTCCTTCTATCTCAAACTTATGTTTTCTGGTTATATTAATATAGATATTAATTAAAGTAACTCTTTTCAGTTACTTTTGGAATAATTTAATTTTTTTGTTTAAATTTATTACTAATTATATTATGGGGAGATTATATTTTTTAAATTAGAATACGTCGTGATGTTTTGTCTTTAGCAAAAAAAATAATAATTATTATTATTATTATTATTATTATTATTATTATTATTATTATTATTATTATTATAATAGGAATGCGAACTTAGGTTTGAAACTGAAGAGTTTGGGATGGATGAAAACACTTCCTTTCTCACATCACAAGAAATATTTTGTGTACCTTAAAAGTGAATATTATTTGGGAACAAATGAGTAGTATTTATTTGTAATAAGAGTAAACATAAAAAGGGCGAATAAAAATAAAAAGAAAATGGAGGGTGTGAAATGGAAATATGGAATTGTGGGAGTTACAGTGTCTATGGGTGGTCGGTTGTTCCCTACGGAATGACAAAAATAACGAATTACGCGGGCCCACTTGATGTGCTTCACGCTAATTATTGTTTTTATTTTACGGCTTTCTCGATTACACATTACAATTTTCATATATAACGTAATAATAATATCGAAATCATATGTATTTTTTTGTCAATCGTCGGTTTCACATCTACATACGTTGGTTGTTGGGGCGTTAGCCATTAATTAATTTAAAAAAAGTGGTAGGTTAATTCTATGTTTTATTTTTATTCCCATGTATATGTATATAACTCGCTATATATCCTATAAAACTCCTTTTTTTTTTTTTTTCACTCGCAATATTTTTAAATTTTTAAGAACAATGAAAAAGTTATATATAATTCAACTCATCGAGTCATTGGTATTATCACAATTTATTATGAAGAAATATGGAGATGTAGACTTAAAGATAATACTCCCTCCGTCCCAAGAATACATTCGCCCTTTCCATTTTGGTCCGTCCCAAGAATACATTCGCCCCCTAAAAATGGAAACAATACACAATATCAATAACCTTACAATACTACAATATTACAAAAATGCCACCTTCTTTTTACACACAATTTAGTCAAAGTCAACTATATCATACACTTTATTCTACTCAATTACCCAAAATACCCCTTCTCTTTCTTACATCACACCACCAAAAAGTTACTTTTCTTAAACTCCGTGCCCAAGAATACGCGAATGTATTCTTGGGACGGAGGGAGTACTACATTAGCAACATCATGAGCTAACAAATCAATTTTGAGAATTTCTCTCATCACTTTTTAAAGTAGGATAGATTTTCATCTGAGTTCTTCAAAATTGAGTAAACATTATAATTGAATTAATTCCCAAAACCACTCAAATCAAATGTACTAGCATCTCTTGCAAATTCTAACTCTTTTCTAACTGTTATGATTTATCTTAGTTCAATTGTCATTTCCGAGGGTCACAATGCTACAGAACACCAACAAACATTTCCCTCATGTCCCTTTACAATCCTACCTAATTCAGTATTAAGATTTCTTGTGACTGCCATAACAATTTAATATTAATAGAATCAATGAGAATCAGATCTAGTGATTTCAATACTATCTTTTAAAATACATTGTTACTAGTTAGGGAGCATGAATATTTTGAAATGATTCCTCATATTTCTTAGAATTAGCAATAACCCTAATTATAAAAAATGAACCATATGAGTAAAATGGATTATAGGATAAAATATTAAATGAACATCGATTGTGAAATTACAATTAAACATTAAGAATTAGGGGCAGTGTTGGGTGAATACGTCTTACGGTGAAATCATTTAACACTTTGTAAATTAATTATTATTATTTATTAAAATATTATTACTTTTTTTGGTCTTACGAAAGTCATTTTGTGAGACGGTCTAGTATAAATTTTTACTTTAAAATTAATATTAAATCTAAAAAAAATATTAAACTTTAAGAATTAATATTTAATCTTAAAAAATATTATATCAACCATATATAGAGTATGATACTTTATTAATATAATACGATATTTTTATAGGGTAGTATATCTATTAAAAATAAAATATCAAATCATAAAATATCATAATAAAGTAGTCTATACAAATGTATGAAAATTTTCTAGTCGACTATATTGGAGTATCATAATTCCAGGATGAATTAAAAGTTCACTAGCTAATGACAAATGCATGAACTTAATTATTTAACTCTCACATGTCAAAAATTAAGTCATGGATATCGTTGGTCTAAATAATTAAGTAATTAGATTGGTAAATTGTATGTAGACTATTTCTTCTTTTATATTTATATATATATAAACAAATTAAAAAAACTTTTTGACTATTTCCGGTTTCTAGTAGATTAGAAATAATTATTAAGTTGTTTAAATCAGTGTCTGAAGATTCATGTACAAAATTCAAATACTATGATGAAAATTTTGACTACTATGTCTAAATATTATACACTGTTTAAATATTTTAAAGACAATAATTATACTCATATATTTAATGAGTTGATATCTTGTATTTCTGGGTGCATACCTATGTATATATAAGGGTATAACATTTTGTTCTAAATAATTTATATTTTAATTAATAAGATTGGTATAATTTTACTGAAAAGATCAGTTGAAATATGAATAGTATAAATATTTGATTAAAAAAATTAAGAAATAAAAGTTACAGGTTCTTAAACTAAATAGTAGTACATCATTTTATATTAAAAGATACTAACTTTCGAAAAATGCAAAACACATCGATGTGCCAAAATACGGAAGTTTTAGCCATATTTAATTATCTAAACACATTTAACTCAAATATTTGTGTTTCCTATCACGTTGCATATGTGTTACAGTGATTTATATTTATTTTATTTCTATGATTAATAATTATCTTTAGGATATGTTTGTTTGAAATGGATCAATCACGTCGGTTATAAAATTTTGTTTTTAAAAATTATGAATTTTGAAAACCAATTAAATAATAATAATTTTATGTTACTTTGTTTTGAGTTTTTTTATAATAAATTTTAATTTTATATTAAATTAATATATAAAAGATGAATAAAATATGTGTAAAATATTATTAAACGTCGGACAAAAATGAAAAATGAAAAAAAAAAAGTAAAAGAATGAATATTAATTAGAGTTAAAACATGTGTCAGTAAATTGAGAATTAATAAAGTTTGTAGGTTAATCTATAAAACCTTGGATATAAAAAACTTAGCTAAACATGCATGTACCTATAAGGCTATAAAGAATAGTATTTGTTTCATAAAAATAATATTTAAGTTGACAAAACTATTAAATATATTTAACAATAAAGTGCAAATATGATTTTTCTTAATTTTTCTTTAGTTTCGTATAATTTGTAATCAGCAGTATTGGTGTCAATTAGTTTTAATTAATCTTAAGTTGTACTTTATAGGCTCTTTGTTTTTTATTAGCGTGTTTAAAAAATTTAAACCAGAATAAGTATAACTAATGAATAAACCTTTTTTTTTAAACAATTTTAAGGCTTATAATTATTATTATTTCAATATAAATTAAACATGCTCTTAATACTTTATCTCTCTTATAATTAAGCTATAGTATTTATTGTATTTTTTCTAAAAATATTTTATAACCAATCCAATCTAAATTAAATCGATAACTTTCCTCACTAGGTATGAGGCTATCAATTTTCGATTCCATTTTTTTTTTCGCGCTATGTTTAATGCAGTAAATCATTTTGAAGGAAAATATTTATAAGGAGAAAGATTGATATTTTCCTTCATATACGTTATACTCATGATTTAACTCGTGTAATAAGAAATGTAATATCAAAATATAACGAAACATAATTTTACACATTTAATTTATAACTTGCTAATATTATATTAACACCAATTATAACATGAGAGGGATTAGGGTACAACTGGGTGTACCAACTGAATTGGTATACCCTTGGTCCCCACCATTCATAATTAATTTCTGCTTTTTTATTAATATTGTTTTTTATTTTATTTTTAAATTTATTTTATTTAAATGATTATTAAACCCTAAATCCTAAGGATAAATTATAGGAGTATCCTAAATCATAAGGGTAAAATTGCAATTATACCCTAAACCCTAAACTCTAGGGATAAATTATACTCTAAACCAAAATGGTAAAATTACAATTATACCCTAAACCTTAGGGAATAAATTACCATAAACCACAAGGGTAAAATTACAATTATATCCATAAAATTAAATAATTAAAAAAAACAGTAACAGCAATTGTTTAAAAAAAAGAGAGAAAAACACATACTAAAAGTAAAAGAAAGAAATTGTACCGGGATTTTACCAAAATGAAGATTGTATACACGTCATTGTCTTATAACATAATTAGATGGAGTGTTGTAAGTCACTTGGGGCGAAAAATGTTTTATCCTCTAATCCTTCACCCAACTTTTTTCCTCTAAGTTCGATCCTTAATTAGTTGAAAGAAATGCAGTGGCGGTATTATTTGAGAGAGTAAAAACTAAAACGTTATTATTGTGGAAAGTAAGTAACAATATTATTTTTCGTAATAAAAAGTTGAAAGTGGAAAAAATATTTAATGAATAGAAGGCTCGACTTTATAGGTGGATTGAGGGAAACATTCATGCTAGAATGCAAAATTTTAGATTTCTTGATTAGATTAATAATCTTATTGTAATATTATTACTAGTACTTGTACTTCTCATACTACCCAATTAATAAAATTCATTTTTACCGATAAAAAAAATAAACCATAACTAAATGGGTAACCTCCTATAACTACACTAATAAATGCATAAAACACTCACTTTAAATTTAATTTACTTAACATTAAATTTAAAAAGAAAAATTACCACAAATTCATCAACCAATCAAATTTACCAATACTGAGGAGTAGTAAACACGCTTTGTTATGTTTAAAAACCTAAAAAAAACCGTTAAGTGTTAACAGAAATGCAACACAGATTGCTCTACAAGGCAAATATATTAAATTAATTAATTATTTATAAAATAAATAAAAAGACACAGAGAGAAGAAGTCAATGCTTCACATTTTTTTTTTTTTAAAATAGAGTAGATGAGATGAATCTGTATATGTGGGGGATGACGTGGCCGACTGTGGGTCCTACTTGGACAATTTGCTTCGGAAATCTCGTCATCAAACACTCATCAATGACCTTACAAAATGACTATTATGACCTCACTCATATCAACGCACGCTTTTTTGATTTGGTGCAATAATTCCCGCATATATCCAAATAAATTAACATTTGTTAGTACTTTTAAGGTTTAATTAAGGAATACAGTATTAAAAGGTATAATTTGACTTAGTTAAGAGATATAAACTTTTAGTGAATAGTTAGATAAACAAAAATATTTATTAATTCATGTTATGTGTGGTTCATGTTATCAAAATAAAAATGTAATTATTGAAATAGAACGTTTAGATAGTTAATAAAAAAATATATTCTCTTGTCCCTTGTTTCAACTTGCAAAATTACTTTTGACAAAGTCTTGTAAGATGATGCTTATGTGAGATGAATTGTAAGACGTGTTAAAGTATATTTGTTATATAGATAAAGTATATCTATGAGGGGTAATCATGTAATGAATGCTATAACTATGAATGTGATGAATGAGTGATAAACTTGAAACTAAAATACTTAATAAGATTATTAAATAAAATGTTTTTTTTTATGAATATGAAAGATTTTATAGAACAAACAGGAGAAAAATGTAAAAGATTTTGAGAAATAAAATGTAAAGTATGTTTTTTTATATAACTAGAATGTCAATTTTAAAAATAGATTATTTACAATGTTTCATCATATTTAGATTGTGCATATTACATTATGGTCAAATGAAAAATGTATCCATTGTTTTGGTATGGAGTGAAGTGTTTAAAAATTCTACAATAGAACCAATCATCTGTATTGAAGAATATGCTACCTACATCCACATATATATACCAGCTATTGGAAAATAGCCATTAGGTTATCTGCCCTCTTTTTTTAGATATAATAAATTAGTACTATATATTATTACTTGTTTCAAATAATAGTAATATTTATTACTTTCAAGAATAATTTTAAAGGGTATATTTTTACGGAAAAAAAATCACGTGATTGCATGGTATGTCTCTAATTATTTGATAAAATTAATATATACTCCTTTTGTCCCAATCAAAAAGCATCATTTGTTTTTTACACATAGATTAAGGAGTATTATTATTTTATGTAATCCCTCCGTCACAGGCAAACAGCATAATTTATTTTTTACACGTAAATTAATGAGTATTATTATTTTATGTAAAGTGGGTAGGTGTATTAGAGAGATGTGATGGGTAGTGGTGGGTTATTGGTGGGCCCTTTTTACTAAAAGAGAAAATTAGTGCAATTTTGACGGGACACTCAATATAATAAAATGGTGTTATTTGAGCGGAACGGGTAGAAATCTAACCATCTAAAATTTTCCAATATTTTAAAACAATTCTCTCGTATTTCATATAAGTGTACGGATAAGTTGGAGTGTGGAGGATGGAAAATTAAAAGGGAAAAAATGATAATTTTTTTCATATACTATTAAATAAATAATTGAAGTTTGCAATAGAAGGTTAGAAAATTAATGGTAGTATAAGAAAAAGTATTTGCAGTGGAATTAAGTATTAAGTAGGGAATTGGTCATATTAATAAATTGGGAATTAAATGTGTGGGGCCATTACTCTTGTTTGCATTTGCTTGGTTTTCTTTTTCTGGACCTAGTCTTTTTCATAAACAAAATTTATATTTATATATATATATATATATATATATATATATATATATATATATATATATTAAGAAATCCAATTTTACATTTTCATGATTGTATCTAAAAGTTCTATTATATGGAGTATTACATAAATTTCCATTTATTTATTAAAATAAAATAAGAAGTCTAAAACGAGTAAAATCAAATAACATAAATTATAATAACACTGAGAATGATATTGAACTGTATCAAAGACGAAATTTCTATTTATGAGCTGGCAAAGTCCAGCTATATTTTTTTATTATTGAAATGGTATCTAAAATTAATATGAAACTCGTGCAATAATTGACATCTCCTATATAAATAATAATTTAAAAAAAAAGAAGAAAAACTTATGAATTCATTATTCAACGACTAAGAAAAATAGATCATGTCTCCATCTCCAGCAGTTTACCCCATTTTGCAGCACATTTACCCCTAAAATGCAGACAATTCAGTAAATCATCTCCAGCAGTTGACTCCATTTTGCAGCACATTCATTTTATTAATACTATTTTTATTAATTTTTACATTTAATTCATTTTTCATTATTATATTTATTTTTGAATACCAAAAATAATATAATAAAAATATTAAAATGTCTAAAATTAAAATAATATAATCATTAAAATTACAATATAATTTATTTAAACATGAAATTAAGACAACAATTAAAATTAAAATTACATTAAATAATACATAAACATCAAATTAAAATTAAGTTATAATTTATTTAAACATGAAATTAAGAAAAAAATTAAAATTAAATATGTAATGTAAATTTTTGTTTAGGATTTTAATATGTAATGTAATTTTAATTTTTAATATATTTATTTTTTAAATAAATATTTTTAAGCTTATATAAAAATATAGAATTATTTTCATATGTACAAAATATATATTAATTTACTATTAAACCTAACAATCATAATATTTTTTCACTTATTTAAATTAATTTTATAAATACGTAAAAAAATAAATTAAAAGAAATACAGAAAAATTAACGCTAATCTGACATATCATACATAGTATTAATTTATATTAACCATTAAAAAATTATTTATCATTTAAATTAATAACTGAAAAAAAATTAAAAAATAATAAAAAATTTTGCAGACTTTACTGTAGCGTCTAGATTTTTCCAGCGCTACAGTGATTTCCATCATTTTGCAGCAGATTATGCTGATGTGCTGGAGGGAGTCTCATACTGGAAAATGCAGACCCAGCCCCATTTGCGGGAGTGCTGGAGAAACTCTAAGCAACGTAAATTGAGTTGACTTGCCTAGATTTATCAGTACATGTTATAAATATATAATACTCCCTCCGTCCATCGAAGTTGACACATTTTACTTTTTGATTTGTCCCACTAAAGTTGACACGTTTCTTTTTTAATACATGACCCACACAAAAAACAATTAATCTATTCTCATGGCCCCACATATCACCTCTAATACAACTACCCACTACACATTAAATATTATTTTTCTCACTTCACTTTACTCTACTTTGCATTAAATTATTATACTCCTTAATCTCCGTGCCCAAAAAAAATTATACCAACTCCTATGGGATGGAGGGAGTACATGGAATTAATTAAAAAATACATTATTTTATATAATTAAGAAAATGAAAAATAATAATGCATAACAAGTGTTATTTACAGTCAATAAACGAGGAATAATTCTGTACAATAAACCTAAGATGGAAAAAATAAAAAATAAAAAGGAACACCTGTTTGAATCGCATCTCAAATAAGGAGTAAATTGAGTGCTGCGTTCTTCATCCATCAACAGCATCATAATTCAGTTATTTCTTTTTTTAATGAATGTCTCGTTACAAGGCCGTCCGGGAGTTGCTCGTCTCTTCGTCTGAGACGAGAGACAAGCACCTCCCGGGTGGGGCGGGAACTATATATATTTATATGTGCATTTGCAAGAATCGAAATCAAGAAGATGATGTAGGGTAAGCTCGATCGGATGTTCGACCCGATCGACTAGGGTTAGGGAGATCTCTCGTCTTGAGAAGCCAAGTATTCAAGTGCGTTGAGAACATCCGTCATGATAGGGCGGATGCTTGCGTGCTCTTGGAGACACATTGATGTTATAACGATGGCTTGTTGCACGCTCTTCGTCGGGTATCGCCCCTCGAGCAGAGGGTCGACCAGCTTGGTGTAGCTTCTCCGATCCTTAAGAAACGGGCGAGCCTGCAGCATACAGGCCAGGGTTAGTGTGATCAATGCTTCGGTGCAGCTGCATTGCTCGAATGAACATACCCAGACGACGAGGTTCTGTTCTCCGGGTTTTCTGCTGAAGTCCATGGCCTTTCGCCCCGTGATCAGCTCGAGCAGAACCACACCAAAGCTGTATATGTCGGATTTCAAGGTGAGTTTGCCACTCATGGCGTACTCTGGAGCGCAGTAGCCGTAGGTTCCCATCACTCGCGTCGAAACATGAGTGTTGTCGCCTACTGGTCCGAGTTTGGCGAGGCCAAAATCGGACAGCTTCACGTTGAACTCATTGTCCAGCAGAATGTTGGAAGATTTCAAATCACGGTAGATCACAGGTGGACTTGCTTTGCAATGCAGGTACTCGAGACCACGAGCTGCACCCACTGCAATCTTCAACCTCGTGCTCCAACTAAGCGGCTTCTGATCGGGTTCTAAATCTGAGAAACGCGAACAAGAAACGCATACATATACAGAAACGAAAGGCTCAAATGTAAAACATGTCATTGTAGATTACCGAAGAGATGGTTCTCTAGGCTTCCCCTGGGCATGAACTCGTAAACGAGCAGTCTCTGGTCGCCATGAGTGCAATAACCGATCAAATTCACGAGGTTAGGATGGTGCAGCAGAGACAACATGAGAACCTCAACGATGAATTCTTGATTTCCTTGAAGCCCATCAAGATTCAGTTGCTTTACAGCAACAATCTAACAAACAAACACAGCTGATGATCTTGCAACCTAGCTAAATGCACCGTTGTATAAGAGAAACTCTACTATACCATGTCCGGCTCTATTCGACCTTTGTAAACGCTTCCGAAGCCACCTTCACCGATCAGATTAGCATCCCTGAAATTCTGCGTTGCCAATGCAAGTTCCTTGAACGTAAAACTACGAGCTACGTTAGGATTCGTGTCTTTGCCTTTTCGTCTCGAAGAAGATCCTTTCTTGCGACTCCCTTAAAATCAACAACATTAGTACCCTGCATAACTGCATTCTCAAAGATTTGCTAGCCAGCTATCTTACCATTATCATGGCCATTCGACTTCCCCCCTGCATCTGCTGATGATGATCATCCAAGAATCGATTCGAAAGCACAAGATTTAAAACCAACAAAACAAGCATTGCAGATCAAACGAAACGGAAGACGAACCTGTATATCTACCGGATCCTGGGGACATGCCATCATCGTAATCCTCCAGTTCATCCTTAAGCCTAAAGGTTCCACAAGCAAAGCAATTCATCTTGTTGCTGTTATACAAACAAATGCTGCTTTTCAATAATGAAACAAGAATATACAGAGACACCTCCCAGAAATAAAGCCCATTATCAGAATCCAACCACTACAAATGTCAAAAAAGCAATGAAATTATGATGATAGAACACCAATCAAGACAAACAAAAAACAATGGAGAGAGACTTGATGTTCTCTCTCCTTTCAGAATTCAAGAAAACCCTAGTCCAGGATGATGGAACACATCATACAATTCAAACCTCCCACCGCAGTTTACACAGATCTATGCCCAACAATATAATTACCACAATCTTCACAACCAAAGAATTTTATATACTAAATATAGGGCTCAACTCCAACATTAAAATCAAATCAAATACCCCATAGAATTTTAGGGGGATTCTGAGCTGAGACTCATCATTCAGCAGCATGATTTTATCCTTTCCTATATTTAGCTCCAATCCCTATTAAACCGCCTTCTGTAATGCTAGAACCTGATCTAGCATAGTAGTTTCCAAAATAAAAGGCTCAACTGTTGACAAGAGACAGAGCAACTGTGTCATCCAACACCACCCCACCTCTGTTCTTCTTGACCAAAGATTTCAGAAGCCCATATGAGCTACCTATCATCTTGGTTTATAGAACAGGTGACAATTTGATCTGAGTCGTTCATGTCACCCTATTGTTCGAGGATACAAATATGTTTCAATGATTTTATAAATGAAATAGCAATAACATTATATAAAATTCTAAAGTTTACAGACAAGCTTGTGAATAGTGGATGACATCTAAAATCCAATGGAGGAAACACTCTTAATGACTCTGGATTTATGTCTTTCCTAGTCAAATACATTTAAATATTCTGTAATCAACCCTACTCAAGACAACCTAAAGCTTTATCAAAGGTTAATCATTCCTTTAGTTTTTGCCTAAACAATTAAATGCACCATCAATCTATACAAAGCCTTTTGCTAAACTCTCTCGAATGCCCGGATTCGCAACAGCTGCAGCCTCCAGAAATCGATAAATAATCAATAGTCATAGTTGTAATGCTAAATCAGGCTGTTGAGGTGAACCGATTTGTAAGCTAGAACCAGGAGAACCGGCCGGTACCCTAACATTCAGGTCAGGAGGAACAGAGAGGCCAGGTCTTTGTTGCACAGGCCAGGAAGGTTTTACACTGCTCCAAGCTTCTGCTTCCCCGTTCGCATTAGAGGCCTTGACTTGTGCCGGCAGATATCCAGGTGTCACAGTGTTGTTACTTTCTGGGGACTTGGCTTGCTCATGTATAACATTGCTCACGGATGCCGTTTCCACCTTTACAGATGGTGCAGTGGCGCGTTCGTTCACAGACTGTTGTGGTGTTGCCAACTTTGCAGTACCTGCTGCAGATGAATCATGCCCAAACATTCCACTGAAACCATTTCTGTGGGGGTAATGCATATGATTTTGCTGAGGTGGGAATTGCGCTCTCCAAGAAGAGGCATCACCTTGTCCAGCTAGCTCATTCTGGCCATTCAGTTTTCTAACTGCTTCAGCCCCCCCTTCAGAAACCGTGGAATTTAAATGATCAGAAGTTGAGCTTATAACTTTGCTTGAACTACAATCACCAGCAGTCATATTTGATGATTTCTGGTTCTCATTTGAGATAGTCAATGCTTGTGAAGGAGGTCCATTGTCACCCACCCAGCCAGGACCGTATTGTACCCCAGCAGGTAAAACAGCCTCTATCTTCTTTGAAGCCAGTTTCCAAGCTACAGGGCCAAGATTTGCAGCATACCTAGCCAGGCTTCTTGCATAAGCAAGGGCTTCTTGCAGACCCACCTGTAAGAGAAAGGGGGCAGTTAAGGAACATAATAGCATTTGTCACAGTTTAGTCCCAGAAACATGGAGATTAAGCTCACTGAGAACATCCACAAATTCATAACTGACAAATAGAAGTACTACCACACAAATAGTCCCCGACTACAATTGTTGCAAAAGCTAAAGACAATATGCCGTTGGGGATGAAATATGGATTACAGGATTGTATTGGCCTTCGGTAACGGGTTGTTTAAAAATTACATCAAATTATGCAACAGTCAATTAAAAAAATGAGATGACCGCATTATAGAACAAATAATGAGGTCATGTGAGATTCATTTACGGAACAAAGAGTGTAACTTTAGATTCCCACCAAAATCCACATTGGGGTACACAGTGATGCAACAGAAGGCACTTGTAATGAAGGACATCGACAGCCCATAAAAAAGTTAGGGTTCCACAAAAAGAAATTACCGGTACTAGTCGCTTCATATACAAAATGGGCAAATCGTTGCCTGAAGAGAGCATATGAAATTCCCTGTAGGTATCACGCTTGTTCTCATCCACTGTAAACTGCTTTTTCCCATATTTCATGTCAGCCCTTAAAATTGATGCTGCAAGTTAGGAACAAAATGGTCAGCAGGTGAGCAGGAAATTTGAGCAATTGTAGAACTTTAACACAGCAAAGAATGTTAAATACCTGGAAATTCGTTATTCCAATCAATCGACCACTCTGAATAATTTTCACCATTTCTCGAACCATAAGATGATACAAATGGGTCAGTGGACCTAGGCCTAAACACCATGGATGGCTTTCTTAAATTGTAGGAATTAGATGCATTTCCCTTATCTTCTCCATTAGCAAGGGTGGCACCGGAAGAAAAATCAATACCTACACGATCTACAGGGGATTCCTCCAGAGGCTTCTTCTGTTTCTTGCTACTTGGGGGCCTTCCTCTCCGCACAATCTTGGGCTGTGGTTCGCCATCATCGCCCTCAGACTTCAGATTTTTGAAATCCCTCTTTGCAAGCTCTTGAATAGATCGTGCCTAATGTTTTCCCATTATTAAACAGAAGTAGAATGATGTAACAAAAAAAAGAAGGCACAGAAGTGAGAAGACTACCCATACCTGCCGAAAGTATATAGTATCTGAAGCATTATACTCCATGGCATTTGAACATATCAAAGACACATCAGACTGAAACCAGGATGCAGTAAAAGGTCAGTTGTGTACTTGTATTTGCCCAATCAAATCAATAGACTTTACTCAAACGGCAATCAGAAAATCACAATCAAGTATTAAAAAATAAATAAAAATTTGCATCTTTCAACATTATTTAGAACTGATCTAATAAGAGGGTTAAGCAAAATCAATGATACAGCAATACATTCCCTCGGTGAGAATATGACCTTCAGAGGTATTACAATCAGAATCCCAAACAGAAAAGGAAGAAGCTTGACAGAATTGAGTCAACAAAAAGAGCCCCAATTCATTCTGGTGTCATTCCTTGAATCATCATCATTGGCTTCATGAGAGTTTTTGTATCATTATGTTCCAAGCAATAATTAATGTGGAAGTATTTTATATGCAACTCATGAAGAAATGCAAGTAATTAACCCTAAACACACAAGCATCTAACAAAGATTTTTCTTTCATAGGAGAGCTTTACCCATAAGTTCCAGTTAGAGTAAAATAATAAGTAAAAAAACTAACAAAAAAGTCACTTGCTACACCTTAAAACATTTCAGATAATTGAGACGAACAAGTTCAAATTACTTCTGCTGCCATTCGAAACTCACCTCCAACTCTTCCAAGCTTTTGTAACCTCCGTCTTCAAGTTTCTTCCTAATAGTACCAAAATCCATAGGGTGCTTTATTATATCAAAATAATCAGGTAGCTGCAAGAAAAAAATTAACTTCATATCAGCTTCAGAGAACACAAACTACAGATTTAAATAATCAATCAATGAAGATATAATCACCTCTTCGGGATCCACAGGCTCAGAGAAGACCCCATATGTGTCCTTCCTACATCAACATACATACAAGAAGATAAAACTAGAACTATTGCGGAAAACACAGACAGAAAGTACAAGACAGAACAGTCACAAAATATCTAAGAAAGTTATACGAGGTATAGGACGAAATACGTACTTTTGAAGCCTATCAAGAATAAACGCCAACATTTTTTTATCTGGTAAAGACGTTGTGGGACCAGAATCCAATGGTGACCCTATCCACAAAATGGAAAGTCCACTGTCAGATCAAAATATAAATACAATTTTCCACAAAATTTTCTCAACTCAAAGATTCTCCTTTTTTCCCTTCGTTTTATCATAAAACCAAGAAGGGTCGTGAGTATAACCATGTAGAGGAGTCTCTGTCGCTTTCCCAACCTCTTCCTCTTTAACCTGCAAACATCAACGCAAACCCCATCATTTAAAACCAGACAACTGTTCATTCAAAATGAGCAATTACATAAAAACATCCAGAATGAAAGAAGAAGTGAAGAGTGTGGGGCAGTTAGCATCAGCTATTGCAACGAGAAGTTAATACCACTACCCCCAAGGATACAATTTATTCAAGAACAGCCAAATCTCAGCCTTTTCAAGTTACTCTGCTTTAATATAGACAAATGGCAACTTATTTGAAGAAAGGAGGTCTAAATGAACAAATCCAAGGAAATCATATTACAAATTTAATTACCAACATGTGATATATATATATATATATATATATATATATATATATATAGAAAGTAATAATTCAGGTACATATGCATATATGTAGAAGTTATGTTGTAATCTGTAACCGTATAAAAGCTACAAAAGTGTTGATTAAATCATGCAAAACCCCAGATTTACAAGGAAACAGAAGTAATTAACTTGACTGAGTCAAACCCACTTCATATCTTCAGAAACCACAGCACCCAAAAAGATAAAGTAAGACGTTAAAAAAATCCGCGCGAAATCCCAAAAGCCCCATCAAAATCACATCCCATAATTTAAAACCACTCTATTTCCTCGACCAAGTGTTCCAAAAATAGAACCTTCAGTTCCCACAAATTTGACCCAAAAAATAAAAATCAAAATTCAAGAAAACCATGCAAAAGACAAAAATAACGCCAACTGAGTTTTTCCACATATATTTAAAAGGAACCACATTCAATTCCCACCAGCTTCCCACAATCTAAAAAATTACCGGCAAATTCAGACCTGATCTAAACCCCCATCGTCAGATCCACCATCAATTTTCCGTTTTTTGGCATACCCTTCCCGATCCTCATCATCCTGTTCCGAACCGGAACCCGACCCAGGCTCAGAACCCGAATCAGAATCGTTAGAATGCCGGCTTCTCTGATGCTGGCGCTGATACTTTTCGGCGGACACACTCTTGTCATCTGATTGAGGCAAACGGACAACGAGCTTAACCTTCTTCTCCTTGCGCTCGTCGTCGTCGTCATCGAATTCCGGCTGCGGCGGAGAATTGAAATTATTAGGGTTCCGGCGGGTGGATCTTCGGCTGGTGGAATCGGAAGGAGAGGGTTTAGGTGGAATTGAGAGGGGAACAGGGTTCTTGGAAGGACGGCCTTTCTTCTTCTTTCTCTTCATCTCCGTTATGGCTGTTGCAGTTGGTACCTTACCCATTGGTGGAGAGAGAGAGAGAAAGAGGGGGAGAGAGAGGCTCCTTTTTTCTTCTTTCCTGCTACTCTTTTTTATTAGCACAGATGTAATTGTGCTATTTTTTTAACTAAGCAATTCAAGAACGACGTCGTTCCGTCAAATACTGAACTTTTTTACTTTCTTGGATTATATTTTGGGTAAAAAAAATAATAAAATAATCTGCTTCGAGTTGGAGCATACGGCCAAATTTCAGACCAACCCCACCAAAAAATCCTCCCCATTTTTTTAAATTTAAATTATGGACTCTTTATACTGTTGAAATTAAATTTTTGTTGTATTTAGAAAATGAAATAAAATCATTAATGATGCCCAAATTTCATAACAGATGATAATTCCACTCTAAAAAAAATGGTATATAAAAAGCAAACTTTATGTTATAAGATTTGGATTTTTCTTAATTTTATTTTCAAAATCATAATGTAACAACAAAATTTATATTTATTAAAATAATGAACACAAAAGAAATTACAAAAATAATTTGATATGGATTGAGCTTGAGAATTTGAGTGAACAGTCTCTAACTATCCTTTGATTAATCTCTTGAGTTGACTTTATCAATTTTCGGAGCCGGATTTTCGGATGAAGCTTGTACGAGCTCGAATTTGACTTGAAGCTTTAAAAACGTTTATCCAGAGGCGTCGAGCAACTTTATCAACTTTCGGAGCCGGATCTTCGGATGAAGCTTGTACGAGCTCGAATTTGACTTGAAGCTTTAAAAACATTTATCCAGAGGCGTCGAGCCTTTGTTTTGGATCAACCGTTGACTTACAGATTTACTGTGAAGAACTCCGTTCAATTTGGTAGAACACCGTTGACCTCACGAATATTGCTGGATGAACTTGACTTGAAGAAACGATGAATGTGAGGGGCTCCGCACCTTGATCTCAGATTGAATGTTGTTTCTAGATTATCTTCGAATGCTGTTTCTAGATTAATCTTCGAATAATGACTTTGATCTTCGTAGAGATTCCAAGTTCCTTCAGAACTTTTCGGGCTTTCAGGATTTTCAGAATGTTTGAAATGAGGACTGAATGTCCCCTTATTTATAGATAGAGAAAATAACCGCTTAAAAAATATTTTCTCCTTTAAAAGATATGTTGGACTTTTCTTCTTTAATTAAGTCTGCTGGACTGGATACGAACCTATTTAATTCAATTAAGTCTGCCGAACTGGATTTGATTTGTTGGGCTTGTTGACTTAAGTCAGGCTCATTTGACTTGGGTTTATTTGACTGGATCTGGCCCAATTATCAATAATTTACTCATTTATTTTAGGAATTAATTTATTTAAATTCCTTAATAAATAAATAATTAATTGATAATTATTGCATTAATTTATCACATATTTTATTTAATAGGCAATAAAATTCATTTACCTACACATATTACCATATATACTCCCTCTATTCATTTGCTTTTTTACACAGATTTGTGTAGAATTGAGGCATACTATGTTGCTCTTTCTGAGTAAGTGCATATGTCTTTATATGTCAAAATTGTACACAAAATTTGTTTTGCTTATGAAATGTATAAATAACATATTTCCTTATAATATGAAATTTATAATTTTAATAATATAAAATTTTAAGAATTGAAATGTTAGAAACTTTTTATATTTTAATACAAAGACTTGTATTAGATCATCTCACTAAATAACTTTTTTTGAGATGAATAAGTAGTAATAATTTTTATAATAAAAAATAATAATAAATGATGAAAAATGATAATAATGATGTGAATTCGATAAATAAATTATAAGAACAATATAAATAAATATTAAAAAAAATTGAAACATCATTATTAATAATAATAATAATAATAATAATAATAATAATAATAATAATAATAATAATAATAATAATAATCTCCGTGACACATTAGAGTTAACTGTGTAGAAAATCCCATTCAAACATTATGCAACCTTATTCTTACAAGAAAAAGACAACTTCTAGTTAAAAAAATAAAGACAGGAAAATAAATAAATAAAATAATAATTTAGAAAATGTAGGCTCATGGATGGAAAAAATCGCCATAATTACTAGAAATGTAAAATACAAACCATTATCGGAAAAATTACTCTTAGGTACACTTTGTACCCATAATTACTGTAAGATACATTGATTTAAAAAAATTACTCACATATACAAAATATTAAAGTAAAATATCAAATATAACCCTAAGCACATATACTTTTAAACCACAAACCTTAAACCCCTCACCCACCACCCCCTACCGCCGGACCGTCGCCGGACCTCCGCAGGACCGCCGCCGGATATACATTTTTGTTACTGCACACACTTTTGCTGCACACGAATTTTCATACTGTACACAAACATTTATGTGCAGCATATTGTAAGGGTAATATTGAAATATCACTATATATTTTTGTAGTTAGTAGTATTTTTGTATGTTTGTATCTCATAATAATAAAGGATTTTTTAATATATCTAGTTGTAAGTACCCATCCAAATTAAATCTTTCGAGGATAATTCATATAAACTATTTGGATAAACCCTAATATTAAAAATTATATTAAATTAAATGGGAGTAATTATTATTTCCTATAATGAATAGGAAGTGACACGTTTTAATATTAAAATGATATATCTTATTCTAAATAAATTTATGTAAATGTCTTATTTTTAATTTAAGTCTCCCTTTAAAATTTAATTTTATAAGTGTTTCAATTTATAATTTAAATATTTTTCCTTAAATTAGGCCCAATCTTCACAATTTTTTTTATCATTTTAATTTGTAATAAAATATATATTCTTATTTTAAGTTATAGAAGAAAAAAATAGAAAATCATTACACACATTTAAATTAAATCATGATATTAAATATTTATTTTAATTGATATTTTGTATCCTTCTATAATACTCCTTCCGTCCCACCGAAATGTCACCATTTTACTATATATTGACGTCTCATCCAAATGTCCTCATTTCTCACTTTTAGTAAAAAGGTACCACATGTGGCCCACCACTCACTACTAATACAACAACTCACTACACATAAAATAATAATACTCCTTAATTTAAGCACAAAAAACAACCGGTGACGTTTGGCGGGACGGAGGGAGTATGTATTGGAACGAAGGAAGTGCCTTAATAAAAAGAAAAGAGTTGGTGTTGCGTGCCCCTGGTGACACACCATGCGCCTTTAGAATTTAATATTATGGGTAAGGGTACATTGTGTTTGTTCTAAAGGGTATGCACTTTAATTAATAAGGGTACACCATTTTGTTCTAAAGGGTATACACTTTTCATTAATATTTTTTTATTTTTATTAAAAAAAATAAAGGGTACACATCTTTATACTAAAGGATATACAATTTAACAAAAATTTTTAAAGGCGCACGAAGTGTGCCGTGTGCCCGGTGCACACAAGTTTTTGCCAAAAGAAAAAAGGAAAAAATAAAATCATTAACTCACTTGATTATATTTAATGATCATCACACACGAGTTTTCATTGAAAATGAACTAAAATGCCTACACTAAGAAATCCCATAAACCTAATTTATTTATTTCCGTTGAATTTAATTGAAGGCAATTGTACCCTATTGAATTGAATGTATATATAGTAAAGATTTATACATATTTTACTCTGGAATATTAATTTTTAGGATTTAATTGTAATTTCATAATTATTCTTTATGCAACATTTTATGCTTGTAATTCTTGATGTATATTATTCTTTCTTATTCTTATAGTTTATGTAACATTTTACTCTTATGATTCATAATATATTTTATAGTTATAGTTTATAGCTAATTCAAAATTACAATTATCTTTTCAATTTATAAATTAAATAAAGGTGCAAGTAATTTTATTTTATCATAGACATTCTTAAAATAATAAGTGACTTTTTAAATTTGTTTATTTGAGAATAATAATATCAGACTTGAGTGGAAATAGCCATTGGTGTTTATTTCGTAGTTAGGCTAATATATGTGGTGTTGGTGCAAGAAGATGAAAGGCCCAGTCCAAGAAGGTGAAGGCCCAATTCAAGGTTTAATGTGTACAGGCCCAAATTTTTAACAGTTTTGTACTAGGATATTTATGGGATTTGTTTTTTTTTTTCCCTCTTTATACATTAAACTCAAGTATAAAATTTAATAAATTCGTATATTCGGGTTGATCTCTTCATTACAAAGTCTCTTATTAAACTGTGTTTATGTGATACAAATTGTAAGTAGGGGCGGAGCTAGACAATACTCTAGGGGGGCTAAACACAAAAATGTGTTGATCATAATTCATATTCGAGCATTAAATAATATTATTTCCATCCCGATTTTGTTTATATTGATAAAGAGTTAAAGAGATTTTTTTTTACTAACTTTATTAATTTTTTTAGGGGTGACGTAGTCCTTTTAGATTATAAATAAGAGAAAAATAAAATTTTAAGGTGTTAATTACTCTGGAACGGAAATGAAAGGTGTGAGGATAATTATTGGATGGAAAAGTACAAAATAGTGGAATATAAATACATGACTTGCTATCAAAAAGAATTTTGAGATATTATCAAATAATCCTCAATATCTAACATTAATAAATTGATAGACAACACTTTCCGAGAAATTATAAAGCATATGGTAAAAGTAGAAGCTATTTTTTTAAAATCAATATCAATGATCTGATTTTGCAAGAATAATTATTAGAAATTTTAAGGGATAAAAATTATTATTAGAAAAAATAAATATTAATTATAATTTAATATAAATAAAGAACTTTGACAAGGTTAAGGGGCTAAAGCCCAGTCAAGCTTCATTGAGGATATTCCCTTGATTGTAAGACATATTAACGTATGATTTTATATAGGTGAAATTTGCTAAATGCTAGTTAAAATATGCTGATTAAAGTATGATTCTAGAGTATTAAAATATAATTTATTACAAACATATTTTAACTATCAATTAACAATATTTACTTATATAATAAATATACTTTAATAATAAATCTTGCATATATTCATCCTACAAGAGTTTTCTTTGATATGTATGAAATGATAATAAATATTCTAAATAAAAAAACCTATAATAAATCTTAAAAATATATGATACAACCAAATCATTATAATACTTAAATTAATTAAATTTAATATGAACGAGTTGACGAAAAAACCTTAAAATTTTCAAATCCATTCATTTTATTAATTTTTCAGGTAATTTAATTTTTTTAATAATAAATAAAATATATAAAATGTGAAATATGTCATGAGACGTTGTAGGATCGAAATGTTCATAGAATGAAAGAGAGTATTACTTTTAAAATTAAAATATATTATAAGATTATAACACAAGGTGAACAAAAGCATGATGAAAATATTAGAACGTATCATAAATTTTAAAAATAAAATAATAATAATATAATATAATAATAATAATAATAATAATAATAATAATAATAATATACGTACATATTTAAATACATGAATGCATTTACATTTTTAAAAAGTTGCTTCATTTTGATATCATTTGTATATATATTGTTATGGGTATTATATCTCCTATGCTTGTTAGGCCAAAAAAGCCCAATAACCTCTATTATACTTGAAGAGGAAGGTCCAATCTCTTGGCGGCCCTAACGGTGGATAGAAATGAGAAGGGAATCAAGACAGCCCAAAAGGGATCACGACAGCCCGAAGGCCCAGCCCAAGAAAGAATAAAGGCGAGCCTGCCTGACAAGGCCGAAGCTAAGAAACGCCCTCGGCAGGAAACCTCGGCGTTCATCCTTTCCCTAGCCGAGAGCTCGGATGAACACCCCAGCACCGAAAGCCAACCTATCTGAAGACCAAAGAGGGCAGCGAAGATGGAACAGTAAATAACAGACACCATAATGAAAGAGAACAAGCATTGCAGGCTAGAAGACAACACTAACGAGAAGAAAAGGTATCTTGAGCAGCAATTCTAACTAGGAGACAACGATTGACTTGCGTACTCGACTCCAACAACCAATGGGAGGCCAGTAAAGGACGGAGGCACCCTGCAAATCCCTACAGTGCAACAAACGGCACCCAAACTCCCCCTGCGCATGATCGGCGTACCAGGCGGCCTCATTAAAGGCGACTTGTCTTCTTCCAGATGGCGCAAGACGATTGACTAGATTTTAGAGTTTTGGGACAATATAAATAGTCTCTCTCACAGGAGAGATGCAGATCACTGATACTCATTTTAGACATTACACTTGTAAAAAATTGGGAGAAATGAGTGTTGTTCTAAGAAGGAGAGAGCAATAAAATTGGTTGAATTCTTTGGTGGAATTGAATTTCTATTGGTTGTGATCCTTTTATTTATAGTTTATTATGTTTGATCATGTTTGTTCTTGGTTTCGTTATCAAATATCTTAATCCTTCATACACAAAATTAACGAGCCAAGAACAGCCGCCAATATATATAATATACATATAATTAATTTAAATAATACTCTCACAGCCCATCTCATCTTCAATCGGGTCTACCCGAAACACCATGGACAACCGACAGATTAACTTAACTTTTACTTTAAATCAACTTTCTAAAATATGTAAAACAAATTTAAATATAATATATATATATATATATATATATATATATATATATATATATATAATACCAGATTTTATTTGTCAATTAAATAGGAGTAATATTCTTTAATTTTTTTTAAAAAAAATGCATTCATTGATTAGAAAAGATAGTGCAGTCCTAGCACTGATTAGTAGCTGCAAAACTTAGGTTATTGAAATGAAATAAGATCACAGGGGTGATTAAATGAAGTACTCCATTATTAAATCTATTTATCTTACCTACTAATATACTTTTATTTCACTAATTTTGATGGCATTAATTATAAGCTATGGAATCGCTAAATTATGTATTCTTATCTAACTGTCCATACGGTGCAAATTGCAATTGCATTCATTCTTGTTAAACTTTATTATTCATTTTGAGATCAAAATCAAGATTAATTTAATTGTCTTTTTCTTTTAAATAAGTAATAACTACATTTCATGATTATTAAAATCTTCTTTTATATCTGTCTTTAATTGATGAAAGTGATGGAACATTGGGGGGTTTAAATTGGGATACATATTATTGTGCGTATAATTATATGATTTTTGTGTGATTAGTTCAGAGGACATTTATTTTGTTTAAAATTTTATATAACTAGATTCTTTTCTTTATTTATTTATTTATATATATATATATATTTATTATTTATTTATTTTAATGAAATATTAAAATTTAGTAATTATGTCGTGAATTTTGTAGTAATTTTCTATTCCAATAAATTATGGGTTAATTGAAAAAAAAACCTGAATCTTTATTTTTATTGCAAATAAATCCCAACTTTTGAGAAATTTGAAAAAAAATATCGATCTTTAAGTTTCGTGCAAAACACACCCAACGGGCAGAAGAGGATTGCTCGGCGTCTGACGTAACGTTGACCTTTACCACGTCAGCTTTGACTTTATTGCAAAAAAAATCTCAACCTTTACATCTATTGCAAATAAATCCCAACTTTTGAGATATTGGTAAAAAAAAACCCATCAAATTTTTTATTTTTATTTTTAAATTGCACCAATGTAATAAAAAATTTATATTTTATATTAAAATTATATTCTCAAAAATTATTATGTAAATATTTAAAATTTACATTTCAATGCTTACGTTTGTTTCAATGTTTACGTTTATTTTTTTTTGTTTACGTTTGTTTTTTTACACGTTGATTAAGGAATATAATTTTTTAATGGATAGTGAATTTAAAGATAAACTCATATTTAATGCAAGTGGGTAAGTGTATTATTATTGTAGGTGGGTCCCATGATGATATATTAATTATTTTAGGTAGGCCATATACCAAAAAGAGAAATATAAAGATTGAAATGAGACGTCAAAAATATAAATATGTAAATATTGAAATGGGCGGAGGGAGTACATGAAAATTTGGTTTGTATAAATTAAAACTTAACTAATACTACTATTTTTTTTCCGTATAAAATTATGAGTTTATAAATTAAGCCTACATGAATTATAAATTATTTTTGTATAATTTTTTTGTCATCTATATATATATATATATATATATATATATATTGTCATATTAAATATAACATAAAATTACGAAAAAATCTTAAGACATGTTCAAGAATACTTCGATTTTTTTAAATTATAAAAATTTTATAATGCATAAAATATTTTAAAATATTAAAATAAATTTAATATTTTATTTAATAATTTTTTAGAATTTAAATTTTAAATATAAAATATATTGAGTGCAATTTAAAACAAAAAATAAAAATTTGATGGTCTTTTTTACCAAAATCTCAAAGGTTGAGATTAAATCGCAATTTAAGTAAAGGTTAAGATTTTTTCTGCAATGAACTCAAATCTGACGTGGCAAAGGTCAACGCCACGTAGGACGTCGGGTAATCTTTTCCTGCCCGTTGAGTGCGTTTTGCAAGAAACTTAAATGTCGATGTTTTTTTGCAATTTCTTAAAAGTTCGAATTTATTTACAATAAAAATAAAAGTTAGAAGTTTTGTTTGCAATTAACCCATAAATAATTTATCATTTGAAAAAAGATACAATATCTTACTATACCACAATTTCATAAAATATTTTTGTTTCTTGAGAGAAATTACTCTATCTTTATTTATTTCAACTTTTACAAAAACATACTCCCTTCATCTCATAGAAATTGACACACTTTTCTTTTTGGTTTGTCCCACTAAAGTTGACACATTTCCTTTTTAATACATGAGACCCACACAAAAATAATTAATCTATCCTCATGGACCCCACATATCACCTCTAATACAACTACATACTACACATTAAATATTATTTCTCTCATTTCACTTTACTTCATTTTATATTAAATTATTATACTCCTTAATTTTCGTGTCCAAAAAAAATTATATCAACTTCTCCGGTACGGAGGGAGTAGAATTAGGTAGAATTTGAATATTGAAAATGGTTCGAAAAATCTTTAGTCTTATTTAGTAATGACCTGCTCCTTTATTGAAAATACGTGCAATGGAATTAAATAAATAAAAATCTTCTATTATATGCATTAGTTAATGATACATATAAAAAAGGATTTGGATGTCCTATGACACTTTGAAGTGACATTTTTTGTTTCATTTTGTTGGATGAGTGACACGTAGAAAATGAAATGAAATTATCCTCTAACTAAATGTATAAACCCTATGGGCATTAGATTGGATTTTTCAACCCTTCAAATATTAATTTAGAAATATCTCATCAAAATGTCACGTGATATCCAATATCGTATGAGAAAAAAATCTTAACATTTCCCTATAACATTCGTACTTTCTTTTTAGAGTACATATTATTATCTTTTTTCTTCATCCAATAATTTGAAATAAGAAATGTAACACTAAAAACCGAGTTTGATTATGGAAAAGAGTTTGAATAGTCTAGCTACCCTAAAATAGCTATACAATTTTATTTTATTTTGGTATTTCTTATATTTACATTTATTAATAAAAATCATTTTTATTGAATTTATATATATAACATAATATAACATAAAATTCGAATCCAAAAGAAATGCATATAATGATCAACAATATTCCAACTATCTAATGTTATCTATATGTGGTGTACTATATTTATTGAGTCAAATGCATCTAGGAATACATGGTGTAGTATTTGTACTCACGTTTTTAAAGTGTTACTTAACTAATTTCATGTAAGGCAATTCTCATTTCAATTAAAAGCAATAATTGAAGCACTAATTTAATTATTACTTTTTAAATATAATAAAATTTCTAATAAAATAATCAAACGATTTAAAATAAGACTAATTATAGTGTGCACCCGGGTGCACCTAAAGATAGGGTGCACCCACATACAAATATACACAAAAACATATACAATTAAGAGCAAAAATATATACAATTTAATTGTTAGTTTTTTTAATAAAAAATTGAGTGTAAAAAATATACAATTATTAAAAAACATATATACACTATTGAATAAAATGTTATACACATACACATGTTAGTTTTTTGATGAAAAATTTAATGTGAAAAAAATATACAATTATTACAAAACACATATACAAAATAGAATAAAATGTATACAAAATAGAATAACATGGATGCACTCTTGCATCCGGGTGCACCCAATATACACTTAAAATAAACAGGCACAAACAATTATTGTCCTATTAATGCTCTCGTACGTATTCTTCCCGTTAAATCTATAATTTATCCATTCATTTTTCATATAAAAGAAATAGAGTTCAGATAAAATAAATAAATAAATAAATAAATAAATAAATAAGCGATTTATTTTGAAAATCAAAAGATTATATATCAATAACATAAAATATGTTGTTAATATAACAAGTCACGTTAACATTAAAAAAAAATTACACTTCTTAAAATAATTATTACTTTCATTATAAAATGTTATCAATTTCATTTACACTATAAATTGTTCATGAAATTGTATTATTACTTTCCATTAATTCAGTATCACTTTTTGTTTTGTCTCATATAAACCCTTATGTGAGAAGGTTTCACACAATTTTTTTTTTAAATATAGAATTTTTATTTATTTATTTATTTGAGGTGAAATTAAAATAAAAGTTTTTATAAAGTATTTCCATAGAAGCCGCTAGTCTAAAGAAAGAGAGGCCCATAGTTCACCATCATTTATTGGGAGGTGAGGACTATGTAAAAAAAAAAAAGTTGTAAATTAATAATTATACCAACTTTGATTAAAAAAAAATTATTTAAAAGAAAAGGGTAAGAATATAACATGGAGCATTACATCTCTCTCTATTTTATTTTTGATATATGCAATGTGATTTAGGTGTTGATTAATTGGAATTGTTTATATGAATTCTGGTTTTGTCTTTTCATTTATTTAATGTTAGGCTAATTATAGTGTGCACCATGGTGCACTCGAAGATAGAATGCACCCATATATAAATATATACAAAAATATATACAATTATGAGCAAAAATGTATACAATTTAATTGTTAGTTTTTTTAATGAAAATTGAGTGTAAAAAATACACAATTATTAAAATATATATATATATACTATTAAATAAAAAGTTATACACATATGAATGCTAGTTTTTTTAATAAAAAAACTTAGGGTGAAAAAAATATACAATTATTACGAAACATGTATACAAAATAAAATAAAAAGTTATACACATATGAGTGCACCTTGCACCCAGGTGCAACCAATATATACTCTTAATGTTATTATCCAAAACCATTACCCCACGCTTGTAATCCAACCTAGATTTGTGATCCATGTCTCATTCTTACTTTTGGAGGTTACTAAAAAGAATAGTTGTTCTCTGTGCCGGGGTATGGCACAACCGTGTGCCCATACTCTTTAGTATTAAATTTTGCCTTAATAGAATGAATATCATAGTCTTTAAACATTTGTAAAGAAAAAAAAAATACGTAATTTGATTCTATAAAGAGAAAAGGTAATAGATGTTTAATTTCGTGAGATGAATAAACAGTACTGATATCTATCTCACTTGTAAAACGATTGCACATAAATTTTTGTTTTATCCACAAGTAAAATTCAATTCATTTTGATGGGATCTATGGAGAGAAGAAATGGAAATTGATATATAGCATTTGGACCATATCTCCAAACTAATTAATTTTACTGTCTTAATGCCAACTCCCACCAAGAACTTTTTTCCTCTAGTTTTTGGACGGACTCAGCAATAAGAAGTAGATAAAGAACAACCCAATAAAACAGATGTCACCAATTCATCCTCCTCTCTATCCCTAATTTCCATCTTTTTTAAAATCTAATTGTTTAAGAAAAGGAGAAGAAGAGGACCATGGCTACTGAGAAATGAGAATTAAGAACAATCAATAAAGTGCAAATCCAGGTAAGCTTAGTCACCTAGGGTCTACATATGAGAGTAGAAACAGTGTGAATGAAGCATAGATAAATAGAGCAATTGTTGAAGAATCTCTCATGGAGAGAAACTCTTGCCTTTTGTTGTCATTTTGATTCTAATCAAATTTCTTGAAGAATCTTGTTTTGTGGTGAAGCAGCATCAAGAATGTGCATTGCTGTGTTTCTGTGGCAAGCCCACCCCATCTACCCTTTCTTTCTCTTGCTCAACAGAGATGAATACCACAACAGGCAAGTTCCACACACACACACACATTGGGATCATGAAACTTAGGTGAAATGATGTGATTTTGCATTTGTTTCAGGCCTACAAAGCCTTTGGGATGGTGGGAGGGTGGCGAGATCATAGGCGGTAAGGACGAGGTTGGAGGCGGGACGTGGCTAGCCTGCTCGAAGCAAGGTCGAGTGGCGTTCCTAACGAATGTGCTGGAGCTCCACACTCATGCTGAGGCTAAAACCAGAGGAGAACTGGTGATCAGGTTCCTAGAGGTATGTATGATGCATGGAATCGATACGTGTGGCTCATAACTCATATTGTCACTCCCATGCATTCGTATTTAATCGAGCTTATTGCCTTGGAGGGGCAGAGCAACAAGAGTCCAAAGGCATTCGCGGAGGAATTGATGAAGGAAGCAAATCAGTACAATGGTTTTAACCTAATTGTAGCAGATCTTGTCACCAAATCCATGGTGTATGTGTCCAACAGGCCTAAAGGGGAGCCACTTTCGATTCAACAAGTTCTTCCCGGTGTTCACGTCCTTTCCAACGCGCAGCTCAATTCACCATGGCCTAAGGTATGCAACTTCATTTTAAAAATATCAAAAAAAAAAAAAAAAAAAAAAAACCAGGCTGCATTGCTTTATAAGACATTCTGTTAAATTTTGCCAGGCAGCTCGTTTAGAAAAAAACTTCAAACTGCAAGTTGATTTCGGAGAAGGCGAAATCCCAGTGAAAGAATTGGTGGAAAGGCTAATGAGGGATAGGGAAAAGGCTGATGAGAGTGAGCTGCCAAAAATATGCCCTGTAGAGTGGGAACTGAACTTGAGCTCCATTTTTGTTGAAGTTGACACACCACTGGTAAATAAATTTAATCTATTTTTAAAGTTAAATTATACCCCATGATGATGATTAATGAAAAATGGTGATTTGATAGGGTAAGTATGGGACTAGAAGCACAGCTGCATTGACAGTAAGAGCAAGTGGAGAAGCAAGTTTTTATGAAATCTATCTTGAAGGAGAAGACACGTGGAAGCAACACACCTTCAACTTTTATATTCAGAAACTCTAGTTTTAAACACAAGTGTGAAAACAAGTAATCAACACACTTCCTTAATACATTATGTATTTTCCAACTTTATTACTCTAATAAGCATTCACATACAAACAACATGAAAATCCTAATACTGCCACCAAACCACCACTCCAATTAATAAGCCTCAACAGATTCGACGTAAGACAAGAATGCACACGTAACGACATCAAATGCATCTTAACCATAAATAAAGAGAAGAAAACAAATATAGGTATGATAATATTCAGATTTTACTTATCTGCATCATGCCATAAAAGGATATCATAAACAATAAGGAAGAAGGCAACAAATAATATGCACAACTGTAAAACGACTGGAGAAACTAATCCTTCATTCAAAACTACAATAACCAAAGTACATAATCTAAATAGTTGATAAATCCAATATTATAAAAGACTAGCTGGTCAGTAGATTGAAAATGTAAAGGCCTAAAAACTTCATAGTCAACATATACTGTCTCCAAACATCCAGAGAACTATAATCTCACTTAATCATCATCTTCATCCTCCTGCATCAATTGAAAAAATAATTCTTTTAAAAACTCCTAAATGAAAAATATATAACATGAAGTTCATTCACACAACTACTAACCTCGCCACTGCCTTCCTCATCATCCTCATCATTAACCTCTGACTTCGACTTGTCGGATTCATCATCACCTTCTCCAGCCTAGTTCAATGTGCAAAAGTGACTTGGGTAAGTGGGTTTTATTGGTAGAAAATTTACTCTACTATGGGTATTAACAAACAGATTCAATTACCAATTTCCTGTTGTAAGCTTCCATGTTTCGTTCATATTCCTCCTTTCTCTTCTCAGCCTTAGCCACGTATGGAGCTTTTTCCTAATAATATGTTTGTTTCATTTCATAAGAATCTTCACAATGATTATAGGATAAAAACATATCAGGCATCCTAAAATAATTACCTCATCAGTCAATGACTTCCACTTATCACCACCAGCTTTACCAACCTACACAAGACCCATAAACTGTATCATACATTTGTTCAAACAAAAATGAGGGGATGAATAAAAATGAAAGAGCTCTCACAGCAGCAACTGATTTGTTGTTTGGGTGCTTCTCCTTGTATTGTTTCCTAAAATCTTCCCTGCAGCCATGAAGAGCATCTCATAGTATATTAGCAAAAGTTTATAATGTGAAATGCATTGCACCTGTAATTATGACAGAAACACTGATGCAATGGGCAAGATATTGCATACATGAAAACAAAGAAAGCACTAGGGGGCCTCTTTGGCTTGTTTGGGTCCTTTGCTGCTTTCTTCTCCTTCTTTGTCTGCTTCTTCACAGCCAGCCTACAGTACAAAAATAGATTATCAGCACTTTAACAATCATTACAGCACATTATACAGATTGTTTGGAAAAAATTCAAATAAAATAACCTCACCTAACACGCGAAACAAAATGGTTAATGATTTAATATTCACCAAAACCGGGATCATAAATGGAGCAGAAATAAGATCATCATAAAAGTAGTATACAGTTTGTTAAAAGCTCTTCAAAACAAATTCATAAAGCATATTCCAATTACCCCCATCTTAGCTTAGGTCATCTTACAATTTTAGAATGTTTACACATAAACTCAGATCTGCTTCCCCTAACATTCTATTCTAAACTAAAAACGCAAACAATAAGAACGCGATTCAAATACGAAACCAAAAGGCAAATGGAATTACAACGCCACAAATCTAACCCTGCCCAAATCAAACACTATTTCAAATTACCAGATTACAAAAATTCACTCAGCGAACCTCGCACCATTAGAAATTCGAAAAAAACAGATATCTAAAACGAAATGAAAAAAAAAAAAAGCTATTACGATAACAGCGCAACACAATTAACAAACAGCTCAGTGATGCAAGTGCGTAATGTCTACCAACGAAATCATATAACAACACAAAATGAAAAAATAACATACAAAATAAATTAAAAACCTAGAAAACGCAACGAAATTAAGAAGACGGAGAAACAATGGCTTACCTACTGTCGCCCTTCCTCGAATCCGCCTTCGATTTTCCTCCTTTCATGACGCAGAACTTGAAAAAAACAAAAAAATCAAATTAAAAACAGCGCAAATCGTGAAGATTAAGGAAAATACGGAGGAAATGAAATGGCGAAAAGGTAAAACAGACCTTGGCAAGCAGCGAGCTAGGGTTAGGGTTGGCGTTCCTTGAGAGAGATCAGCAGCGAGTGTGGGAAACACGTAAGGGTGTGCGAGAAGTGGAATGAGGATGCAAATATGGCGTGATTATTATAGGGGGGTGGGGAAGGAGGAGTTGGTAATTTGAACTGCCCCTTCAAATCGCCTTCCATTTAATAATATTGAGAGGGATTTGGGCCTTTGGGCGGGATCTCAAATTTTTTACACGTCACCTCTGCATACACACACTAATTTTTTTTTTTAACGAAATAAATAAACTCCTATAATAACTCTAATTTTTTTTTTTTTTGAGTATAATTATACTGGACTATGGCGAATAATTAAAATTAAAATTTATTTGGAATATGTTTGTTCATTTTGTGTAAAAGTAGGGCACAAATACCCCTTACAGCATCAGTAGCTTTATTATCCATCTCACACGCATAAGTCGAATATAAGTTGTTCTGGGAGACGATCTCATATTATTAATAAAACTTCAAAATTAACACTATTATATGTTAATATATTGAGTTTTTTTATTAAATATAGATTATTATGTAAAAAAAATATTTTAAAAAAAGTTATTATATTCTTAAAAAAATTCAAACCTTCCATGTTTGTAATTATTATTTTTCTATCATTATATTAATAGAAAAATGGATCAATTCATTTTGCAATGATAAAAATAAATATTTTCTAAATTTAAATTTAAACTTTAACTTATTTATTTAAGTGATAATAATAAAAGGTTAATTAATTAATCAAAATAAAATAACTAATTAAACGATTGAACGATATTTAAATATGTAAATATTGTAGAGTAATAACATTTTCAATGAGAAGTTATACATACTCAATAAAATGTAATAATAAACTATTTAATGAACAACTAGTATAAATAAAAAATAATACAACATCTAAAAAAATGATAAGTAATATTTTTTTATAAAAATTTATAATTAATTACAAAAGCACAAACGGTCTCACCCAATGATTTCTCACTAAAATAAGATCAATTGAACTTTCTTTTTTCTTTTTTTTTTCCATCAAGAATGAATGATGTTTGCCCAATGTAATTGTTGGTTTATACGACTTACAACTAATTAACTTTTAAACCCTAGTTTAAATCTATTTTTGAAATCCCAAAAAAAACATGATTAATGAGATCAAAATATATCAACTAGAACGTGATATAATTACTATATGTTTTTTAAGTAATAAAATGTGAATGGCAAGATATCAACCTCAACTTAAAACATAAAAAAAAAAAAAAAAATTAAAATAAGATTCAATGTTTCTGCAGTCTGCTTATAGGCTAGATCGCCAAATTCAAGATACCATTCATGTATTCAGTCATACCATCTCAAAATTCGACTACAAAGTCACACCTTCATCAAAGTGAAGAAGAAAGCTAACATCAAACAGTAACATGATATAATGTTTTAAGTCCAGCAGCATCTAAGAAACTTCAGCTTTGAAAAATGGGATCCCATTACCAGTGAAGAAGGGACGAATGCGTGATCAGTAACTTAGATGAGAGCCTCCATGTCATCCGAGCTGACAGCTGCGCCATTTGGTGGTTCTTCTGATCTCAACTGATTTGAGACGTTGTCTATCGCAGAGTTCAACTGTTCGATCTTCTCAGCAAGTTTCTTGCGTTGCTTCTGCATGCAGCAAATATGTGATCAAAGTGGAAGATCAGTATCATACTTTAATACACTGCATGTGGATGCCACAGGCCCAAAAAGATACTGATTCGAGTAAATATGGAAAACAGCAATCATTAATGTCTATTTTTTTCTTCCTTGTACAAGTTAGCTAATTTGCATCTGATCTTAACTTTGTTTATAGAAGGATTATTTCAACGAATTTAAGTACCTCCAAAGCTTTTTCTTCATCGTAGATAAATTTAGGCAGCTTTTTCATGAGATCCTTTTTGTCAGTTCCAGTTAATGCCTTGCTGATCTGTTGAATGGCAAAAGAATAGCTAAATGTCATTTTATCGTTTCCACATTCAGCAGCACAAAAAATATGCATATGACAGAAAAGGAGAACTGAAATATGTTCCAGTAATAGGAGGAACATGAATCACGGAAACTGAGGGCAGTTCGCATTCATGCGAGAGAGAATTCTTATTACCTGAGGTGCATAAACACAGCCAAGTGTGCCAACAATTAATCCCCCCAGAACAAAGCCACTGACAAAGATACTTGCGCTGCCTGGCCTTCCACCATCACTGACATCAAATATAAAGCCAGAAAAAAAACTTAAGAAACATCTTACAAGTTAATTGAAAGAGGAAACTCATAGCCTTTCAAGTCTTGGAAGTTGGATCCCTGTGAAATTAAATCCATAATTCTCTATGAATTTTATTCTAAATCTCCATTATTCTTACAAAGAGGGCGCATACTTATATTAACAGTGTCCTTGATAGTTTAATGCCTTTGGCACGTTATGGTCCAAATTACATGCAACATACTATTATACTAACGTTGTATTCAGTGACATTGTACGCATGAATTGCAAACAATTGTGTTCAGGTCAAATGGGAGCCAATATTAATGCAAATGGAGCATAATGGAATTCATAGAGTTGATTGTAAATGATAAAGGGGAATAAAACAAAAAACAACAGACACAGCTTCCATTACCTACCATTGTCATAATAACAGTAAGTGAACAAGAAATACCTATAACTTGCTTGAACAGTGATTGCCCTTCTCTGGGTGGATGGTCTTTTGGTGCCCTTAAAATTGAAGGCCAAGTTAGTGGGTCTCAGGCATTGATCTGCAGACTTCAAAGAAGAACCTGAAATAAAAGTCAAGTTAACAATAGTAACATGGATGAGGTGCTGCAGAGCCACAGCAGGGATAATATTCAACAAGAGTAGAAGAAAGTGTGGGCGTGGCTTAGTTAGATGGCTACAATTTTTCAATTATGAACACAAATAATAACCAACTTGTTTCCTTCAGCACCTCCATTATATACAGAAGTGCTTGTGTAATATCCAAAATATTGTAGAAAATAATTTCAGAAGTTTAAAATTATGAAATTATTTTCTACAAAATTTAAGATATTACAGCTTGGCAAGCCAGACCTATCCAAGCAAGTCAGAATAGTTACAAGACTAATCAAGTCCTTTGACTCTGTATAGCACCAGCTCTTCCTCATCAGAAGCACCAAAAAGTGATGAGGATTGCACCTAATATGACCTACTCATAATATTCTTGATAGTTGATCAACTGTTTTACTGGACATGATGCGTAATATTCTCATGTGTGCGACACTGTGATGGCTTGTTCCTGGTTTTGGGTGCACTAAATTGTTACACAACAGTCAACAAAACTTTCCAACAACTGGAGAATTGCAATGCTTGGAGAAGATTAGAGATATAGTCTTATCAGCTAGAAAGGTAAGCTTTTCAGCTTTATTCATTAGTACAAAGGATAATATTTGAACGGTTGCTTATGTAAAAATCTAAAATTAGTTTGACATATGTGTTTTTCACCTTGAGAGAAGAGCTTATACTCTCTATTCACAATTTTCAGTAATTATTCATACTGCTGAATGCAAAAAAGACAGAAATAATTTCCTTGCGTATTTGATTCAAAGGATAAAAAGTACTAGGAGCAAAGTCTAATAGCATTTAAAGACCATGTGAAGGTATAATGCATAAGTACATAAAGTGATATTATTCAGAGTTCTATGTTCTTGTAAATTGGTATAACTGCAAATAGAATAGACTAACCAAAACCCAATATATCTGAACCTTAAGAATTTGGTTTACAGCATTATCCCTCCCATTCATCAAGAATAAATGACAAAACAAACTAAACTGGCTATGTAAGTTGCATAAACGGCTCAAAAGGCTAATACATTACTCATATGGTAAAATATGCAGTACACACTATAGCAGTAACTATACATAGTAATTCTATTAGTATAGAAAAGCTTTTAGAATGTCGGAGAATTCTCCCACAAACAGCTAATATCGATATTTTACATTGTCACAAGTCCAGATAAAATAAAACAAGATGTAATTCAGCGTATTTACACTTCAGGGAGCTAAGATTAATTCCTTCAAACGAGCATATAAATTTCACTAGTAGTTATATACTGCTTTTGACCATCTGCAGTTCACTCAAACACTTACTTTTGGCGTTAGATAAATGATTATTCCCTTCCATTTCCGGTTCAACCTTCTTCCTCAATCATCCATCCAGTAAACATTTATTTCCAGATATTTCATTTCAATATCACTAGCTTTAGCTATAGTGGTCGAGATTCCAGTTAATTGAGCACGAATTAACAACCAAAGTGTAAACCCGAACGCACAACTGTGTAAACCCCAAATCAATTCCTCTCATAACATCAATGTAAGAAAAATCTACAGAAGATAAATACTGAGAAATAACAACTTCAGGTTGGAAAGATGCTTAGTATAATCGCTTCAGCTATGGTAATACAATGAAATTTCCACTTCAAAAAATCAAAATAACACAAGCTGATTCAGCAAAAGATGAGTAGATTTACCAGAAGATAAATGGATTGCAGGGGTCTTCGAAATCACGATAGAATTGAATAGAGCCGTCATTCTGCAGAAATTACACAGGAAAAAGGAGTCCGCCAAAGTGCGAGAAAATCGAGATTAGAATGGATTGGAGTGAGTGTGATATAGGAGCAGTGGAAACCTTCGCCTTGTAATTTTGTTTTTCATTCGGATTTTTTTTTTCCTGTCGATGAAATCAAAGATGCCAAACGCCGTCGTTCTATGCCGGCAACGTGTCGCTTTTTTTTTTTTTTCCTGATATCGTGTTTTTGGTAAGAAAAAGCGTGTTGTTCTATAAACTACATGCGTCAGTTGATTCATTCCTAGATATAGCACGTCTAATGTGCGTCATTTAGTTAAACAATTTCTTAATTTTCAATTTTATTTGGATAATTAAGAAATTTTCATTTCATAAAATAATACTCCACTAATTATGAAATGAGAATATATGGAAAAATAAATGTAATAACTATAATTATAATTTATGTAGTAACATATTTATTAATGGACAATGTTCGTTTCATTTATCTTTAATTAATTTTACTTTTACGTTAGGTTTAATATCAACTCTTATAATTTTGTAGTCATTTTGCATTTGTATTGTTTAATTACAAAGTCTATGGTGGGAGACATGTTAAAATATGTAATTTTTATATAGATAGAATATGTGTTACTGTTATATAAATAGAGTATATTTATTGGTAGTTAAAGTATATTTCTTTAAAAGTATAATAAAAATACATTATAATATAATTTAATAATTTATTACCAATATATTTTACTACAAAGCATATTTTAGTGATATGTCAAAGCAATCCCTTAAGAGTGCCTCTTTTGAGAGGCAAGATCAACACTTAATTAATTAGTATGTATAATGATAAAGATGTATTGAAATTTAAGTTTGAAACTCACCACATGCCTTGTTAAAGTATTATGGACAAAATTAACTATGGTCAATTAAATAAATTAATTTATAATCTCCCATTTTGTCACATTATACACATCCGGCCGGCCAAATAATATCATTTCCCACAATTACTAAGAATTTTTGTATTATACTTAGGACAAACACATCAGATGAAATTTGTGTGACAATGTTTAATTCTTTCTAACATAATAACAACAATGGTGATTGGCCACCCACTCCAAAGCTTTTTGACCTAGTCAACCTTATGGTAACGTTATAACATCATTTTTGTAAGTGTAATTGAAGCATTTCATTTGCATCCATGGCTGCTGGATCAAGCTCAGGAGATAGGTCCCTTGAAGAAACCTCTACATGGGCTGTCGCGCTTGTTTGTGCGGTTTTTGTCGTCATATCCGTTGTTATCGAACATAGCATTCAATCTCTCGGAAAGGTTCGATTAGCTATGTATACATATATGTTATTGTTGATTGTTGATTAACACGTTTTTCTCTTGTAAAATCATGGAGTCGTAATTTGTTTTTGTTTCGACTATCGATCATCGTGGTGGCAGTGGTTTGAAAAGCGAGGGAAGAAGGCAATGTTCGAAGCTTTGGAAAAGATTAAAGCAGGTAATTAAGTTATTTACATCACTATAAGTTTGAGTAAGAACTTGGAACGAGCATGAAGAAATTAACCATACTTCTTTATCCTTTGAGTTTATTTTTTCTCTTTTTCATAAGATTATAAGACAGATACATTTATTTTGGTTGAAATTGTTATATTTGATGAGTTCTTCTTATTTACCCCTTGCTTTAACGTTATTTTAAATGGACTTTCCTTAGTAAAATCATAAATATGCTAATTAATTTCAATCGATTCACACCTAATAAATGTATTAAATGAGGGGGTGAGTATTATGAAACAGAAAAAAAAAATGTTAGTAGACAAAGATGATGCCTATTACACACGTTATGATATAAATCAATCGATCAATTATCAAGTGTACTCCATTATTAGAACCCTTGTCATGAGAGTTGTAGAGGAATTACATCGGATGTGATTAAGTGACTTATAGAGATCATTTACTGGATCGATCAATTATTAAGTGTACCTTACCATTAGGGGCACACCGTCCTTACCTTAGAGATTGGTGGAGGAAGTAAATTGCAGGAGCTTCAATTGACTCGTCTTGCAATCCGTTTCACTTATATACGTATTGCAGGAGTTGTGAGACGGACACTTATTTAACTATTATAATGTTGATTATTTCAGAACTTATGCTGCTTGGATTCATATCATTACTACTTACTGTGGGAACGACCTACGTTGCGAAGATATGCGTGCCTTTGAGGCTTGGGAACACGTGGCTCCCATGCGATAAAGAAAACGAGCCAATAAGGAATAAGGACAATGATGACGTGGTTGAAGGAAGGGAATTGATTTCTTACAGTCAGCAGATGATGTGGCGTCGAGGTTTGGCTGCAGGAACTGATCAGTATGATTACTGTCTAAACAAAGTAAGCCAATCCGATATACTCTCTCCGATAATTTATTTATTTAAGGGACCTATTTCAGTGTTTATTTATTTTTTTTACTTAACGTAATAATCCAACAATAATGTACTAATATTGCACTTTTTTAAATTTTATTTTTTAATAGGGGAAAATATCGTTGATATCGTATTCAGGGATTCACCAATTGCATATTTTCATATTTGTGCTGGCTGTTATGCATGTTCTCTATAGTGCTACTCTCATGGCACTAGGGCATGCTAAAGTAAGTTTTTTTTTTTTTTTTAAACCATTAAAAATTAAAATGATTTTTTTTATTTATAATTATAATAAAAACTAATGTTCAATCTAATGATATTTATGACATATTGATCAGATGAAGAAGTGGAAGGCTTGGGAACTAGAGACCTCCACCATGGAATATCAATTTACGAATGGTAATTTATTTTTATTTTTTTTTGTATTTATAATTGTTCTTAATTAATGATACGATACTTAAAAATATTTCTCGTATTTGTAATAAAATTATGTGTAATATTTATAAACATATTATTTGAGGAAAATAGTTAATTGGAGGGGGGATCTTGACCAAAATTCATGTCTAATTAGGGTTGATATATTTGAACCCTTTGACTCTCTTAATTTGATTACTGACAATATTTATTTTTATAATTTAAGTGTATAATGGGGGAGTTTAGACTGATTAATTATAAAAATTAGTTTAAATAATTTTGCAGATCCAGAGAGATTTAGATTTGCTCATCAAACTTCATTTGTGAGGCGTCATTCAGGAATCTACAATACTCCTGTGCTAAAATGGATTGTAAGATATTTTTATTAATAAATAGTAATAATTGAATTTGATATATACAGTTTTAATTAATTAATTAATTATTGCATATTTTCCTGTCTTATGTAACAGGTGGCATTTTTCAGGCAATTTTTCGGATCCATATCTAAAGTGGATTACATGACCATCCGCAATGGATTTATTACTGTAATTTCCCATTTCTTTCTCTATCATATATAAATATAAATAAATAGGCTAAAATCGTTAAATAGAAAAAATAAAGATAAAATTGTTTAATAAACTATGGAATAAAAAATTACTAATATTCAATACCTTCAGATTTGTTATCATTTCAACAAATTATTTTGGTATAAATTTTGACAAATAATTATATGGAATGAATTCTCCGAGAAGTATTCTATGAAACTGGATCAAGAAATGTTAAAAATCTTGTAACATAGTATTATATTTTATTATTAAAATGAATATTCAATTTTTCATGCAGAAATTCGACAATTCTTGATCCAATTTATATGAAACTGGTTTTGCCAATACAAGATCATATATTAATCTTTAATTCACCAATTAATTAATCCAATTTAAGAATACTGTTTTATAATTAATTAATTAATTAATTTTGGTTGGTATAAACAAACTGTGATTTACAGGCACATTTTGCTCCAAATACCAAATTTGACTTCCATAAATACATAAAAAGATCAATGGAAGATGACTACAAATCAGTGTTGGGAATAAGGTTTGTATCTTCTATACAACACTTTTTTTTATTCAATAAAAAATAATGATTAAATTTAATTAGCAGGCCATTTTTTATATGTATTTATTTTTATAGTTACAGAAACAAATAAATAATTACCTAATCAGCTTGTTATTACATGGACTATGCAGTATTCCCTTGTGGGTCTTTGCAATAATGTTTCTATTCCTCAATGTATACAGTAAGTTTACTAGCCTAATTAATCAAATTAAATTTCAACTTTCAATAATTAATTAAATGGTTTTTTTTAAGGATGGCACACACTGGCTTGGATATCATTAATTCCACTAATTGTAAGTCTTTACTATAGTAATTCTGTAATTGCTCTGTCAAACACTCCTGTTACTTTTTATAGAAATTAGACATCCCTACATGAAAAATTATTCTTTAAAATTAATTAGTTATTAAACTATTGAATAAAAATTATTACTCTTCCAATTTTAATTTTATTTATCACACTTTTGAATAAAAAAAAATATTACTCCTTAAATTCAATTTTTTATATTCTCGTTTAAATGAGTAATATTTTTCATTTTAAAGAGTCATTGTAAATTTCTCTTAAGAATAACATTTCATGAGAGAATCTCAAGTTCAGTCCTTTAACTTTAGTTAAATTCAATTTGTTCCTTTTACTTTTTGCTTTTTCTATTTGATTCATTTCGTATTAATTTTAGTTCTATAACTTTTAATATTTTCAATTTTAGTCATTTTGCAAAAAAAGAAAAAGAAAAGGTTAAAGAAGCAAAATTGATACAAAAGGACAATAATTAAAAATGTTAAAAGTTAAAGGACCAAAATGGATTCAACAAAAATTAAATGACCGAAAATAATATTAACTCAACTTTTCATGTATTAAAAAGTAGCTTGTGTGAAATTAGAGTGCATGGTGAACTAAGAGACAAACCTAATTGCTTTATTTTTAGTTACATTCTATTAAAGTTAATTAATCGATCGATAACTTCAGATAATATTACTAATCGGCACAAAACTCGAGCTCGTAATTGTGGAGATGGCTCAACAAATTCAAGATCGGGCTACCGTTGTTAGAGGAGCTCCGCTTGTTGAGCCTACTAACAACTTCTTTTGGTTTAATCGACCTCGATGGATTCTTTTTCTAATACACTTCACCCTATTTCAGGTAAGTTTGCATGAGAAAAGTTTAGATTAAATTTACTTTATGATATATTATCAATTTTAGTCCTTTAATTTTTGTTGAATTCATTTTGTCCTATAATTTTATATTTTTTAAATTTTAGTCATTTGTTATAATTTTAATCACGTATCTTTTAAGATTTTCAGTTTTTGTCCTTTTACAAAAACTTTACAAGTTTCATAAATTCTTCAAATTCTATAAGTTTAGCAAAAAAAATTTGTAGAAAAATTAAATTGAAAACGCTTAAAGTTATGATTAGAATTGACACAATAAAGTTAAAATTAAAAAAGTAGAAACTTATAGAATTAAAATTGAATTTATCAAAAGTTAATGGACCAAATTTGATATTTTCTATTTACTTTACCATGTGCGTTTAAACTCTGAAATAAATCACTTGCAGAATGCATACCAAATGGCATACTTCTTGTGGAAATGGGTAAGTGAAACTAAAATACATACATTCAAAATTATATATTTGCAATAATAAAAAAATTATTAATTTTAACATAATTAAATATATGGCGTATTTTTTTTTTTATTGCAGTACGAGTTTGGAATTACAACATGCTTCCATGAGAAACTCTATATAATTTTGACCAGAGTTTTGTTAGGGGTTGCTCTTCAGATACTAACTAGCTACATAACATTCCCTCTCTATTCCTTGGTTACACAGGTCAGTATCACTTCTTAATTATTTATTTACTTGGAATTTTATATTAATTCATAATTAATGTCCATTAATGATTAGTCTCATGTTTACATTGCATAATAATCAATTTGGTCTAAAATTTTTGTGTCATTTTAGTTATATCACTAAATGAATGATTAGTGGGAAAGAAGATAAGATTATACCTTGAAAGAAAAAGCATAAATCCTCATCTTTCTTATGTATCAATGGAGTATATATTACTTGCAGTGCGGAAGATATCACACCAAAATGAGCAGAAAACCTGTGCCCATAAAAAATATAATAAAATGAATTTTCTGAATTCAAAACTTGAAAAAATAAATTTCCTAGTTTATAGAACATTTTTCACTTTTCTTATTTGTTTGTTCAATAAAATATTTCACACTTCAAAAAAATGAAACAATACTCTATCCAACAACATCAAAAATTACTTTAATTTCAAATTGTCACTAAATTTTCACATACATATAATTATTTTATACTCTTTTATTACTTAAAATTACTACAATACTTTCTAAAATTAATAAAATTAATAAAAAAATGTAATTTTTCTTAAACAACATGTAACCCAAAAGAGGGAGTATTAAGCATCAACTTAACACTTGAAGTTTCTATCCTATTGTGACCTACGACTTAAGATTATAAAATCATTTCATTTAATATAACACAAATACATTAAATTTAATATAGTTGTGTTAATTTTGTGTGTGTACAATGTACATAGATGGGATCTCAAATGAAGAAATCAATATTTGAGGAACAAACAGCAAAGGCTCTAAAGAAATGGCACCAAGCAGCGAAGCAGAGGAAAAAAACTCGACGAGGAGCAGATGCGTCTATCAGTGGAGATTCTACTCCAGCGCAGGGTTCTTCTCCTCTGCATCTGCTCCACAAGTACCGGTCCAATGCACCGGATACCGACAGCCTTCCTCTCTCCCCTCGATCTTATGCATCCGATACTGAGCTCTCCCAAATGGACGCTTCAGATCGCCCCAATCACGAAACACTGCCACCTCATCATCCAGCATCTCATAATATTGACTTTTCTTTCGATAATTCATCCAAATATTAATTGAACTTATAACTATTCTATATAAATATGTGGATCTCGTTTATTCTAGTTGTAAAGTAGAAACTAATTTTGGTGTCACGTTAAATCAATAATAGTATAGTGGGAGATATTCATCAAATTTAATTTGTAGTAGTACATGAATTTGAATGTTGGTTGTACCCGATGCATATCATGTTTTGTGTTTCTATTGTAATCTTTAATATTAATGGTACTTTGAGCAGATAAATCTAAAAAAAAAAAATACTCTCTCAGATCAATGCAAAGGTATTCATTTTACCATTTTGGACGTTTAATTCAAAGGTGAATATGTTGCCTTTTTAATAAAAAAGTACATCACATGACCCACCATTTTCATCTAATACAATATCTGCTACACATATAATAATAATACTCCTTAATCTACGCATAAAAAGCAAACGGTTACATTGGCCGAGGGAGTAATACTTCAGAAAAAGCAATAGCCAATTAAGTCAAGCTTAAGCCCTAAATGGACCTATAGAAAAGCCCACAAAAAAATTAATAGGCCTATATACACCTAAGAATTAAAAGAAGCACTAAGGCCCAAAGAATTATATAATGGGCCTAGCTCGATCTGACTTATATTCAGCTAATAAATTGTACGTAATAGAACGACGGCGTTTGGCATCTTCTAATTTCATAGACGGATTAAAAAAAAATCCGAATGGAAAACAAAATAACAAGGCGAAGGTTTCAACTATTTTCTGGCGGACTCTTTTTCCTGTGTAATTTCTGCAGAATGACGGCTCTATCCAATTCTTTTGTGATTTCGAAGAGCTCTGCAATCCATTTATCTTCTGGTAAATCTACTGATCTTTTGCTGCATCAGCTTGTGTTATTTTGATTTTTTGAAATGGAAATTTCAATGTATTGCCACCGCTGAAGCAATTAAATTAAGCATCTTTCCAATCTAAAGATGTTATTTCTCAGTATTTATCTTCTGTAGATTTTTCTTACAGTGATATTATGTGAGCAATTGATTTGGGGTTGCAAAAGTTGTGCATTCGGGTTTACACTTTGGTAGTTAATTCGTGCTCAATTAACCGGAATCTCGACCAATATAGCTAAAGCTAGTGATATTGAAATGAAATATCTGGAAATAAATGTGATGATTGAGGAAGAAGGTTGAACCGGAAATGAAAGGGAATAATAATTTATTTAATGCCAAAAGTAGGTGTTTGATAGAACTGAAGATGGTCTAAAGCAGTATATAACTACTATTGAAATTTAAATGTCCGTTTGAAGGAATTAATCTTAGGTCCCTGAAGTGTAAAAACGCTGAATTACATCTTGTTTTAGTTTATCTGGACTTGTGACATTTTTATTCTGTTTGCCTTTGGATTTGTATTTGAATCGTGTTCTTATTGTTTGTGTCTTTAGTTTAGAATGTTGGGGAACAGATCTGTGTTGATGTGTAAACATAAAATTGTAAGATGACTTAAGCTAAGATGGGGGTAATTGGAATATGACTTTTGTTTTGAAGAGCTTTCAAACAAACTGTTTACTACTTTTATGATGATCTTATTTCTGCTTTGGAATATACTTTAATAGGGTTCATCTTCGCTGCCGCCTGTTCTTGGGGGGAATTAACAGCTGGGGGTTGTGTTCTAACCGTATCTTGAATTATGCAATTCATCTTCTTCTTAGAAATTCCTTCAATATGCTGATTTCCATCTCCATGATTCGGGGCTCAGTCTCCTCAATTGCACCCAAATTCCCTGATTTTCTGCTCAAAAGGATCATCTTCTCGAATACTTATTCTTCAGTTGCAGTGGAAAATTTTCTGACCCATTTGCAGAAAGAAAATACCGCCATTGAAAAAAGCCTAAAACAAGTGAAGGGGAAGCTGGATTCTCGATGCATCACACACCTTTTAGAAAGGTATGCGGCTGATAAACCTCAATTGGGTGTCAGATTCTTTGTCTGGGCTGCTCTTCATCCCACACATAGGCACACTGCACATATGTACAGCAAAGCTAGTAAGTTACTGAATCTTGAGAAAAACCCGCAAATTATATTTGATGTTATGGATGGATATAGAGCAGAAGGTTTTGCAGTAGGTATTAAGATGTTTAAGGTCCTTTTGAATTTGTGTAGAGCTGCAGAAGATGTGGAACTATGCTTGTCGGTTTTAAGGAAAATGAAGGAATTCAATTGTAGGCCTGACACAGTGTCGTATAATGTGGTGATTAGGTTATTAGTGGAGAAAGGTAGGTTAGACGAGTCAATGGACTTGATGAAAGAAATGGGTTTTATTGATCTTTATCCTGATATGGTTACCTATGTTTCGATTGTAAAGGGCTTATGTGATGCTGGTAGGTTAGATGAAGCTTCTGGATTGATCAAGGTTATGAAAAGGCATGGATGTGTGCCTAATGCTGTTGTCTATTCGACAATTCTTGATGGGATTTGTAAACATGGGAGTTTGGAGTTGGCATTAGAATTCTTAGTTGGGATGGAGAGCAGAGGGGATGAATGTAGGCCTAATGTTATGACTTATACAACTATGATACAGGGCTTCGTCGAAAAGGGGATGATTACTGAGGCGTTGAGGGGTTTGGGTCGAATGAAGGATTCCGGTTTGAAACCAAACAGGGTGACATTCATCTGCATACTTGATTGGCTTTGTAAAGATGGGCGCGTAGATGATGCTTGTAAGGTAATCGATAAATTTGGAGGATAGGCGGTTCAATATGATGAGCTATGTAATATGCTTGTCATGTCTCTATTGCGAGCAGGGAAGCATCCGGAGTCAGAGAAGATGTTTAAGATGATGATGGCTTGTGGTTTGAGACCTAATGGTTTGACATCAAGCAAGATCATTAAAATGATGATTTCTGATGGAAGGGTGATTGAAGGATATCTATTGTTTGATTTACTTGAGAAATCTGGAAATTTGATTGCTGTTGATTCGGATATTTACTCAATTCTATTGACCTTGCTTTGTCAAGAGAATCACTTCAAAGAGGCTGCAAAGGTTGTTAATTCCATGCTAGAGAGAAGCGTTCGAGTAAAATCTCAGGATTGTAAGAGTTTAAAAGAACGTCTCATTACTTCTCAACAGTATGATCTAGCGTCTTTGGTTGCCAGAATTGCTGTTTAAATTTGCAGATACACAGATTGTGTTCTTATTGACTCACGCTGGTGTGGGCTCTGTTGATCATTTGCAGTCGAGTGTTGTTGAAACCATGGCGTCTCGAATCGACGTCGACGATGACAATGGTGGATAGATCACATTGGGATTATAGTTAGGATCATGCAAGAAACATAGAGGAACTCAAATAGTTTTATGTGTTTCTTCTGTTTTGTCCACTACAGTACATTTGAAGACAATTCTTCCTTGATTTTTTATCTAAATGCTGTAATGATTTGAATGAACGTAATAAAAGCTGTTGCAAATAATGCTACTGCCTGCGGAATTTAGTCCTGTTCACCACATTTAATTTTGAATGTGTCGAACAATAAAAACTCTAAAGAGAAAGGAAAAAGGAATAAGTGATTATTACAGAGAATAATCATAAACTAAAGAGTAAAACAAAGTCTTGAGACATCCTTGTATGAGATGGATTACTTATCTTTTAATCAAATAATAATTTAAATTATTATGTTCTCCTCCTTGATCATAGGAATTATCTATATTTTTTATATTTTAAATTTTAAATTTAAATTCAGGAATTAAAATTAATTAACTTAAAATCTTAACATCTAAGCTGTACTCAAGAGAAATAAAGAGTCGAGTAAAAACTGTCTAGAAAGCTTTTAAGAAAGTAAAACCGTTTGACATCAGAAAAGCACTAAACGAATCATATACAGCCACGTAGGCGCCGTTAGCTAACCGACTCTCTCACCCAAACTCCGCCGATCCGCCGTTAATATTCAATCCAACGGTAGGGAAGGATTTCAAGTTGGCCATCCAGACACCGATCACGACATGCCACGTGTCGGTAGAGTATATCTCTTTACCGGTGTTCGTCCATCAGAGACTCATCCCCCCATCGAATTTAACGACTATTCATTTTCTTAGCTCTTCATTTCTATATTCCTAAAAAATTCTATCCTTCAGCATTTTTTTTAAGGATTTCCCTGCATTTTTTTGCTCTAGTTTCTGAGATTATCGGAACAAGCATAGCCGCTTTCAATCCGAAACAGACTCTAATTCATACGCTGGAAAAAAGCTATTGATTTATATGTTGAAATTTTGTTACTATTTCTAGCAGAATTTTTCCTTTTTTGTTTCCGGGTTGGTGTGAACGATTCTCCTCGAATTCGTCGATTTTTCTTTCTTTTGTCTTCTTCGGTTCGTTGATTGAGTTTGATGATTTGGTTTGGCGTTATCGATTGTGATATGGGGTTTGAGTTTATTGGATTTTTGAAGGAGTAGAAGAATTGAGAGAATAGAATTAGGAACATATTTTGTTTTCCACACGTTGTGAGAGAAACGAAACAGAGAATTCAAGAGAAGGGGGTCAGAGTTTATTGAGAGTCGAGCTCTACTCTTAAGCAAATTTGTTTGATTTAGGTCTGTTTTGATTAGGGTTTCTCTTTTCAATATTTTGGGGTTTTTATTTTTATATTTCTCAAAAAGAATTGTGGTGATTATTTCCATCTGGGCTTGGTGACTTTTGTCCAAGTTGGGTGTTTTGGGTGTTATTTTGTGAAAGAATTTCGTACATATGTTTTGGGTATGAGAATGGCTGCGGGTGCTGGTTTTCCCCATCCATTTAACACCATAGAAGGTGGTTATGGTAATGTGAACTGTGAAATCTCTGTTTTGAATGATGAAATATCAGATAACTCCGATGATTTAAAGCATTTATCGAATGGTAAACTACCGCGACACTCTGTCACCGCAACTCCTCTCATGTCGCCTATGGAGTTGGTGAGTAGTTTTGTTACTTAATTTTTAGCTAGTCGCATTTGTTAACAAGTGGGATTTAGTTCGAATGAAGTTATATTAGCTATTTGATTTAAGTATATAGTTGAGCATAATATGAGTTTCGACTTGATTTTATGTAGTGAAATTGATACTGATTTGAAGTTAAGTTAGTGGGTTTTGGGGTATAAACATGGGCAAGTTTAACTATCATAAGGGTATAGGTTTGAGTTTATGTATGATCTCCTTCATTCAAGTGTGTGATAGTGAGCTTCTAGGTTGTCCATATACGAGTTATACTTCATTATTGGAAGTTAATGTTTTGATATGTTTCAATTGTCTGAATTGTCAGTGAATATATGTTTTAATGTTTATGCTTTCACGATTGTCCATTTGTGAGTTTGGTGTACATCATGTCCATACTTCATACCATACCTAGAAGTTGTGCTAGAGTAGCTACTACTTAATTTGCCAATCAATAATTCTTATTCCTTGGCCGAACCTTCCATTAACTGAATTTACTGGATGAATGAAAGTCCAGTTCCTTTTGGTGTTCAATTTAGCCATGGAAGATTTTGCAATATGTTTTTTTTCAGCTATGCTATGGTTAGTTTTTGTTTGTGTATATTGGGACACAAGATTAAACTAGGTCATTCCGTTTAAAACATTGCGTAATTTGTATATAGAACTTTAGGCTTGTACCTTTATCTTAGACTTAGATTTTAACCAGAACCCTGTTTATATTGGCCATTCTTGAATAAAATCTCATTTAAGGTAATGCAAAAATGAAACTGCTGCTATAGATTCATTAATCCCCCAAAAGAGCTACTATAAAACGAACCGATTTCCTAGGTGAATGTTTCTGTAGAACGGAGTGTAATGATATCCAATCTGGACATTTGGTACCTGTGTAACTTGATGTAAACAATTTGAATGCTTAATATTGATGAAGATTAGGTTAGTGCTTCATGGAAATAAACAATGATCATTCCTATGTGAATATCATTCCAGATTTGAATGAAAGGAGAAAGAGATAAAATTCTCAAGCTTTGCTGCTTAGGTGGATCATGGATGCCAACTATGGAGGCTTCCTTGATTTTCAGAGAGGAGATATAGAGAGAGGGAAAGGAAGAATCCATTTGTTGTTGTTGTTGTTGTTTTTTTTTTTTTTTTTTTTTTTTTTTGTGAGAAGTAGGTCCAGTAGAGGTGTTAAGTATCAATTACTCCTTGATAGATAATCAACTCGACAAAAATACAAAAGCAAAATTTGGAACTTTGTGTTGTTGGACCGTGCTCTTTTGGTTGATTCTGTAGAATTAATTATATTGAAGTTTTTTTTTTTTTTTTCTTTTTTCTTTTTCATATTTCTCTTATGGTATTTTACGAATGGATCAAGACTATTAATTCTCATCTAATACTTTCTTGTTATGTATACTAGGATTCATGTGCTCGAGTAACGGGTCTCAAGTCCCCATCAGATCTTATATCAAGCTATACTCCAGTTTTTCGGTCAGGAAGCTGTGCCGAGAAAGGACCAAAACCGTACATGGAGGATGAGCATATCTGTATAGATGACTTGCCTCAGCACTTAAGTCACATTTCTGGGTTATCCTCACCTGTAGCTTTCTATGGGGTGTGTGAGATTCTTTTATTTTAGTCCGAACATGTTTTTATGCTGAATGGCCGATAGATCTATGAAGTAAAGACAAAACTATTTTTCTTTCAAGGGGTTTTTGATGTAAATATTCTATCATTTTCTGCATTGATTCTTTACATGGTCCATTGAAACATATGCTTGCTAGTTAAGACGGCATATGCCTCTGAATCTCGTATCCTTTTAATATATGTGCTTTTATTGACTCACATCAAATGTTGGCAGGTGTTTGATGGTCATGGAGGTACAGATGCATCGTCGTTCGTCAGGAATAATATTCTCAAGTTAATAGTCGAGAACTCCTTTTTCCCTTCATGTTTGGAGAAAGCAGTCAAGAGCGCGTTTCTTAAAGCTGATTATGCCTTTGCGGATGATAGTTCCCTCGACATATCATCTGGCACCACAGCTTTGACTGCATTCATATCTGAAAGGTAAGACTGGTGGGATATCTTTCTTCTTACATGCTTATAATCAGACTTTCAAAGGCATGGTTTTTGTGCTCCGCAGAAAAATGATAGTCGCCAACGCTGGAGACTGTCGAGCAGTGCTAGGGAAACGGGGTAAAGCAATCGAAATGTCAAAAGATCACAAGCCTAACTACGCATCCGAAAGACTCAGAATAGAAAAACTAGGAGGAGCCATATATGATGGCTATCTCAACGGCCAACTCTCCGTATCACGTGCCCTGGGAGATTGGCACATGAAGGGCCTGAAAGGGTCTGCATGCCCCTTAAGTGCAGAGCCGGAGATACAGGAGACGATATTAACCGAGGAAGACGAATTCTTGATCATGGGCTGCGATGGGCTGTGGGATGTGATGAGCAGCCAATGTGCAGTCACAATGGCTAGAAAAGAGCTGATGATCCACAACGACCCCGAAAGATGCTCGAGAGAGCTCGTTAGGGAAGCGCTGAAACGCAACACGTGTGATAACCTAACCGTGGTGGTGATTTGCTTCTCGCAAGACCCTCCACCTCGGATCGAAATAGCTCCGAGCCGTGTCCGGAGGAGCATATCAGCTGAAGGATTGAATCTTCTGAAAGGTGTTTTGGAAGGCAACTTGTGAGGAGATTTTGTTTCTATCTTGTCTGATTCACACGGTTGCCATTGCCATGTTGGATGTGTTCATCTGTTGTATATTTCACTTTTGTATCAATTAATTGGATCACTTTCTCTTCTCTCCCCCCATGGTTCATAAGCCAGTCCGCTTTGATGATTAGTGCAATGTTCTTTCAATTTCAAGCCCTTAAATTTATTTATTTTGTACAGAATGTTGGCATTTTCTTTTAGAGTTTGTATCCTTTATAAATATGGTGTACATCATAAATTCTTGTAAATTATGTGATTCATTTAATTTAAATATCTTAGTAATATATAGGGTATATTATAAGATTGGAAATTGTAAATTATGTGATCCTTTAATTTAAATATTTTTTACCATTTTTTGTGATTGGTATATATATATATATAGTATATATTTTTTTCAACTAATAATTTTGTGTCAAAAATGAAATGTTTTCTGCACACCATTTTTAGGTGATTGGTATATATTTTGTCTACTAATAATTTTGTCCCATTAGCCCCAAGAGAATATGAAGCGTGTCAATTTTGTAATACCGTTTACTTGGTGTATATATTTTGATTTATTATTCATTAATTACAGTATTTCGTTTTCAAAAATGATTTCTTGTCTGTTTGAAATGATCTTATATAATACTCCTTAATAATGATATGGGGCAACCTATGTGATATTCCACTAAAGAAAATCCTAGAAATATAGATTAAATTAATAAAAAAAGGAAAATTAAAATCCTTAAATGAATGAAAACATGATTGAGGTGGCCACAACTTAGGTGGTCTGGAAAAGTACAAGAAAGACATAATGAGATGAATATGTTACTACTAAAGCCAAAATTTAGGTTTAGGGGTGTTTTGGACATATGTGGCATTTATTTAGTTCATACTAGGGGTGTCAACGGGCCGGGTCTGGGCCGGGTAGTGCACTACCCGGACCCGGCCCGTTTGTGAAGTACCTGGCCCGGACCCGCCCTGGACCCGTACGGGTCCTATATAATAGGACCCGTGCCCAGACTCATACGGGGCGGGTCCGCCCCGCCCCGTTTTTTTTTTTTTTAATTAGTCCTAAAAAATTTAAATTATACAAAAATTATTCATATATTTAAATAAATAATCATAAGAATATTAAATATAATTATAATTTAAAAATTATATATATATCATATAATTATAAATAATTTTTATGTATAAAATATAAAATAATTGTATAATATATATATATATATATTAACATAAAATATAATTATATATATATAAGATATAAATTAATTTTTAATATATTATATACGGGGCGGGGCGGGGCGGGCCGGGTCTAAGTTAATACCTGGACCCGCCCCGGACCCGTACGGGTCCAGGCCGGGCAGCCCCGTTTCTCCTACGGGCCGGGTCTGGGCCGGCCCAAAACGTGCGGGGCGGGCCGGGTACCCGCGGGTCGGGTGCCCGTTGACACCCCTAGTTCATACAAGTAACCACACCAAACCAAAACTAGATAGAGTAGTTTTGTGTTCCACCCTAATAATTTTTTTTTTCAATTAATTATCACTTTTTTATTAAAAATATTAATTATTTTGATTTTAAATATTATTAATTTTTATTCATACTATAAATTATTTATAAAATAATTCACTGCACTATTATTATTTCTTTTATTTGTCTATTATTTTTTATTATTATTTTTTATCTGTGTCATGAAATGATTTTCGAAAAACAGTGAGTTTTTTCCAAACAAGATTGAAGTCATTATCTATAATCTACCACACTAAATTACAATATTAATTTGACCTAACCATAGTGGACCCTATTCCTACCAAACTAATTCGCAAATATTATTACAAAAATAGTTTCATAGTAGGGTCATGATCATCCATTCACATAATACAATTCATATTTCACTTTCATATTCATTTAATACTACTAGTATACAAGAAAATTTTCAGTTGGCTACAAAAATAAATTAATTATTAATCTAAGATTTTTTTATTTTATTTTATTTTATTTTATTTTGACAAGAATCCAAGATTTGACAGTCCTATTTTTTCAAATTTCTATCTAATCAATAGGGCTGAAAAGGTTTAAATCTATTTATTCAAAGACTAAAATTACTTAATTGTTTGAGATAGTTTTATGAAAACTATATTCAATTTTATATATTTAATTTTTTTATTTTCTTTCTAATTTATTATATTAAAATGTCGAGTTCGACTAGGGTGGTGCACGTTGCACCTGAACGATCTTAACTGTTAAATTAATCTTAAATTTAATCTTCATCATTAAATAATATAATATAATTAAAAAAATTTATTAAAAAACTACCCCACTAACCCCATTTTACCTTATACATATTGGGGTGCACTGTTGCATCCGGTGCATCCTAAAATGACCCTAAAATGTCATGTTGATTGCGTGTAAAATTTATTTAGTTATCATTAAATTATTTTAAACGATCTTACATTTGATATATATATATATATATATATATATATATATATATATATATATATATATATATATATATATATATATATATATATATATATATATATATATATATATATATTATATCTTTTGGGCCTTTCATTTAGAAAAATAATCATGTTATAATTAACTTATTTTTCAAGTATTAAAATTTTAGAATTCATGAAAAAGTAATTTGTAATTCCCGAGTTTTGTTAGGATGAAATCCTTTTTTTTTTTTTTTTTTTTTAAGGACGGACTCATTTCCGTTGGAAGTGTAATATTGATGTATTTCTTCTCATTTCAAAATTTTATATAGAAAAGGACTATAATATATAATAAATATGATGATTTTAAACAAATTATACTTTAATATATTAAATGTAAATATTTCTATATTGTGGAGTTAAAAAAAAAACTATTATCTTAAAACAAAGGGAGTAGTTTTTTTTTAATTAATAAAAGAAATTAAAAACTATTGGTAATTAAAACCCTATTACTGGCCTTAATTGCTATTCTAATTAAGTAATTAATCATTCTAATGTAAATGCTTGTGTTAATTAAACCCTATGTAAATCTTGAAGAGGACTTAAGTGATATCATCACGTGTAATTAAACTATTTAGTTCAAGCTTAATTAAATTATTTAGTTCAGCTTGACTCTCAAAAGCAATTTGAGAATATGGAAAAATTCAAAACTGCCCACTTCCAACATTTTTATTGCCTATTATTTTTAAAATTATAAAAAAAAAAATGCTCAGTGTAATTGTTTATTTTGATCCATAATTCTTGAACGAATGAATATTTTGGGACGAATAAATATTTTCATCCCAAATTTATCTATTCAATCTAAATTTACTTGTTTTTAGTCGTTCCAAATTTGTCTTTTCCTCCTAAATTTCTTTATTCATTCTAAATTTATCTATTCCTCCTAAATATACCTATATTCTAATTTCTATTAGTTCTTAATTTACCTATTTTTATTTTATACTGCCGCAGGTAGTACACATTTTCCTTACATAAGCTGATGCATTTGAGGATATTTTAGGAAATCACTTAAAAAATGGGCATTTTTTGTTTTAAACTTTTATGGGCATAATAAATATTCACATGTTCATTTATATAAATAAATAAAAGTTATGACTAAAAAAATAATTTTTTTTCTGAAATTAATGGTATAACTTTTTATAATAAAAATACTCCATAACATTCAATACTAACAAGTATAAAATTAAATTTGGGCGGGGTACATCTAAGATTTTACCATCATTTTTTAGTTATTTTCTAAATTGTTTATGTAATTCACTCTATTTAAACTACTCCATTACATTTCATTAATTTGAGTATTATTTTTTGTTAAAATATTTTTCTCCTTATTTATCTCACAAAAATCTTTTCTTGAGACGCACTCACTTCTTGATTTTTATTCATTTGTGAGATGATTCCAAAAAAACAAAAAAAAAATTTGAGAGTTCAATTTGAGTGCACCTGAACAATTCTAATTGTTAGATTAATTTTTAATTCAATCCCCACTATTAAATATAATAAAATAATCTATACATATATAAAAGCAAAACTAAACTTTTACTTTTGTTTTTAATTTTTTTTTCAATTTTACTATATTTAAAAATAATTCAATTTTAATCTTGACCGTCCAATTAATGTTTTTTATTTCAATAATAAAATCTAATATAATTATACTAATAATAATGGATTTTGTTATTTAAATTTTATTTTTTTATTTAACAATACTATAAATTTGGTAAATATAAGAGATATTTTTTGCATATTTAACTAATTTTTAATTATCTAATATAATTATACTAATAATATGAATTTTGTAATTTAAATTTTACCTTTTTATTTAACAATATAAATTTAGTAAATATAAGAGATATTTTTGGCATATTTAACTAATTTTTAATCAATATATACTTAACTAAATTAATATAACAATCAATATTCATATATTATATCAATCATAAAATTTAATTATACTAATAATGAAATTTTTTATTATTTAAATTTTATTTGTTTATTGATTTAATTTAATAATATAAATTTGATTAATTTTTAATCAATATATGCATAATTTCAATTAATATAGTATCAATTTTATTTTTATTAGAATCGTCTCTATAAATATTTGATTTCAATCACGTTCGTTCATTCATTATATATAAATCTTTTCAACCTAATCAAATTCTTACTTTCTCTTTTTTTTTCTCTCTAATGTTTTTTCTTTTTCTTCTCTTTTACAAATTCTACTTTCATATTATTTATAATCAACTCTAATTTGTTTTGCCTTTTATATTTTTATTTGGTCTTATTTGCAGGTTCAATCATTCTCCTAAAGGTATCATTATACTTTTTAATTTTTTGTTATCTTATTTTTTTCTCTTCGATTTTTGTGTTTTTTTTAATAATTCTATAAACCCTATTTTTATAACTTATTTTATTTTATCTTCTTTTATACATACTTTTATTTTGATATTATTTTTAGGTTCAATCATTCTCATATTTGATCATATTTTTTCTTTTTTTCTCTAATACTTCTTATTTTTCTTCTCTTTTACAGATTCTACTTTCATATCATTTATAATATACTCTAATTTGTTTCGTCTTTTATACTTTTATTTGATCTTATATACATGTTCAATCATTCTCCTAAATGTATCATTAAACTTTTTAATTTTTTATTATCTTATTTTTTTTCCCTTTGATTTTTGTGTTTTTTTATAATTCTATAAATCCTATTTTTATAATTTTATTTATTTTATCTTCTTTTATACTTTGATATTATTTTTAGGTTCAATCATTCTCATATTTGATCTTATTTGTAGGTTCAATCATTCTCTTTTTGTTTTTTCTCTAATGCTTCTTCTTTTTCTTATCTTTTACAGATTCCACTTTTATATTATTTATAAACTATTCTAATTTATTTTGTCTTTTATACTTTTATTTGATCTTATATGCTGGTTCAACAATTCCTCTTAAAGGTATCATTATACTTTTTAATTTTTTGTTATCTTATTTTTTTCTCTTCGATTTTTATGTTTTTTTTAATAATTCTATAAACCTTATTTTTATAATTTAATTTATTTTATATTCTTTTATACTTTTATTTGATATTATTTTTAGGTTCAATCATTCTCATATTTGATTTTATTGGTAAGTCCAATCAGGTATCATTCTTTTTTTTGTCTATCTTTTTTTTCTTCAATTTTTGTGTTTCCTTAATAATAATTATATGAACCATATTTTTATATTTTAATATTCTATTTTTTGTTCTTCTTTTTAATTTTGTTCCTCTAATGCTTCTTCTTTTTATTCTCTTTTATATATTCTAATTTCATATTATTTATAATCTATGTTCAATCATTCTCCTCAAATTTAAAGGTTCAATCATCTATCTATACATATATAAAAGCAAACCTAAACTTTTACTTTTGTTTTCAGTTTTTTCTTTCAATTTTACACTATTTAGAAATAATTCAATTATAATCTTGACCGTCCAAATAATGCTTTGATTTCAATCATAAAATTTAATTATACTAATAATGAAATTTATTATTTAAAATTTACTTTTTATTTTATAATATAAATTTGGTAAATATGAGATATATTTTTGGCATAATTGACTAATTTTTAATAAGCTTAATATATATATATATATATATATATATATATATATATATATATATATATATATATTTGACCGTCTATTACTTTTGATCTCAATCATAAATTATATTTATGCTAATAATAAATTATTTATTTATTTTTTAATCAATAATATAAATATAAAAAATATTATTGGCATATATTCTATTAATTGTCAATCAGTATACTAATTTTCATAATATCAAATCTTTTAACGCTATCTTTGGTAATTTTCCACATTTTTTTCTACGTTGTTGATTGCTTTCAATCACGATCGTTTATTCTTTCAAATCATTCTATATAAACCTTTTCATTACCTAATCAAATCCTTACTCTATTTTTTTTTCTTCTTTTTATTCTCTATTTCACTTTCATACTATTTATAATCTACTTTAATTTATTTTATCTTTTATATTTTACTTTGATTTGATCTAATGTGCAGGTTCAATCATTTTGAGGTATCATTTTTTCTTTTTTTATTTTTTGTTATCTTTATTTTATCTTTTATACTTTTATTTGATGTTATTTTATGTTCAATCATTCTCATATTTGACTTATGTGCATGTTCAATAATTCTCATTTGAAGTATTATTCTTCTTTTTTAGTTTTTGTTATCTTATTTTTATTTCTCTACGATTTTTGTATTTTCTTTTTAATTCTATAAACTTTATTTATATGCTTTAATTTATTTGATATTTTATACTTTTATTTGATCTTATTTTCAGGTTCAGTCATTCCATTTGAGGTATCATTATTCTTTTATTATGGGCGTAGGTGGAATGGGTGGCGGGGGGTTTGGGGGTGGGTAAGGGGTAGGGCTGTGTGGTAAAACTTTTATTATTTAAATATTAAAATCTAAAATTTTATTAAAAAAATATTTTTTTTTGGGGTTGGGGGTGGGGGTGGGTAGGGGTAGGTTGGGTGGTAGAGTTTTCTCCATGAAAAATTATTTTTAATAAAATTTTAGATTTTAATATTTAATATAATAAAATTTTATTATTTTTATTTATCATATATAAAATTATATTTTAAAAATAAATTTTGAATTATAAATTTGAAATCCTATAAAAAATTCATAATTTATTCAAATAGTGGAATTCAAATGAATTGATTTAAAATTTAAGAAATTTAAAATCCACTCATTTTCAAATCAATTAGATTTGAAATGACTCAATTTAAACACAACATAAAAGTATATAATTGTAATATACTTTTAAAAAGAAAATGAATTTAGACGAACCCCTAGCCCTAGTAACACTTATCTTCTGAGATTAGGGAAAACTTGGATCTTGATTCATGTGGGGGGGGGGGGGGGGGGGGGGGAATGAGATGACTCGAGAGACAAAAAGGCAGTTGTGGGACTTCAATATAATGATTTCATCCACAAATTGAAAGAGGGAAAAGTAAAGAACAAAATTAGAAGATAAACAAAAGGCAGAAAGAATTCTATATACTAATATAGTAAATAATTTATAAGTTGGGTGTGTCATCCTCACTTTTAACAAAAGAAGAAATCATTCCCAACCATTGTAAAGGGCAGAAAAGAAAAGAAGAGAAAATGCACATCATGTAGAGAGTAAAATAACATTTCAATGGCATGAATTTTCATGTTCACACCATGAATGGTTGAGTTCAACACCACATGAAGGTTAAAGATTTGTTTTTTCTGCAGATTGGATCTCATGGGTTTGCTCCTTATCTTTTCTGGAGCAAATCTTGAGATGGGTTCTTCACATTTACCTTGTTAAAGCTTGGATTTCCAGGTTATTATTTTTATTTTGGAGGGTTTCTTCACCTGCCATTTCTGCTGTTCTTCTCCTCATTTTCTTGCGTTTATGGCGGATTTATTTTGTGGGTTTTGATTTTAGAACATTTTTTTGTTAGTGGGTTTGAGATTCTTGTTAGGATTTTAGTGGGTGTGGATCTGGTTGTTTGCTATCTGAGCTTGCACCTTTTTTTTTTGAGTATGATTCTAATCTCATATCAAGATTTGTTCTGTATAGTATATCTGTATGAGTTTCTTATATTTAGGAGAATTTGTATTCTTCATTCACTTTTTTTTTGTTGGTTTCTACTTTCTCTTTCTGCTGTTTGACTGTTAGACTTGAAACAAGTATAAAACTGAAGCTTGGGTTTGGTCTGAATGTAAGTTATAAGCAAGTATAAAACTGAAGCTGTGGATTGACCTATCTTCATATGTATAGGATCCTGTGTTTTGTGGATCCTTCTTTTAAGTTATTGTATTTGTTATAGCTCTTCTGTTTATTACCATACTTTTCTGGGTTAATGGGGCTCAGATACTAGGATATGCTCATGTAGGTCAACTTACAAGCTTGAATTATGCTAGGGGCTCATGGTATTGTTCGTCGTCGTAAGATAAGGACACAGTATGAACTCACCAAGATTATCAGGAGGAGAGCTTATCACTCGAGATTCTGAGTCTTTGAGCGTTTCAAAAAGTCTTGCACGAAGTATGAGCCAGAAAATGAAAAGAAAGGGTCAAAAAATTGAAAGTTCTGAGGAAGACGAGACTACTGGCGTTGCTTTGAGATGTCTTACCCTCTATGGCAGAGCTGGAGGTTGCAAAGTGAGTGCTGACATGGATGAAGAGTTTGGGGATCCAGGCAGCAGAAGGAGATCAAGTGCGAGTGAGGATGGAAAAGGCTATAATACAACGTGTGGAAAAGATGAGGTGACTATTGATTGCTTTTCCCGTGGAATGAAGGAGAGATTCTTCAGAAGAAACAATAGGAAGCTTTTGACTCACAAAGAATTGCAACAAAGCAATAGCATGAATGCACGCCTTCCTGATGACATTCTAGAGATGTGCTTGGTGAGGCTCCCATTGGTGAATCTCATGACTGCTCGTCTCGTCTGCAAGAAATGGAGGAACTTGACCACGACACCTCGGTTCATGAAGCTTAGGAGGGAAGGATTATTCCAAAGTCCATGGTTGTTCCTGTTTGGCGTTGTGAAGGATGGCTATTGTTCTGGAGAAATACATGCATTGGATGTCTCCCTTAACCAATGGCACAAAATAGATTCTTCGACTCTCAAAGGAAGGTTTATGTTCTCCGTTACGGGCTACCAAAATGATATTTATGTCGTTGGAGGTTGTTCAAGCTTGACCAACTACGGAAGATTGGATCGAAGCTCATTCAAGACACACAAAGGGGTTTTTGTATGTAGTCCCTTGACTAAGTCATGGCGAAAAGCTGCAGCCATGAAGTACGCCAGATCATCACCTGTTCTAGGAATTTCAGAAGTCAATCAAGATTGTATGATCTTTAAAAACCAGCAAAACCGATCAGATAGACGTTTCTACAGGACCAGAGTAGGCGGTGTATCAGACGTGTACGAGGATCCTCACCGACTGTCAGTTAGAAGGCAATCCAGGCACTCTCTTGATGAAAATGAAATCACATTATTCCAAACCATCAAGCCATGTAAGTTTTCCCGCCAAAAACACGAGACCTCATCTAGCAAAGATAGTAAGAAGTTCGTACTGATAGCTGTTGGAGGTCGTGGATCTTGGGACGAACCATTAGATTCCTGCGAAATATATGATCCCATGTCAAATAAATGGACAGAAATTCAGAGGATTCCTCTTGATTTTGGTGTGGCTTGTTCAGGTGTTATATGCAATGGGATGTTCTACGTCTACTCAGAAAGCGATAGACTCGTTGGATACGACATAGAAAGGGGATACTGGATCACAATCTGTACCATTTCAAGCCCACCCCGGGTGCATGACTACTACCCGAAGCTCATCTCATGTAAGGGTCGTCTTTTCATGCTCTCTGTATCATGGTGTGAGGGGGATGGTCAGATTGGCCGGAGGAACAAAGCTGTAAGAAAGCTTTGGGAGCTTGATCTCATGGATTTCACTTGGCTTGAGGTGTCGACACATCCTGATGCTCCGATGGACTGGAATGCTGCATTTATAGCTGATGAGGAGCTCATTTTTGGTGTTGAAATGTTCAAGATCTTCGGACAGGTGCTGGATTTTGTGACGATGTTCAGTGTGTTCGATTCTACAGCCGGGTGGAGTCACATTTCGAGGAATCACGCCACGCATGATCTGGATGTTATGTCGTGCATGACAAAATCGATGACAGTGTTGCGCTTGTAAATAAGATGAACCTCCATTGTTCAGACTTCAATTTGTTCACAAATTCTTCTGATAGTCAAGTGTGGATTGCCATTGATTTTCTTTTTTTGTTTGATCATTCATTCAGCTGGACCATGTTAATAGCATCAGGTTTTTTCTACCTTTAAAAAAAAAAGGATTAATCTTCAACTATTAACCCTATTGTGAGCTGCATTTGTTATGTATATGAGAATGAAATAAGCTCTGTATTTTTGCACACTCAATTGCATTAAACTTGAATAAGTCATGACTTGTGAGCTCTTTTTTTCGATTTTGAGTTCTGTTTCATGCGATGGAGAATCTTGAACTGTCAGAATGGGTTCGTGGGGGTGATCGACACTCTCCAAAACCCACTATTTGATGGAGCGGGTCGTGCTCCCCACGAACCTAGTCGATTCTGACAGTTCCAAGAGACTAGATTTCACCAAGAATTAGAAAAGGTGGCAAACTTCCATGAACTCCAAACAAAACAAAGTTATGTACTTGAATCCAATATTTTCACATCTATTTTACATTTGATGCCATCTCTGAGACATCAAAACAAGAATCAAAAGGGGGCAAAAAAGAATAATGAAAAGGGAGTGACAATAAAGACAATGTACAAACTCTAATGAAGCATCAGAAGAAGATTATCCCCTGTTTGGATATATGTCTGAAAAAATTGGAATCCTATCAACATGTTTTAAGGCACGTTCAGCAATCTGACGTGTCCGATAATCTCCATGTTGGAATGCATCCACCAATGCTGTGCTTATATTAGGATCATTCACTACTTCAGAGGCTATGTACTCATTCCTCAACAATCTTTCTACTGTCCAAACTGCCCTCCTCCTCAAATTCTCCGTTCGTTTCCCCTTGAGCAAGTCGAGTATAGGCTTCACGCCATCTGCGTCGAGCAACTCCTGAGTCCCCTGTTCTATGTCGACACCATCGTCTAATAATGTGGCTAAGGCAGCAAGTGATGCTTCCACCACCTTGTCGTTCGTGTGGTCCAAAAGGGCTGCTAGTTTGTCCACTGCCTGTCCTTTCAAGAGACAAAATGTTTCTTTCAACGAGCATGTTCCCCGATGAACAGGACACAGCCCGGTTATCACAGGTGGCTTGCTGAAACAAGGGAAGATTGAGGCGAAGAGTCCTGGAGCAGGAAACTCTGGTAATCTTGTCAAGTTTTTGGTTTCTTGAGATAGGTTCTCTAAAGCCATGGCTGACACTATCTGGAGGTTGTCCAGTCCGTTCGCTTGCAGAAGGTCTATGAAGAGCGATGCCAGGTTGTACTCGCGACAAAGGGCAGTAGCAGCACCTGAATCCTCAGGCAAGGCATATGTGATCCTAGCAAGAACCTTAACAATCCCTTCCAAATACGGGGTTGTGAAGCGGTTCCCTCTCGTCTCACCTTGCCGGATGCTAACTATTCTTGACACAAACATAGGGAATGCCCTTTCATGTAGCATCTGTCTAGTTAGACCAGCATCTCTTTCGGGGAGTTCAGCTAACAGTCCAGCAGCAGCAGCATGTTCCTCAGTTATTACTGCATTTTCCAATATCAATCGGATGAGGCTGCTAAGCTGGCCAGCCGTGCCACGTAGGCAGCCGGCTAGTTCCTGGCCCATATGTGGAGCGAGGTTCTGGAGAAGCTTCAATGAAGCCAGCCTCAGATCCCTCTGAGGTGCCTCAACGAACTGAACTAAGCTCGTAATGGCACCGGAGCTTTTAATGGCACGCACAACACTGGATACCGTTGCTGGAGAACTAGTGAGCCCGACAAGGACTTGGAGAAGCTTGGACTCTATTGTCGGGCCGGTGTTGCTTATGAGGTGCAGGAGGTTGTGAATAATTTCCTCAGATACCAGAGTTAGGTTCTTAGGTCCAACCGGAATCGAATCAAAATCATGGCCCGAATTCACAACGTTGGCAAGAATAGTTGCTGACACTTCTTTCAGTCTCATTGGGAGATGATTTGCACCCACAGTGAAGAGATCCTTCACAAGAGGAGGCAAAATACCCGCCTCGACTAAGATTTTGGCGCTCGTCTCGTCTGATGAAATCTGGTTAAGAGCTTTGAGAGCAGCCTCTCTGGATTGCATACTATTATTATGGTTCATGAGACTGATCAGGGAAAAACCAACTCTCCTCGCAACGAATACTTTCACTTCATTGTTTAGAACTAGTTCCCCAAGGTATGCAGCCATGGATACTTTAGTTTCAGGAGAGCCTGCAGAAACAATATTCATTTCTCAACACTATGCAGTATCGACAGTTTTCCGATAATAGGAGAATATACTTCTGATACAATCAATTTTCCATAAGCGTTGCAGAAAGTAAAACACAAAAAGAAGAATAGACCTTCGAGGAGTAGTGTCAGCAGAGGCTGCAGTCGTCCGCTTTCAGCCATTTGTCGTACGTTGTTCTCGTGCTGCGCCAGATTATCCAGAGTTTTATCAGCATTCTCAACGGTTACAACGTTTTCTGAATTGCTGCTAGCCATTCCGACTAAAATGAGGATCGCCCCATTAACCGAACCAATCTTTTCACATAGTAATTCTGATTTAGAGAGCTCATAAAGCAGTGAAACAGCTTCTTCCCTCTCTTTAGATTGTTCATGAGACAAGAATTTGACTATCGTTCGCACGGTGTCGCCTTCAGCCATTATTTCCTGCAAAGTAGTACAAGATAACCAACGGTATACAAGAATGAACAACACCTTGAACAGAGAAAAAGAGAAAATGGAATTGCACAATAAAAATTATCAACCTTCAACAACCTTATTATCAGAATCATCCTCCACCACAATCCTAAGCGTCTCGAGAGAAGTGCAACGGACACGCCTATCACTACTCTTGAGCACATCAACAATCATCGGTATTAGCTCTGCATTACGGACTACTCGTTTATTTGAGTGGTTGTTTAGGCAGAGGTGCTGAACAAACTTCAAGGCATGCAAAATATCATCCTCTGGACTACTCAGGGATAGAGATCTACGAGCCATGTCAAGTTTAGCTGCTTCGTTTCTAGCATTCCATTCTTCGATCGTGTGTCTTAAAGCAATACTCGGATTTAGCTCAGTGCTTCTTAATTCTCTCAGGGTTGAAGGGCAAATTGACCTTCTTCCGTTCTCTCTGCACTCCTTGAACCATTTCTCAATGGCCTCTCTCTCGAACGTCTGTCCGTTTTCCAATGTCACAGGATCACGCATCACTTGTTTTGTCAAAGGGCACAAGAATGCATCATATATTGGCTCTATACGTAGCCTCTCGAAATGATAGCTCTGCTCCGACTGACCACCCTGCTCGTAACTTCCGTCCCAGCTCCCCGCCATTAAACTAAAGAAACTGCATAAAAGAGCAACATCCCTTCACTTCTTTCAATCCATACAATGAACATCACATTGCACCAAATTATAGCACTTGATATAATTCGGTAGTTTCCTACAACATCCTCAGCTTTTTCAAGAAAATTTCAACAGATAATGGCAGCTAGCAACACTACACTTGAAGGATACAATGGTTATGACTACAAGGGAATCCCTTTTGGCTTAACATTGAATTAGCTCAATTTCAGACATTATTAGCAACTGCTACAAAGTAAACTCTTCCTCATAAAAAAAATTGCTAGAAACAATTCAAGCCAAAGATATTCAACAACCCTTCAGAATGACCTAAAAATCACTTCTTCAATTCAATTTCAACCACCAAATTCACTCAACAAAAAACAATAAATCCTCAATTCCATCAACCAATCAAGTGCCCACAAGGCAAATTACAAGAATTAAGCACAACCCAGATCATAATACCCCAACCAACACAGAGAATTTAAAATTCCAGCAATATAATCCAAGAAAGAACAACACACAAACAAGAAAACCCATAACAATGATTACCCAGAAAGAATATCTTGTTGAAGAAGGAAGACAGGTGTTAAAAGATCAGAATCTTTAAGGGTAGATAATGAGTTGTAACAGCCCCATGAATGTTGAAGTTGAAGAAAATTCAAGGTAAGAGAGAATAAGCAACCACCACCATTTGTTTAAATGATAAAAATGTCGCAGGGATTATGATACGAAGGTGGATTAGTAAAAAGTAAAGTGTGAAAAGGGAGGAGTTGACTTAAAGGCGTTCGTAGTCGTTTGGGAAACATGGAGTTGAACGCTACAGTATTGGAGACCACTTGGGAAACCTCGAAAGACCAGTCTGGCGGTTGAATACTGTTAAGTCTAATTTATTATTCTTATTTTAAAGGGAATTATTAGGAGTAGTATTTTAGTAGTAGTATTAAATACTCAATATTCCATTTTTTTAATACAAGTAATTAGTACGTGGTAATACTATGGAGAAAATACTTTGGCTAAATTCAATTTCTATCATTTTAATACAAGTAAAGTAATTACATGGTAATACTAAGGAGAAAATACTCTGGCTGAATTCAATTTCTATTATTATTTTCCCTTTTCAATTTTTATTCTTTAATATAAAAAATAACTATATTTTTATAAAAAAATTGGCCAACAATGAGTTTGAAAATGCTTTTCAGAATAAAAAGTACTAACAAAGAGTGATTCTAGTATTAATAAGAGTGATAGTAATACAATAAATTATTTAATAAATAATTTATAACACATAAATTAATAGGAGAATATTTTAGTAAAAACTAAAATTTTAATAAATAGTGATAGAGTACATGCTATTTAACTTTTATTTATTAATGCTATATTTTATTATATATATATATATATATATATATATATATATATATATATATATATATATATATATATATGAATTCAAATATTTTGGCTTGTCTTCATCAAAATGATGAATTTCATGGAAAAAACCATTTTTGGTAATTTTGATTTGTTTAATCACTTTTGGTAAATTAAGGCGATAATAGAAGCGATCCCATAGATTCCTTCAGCACTGTGTTCATCTACAGATCTACTTACTTCTTCAACCGATTAGAATTGAAATTTGCAAATTGTAAGTTTCGATTCAAAATTTCATAATTGCTTCTTCGATTTGTTAATTTATGAGTGTTGGCGTTGTTGGGTTAGGTTTTGGATTTGGGAACAATTTGATTAGCTAATTATTTTCTTTGATTGGGAGCTCTTCAATCTAAGATAAGGCGTTTCAAGTCTACTCCGTTATCGACGACTCACTTCACCGCTCCCCACGGCGGAGCTCCGCCTTCTTCCACCGCTCATCAGAGCTCACAGTGAGTGCAGGTTATCGACTTGTTCCGATAGTGCAAGAATAATTCGTTTCCCGAAAAATGCCGAGCTCGGAAAATGAGATTGAATCAACAACTGAAGTTTTGGAAAAAGATGAACATGTTTTGAATTTCTTGGACTCCATGGATAGTTATCTAATTCTAATGGATTCCTTATCATCAGCTCTTCGCCAGGTAATACAGGATTCTCATTTTGTTCACCCTTTTTTGTCTTTTTATTCGAGCATGTATGGTAATTATCAGTCTTCTCTAGCAAATTAGTTCTTTGGTTCATTGAATTGAAATTTGCATTTATTTCATGCATCTTGTTAATGAAACACCCTGTTTATTAGGCTTTCTAGGGTGCAATTTTGAATATTAACTATCCTCAAGTTTTTCCAGTGTTGACTCGTGCTTTTAATTGTTGCTCGGATTGATGTTCTTTTTCTTTTTTAAATTTCATTTTTGAAAGAAGAAATTAAAAAAAAAAAAAAAGCATCTTGTGGCTTTTGATGCACATTTGTGTTTGGTTTATATATGATGAAGTAGAATCTTGTTTGCTTATATATGTTTGAAGGGATGGCTAGAGTTGGCTAGTGCTCGACATTCAATGGGTACTTCTCGTGTCAACAGCACTTTACTTAACCTGAAGCCACACCATGCTTCTACAACATTGCAGATTGAAAATGGTACTTCAACTTTCTTGAGTAATTAAATCAAGCTTTGCTTTCTCACATCAGTTTCATTAACATTTAAGATGTGCTAGTATTTAAATTACCCAGTTTATGTGAAGGATTTTCCGTTTATCTTTCCAGCTGAGACCAGTTCAGAGGTACCAAGCTTGACGTTGTGCAAATGGGCGTTGTCTGATGATTCTGATAAGTTCTCTGAGGAAGCTAAATTTGAGGAGGATGAATTATTGCAAAACAAGTCTAATATCTCCCGAACTCAACATCAAGGTACATCTCCAAACTCCGTCATGCATTTGCGTTCAAGTTTCTACTCTCTAATTTGATACATATGCATCAACTTTCCTTGGATGTTGCAACCCATTGCTGTTTTTACTTGATGCTATAACCCTGAACAGTCTACACATTTTTATTGTTAGCAGTTTTATGAGTTTTATGATGTTAACCAGGTGGGCTAACTCACCTGGTCATTGGGCTTCTCACTAAAGTGAGTGACCCGGTTCGATTCCCTTTGGGAATGAATTAAGGGGGAGTATAAGGAGGCTTGGATAAAGGGGGAGTTATAAGGAGGCTTGGAGAAAGGGGGAGTATGGGTGCTTGGAGAACTAACTACTAACTATATTAACTACTAACATTTACTGATTAACAAAAAAAAAAAAAGAGTTTTATGATGTTGATATTGTGTTCATTGTCAAATCCAGCCGCCATTTAGCATTTCATAGTTGAAGAAATTGGATTTGCTGTTGTTGCCTGTTTTATTTCATCTGATTTTCACCATTCTTAACAAAAAGTTCCATTGATATTTGTGTTTTTACTTGTAAAGAAGTTCAAGAGAGAGCATCAGAAGGCTGTGAATCTCCAGTTTCTGCTGATAATCACGTAAGCTGCAGCTACTTCTGATGAAACACTTATTTTTTCTTTTCTCAAGCAAATCTGTTATTTGATTTATACAGCGGTATAGTTATGCATGCAAGTGATGTTTCCTAGCCAATAAACTTGAAAACATTTCTGTCAATCTGTCCACAAAAATTCAATGCATGAGAGGGCAATATGTGATTTATTCTTTATCTTCTAGGATTTTTCCTTTGTTGTAGACTAGTTTTGGTGCTATAGCCTCTATGCATATCATTAAATGAAATCTCGAAACAATTTTGGCAGGCCCAGAAAGCAAGATTTAGATCACTCTCCATGTTTGGAACACTGGTCTCTCCTATGCTTCGCGCCACCCAACTATCATTTGAGATAGGTACTATAATGCCTTAATTTTACTTGATTTGCTAGATTTTGAGTTGCGAATTCCATTCAAGAAACTTCTGCATCATTTTCCAAAGATTTCCCATCAAAATATTCATCAATTCATTGTCTGACTTCTGTATTAACAATAACAGCTTTGGAAAGGCTGGTAGAGATAGCAAACATTCGAGCTTCCTTGTTGCATGCTTATGATCAAGTGCAGAAGGACCAAAATGATGCCAAGTAATTGTTGCTAGCCTCTCTCTCTTTAGTCGTGCAGTTCAAGATTATTGAATAGTTTATTAAGCTAACTGCATGTTGAATGCCATCCTAGATTAGAAACTTGCACACCATCTATGATACCTTAATGTTACTTCAAAAGATATCTGCTAGATGCACCCTGCCCACAAAGAGTTCTGTTTTACGACATGTCTTCGTGTTTTTGATTCGTGGAACTTATTAAACCTCTACCGAGAAATAAGAAAAGCAAAGATCGATGTAGCCATCTTTGGTAGTTGGGAGCTTTGTTTCTTTTGCTATCGTATAACAGTGTGTATGCAGATTTACCCCATGACCATGGATGAGATAATATTTCGGAGATAAACATGCATTGAAAATTAACCTTAAATAGTGATAAGCAAGTCTAACTTGAAACTTTCTGCATATTGTAATTACTTTGCTCAAATTGCTTTTATTCTAGTGTGGACAATTTTTGGTGTCATTTTTTGTATATTAGATTGATAAGAGTTATTTCCTTTTATTTTTTGTGAGGTTATTTGCACCATTAATGCTCAAAATATAAGTCATTAATTATGTAAAAAGATTATTTAAATAAAAAAAAAACTGACAAACAACAAGTCAACCTTAAAAAGAAAAAAAAACTGAATTCTAACCAAAACAAATCTCATTTAGAATTCTTGGAATACCTTAAATTTCAAGTTTGTCATTATTATTTTAAAATAAAAACTTATAATATAATATATTTATTATTTAAATTATTCTAAAAAAGTTAATAAAATCAGTAAAATGAGTAGTATTTTTTTTAAAAATAATGTGGAACCATATAAAAGTGAATTATTGAAGTTCCACCGCATGGTCATCTTGTTGTTATTTGGGCCGGCCCATGGGCTTATTATTTTCCTCTTGAGCCCACTTATGTCTCCTTTTCAGCCTTTAATCTCTCTTGCATGGATCTGTCATTAGCCTGGCTTATTGCACGTGCCATAAAAGGTCAGCTGAGGGGACAAAGACTTCAGTAGTGATTCATTAAGAAACTTAATTGCGAAATTGATTATTAAAAAAAAAAAAATTGTGTATCCATTTAATTTTAAATAAATTGAAGATAAAAATTATAAAAAATTTACTCCATCTCAAGAGATTGTGCACCCTTTCTACTAGATGGTTCACTTTTCCTTCGTAATTGATAAAGAAAAGTTGAATGATGGGGAGATAATAGATTTTAAAATAAGGCTAAATGACAAGATACAAACTAATATTACATTTTCATACATAATTATGAACAAATTAAATTATTAAATTTTAATGAGCGAATTCACCGTCTAAATCTTAACTAAAAATATGAGATTATTTCATAAAATGATTTTTGTGATACGGAAGTAATAATATTTATAATGAAAAGAGATAATAATGTAAATTATTTTATAAATAATTTATAATATAATAATAAATAGTGATAATATTTTAGAATAAATATTAACATTTTTAATAAAATAATAATAATTAATTATGAAAGCATTAACATCACCGCATACTAATAAACCAAAACTATATGGCAAGTTAATTTTGGTTTCAGATATTAGTTTTTAGATTAAAAAAACCCACAAATAGATTTTAAACGTGTACAAATTTCATTCATTTTCAACCTACTTATCTGTTATATATACATGAAAAAAATCTATTATGAGACGTTACTGATATGGTTCGTGTGAGACATAGTAAAATATGTATATTATATAAGTAAAATATATTTAATGTTTGTTAAAGTATATTGAATTATATATTAAAATATGATTTTAATATGTTATAATATGATTCATTATTAACAAATTTTAACTATAAATAAATATACTTCACCTATATAATAAATAAATATACTTTAGTGATAGATCGAACCATCTCACAACCCATTTAAATAAAAATCATCTCACAAAAGTGTCTCCTTATATACTTACACATCATCATTCATATTTTATCTATACATTAATTTGATCTAAGATCAAAATTTCCTATATCAAATTAAGGAACAATCTTTTTTTTTTGAGATCGTTCTTAAATAGTTATCACTTTTTTATTAAAGATGTTATTATATTTTTTTAAAAATATTTTTACATTTTATTTATGCTATAAATTATTTATGAAATAGTTCATTATACAGTTATCACTTTTCGTCAGCTTAATATCTTTTTAATAAAAACTTGTTACTTTTTATTTGTATCACAAAAGTCATTCCTAAGATAATTACACACAAGTTTTTGGCCTAAATTAATAAAAAAAAAATATCACTATTCATAAATTTCAGAATATGAGTAAACCAAAATAAACATTCTCATAAGGTTTGAAAATTAATATAGCACTTACGTGTATATAATATTTTCACTATATTATATTTTCATACGCTGCAGCCTACAAATTTATTACTACTTCATTATTAGTATTATTTTATTTAATTTGATTACGACAATGAAGAAGCTCCAAAGCAATGAGATAAGTGTAATTAATGCATTAATTCTGCGGACGGTGTTGGATAAGATGGAAGATACGTCTCTATTTTTTCACATAATAATAACATAATATTAGCAAAATCAATTAATCAATATAATATTAATATTAAGGTAGCTTTTGCGTGAGATCGTTTCACGTTAGACCATTTTTTTTTTAAAATAATTATCACTTTTAATATAAAACATTATCACTTTCGCTATAAATTATTATCACTTTTTATTTATACTATAAATTGTTTATGAAATAGAATTATCACTTTTCATTAATTTATTATAATTTTCTTTTATAAAAATTATTACTTTCTAACCGTCTCAAGTAAATCCTTATGTAAGACGTCTCATACAAGTCTTTGCCTAACATTAATATTCCTTTGTTTTTTTTTTCTTTCTATTAACTTTAATTTAGTAATTAAAGTTTGTGTGAAACAATTGTTGAATATTTAGTTCATTTTCTAAGCAGCTTTATTTCTTTACATGCCTAATAAATATAGAAAATGACGTGGAGTCGTGCACGGAAAATATTACTCCCTCCGTTCCGGGTATTTTTATCCATTTATACGGACACGGAGATTAAGACGTGTTATTTTTTTAATATATAGTGTAAAAAAATATAGTTATAAATTAATAATTTAAAAAGAATAAGTAAATAAAGTTGTTGGGAATGATGAATAAAGTGTAAAAAAGTAATTAAAGTTGTTGGGATTGTAAAAGGTAGGTAATAAAATGTTATGTATTTTTACCATTAATGGAATTGGTAAAAATACATGGACCCCCCAAAATAAAAAGTGGGTAAAAATACGTGGGACGGGAGTATTAAAATACATAACGTTGACGAGATAGGATTTGGCTATTAAGTATTGCATTATTATTATTATATTATATTATAGTAGTATTATAGGTGCATTGTGTGTCATCACCTCGAATTTCTTATCGAATGAAGTATAAAATAATAGGGTTAATTACCTTAAAATCTCCACCTTTAATTGGATTGCAAATAATTCTAAACGTTTGAGATTTAGCAAATAAAAACACTATTTTATTTTACTTTATTTTGTTTTGGCAAATAGACTCATCGGACAGCAGGAGACTGCCCAAGTGCTAACATGTCAAAACTTAATGCCAAATCAATAGACCAACAAAGCAAAACGACATTAGTTTGGTGAAATTAAATTTTTCGAAATCCTCTTGGAATGACAGCTGCTCGTTACATGACCAAGAGCAAATTTTTTGAAATCCTCTTGGAATTAAACACTTCTATACTGTTATCAATGAAAAATAAAATTTATAGTTAAATTTTGTTTTAAAATTTTCACATTTTTATTTGGATGAAAAATATTTTTTATTGAAAAGTGTAATAAGAGTTTATTAGGAATTTTTTTTTTCAAATGTATCAAAGAGCAAAATTAATCTGAATCTTGCAATGGTTTCACATAATAAAATCGAAATTTATTTAAGATATATAAAGTACACCTCAAGCTTTTAATTTTAAAATAGCAAAATTTGTAATGTGCATGCTTTAAAAGCTAAATTTCAAATTATCTTTACTTATAGATTTAAAATGTGTTACACGTTGAAATATTTTTATATAATTTGTGTTCGTCATTTATTATTGGCTAATAAGCAGCTTTTTATTGGATTGCTCAAATCAAGTTGATTAGCCACTTTTAAATTTTCTGAAAACAATAGAAAAAGGAAAAAAAGAGGGAAGTCGGCATCCCAACTTGTTTGATTTAAAACATTATTCCCTTATGCAATTATATCCACATTTATCGTAAACTTTATAATTTAATAATATGGCACTTTCTTTTTCTATCTCCACTCGTGAGTTTGCATATATTTAAATATGACTTAACACATAAAAATCGACATAATAACTTTATTAGATACTGTTTTATGAGACTGAGTGCATGCGAGATCGATGAATGGTACTAATCGATTTATTATTAAAATATATTTATAATATAAGTAAAATATTTTTATTGATAGTTAAAATATATTTATATTTAACCATGTTATAAGATTTTTTGAATAAGTATGCATAATTCATCGTACATTAAAAAAATATACTTTAACTACAAATAAATATATTTTACCTATATAATAATTATTATATTTTAATACCGCTTACAATCTATCTTATGTAAACATAAGAGTGTTTTTCTTTAAAGTTTTTTAAGGTATGATAACATTGATAATACACAATTTTCTTCTATTACTCGATTAATACTAACACAAAATTATTAAACTTAATAATATTTGCTAGTATTAGATTGCGATGAAATTGCAACAAAAAACTTCTTATAAATCTATTATTAAATCTGAGAAAGACTAGCTATACAATGTTGCGTATATATTATTCTTTAAAATTGACGAGTAGTGTTTTTGAAATATCTGCATATTGGTTTTAATTAACTTCTTCAAAATAATCAAAAACTCTGAATCCATGTAAAAAGAAACTCCTATTATTTCAGAATGAAAATTAATAAATTTAATAATTTAGAATTAGAATGAATAAATATTTTTTAAAAATAAAAATAAAATAAAATAACAATTTATATCTCAATTTTCTATTTTTTTAATTTTTATTTTCTCATCATGCATTTCCATCGCCCTATTATGAAGTATGAGTATGGATCCGTACTTTACCTCAATTTCCTTTCATTATTGCTACAGTGATTTCACTATAGCGTGCTATAGTGAGGGGTAAATTTCCTCCGTACGGGACTTTAACTCCCAAGTCCAATCAAACCAAACAAAGAAATGCATTAATTACCCCAAAAAAAATTAAATATTCAATTAGTCAAATACACGATTATGTGGAAATTGTTTGTGATTTATTAGTCTAAACCTAAATTCTAATTAGGAATGACACGTGGGAATCTTATGCGGTAATTAAATGTGATTAAGTCTAATCCTAAATCCTAATTAGTATGACACGTGGGCATGTCAATTATGCTGAAATTGATTGTGAATTTGAGAATCGAGATTAAATCTAAAACTAAATTCTAATAGTATGACACGTGGGCATTTGGTAAACCATATCTACTTAATATTTACAGAATCACCCCAAAATTTTACAAAATACCAATTCCTATCAACGAATCTCAAATGTCAGTTAAACAGTTAATTAGTATTTTTCTAACAAATTTCTCCCTGTATAAAAACTCCCCTTTCGCATAGTCAAGCTCAGTATAATAACTTCACTCCAAGCACGCCTTCTCTCTCTCCTCTCTTTCTCTCTCTACATGCCTCCTCGATCACGTTTCCTCGGCGGCGTAAACTCGCCGCCGAATCTCTCAACGCCGCCACCAGCCTCCTCTCTCAACGGCGACTTCGTGGTGATCCTCGCCGCTCTTCTCTGCGCGCTCATCTGCGTGCTCGGCCTCGTCGCCGTCGCGCGGTGCGCCTGGATCCGCCGTATCGTCGGAAGAGTCGATTCGCCGCCTCTTCCACAGGCGGCGGCGAACAAAGGCCTGAAGAAGAAGGTACTGAAATCGCTGCCTAAGCTCACCTTCAGCGAAGGCAACGAGCAAGTCGTGAAGCTCTCCGATTGCGCAATTTGTCTGGCGGAGTTCGCCGCCGGCGACGAAATACGAGTGCTGCCGCAGTGCGGCCATGGATTTCACGTTGTGTGCATTGACACGTGGCTGAGATCTCATTCGTCCTGCCCGTCGTGCCGCCAGATTTTGGAGACGGCGGCGAGGTGCAAAAAATGCGGCGGCGTCCCGGCGGCCACCTGTTCGACCACCGCCGGACCTCAGCCGGAGCCGAGAGAAAGTTATCTTAACGGGATTTATCTTCAGTCAGTTTAAGTTATTTTATTTTATGAATTAGTTAATTGTAGAAATTAGATTTTAAACATGCATAAAAATCAAATTAATTGATCATTAATTAATTTGCCAGAAATTCTAATTCCTGCAAATTATTCCTTTAAATAATTTGGTGGACCATCAACAACACTTACGTTGATTTTTCAATAATTGTTTTAGAGATAATAACTCCTGTATTAATATAACCAGTGTTGAGTTTCTCATTGTATGCACATGATTAGAGTTTATAATTTCACCATTTGACTTTTATCAATAAATAAATATATATATATATATATATATATATATATATATATATATAGTGATAAATGATAATGGCAGCTGAAGGTGATATATGTTAAAGTCAACGGTCATGCGATTATTGTGAAGTAGAGATGTGCACATCCAAAAATTCTTTAGTTTGGTAGATACTCACGTACTATATTCAAATGGAGTACTTTATAGGAAAATATTAAAAATAAATTCAAGATTTTTTATTTACTAGTATATTATTATTATTATTATATATATATATATATATATATATATATATATATATATATATATTTTGTGTGTGTGTGTTTTGGGGTGGGGTCGGGTTAGGATAATTAAGTTTGACTTGTACATACATATATTGTTAATAGGACAATTTAGGATAATTAATTCAAGATTTGTCTCACTTTAATGAATTTATTTATTTATATCTCTTTTTTAAAAGGAACGATTTGCGGGATACCGTCCTAATTTTTTTTTTCGCGAATGAAAAGTAAACTAAAAGTTATGCACTTGATTGTTTCATGAAAAATTAGTAGTATAAATAAAAATTATTAATATTATTTTACAAAATTTGATAATATTAGTAAATATATAGAATTTTAAAAACAGTTTCACATAATTCTCACACAAGACTTGCATTTTTTTTTAAAATGTGTTTACACAAAAAAATAAAAATTAAATTAAATTTATATTCTTAGAATTTCTACATTATTGCACAATTTAATTTTAATTCAAATTAAAAATAAAAATACAATTGAAACTTAGTCACTATCCATTCAAATATTACCTCTTAATCCATTGAAAAAACAAATCTTTTTTATATAGTTATGTTTTCCACATGAATTAAGGGTTATTATTAATACCTGATAGTTATATAGTGGAGCATTTAATTTAATCCCATTTTACAACAACAAAATAATCGATGAACTTCAAAATTAAATTGCATGTTATTAAATTAAACACATATACAATCTAGTGGAATCGAATTTTATTGTTTCACTTATTTATGATAATTGATAATTATCATTCCTTTAAAAATAACCGTGTATGAATTCTTTTAATAGTACTCATGTACAATTGACTCTCTTTTTTCCCATAGTTAATTAATCAAATTCTCTCAAATCATTTTTTATTTTTATTTGTTAGTAACTTAGTACATGATTCTATCATTCTTTGTTGAAAAAAGATTATGAAATGAACTTTTGAATATATAATAATTACTCTAACTAGTTTTCTATCCATGCATACTTTATTGGTGCGGTTTATTGTTACTATTTATTGGATTTAATATGTGATCTTGAAATTTAATTGTCAATTCTTGATTCTTCATGTTATATTTTAATAATGTATATAAAAAAATTAAAGGCAATTACTAATGTGCAATTATTTTTAAGGTGCAATTGGGTAAATTTTTGACCCATGAACCATGATATTTATATGAGGTTGAGCCCAATGGATCATTAATTCTTAAACTCCCTCTCTCTAACTCTCGGCTCGATTTATCTCTAACCCCCTCTCTTTTTCTCACCCGCTCTCTCCCTCTCTTACCCTAATCTGCTTCTCCCCATCTTTAATCTGCTTCTCCGCCAATCCCCACCTTCAATCTGCTTCTCCATCAATCGCTTCCGCCGCTCCACCACTTCCATCGTTTGCCGCATCTCATCTCTCGTTTATTTCTTTCTCTCAGCACTACAATGTCAATGCTATAGGCACTTTCTTTCATAATTTTTACTCATCTTTCAGATCTGTTCAATGATTGTGTTCATTCGAAATCTTCTAAAAATCATATGACTGCATCTCCAATTGGTACTTGTTCGAGATATAAAAAAATAGATTGCTACGTCTTCAATGGTTGCGACTATCAGTGGATGTGATTCTTCAATTTATCGAATACTTTAAAATTGTTATCTTCTAATCTTTTGTATTCTTCTTATCTTTTGTAATTTCAATGGTTGAATATATTTCAAAGATTGTAATTAGTTGATTGTTCTTAATTTATCCAATTTTTGAAGCAAAATGTGAAATTATGATGATTGTTATAATTTTGCATTCAACTGATTTTAATAATTTTATGAGATTGTAAGAATGAGGTAGAAATGGTGGGTGAAAATTGTGTGGGAAATTTCAGTTTTTTAATTCGGTAGTGTATATGTTTAATAATACAAGTGTATTACTTTTTATTCTAAAATGTATTATTAACTTCATATATATAAATTGTATTAAATGTTATTGATTTTGAATATGTATTCAATTGATTTTAATAATTTTATGAGAATGTAGAAATGAGGTAGAAATGGTGTGTGGAAATTGCCTTCGGTAGTGTATATGTTTAATCATACAAGTGTATTACTTTTTATTCTAAAATGTATCATTAACTTTACATATATAGAAACTTAAATCTTATTGATTTTCAGTATACATTTGTCGATATTAATTTTATCAATATATTTATTAATTTTTGTCATATATATTAGTATAAAATATTATACATTTTAGCATAAGATGTAATACATTCATATGTATATATTTTAATTTGCAAGTGTGCAGGTTGTAACTAACTAACATATATGTTGTTACTCATTATCGTATAAAGAATATATTCATATGTATATATTAACTACATTTAATATAGATACTACATTTATGAAAATAAATATATACATTAGTTAATTAAAACTTATACAATATACTTTATTGTATTCAACCTTCTAATCCACATCCAAAATCAACGAAGTCTTCCACCAAAATAGACAACATAAACAAAAATCATGTTTGATTCCTTCATCTAAACTCCATTGCCCAATTAAATGCCCAATTAACGCAAAACCTAATCAAATCAGCTCCGGTCCACTGCCCAATCAATCAACATCAAAACCTAATCCCCAATTCTACCCCTAATTCGAATACAATAATTTTATATTAATGACCAACCAACATCAAGAGAAGCATAGAGAGAGGAGGCAGAGCAGATTGAGGCAGCGGAGATTTGATGGGAAGCGGTGGTGCAAGGGCGGAGCGAGAGAGAAGAATAGAGGATAGTCACCAGATTTGAAGAGAGAAGCGGAGTGAGAAGGAGATCACTTGCGATGCAGTGCAGATTTGTCGGGAAGAGAAGCGCATAGAGAAGAGGCGGAGCAGATTGGGGCAGCGAAGATTTGACGAGAAGCGGCGGCACAAGAGGCGAAGCAGGAAGCAGGCGACGCAAGGGGGAGGCGAAGCAGGAAGCAGGCGACGCAAGGGGGAGAGTCGCAGATTTGGAGAAAGAAGTAGGTTGACGAGAGCGTGAATTGTGAGAAAGGAAGGAATGACCCATTTTGGTATTTTAGGATTATATAGTAGATCCATTTTTTAATATGAATCAATGTTATTAGTGTGCAATGGTTGCACAGTAGATCTACTCAAAATTAAATGTTATCTTTTACTGCAAGATAAAAATACAAAACATAAGGTTTTCCTGGAGATACAATTATTACCACAACATATTAAAATATGCAAAATTATTCTTTTATATAATAAATCATTATTTTTAAAATAAAAAATAAATTACTCATGTATAATAAATTATATATATATATATATATATATATATATATATATATATATATATATATATATATATATCTTATATATACTAATTACGAATACGCTGCTATAAATAATTTTTTAAAAATACGAGGTGTGCGATGTAATTAATTATCGTATATTTTTTTATTTTTTGTTTAAATATCACATATATAATCATTTTATTTTTATTTATTTATTATTATTAATATTCATCTATATCTTTAAATCATGTATATCTATAAAAATTAAATACCACCTTTAATTATATTTTTTTGATTGGTTAGAAATAGGTAATCAATAAAATATATCCAACTTAGTATTATTATTATTATTATTATTATTATTATTATTATTATTATTATTATTATTATCTTTAAATCATGTATATCTATAAATTAAAAAGCACCTTTAATTATATTTTTATTGATTAGGAATAGATAATCAATATAATATAAATATATCCAAATTATAATAATAATAATAATAATAATTATTATTATTATTATTCATGTACATCTTCAAATTAAATACCATCTTTAATCATATTATTTTATTGGTTAGGAATAGATAATTAAGTCAATCAATAAAAATATATCCAACTAATTTTCTTATAAAATTTTTAAACCGACAATGTGGACTCTACATTACATCGGATCAGTCGAAAAATGAGTGAAGTAAATAAAATCACACATACTAATATAATTTATTTTTTATTTTTATTCTTATTTGGTTAGAAATAAATAATTAAATCAATTAATAAAAGTATTTTTTTTCAAATTAAATACCACCTTTATTTATATTTTTTATTGGCTATAATAATTCATTTAATTATATTTTTAGATTGGCTCTAATAATTTAACCGCGTATTACGCGGGGACGTGTACTCGTATATATATATATATATATATATATATATATATATATATATATATATATATATATATATATATATATATAAACATTTTTTTCTATCAAGTATCAACAAAGAAATCCTTATCCGAAAGTTAAAATATTTAGGATTTCGATCATTAAACCCATTATATGTGGGAGTAGTCATCCAAAAGTAAAAAGGATAAGATAAAGTGCATTATAAATTAGTCAATAAAGGTCTTCATAGATAATTTAGAATATTATTAAAAAAAACAAAAAATAAATAAATTAAAAGTGCAAACACCTAAATATTGCCAAAAGAGGGGGGGGGGGGGGGGGGGGGGGGGGGGGAGAGGGATCGCTTTTGAGAACTTAGGATGATTTATATTTGACCATTCATATCATATACGTAGAAAAAAAATAAGTATACACTTTTAAGTAATTTATATAAAAGTAAAATGTGAAGAAAAAAAGAAAAAGGACTCGGTTATATTTATGTCTTATTTGTGTTTGAATCAGATTAACTTTTAAAATAAAATTTTGATCTTAATATAGATAGAAAAATCAGATTAACTTTTAAAATAAATTTTGATCTTAATATAGATAGAAAAAGGAATATTTCATATAATATTCAATCTCACCCTTCTTATAAATAAGTCTTTCTGATTATTCATTCCAAACAAATATATTCGATTCTCTAAGAGGAATAAGAATTTTCTTCATGTTTCTCTAAAGATTGGTTAATGACCGTTAAAAATTATTTAAATGAAACTAAAGAATCGAGTATGAATAAAGTACATACAGATTCGATCCACCTCTAAAGAAAAATGGAGCTACAGAATCGAGTATGAATCAAGTACGTACTTCTAAAGAATTGACTTATAATTGATTCAAATATTTTTTAAGATGAATAAGATTTTGAAAAATTGATTTTAGGTGTTTCATTTCATTGGTTATATTTGTCTTTCATAAAGTTTCTTAAACTTTAAGTTGCACTTAATAAAGTTTATGAGTGTAGTAACGTATCCCTTTTATCTAAACCATATCTTTAATTGAGATATTTGATCATCAAAACATAGTCATGTTAATCTGGCTATGGATTCTAGATGCACGTTTTCTAAATGTTATTGTAGTTTAATAGTTAATCAAATTATAATAATTTTTAGATAAGATAAAAATTTTATGTGGTATCAAAGTCATTATTTAAAAATATATTGAGTAGCCTTGCACATGATAATTAAAAATAATAACTTAATAGTCCAACGTATATTGGGGTTTAGGAAGTAAATGTAATGTATCGCTTAGTAATTTTTAAATACGTTTTGTATCTACTATTTATTGATCCAATCCTAAATTTTAAGATAATTATATTTTTAAGATATACCTACATTTATTTATTTATTTATTTTTATCTGTATGCCCATATTCAAACAGACTTCTTTAGGCTATCTCCAGCAGATTGCTATATTCTAATGCAGATTTTACATTATTTTAGTGCAAAATTACAATACAGCTCCAGCAGCTTGTACTATATTTTTACACTATAAAGAATATTCCAAGAATATTCTATTTTATATTAAATTTTAAATTAAAATTTATATGATATTTTAATTTAATAAATTATATATTTTTTATTAAATTAATTTAAGATTTAATAAATTTGCATAATTTATTAATATTAATTTAATAAATGCAATAATTTTATTATTAAAAAATGAAATTATATATTCTACTATAATTTATAAATCATTTCAAATAAAATAAATTATTATAAATCAATCTAATAGAATTAAAATTAAAATTTAAAATAATATTTAAAAATATATAGATAAAAATATAAATAACAGTAGATAATAATATAGATAAATATATGGATAAATACATGTAAAAAAATAAAAAATAAAAAAGAAAAGAACAGAAAAGTAGAATAGCGCAGACATATTTTGCGCCACATCTAACGCATTACTGTACATTATTTTAACTAGAATAGTGCTTTAGAGCACTGCTGCAGCAGATGCTCTTACCGATTGGCAAATACTATAAGTATGTTTATTTAATAAAATGGCATCTTAAAATTATTTTAAAAAAAAAAAAAGAAATAGGTTGGTTGATGAGAAACAGTAAACGTGGGTAGCGTTAGTCAAAAGTCAAGGAAAGTGGTCCACTTCACAATGCACATGCAATCGAAGACGTAGTTCAACGCCTTTCTTGCCCCCTGCAAATTTTCTTTCACACTCTATTTTGTCATTTTTATTCTGCATATACACTATAAAATAATAATATAATCTATGTATAAAAATAAATGTATAAGTTTGTAATACACGGATTAACTATTTAGTTTTGAAAATTAAAGTAATTATCTTCAGAGTGAAATTTTTTATTCGGTTGTACACAATGTTTCTTGCAACAAGTATAGTGTTTTATGTTTATTTTACTCTTGTATTAAGCCTTACTTTATAATAAATATTTTTTACACAATATATATACTATATATATCTTATAGTGATTTATATTTAGGGTAGATTTCGCATAAGACCGTCTTACATAAGACCATTTTACACCTCTTAAAATAGTTATCATTTTCAATATTAAATGTTATTACTTTTGCTATAAAATGTTACTACTTTTCATTTATACTATAAATTGTTCATGAAATAGCATTATCACTTTTCATTATAAAAATTATCATATTTTACGCGTCTCACGTAAATCAATACGTGAGACGCTCTCACACAACTCTTTTCATGCAATATGTATCATAGACTCACACTTACATACAATATATGCTCAATTACAAATCCAATAATTTTGATCATACATTCTTAATGTGTGAAAAACTATATAGGTTTATTTTAATAAAATTCCTTATTTTATTTACTTTAGTAACCAAAGACTCTTGTATTGGACCTCATAGTCATAGTATATGCTAATATTTGCTAAAAACACAGGTCAAATAATTAATTAGAAAATTTACAGTAAACTAGTAACCAAAGACCATATATATATTGGCCTCTATGTATATGATAATATTTTAATATATATATAAAAGCAGAAAAATCTCATCCTAACCATCTAATTCTGAAATAAATCTCAGCCACCCATTAAAATAATTAAATAATTATAATTATATGAATTCCCTACTAATATAATAAAAATATAGAGTTCACACATCCACTAATACAACTACTACACATCTTAATCTTAATATAATATATATATATATATATATATATATATATATATATATATATATATATATATATATATATATATATATATATAGAATAAATCCAATTATGGTCATCTAATTCTGAAACAAATCTCAGCCACACATTAAAATAATTAAATAATTATAATTATGACATTTTCAAATTAGAAAATAATTTAGTCAAAATTTTGATCATTTATTTCTCAAAAAAATCTCAATCACCCATTAAAATAATTAAATAATTATAAGCCACCCATTAAAATAATTATAATTATGACCTTTTCAAATTAGGAAATAAGATATTATTTATTAAAATTTTAATAATATTAATGTAAACTTGACCTAATATCTTTTATAATTATTTTTGCTTAATATTATTTGTAAACAAATAAAATTCACAGTCCAATTAAATGGCAACACGTGAATTTTCATGATTAAAATATTAATTTTAATTTATTATATATTTTATTTTTAATTTAAATGAGGTTTACATTAAATGAGGTCTGACCCAAGTTAAATAAGCTCAATTCAAATATGGTCTGACTTAAGTCAAATAAAGTTTGGAAAGGTACAAGTCCACCCATTAAAATAATTAAATAATTATAATTATGACTTTTTCAAATTAGGAAATAAGATATTATTATAAATCCAATTATGACCATCTATTTCTTAAACAAATTTCAACCACCTGTTAAAATAATTAAATAATTATAATTATATCTTTTTCAAATTAGAAAATAAAATATTAGTTATTAAAATAATAATAATAATAATAATAATAATAATAAATATAAATCCAATCCTAACCATCAAATGATTTAGGGTTTAGGATTTAGGGGGTTAGGGTCATAGGGTTTATGACATAATGTTTACAGAGGGTCAAATCTTGACCATCTATTTTTAAAACAAATCTCAGCCACCCATTAAAATAATTAAATAATTATAATTATAATTTTATAAATCAGGAAATTATTTATTACTCGTTAAAATAATTAACTAAATTATAAATATGACTTTTTCAAATTAGAAAATAGAATATTATTTATTAAAAAAATTAATAATATTAAATATAAATACCATCCTAACCATCAAAGGGTTTAGGGTTTTAGAGTTTAAGCCATAATGTTTCCAGAGGATAAAATCCTAACCATCTATTTCTTAAACAAATCTCAGCCACCCATTTAAATAATAAAATAAAATAATTATAATTATGACTTTTTCAAATTAGAAAATAAGATATTATTATAAATCCAATCATGATCATCTATTTCTTAAATAAATTTCAGCCACCCGTTAAAATAATAAATAATTATAATTATGACTTTTTCAAATTAGATAATAAAATATTAGTTATTAAAAAATTAATAATATTAAATATAAATTCAATCCTAACCAACAAAGAGTTTAGGGTTTAGGATTTAGGGATTTAATGTTTTAGGGTTTAGGATTTTAAAGTTTAGGATTTAGGGTTTTAGGGTTTATGGCATAATGTTTCAAAAGGGTCAAATCCTGACTATCTATTTCTAAAACAAATCACAGCTACCCATTAAAATAATTAAATAATTGTAATTATGATTTTTTCAAATCAGGAAACAATTTAGTACAAATAATGACCATCTATTTCTCAAACAAATCTCAGCCACCCATTAAAATAATTAAATAATTATAGTTATAATTTTTTTTAAATCAGGGAATAAGATATTATTTATTAAAATTTAAATAATATTAAATATATTATTTGAATATGTTCTAAAATTTCAATCAAATCTCATCTACCCATTAAAATAATTAAATAATTATAATTGTGATTTTTTCAAATCAGGAAATAAGATACTAATATTTATTAAAAATTGAATAATATTAAATATATTATTTGAATATATTAAAATTTTCAAACAAATTTCAGTCACCTATTAAAATAATTAAACGATTGTTTACACGAAACTTTAGATGAATCTTTTAAATTATTTGCAATGTAAGTTTGATTGAGTTAATTAACAGTAAAATATTTTATTAATTGATTGATGTTTATAAATTAGTAATATAGAATTTGATGTTTATTATTGTATTTTAAATTGCTAAAATTATGCATTTTAACCTCATTGCAAAAGATATTAGTAAACTTATACGGATTGATCAACTTAATAGGCTCGCAAGGTTTTATAAGTATTTTTCCCATAACAACATTATATTATAATATTAAACATTACGTTAGATAAAATTCAAATAAATATTATTTATTTCAAACATCATAAAATTAAGTGAAGTTGTTGCCCTAAAAATAACACATTTCGTACAACGGGCACGAGTTCAATTACTAGTCTCATTTTATTTCACTATGAATAAATTGAAAGAGGTATAATTTAGTTCAATTATATAAAAAATAATACTTGTAATTTTCAATTGAGTGTTATTTATTTAGAAGTAAAAATATAAAAAGTTTTAAACATGATCAAACCTTGTCAGGGGTATATAGTTTCTCATTAAAAAGTTACTAGTCGTTTAAATAGGTATTAATAAAAGTGTTTCACTAAAATTACTGATTATTCCTTTAGGTAGGAACGAGGAATATTTCTGCTAAATTTATGGGTTATTTTAGAGTGCACCGGGTGCACCGGTACACTTGAGAATTTAAAAGGTAAATATTAAGATGTAGTGGGTAGTTATTGTATTTAGTTTTAAGAGAGCAACTAGAGTGCCACCGGTCCCATGAAATATTCATGGAACCGGATCCCAAATCAATCTCGCGGGTTTGATGGGTTTCGAGAGATTCAAAGTCAATTCTTCATCCTTTTCTTCTTGCTTCCTCCTCAAAATGAGTGGTTCAAATTAGGCATCTGCCTTCACCGCCGTTCAGATGAAGAGTAATGCGTCAGATCTTCGCCGCCGCCACCAATAGTGTTGGCTCGACGGAGGAAGACGCGACAGCACCAAAAAGCGTAGAAGATTTGGAGAGAATAATGTGGTGCAGGCCTTGACGAGCTACAATTAGGCATCAGGTATGGAGAGGTCGATTAGAGGGAATAATGTGGGGTATAGAGAACTAATCGATTGCTGATTTTGCGAAAATATGACATCCAACTCCAGCAAGGATCCACGACAACTCCGGCAGTGGCGTCAACGTCGCTCGCCGTGTTGGAGGGGAGAGAAAATGCCAAAACGATTATGCTTTTTGAGAAAGAAAAATAGTCCTTCTGCTGGGGAAGGCAAAGAACCCATCGCCGGGTTCACTCTCCTACTTGTGGAAGCTGCCGTGGCAATTGCATACAGAGCACTTGAGGACTCCAAGAGCTTCTAGCTGAGTAGATTTCAATCGGCGAGGAAGAAGAAATTAATCTAAGTAGAAATTAAAAAGGAAGTTAGAGTCTTATGATTCATCACGTGTACCATGAAATTTTGTCAAGAATGGTATGATTTCCCTCTTACTTTATGCATTTCGGAACTGCAACCATCAAGTTGAATTCATCCCTCGTGTTGTGTATGTGTTTTCCCCCCTTTGATTTTGTGGTTATAGAATTTTGTTCCATTTGTTTTGAATATTTCCTATAAGTTTCGATTCCCCAATTGCATATCTAGAGTGATGAGTGTGTAGCTTGATGTTCTACAAGAAAGATGAAATTGAAGAGTGTGTTTTTTGATAATTTATAAAGCTTTTGGAGGATTTACAAGCCATCGGTTTCATGATTTATTTCTTGGATAGCGATATAGTAAATTTAAATTGCAAGTATTTTGTTTGGGGTTTGAGTATTGAGTTGTCATCTAAAAGTTCAAATTATTTGTAGTTTGATGAGGACTTTTAAAAGTTGAGGGGAAGTTGATTGGATTATGTTTCTTTTTTTCTCATTTACGATGATAGTCAGACAAAATCTTTAAGTGAATGATTCATATCCGTTTATATCTCATAAAAACATGCATGGAGTGATCTGGAGCTGGGAGCTTTTATTTGGTGTTCTTGAGGGTCAAGACGAGTAGTGGTATGATGTGGACTTGAGCCAAAGTAAATATATTGAGCACAGTCAACATGAAATAACTTAGAGTAATCCAAAAAATTTGTTTATATTTTCACAAATCATTATAAAGAGTAATCCAATTAATATAATAATATAAAATTCATATTGTCTCATACATAACTTTATTTTTTGAAATACAAATATGAAATTAAAGAGTAACCCAAATTATTAAAAAAATTAACTCAATTAATATAAAAGAGTAACTATAAGGTGTTAACCAAATAGAATAATATTTTATTTTCTGAAATTCGAATATAAAATTAAAGAGTACTTTAAATTATTAAAAAGAGTAACCCAATTAATATAATAGAGTAACCTAAAAGGTGTTAACCAAATAGAATAATATTTTATTTTCTGAAATCCAAATATGAAATTAAAGAATAACACAAATTATTAAATAGAGTAACTCAAATTATTATAAATAGTAACCCAATTAATAGAAAAGAGTAAATTAAAAGATGTTCACCAAATAGTCCGAATATGAAATTAAAGAGTAACCCAAATTATTAAAAAGAGTAACACAATTAATAGAAAAGAGTAATCTAAAAGATGTTAACCAAATAGTCCGAATATGAAATTAAAGAGTAACCCGAATTATTAAAAAGAGTAACACAATTAATAAAATAGAGTAACCTAAAAGATGTTAACCAAATATAACAATATTTTATTTTCTAAAATTCGATTATGAAATTAAAGAATAACCCAAATTATTAAAAAGAGTAACCCAATAAATAAAAATGAGTAATCTAAAATATATTAATAAAAATAGAAAACGTTTATAGGATATGTGATGTTTTGAATTGTATACATCAATTTGAGGAACTCAAGGCCTATTGCCATAAGAATAATAAATGACGTTTTATTAAAAGATAAAAGAAAATAAGAAAAATGGAGAAAAACAGAAGAGTACAAGTAAATAAAGTATGAAAATGAAGAATAATCCAATTTATTAAAAAGAGTAATCCAATTAATAAAAAAAAATAATCTAAAATATGTTAATAAAAATAGAAAATATTTATAGGATATGTGATGTTTTGGATTGTATACATCAAATTGAGGAACTCCAGGCCTATTGCCACAAGAATAATAAATGATGTTTTATTAAAAGGTAAAAGAAAATAAGAAAAATGGAGAAAAACATAAGAGTGCAACAAGTAAATAAATGACATAGTCGGCCTGGAGACGAGGAAAAACACAAATAGCACGAATGCAATGGCGAATGATGTCGCAAGTGTCATCATAATTGACAATTTGGCAGCTCCAATATCTCCCCTTCCAAGCTCACACGCGAACATTAACATACATGCACGTCATGTCAACTACGTGGAAAATCAAATAAGATCTAGCTAGGAAATAGATATACAACACTTATACACACACGTTACAGTCGCCATGAAATCGAAGGATATCATCATAGCCCACCCATTGATGTTAAGGCTGCACAACAATAAGCAACAAAGTAGTGTTATCTGAATGATAAATTTAAAGTTAAGAAGATGCAAGAAACATTGATTTTTATTCCTACCAGATAGAAAGAGCATCAATAGCAACCTCAGCATTTTCATGTTTCCTGTCAGCAGCAACAATATTGTATTGTACCAGAATTCAAGGATGCACTTAAAAACCATCACAATTATAAAATCCTAACCATCAGCTAAAAAAAGGCCAAAACAGTCAGCTAAAAGAAGGCCAAAGCAGTCGGTCTTGAGAAAGAAAAAAAAAATCAACCTAAACCATCATATTCTAATCTCAATCTAACTGCAGGAAAAGAAAATAGCCTAAACAAGGCTAATATGGCCCTAAGAAAACCAACAAGTGTCTAACTCTCAATAAACATCCTAGTTTTCTAAGCAAAAATTGACATTACACTGCAGGATGTTATATTCAGAATCATCAAAAGCTCTTCGTCGTCTAATTATTGAGCAAAGCCCAGCAATTAATACATGGAGCTATATAGTGGAATTGCTATCAGCCAAGAGTAACACAATCAAAACAGAAGCAATAGAATTTGGCAAGGGCTCATTCTTCCAATTGAACCTGCTAACAACAAAGACGAATCCCAAAAAGTAGATTTTTTGCTGCTATCTTGCAGCAAGAAAGTAAGCATCATCACGAAACACAACAACTAGATCATATTTGCTTGAATAAAAACCGCAACATAATGTTCTTAATAACAAAATCCAGCCAAGAAGAAATTAAGGACGAAACAGGGGCGTAAGCTGCCCCTTCCGTGATGGGAATAGTGGCTGGGGTCCAAGTGGCAGCAACAGATCACTCAGCACTGGCTCTAAGAGGGAAATTCCAAGAGATAACCGACGACTGGATCAGAACAGTCTTCCACCCAGTCTACTAGCACTATGCAAGATATTCATTTCATTTCTACCATTGAATTTCCAAAAGATTTTGTACTTCTCAAATCTCACTGCCAGAACTAACACAACTCACTTAATGATACGAGGCCACCAAAAGGGTTACTTACATTACTATAAACAAGATTACTAAATAAATGAACTCATGTTCTTTTCTCCTCCTGTATGTGACCTCAACAATGTTCATCCTCTTCACAACAAGGTTATAATAAGCATTCAACGGCCACATGTTAAAATTCTAATTTCACATCACCTATATAATATAAATGAACAGAAACTTGAGAGATAAAAGGAAACGTGAAAAGTCAAAAGAAAATGCCAGCCAATAAATTAAAACCCAACTTAGTAAATGAGTTTCAAACATAGCACCAAGCTAAAAAAAAAAAAAGATGTACACTGCTAAGTGTGTAGGAGAACCCAGATCGGGTTGCTCCGGCATCTTAAAAAGGGACGCCAAAGGGGCCAACAGAGAAGGGACCTTCATCGAAAAAGGACCAATTGAGGGCAGGAAGCCTAAAAAATATCTGTACCAAGGATGATCGAGGGGCAGGGACCCCAAATCGAGTCAAGGGTATACAGCGAGCTGCAACCAATAATCAAAACGGCGGCAAGATAGAAGACTGTCCTAGGAATTAGTTATTTCTGGAATCGATGGAGAATCCCCACTGCAGCTGCCGGCGGATGAGCAACGGTTGCGGTGGTTGTGGGAGAAAGAGAAAGTGAGAGAAGATGAAGATGGGAGATAGATCCAGCGGAAAAAAAAGATTGAATTGAGTTTGTGACGTGGCTAGTGGTTTGACCCGCATGTTAATAATAGATCCGATTTTATGAATTTTGAAAAATAAGACTAAAAATTTGATCAAATATTCAGGTGCACCGATACAGTTTTGACTCTATTTATTTCTTTATTTAAATAAAAGAGAGTGTAAATCTGAAATTTATTTTGGGCTGCTTCCAGGAGGCCCATGGTTTTGGGCTAATTTAGAGGCCCACATATTCTGAGATAGAAATTCAGTTATACACAATTGTCGTTATCAGTTTCAATTGATCAATAATGATTTCCCTTCACTTGTTACAGCATTAACAGCAATCACAGTAATGGCGTCAATTTGGGCCGTACGCATTGGTTCGTCGTCTTTTCTTCCTGTAAGTCGCCATTGTTCAATAATTCGAACTACTCTCTCTTTCATTTGTTTATTATCTTATCAATTGCTTTTTTCTCTCTAGATGCATTCTTTGATTAAGGTTCGAGGTTTTTCTGATAAGCTTCTTTATCGCTCGGAACTGGGAATGGATTGTAATTGTACGATTTGGAATCGGAGAGTTACTTACCGAAAATTTGTAGTGAAAGCGATGCAGTCTGATGACGACAGCCGCCACCCAAACGACGACATTGTAATCGATAAGTTGGAGAAAGACAATGCTGAGAAGCCTCAGTTGCAGAATGCAGTTGCTAAATTGCAAGAATCAATTGGCTCTCTTCCGGTGTTTATCTTCTCGGTAAATTCTGTTTTTTTTTTCTTTTAAGCTGTCAAAATCTTAGTATTAAGGATCATGCTTTTGAATTTAAAAATATTTCTTTTTCCAGATTCATACAATGGTACATTGCCTTTTAGTTTTGGAATTCGGGATAATACTCTGTATTCCAATAATTCTTAAGAAAGAAAAATAAGCTCTGTAGGATGACCTGATATCTATGTGTAGCAGAATGACTTCTAGACAGATCCTATTCTTAGTATTTTAGAGCATTGAGTCGTTGGGATTGCTGAAGTCGTGTTCTTGAACAATGAAGCTCTTGGTGTTATTATATAGTTTGGCTGATTTATATGTATGATCATGAATGTTCTTCTTGAAAGTTGCGGGGATATTGGACATTTAAAGCTATGGGTTGTATTATTTTGGGTAAATACCTCATTTGGAATCTTGGATATTGCTGTAGTACCAAATGTCCTACCCTATAGTTGCTAATGTGCATTATTTCTGGTAAACTTCTCCCTATTCTTTATGTTTTGGAGTGTAATGCTACTTAAAAGTCTCCTTGTTGTTTCAGATATGAAAGTAATTTTAATGTTAAAGAATAGGTAATCAGATGGTTCAGTTGATGGAATATTATTCTCTTGGCACCTTTGGCTGCTGTATTAGGTTACATTCTCTTGGTGAAATTCTAGTCTTGTATTACCATGCTTAGATGGGTATGGGTGTTACCCTCACTGGAAATTTGCTTTGTCCTTGTCTGTATTTTGGCAGATTCAGAAACTCTCGGGTATGAACATCACTGTTGGATTATGCATTATAGCTACTATGTTAGTCATTGTGGTGAAAGGTTTTGCGACAAAGAAGTCAAGTAACAGTCGTCCGGGCTCGGTGGCTGATCTTGTCCGCCGTGGGCAGCTTAGATCAGATAGAAGAGGCATGTATGATTCTAACTTGATTTAATAAGCTCTGGGATTTGACAGTGTATGAGCTGTATTTAATTATTAAAGTTCTCATGAATCATATTGTTGCATAGTATATGTTATATAAACAACATTAGAGGTCTAGTGTTTTGCTGAGCTCCCAGTGCTTCACATCATTGCATGTACTGATCACCTTGCCATTATTTAATTCACAGCTCCACACCTCTCAAGTATGAAGACCCATTTAATAACCCAATGGTGAAGGTCAGCAAAAACAATTCAACTGTAGAAATGTGTGGAAAAGTTTACCGTCTAGCTCCAGTGGGTCTTACAGATGAGATTCAAACAATACATCAAAAACGAAGATCTCGTGCATATCAGTGGAAGAGACCAACTATATTTCTCAAGGAAGGAGATTCAATACCTCCTGATGTAGACCCGGATACTGTAAGGTGGATCCCAGCTAATCATCCTTTTGCTACAACTGCTAGTGAAATCGATGAAGATTTGGCTCAAAACAATGTTTACCAGAAGCATGGTGTTCCATTCCGTATTCAGGCAGAGCATGAGGCATTGCAGAGGAAGCTTGAAGCCCTGCAAAGCGTAAGTTCCTTTCTGTTTTGTTTATGTGCAAAATGAATGAATATATAATATCTCTTCGGCGTCCATCCATAATGTCTCCTTGCGCAACTACTAAGTCTCCGTTCAACGCATATCATGTCATGCCTATGGAGACTATTTTCACACGATATGCATTCGTTATAAGTGCTCTTATAATTGATTCTATGCCAGCTATCTTTGTTTCTATATGCTAAGCAATCAAAACAACCTCAGGCTTGTTTTCTATTGTGAACGTTGCAGGAGCAAAAACTAAGCAAATTGGTGATAGATCCCGCTGCAGCCAGAGACTACGAAAGGCCATTGAAGTCGCATTTGAAGTCAGAAAATCATGTGGAGCATGGCACCTCTAATCCCCCATCCGATCAGGTTACGAGCAAACCCCCACCGTTGGAGGAAACTCCAAATCCTTAGTTTTGGTGTACAGTGAGGCTAAAGCAGCAGCTTGCAATTGGTTATTTCAATTTAAATGAATAAAACTTGTTTGTATGTAGATATAATTTAGTTATCAGGAACTTGAACTGCTCATTGCCAAATTGTTATCTTCTATATATATATATGAGAGGAAGGGAGTATTCGTTATTGGTGTTGGACATGTCCTCAATCTACTCCATTCTCAGCTGTAACAATTTCATTACTATATTACTCCTACCACAGCAAAGCAAAGCAAAATAAACGACAGAACACAACATGCTAATTCTCAACAGATTTACAATCGCAGAAAACCCTCCTACATCGCCTCCAGTCGAGCTCACTCACGTTTAGCAGCTTCCGCCTGTTGCGCCCCAACGGCGAAGAACTCCGTTATGACTTCCAAGGGCATGCCTTTGGTTTCCGGAACCCTCAAGAATATGAAAAACCACGAAACCACGCAGACTAGAGCATAGATCCCAAAAACGCCAGCAAGGCCGATGGAGGTAAGCATCACAGGGAGTGTGTAGGTGACGATGACATCGCATATCCAGAAAACCAACGCGCATATGGCAATGCAGATACCGCGGACCCTCGTTGGAAAGATCTCCGAGCAGAGGATGTTTGGGACCGGTCCATAGCCCATCACGAACGTGCAGAAGTAGATGACAACACAGATGGTTGAGATCACAGCATGAGCTACAGTACCAAAATCTAAAACGTTGCCAATTACCAGCACAACTAGTGATACTATCAGGATAGGGATCGTTGTCAACAGCAATGACCTGAAACACCAAGCACAATCAACACTATTTTCGTCGGTCGAATAAGATATTAAAGATACATACCTTCGTCCAGCAACGTCCATGAATCTCATGGCGACAGCAATGCTCGGAAGCATTAAAAGATTCGTGAATGCACTGATGAGGAAAGTCGCGGAGTTTGATCCAAGGCCAAGGTTCGAAAGAAGAACATCAACGCCCGCCTGTTGAAGAATTTGAGGAGTGTAGTACAAAACCCCATTGATGCCAGAAAACTGTACAAACATGAAAAGAGAATTAAACAAGTGATAATCCCCTTCATTGGATAAGTAGTTACAAACATAACTCTTCAAACCTGTTTATTACAGGCCATAATCCTCAGTAGTAGACAGAACAGTAAACACAAATAGTACTCAGTTAGTGATACCTGTTGCAGTATTTGAATCCCAATGCCAACCATTAATGCTCGTTTAACTCCTGGTTCAAGAAGAGCAGCAAAAGTTGGCCCTTTTGAAGCATTCTGTGATGGGTGCACCATTGCTGGTCCAATAGGATGCTGATCCATTAGTTCCTTAGAGTAGAGAGCTGGTTGGCTAACCAGAGCCGCCGCCTGGATGAACTCTCCATCTGCAGGGACGTCGCCACCAGGGATTGAAACAAGAGAACCACGTCTCGAATCAGGTACTCCCTCCTGGTGCAGGTAGATTCTCTTAAACCCTCCTTTCTTTCCATCTTCGCCTTCTTGTTCGGTCCATTTCCATGCCAGTTGCCAACCACCACCAATGCCCATGCTACTAACTGCGTCTCCAGCATTCCCCTGTGTGAGGCTGCTATGGCGTTGCCTCATGCTGAATAGACTTCCATGGGACTGAGGAGGGGCCATGTCCTTCTCTAAGCTCGTTGTTTGACGTGAAATTAAAGGACTATGCAAGTTGTCATCGGACTCTGCACCGCCACCCTCAGATGCATAGTCGTCGCCTTCTCTCTGCAAACTTTCTTCGTCCCACTCTTCATTTTTATGAGGCTCCGCAGTACTAAACATGCTGCCAAAGTTGGGGAAAAGCATGCTTCGCATGCTCCCCGTATCCGGGAGCTTCTCATGGACACTGCCAAAGAGCGTCACCAAAGGATCCATAAGGGGCACACTTTGGTTTACTAAACTTGGTTGCCTTGAGATGAGACTAAGACGGCTCTGACCGGTGACTGGCTTTGCTATCCATGAGAGCCCCTCCTCGGGTCCGTATAACTTGATACGCTCTTTATCACCGGATATTTCCTGATCTTCATCAAGTTCATCCACTGGACCAATGACATACTCCTCTATTGAAGTTTCACCACCAACAGCCAAACCTTCAACTAGTAAAGCCATCTCACCTGCAGATAAAAGTAGCAGCATCACCATTCACACAAAGAATTTGAGATTCAACAAAGAACAGCATTGCACAATCACATATAATGCATTTTAACCTTTCTAATGTGACAAAAGGTTATAGTTAGATCATTGTTAACGACGAATAAGATCAATAAAAAACGTGGAAGACGGAAGATAGCTAGAAATGCACCTGAAACGTCCTCCCTTCCACGCAGCTTTTGCAAAACCAGCTTTGCCTCGAGCATCTTTCCTTTGCTTACTAGCCATCGAGGAGATTCAGGTAAATAAAACACCATTAATGCAAAATACAAAAGAGAAGGAATGGAAAGAACTCCTAGCATCACTCTCCAGCTGGGGGAGGCCATAAAGGACATTCCGAAGATCATACAATATGCCAAAAACATTCCACCAGAGCCTGTAAACTGAGGGAGAGTGTTTAACAGGCCTCGTATTTCCGAAGGGGCAGTCTCAGATATATATAAGGGTACCAATGTAACAGCAAGTCCAACACCAAACCCATCTAAGAGCCTTGCCAAAAGTAACACATAGACATTAGGAGACCACAACATTATCAACCCACTGAGGAAATAAAACATCGAAGACAGAATAAGCATTGGACGTCGTCCAACCCAATCCGATATTGTCCCCGAACAAGTGGTGATCACCGTGGCTCCGATGAGAGACATTGCCACAATAAGCCCTTCAATGGCTGCTCCCAACTCAAGCTCTTTTTTAATGTAAACAACAGCTCCTGGATGTAATATATAGACACCAGAATCATTCATACTCAGAAAAACAAATCAAATAAACACAAGTCATATCAAGATTTCCTAATTTTCAAAGCAGATATGTCCAGGCCAATCCAATTTCAGCAATACTAATAAAATTTAGGACAAGGAAAACTACTAAAAAACAGAGGAGAAAAACAGACCAGCAATGGTTGCATTATCCCAACCCTGTAAGAAGTTGCCAATTGTGGCAGCAATGGCTACCAATGCAGCACCGTTCATCGTTTCTCCAATAATTAAACTTGAAACCTCTTAAACTATATACAAAAAAACAATACTACAATGTCAGAAAGAAACTCCAAGAGATAACACAGATCTTATTACATAAACCTTCACAATTCCACAATCATAATTTATAATTCATTTATGCACAAACAAGCATTAGAAACAGAGCAACAACAATCAGATAAGAAAATTGAATTAGAAAAATTACCACCAACTTGGAGAAGTGCAAAGGGAGAGATCTAAGAGTGAGAGAGATCGCTCACCTTTTGAAAAGCAGAAAGGGCAAACGTCAGAACACAAAATTGGAGCAAGAAATCGAGTTAATAACAAATAGAAAGAGGGCCTACACAGAAATTGTATAGTAGAATGTGTGTGTATGAATATACTCACTGAGAGAGAGAGAGGATGAGTTCGAAATATAACTGTCCAAGCAGTACAGCTAAGTAACACAAAAGAAAAATATTTTCCTTTTGTAGAGAGAGAAGAGAAGTTCACATAACCATCACTGGAAAACAGGGCAAAGCTTTGGAGAAATTCAGGTATAGAATCCTCACAGCATAAAGACAATATTTTTGCCTCAAAAAGTTCTTACAAGGAAAAGTGAAAGTTAGATTTTAGAGACCCCCAAAACAAGCTTTTCACAATCTGTGACAGATTCAGTTTGGTTGAAGATAATACCTTCATGCGAGGAATTTCACTTTTATCGAAAAGAACCCTTAAGAGGGGGGTGGGTGTTAGTAGTCCAACCTCATGGTAAAAATGAATCTTTACTACTATGGAGCATACATAAATGACACTGGGTTCTAAGAAACTTCAAGAAATCAAGATTCTTGAAGAATCTGTGAGATGAGAAGCTGATTTTCCAAAAAAATAAAAAAATAAAAAAGAGTTGAAACAATTTGATGATTCACCAGAGTTTTGTTTTCCTCTTTATGGTTTGGTCTTACACGCAATTGGTTGGGTGTACACTTGTTGTACAACAATTCTTTGATTCTCACATGGGAGAGTTAGGTTTACTTTTAATCCATTGTCATAATCTCCAAGAATTTCTGATTATTTCTAAAAAGCTTGATGTGGTGGACAATTATTGAACGTGTCCGAGGTTTATTGTCTTCTACTATCTCATGATCATATGAACAGTGTTTCGTGATCAGGAATGAATCTTTTATAAAGTTAAAGAACAAAGTTAAATAAATTATGAAATGCTAATTTTGAATTAATTATGAAAAACTTGCATTTTGGTAACCCACAAATCACAATTCAATTTAGAGGCATAATGGTGTGAGTGAGACAATTTTATGTTGTAATTAGTTATTTAAATTTTAATAATTATTAAAGATATATTTTTTTCCAAATATTATACGTCACTTATTTATAGAATATAACGCGATTTTGGGATCTATAATTAAACATTCATGTAGATAGAATCCGCGAGGATTCAAATTTAGGACACAATTAACTAATTGTGGGCTCAATTAGTTTGTTGACTTAACTTTTAAAATTAATATATTCATTAAAATATATATATATATATATATATATATATATATATATATATATATATATATATATATATATATTATTTGAGACGTGTTGGTCGAATATCATAGATTATTTGATAAATTTAATATATCATGATATAATAAGTTGGATTAATTAAACACATGGTCTCTCGAGACGTATGATATTGTACCCAAATCCGAAATAGTTTAATTATATTTATATATTTCTATTATTAAAAGTAAAAATGGATGTTTTACTTTTTATGATAGGTTAATTGTCTTTATAATTATTTTCAAATATTTTAATTATGATTAATTATTGTATGTTGTTGTAATTGTACACAAAATTATTAAATTTAATTACATCTACATTATTTTAATTAAGATAATTTTCCTTTACAAAAGAGATGTCGCATCGATGTCCACTAAGTTCTAAAAGTGCCAAATTCCCATAATCTTTTATATTATCACCATTAAATTATCTGATCCCCCAAAAAAAAAGTTAGCAATTACTATATTTTATATGCATACTTTTCTTCTATCGAAGATTTATACATGATTTTTAACCTATAATTTGATAGAGATGTGACATTATTTATAAGAATAGACAAAAACAAGTACATATAGGCATGTGTTTTTTTATAGGTGATGTTTAATTTGTTGCTATAACAAAGGCTTGATGAACAAATCTAAATTATGCGAAATAATTTCCAAATTATGAGAATCATAATAAAATATGAATCACAAAAATTACCAAAATTAAGATTGGAAGATTATGTGCTTATGATGGAGTATGAGTTTCTGACATCAATCTTGAATTTCTGATAAATTTGAATTAAAATTGAACAGAATTAGAAGAAAAAATTAATTAAAGAAACATAAATTACATAAAAATATTTAAAGTTGAAAATAAAAATAATAAAAGGATTAAGAGTGAATTCGTGCATATATTTATAAAAGGAATCAAATGCGATAATTTCTCCCAATATAAATACAATAATTTTCTTTGCCAAAAATATATATGACGCGAAAACGATGTTAAGTGTGTTAGTAATTATTATAATCATGTGTAAGTTAATAAAATTTACAACATGCTAATAAATAACACACAAAAATGAAATTTGCATTGATTTATCCATGTGCTTTGGAAATACTTATGACATGGGCAAAAGAATTTCTTTTTATAACTTTTTTCTAAAAAGTAATGTTTCATTTTAACATTTATTTATTTTAAAATATAAAATTTAAATTTTGAATTAAATTATGAATTGTGCATGATATTGAGTTAATATACTATAAACTATGTATGTATACATTATAATTTATAAATATTTTTATTTAATTATATTTTTATTTTATATTAAATTTTTAATTTTCTAAAATAATTATAGTGATTATAATTTTTTTATAAATCTATAAAAAGAATTAAAATTTGTAAAATATTTTTTTTATATTTACTTCGAACTTACCTCCACCTGTTGAATATATATATAATAATAATATAACAATACGGCTAGAGTTCACTCTTTCATAAAGGTTAATTCTTGTAATACATAATTAAGTTTTCTATTCAAAAAGTTCATATTATTAATAGGGGTGTGCACGGATAATCGAAATCGTACTGAATTAATTCCGAACCGAAAAAAACTGTTGATTTTTTTACTTTTTTCGAACACAACCGAACCGAATTTTCGTTTGGTACGGATTTGGATTTTCCCGTTTTCCCGTACCAAACATTGGATATAACCGAATCGAACTGTACCGAAAAACCGAATTGAAATTATGCATTAAAATTATATATAATATATTTATCTTATTATTTATAGTTTATACTTTATAAGTCATGAATTAATTAATTTTAATTTATTAATTATGATTACATTATATTATAATAATTAATTAAAATTAATTATAATATAATTACAAATAATAATTTCAAATTATATCTAATTCTCTAAAATTATAATATAATCGTGTTACTATTATACTTAATTGTTTTAGAATTAAGTAAATATATAATATTCATTCATAATGCAAGATATTTTAATTATGTTTTGTAGATGAAAGTTTACGTGATGGCAATGGTCAGATCAACAAACCTCCATAATCACGATTTACGAATCATCAATATTGCACTTTTATGATTATGTTAAAACTTCGAATTTGTTTGATGAATATTTTGGTTTTGTATTTATTCTTATTTGGATTTGGAAAATTTAGTTTTTTTTTTTGTTTAATTGATATTTTTCTAAGTATTTATGTGTGCAAAAATCCATTTATCATGAGAAATCCGATCCGATCCGTCAAAATTCATTTTTCCAAAAATTCATTCCGAACCGAACCGAAGTTTGGAACGGATTCAATATTAGATTTTTTATTTATGGATTCAATATCGATTTTTTTTAAAAAAAAATCCGTACCAAAAATTTGAAATGAATTTTTTAAAAATACGTACCGAATCTCATCCGCACACCCCTAATTATTAATAACACTCTACCTTTTATGCATCAAATTAATTATTCGCCTCTTATATAAAAATGTAACTCTCCATTTATACTTATACTAACAACGAGTAACCTCATCCTAGTGTAGATTGTAATAATAGGAGATGAGGTTTGAATGGAAATTAGAAAAAAATAAATATATAAATAATAAATAAATATATAAATAAATAAAGATGCATAATGACGACAAGTGTTTGTTGTGGTGACAACGTGGAAGCATTTGCATGTATCATTCATTCACCACTCTCTCTCTCTCCCCTCTCTCTCTCTCTAAATATATATATACACATAATAACAAGATTTAATTATGATCTATGGAACATATTTGAACACGCCACATTTACTACTTATCATAAATTTGTAGCATGGTTTCATTAATTAATTAATGAATCGGTATTTGACTATAAATTGCGTTATTAGGGAAGTATAAAATTTAAAGGGTTACATGTACATATCACTAAAAATGCATCACAATAGGTATTAAAAAAATTGAAAATTGAATTCACAAAAAAATAATGGAATTAATTTGATTATCCTAATTATGTGCATAAAAAATGAGAGTCCAATTGAAAGCCCATTTATTATGGGCAAACCTGTGGACTCTAAGCAAAAGCCCATTAAATATGGACCTAGCGTAAACCCGGCCCATATCTATCTGTGTTTTAATTGAAAATTTGAGCGTCATTTGTCGAGTCGAGAGCTATGGACTTGGCATGGAGCGAAGAAGTTTTGAAAACAGAGGGAATGGTGTTTGGCATCTTGAAGGTGGATCCGCTGGTCTCCCGAAAGCAGCGGAGGCGGCGATGATCACCGCCTTCATCCTTTCTCCGACCAGAAAATCCGATTTCAATTCAAAGTCGTGAAGTTACTCTGACTAAACGAAAGGTTGGTTTCCATTGTTGGCCTTGTCTATTACGTCGTACAATTTTCAATGAGTTAGGGTTTCATTTCGCTGTATTCGAGTTTGTATTTATTTTTATTTTTCTGTCTAAATTTTAATTTTTTTTGGTAGCAACTTGTAACGGATTGAGTGTATAAAAGTGTTTGGGGGTGATTTTGCTATTGATAATTTCATTTTGTTTTACTTATGGTAGATATGTGAACCCGAAATCAATAGGATAATGTTGGATTAAAAGTTGGGTGTTGTTGGATAATCCAAATTTCTGAAAATGGTTTTATAGAGGTTTGAATAAGGGATGAATGTTTCTTATTAAAATGTGATTAGAAAAAATGAGGAATTTTTGGGACGATGAAGAAGAAGATAAGATAATGACATATTGTTCAACTATGCTTGGTCTATTTTTTGGATTATTTTTTTTAATTTATACTCCGTCCCAAGGTTAATCGCACCATTGCAATAGGTACAGAGTTTAAGAAAAAATGTTTTTTAAGCAACTTTATTAACTATTAGAGGATAATGTTGTATTTTTAGGTAATAAACAAATTATAAACTATGTTATGTGTTTGGTGAGAATGGTAAATTTGTAACTAAAATGTACTTTTAAGGTTGAAGATTGATATGATGTTTTCTTGTATGGGTGGTGAATTTAATGTGGGACGGTCGAAAACGGGAAGTGTGAAATTTAATATGTGGTGAAGGGAGTATTTAATTGCTTGAAACATTGGCCTATTAAATTGGATTTTGAAGAGACCGGTACTAATTCTTGTTGATCACATGGTAGATAAGCTGAGATGCAGAAAGATCTGTTTTATGATTATGAACATCATAAAACATCTATCATACAAAAACTTATTGGTGATGTTTTCTTGACGCTGCCTTCCTCTCTGGTTAAGCATGTCCCTTAGTCCGGACTCCGGAGTCATGACGTTTCGGATGATTATGGTATGTAATATTTGCAGTGCTGCTTTAATCTTGTAAAAAAGTCTAAACAAATCAACATGTAAGGAATCCTACAAGTTTCTTGAAAGAGATTTCGTTTCTTCCCTAATATCAGTTGCTCATTTTAAAGAGGCTGTTCAGTTGATTTCCCTGAGTTTTATGCCATTCAGTTCATTTTCTTGCATGGGATAAGTCTAGCTATTATTTGGTTTAGAAGCTATTTCAAGAGAGTGAAATGCCATTTGTGCAAGCGTATCTTGGTAATTATAGCCAGACCAGATATATATGCATAAAAACATCAGCGTAGATGGGCATGAGATGATCTGGAAGTTTGCTTGATCTGATGAGTATTATAGGATGGATTTCTTTATATGATGGTTTGGGGAGCTTCTTGAAGCCAACCTCTGCATTTCGCCTGATTATTGAATGATAGCCACATTTTGTATTAATAATTAGTTTTCGTGTTCTCTTGTAGTTGAATATATACTTCGTTCTTGCAAAAGAATAGGCTAATCTACTTACCGTAATTATGGCAATTTGGGACAGTTTTTCTTTTTTTTTCCATGAACTCCATGCTCTTCTTGGCTGTGACTGTTATAACATAAAGAGCATGCTTGGTCTGGGAGCTGCCAAGAATTTCTTAGTTCTCTTCATCTTAATTCGTCAGTATTAGAAGATCTCTCTGGTTATTGATTATTAGAAATAGAATTGATGATTTACTTTATGAGTGCCTCTATCAAATATAGATCCTTTTGTTTGTTTTGGACTAAACCGCGGGTTAATAAGAACAAACTTGACCCATGCACGTAGAGTTAGGCTGATGTAAATGTCGAAACAGAGGAGCCCAATCCCATAAATTAAAAAACTCAGCTCGAGAAGACAATGTTGCAAATTATTGTACTCGAGCTGTATCGTGCTGAATAATTGTCATATGTCGGGTTGTGCTGGGGCCTTACGAGCGGGTGAAAACCCCATGGACAATAAATCAGACACGGGGTGGCTTGGTGAAATCAGACTTCTGCTCAATTTACTAGGATGAAGCATATGTGTATATGCTAGAAAAGGTAATACTCTCTTGCATTATGCTTTTCCCTTGAATTCAAGAAAAGGCTTCATTTGTATTGTCAACACATGGTGGTGGCATTGATTAAAAAGTTATTGCTCTTCTTTTGTAACTTTTCCCCCCTCAGATTATTTTTCTGAATTAGTAAGTGACATCATGTGTAGAAGAAGCCAATCCCAATTTTAGATTCAACCTGAAAGAGTTTGAATTAAAGCAATTCCATCCAATAGAAAAACTTTATGAGGAGCATTCATAAAGTCATGGATATGAGAATGTGAATTTGGAGATGTACTATGGAATATAGGGCCATCATTTTCTGGTACAATGTAGATGTAGTCATTAATTTTTATAGAAACCAACTCCTCTCTCCCTCTCTATCTCTCTCCTTCTCTTTCTCTCTCTAGAGACAGAGTTGGTGCTGGCATTTGCACTAATGAAATTTACCTCTACACATATACAATGTGTCAAGATGCCACAGCAAAGCAAAAGGCCAAAAGGGACCCAAATCCCATCTCAAAGGTGACATCAAAGTAATAGACCACCTCTAATATCACATCTTACCATCACATCACCCCCACCCCATCCACCCAACCCCAACCCTAGAAAAGGATCCTGCAATAAAATCTCTTGGCATGGCAGAAACCAAAGATTTTGGTTATGTACAACCAGCAGTAGTTGTTGTAATTGAAATCTTATCATATCATTATATATTATAAATATATTATATGGTACAAAGAAAATATTGCTCAATTTTATCAACATTAATGCTACTGCCACATGGTTACATTCATGAAACAGTGAATTACTACCACTTTCCTTACTCAGAATCTATAGATTCTGTACATATACAGAAGACACAAGATAGAAACATATTTCTAGTATTCCACAATTGGATTTATACGAAAAAAAAAATTAATTAATTAATATATATATATATAAATATTTAGAGATGGATGCATTTAAGACCAAGAATATATATCCAGCTACTACCACCATCTGAAAGCCGGCTCAGTTGACATTACATGATCAATAGCTGCAGCATCCATGGCATCAACATTACTATGACCCACTGTTGTAGATAGGATCCCCACACCACTACTGCCGCCGCCGCTGCCGGAGCAACCCCTTAACCCGAAAACGAACGAGTTATGATCGGTTTCTTGGCAGAATCCATGATCAGACAGCAACTGGAAATGGGTTGTGAAATCAGGCTCTTTCTTGCACTGTCTTGCAATGGCAGTGGTGAGTTCCTTGAGAGCCAAGTCTTGGTTCGATGCGAGGGCATCGGAGTCGAATGAGGTGGGGTGGGGCTGAAAATGATCGCACTGTGAGACGAGAGGGTTGATTAGGGTTTTGAGATCAGATTGTTGAGGGTAAATGGGAAAAGGGTTTGGGTTTTGATTTAGGGTTTGCATGATTGATTGATCCACGAGTGTTGGTGGTGGTTCAAGTAATGGTGGCAATGAGTTGTGTTTGATCAAGTAGTTTTGATCTTGAACCATTAGAGTAGAACTTTTCTTCTCACCCATCTTGTGAAAAATTCTGCATATCACCCATTCCTCCTGTCAATCAACACACATCAAACTTTAACTTTATAACCTATCAATTTCAACCCACCCCAAAAAAAACACAGGAATACCAACCATACACTTATTTTGTGTCATGTGCTATAAATGAATGATGTTGACACAAGACAAAAAAAAATCAACACATTTAATTCACAGTTACAAAATCATGCAGTATAATCTTGGAAACTAGTTTGGTCTATTATTCAAGACACAAAGAAGAGAAAAAAGGGCAAATAATACACATATTTAATCAGTGTGGTCACTAGTGATCAGGAAAATAAAATCAAGAGAGAGTATTTAATTACACCCTATACAGTGTTATAAGTATGTATTTTTTTTGCTTTAACAAATTGGGTAAGGGTCAAGTGATGAGAATTTTGTCGTCGGCAGATATATAATAAACTGTTTCCAATCCAATCGAATAATTCCCAAAAATAATGATTAAAAAGGAAATGGGGTCGGGTCGGGTCGGACCTTGTCGGAGTGGCGGCAGGAGAAGTGGCCGTGGAGGCGGTACTCGTGCATGACCCACTTGGTCTTCTCGCCACGTGGCGCTCTGCCCTTGTAGAAGACAAGGGTTTTCTTCATGCCGATGACGGGGGAGGGGGAGGGGGAGGGTGCAGCGTACACCTCACGATCCTTGCCGGTGGCCTTCCAGTAGCCTGCACCCGTGGCACGGTTGGTCCTCAGCCCTGTTGGGTACTTCCTGTCTCTCAAGCTGAAGAAATACCACTCTCTCTCCCCCATCTTAGCCACATCTGTAGCACTAACACTTGATTAGTTGAAAGGAATTAATGAATGATTAATGAATGATTTTAGTACCTGGAAGTTCCCAGGGTTCACATCTGTTGAGGTCAACTTGAGCAATGTGGAGAGCAGAGAAGGAGGCATTGAAGACCTTGGAAGCTAAGTAGTAGGTGATGAGCTCTTCATCAGTGGGATGGAAACGGAACCCAGGAGGAAGCCCACCTTCACTCATCTCATTTCTCTCCACTTCATACAGAATTTCCTCTATTCCCAACATCTTATCTTACTACACACATGCACTCTATTATGCTGCTATGTATATATAATTATAAATGATGAAGAGGAGGAGGAAGAAGCACTGAATCCGAAGGGAAATGGAATGGAGTAGATATGGGTCATAAAGGCTCATGTGCAGGGGGGCCTGTAAAAGCCACCTGAGAAGGGTTCCAAAACTGGCAAAATAATTTCTCTTTCTCTTTCTCTTTCTCTTTCTCTTTCTCTTTCTCCCCCCTACATTACATTAGATATTACATATTGCATTGAAGAGAGAGAATTGCTAATTGGAGCAGTAAATGCGAGTTGGTTGCAGAGATTTATGCGTGCGTCTGTTTACAACAATACTCACTCACCCAGGCCCTCATATTCATAATGCACTCTATACTAATTCTCACTCATAATTAACATTTCCTAATTATTCATTTTTACTACACAATTAAGAATACAAGATACTCCCTCCGTCCCACCGAAAGGTCTCTATTTTAATATATTAAGCGTTCTATCCAAATGTCCTCATTTCCCACTTTTAGTAAAAAAATATCACATGTGGTACACCACTCACTACTAGCTAATAAAACTACTCGCTATACATACATAAAATAATACTCCTTAATCTGCGCACAAAAGGCAACCAGTGACATTTGGGCGGGACGGAGAGAGTATATAGTAGCAACTTAGTGAAAACTACTCTCTCATCCTTCCATAATACAGTATAATCTTATACTTTTTGCGGTGAATTTAGAAGTATTATTATTTTTTATAAAGAAATAGTTGTATTAGTAGTGGATAGTTGTGTGTAGGATCATTTTGCTAAAAATAGAAAATTAACACTTTTAAAATAAATTATTAAAATAACAAAATTGATACCTGATCAATGATAGATGGAGTAATATTATATCATACACTAGAATATTAATATCTGATTATACATAAAAATATAAGTAGTAGTAGTACAACAAAAGTGTCAAAGGTGTACAAAGTTGGACCATACTTATATGAGATTATTTTACACTGTAGTTATTAGTTATTAATTTTTATTAAAGATTTTATCACTTTTTTTTACATTATAAATTGTTTATGAAATAGTTTAATGAATTATTATCACTTTTCATACAATTTTTATCACTTCTTAACCATCAAAAAAGTTATTTATTTCGTAAGATGGTTTCATATCATAGTACTCAAAATAACTACGTCAATTAAAAGTGATATTTTGTTGAATACCCCTAATTTCTTCTTGTGGTTATTCTACTTTCTAGTAGGAGTTGATTTATATAAATACCTATATTACCACTTCAAAGAAAATAGAGTTAATTAATGCGGTTTATTTGCAGTTTGATCCTCCAACTATTGGAACAGTAGCTAATCAGTCATGTCAACTATTTTGTCCTCCTAATGGGACATATTTATTGTGATTAGGCGTTTGAAATCTTTTCAAATACTAATTATTATATATATTTAACAAACATCTTAATCTTAAAGGGCCCATGCCATAGTGCCCTCTGTAAAAAATTTAAGAGCAAAAATATCTGATCTATTTAAAAATATGCAAAAATGCTCAGTTTTGAGGCAAAAAGACGAAACTACCCTTTGAAAGGTGATATAATATTTGTTGACTGACATTGAGTCAGTTTGACCCGATTTTTACTCGGTCCTTATCAAACGAATATTTGTAATTTTTTGAAATCATATTTACTCTCTTCCTTCTACATCTTTATCTCTTTCTCCCCAATTTTCGAACTGCATTCAGTTTGTTCCTGTGCGAATTTTTTTTCAGTTTCGTTCGTTCCTGTGCGAATTTTTTTTTCAATTTCGTTCGTTCCCAGAAGATTACTGAAGATGGCGCAACGGGTTAGTGTAAATTGTGTTTATATTTCATGTAATTTAATTTACTGTGTAAAAAAAATAGTTGTAATGTTGTGTATTTGTGTAGATTCGTTGGTTATGAGATTAGGGTTAGATTTAGTATTGTAATGTTATGTATTTATGTATTAATCGTTAGTTTGAATGATATTTTGGTGTAAATCTAATGGAATTTGTAGAAGACCGAGTGGATTAGTTGAGAAATTAGTTTTTCTGGAGTGGGTTTATGCAAAAATTTGTAAGACCGAGTGATGTCATGAGTGACCGAGTGATGTAATTGAGGGAGTGACCGAGTGATGTAATTGAGGGAGTGACCGAGTCCTCTAATTATGAGATTTGAAATTGAAAGACCGAGTGCGCTTTAATATAAGGTCGAGTGGTGTAATAATTCAAAGATTGAGTACACTTTATATTAAATATTGGGGACATGCAAATGAAAGACCGAGTACACTTTAATATAATTTAAAATGAATAAATTAATATTATAAAGGTTAAAGACCGAGTTGTTAAACGAAGTAAAATTCAAAGACCGAGTACTCATTAAAATTATTTTAATGATGTTAATTATTGGAGTTTAATTAATTAGTTTATGATTTTAATTAAAGAATACTTATTACAGTGAACACAATTATATGTTTATTGAATTTTATTAATAATTAATATGGGATAAAAATAATAATAACTAATAGGAAACTATAATAATATTAGTGTTAAATGTTTATTAGCATGTTCAACTTAAAAATGTAAATATTAACATAAATATTTTAATTACATTTAAGTATACTATTATTTAAAAACTAAAATTAGATTTTCAATGAATAAATTTATCTTAAATTTATTTGTTTTTGTATTGAGTCAATTCAAATGGTTATAAAGTAAAAGTCAATTTATCTTAAATCCATTTTTTTAATCAAAATAGCGTACCCAAAATGGGGTACTCAGTTTTAAATTCTTTTCCATTTTTTTGGAAGTCGGACTCGGCCACTAATTTATTCCAAAAAGGATTCGGTCTCGGCCTTAGAATTTTCAAAAATTAAATTACCATTTGGCACTCGGCCACTCCATTTTGGACTCGGCCACTCAGACTCTGCCTCTCATTTAATTCCATTACAGCATTCGGTCTCTCATTTATTCCCAAATGATTTGAAAGTACATATGCACACCTACTATATCACAAAATATTAAACTTGAAAGTAAATACTTCCACCAACCGTTCATTTAACTGTGTAAGAACATCTTCATTATTCTCACATTTTCACTCCACAAACGAATGTGGCAGAGAGGATTTTACATTCCACTCTATGAGACCAAAGCATCGTTCACTCCCTCTCGAAGGCTAACAAGGTATGTTTTGTGGGGACCCACGTACTGTTATGTTGTTAGAATTCGTATTTAAGCTAGGTCATGAAATAATGAAATGTTTAAGATGATGTTATTTTTTAGGTCACAAATGAAATTTTATTATTTACTAATTACACAGCATATTGTAGAATCAGATAAAATATATACTACACAGTCGGACTTGGCATTCAAAGTTGTAGTGACTGAGTGACCGAGTGGTGTTTAATTTGATGTACAACTCAAAGTTACAGTGACCGAGTGATCGAGTGGTGTTTAATTTGAAGTACAAGTCAAAATTATAGTGACCGAGTGGTGTTTAATTTGAAGTACAAGACAAAGTTATAGTGACCGAGTGACCAAGTGGTGTTTAATTTGAAGTACAAATAAAAGTTTTAGTAACCGAGTAACCGAGTAGTGTGTTTAATTTGAAGTACAAATCAAAGTTATAGTGACCGAGTGGTGTTTAACTTTGTAATCGGACTAAGAATTCATCGTACTCGGACTTACATTTTCAAACCTTGGTATACTGCTTAAATTTGTTTTAATTATACTTGTTATAATAATATGACCTTATTTTTAATATTCCAGTGTGTTCATGATGGGAAGAGTGACGAAAGTTTTATGGGGGAGAATGTGGCAGGGTCTACAATACGATGGTGGGAAGTTTCGGTAGATCATGCTACCGGAATCGAGCTTGTGTTATGATATCTTGATCAACGAGATCGATTCTATTGTTAGAGCTGACCTGACACGATGCAGATATGTAATTCATTCGGTTAAAGACAAAGGACATAGTTTGGTTCGACAAAAGATTAATACTGACTTTCTTGTACATCAATTCTTTGGAGATCCTGGACCACACGTACTTTACATCACAGTGAAATCCTTATGTCAAGATGCGGCGCAGGGGGACCGCTTTCGTAGGTGCTAGCTCTAGTACGCATACATTTGATCTCAATGAACCATATACGCCCATGAAAACTGTATGCACAGAATCAGTATTTGAAATTGAATATGAACAAGAAGATGGGTCCTACACATATGAGGAAGGATCACAGACAAGTTGGGATAGTGATGAAAACACTGATTATGAGCCTGTCAACTCCGAAGAAGTAACTGCACGGACACAAGAGCAGGGTGATAAAGATGATGATTATATGGAAGAACTGTTCGACGACCTTTGCAACTACATCTGAGAACGGGATGGATTGAGCTTCATTGAACTTGTGACAAATGATCTACCTCTACCGCACGCTCACCGTCCAGTAGATCTTAGTATAACTTAACCCACAAGTGCTTGGTCAATACCCGGTAATGATTTTGTTATACAAAAAATTACTTTAATATTTATATTATGAGCTAGAATGTATCACAGTTTCAAGGTGTATAATCCCTCTCTCATTATCCAAAACAGGTTTTCCATCTAGCCTGACACCCAGGCCCACTGAGGATGTTCCATCATTCGACACTACCATTCAGTTAGTCCTTAAAGGTTTCTATGAGACCAAGGATCATTTACAGATGGCAATCGGGATGTACGAGCTACGAAATTAAGTGAAGACAAGCGTTAAAAAATCCAATAGAAAAAGGTTGAACATAGTCTACAGCCAAAGATCGACACACAATTGTCCATTCATGATGCGCTCCAGTGGCACTGCGGGTGTCTGGCAAGTAAAAAAGCTCGTGGACCAGCACACCTGCAACCAAGATCCAGATATTCAACGCCCACGCGCTGTATCTTTAAAAATACTCGGGAAATACTTCGCCAGCAAGTATGGGGAGGGGATGATTGAAAAAAGGCCAAGAGGGATGATGGAGGAAATCTTGCACGAGTTTGGCTTTGACATTCGATACAGTACAACACTTAGAGGCAAACATCGTGCAGTTGGCCACACGTTTGGCGACCATGAAACTTTATTTGGCATGTTACCTTCGTATCTTTACCAACTTGAGCTGGCAAACCCAGGATCACACGTAAGAATTTCTACAGGTGCTGACGACCGATTCATGTAATAATTTAAATTTATATTCTTATCAACCTTCACTAATACAACTCAATATGCTCACTCATACAAAGACCTGCTTGGTGGGAATTTGTATCTAGGTACACATTTTATGCCCTAGCAGCATCACGACAGAGATTTCTCAGGTACGATCGTCCGATCATCGTAGTGGATGGAACGCATATAAGGGGAAAATATCGAGGTATCGTATTTGTAGCAGTGACCCAAGATGGGAATAACAACGTGTTTCTCCTTGCCATCGGAGTAGGTGACACTGAGAATAACAACTCCTGGACATGGTTCATGGAAAGGTTGAAGGAAGCATATGGATCACCAGATGGACTACTAATCGTATCGGACAATCACAAAAGCATTGCTCATTCGGTACAAATTGTGTTCCCTACTGCACAACACGGTTTATGCTACGTTCATCTTAAGAAGAAAATGATGGATTTCGGACAGAAAGTTCTTTACCAATTTGGCAAGGCGATATACACATATAGTTTGAACGAATTTGATGAGTACGTATAACATCCGCACACCTTTTCACCCACAAGTTTTTTTACCTACTGCATAATACATTTATACGTTATTATGCAATATTTGTATGAAAAAACTGCGCAATCATAACTCTGAGAGGTTGATGGAAGTTATCGATGAACTTGGTCTTCATAGGTGGACGAGAGTGCACTGTACGGTGAGCAGGTTCGAGTTCATGACATCAAATGCAGTTGAATCCTATAACTCAGCACTTTTATAGGCACGAAAATTGCCACTATATGTGATGCTTGAAGTGGCAGGCACAACAATTGAGAAATGGTTTTACGAGCATAAGACAGAGGCTTGTAGGGTCACCTCGATTTTATGTAGCAGACTGCATAAGGATCTAGTTGACAAAATGCGTGAAGCCCAAAGGCTTAACAGAAACTTTGTTTAAGGTTTACAAAGGTAAAAATAATTGGGTTGTTGACTTTCAAGCAAGGGGATGCTCCTGTGGGGAGTTTCAGATTGCGAAAATCCCGTATTTGCATGCTTTAAAGGTCATCGAGTGAGTACTCCGTATTTTCTTATTAGATTACATTACACTTTCATTTCCTCTATTTAATTTTTTTTCCCTTTATTATAGTAAATTAGGTTTTCCTACCAGTTCTTTTGTTTCGCGTTATTATCATCATGAGAGCATCGTCGGTATGTGGTCTGGGTTGTCATGCATGTTTTCCATCCAGAAAAGTGGGTCACGCCAGACGAGGTTGCTGCTTTGCGTGTCATTAAACCCCTTCCACATTCACAGGCAGGGCGTTCAAGAATGTCGCGAATGCGTTCAGGAATTGAGCGACAGAGACGACGGCCTAAGAAATGTCTAATTTGTGACGAAGTAGGCCACTCCCGTCGTATGTGCCCCCAGCTTCGTAATGGTAATCAACCGGGAATAAATTGACAAAGGTTATCTTCAAATTCATGGCACTGTTTAATATAAATTATTATTGTATGCTTGATATTTTGTGATAATAGGCATTTTAGTTTGACTTTCCCCGGTATTAATACTTCGACATATAATATTAAAGATACACTCAGTCTGCAATAAATCACTCAACAATTAAACACTCACTATATCAGTTTTGAGGCATTAAATTAAATAATAACTTAATTGAATATATTATCATTATAATTCAAATTAGACACAACTCGATCACTAATATTTTGATTTTTAATTCAAATTAGACACAACTCGGTCACAAATTAGACACAACTCGGTCACTCGGTCTCTCCTTTATACTTAAAAATACTCGGTCACTCGGTGTCTAATACTTTGATTAAACACCACTCGGTCACTCGGTCACTAATATTTTGATGATTATATTCCCATATATGTGCATGCACTCGGCCTCTACTTATAAACTGTGCATGTACTCGACCTTATACATTTATTGTATAGCATTAAAATTAAAATTCAAATTAAACAAGCACTCCACTCGGTCACTCGGTCACTAATATTTAAATGAGTATATATGGATATGTGGTATGTTGTATATGTGCATGTACTCGGCCTCTATTCAAATTAAACAAGCACTCCACTCGGTCACTCGGTCACTAATATTTAAATGATTATATTCCCATATATTTTAATTACAATTAAATATCACTCGGTCAGTAATGCTCACTTTTTTCTTGTTTCATAGCCTAACATTAACTAACACTAACCGACTAGGTGTAACATGGTAAAGTTAGCTTAAAAGTGGGCATTTTTGTTAAATTTTAGTCAAAGTAGTCATTTTTGCATATCACGTGATCAAAGTGGGCAACATACCACAATTCTCTAATCTTAATCTTAATATATATAATTGAAAAGTACTTGCCTTATTTAAGTTTTTAAAAAGTACACGTGTTGCAAATTTAGAAAATATCTACTACAAAATTATATGTGTAAGCATTTTTATTAGTTAAACATTAATTAATATATATTTAATAGTTTTCTATTTTGTAATAATTAGTTTCCATTTTATTTGTTTAGCATTCTACCTTTTATCGTTTCTATTATTCATAATATTTTTTATATTATTCAAAAACTTAAAATCTTATTATTTTTTTTATTAATTGTTTTTTTGTCTTGATTTTTTAAATTAGTTTATTATTTTTTTATCACCCTTGAATTGTAAAAAAATACAATGATATCATAATTAAATGTAGAGTTTTGATTATTTTAAATTTTATATATTATTTTTTATTTGATTACTAATCAAACTTTCATTATAAGGGATCATTTAATTATTATTTTGACTTTTGTTTGTTGTATGTTATTCAATTAGAAGGTGCATCACATATCATGTATGATATAAAATTTTATTTTTATTTGTGACTTTTTAAAATTTGTGACATTGTTTAAGAAAGTGCTCTATAGTATTTTGATTAAAGTTGGATTATAAGGTTTTTTTAATAGTGTATTTTGAATCACATTATTAATACAAGAATAAAAGAAAATACATAAAAAGACATTGAATTTTTAATAGTGGATTTTGGAGATACCGCGTAAAGCTGAATTTCTCTTTCGATTTTGTAGTTAGTTGTAGTTCTAATGGTCTGTAACGATTTTGTAATTTGTTGTTGTTCTTTGTTTGTAATACTTTTATTGGCATAACTACTTTGTAAGTTGGTAATAGAGATGTCGGTATTTCCTTTCTCTTATTATAATGAATTCGCTTTATAGAGGAAAAAAAAAAGGATTAACTTTTTAGTCTCATTTTTTACCACGTTTGGAGTTGGTTTGGCTGATATGAAATAAAGGTCATACGTACGTGTGTGCATGTAATGTGATTTGATATTGGAATTTGGTCCATTAATTTATTGTACTTTGATTTAAAATAGATGCAAAATCAGATACTGCATCAATCTTTAATAATAATCACTGATTAACACAGTCGGTAAATTCCAATTTAATGTTTTGTACATGAAAACTGCTTTGGATTTCCTATTTTACAATAGGGTTCATTCCATATGCTTCGGAGCATAAATCTTATTAAATCAAATGGTCGAGTAAAGGGATAGCTTGCATAATGACTAATGATCGAATCTCACTCGCAGCGTGGAGCAACCTCTTAATTATGGGAACTCATTGTGTGGTAGGTTAAAAAGTATAATCCTTATTGATTGGTTGAGTTACCATAATTAACTTCACATTTTTTCATAATTCTTACTAAATTAACTACACCCTAATAAATGATAAATAAACAACTACTCCATACTCTCTCCATTTGCATACACCCTAATAAATGATAAATAAACAACTACTCCATACTCTCTCCATCTCATGCAAAGGGTTGTTTTTTATTTTTGTACTTAAATTAATAAGTATTACTCCTCCTTATTTAATGTTTGTATTAGTGGGTCTGTGAACTTCATATATTTTTTTTTTGATACCGAGGTTCCGGGCTTACGCCCGACTAGTCCTTGAGGAAACAGTCCCGGCCCCTCAGAACTGCCTCCAAGTAAATCGCGGTAACCACACAATGGATCACATGTTCCTAATATCTTTAACTACTGCGCACAAGGAGTCGATCCCCAAGTGATTGCTCCATGCTGGTGATTGCTCCATGCTGACCCTTCCCCTAGCTCAGCCGCAGGTTCCCACCGAGCCGCAGGTTCCCACTGAGTTTCAGCCTCCCACACTGCCGCTTGTAGCCCTCAATATTAATTGTTCCACCATTGCACTCCGGGGGGCTTGAACCCCTGACCTTTCAATCAGGGGCACCTCAATGTTGACCCCTTTCATATTTTAATTATATTAGTGGATGTGTGTGAGTCTCATGTATGTAGAAAATAAAAAAAAAAGACCCTTTGGATGAGACGGATGGAATACTAATTTAGTGAATGATTAACATATGGAGTATATAATAAATAAATAAATAAATAGAATAATAGGAAGAGGAATTAAAGACAAATATGTGTGTTTCAACACAGAATAATAGAGGAATGAAATTACTTTAGTTAATTAATTAAAATGCTAATTGAGTGGATAGGTGTATATATATATGGTCATTAATAACGACTACAAATAAATTCCAAAAAACATACTCCAATTAATTAAAGGAAGTGCCACCCCACCCCACCCCACACCACACCAAGGCAATTAAAGAAAAGGACAGTAGCGGAAGGGCAAAAGGGGTAGAGAAAAGGAGAGGTTATTAGGGTACAGTAACCTTAAATTCGGAGGAAATGCGACTTTGCATGAAATTGTAGGTTTCGTATGCTTTCTCTTCTGAGTCTCCACAACTTCACTCACTTATCTACTTGACAATACACATTTACCAATCATCTAACGGTATTCTATGTATTCTGTTTTAACCACTATTTATTATCTTTTAAATAATTTAATTTGGACTAATTTTTAAGTACTCCTATTATTTAAAATATAGGGGGTGAAATATGATTGTACATTGTATACAAGTAATTTCCAGCTATATATGTATTGATTGAGAGAACATACAAGGAAAAAAAGAGATGTTGTGTATTGAGTGTACAACCCTGAAAATTCCCTATTTCATGACTAATAATCATCAAATATCATGGAAACACCAACTTTTGGCAATTAAACATGTATGGACTATTCATCTTTTAATTAAAGAGTGTAAATATGATTTTAAATGAATTACTCCTGTAGTCTCCGAGAATGATTCACGTTTATTGTTCTATACTCCATCCGTCCCACCCAAATAATATCATTTTATTATATTGGGTGTCTCATTCATATCGCATCATTTTCCTCTTTTAATAAAGAGACCCACCAATGGCCCACCATATACCCATCACATCTCTCTAATACGCCTACCCACTTTACATAAAATAATAATATTCATTAATCTACGTGCTAAAAGCAAATGCACCTCTTTGTCCGGGACGGAGAGAGTATTATTTAAAAAAAGTTTTTTTTATTTTTATTTTGTTAACTTTTGAGGGTAATGTAATATTTTTAGATAATAAAAAAACTATAAAGTAATGGTATGTATGTGTAAAGGACTGATAAATTTAAAATTAAATTAACTTTTGAGATTATTAAATAAAATGATTTTCTTAATGTGAAGTATGTAACAAACAAATGAATAACATGTAAATCACTGTAAATGAAAAGGGAGTAGACAATAAAATGTCAAAGAAAAAATATAACAAATCTAATAGAAACAATTACTACTTTCATATTTTGAATGAACTGGTGACAAAAATCTTTTAAAAGATAATCTAATGAATCTTAACTAGTATAACTAAAATTAAAATGTTAATATACCATATGGTTGCATGTGCGTACAAGTGCAAAGAATATTTTAACTTATCGAGTATAATATACTTTTCAACTAGTATTTTTGCACAATTATATTTTTGTTTGTCTCACTATATGTTATTAAAAATTAAACATTACACAATATTCTTAGAATCCTCATAATATCATAAAAATACCACATATCCTTTTTACAAATTAGCCAAAAGTTAATTTTTATTCATATTTTTTTTGTTAGATTATCCAAATTATCTTTAATGTATAATTATACTCGCATTTTACACTTAAAAAATAGTATTTTTTTTATCAGGAAAAATAAGACTAATAAAATGAAAAAAAAATTGAAAAGGGGTAATTAAAAATGTGGAATGCAGTAAGTAATAGAGAAGTGAGTGAGTTAAGCAAGTAAAAGATAGCAACAGTGAGAATCTAGTGGCAGATATAGATACAGCTGAAGCTATATCTATATATTATGTGCACACGTACGTATTAGTAACCCGCACCCTACCCCCTACATACCTACCTACCTTTCTGCTCTCATAATAATCATTCCCTAGATCTTATTTCTTTTTTAATTTTTTTATTACTCACTTAATACTCCTTAATTATTTCTTTCTTTTATTTTTACTAATTTCATTTGGACAGTTACAAAAATAACCTTTAAAATATCATAGAGAATATTCTATTTTTTGACATTACAACAAATATTAATAAGATTTAAGATTGATTAATTAGAAAATGGGATTTTTTTGTGTTTTTGCTATATACTCATAAAAAGAAGAGGTATATTTGTAGGATATATTGCACTGAAATTTATGAAAAGTGCCATAAATAAAATTTATAAAATACAGGTTTTTATGTAATTAATTAATTGAGAAAATACCTTATGAAATAAATAATAAATTAAAATACAATATCATCAAATTACTTTCCTTTGATTCAATTTTGATATTTTTATTCTTCTCGTTTTCCAATTATTATAAATCTTTTGCATGAACCGTTAATTCAATAATAATTAGTGAAGCCCCTCTTTCATGGAGTATATGAAAAATAAAAATAATGTAAGTAAAACAATACTATATGATTATATAGTAAAAAGAAAAGAAATAGTGCATGTTAAGTATATTTATGATTCCAATAAAAGTCTTAATTGGAGAGCATCTAGCAATCAGAAGGGCAGGTGATTTATTAGATGATCAGCACACAAAATTATTAGTGAGGATGATGTGTGATAACATACCTAAAACCTATACCTACACATATATACATACAATATATATACTTCATCCGTCCCAACTCTATCATTTTTTTATTTTGATCGTCTCACCCAAATAGTTTTCTTTCATTTTTTACACATATGGGATCCACACACCCCTCTAATACAATTAAAATATGGAACTCACACTCCCACTAATATAACTACCCACTACATATTAAATAATAATACTTCTTAATCTACGTGTAAAAAACAAATGATCCTCTCATGCGGGGAAGGAGGGAGTATATATATACACACGCTATATGTTTGTAGAGGGGCTCTAGAGAGGGGGGGGGGGGGTGGTTTCGGGGTTTAGGGACTTAGGGGTAGAGTGATGAGGTTTGGTGGATTGGTATGTTGAGATTCGAGCCAACTTAAATTCCATTATTGTTTACCCAATTGCATCACATCACAATTTTACCATTTTTTCTTCAACATTTAATTTTATTTTTTGTCTTGAGTAACATAATTAAATTCATTATTTATGATGGTGCTATTGTCTTTTCTTATGTTTTTTTTTTTAAATTTATCTGAGAACGCGAGTTTTAAAAGTTGATAACAGTGGAGTTTTGGGTATATGCTGTTTATTTAAATGATACTCCATTTTTTTATTGGAATAATAGGTTGAAATATAAACATTTTATCGGGTAAGACCCAAACCCACGTAAAACTTTTTGAAATTATTATTTTCGAAGTTGTGTAAAGCAATCACCTAAATATATAGGTATATGAACTTAAACACTTGTGTGAGAGTGTCTTTGAGAAGATTTTCATTATACTAATAACCACTTGATATTTTAATAAAAAAGTGATACTTATAATATTGAAATTTGATAGTAGTGCATTGATTATTTTATAAACAATTTATAGTATAAAAAGTGATGATATTTTTTTTTTCAAAAATAATAATACAAAACATAAAAATTATCTCACGTGAGACGATCTTATGTGAGTGTTGCAAATATGTGAATTATTAGAAGAGTTGTTCTATGTATTACTATTTGTTTTGTATATATTATACTAATATTTCTTTTTGTCTCATAATTATCTTTATACTATTTATTTTCTTTAGTCTCATAATAATATTCCCAAAAAAGTTATATCACCTCAATCTAATAATTTTAAAATATATTTTAGTTTGAAAATATTAATCACAAATATACTATACACTATTTATTTAGGATATTACCTAAAATGATTATATTATCTTTTAAAAGGTTAATAAAATTAGTAAAAGAACATTTTTTTAATTAAATTTCGTGTATACAACGTCGTGCAGATAAAGAGATGGGATGGAGATGTATGTAATAATGAGAATTCACAAAATAATTAAAAAAAAAGTTAAAACCTTAAAAAAAATTCTGCATAAATTCGAAGTGCAGGTATTTAGTACTTTTTCATTCAAAACTTGTCATTATAAATTCAACTAATGAAATATAAAAGTGAAATAAGACATCCAATGTGCTTTTATACGTGAGTAAAAACATTTAATGCAGTTTTAATAAAAAAGTGCATTTATATGATTTGTGGGAATATATGATTTCCATTTCATAGAAATGTATTGTGAATGCGTAATAATCTGTGCATCTCAAGTTAAGGTGTAAGTTGGCTTTATACATGTAAAATTAAGTAACATGATATTTTAATAGACAGTAAGTATATTTTACTTGTATTTTTATCTTTTTACTCTTAAATTTAATTTAAATTGATAACAAATTGTCTAATAATATTGTACTCAAACTTTTAGGAATATTAATTTTAATATTAAAAAAGAAAAATTATAGTATTTTAAATGTGAGATAAACAAAAATGAAAAAAAAAATAAAAAAAGTACTTGCTGGCTTGTTTTTAGGGATGGCTGTTTATCAAACCCAAATGGGACGGGTTCGGGTATCTATAATCGGGTTTGAGAAAAAATAAAAATTTTCATTAGGATTCGGATTCACCTCCCTCGGATACCCGCTACCCGATTAAATAATTGGATAAGGGTAGTGGGTACCCGCATATACCCGTCCTATTTACTTGTATGTATGTGTTTTTTAGAGGGTTCGAACACTTAACCTCATATTAAAAAAATTTCATTCACCGTTTAGACACAAGTAATTCTTGTTATATGCTTCAATATTTAAATAAATTTAAAAATCATTAATTTAACCTATCATTTTATTTTATTTGTATGTTATTTAAAGTTTGAATTGAAGATCTTTAAACTTGTGTGGTGATTTTATGTCATGTTTTAATTATTATTGTTTAATGTTAAGACCAAGAATGTTTAATGTTGGACACACATTTATTTAAATGTTTGAGACTTGAAATTTAATATTTTAAGTTTAAAAAAAAAGTTTGACGGGTTCGGGTACCCACGGGTAGGAACAATCGGGTTCGGGACAGATACGGGTATTGCAAATAGTATTTTAAACAGGTAATGAGACAGATACGAGTAGTGATATTTTTAACGGATACGGGTTCAGGTACCCAAAAAAATGCGGGTACCCTACCCGCTGTCATCCGTACTTATTTTTAATTAACTAGCACATTATAAGTAGATTTAAATAAATACTACTCCCTCCGTCCCACAATTGTTGTCGTAGTTACTGTAGACACGAAATTTAAGAAAAATTATTTTTTGGCCAACTTTATTGACTTTTTAGGAGTATTATGGTATTTTTAAGTAATAAATAAATTATAAAGTATGTTATGTGTGTTACGTGAGAGTGGTATTTTTTAAATTAAAATAACTTTTGAGGTTGTTAGTTAATGTAAAATTTCTATTTTTAAGGTATGACAGTTATTGTGGAACGGACGAAAACAAAAAGTAAGACAGTTATTATTGCACTGAAGGTGGGAGTATATCATGAATGTGTAGAATATGAGAGTAAATGTACCAACCTTATTTTTCAATCATCAACCTCTCATTTCTCTCTCTTCTTTCTCTCTCTCTCAATTGGGAGAGTGCATGCATGCTTTCGTACAATCGCATTCAATGGTTAAACCTCTCTTCTACTCTAATTTAAGATACACAGTTGACATTTCTACCTCACACGTCTTCCAAATGCATTATTCTTCATTTTTCACACTTTCTTATTTACTAATTCTATTGCTATATATATAATGATGTCGAAATTTATTTATTAGACACAAAAAAAAGTATGGGTTAAGGATATATAATATAGTATAATATGAGTAAAAGTATATGAGAGAGCAAATATTCATATATAAAATATATAAGAAATTGAACATATAGCTCATAAAAGTTAGTGGGCCTGCATCTATGGGTTTAGGCCCAGTACAGTTTTGATTGACATTTTCATACGTTAAGGCCCACAATTCTTTGATTGAGACTAAACCTTGCTTCTTAGATTTTTGCTGACAAGCTAAATTATCTGATTTTCTGAACAATTATGAGATGAAATTAAAAGCAACTAGTATAATTTTGTGAAATTTATTTCTTCGAAAAGTCAACGAGTTGTGAGAAATATATATGTTTTTATTTTTCACCATCTAACTAAGTTATTGCAATTGTATTATCACATAAAACATACACGTTTTATTATTATTATTATTATTATTATTATTATTATTATTATTATTATTATTATTATTATTGTTGTTGTTGTTGTTGTTGTTGTTATAAAATTAACAGTCATTTTTAATAATGAATGAATCTAATTATTCTAATTATGAATTAGCTTGGTTTTGTAATCATTTCCTAATGGGTCATCAATGATATTGAGATTGCTTAATTGCATTTCCTAATGGGCCATCGATGATATTGAGATTGCTTAATTACATGGGCCGGATGTTGAATTTGGGCCTTTACTGGACATGGGTTGCCTACTGAGGCGAATCTTACAAAGAGTACCCATTTAAAATTAGTAGCAGTCCAGTAAAGTCTTTTCTTGGATTAAAATATGTTAATTTAAGGAAATGCTAACTTACAAGTTTTAATGTAATAATTTGAATGAAGGGTTACCTAATAGAACCAACCTTAAAGCCTCAGATACCTTGAACTTGCACTCATCATACTTAACACACAAACCTACACCTATGGCTAATTGGCTATAAAACCCTCCAATCATAAACTTCCACCTCATCAACAAGACACACACACACACACTTTGATCATGGCTCTCTCTTCACTTCCCAAGCTAGTCTTTCTTGTGAGTTGCATCTTCTTCTCCTTGCTCATCACAACCTCGGCTCGCGATTTCTCGATCGTGGCTACTCGCCCGAAGAGCTAGCCAACGTCGAAAGCCTCATGAAACTCTTTGAATCGTGGATAGACAAGCATGCAAAGAAGTACGAGAGCATCGAAGAGAAGTTGCATAGGTTTGAGATCTTTAAGGACAATTTGAAGCACATTGATGAGAGGAACAAGGTGGTTAGCAACTACTGGCTTGGGATAAATGAGTTCGTAGATATGAGCCACGACGAGTTCAAGAGAACGCGTCTGGGGCTCAAGGCTGATTGACTCCCCAACAGAGATGGATCCTATCAAGAATTTAAGTACAGGGATGTTGAGAACTTGCCTAAATCTGTCGACTGGAGAAAGAAAGGAGCTGTTACTCGGATCAAGAACCAGGGTTTATGTGGTATGTACGATGAACTCGATTCTGTCCAATGTGTTTGGAGTTATACTTCTTTCTCTAAGGCCTCCGATTCCTGTCATGCAGGTAGCTGCTGGGCATTCTCGACTGTGGCTGTAGTCGAGGGGATTAATCAGATAGTAACAGGGAACTTAACAGAACTATCTGAACAAGAACTCATCGACTGTGATACAACTTACAACAATGGCTGCAATGGCGGCCTCATGGATTACACGTTCGCCTACATTGTTTCCAACCAGGGCCTTCACAAGGAAGAAGACTACCCTTACCTTATGGTAGAAGGAACTTGTGAACAAAACAGGGTATATCAGGATAACATACTTTGAACAATCATCAACACGACACCAACTAATTAACCAACCAACTATATATATGCATGTGTGTATGAATGTGAATCAAGATTCAGATGATGCTAATGTTCTTATGAGAATTTTTCAGGGAGAATCAGAAGTAGTCACCATCAGTGGGTACCATGACGTACCTGCAAACGACGAGAAAAGTCTGTTGAAAGCACTGGCTCACCAGCCACTGAGTGTGGCCATTGAAGCTTCTGGCACAGATTTTCAGTTCTACAGCGGAGTACGAACTCATCACACTTTTCTTACAAGTCTTCTATTTACTATCAAGATTTTGATTAATGGGATGAATCTAAGGGTGTGTTTGATGGGCACTGCGGAACGGAGCTTGATCATGGAGTAGCAGCAGTTGGATATGGAACGGACAAGGGAGTGGATTACATCATCGTAAAGAATTCATGGGGACCAAAATGGGGAGAGAAAGGTTACATAAGAATGACGAGAAACATAGGAAAGCCAGCAGGATTGTGAGGCATTTACAAAATGGCATCTTTCCCGACCAAAGACAAGCGAACTAGAACACTTTATCGAATTTAGTTTAATAAAACAAGAATACATGATCATTTTTCTTGTTGCTTTCTACTTTCCTATGATTGAAGTGTAATAAAAATTATGTTGAAAATACTCATTAAAGAAGATTCATGTTACTCAACATTCCAACAAAACAAGTACATGATCAATAGAGAAAGTGTGAACAGAATATACTAGCTGAGAACATTCCATGAACTAGAATTTAAGCAAAAGATGAACCGTTGACCTTCGATATTAAGACTCGCACTTAGCAACAACAGCTTCGAAGATTCCATCAGCTCTGAAGGTGGGAGAAACCAGCCTGGGATCAACAGGTCCCGGCAGTTTGAAGGTAACCGTGAACGGTCCAGGCGGGCATTGTTGCTGAAATTTCATCTCAAATTCTCGAGAATACTTCTTGACAAATTTTTCACCAGTAGAAGCCACACCTCGAACACAGACCATTCCGTCCCTTTGAACCTCAAAGCTAAATTCCCCTGATAAAAGTCAAACAGCATCTACATTTGTGATAACTGGAAGAAACAGATGGTAAGGAAAAACTAAGGCACTTTTGTTCAAATCAGATGAAAGACCTAAAACTCTATCTACAAATAAACGATGCAAAAAAATGATAGAAGTGCATGTGTCTAAAGAATTTACCAGGATCTTGCTTTACTCCAGGTAGAGCCATACAAAAATAATACGCGGATTTGCTAACGCCAATGTCTACTGCACCAACAGGCGGTCCAGTGGACCGGGTACAAGCAGTTCCAGATAAGAAGATAGATGTATTTGAACACCATTGATCAACCTTCAGAACGGGCAGTAGGGACAATGCAAATGGCTGGGACGAATCACAGTTCCCCTGATACATCGATAGCTGCAGAGAATCGCTTGTGCTCCCGCACCCCTTTTTACCCTCATCTTTGCATTTATTGGGGGCTACTATCTCATCATCTACTTGCAGTGGAGCTTTACTTCTTGCCCAAATAATTTTCTTCCTATCCATTTAGATATTCACTCGTTTTTCAGAGCCACGTTACCTAGTCCCAGAACAATTGGACTCCATAAACTTGTCAGCAGCAGATAATAAATGGAAGTTCACACAGAGGAACATTTAAAGAAAGTATAGAAATGGACAAACGAAAAAAAAAGAAGCCAATATGAGGCCAATTATAATGTCTAATCCACCAGCAATTTAGAAACTTGCCAGTGGCAAAGGCTGTTTCTTTTCAGAACTAATTGGCCGATTTATAAGAGACCTTTGAAATGGTATGAAAAAACCCTGATCAGATTGGTAAGCGTAAAACTAATTAAGAGATCGCAATTCAGCTTGCAACGATTGATATTTGACCTCAAAGTTCTACTTTCTCAAAACGTGCTTAATACGAGTTCAACCATAAACTTAGTCATGAGATAGGTACTCATCTTGCAGTCCCACAGATACAGCAATGTGCTACCATGCAACTGACACTCGAAAAAGGTAATGTGGCTGGCCAGCTCCATTCTAGCTTATGTGAAACTCATATATCCCATGAAAATGATCTTAGATAAACTGTCAAAATATCGAAAACGAAATAACTAAAAGCTTGCATTAAACCACATAAAAGACGCTTGACCTCAGCCTACTTAGGATCTCTGTCAATGTTCTAAGAGGCGCGCTGCTCGTTAAGACAAGCCTAAGCAGGCTGATCTAATAAATAGGGCAGCGGACAGCCGCCTATGTGGTCCTAAGTGTACCCTTTTGAGACACAATTCATTGCTAGATCAAACTATAGCTGAAGATGTGAAATCACAGTCCAACTGAAATGGCTTGACTCATGCATCCTCACTGAAATCGTTGCGTGAATCCCACGCAACAGCCCGGCCAGGTGGCCTGGCCGGGCTACAATTCGACAACATAATGTGGCCACCATACTATCTAAACCTTCAGGCTACCCTGCCAGCTCAAAATTTACTCTTAACTCATGAAAATGATGTTGGAGAAAATGTCCAAAGATTGTTAACATGTAAACAAAGCAGCAGTAAAGATACCACCTCCATGGAATAACTTCCCCTCCCATGAAGATTCCATTCACAACACAATTACTGAAATTAAACATTTTTATAATTCATAGGTAAACAATAATATAATCGTTTTTATGCTTTTGTTACTGAAATGGAGTTACATTGATCATTCAATTCAATAATTAGAACGAAGAAAAGAAAGAGAAGATGGAAAGCATGAAAAACTTACCGATTGAAACCTCGAAAAATGAAGGTGGGTTTTTGTAATTATGGAGAAATTGTTTTGAGTTGCTGAGTGAGAGCACCAAAACGACACGAAAATTGTCGTCGTGCTTGCTTCTTCCCTGCAACGATTTCAACAACATGAACAAGAGAAGATCGAGAGATGCTACTTGCTCTCAATTTTAACATCAAATTGAAACATTTTTATTTCATTAAAAGAAATGAAAAATGAAAGGAAATTATATAGATAATCTCAATTCTCACATACTTGGAGAAAATGGGTTTAAAGAAATTCCACCCTTCCACTAGATATTTAAAATGCAAGATTATATTAAGCCAAAGAATTGTGAGGGAAATTCTCGCGTAAAACGTATAAAAATGATAATATCACTATTAATTTCATTTTATGTGTATTATTTTTATTATAAATTGTTATCATTTTTTATTTATATTATAATAAATTATTTATGAAATACTACTGAACCATTATCTCACTTTTATCGTGGAACGATCTCACACAAGATTTGCTCATATTACATTTAGAGCCTTTAATATGGGTCGGCAGGGCAAGAAGAGCCTAAGAAGGCGCGGACTAGAATGGCTAGGCTCAATCCATTTAAAAATGGGTTGCGGGTTATGGTGGACCAACCCGCTTTTTTATATATTATTATAATTATAATTAATTGAAAATGAAATATCAAAATGATGGAAGTTCGTGCAAAATACTATAATGTATAATTAAAATATAAAATAGATAATACAAAATATCTACATAAACAATAAACCATAAAAAACAATCATTAATCAAACAATATAAAATTTACTAATTATATATACTTTCTTAAGAATCTCAAATATAACAACAAATCAATTTATCCTCAAATAACATAACATAAATTAAATCACAACAAGTTTACTAGTTTTAAAGGCCAAGAATACCGAAGTTAAGATCATTCTTTAGAGTCTCTCCTGGAGGCATGGGTACTTCAGTCAAGCATTCCTTAAGATCATCACGGATCTCAGTCAAATCTTCAGAGGATAGTCTCCCAGAAAAATTTTCAGCGGGCAGATCTAAATCGGAGAAAAGAAATCTCAAAATAGTGACGGGTAAATCCTCCACTTAATGATGCAAGACGTATCATTAACGAAGCTCGGGCCAGGCAAAGTCCACCAGAGCAAAGCATAAACAAGGTATCACGAGGAAAAGTTCGGGACAAAACTCAAAAAATAATTATAAAGTCTCTTCAAACTCATTCATCATAACATTATAATATAAATATCTCAATTTTCATGTTGCTCGATTATATTCTCGTCAATCTTCAAAGTATTAAATGTTTTAAAGATTTATAATTTGTATTTGCATTTACTTATAGTCCATATACATACATTTATATACTCCCTCCGTTTTACTGAAACGTACGTATTTTGCCATTTTGTTATGTCTCAATACAAAGTGTACATTTCTCTTTTTGGTAAGAGTGACCCGCACAAATATAATTAATTCTCTCTCTCCTTGTGCTCACACATCATACTAATACATATACTACCCGCATGGGCCATACTAATACACATACTGCCCGCATGGGCAGCTCAACTGGTCAAATAAGGGGACAACTTGCACAAATGACCAATGATCAAATTAGGGGGCTCCTTGTGTGATGGTTAAAGGTCTAATCTTTGTTGATCGGTTGAGTTACCATGATTAACCTCCTTCACATGTTGTCAAGCCGGGGGGTGCCTGGGGTGGGCGGTTCCACCTTTTGCACACATACTAATACACCTACTCACTTTACATTAAAATATTATTTCTCACACTTCTCTACACATTAAGATATTATATCATTTAATCTACGTGCAAAAAATAAACATAGACGTTTTAATAGGACGGATGGAGTATTAAAATTTTCAAAAATTTAAAATAATTTCAAAATCAAGCAAAATATGGCTTAAAATTATATACAAATTTTGTATAGAATATTCATCTCATAATTTTATTCATTATTTTGAAAAATAAAAATAAAAAATTTACTATCTAAATTCTAAATTGGTGTCAAACTTTTTGACTAAATTTAATTAATTATCTCTATGGTCGAGTTTTAAAGAAAATATTGTGGTTACTATTGTACTACTTTTGAAAAGAAAACAGCACCCTAATCATTAGATCAATTAAATTACACAATAATACTAATACTAGTTCACTCCACCGATAGTCAATAAGTAGCCACCATCTAAAGATCAAAGCGTAAGCTGAAGTGAAGAACAAACATTTCCCACAAATTGTTGAAATTGTTGGATTGAAAGATGCATTTGAGTGAAAACGAAGGTATAGAGGGTAAGACCTTTGTCGTCACGGGCGGGCTGGGCTTCGTGGGCTCGGCCCTCTGTTTCGAACTTGTCAGGAGAGGGGCTTTTCAAGTTCGGGCCCTTGACGTTCGGCCCGAATCACCTTGGTCTCACGATCTCCGCCGTCAAGGCGTTCGTTGTATTCAAGGTGTATGTTTTTACATTGCTTTTAATTAAAAAAAGTTTTCTTTTTTGTTTATATCTTTATCAGATTTTGGATTAAGATTTAGATAATTTTTGCTAATTAATAATTATAGGATCATGTTTGTCAATGCAGGGTGCTACTAGTTACCCTAACTATGTATTGGAAATTGAATATCTAAGTTTTCTTTAGGTGAATTTGATGTGATCTGGTTGATAAGAGTGATGAGAATGTACATTTGAAGCTGTTGAGCAGAAAATAATTGGGAAATTAATTCTAGTTAATCATAGTTTTTACTCTTGAATTATGTCAATTGGTAATTCATTTCGGTTAATGAATTCTGAATGTGGATTATCCATGCATAAAAGTAGCAAAACATGTAAGAAACACAATATCATTAGTTTGGAGAATAAAAAGGATAGCTGGAGGTAGATGTAGATGATCCTAAAGGGAGATATAGTGCTACTCTTTAAAAGAGTTGGATTGAATAAAAACCAGTTTTACCTTTCCAGTGCACGAGGTTTGTATAAGCGATTGCGTTAAACGTGCAAAATCATGTGTATTTCCAGGGGATGTTTCGAAGAAAACAGATGTTGAGAAGGCTTTAAAAGGGGCGGATTGTGTCTTCCACCTAGCTTCTTATGGCATGTCCGGCAAAGAAATGCTTCAGTTTGGCCGTGTTGATGAAATAAATATATATGGAACCTGCCATGTTTTGGATGCTTGTATTGATCATGGGGTCAAGAGACTTGTATATGTCAGCACATACAATGTTGTATATGGTGGACAAGAAATCGTCAATGGAAATGAAGCCTTACCTTACTTTCCTGTGGATGACCATGTAGATTCATATGGCCGTAGTAAATGTATGGCCGAACAGCTGGTCCTGAAGCACAATGGTCGATCCTTGAAGTAAGTTGTTTCATTACCTTTACTCATTAATCATATGCTATCTATCAACCGACCCCCTCCCAGCCTAAGAATTCGATCCCCCATAGCATGGAAGGGGTAAATGAATTCGTCTAGATATATAATAAGCATCTGGGAACCATTGGCTAGGACAGAACAAAATTGATGCTTGTTAACCCCATAGTGGTTGTATTAAGTTAAGCTGTTTGATGGAGTACTTTTTTCTTCTTAGATGTTTACATATATTCTTTCTACTTGGTTGAATTTGTAGCTTGGTGGTTGTTTGTTAATATACAGAAATAGGGAGGGAAAATTTTATACCTGTGCAATCCGTCCTGCTTCTATATATGGACCGGGTGAAGAAAGGCACTTGCCTAGGATTATAAAGCTTGCGAAGTTGGGTCTTCTTCCTTTCAAAATTGGCGAAAAGAATGTGAAGTCGGATTGGGTCTATGTTGATAACATTGTATTGGCACTTCTCTTGTCTAGCATGGGTCTTTTGGATGACATTCCTGGAAGAAAAGGCCCGCCTGTCGCTGCTGGCCAAGCTTACTTCATATCTGATGGTAAATTTGGTCTATATTATGATGTGGCTACACTGCTCTAAACTGCAGTAAATCGTGAATTCTACTTGATTGTTGCTTTGGATTTCTGGGACAAGTATTTTGACAATAAATTAATTGAGCGAGAGTTCGCTGATCCATTGTTGTCCCTCGGAACAACCACAATGTAATGCCCAACTTTTTGGAAATAGGAATAATAATTGTTAGGAGTGTATTATTTGACTTTTCATTTATTAAATACGTATTCAACATATATTAAACTGAAAATATATGGTATCCATTATCCAAAAATAACCACTAGTTCAAAATTTTCGAACAAGATTTTCTGAATAAAATTAGTGTTTTCTTAATTGTTGACAGGTTATCCCGTCAACAGTTTCGAGTTCCTAAAGCCACTACTCAAAAGTTTGGACTATGACTTGCCAGAGTTGTCATTGTCTGTACCACGGGCTCTTATTATAGGAAAGCTATTTTCAGTGTTCTATTCGCTTTTATATCCTTGGCTTAGTAGGAAGTGGCTCCCTCAACCTTTGATCCTGCCTGCTGAAGTCTACAAGGTGCTGCTCGTAAATTTCATGCTTTTAGTTGGAACTGTGATCATTCACGATAAGTTGGTTTTAAACAATGCCCTCTGTAGAAACGTAGGAGACACACACGAAAACCATTGTGTATTGATGATACATCTCATCTTTATGTTCTTTTCATGGTGTTATAAGTCATCACAAACTTTTCATGTAGAAAGTATTGTCTCTCCCCCAACCCCCTCTCTCACTAATCAGAGGTGCATGATACCCAAGTAGTAGTTCTTTTGAATCACTTGTTTCTTGTAGATATAAGGTGAGCAGATGTTACAACAAATTTTGTTCATGTTGGCAGGTAGGTGTAACCCATTACTTTTCATTTCTCAAAGCAAAGGAGGAGCTCGGCTATAGGCCTCTTGTAAGTCCACAAGAGGGTATGGCCTCAACAATCACGTATTGGAAAGAGAGGAAAAGGAGGGAGTTGGATGGTCCAACCATATGCCCGTGGATTTTTGTTGTGATTGGAATGTCAACACTGTTTTGTGCAGCATTCTTGCCCGACATCGGCCCTGTTCCCCTGTTAAGAGCATTCACCCTCTTCTTTATGCGCTCTGTTTGGGTAGCTCGAACGGTTTTTATTGCTGCAGTTGTAGCACATGTTGGTGAGGGTGTTTATGCATGGCTACTTGCAAGAAAGTGTGATCCTGCTAATGCTAGAGGTTGGTTTTGGCAGACTACTCTTCTCGGATTCTTTTCGTTGCGTTATTTGTTGAAAAGAGCTCAAATGTAGCCTGTGTTTTTATGAAGCATCACTAGAAGTTGTGTTCTGCAATGTAGATGAAATCAATAGTACTTGATAAAGGAAAAGAAAGTTTATTAACACAACTTATGTGGGTTCTTGTACATTATTAATTTATCTTGATTTAAGTCTGTTATTTTCTTTGTAAAGTTTGGTTTCCTATTTGCATTAACACACAATTGGTTGGTTTGGATCAATTTACTATAAGAGAACCATTTCCTGAATTGCTTGCTCTTTCCATAACATCTAAAATTACATAATCTTTTAAGGGTTAATTGCAATAAAAATCACCTTAATTAATGCACTTAAATTGATCCTCACTTAAAAAAGAAAAAAAAAAAACCAAAATGCGCTTAATTTTTTTTTAAACAAAAAAAACACATTTGAAAAAAAATAAATAAATACACACGTGAGTTTTAACAATGTTTAAAGGTGTTTTTTTTTTTATTTTTTAAAAGTAATTTTTTTCAACAATGTTTAATAGTGTAGTTCTTTTTTGTAAATTTTCAAGAGTAAAAATTAATTTGTATTTGAAGTAAATTTCTCGTTTTTCTTACCATAAACAACCCAATTTTTAATAGTGACAATAAGCATCAAGATAGCAGGCAACAGAGTGCATGTCATAAAAGTGAATAGGTAACAACTACAACATCTAGAGTTCAACTAAACCGTACATCCGTACGTTGATTAGAAACCTAACTCTACAAACTGCAATCCTAGATACTACAGTCAAGGCTCCTGGTCTCGAGTAATAAGATTACAGAATGTGCTCGAATAAGTTAAGTTTACACACAGTTGATTAGAAATTGTGCAAAGAAGATCATTTCCATGGTATGCCGGCCATGCCATGAGGATGGTTGTTATTGCAGCCACCGGAGCTGAGATTGAGTGGGCTAGCAGCGCCTCCGGAGGATCCACTGAATGTTCCCCGTGATGGAGAGCCGCTCGCACCAGTTGCACCTCCCAAGTTCGCTTTCGCTGCTGGAGCAGACAACGGCTCCATAGAGTTGGTCTGTTTTGGTTCCTTCCGACCATCCGCTATAAAGCTACCAACTATTACCTGTATCGTAACAGAAACATCAACTTTCTGTATGCACGAGAGAGAGAGAGAGAGAGAGATCAAACATGAGAATGCAATCATTTATTCAGTAGTAAAACCAGAGAGAGTGCGAGAGAAAGAGGGGCGTCTTAAAAAGCAAAATTATGATAGATGCGAGCATAAGAAGCAATGGATTGCTAATGATGCACCAAATTAGATGGCTGTGATAGAAGGGTTAACAAAATGAATTAGCATATCAATATATATGCACAGTATACGCTAATGATCATGTAGTGTCAATTGATGCAAATTATACTGTATACATGAATATACATGCCATTCAAATCAAGGACGCTGGACGGCTTTTCATAGAATGTGTACCTGAACAGGGGAAGCAGCAATAAGTAAACCAGCCACACAACCACCAAAAACTCTTCCATCAGGTCCAGCTAATGTTGTGCTTAGCCCACCAGTTCTGCTTTTCTGACCACCAATATCCGATAGCATAAACGAACCTGACAGAGACAAGATATCGAACCGCCCCTAAAAAAACAGAGAGAATCGCATTACTGACTATTCAAACAAATCTGATATCATAAATGAGAAGTTATTTCAATCCATTATTATTCGGACAAAAAGCTTCAAAGATTCCGATAGCATAATTGGATGAAGACACATGAATTGAAGTATCAAGAAACGAAGATATTTCAACTTCCAGCCCATCATACTAAATCATTTTAAAAGGCCTTGATAGATTAAAGTCAACCTAGAAACTACAGTTCATTGTGATCAAACAAGCTAGTTGAAAAGAAAAAAGGAGAGCTAATAATCAGAAAACCTCATAAGTTGCCGTTCCACCAGATGTTGCAGCTTGGCGAAGAGTCACATTTGATACGACGCCAGTGGCAGATAGGATACAAACAGTCCTTGGACCATTCTGAGAAAATGCCATTACTTTTGAGCATACATCCTGAAACCAATTGATAACATATATTAACAAATCATGATGAAATCATTTCCCACTCATCCATTCTCATTTATCAAGATTTCCCTCAAGTGAAATTCAACTAAAAATCAAATACAATAAAGAAAACCTTATAGGACAAGTTCAACCCCAATACCTTTCTAAAAATGGTGAAACACAGAGCAGATACCCATTATCATAAATCAGTCAAAATATGATATCTTGGCAATCGATCATGCTTGAAACCAAATAAAGTCGCATATAAATTATTACGTGCTACTTATGGATATCTTTTGAGAGACATTAGATGTATAATGGATATGAACTCTACAGGCTATAGAGAATATTATGTTATTTTAAATGGACTGTTAAAAAGAGAACTTAATAATGCAAAGATAAATTGAATTATTCTCAATTACTAATAATGTAAGTATGATAGTACTATTAAAGTGTTCAAAAGAGAATTTAGCCAAGATCAGTAGATGGATCATTTCAAATGACGTATTAACCCAAAAAAAGCCAAAATTGTTAACCTCTCCTGCCTTGACGCTAATAACATGTGGTATAAATCCAATTCCAGTTGAACCTGCAAGTATAACTTTTGTGTAAGAGTTCAAATCATAAGACAGTAGAATAAAACATCACATTCGTACAAAAGAAATCTTGAACTATATATTTTCGTTGGATTTTAAGAATGAAACTTAAAAAGAAATACATATAGATTGAAACATTGAATACTTTCCACAGTTTAAGAAGAAAAAAATAAAATAAAAATAAATAAATAAAACAAGAAAAATTAAAATCCCTTACTGCAAATTCAACACAGGTGGAAAAATTAATCAAATTATATAATTAAGGGAGATTTGTACAGCTGAGGGGTATGCAAGTAAATTCCCCACCCTTTACTTAAATCTTTGATTTTGCATTTAGCAGAGATCAACGGTTCAAGTATTTTATATTCAGAAAATAAAATAAAATATCTATATATAATTCTTAACCTAGATTTAGTCATTAACAAAATCTAAAAGCAAAAAAAGATTGCTGAGAAAAAGGGCCAATTGGAAATTTAGAATCTCAATTTTGCGCACACAAAATATTATTTTAATTTTATATGAAGAAAAATAATATTTGAAGGCAAAGATCAGATCGTTTCATTCAAAAGTTCATATTACCTATAGCTTCCATTTGCTTTTTCTTGTTGCTCGATCCAGGGGGTCTGCCCCTCGACTTCTTGACAGTGGGCGCCGATCCATCGATAGGTGGCTGCAACTCCGCCGAGAGAAGCGGCGGCGAGGCCGGAGAAGAAAAGTTCTGTGTCTGCGTCATGTTCACGCTCATTGGCTGTGGTGCAGCTACCATGGCCATGGCCATGCTGCCATCTGTGCCGTACTTCCTCGGCCGACCTCTCTTCCGCTTCTCACCGTAGTTCATATTCACCCTCTGTTTAGTGCCGTCGCCGCCTGTGATTGATTGATACGGCGGTCTGTAAGCACCTTCGACGCCGGCGTACGGAACAAGCAATTGCTGATCCATCTGAGGCTGCGAAGCCGGCGGCGGCGAAACGGTTGTGAACGGCTCGCGGCTTGTCATGACGACGGATGCTTCTGCCATACCCGACATTTCTCGGGTCGGGTTACGCTAACCTCGAAAATGACCTAAAAACATTGCAGCAAATTCGATCCTCAGTAGCTGAAGAAGAAGCTTCGCAGAAAACACGCCATTTTCCGCCATTTCTCCGAAATCGACCAAAAAACACAGACACAGACGCCATTACCGATTACTTCAGCGGTAAAATTCAAAATACCATCATCAAAAAACTTTACAAAACTACAAAATTTTGTTCGAGTAAAACAAAAAAAATGAGAAATCCAAATGAGGAAAAATCACACACTTTGAGTGAAAAAGAAGCTGTTAAAATGGAAAAATCTTCCACAGTAAACCATGAATACTCTGCAGAATTCACCGATTTTTCCAATGGATCGAGCAAAAAACAACACATTAAGCTGGAAATTAAACTCCGAATAAAGATAAATAGATTTAAAAAATGCCTAATTCTCACATATTTACTGAATATAAAAAAATTACCTAAAATTTTTAAAAATTCAACAAAATCACAAAAAAATCGAGAAAAATCACAAATAACTTACCAATAAATATAGAAAATTTTCTGCGTCAATGGAGAATTAAGTAGACAGAAAGCTAGGGATTTTTTTAAGAATTCTGAATATAACAAGAAAAAGGGTTTTTTGTATTTTTGAGGAGAAAAAGCTTTTCGTAATGTTAAATTATTTATAATTACGAGGGGCCGTCTCCGTTAAAATAAATTCATTTTTCTTTTTTATTTTCTTTAATTTTTGCATTAAATAAGGGTAATAGATTTACAATTAAACCATCATATTTCTTTTCATAATCGCGATTGACCCCACTATTTCTTTAAATTTCACTCTTTAAACATTTTTCTTTGAAAATATTTTTTAAATTTTAACATTATTGATCCTTTTTATTCTTTTAATCTCAATATTTTAACTTTTAAACTTTTCATCGGTCAAAATTTTAATTTTTAACCGGATCTCAGATGACTTCAATATATTTTTAAGAGTGATTATTTATCTTTATTAGTTGGTATTCTATGGAATTTATTCCCAAGATAAAAACAAAAAAAAAAAAAAAAAAAAAAACAACTTTGATTATATGTTTCCAGGGAAACCGCCATATCCATCGATTAAATATTACATTTTAAAATAATAATAATAATACTCCATCTCTTAAAATATTGCATCCTTCTCTATTTAAAAAGAAAAGAAGTGATAATTTTAGGGATATTATGATATTTTGATAATAAATACAAATGACTTCTTAAAAATAAAGTATATGTGAAAATGGTGATTATTTAGAATTTTTACTCTTTTAAGGAAGGTGTAAACTTTGGTGAGGCGATCCAAAATAAAAAATGTGTGATCTGAAAAAATATATATTGAGTAATTAGTAAATTGATAAATAAAATATTCTTAATTTAATGTTAATTTAATTAAAGAAAATTTTCAATACAGGACCCGAAAGATAGGTAAACTATCAATTATAGACCTAAAAGATTTTTTCTAACAATTCAACACTTGAAAGATATGAAACTATCAATACAGAACCTAAAATAAAAAAATTAATAATACTAAAATAATACAACTACATTAAAATTTTATATATTAAAATTATTTTTTAACACAATATTTTATAATTTTTTATCATTAAAATAACATACTAATTTATAATAAATTTATATAATTATGTTATTAGAATTTTATTGATTTTATGATTATAGGTCGTGAATTAATAGTATTATATCTTTTGGGACCTGAATTGATAAAAAAATATCTTTCGAGTCCCTAATTGATAGTTTACCTATCTTTCGGGTTCTCTATTGAAAAAACTCCAATAATTAATTGTTTTGTTAAAACAATAGTATTATTTATTGACAAATTATCTTGTGAGCCATTATATATATGAGAAGGCTTTTGAGACGTGTTACAGTATGATTAATGATTGTTAAAATATATTTTCTAAAATATGATAAATGATGAATTAAAGTACGATTTTAGGGTGTTATAATATGATTCATTCTTGACATACTTTAACTATAAATAAGCATATTTTACCTATATAATAAACATACTTTTGTACTGGGTCAACCCGTCTCACAACCGTCTTACAAAAAATCCATTGGTCAATCCATCTCACAACCGTCTTACAAAAAATATGTCTCACAAGAGAGTTACTCTTATTTATTTCATTAGAATGTAGTATTAATGAGCATCATTCTTTTGCTTTTGTTAAAGATGAGAAGATTTAATCAAATTAAATTTAAATATGATGCATATTTGTGTGTACTTGTTAGAGATTTTATTTTGTTAAATAGCCATTAATTGACTCTATTAACTAGCTATTGAAATCGGCAAATACTCTCGTTCACACCGAACACATTCAAAATTTATATATTATTGAATAAAAATATATATTAATAAATATATTTTATATATTTTATTAAGGAAAAGTTTAAATATAGACATATAAAAAACTATTCATTTATTAAAAAACACATACTATACATTACTATTAAATAAAATTAGCATATATATAGGTGCAAAGATTTGATAGGTAAAATTATTAACTCATCCCAACTCTTTTTAATTTCATTTGATTTAATAGATTGTAAATATATATTTTAATTAATTTTTCAATTACTAAATCAATTACGTCGTTTAGGTAAATTTTGCTTCATATAAGTATTCTAGCTCGGTAATATAAATAACAATTTCCCATTATTAATGTATAGATTTTTTTTCTTTTAAAATTATAAGATTCGTTCAATAATTTGCATGTATTTTAAGGGATAATTGCATTGAAAATATTATTTTTAATTTTGTAGTAGGAAAAAAAATGTAGAATTGCTCCAAAGTGCTTGTATGTTTCAATGATTTTGTGTTGACCTAATTTAGATTCTCCAATTATTTTAATTACCAAAAAAAAAAAGATGAATAATGCTTTATGAATATTAATTATAACTACGAAAGTAATAATACATTCTCCATTTAATATAATAAGGTTATAGAAGTCTGACTTAATTTCTTTTCATCCAAATAAAATTAAAATGATTATTTATTCATACAATATAATGAAATTACAAATTCAGCATATTTGCAATAATTAATTAATAAACCAACCGAATTGGTATAAAATCGAAAAAGTGGTATAAAAAAATAAAATAAAAATAAAAATGAATGCAGTTGAAGAGAATAATAATAGTGTGTGTTGGTAGATCACGCAGTTCTATTAGGTTCGAAGCACATAAATTGTGAGCCACCATTCTAAAATAACTTTTGTTTAATTTGAATTTATATTTATCATTTTTTATCAAAATAGTTGAAAGTTGTTGAAAAATGATTTTTTTTAAAAAAAAAATCAATTGTATAACATTCAATTTTAAAGTATATAAAATTAAATTTCTGAAACTAGCTCCATGGGCTTACATGCACACAACAATTTGTCATAGTAATATAAATGGATACTTGCACATGAGTATTAATGATACAAAATAATTTACTATTAATTTTCAATTATGTGATCACATCTTTCATTTCATTTGCTTTTTTTTTTCAGAAGAGTTTAATCATGCAATTCTTAACTCATTTGGAGCAATTTTAAAAATATAAAACCTTTAAGTTATTGCAAAGACTTAAAAAGTAAAATTTTACCAAATGACTTTCGTGATTATATTTTTATTAAAAAAATATAATCAATTAATAGAACGTGAAATGATATTGTGAATTACTCTCATAACAATTTATAAAAAAATTAAAAGTGATAATTTAAAAAAAAATAACATTTTAAAATATATAACTAATTACAACGTATAAAATGCTTATCAAAAAACAGTTATATTTAACCACATAAATATAGGTTAAACTTTTGTACTTCTATTACCATGTATCAATCTTAGACAACGTATAATTTATTCTTAAAACTTTTGTTAATTTTTTTTCTTTTAATAGTCTCTACATGGATTCCAGTCATTTTCTTTTATCAATACTAGTATCTCAAATTTTCATATATTTTAAAAATAATTAAAATTGAAAAATTAAGAATCTTAAATTTATTTAAAAAAATGACTCAAATTCTTTTCATTAAAATAACAAGACAATTTGTTTCCATCTCTCTATAATCTGCATGGATTTTGAAATTAGGAGATTGAAAGTGAGAACCCAACAATTCTGAGGACTAAAATGTAATATCGATCGAATTATGGGGCAAAATTAAAAATTTTCAACCAAACATTATAAAAATAAAAATAAAAATAAAATAAGTAACATCCCAACTGCCTCAACTGCAGAAAATCAATGGCTCCAATTTTTTGTTTGCACTCACAGCCTCTTCTCTCTCGCTCCTCATTTTCTCTCTCTTTCTCTCCTGCGTATCGAGGTCAGCTCAATCCTCGTTCCTTTTTCCGTTGTGTTGTTTTCAATCACGTGTTCACTCATTAGCTTTTTTCGTGGGATTTTTTGAAGGCTCGAAGAGGAATGAGAATCGCAGCTTTATCTGCTGCAACAACAATGGAGTTAATCAGCAAAATTCATGGCAATTTTTCTTGAACTTTGGGTCAGTTTTAATGCTAAGTTGGAAAATACTTATTATCCTCGATTTCTGATTGGTGATAGTGTGAGCATTGGAGAGGAATGCAGGACGGGTAGGAGAGAGATACTGTTTCGGGCAGTTTCCGCTGCCCTTGCTTTTCCTGCAATTGCTTTGGCTGCTGAAAGTGGTAACTAATTTTTCTGGCATTTTCAATTTTGAAGTTAGAGAGGTATGTTTTATTATGATTGTAATTTTTGAATTCGTAGGTGTGCCTGATGGATTTCGAGTTTTTACTGATGATGTTAACAAGTTTAAGATCACTATTCCTCAAGGTGAGTTTTCATTTCTGTTTAATTGGAATATAATTTGGAAATTGGAGGTTTTTTGGTCTGTGGTTAGAAGAAGGAAAGGTTATTTGACCTTTTGACTACTGAATTCATGGTGAGTTTCTTGTGTTGATGAACATGTGGTTTGAACAAACAGGATGTCAAAAAATGAAAAAATGATGCACTTTGAGAAATTGTAGTGGAAATGTCAAATAATGCTTAGTTGTGTATTACTGGTGTTGTTTTTGATAATTGAACAAAAGGTATGTTTCCATCTCCACATGGCAAACAGTACACACTTTCTGATATCCATATGATCTTCAATTTTAAAATTGTGTATTCCACTTAAACACTTCATAAGTAGTAGCTGACATAACTATGGGAAGTAGAGGAAAATGGGTGAAATTTTCAGGCTCACAAGGCGATTCCTTGCAGATTGGCAAGTTGGAAATGGAGAGGGAGACGGAGTAAGGGCGTTGATTGCTTTTTATCCACCAGAAACTACGAGTTCAAATGGTATGAGTCCAGATTGTTGTTAAAGTTTTGCTTGAACTGCAGTCTGATGATCTTGGACCTTTCTCTATTGCTTGCTTCAGTGAGCATAGTAATTACAGGCCTTGGTGCTGATTTCACTCGATTGGAGTCATTTGGCAAAGTTGATGCATTTGCAGAGAATCTAGTAGGTTAAGTGGGATGATATTTCAAGAGTGAAAATTTGGTCATAAATGCCTTGATTTTGCAGATTGGTGGATTAGATAGAAGCTGGCAAAGGCCCCCTGGTGTCGCAGCGAAGCTCGTAGACAGTAAATCTGCCAATGGTATTGTAATATTGTTTACAAGCAGCTATTAGAATCATCATCAAGACTGTCTTTTTCAATAACCCATGCAATGTTCAGCCAATGCGCGACTATTGTTTAACAGTACTAGCATTTTCTTGAATTTGTCAGGGTTGTATTATATAGAGTACACCCTAAAAAATCCAGGAGAAAGTCGGAGGAATTTGTTTTCAGTACTCGGGATAGCAGATAATGGCATTTACAACAGATTGTATACTCTCACAGGACAGGTCAGTGTTGCTGAAAACCATATCTTGGGTGCTACATGAGTGCATATCCATTCTTTGAACTCCATTTTGGCTGTGTGGTGCAGTTTGTCGATGAAGACGAAGAAAAATACGGCCCCTCGATCAAGAGAGTAAGCTGTGATCATTAATTTTGAGTTCAATGCTGAATGAAATAATCCCACTTCAATTACATTAAATTTATCCCTGCAGGCTGTATCATCCTTCAGATTAATGTGAATATATTCATTTGGGAACTGTTTTCGCTGTGTTTGAATCTTGCATTCTGAATTACAGTGATTCTCAGGTGAGACCCTTCTTGTGAAATACTCAGAATCTCAAATTTAGTTATTCTGATCTGCCCTTTCCTGCTAACACCATAGCAAAGGAAGGATGATGGAGGTGGTGTACAACGGAAACTATTAATCAAAACTAATTTCAAATCAAAGAAGAGGCCAAATACTCTTTAACTTCTCATTTTCTTTAATTTTTATTTCTCTACTTGTTGAATTGTGTTGTAGGTGCATGCAGCAAGTTCTTGAGAGAGGTGATTATGTTCCAAGTTCCAACAAGGAGTTGAATCTTACGTGAAGAACGAACCTTCACAAGTTTTGTCAACCTTTAAGTTTGAGCCTTTGGTCGTTAATTATTCATGTATATCAAGAGAAATGGTTTTTTTTTCAAACCAGTGATGCCCAATTTGGTAAGAGAATTGACAGAAAATTCCATCACAATTAATTACATTCTATAAATGATCAGACCTGACCAAAGCAATCCCTTCAAGGCTAACAGAACCTAACACCTCAAGGTTAAAATTCTAATCCAATTGTGACTATATGGGGTTCCTTACATTGATGCATCAATCGATCTTAACAGGCTCGATTATGGTCTCCCCAGTTTTTGGTGCAGCTGCTTTCTGAAACAGAGTAGTTAGCTGATCTGCGAAGAGCCGGTTCTGTAGCTGCTGAAATTGCTGCCATTTCCTTTCCATTTGGGAATCAAATTCCTCAAAGTGAAGGATCTTGTCTTCAATTTCCTTTGTCTGCAAGATGCATTTACCAGAAAAAACAGTACTTCTTTAGCAGATAGTATTATGAATAACAGCGAACATGAAAACAGACAGATTAGTTGCAGCACTAAACCTGAGTGGCAATTCCAGATATTGCTTTCTCCAACTCCTCTTCTTCCTTCTCGAGCTGTAGTTTTGCTTCGCTAAGGGACTTTTTTGTCGCATGTGTTCCGTTATCAATAGGAGCATTATCAGACTCTGAAATGGAATGACGAAATTGTCACATCTTTTTGTTTCTCATATTTCTCAGACAAACTTAAAACACACTTCCTGCTGTCACTTACTATAATTAAATAAAGCATGCCAGGAACAGAAACAATTGAGGGATTATGTAGCTGAAATCTTGTCAAATATTGATTGCTGTTTATGTTATTAGCTTGCATTTAAACCCAATTAGAGCTAAACAGGAATTCTGCGGCACCAATCAGAAGATGGGGTCAAAGTTTTCATGCACTCTTCACTCAACACATGCTAATTTAATAGGGAACACCCAATATACTTTTTCCAACAGCACATAAAAGGATGAAAAAAAAGTCCAACATTTAATACTTTTATAGCTCACTCACCTTTTCATAATACTTCAATTATACAAAATTTGTCAAAATGCAGCCGGGAAAGGCTACTTCAAGATGACCAAAAGATATGCGCCCAAATGATTCAGAATTCATGTTTTACTTCACAAAAGAAATTATGTTAAACCTTTGTTTAGCCCTACCCTACCTTCTGTCTCCACCCGAGCAGTAACACTTAAACCAACTGCATATCATACACTAAGGAATAAGTATCTTTTTTCAAGCCATTTATACTAGTTTCATTAGAATATAGGTGAACTGAAAAACTAGTTTTATGGGAACTGAAAATCATAGGATGCAAAAGCATGGAGCCTCAGAAGTTGAATAAGCATTTGATACCTTGTTCTTTCATATCGCCAAAATCAGACAATGCTGCAACTGCAGCACGGGCTGCCGCTTCAGCATCATCTACTCCAACCAAGGTCGAGAGAAAGACAGCCTAGAGAGAGAGATAAACAAAATAAAATTGACACACCAATCAAAATCTACCAATTACTAGCAGCATAAACAACAAAAAAGGATAGCATGCCATCAATATTTAGCTGTTTGCAGGGAGAAAAAAAAAATAAATTCTCCATCAGTATCCTCAGCACACCCTATATTCAGTACATGTGATACCTAATTACAGAGACATAATAGCGAAGCAACATAAAAGAAACACTTCACAAAAAAATCTAAACTCTAAATGGTCTAATAAATCATTGGACATGTACCCAATAATCTCACAGAAATTTTTTGACAAACATCAATAATGAAAATCTTGATGCTGCTTTTGTACAATACCATTGAAGTCCAACGACAACTACTTATAATCCTCTAGCTATTATTCCTTAACCCAAAAAAAGAGGAAGTTGTTACCTGTGCCATAATTGGGTTGCTCGCATCAGCAAGAGGTGAAAGATGTCTTCTTTTGTTTGGCATTGTTGTATTATGTAAACTTAACTCGCTATCCGAATCCGCAGATTCTGGAGGACCATCAAACTGTTCACCAAATGGAAGCTTTATAAACCGAGCTACACATTCCTTCACACTTCTTCCATTGACATGCTCTGCAACTTTCTTCCAATCATCACCATAATGCAGGATAGCTTCCAGTAGCTGCAATATTTCCTTATCAACCCAATCCGTCTTTCCCTCATCGCTGATCTCAACCCGCTTAAAATCCGAAGAACTCAAGCCCTCCCTATAATTACCCCGCACATAGCACCTCGCACAGAGTGTCATATCATGCTGCTCAGATGTTAAAATTGATTCAGGATCCAACATTTAATCATATGTTACCTACTACCTAATTTTCCCTAATATACATCAAGAAACAGCAAATTAATCAAGATATAGACATGGAGAAATAAGCACCTTCTCAGATGCAAAACAAGCAATTGTGCAGGGAGTCTTGCAACCACTGCAAATCCTCTTCTTAGGCAGTAGAGCATCCGCGCCGCCACCACCAGAAGCACCATCGCCGCCTTGCGCAGCGCCAGCAGAGAACTTATCTTCCCACTTCAGTTGAGGCTTTGAAATGGAACCCACGTAATTAATCAAACCCCAGGCCTCCAGAAAATCGAAAACCCTCCGAATGGACCCCACATCACCGACGATTGTCTTGCGCACCTCGGTGAAAGTGATTTTGCGGCTAGGGTTTTCACGAAAGCGCCGTACGATAGCATTCCTGTAGTATTTGTAAACCCTAGGGTTCTTCGAGGGCGACCTTCCGTCAAAAAACTCTGGCAGGAACCTAGCCTCGCATTCATGAACAGCGTTCCACGAAAACCACCCTACCGAATTCAAAGCAACAAATTATAAAATCAATCAATTAATCTTCACGGTACCAAAGGATGTAAAAAGATACGAAACGAACGTACTGGAGTAGCTGGGTATGTGAATAACATCGGGTTCCGGGAGGCAAGGAGTAACTATGGTGGGAGTGGCGGCTGAAATGGATGGGGTAGCATTTGTGGTGGAGGCGGGGGGACTAACTGCAGCCGGAGTAGTAATTGAATTAGAGGGAGTAGCATTCGGGGTGTGGACTGGGGGAGTGAGTGTAGTCGGAGTAGCGTCTGAAATAATAGGAGTAGCAGTCGGGGTGGTGGCGGCGGCGGTGGTGGTCGGTCCGGGAGTGGCGGTGGACGGTTCAGCTGAGGGTTTGGAAGGAGGCGGAGTTAGAGTGGCCATAAATTTGAAATTAGAACACGACCAACCTTAAAAATTAAAAGGGAAATTTGCAATTTGACCCCTATACTTTCAAATAATAGCGATTTTAGCATTATATTGAAAAGAGTTATTCACAATTTGAACCCTGCAGTTGCATTCATAAACGATTCCAACCCTACAAAAGCTCAGAGGACCAAGTTGGCCCAAAATAACGCTCGGTGAACATCTTCCACGCACGTAATTTTTTTAATTCAATACAAATTAAAACGTTTTACAATTCTTTTGACCTTATTTAAAATAAGAAAATTGATGAAAATTAAATGAATTACAGAAAGTTAAAAAGAAAATGGAATTCAAACTTATGTTTTAAGGTCATTAAAATTGTAACGAATAAATTTGAAGTATCCAATTGGGTTTTTGGTGCATTTTTCCGAATAACTGTCACTTAGAAAAATATGACAAAATAATAATTATAATACCCAAGGAAAGTACAAATCTTGATTAAATATATCTATATTGGAAGTGAGTTGGTATGAATCAGCTTCATATGAATCCTTATTTTGTAAAATTAGTACATAAAAAATTACTCATTAAAGAGTATTTTTTTTTCAGAACAATAATATTTTCTATCTCTAAATAATAAGAGTAATAGTAATTAAAAAGCATAATTCACTTGCAAACTCAATTCACACAAATATTTAGCAATGTCAAGTATTGGATGCTTCAAGGGCATCATCTATAAATATCTGATGACGATAATAACAATAATTATTATAATAATCACATATTTAGAGAGTGAGAGATGGGTCCTGTTTGAACCTTGAGCTTCTTTCATATTTTGAAGTGAGGCTCTAAATTAATCCAAAGTTACAAACAAATGTCCATAAACACCTAACTGTTATGCACAATATGCTGACTCCATTCTGACTTTTTTTTTCTTTTTTTCTTTTTTTTCTTTTTCAAGTGTAAATACAATGCAGGATGCAAGAGAGAGACTACTATTATCTACACACCCAAAATGCTGGGGCTCAATAAGGACACCCTATAAAAGAATCATATGTTGATTCTACCATAAATTCATTCTTTACACAGGTTTATTTCCAGATCGGCAGCCAGAATCCCCGTCCCGACCGCCAATCCATCCATCCACGACTCTCCGCCAGTCATCCAGAAGGCTGGCGCAGATTACACGACCTTTCTTAGATACAGGAAGTTAAAAAGGATGTGTGATCCCCCCACACATCTCCATTCCTCTCTCCACCATCAGGAGCGACTCGGACATTGACTTCTCTGGTGAGCGTGACAATGTAAGACCTGCGTACGTACCACAAATTTCATAAACATGTATGCAAGTAGATATGTGTTCCTCTTGGGGAACATGCCATGCCATCTCTATTGGAACAATCTTGGGATACCATTACCTCGTTGTTTCGATCCTCTACTACTACAACAAGATGAATAAAACGCAACCAAAATTGTGAAGTTAGCCACGGGGACCAATACATGATGGCATTGTTCCTCTCAATTTATAAAATATTTCAGTAGGGAAAATGCTTAAATATTTTCAAAACAGCCTATTGAACAGGAACCCAAGAATTACGAAATTTAATCATAGAGATCCCACAAACACCTTGTTAGGAGGTTCACCAAGGTATCATGAGTACTTGCACTAGGATGATACGGCCCCAGTGCCGTTATCAAACGCAATTAAACACTTTGGAAGAATAAGATTCAGAATTTCAGATATTGACCCTTAAAACTAGGCAACATGCAAGGATGCTTTACAAATGAGGTTGTTAACTTGCCAACTACAATCCCCACCCACCAAAAAAAAACAAAAAACCCAAAAAATTTTAAATCCAAGCCCTGCACCTCATTCCTCAAAGCTCCTAAATTCACCTTGATTTTTGCAAATATGCCAACCAAAGAGTGCCTGGAATCTAGAAAACTGATCATGACATCAGCTGTCTGTGATATCACCCTAAATCCTTCACTAAGAAAACAAAATATACACGTTCGATGTCTAGTCCTGACTTAAAGCCAATTGATCTTTAGATCACTCGCTTGTAAGCTCACCCAACATTACCAGGTTTTCTTTTTAAAAAAAAACAGAAGCACACAGAACAACCGAAGAAACAGAACTTTAATTATATGTTAGATTGACATACTTCAACAATCGTAAAACAAAAGGTAATATTTTTAGTCATCTCAAAAAAGAAAAAAGTATACAGCTTAAACTAGATGATATTTACATACATACTCTTGGCTGTCAAACAGATAAGATGATTTTTTGATAGTAATGAGGTTCTAAATTTTGATTAGGAGGAAGTATAAACATATAGCATATAACTTGCTGACCATTCAAAGGACAATGATACTTGAATAAAGATTGGGATAGTTTTAATTTGCAATCAGGAATAATTCTTATATAATTTTCTTTTAACTATTTAAGCACAATAGCAAAAACTAAAATTCGTTACGCCACTCAGATGTTATTATGTTCATGTATGTGTTTATTTAGTATTATCTGCAATGATATCCATTGCCAACAAATACAAATTAGTGACATTATGAATATTATTCTATTATGAATATTATTGTGTTCTTTTCAAAAAATATATATACATACATATTATTGTGCTATCAAGGTAAAGATGACTTATGGTAGCAGACCTCACTAATTCTCATACGTGGAGAGTTATATAGAACACTTTCTGCAAGAAAAGTTACTATTTGCCAATGTCCTTTCTTTTCTAAGGCTTGGGTAAACACAATAGAGAGCAGTAATGAGAGGCTTAGGGAAACCAAATTACCTACCAAATTGTTATCTGCTTGGGTGAACACAAGCAGAGCAGAGGCCAGAGAATACTACTAGGAGCCTAGGGAAGAAAAAAAAATTACCTACGAAATTGCTCTTCTCAATTGAACCAAGTCACCGACTACATAAAATGTGATGGTCATACCCAGGATATAAAATGAAAATAAGGTGTAAAGAGAACTTAAAACTAGTAGAATACCTCTAGAATGCAAAATGAATAATTTGCAAGGCAAGATTTGGAGCCCGCCAATAAGTGGCAGTACCGCTGTTCTTAGTCCTGCTGCAATCTAAGGGAACCTGACATTTGGTATACAATAACAGACACAATGTAGCATGACTGCAATGGCCATCAAAAGAATAGAGTTCGAGAAGTTTACAAGTATACTAACCTAGATTAAACCCTCACCCAGCATTTTGGTCAGATCCGCTACCTGGCATGAATTGAGGTGAATGCGCAGGTAGTAAGAATTGTGGCTGTTGTGGAATAGGTGTAGCCATACCTGATACAACCAACACGTTAGCCCCAGATCTACCTGTTCAAATAAAAATTTTAAAACAAAAGCCTACCAAAAAGTGCCAAGAAATGATTTAATGTCCAGCCAGAAAGCCAATAACATTTACCTGCAGAATATGGTGCTGGAATAGTTGAAACAGAAGTTGTAGTCATTGCATTGACACTGGGCCCACCAAACTGCACTATTTGATGACCAGGCATCGCATATCCTGGCAATGTAGTGTAACTATGACTTCCCTGAACAGATTGGCTCAATTGACTATAAGGATACATAGTTGAGCCAACTGCTCCAGGCACACCATATATGTGAAGGTACTGCTGATTTGCATAAGGATTGTAAACACCCTACAAGAGAATAAATGCACTACTATAAAATGACAGGAAGCAACATCAGCATCACGAGAACAATTCAAAAGAATGTTTTACTAATAATGACCTGAGGATAAGCGTATTCAGGACTGTATGCAGCATACCTGCATCAGTAGAAGGATGAAAAATCAATTTATAAAATAACAGATATGAAATAAAACATGAGCTATCAAATAAATAAACAGTAACAAATAATAGATGGAGTATATATCTACATTACAGATATGCATGGATATTAAATACTAATAACTAACAAGAGTGCTACATGACCAATGGAACTAACAAATAAAGTATAGCACAAATATTATATTATACTATAATTTTTATAAATAAAGTATAGCACTAAACAAGAGTATAAATTATAGTAATTAACAACCATAACAAATAAACAGAGATAAGAAAACAAAATACAGGCTATAGTTATACACACACACACACACGGAGAGTAAGTAACACATTCTTTCTTCTTAAAAAGTCACAAGATAATACTTCTCCTGTACCAGTTGCTTATCAATTTTATTCCATCAACTCTACCTTGCGTCTCAAAATAAAGGAGGAAATTAAAGATGGTTAAGAATAAATATGTAATGCACCAGAAACACCAGTAGTGTGAGCATATATCCATACACACGAGTAACAAGTAACAGCATGCTATAGGAAAAATATTAGATTGTGGAATGTAGCTCACCCATACGGAGAATACATCAAGCCTTGTTGAAACCCATATGTGACAGGTTGCTGGTAACCAAAATTTCCAATATAAGCACCCCTAGCAGCAGGAAGGCCTCCAAGGTAAGGTGCTGGAGATCTATGGCGCCCTATGAAAATAAACAGAGACAATAGACATACGTATATAACAATATCTGTAATAACTGACATGCTGCATCACTGGCACACAAGATTCAATACTGACCACATATGAACTACATATGATGCAATTAGTACCATATTAAAAAAATAATAATCAACTTTCAATCATTCTATATATATGGATTAACTTGGGTGTGGGTTTGTAAATAAACATAAATGTCATGAAATTAATCAAATTTTGAAAATAAAGCCAAAAAAAAAACATTCAATCATATACGATCAAACTCTCAAACTTTCTTTCTACAGCATACAATTAACTAATTTTCGTTGAGAAAGATATGACACTAAATAAATCAGACAATCTTCAATTAATTCACCCCCATTAATTTCAAGTTGGATTGCCAATGAAATGCAATGACCCCAATTGACATTTGTCACACAATAAATTTGTTATTTTTCACTTAAATGACGAATAGGAGTATTCCAGCAGAATTTACGTGACAATTGAAAAGTGAAAAGTTCTCATCGAGAAATATTACCAAAAGGAATTGCAGGTCGAGGCCTCCCTAGTGAAGCCAGATTGCAGTTTGCTCGCCTCCCATCAATAATAGGTGTTGGATCAGCGCATGCTCTCCTGGCTGATTCTGGATCCCGGAAAGTAACCTAAACCCTCCATACAACACCATTTTGGAACCAAGTCATTGAAGTATCCAAGCTTCTACCTCAAGCACATTTAATTACACAAACAATTCTGACATTCAATTAACACAAGTGAACGTCAACATGAAATTGGAAATAGAATGACTTGCAAAAAACTAAACATAGCAAGTAATAGCGATCATCAGAATTTGAAAACACCAGAAGACCAACTTTACCAGACCCAAATGAAAGGGAAAAAATCCAACACAAACCCAAAACAAGTTAATAGAATCTCACAAAGCCATATCCTTTGGATCGGCCAGTATTCTTATCGGTGATGACTACGGCCTCAAGAATCTCTCCAAATTGCTCAAAATATCGCCTCATGGTCTCACTCTGAGTTTCCCAGGCCAAACCTCCAACGAAAACCTTAGTAAAAGTGGTGTCCCCAAATGGAGAATTCATGTACTGGAAACCACCCGGACCCGAACCCGAACTTGGGCCAGGAAGCGGCTGCTGCTGTTGTTGCTGCTGATAAGCCATGATCGTTCACTCAAAGTGACTTTTTTGGCTTCCAACAGAAAGAAGGAAGAAGAAAGCTCTAGACAAATAAAAGGTCTAACTAACTCTAATCACAGAAGGGGAACGGCGATTCAAGTGATATTAAAGTCGATCCAATGGAGTGAGAGCACCATTTTAACAGGAAACCCTCAGTAAAACCCTAGCTACGGCTGAAAGCGATTGAAAAGCCATTTTTCCCTTTAAATTATTAATTTAAATATATATACACACGAAATTGGAGGAAAAAGAAAAAGGGCTAGTGAGTATGAGTTTGAATTTGAATATACAAGATAGACACAGAACGAAGAGATCACGTTGCACGAAGATCAAGACAACAGAATTACAAACTAAAAGGGCCCAAAAAAAATCAATCAAAAGAAACAAAATAGAAGCAAGAAAAAATGAAAACCCTAATTTAGAGGCGGAAAGTGTTGCAAATAGAAGCAAGAAGAGTGGGTCAAAACAGGGGAAAAAGAAGGTGGGGTTGGATCAGCTGTACAAGAGAGCATAGAAAGCGTACGTATGGACTATGATGGGGGGTGGGGTGGTGGGGAAAAGCCGATAATGTGAATCATCAACGGAATTTCAAACCCTACTGGGCTACTCCTCCTCCTCAAATCCCAAACATGAAAACAGAATCAAAAATCAAAGAGATGAAACTGGTAATTATAATTGGGATTAACAATTCGAGCGATCAGGAAATCGGGAGGAGAGGGGTTTTGGGTTTGAAATTTTGATCAGGGAGAGGATGATGATGGTGGACAGAGATGATCTTGAACAGTGTAGTCATGATTTTTTTTTTCTTTAATAATTATTAATTTAAATTTACAGAGGAAAGAGAATGGAATGAAGAAGGAAATGGGAAGAATGAATGAGTAGAAAAATTGGAATTAAATTTTTAAAAAAAAATTAGGGATATGGACAGCTGCTTCCGGATATCCAAACATAGAAGAAATACAGCTAGGCTGGTGGGCCACTTTCTTTCTTCCACCATCAACACGCCTAGTATATGCGTCTTGACTCTTGAGTTGTAAATTCGCTATTTTATTTTAGTATTTTATTTTTTCGAATTTCTTTCCTTTTCTTGTTGGTTTTACTTTTCCTAACATTTTTTTTTAAATTGTTGTTGTAATAAAACTCAGAATCCATTTTCTCGTATTATGGTATACCCACCATTAGGGCCCACCGCCCATGCCCTAAAAATTGATGGAAGAAGTAAATCGCATGGGTCAAATTCATGTCAAAGGTAAGATTTGAGCCCTCACCCTGCGGTAATCAAGCTCAGTTGGAAGGTCTTTCCATCCTCCCCTCTATTACTTGAGTTATGCCCTGGGCAATATTATTATTGTTATAACAACTCCATCGTGTGGCATCTCTCTCAAGGAGGCTTACTTATGAAACCTATACGTGATGTGTTTAAGCGTAGTTTGTATGATTTAATTGAGCTAATTACGAATGGATTATGATCTTAAAATTATATTTTAATAAACAATATAAAATATTTTAATGGGTCATATTATAACAATCTTAAAATTAGTAATTTAAATAAAGTGATTATTACTGATAGGTACGCGTGTATATAACCTAATTACTATTAGATACATTAATTTAAATGTCTATTTCTTTTTCCAGTTTTACCCTTAACAATGCATGCGTATAAATACCGTATTTTTGTTCGCATCTTAACAATGCACATTAATATACGGATAGGTATAGGTATTATGGGAAAAACAAAATATAATTTTGTATTTATCGGTACTTTTCTGAAGCGAATGTATTGCTTATTAATTTTTAAAAACGTTTTGTACCTACTATATATTTACCCTTAAATAAATCATTCATCATCATATCTTAGGAATAAATTAAATTATGAATCTATTAACTCATCCATCTCACTACTCATCACAAATGAACTATTTTCATTTATTCACATTATTACTTATTTAAAAAATATTTTCATTTATTCACATTATTACTTATTTTAAAAAATGAATAGTTTAAAATGCTCTATTTAATGTTATGTATGTACTAAAAAAAATTGGAATCGGCCGTTTTGATTTCGAACCGGCAGTATTTCTTTATTTATTTTTTTAATGGCACAATTTAAAGCTTTTAAACATAATACTCCCTCCATCTCAAACTTGTTGTCTTAGTTACTGTAGATACAGAGTTAAAGAGAAGTTATTTTTTGACTAATTTTATTGATTTTTTAGGAGTATTGTGGTATTTTTAGGTAATAAATAAATTATAAAGTATGTTATGTGTATTATGTGAGAGTGATATTTTTGAAATTAAGATAAACTTTTGAGGTTATTTGTTGATGTGAAGTTTCCTTTTATGGAATAAGACAATTAGTTTGGGATGGATAAAAATGGAAAGTAAGACAACGAGTTTGAGACGAAAGAAGTAATAATTAAGAATCAACGGTTCCAACTTCCAAACCGGAACCCGATTCGTTTTTTCAAGAAACGTAAACCGGCGGTTGCCTACAAACAACGACGGAATATCCACGTGGATATGGGCTTTCTGTTGATTGAGCAAATAAAAACATAAAATAAAGTTGTTTGATATTATAATCTAAATAATTGGGTTTAACAGAAACGGTCTGAAAAATATAGAAGCCCAAAATTTTAATTCAATAAACTTAATAATAAGATAAATAAGAGGAGTATTTATTTATTTAAGTTTTACGATATAATAGTAATGTTTTCATTGTGGATACAACACGTTAATTAAAACAAAAATAGAGATTTGGATCATTAAATATGGAGTATAAAATTATCGATTTAACCATTAACATTTAGGGTTATTCTGTGTGCACCGAGTATCTAGACTATTTTTTAGGAGATAGTCTTTTAATTTTTTTATTATTTTACTTTGATCAAAGGTGGTTTTATAAAATTAGTTATTATGATTTATACCCTAGGTTTTATGTACTGTGATCCATTCAATCTAAATATCATAAGTAAAGTTTTTTTTTTTGTTATTTTTTTCCTGTTTTCTCATCTTCCTCGTTCTTTATCCTGAAAATTTCTCATATCAATCGCGGTAATCCTTCCTCATAGTCTCATCGTGAAAATCTCACTTCCATTTTAATCTTCTTCTCCTATTTCACTAGTCATTTTGTCTTTCAATTGTCTTTGTATCCGACGACTAACAAATCCGAGAACAGTCTCTGCATCCATTTACAGTAATTAACAAATTTGAGAACATAATCACCCTGTCTACTTTCAAACAAATACCAGCTTCAACAATAAATTTTAAACAAAACATACCCGAACAAATTTACATAATGAAACTTAAACTCAAACATACCTCCTTCAAGTATTTCAAGCTCACCCAGATTCTCTTCCTCATTTATAGAAACGGTATTTGAATGAAGTCAATTTTGAGTACAAATAGTTCCTAAATGTATAAAGAACCAAACTAGATGTTGGACTCCATTTAAATACCATGGGTCAAATCTTACTAATGAGTCATGATCAACTTTGATGCATGTTAATATTTACTTCTATTTATACATAGTTGCCGTCTACCTTGTGCGAGAATATTTCACAGTAAAATTTTTATGAGATAGATAGAAAAGTGATAATATTTTAATAAAAAATAATAGTCGAATTAACATATACAATAAATTTTTTCAAAAGTAATTCATAATATAAATAAAAAATGATAATAGTTTTAATATAATATGATAATTATTTAAAAAAACGTAAAATAATCTCATGTGAAATAGTGTCGCCCTACTTATAAAATTATCTGAAATTAAAACTTTTTTAAAGATAATAACCTTTTACTAAAAATAAAGAATGGAACCATGTGCTTTTATCTGAATTTAAAAAAAAAATCCTTTTCTCTTTTCTAGTATAAAATAAAAATTGTGTATTGCACTTTATTTGTACTAAATCTCTATCTTTATAATTCTGAAAGCAAATGAACAACTAATTAGTGTTCAATTATATTAATGTGAATAAAGTTAAGAGAAATAAAAGAAGAAAAAGTAGAGATATTAAAGCATAATAACATAATTAAAAATAATTCAATAACACATATAGTATATATGCACTTTTTTTTATCACAAAGAAAAATACTAGCTTGGCAACCACTCCACAAAATTAACTTTTTCTAATTATAATTTCAAATTAGATGTTAAATTAAGATCATCATTAATTATAATCAAGCCCGAATCAATAAATGAGTACAGAATTGATGTTGTAACGACCCAAATTGATATAAATTAGAATAATAGAAAATTTGTTCTTCATGACAATCATAGACAATCAATTACTTTTGGGTTATTAATTTATTTATTAATTAAAATCCATAAGATGGTCTCAATCAATGGCTAGCTAGTTGGATGTACAATTTAGGCATTTTGCTTCAAGGGCTAGGGTTTTGGGGCTGAATGTTGATGGTCCCAAAAATACAGTGTTTTGGACCACAAATTAAATTATTCACCATGATTTTGGAAGTTTGCTTGGACATATTTGATCATTGTCTGGAACTAATATGGTTTAATATGAATTGGGTCATGAGATTTGTAAAAATTGAAGACAAAATTCTCTTGTAAGACAACTGCTTGTATGAAACTATACGTGAAATGCGTTAAAGTATATGAGTGAGACTTGCGTGCGTCCGGGCGAAGGGGAACACATTCCGTGCGTCTTTAGAAATTTAGTATTATGGGTAATGGTATATTACTTTGGTTTAAAGGGTATACACTTTAATTAATAAAAGGTACACCATTTTGTTATAAAGGGTATACATTTTTCATTAATATTTTTTTCTTTAGAAAAATAAGGGTACATATTTTTTGCTAAAGGGTATACAATTTAACACAAAATTCTAAAGGCGCACGGATTGTTGTCCATGCGCCTAGATACACACAATAATTTTCTTTAGAAAATAAAGGGTACACATCTGTATACTAAAAGGTATACAATTTAACACAAAATTCTAAAGGCGCACGGAATGTAGTTCGTGCGCCCGGGTGCACAGGAGTTTTTGCCAAAGTATATATATACTATAAGTAAAGTATGTTTATTGATTGTTAAAATATTTTATTCTAAAGTATGACGAATGAGACATTAAAGTATGATTTACTTATGTTTATCATATGATTTAGTACAAACATATTTTAATTACTAATAAATATATTTTACATATATAATAAGCATACTTTAACAATGGGTTCCATCTCACAATCATCTTTGATATATCCGTCTCACAAGGGAGTGTCCCTTAATTGTTAACATTATATTTTTTTAACAAAAATTGATACATGAAAAACGAATAAGGGTCGTATAGCGTCGATTCAACTAAAAACTATTTAATTCATTACACATAAATAACTAAACTAAATATACGTACCATCACAATATAAAATATCATACATATGTATTCATTTCGTCCCATTCTAATAGTAATATTTGTTTTTTGCACGTAGATTAAGAAATTTAGTATATTTTTTATGTGTATTGAGGTGAGATGAATAATATTTTAATGTATAGTGGATGATTGTATTAATGTGGCGGATAAGTTCCATTAAGATATTCTAGTTACTTAATTGTGTGTGTCTCATACTAAAAAAAATATAACCGTTAAAATGAAACATCTAATTTAAAAATATGTAATTATTAGGATGGAACGGAGGGAATACGTAATTATATATATATATATATATATATATATATATATATATATATATTTACTATCACAAAAAAATTATATTTATATAATTTTATTTTTTAAAATATATCCCCGTGCATCACACGGATAAAAATGCTAGTTTCAAGAAAAGTAATATTTGACATTTTAAAAAGCAACAGCTTCCCGAATTTTTGACTCTACATCATATACAAGTATATGATATATACAATTATATTTACAAATGCGATGTTTTTAGAATTTTAAAAAATTTGTATAATACTGTTCCACGAAAAGAGTTTTGTGAGATAGATAAAAGATAATAATATTTGAATAAAAGGTGATACTTGGAGTCGAATTAATGAAAAATGTTAGTGATATGATGTATTATTTTATGAACAATTAATAGTATAAATAAAAAGTTATACTATTTTTAATAAAATTTGATAATAATATATTTAATTAAAAAAAAAGATAACTGTTTAAAAAAATAAAAAAACAACACAAACAAACGTAAAGGGTTTAATGTGGAACGATCGCACTTCCCTTCATATTATAGAATTGATTTATCAAATTTTAAATAAAGAAATAAAATTAAATACGTCATCAATCAAGCTATTTTGATTAGTCCTTTTTCTTTTCAATTAATTTTAGAATTTGAACATATCGTACATAGTTAAGTTACTCTTGAATTTTAGTTAATTTACTCTTGAATTTTTCAACCGTTCATTTTTAAAAGAAATTATTTATTTTTAGTCGCATCATATCTAGCACAGTATTATTTAATAAAATATCAATATAACTATTTAACATTTTCATTACGGAGTATGATTTTGATAACCAAGTAACAGTGTGTAAAAAGAAAAATCTCAGTCAGACCGGCTTTTGAGGCCCAAATTTAAAGAGTTTATAATAGCCCATTAACAAAAATAGGATACGGCCTTAATGGCCCATTAACAAAAATCAAGATACAAAAATATTAACTTCCTCTGAATATTTAATTTTGCAGGTTGGCTTTTAAGGCCCATTAAAAAATACTGTTATTACTATCCAGGATAATTGAAGTATTTTTAAAAATATCATTATTATCCAGGTAATAAAAATTACATAATAATAATAATATATATTATTATTAAAATACTTTTTTTTCTTTTCCAAATTTGATTATGAAATAACTTAATTTAATATAAAAAATGATAGGGCAATGACTATTTTTTGTTATAACTAGTGATATAGAGATGTTATACTGTAATGAAACATAATATCTTGTGACTGGATTTTAACAATTTATTTACTTTATCCTTAGTTCCTTACAATGATTTTTACTTACACTTATTTTTCCAATTGTATTTATTCATTTTTAATTCATTTTAGTAGTTTTAATGTATGCATATTTAATTCACCCAGTATCCAATATATCCAAAACCAACTCATCAAGAGGATTTAATGTATGAAATGGCCTATATATATATATATATATTATTCTTTGTTTTCACCCTTATTATGAAAAAGATATAAAGTTGTGTGGATAAATAAGAAATTATTATAACATTTTAATAAGGAATAATAGTTGATTTTAAAAAATATTACTAAAATGATAATTAAATTTTAAAAAAATGAAGCAACCTTCTTAATTTCTTACTTTGATGTAAAAGTACAAATTGGCATTCTCAACCATATGCAATCACACACAAATTTGTATAGAAATTTATTACAAGAGATTTAGTTAAGTGAACACGGATCACCCTCTCATATATAAATATATAAGTATGTCATGTACATATTTCATGTGAGATGATTATCGGTATTCGTAGTCATTTAAGAATCACTCTTATCACAAATATCGAGTATATATATATATATATATATATTGGCGGACCTACATAGGAGGTAGGGGGTACTGGACTCTCCTGAACTTTTACTATTAAGTAGTATATATATGTAAAATATGGCAAAATTCCACATTGGCCTAGTGGTGAGGCAACCTAATTAATGTGTAGAGGGTCTAGTGTTCGATCCCCTTTTAGGACAAGCTTTATTTATTTAATTCTTCCCTTCTTCTATCTCTTTTGTTTTACTTAATATTTATTTTTCTCTCTCTTTTATTTATTTTAATTGATACATTATTAAAATAATATATTCATTTAATAATCTTAATCTCAAAATTATACTAACTTTTACCTAACACAACTTAAAATACTAAAATATTCTTAGAAAAATATTAATATAAGTTAGAAAATGTTAATATAAGTTGATAAATAAAATAATTTTTCTTATAATTTGTAGAACAAAAAACGCAAACCATTGTATGAGAAGAATTGGGCCCCTTCCATGAAAATCCTGCATCCGCCCCTATATATATATATATATATATATATATATATATATATATATATATATATACTACCATTGCTTATGTCAAATGGAGAGAGTAATATTATGTTTTTAAAGAATTTTTTGATGAGTTAAAATTAACTCGAGATTTAAAAGATGTGATTATGGCTTGAGATTCTAATTAATATCATTGAAAAATAATTTATTCACAATTACTTTGAATTTCCACAATATTACGTACTGTATTTTTAGAAGTCAATACTCAATTATTCTTAATTTTCAGTCCCATGTAAATTAGTTCTCTCTTTTGGTCTCGCATTCTAAAGTGTAATGTTTCTTTTTTCAATACACGGCCATTTAAATAATAACAAAAAAATTATGTAAAGCTGAAAAAACGATATCTGCATGAGTGATAATTGTTTAAATAAATTATACTATATTCTATGAAAAAAATAGCTGTATATAAGAAAAAAATGATAATATTAGTACTATAACTAATTAACTAAGACAAGTATTTGTGTAAAATTATCTTACGAAAGTTATTCCGTGAGACGGGTAAGAAGTGATAATATTTATTTTCCGTGAGGCGGGTAAGAAGTGATAATATTTTAATAAGAAATGACAAAGTACCTTATTTATTCAATTAATGAGGAGGGTTAATAGTACTATAAACTATTTCATAAACCATTTATAATATAATATTTTAAAATAAAAATAATAATATTTTTTATAAAAACAATACTCCACTAATTAAAAAATAAATAAATTGTAATTCAAGATTGCCCCATAGTCATACTTACTCATATAGTTGATGCTATTAAATAATAATATACTCCACCTTTGAGATATGGGTTCATCACATCGGATCCCTAGCTAATTTTATTTGGCCAGTAATCATGATTCAAGACATTAACCTAGGATTAAGGATTAATTAAGTTGGTGTCATGTGAGAAGTTTGAGAATAAAAGAAAAAAGGTGGCAATGACATATATACGTACATAGGAATTGAAGAAATGCGAACAATTTGAATGACATTAGGAAAAATAAAAAAAAATTATATACTAAAAAAATCCCTTAAATAATAATTTATGTATTTTAATTTTTATGTATTAATATTAAATTCAACAGAGAATTAAAATTTTTTAAGGTGATAATTAATAAAGGTGATTTAAGGCGAATCTTTTTCTAATTGCGTCTGCACCAGTGCAAAGTGATTAGCAACTTGATTAACTTTTCAATTTAATAATTAGGACTATAATAGTGGTTGTCATTTATCATGCCGTCTATCAATTTTTTAATCTCTTTTCTTATTTATAATAATTTTATTTTCAAGATACGCATTAATTGTTAATGTTATTTAATATTTCATCAATCTCCGACTATAGTTCACATTTATTTACCTATATTGTTTGAAAATTTATTTTTTATTAAATTTCACTCATTAAATTTCTCAATTCATCATTAAAGTATGATTATTATTATATTAGAAAGTATGTTAATTGATAAATTAAATATATTGGTAGTGAATAGAGTACTCTAAATGCTAAACTATATTTTAATACATTTTTCATGTACTTTAAAATAATATTTTAATTATAAATAAATATAATTTACTTATATTATAATTATACTTTAACGTGTTTCACAATGCCTCTAAAATTTATAATTTACTTATATTGTAATTATACTTTAACGTGTTTCACAATACCTCTAAAATTTATCAGATATATTATGATTATGTTGGATAAGAATATAATTTTAAAATTACCGAGTAAATTGAGGATATTAGATTGAGTTGTTATTTAGTATTTTTTAAAGTGTAAAAATGATTCTTTAAAAGTTAAATCAAACGTGTGAAAATATATACTCCCTCCGCTAATAGAGGGTCTTTTATTTATTGGCACGTGGATTAAGAAGTATTATTATTTAATGGATAGTAGATATTTGTATTAGTGGGAGTGTAGGTCTCATATTTTAATTGTATTAGTGAGTATGTGTGGGTCCATGTGTGTAAAAATTAAAATGAGACTCTTTGGGTGTGACGCCCAAAATGGAAAAAGACCATCTTTGAAATGGACGGAAGGAGTATATATACTCATCTGTTCCGTTTTAATATTTATATTTATTTTTTGTACGTTAAACAAGGAATATAGGAGTAGTATTTTAATGGATAATTAATAAAAAAAATATAATATTTAATGTAAAGTGAATAAGTGTATTAGTAGGAGTGTGAGTCCCATATTTTAATTGTATTAGTAGGTATGTATGGATCCATGTGTGTACAAAATAAAATATGACTTTTGGATGTGACGCCCAAAATGAAAAAAGACTCTCTTTGAAAGGGACGAAGGGAATATATATATATATATATATATATATATATATATATATATACTTATCTGTCCCGTTTTAATATTTATATTTATTTTTTGCACGTTAAACAAGGAATATAGGAGTAGTATTTTAATGGATAATGGATAGAAAAATATAATATTTAATGTAAAGTGAGTAGGTATATTAATGTTGGATGTGAGTGTCATAGTTAGGGGTAGGCATTTATTTTCGGGTTTCGGGTACCCAATCTGACCTGAAAAAAATTACCCAAAAAAATCTAATTTTTTTAGATAATTTCGGGTTTCGGGTTTACCCGAATCCGAAGCTATAACTTCAGTTTGGGTTTCGGATATTGAAAATGTACCTGAATTACCCGATCGGGTACCCAAGTTTTTATTTTACACTTCTATTAATTATAAAAAATAATTTGATTCATGAAATATTAAAATTTTGATGCATTCTTAATTTTTTTTATCATAAAATATATTTATTATCCTTTAAACATTACTTAATTAAATTTATTTATTTTTTAAATTATCAATTATTTTTACATAATAAAAACACAATTTTGTATTATTACATCCTTATCTTATCAAATTTAAATTTGAATTCTCCTTATATTGTTAATTTTAATATGATTTAAGTTATCATATACTTTAATGTATAAATATTTTAATTATTTTGATAAAAATAACATATAAAAATATACTTATAAATTTAAATATCTCACAACATAATTAAAATATAATATGTAAATCCTACATTAGTATAAAAATTAATATTATTATAATGTGATATGAATTTATTATAATCTTTTATAATTATTTAAAAACGAAGAAAAAAATGATAAAATAGATCAAATAAAATATTGCCTAAAAGATTAAACATTAAAAAAAATTTATTTAAATCACACTTAATTAATTTATTATAACAATACTTAAAAAAAAGATATTTTCGGGTACCCGAATCGGGTACCCAATATCTTTTGGGTACCGATTTTTCGAATCCAATAAATTTCGGATCGGGTTCGGATAATGAAATTTCCAACTCGAAATTTCGGGTACCTGGTCTGAAAACCGAAATACTAGAAACCCGATTCGATGCCCATCCCTAGTCATAGTGATATATTAATTATTTTAGGTGGATCCTATATAAAAATGTAAAAATTGAAATAGAACGCTTAAAATAAAAAAATATATAAAGATTGAAATGGAATGGAGGGATATATGTATAAGTAATTTGATTGGGTAGAAGATGTTCAGAGGAATTTAACTAACTATTATAACTTTTAAATTTAATTATTTTATAATATCATCATTAATGATAAGACTATATAATTAACTTATAGAGGCTTTAATTAATAAATAAATTTAAAAGTGGTGAATTAAAAAATTAAAAAAATCAGATTAATATTTGACGAGAATAAATAAACTAATTTAGACATTAGATATCCACTATAGTACAACTAATTTAGAATTAATTAATGATAGATCGCAACTAGTACGTCGGTTCCGTAGGAACATGTGACAAAATAAAAATGATTTAGGCACATGTCTAAGATAATATAAAAATGAAATTTATGAGCACCCATTTTACCCAAAAATTTGTGATGACCATTCAAACTTGTGGCTGTTGGTGTGAAATAAATAAATTTATGGAAACAATGTTCTGCTGATTTTTTATTTTATTTTAATTTTTTTATATATTCATATGTACATAACACCAACTTGATATTGATTGATTAAAAAGATTGATTGATATATAAAAATATGCTTGTGATGATATAAAAAAAATGCTTGTGATGATAGGGATAAGCATAAGATATGACTCTTTGCCCCACATTACAATATAAAGATACATACTAGTATATCATATGAAATAGGGAATGAATTCGAAAGAAAAGTGAAATAAAAATTTAAGACAAACATAAATGTTTCACAAGAAAAATTGCATTTTACGAATAAAAAATATAATATATTTTTTTAAAAAGATACTCAAATTAATGAAAATTGATAATGATGTAGTAAATTAATTCATAAATAATTTGTAGTATAACACTTAAATAATTAAATGATACTCCCTCGTCTCACATCAAATTTCACACTTTCTATTTTTTCTGTTCCTTATTAAATTGCATCACTCATAAAAGGAAACATCACATCAATTTTTAATCTTAAAAGTACATTTTAATTTCAAATTTATGTATTTATTTATAATCTAAAAATACTATGTTATCATCAAAAAGTCAATAAAATTGATGAAAAGCCAATTTTTTAAAACTCTTTATCTACAGCAAAGGTACAAAAAGTGGGACGGAGTGAGTAATATGTTTGATAAAAAATACTCCCTCCGTCTCATAAAACCCTTCACATTTTTCTAATTTGTTTGTCCAACAATACCATTCACACCCCAAAAAATGAAAAAATTACTTTATCCAACAACTTCAAAAGTTACTTTAATTTCAAAATTACTACTCATTTTTCACACACATACAATTACCTTATACATTTTTATTACCTAAAAATACTACAATACCCTTTAAAGTCAATAAAATTGGTCAAAAAGTACAAATTTTCTTAAATAACGTGGAACAGTAAACGTGAAGCGTATTGTGGGACGAAAAGAGTACTAATATTCTTTTCGTTCCACATCATATTTTACACTTTTTATTTTTATTCGTCACACATTAAACTTCATAATAAAAACACAAACATCATACTATCCTCAACCTTAGTATATATCTAAATTACCACTTTCACTTAACTAACATTATAACTTATTGTATAATTTATTTATTATTTAAAAAATTATATTACCTCTCAAAAATTAATAAAATGAATAAAACAACCATTTTTCTTAAATTCTATGTATACATAACAATACAAATAAATATAAATTGCAGAGAATAACTAATTAAAAAAAAAAAAAAAAAGGAAACGCGATCTTATATAAAACGGTTCACAAGGGTAGCTAAAATTCAAACACATGTATATTTTCAATATTAATTAAGTAGCATCTAAAAATAAGTATATAGTATATCTTGGAGAGAGATGTCAAATCTAAATTGTGTACACTTGGTGGGGCCCTAGGGTATGGCATGGTTAAATGTTAATGGTTGCACTTGTATGGTACCTTGAACCTTCCATTTTAAACATCATTTCCTTGTCCCCATTTCCTTTATTTTTTTGGTCCCCTTTCTTTTTTTTATTCATTAAATTAAATTCAACTTTAGGGTTGATAAATTATTTAGGGAATTAACCATCTTTATCCATATTATCATACATAAAATATTAAAAAGAATTGAAATATGTAATATATGAAATAGTAAGTTTAGATCGAATAAGTAATTTACTTTAATGTCACATTTAATGTTAATATAACTAGTCTGCATAGAGCCTACAAACTCAAGCACAAAATACATCAACAAAAAATATTTAATATTTGTTTCATCGTCTTGTATCATGTGTTTTCGTTTGGCATTAAATTAAATTTAAAGATAAATTGAGATGGATCATTATTCATAAATCACTATATATTAAGTAATAATATAGAAAGAAAAAAAATTGTAATTCATACATAAATAGTAGTTAGTCCTTAGTACCAATCCATTTTTGGTACATGTCACACCATCTCATATGGACTATTTCAATTGTTGATTTTCAATGAGTTTATCTTCCAACCCAAGACTAGATCCACTTTTCTTTGTCTTTACTCTTATCAATTTTTGGGAGTTTCATTACTTATCTCATTCTTGATTTATTTCAAAAAATTCAAATAATGTGTGCTAACATTAAAACCCTACATTTATTTCTCTACATCTTCACCTCCATCTCTTTATAGACATTGTATCAGCCTTCAATTAATAAATATTTATGCTTCTTGAATTTTTATTAAAAAAAAAACTAATTATGCTCCAATGGAGGTACTTCTTTTATTAAAGGTTAGGCCAAAGAAATAAAGATTAATTTTAAGTTAATTAATAAGTTCATTTATTGCAAGAACACTAATAAACATGCTAGCTAAGACCATTCATGATCAACATGAAATTAAATTGGAACATGGGAAGTAACATTACTTATTAATTTTTATATAAGCGATTAATTTTTTTTATTTATCTTTTTTTTTCAATTATCTTTAATTATAAGATTTTTTTTCCACACCCACCTATCAAATTTCCAACTACATAGTTGTGATATTTTTCAAACTGAAAAGTAATACCCAATTGGGACTTTATTTTCCAAAATGTTGCCATCACATTCCAACTTGTAGAGTAATAAAGAGAGAACAAAATGGAAAGATTGGAAGTTAATTTCGCATATTTCAGACATGAGTGTACAACATGATTTATACAAGTTTTTGTAACAGTTACTAAACATACTTCCTACAATCAAGCTATTGACTCCTATAATCAAGCTCCTAATTAAATACAAATTAAATACAAATTTAAATGGCTTTTAACACAGTGATTATGTTGGAGCATAATATGCTTCATGATTATCACTGATACGCCCCCTCAACCGAATGGGCATGAGCTGCACATGAAGGTTGTCTCGCAAAAATTGAAACCGAGCTACTGAGAGGGGCTTTGTTAATAAATCAGCGAGCTGATCCTTTGTTGATAAAAATGAGACTTGGAGTTTATTTGCGCGGACTTGATCACGAACAAAATGAAAATCAATTTCAATGTGTTTTGCTCGTGAATGGAAAATTGGATTAGAGGATAGGTAAGTGGCACCAATATTATCACACCACAACTTGGGCCTTGTGGGCAAGGGAAGGCGAAGATCATTGAAAACAGATTGAATCCATTGCATTTCAGCAGCTGTATTTGAAAGAGATTTATATTCGGACTCGGTGCTACTTCGTGCTACTGTTTGTTGTTGCTTGCAACTCCAGCTAATGAGATTCGAGCCATGGAAAATGCAATATGCACTGATACTTCGCCTATCATCCCTGTCCGCTCCCCAATCTGCATCACTAAAACCATGAAGAGAATGATCAGAAGTCCCTTGCAAGCAAAGTCCATAGTTCACAGTTGCTTTCAAGTATCGGAGAACTCGTTTAACTGCTTGCCAATGTGTGTCCTTAGATTGATGCATGAATTTGCTAACTCGATGTACTGCAAATGCAATATCCGGACGAGTGAAACCCAAATAGTGCAAGGCTCCGACTATGCTCCGATACAGTTGAGGGTCATCAAAATCATTACCCTCAAATTTTGATAGGTGGCATATTGTACTCATAGGAGTAGAGCAAGGCTTTGATTCATGTATACTAGCACGGTGTAATAGGTCAGAGATATATTTTCTTTGTGTGAGAAATAGATCATTTTCATGGAAGAGAGCTTCAACACCAAGAAAATATGACAAGCCACCTAAATCTTTCACCGGAAAAATTTCTCCAAGTTGATGTATGAAGGTGTTAACAACATCTGAAGAAGTTCCTGTTATAAGAATATCATCAACATATATAAGAATAAAAAGTGAGTGCCTTACACCATGAAGTGTAAACAATGAAGAATCTGCCTTTGAGGCAACAAATCCCATCCTCTGAAGTTGTGCAGTCAAACTGGAGAACCAACTTCGTGGAGCTTGTTTAAGACCATATAAACTTTTCTTCAATTTACACACATAATTAGGATAATCCGGATGAATGTACCCTGGAGGTTGTTGCATGTGCACTGTATTATCCAAGGTCCCATGAAGAAAGGCATTTTGAATATCGATCTGTTTGATGGGCCAATGATGACTGACAGCCAAAGATAATAACAACCGAATGGTGCTTGCCTTAACCACAGGGCTGAATGTATCTGTGAAGTCCACCCCTTCTTGTTGATGATACCCTTTCGCCACTAAACGAGCTTTGTAACGCTCAATCTTGCCATCAGCATGTCGCTTAATGCGAAACACCCATTTGTTTCCAACAATGTTTGCATTGGATGGTGGCTCAACGAGATCCCACGTACCATTTTTTAAAAGAGCATTGAATTCACTATTCATGGCCTCACGCCATTCCAAGTGTTTTGAAGCATCAGAATAACATGTAGGTTCAACAAGAGAAAATTTTGGATTAGTAAGAAAACATTGAGGAATTGGGTATTTGGCCATACCTACGTAAGGGGTTTTTGGTTTGAGTGAATTTGTCCGAGATCGGGTAACCATCATGTTTTGAGTTATTGGTACAGGTTGAGTAGAAGTGGCTGTAGGTTGATTAGAATCTGCTTCGTGTGGTTGTACATCAACTGAAGTTTGAGCAGTAGCCTGAACTAATGCATTATCATCCCCTGAACAAGGCAAAGTTTGTTGAATATCCGAAGTGATTTCTATTCCTTGAGAACCTGCATGGTTAGTGGAACCACTCGAATGACATAAGGAAGAAGGTAATGTAGCGATATCTGAATCAAGGGTTTGTGAAGTGGATTTATGTGTTTGATAAGGAAAAAATGACTCATCAAAAACAACATGACGTGAAACGTAAATTTTACCTGTGGTCAAATCAAGACATTTATAGCCATGGTGTGAGAGACTATAACCAAGAAAGATGCAGGTTTTGGAACGGAAGTCAAGTTTGTGTTTGTTATAAGGGCGTAGATTTGGCCAACAAGCACAACCGAATATACGCATAAATGAGTAATTTGGCTTTTGGTTGTAGGCCTTTTCAAAAGGTGTTTGATGTTGTAGGGATGTGGTAGGAAGACGGTTTATAATGTATGTGGCAGTAAGGAAAGTATCTTCCCAAAAGGATTGTGGCAAGTGTGAGTGAGCTAACAAAGCTAATCCCATTTCAACAATCTGGCGGTGATGACGTTCAACTGAACCCATTTGTTCATGAGTGTAAGGACAAGCTATACGGTGTTGAATACCACACGTCTTAAAATAGTTATTAAGACGACGGTACTCACCACCCCAATCAGTTTGGATTGCCTTTATTTTTAAATTAAAATGCCTTTCCACATATTTTTGGAATTGGAAGAAAACACCTTCAACTTCAGATTTTAATTTCAATGGAAATAACCATATGAATTTAGTGAAGGCATCCAAAAAACAGACATAATAACGTGAACCATAGTTAGAGACAGTTGAACAAGGCCCCCACACATCTGAATAGATTAGTTCAAGGGGTTGGCTTACGGAATGAATGGAAGGGGAAAAAGGTAAATTATGGCTTTTAGCCATCTCACACTCTGGACAAATAACATGTCTTTTATTGTTACCAACAGGTAAATTGTTATTACGCAACACATGATGAATAGTAGAAAATGAGCAGTGTCCAAGACGACGATGCCAGTCTGTAATAGAGATCCTAGCACCAACGAAGGCTGTTGGAAAATTTTGGTGGAGAGCTGGAGAGAAACAATAGAGACCATTCGACATGAATCCCTTATGTAGGACGTTCCCCGAGTAATCCTTTATCAAGAAAAAAGAATTGTGAAACTCAAAATAAACATGATTATCTTGGGTGAATTTCTGAACAGAAAGTAGATTTTTTGTAATTTTAGGAGCGACAAGAATATTAGAAAGAATAAAGGATGAAGATGAATTAGATAAAGAGGCTTTGCCAGTGTGAGTGATTCCCAAACCTGTACCGTCACCAATTTGAATTTGATCATTTCCATTGAAGACATCACTTTGGATATTCAAATTACTTATGCTGTTGGTCAGGTGATGTGTAGCACCAGTGTCAGGATGCCACTCTTGATCAGTTGAGGGTGGAGAAGAATGATTGGAGGCAATGTGGGCTTGAGGTTGTTGTCGTGGTGGGGGCGTTTGAAATGTTGGATCGAATCGTTTCCAACAACGGGCAGCAGTGTGACCAGATTTGTCACATAGTTGGCATGTCACGGCATTATTATTATTGAAGTTACCACGATAGTTTGGATTGCGCCCCCTACCTCGGGAAGGAGAATGTTGTCCACGTCCTCGACCTCCTGAATGGTATTGTCGAGTGGCAACATTAGCAAATGTTGGGGACAAATGTGAAGCTTGATTATTGTGTTGGATACGGGCTTCACATGTCAGGAGCATGGAGTACACTTCTTCTAAAGTGAGATTTTCATTACGGTGTGACACCATGGAGACAAGAGAGTCATATTCTGCACCAAGTCCTGCGAGTAAGTAAGTGATAATATCATCTGGGTGGAGAGGTTGGCCGGCAATTGCTAACTCATCAGTTAGTTTTTTTACTGACATAAAGTATTGAGTTGCAGATTGATTGCCTTTTTTTAAAGTGGATAGTTGAGTGCGGACATAAATAGCTTTGGCACGAGATTGAGAAGCGAATGCAGAGTGGAGTGCATTCCAAACTTCTGCAGATGTATTGCAATGTGCGACTTGAGCGAGTATTTCATCAGAGAGGGAGGAGTTGATACAACTGAGTATTAAGTTGTCTTGAGTTTCCCAACTACTGAACAATGGATTCGGGATAGAGGAGCCGTCCCCATTTGTTGTAGTTTTTGGTGGTGGAGGTATAGTGCCATCAACATAGCCAAAGACTCGTTGCCCTTTAAGATATGGTAACATGGTAGCCTTCCAGGTGGGAAAGTTTGAGCGTGTCAATTTAGTTAGATTGAGAGAGGATAATGGGTTGAATGGAGGAATGGTTGGAGCTGGCGGATTTGTGGTGGAAGAAGTTGACATTATAGAAGAAAAAAAGAGGATCAAGAAATCAGACGTTGGTCTTTGGTGGTCTCTGATACCATGTAGAGTAATAAAGAGAGAACAAAATGGAAAGATTGGAAGTTAATTTCGCATATTTCAGACATGAGTGTACAACATGATTTATACAAGTCTTTGTAACAGTTACTAAACATACTTCCTACAATCAAGCTATTGACTCCTATAATCAAGCTCCTAATTAAATACAAATTAAATAAAAATTTAAATGGCTTTTAACACAGTGATTATGTTGGAGCATAATCTGCTTCATGATTATCGCTGATACAACTCAATTTGGGTTAGTATGCATGTAAATGATGTGTGGGCTTTGACAAGAAAAAAAAAATACATGGATTTGACTTTCAAAAGAATATTTTAAAAAAATATTAATCTGAAATGTTGACCATGTAAATGAATTTTTGATTTATTTTTAAAGGAGAACGACTTTTTTATAATGGTCGCCTACAAACTCTAGCTATATTTGTTTTCAGATTTAGTTTGACTTCAAAGTGGTGAATTTGTATACATTAAATAATTATTTGTAATTTGATTGGTAAGAAAATCAAATTAAATTAGTCAATATAGATTATTCAATGAAAGTTTATTTAAAGTTAATTAATATGATAAAGATATGAAATAAATTTCAACAAGCTAATTTTATATTCTATAAAATTAAATTTTGATAGTAATTACACATTTAAAAACTTTTAAGGCTTTTTTTTCTTCTAGAAAGTAATAATAATAATGATAGGAATAGAAAAGTTTATAATTAAATTGTAAAGTAAAACTTATCAAACTGCTTCGCATAAGTAATATACTGTTTTTCCTCCCTTCTAAATGTTTACGCAATTTATCATTTTGAGCATTTATTTAAAAGGTTTATAGCTTTTCTTTTTAGTAAAAGGATTCATTCATGACCTCACACACTATAAACAAAATTATATATTATACATAAAATAATAATATGCATTAATTATCTTGAAAAGGTTTTTCTAATGGACCGAGGAGTATTAATTTTTCAGTTTGAATAGTTTGCTTTATTTAATTTATTAAATAATACTTAGATGTAATTTACTTGTGATGGGAGGATCTAAAAATTAGTGGCCATAATTTATCCGGGTGGGGTGGAGGGGGTGGGGTGGGGGTGAGAATTGTGGGTGGGGGTGAGAATTGTGGGTGGGGCTGTTTGAGGACAAAATGTGGGGTTGATGCTTCCATTTTCAGGCACAAAGCCACTCTTTTTTCAGCCGTAATTTCTGCCTTTGTTTCAATGAAATTCTGAAAAATAGTTAATTATCAAATTGGTATCTAAAATTATCACTTTAAAGTTTAAACCATACAAAACTAATTCAGAATATTAAAAATTTAAGGCGGAAGAAAAAAATCACTTTAAAGCAGTGTTTTTATTACATTAAAATGTGTAGGAGGTGGAGGTGTGATCATAATGTGTAATTATTGAATAATTTATAACTTTTTTTTGAAAGGATTTAAATTTAAAATCAATTTAAAAATTAAATAAATTCATGAAGGGGCTCCTTAAATCTATTAAAATATTCTCTAATTCCATAATCCAACACATTCAAACATACTTGAATATACTTATTTTATACACTTCAAAATCACTTAAAACACTTGTTTAACAAACACGTAGGCTAATCAAGTTAAATAAAACCATGTTGTCGTGTGTATTTTTTAATCTTAATACTGAGTTCAGTTTGTTTCGCTATTTTTTTTTGTTATTATCATAAGATATGAGTTATTGTATCATGAGAGATTATTGTCATCGGACCATAAGTACCCGTGCTAGACAATTTTGTATTAAAGGAGAAATAATTTAACTCTTGCTTCATGTCAAATGTGTACCTATAATTTTTGATAAATTTTTCTAATCAATATATTATATCGAAACTCTTTTTTATCCAATAAATATAGAAAAACACTCTTTTGTGAGACGCATTATGAGACATGTCGATTAATATGAAAATATGAATATTATATACTCTCTCCGTCCCACCGAAAGGTTCTCATTTTACTATATTGAGCGTCCTTTTAGTAAAAAGGACTCACATATGACCCACCACTCACTACTAATACAACCACCCACTACAAATAAAATAATAATACTCATTAATCCACATGCAAAAAGCAACCGGTGACCTTTCACTGAGACGGAGGGAGTATTTAAAATATGCATACTGGTAGTTAACATATATTTGTAGTAAATAATAATATTATAACACTTTAAAATTATATTTTAATACATCATTCATTATATTCTAAAAAATATACTATATTTTACCTACCAATTAACATATTTTACTTACTATAACAATCATACTTTAATAATAAATTGATCCGTCATTATATGTTGAAAAATCAATTAACATATATTTTACAAACTATAACAATCATACTTTAATAATGAATTCATCAATTTCACGTTAGCATCCTCTATAATTTTGTCATCATGGAACTATCTAAACTAATTTTAGAGTTTGATTTCGATGCATCTAAATAATATTAATCATTTGATTAAATTATAATTTATCTTAACCATTAATTATGTTAAATAATTAAAAATAAAAATATATAACTACCCATTAATCCATATTTTTAGCTTTAAAATTTAGGATGAACGGTATATCATGTCCACGCCATAATATCCCTTAATTTTAATGATAATTATATAAACCCAATTTCACCGTAAACTTACACGAATACAATGATAAATAAAACACGTAATTTAATTTATATAATGAGAAGAAAAAGAAAAAGAAAAAGAAAAAAATTGCTGATATATACGTACAAGTTCCGATGTCCCGACATCGTCCACGTGCTTCCATTACACGCTCTCACTTTGACCTTTGAACATAGTATCTTCATTTTTAATTTATTCTCTAATTATTTACCTCAGGTATTTATGTTTTCTGTTTTTAAATTAATATCGAGGCAAATTATCCTAGAGATGTGAAATAGATTATTTCAGGAATGAATTAGTATCATCACTTTTTAGATGGTTAAAGTAATTGTGTATATATAGTATAATTTGAGAATTTTTTAAGTAGTATAATTATTAATGTTTGATGTAAATTCTAATAAATCATACTTAAATCATTTTAAAATTATATTTTTACAGTACATTTATCATTGAGTGAATAATACTTAAAATCATAGGAGTATTTTAATCTTCTAAAACTAATATTTTTAACTACATTTAAATTTATTGCAAAAATAGATATCTTATTCTATGAACAGGGGAGCACTAAGTAAATTATTGCAACCAAAATAGAACTACTCCACCGACTAAGATTAATCATTAATTGTTGAATTATTCCACATTATTGGAAGTAAATACCCCTCTTATGAATATAAGTAAGTTTGAACTCCTCTTTGATTACACTCACACACTCTATCTCCCTCTCAATCCCTCACGTATTGAATCAATAGAAATATGAAACAAAAAACGAAGAAGAACTCAAAGATGTATAATAGCTCAGCTTAAAGCTTACGTCCACTTTTAAGAAGAAAAAAATCACTATGATGATGAACCGGTTACAAGGACTTAATGAAGAAGATGAACAATAGACTTCTAAGAACCCTAATCTTGGATCTAAACTGATATGAATGGATGATGATGATAACTGATGCATTCCTCCCTTATATAGCATGCATCAGCCTGACTAACTTCCATGTGTATAATCCCACGTGATCAACCAGCTAGCAAACGGTTGCAACTGATCATCAACCACCTAAGATTCTTGTCATGTTATCAATCCATCATCTCAACCTCTCTTTTGATCCTATGGCTCACCTTATGCAGTAAGTTGATCCTAACCTTCTATCAAGCTTGCTGCTCAATTAATCCTCATCTTCCACGCGTACACTGCTACTTTATACCATATATACGTATGCATGCATGATCTATATACAATAATTCTCCACCTTAGACCATGCATCATCATTATTAGTCTGATCTTGACTCTGCTGCACTACTGCTTTATCACCATACTCCACCTCAAACTCACACTTATCTGTAGTAATGAGCTTATCAACACCTCTTTCAACTAGAGACATCTTATGTTCATTAAATGTTATATCTCTGCTAACAATGAGCTTGTTAGTTTCATAACACCATAATTTGTAACCTTTTACTTCTCTTGAATAGCCCACAATCACACACTTAACAGCTCTTGGATCACGCTTGTCCTGCTTTTGAATAAGGTTTAAGGTGGAGAATTGTTAAGTATAAACCTTATTAATGCATGGTGAAGTTTTATGAATAAGTTGTCTGTATACTTAGCTCATGTACGATCAAGTTACATGGGTGTATCAGTTGCATCATGGAGCAGCAGCTTGGCATGAAGCATAGTTACACATGAAATCATGCAATCGGGGTATGCTTAGCTAAGGGAGTTATGAGGATATTTTAGGCAGTTGTATAGCTCTGTTTGTTGCGGTTAGTGGCTTGGATTAACAGCCTCACACGTCAGCTGCAGAATGGTAGTTATAGCAGCTCATTCCATAACCGTTTGATACACCAGTTGAAGGCTCAAAGTCGGTTCAGCAAGTTAGTTTCCATAAGGTTGGCAGTTAACATCTAAGTTGTATATAAGCAATAAATGGTCTCTCTCCATAGTGGATGTAAGCTCGTTAGTGAGACGAACCACTCTAAAAAACCCTCGTGTTCTTGTTTCGTTTCTTCATCTATAGTTTAGACTCTATTTTTCATTCGTTTAGTTGTTGCTTCAATCTGATACCTGCCCAATTTCACGATAACCCCTAATGTTAAAAGAAAAAAATAATATTTATTTTATTTATTACATAATTAAGTAGTATATCGTTCTTTTTATTCATCCTATTAAAATAATGTAACCAAACGATTATTAATTCATTCATTTCGCTAATTACTTTTTTTTTCTTAACATTTATACAATTTTTTTTATAAAAATACATTTTAATAATACTCATTTTTTACACACATTTCAACAACTTTATATATCTTTTTCAATAAATTATTAAAACACTTACTTTTTACATAATTTTAATAATTTTACACATTTTTATACATAATAAAATAATTTTTTTTAATTTCAAAACATAAAAATACATGCATTATTTATTCGTGAGATCATTAATTTTCATTATCAGTACTCTCTTCATGCCATGATAATGATTACTTATTTTTAATTTGGACATTTCGTTTCAATAGTTACATTTCACTGTTTTGTAGATGAGACCTACACAAAATAATTAATGAAGTATTTTTGTAGAGTCTTCACACAATATTAAGACAACTATTCACTATATATTAAAATATTATATCTCTCAACTTATTATATATTAAAATACTATATTTTCTAATACTCATAAAAAACAAACGTAATCTTTATTAATTACAGATGGACATAGTATATTTTATATTAAAAAATAATCATTTTTACATATGCTCATTTTTAGACAATCCCACAAATTTTATCATTTTCCCTCATCACATGCATGTACGTACATAATTTGTTAAACCGGTATTAATATTTTAGGATTTGATTAATGGTCTAATAAATAAAAGATACATGCACACACGTTTATAATAGAGTATTAGAATATTTACTAAAAAAATTGTTTTTTAGCAATGTCAGTTGGTAAAAGCTTTAATTCCATTGTTAAATTGGCTTACCAACGGATTATCAACGGAATCCGTTCTGTTGGTAAAGTGGTGGTTGGTAAATTTTTAGCAACGAAAAATCAATTCCGTTGGTAATCCGTTACTAATAATTTCGTTGGTAATTTATAATGATTATCTTGCTAATCCGTTGGTAATTAGCAACGGATTGAATTCCGTTGCTAAAATAGAGAATAAATTCGTTGGTATTTCGTTGCTAAAACAAAAATGTTATTTTTGTTGCTAATTCATTGATAATTACCAACATATTGAATTCCGTTGATAAATTCAATGGCTAAAAAATGGAGTACTTTTTTTTTAGTGATTACACACCAATATTATTTTTCAATACATGTATTGACAGTATTGTTGCGTGTCTTCGTAGTTTATATCGCTGTTAATTAATGGACTAATAATTTATTATTTTATCGTTGTATCAAATATGAAGCAATTAGTTTATTTAACGATGCACTGATTATATATATTAGTTGATTTGTTATGAATTAATTTTCTCTATATTAATAGTTAAAATAGAATTTTATGTCTTTGCCATATTTAATTAATTATATTATAAAGTATCGATTTCAATATGAACACATTCAAAACTTTCTCACTATTCATAAAATCTACCATTCCTACATTCAACTTTTTGACTTAGTGAATAAAGCAAACAAATACTATCTCTATCTCAACAAATACTTATGTTTGTTTGTTTTTTTTAAATAAATATATAAAATATTCTAATGTGGAATGGATAATTGTATTAGTTTGTGTATGGACTCGGAGTATTAATTATTTTGTGTGAGCCCATTTGATAAAAAGAAAAATGTAAACTTATTACTGGACAAACCAAAATGACAAAATATAAACTTTTGCTCGAAGCAGCGGGAGCACTAAACTTCAAAACGGATACATTGTAATTTAAAAATTATAATCCCTCCATCCCAAAATAATGGTTACATATTTTCAATTTAATCGTACTCTTATAGTTACATTTATCTTTTTTGTATATGGAACCCATACAAATTAATTATTTTATGGAATTCCCATACAACACTAATACAACTACCTACTATATATTATTACATATTTTAATCCACATTTGTTAGATTACTATATACACATAATCCTAAATCTATTTTTTTATTCATTCTTAAACTCAAAACAAACATTATCTTAATAATGTTGAGTGGAGTGGGGCAACATAGAGATATGGAGTTTATATTAGGAGTAATTATTTTGTGTGACTCTAATGTGCATAAAATAAAATATATTTCAACTTTTTTTTAATTCTCTAATTAATAAAATATAATTCATTTTAAGGACTTATCAAAGTTATAACTACAAATTTTTTATAATTACAAAACAATACAAATTTAATTTTATTATAAAAGTTATTGAAAATTTTTATTACTCCACTATATAATAAAAATAATAGTTTGTGAGGTAGGATTGTAACTTGAAATTCGACTTCTATGCTACTTACCTAAGACACCAGCTCTCTTATAAATGAAATATTCTTAAATGTATCCATGAGTCAAAACTTTATTTAAATTAAATTATTTGAAAGCGAAATACCATAATTATCGCATATTAAACAATTGAAATTCAATTAAAAAGGTCTGGAGTAAATATTGAGATGAGAAATTAAACACTAATTTAACTGCCTTTTCACACACACGTAGTACAAAAAAGTAGTTCTTTAATTCATGATGATGTTACCCTTGATTGTTACAGTATTTAATTATTATAGCGTACTATATTTTTGTTTATATAAATTAGGCACCAAGCTATTGCTATAATAATTATATAGTAACATAATTAAACACATGCTTCGGTTTTTTTGACAGAAATATAAATTTATATAGAATCAAGAAGCATCAGTGTTTACACATGAGTGTGGTAATGAGTAATAAAAAGCAGATAAAACACCATTGTAGGTGAAAGCTGTAGCCGCTAGGCTATGTGCTAGGGAATTAGCCTCCCGCCGGATCCAATTGAAGTAGACTTGGTCAAAAGAAGATCGAAGAAAAAGGATATCTTCAACCACTACTGCGAAGTATGAAAGATCGGGCTTGCGATTTATCAGAGCATTATAGAGAATTTGAGAGTCAATCTCAATCGACACCTTCCTGTGATTTTGCTCCCTAGCAATCTCGAGTCCTCTTAAAGCTGCCAAGGCCTCTCCCATCTCAGCGGAATAACTCGGATCTCTCAACTCCACGAAGGACCATATTACCTTCCCATTGTGCTCTCTTGCTACCCCACCCAAACCAGTACCAGATCCCAATCTAACAGAAGCATCAGTATTAATCTTGATAACCTCACGTTCTGGTGGTTTCCATCTATCCGCTCCAAGTACAGATAGTGTCGAGACTTTAGGAGTATAGCATCTTACCTTCAAGTAATCTTGTACGTGGCAGTGTGAGGTCAAAGCAGCCTGTTCCGGATTCATTTCCTTATTCTGAAAGTAGAACTGGTTTCTAGCAAACCATGCACACCAGAGAAGTGAAGCAAATTCCTGTTGAAATCTCTCCGATCTACCATCGATTGTAGCCATTATCCAGTCAGCAAGGGGTGAAAGTGGTTCTGAATGTAGAGTGTTTTCCATATCAAGGTTCAAATCGGAGATCCTCCACAACTTTCGAACCCACGGGCAGTCTCTTAAGGCATGCTCTTCAGTCTCGACATCTCCATTACATCGGCGGCACATCGGATCCACGTCTATGTACCTACTAATGAGGTTGATGCTTACAGGTAGAGTCCCTGTTAAGCATCGCCAGAGAAATACCTGAATTTTCGGGGTGATATCGAGTTTCCATGCCCACTTCCATGCTTTTAAATCCCCGCTGACTCGTCCAGTTTGCTCCATAGCTGTAAAGTACCCCTATTTGACGGAGTAAATTCCATTCTTGGTATGTTTCCATGTTGAAATATCAGGTGCTGAAGTTCTTCGAACTGGGATTTTCAATACACGTTCAACATCAATGATGGAAAGAGTATTTACTAGTTTATTGTTATCCCAGCCACTGCCATCTTCCAAAAGTAGTTCGTGAACCTTCATATCTTCTGGAAACTCACCTCTATCTGAGCTGACGCGAGAATAAGGTCCTTCTTCAATCCACGGATCCTTCCACACATTGATCTTTTTTCCATTGCCAACCACCCACATCAATCCCGACTCTAGAATTTCTCTTCCCGCTAGAAGGCTGCGCCACGTATAGCTAGGTTTGAATCCAATCTTTGCCGTGCAAAAATCTCCAGTAGGAAAATATCGAGCTTTAAGAGTCCTGGCAAGTAGTGATTCTCTGTTCTGAAGCAATCTCCACCCCTGTTTAGCCAGCATGGCTTTATTGAAAGCATTGAGATTCCTAAACCCCAAGCCCCATTCTATTTTCTGTCTGCAAAGTTTGTTCCATGCAACCCAATGAATACGTCTTTCTTCCCCTTTCTGCCCCCACCAAAACCTGGAAATTGCTGACTCGATCCTTCTTGGAGTGTTATATGGTAAGAGGAAGCAACTCATCACATATGTTGGAATTGCTTGTGCTACTGCTTTGATAAGAATGATTTTTCAGGCATTTGAGAGGCATCTGCTTTTCCAATCCTTTATTTTTTTCTCAACACGATTCACCACAGCCTCAAAGATATTCCTTTTAGCTCTCCCCACATTTGTTGGAATTCCCAGATACACTCCGTGCTGCCAAACTTTTTGGACCCCCAATTGATCAGCAAGCAGTTGTCCTCTCTGATTAGTAACACATGCACTGAACATAATGTCTGATTTTGCCATATTAATCATCTGTCCCGAAGCCTCCTCATACACTCCCAAGATTCTTTTCACAGTCCTTATTTCAGTGTCGTTTGCTCTTCCAAAAATGAGGCTGTCATCCGCGAAGAAAAGATGTGACACTTCTGGAGCTCTGCGGCATACGCGTACACCATGCAACGCCCCGACCTCAATATTTTTGCGGATCAAAGCAGAAAGAGCTTCTGCACAACACAAAAAAAGATAAGGGGATAACGGGTCTCCTTGTCGGAGGCCACGTGAGGGAGTGAAAGGTGTGGAAGGATTTCCATTAATCAGGATTGAAAAGGAAGTGGAAGAAACACACTGCATGATAGTACGGACAAGAGAATGGCCTATGCCTAGCTTAATAAGAATCTTTTCAAGAAAAACCCACTCAACCCTATCATAAGCTTTACTCATGTCTAACTTGAAAGCAAAATGGCCCTTAGTGACAGCTTTATTATTTTTCATGGAGTGGAAGATCTCAAAAGCAAGCAAGGCGTTGTCCGTTATTAGTCTACCTGGCACAAAAGCGGACTGACACGGATCTATTATATCAGGCAAGAAAGTTTTCAATCTGTTTGCAATGGTTTTTGTGATAATCTTAAAGAGCACATTGCACAAACTTATAGGACGAAAATCAGATGGGACGCAGGGATTTTTCTTTTTTGGAATCAACACTATGTGGGTATGGTTAAAAGTGATGGGGGAGTGGTTGTTATTGAGAATATTAAGAACAGAATTGACAGTATCGTCTCCTATAATATGCCAAAATTTTTGGTAAAAAATAGCGGACATACCATCAGGGCCAGGAACTTTTGTGGGGTGCATTTGGGAGATAGCTGCAAAGATTTCTTCTCTGGTGAAAGGTTGAGAAAGTTGTTCTTGCATGCCATCCGTCATTCTGCAATCCACGGCATCAACAGCTTCAGCCATTTCCAAATGTTCCTTTGCTGAGAATAGGGATATGAAGTAGTTCTGGAAAACTGTGGCAATATCTTCCTCATCTTCCCATTGACCACCCACCCCATCTGAAATCATATCAATGTGGTTTCGTTTTTTCCTGCCATTTGCCATCCTATGGAAGAAGCTTGTATTTTTATCTCCTTCTTTCATCCAATTAACCCTTGATCTTTGGAACCAAAAAGCTTCTTCCTTCCTATGCAACGCTGCCAGCTTATTTTCAAGGATTTTTGCAGCCTGTGCATTCTCCATAGTAGCTTCAAGCGCATATATCTTTTCTAGCACTGCTTTTCCCCTATCAATCTCACGTGGGAGATGGCCAAAATTATCGATGTCCCACTTTGAGAGTGCAACCCCGCAATATTGTATCTTTCTAGCCATGCTATCAGTGCTGCCTCCCATTTCTTTGTTCCAGGCGTTTCTAATAATATCTCCGCATTCGGGCTCTTGAAGCCACATGGTTTCGAACCGGAACAATTTAGTTCTCCTTCTCCCTGAGCTTTGCTTTCTTTTTTTTTTCCAACTAATCCATACTGGGCAGTGATCAGATAGAAGCCTCGTAAGATGACTAACATGATAATCTGGGAATCTTGCAATCCATTCACCGTTCGCAACCCCTCTATCCAGTCTTTCTTGTATATTATTATCACCATGTTGTCCATTTGACCATGTGAAATTTATCCCTTCATACCCCAAATCAATGAGCCTGCAATATTCCAAACAATCTCTGAATTCATTCATTCTGTCTACTGATCTAGGTAAGCCTCCTTTTTTTTCATGGTTGTATAGGATCTCGTTGAAATCACCCAAGCAAAGCCAAGGACGGTTCTCCCTACTAGCTAGTTCCTCCAGTAACTTCCAGGTTTTCCATTTCAGATTATTCTCCGGCCATCCATAAATGCCCGTGAACCTCCAAGCCTCATTACCCTCTTCTTCGCCAATGAGGACATCAATGTAGTTCGAAGAGTATGAGATAATGTTTATCGGGGCCTCTTCCTTCCACATGAGAGCAAGCCCTCCTTTACGACCACCTCCGTTTACATCACAGTTCACACCAAAAGCATTTTCAAAACCCAACTTCTTTTTCAAACTATCAAGCTCTTGGGACAGTAGTTTTGTTTCGCATAAAAAGATAAAAATGGGAGCTTTTTGATTTATTTCCTTTTTAAGCGCCGGAACTTTCCATGGGTTCCCAAGCCCACGGCAGTTCCATCCGAGACAACTCATTGGTGTCGGCGGGGTTGCTCCTTGTAACCTCCGCCGCTGGTAAGTTCAAGTGACCAATATTCTCTCCTTCAATAATTTCAAACTCTCCACCTTTAAGTTTCTTGCTAAGATTTGGCTCATCATCACAATCTTCGTTTCCCCTTTTTCCCAGTTTCTGAGTTTGGTTAACAAATAGTTCAGTGGGACTCTCTTTATTAGCACATCGGGCTTCTCTTTTCCAATTATTCATTATTGTACGATTATTTCTTCAAAAAATTTTATTTTTACATTTTATTTATTATAATCTAATTACACAATTAAAAAAAATATTTTATGTATTTACCTTTTGATAGTACACACTAATATTTTAACGTCTCGATTTCTCTCTAAATGGTGTACCCACCACTGATCGATATACTCAATTTTTTTGTTTACGCAAGACTAGCTAGAATGATAATCAAGACTTATTCAAGACATTGATATAAGTATTATTTTAATTAAATATATATTGTTTTAGTTAACTTTTTATTTTTACCGCAAATATAAAGTTCGAAAAAAAAATCAATTTTATTGATTTCGAGGATAATATAATATTTTTAAGTTTTAAATAAATAATAAAATAAATTATGTAAGTTAATGAGACTTATATATTTTATAATATAACTTATTAAGAAGTTATTTATTTTTAAATTTTTACTATATTCTATTACTTTAAATTTTTACTATATTCTATTATCTCAAAGAATTCTAAAAATGGTGTACCCCACCATTAGGGGCCCCCACCGCCCCTGTCCTGGGGATTGGTGGAGGAGGTAAATAGCATGATGTGCCTCAAGTGGCTTATAGGGAGGACTCACTGTTAAACTTGTGCTTGCAAATGGCAAAATCTATGCCAAAGGCAGGATTCGAACCCCCACCCTGCAGCAACCAAACTCAGCTGGAAGACCTTTCCACCCTCCCCTCTACCACTTTGAATTATACCTGGGGCTCAAAGAATTCTACCCCATATGAAATGATTGCTAGAACGGATATATATAGAGGAGTGAGTTTTTGGTGTAGATCCACCATGGACACGGTACACTTATATTGACTCATTAAATTTAATTTAATCCGAAGAATAAATCATAAATTATATGAATAAATAAAATAATAATGTCATATCTTCTCATATTGAATTGATAAATTTAATTTTAAACTATAATTAATTAAGTAGAGTACTTCCCATTTCACCGAAAGGTCTCTATTTTACTATATTGGGTGTCTCATTCAAATGTCCTCATTTTTATTTTTAGCCGGGATGGAGGGAGTACAATATTTGGCTCGAGAGAAGGGACAATCGTATGAGACTGACTCGCGTACATATTTTTTTTATTAATTATATAAATTGTTTATGAATATTTTTGGTATACTATTATCACTTTTTATTAATTAAATAAATATTATTATTACTTATTCGTTTCATGAAAATTATTTTGTAAGATGATTTCAAACAAGAAAGGATATGTACTATGTGAAACGTATTAAAGTATAATTGTTATATGTATAAAATATATTTATAAATGGTTGAAGTATATTTGTAAAGTATGATAAATGATGCATTAAAATATGATTTTAAAATATTATGCTAATATAATTATACAAACATATTTTAATTATTAATAAATATATTTGATCTATATAATAAGTATACTTTAATAATGAATCGACCTCTTTTATATATATTTGTTTCACAAGATGGTGCCCATTTCATTTATGGACATTTTCTTGTGAGACGAATATATGTGATCGAGTTAACTAATTATTAAAATAAGTTTATTATATAGGTAAAATATACTTATTAATAGTTAAGTACTTTTTTTTAAGTATGATGAATGATGTATTAAAGTATCATTCTAGTGTTATACTCTCTCCGGCCACTTGAAAGGTAATCACTTGCTTTTTGCGCGTAGATTAAGAAGTATTATTATTATATGTAAAGTGAATAGTTGTATTAGAGGAAAGTGATGAGCTATATAGGGAGTACTTACTAAATAAGAAAAATAGACACCTTTGAAGTGAACATTCAAAATGGTAAAATGGATAACTTGTAAATGACAAGTAAAATAATTCTATAGATATATATTTTAACTTAAATAAAATAAGTACTCCATATAAAGTATTTATATAATAAAAATATTTGAATTCGTCTCATGTAAACACGGTCCCATAAGATATTTTGTTTTCCATTTATATTTATACTCCTTTCGTCCCTTTCAGAGTGACTTTTTTCATTTTGAACGTCTCATCCAAAGAGTCTCATTTTATTTTTTATACTCATCAAACCCACATACCCACTAATACAATTACCAACTACACATTAAATAATAATCCCATATATACTTAATAAGAGAAAGGATTGTAAGAAAATTAAGAGTTAGATAATTGAAAGGGTTAAGAAATAGTGGAGCAAAGGGAAAAAAAAAAGTGGCATTGGAAATGAAAGATAGTGAGTAGAAGATAAGATGGGAAGAAGATGGCGTTTGGTGTTTGAATCAGTTTTTCACTGCTCTTTCTTTACTTTCCACCGCCGTTCCCAACTTGCCTTCTCTCTCTCTCTCCTTCCTCAGAAAGTATATTACTATATTCTTTTTATTATCTTATTCATTCATCTTTCTTCTGTAAAACTAACGTTTTTTGCTCCACCGAAGAAAGCAAGCATCATCTTGATCATATGACTTGCTTCCGAAGCCACCCAAATTATCTCTACCTCTCTCTTCTGTAAGAAACAGAAAGATGATGAGAGAGAGAGAGAGTAGTAATCAATTGGCGTCCAATCAGCTTTTGGATTGTAGTACTAGTGCGGATCTCTAGATTCTTCTTTCTCTTTCAATCTTCTCCTTGTCAGTTTCTACTCCCATAACTCTGCCGATTAGATTAACACAGAGACAGAGAAAGCTTTCAATGGCGGGATATGACCATCAACCTTCCCGATATGTTCATCAGCTCCTCACTCCCCCCATTTCTCTACGTCCAGATCAGCTAGACCACGACTCCCCGCCGGAGAGGGACGCCGCCACCACCAGCTCCGGCGGAACCCCCACCAACAGCCGCCGCCCCCGCGGCCGCCCCCCGGGCTCCAAGAACAAACCCAAGCCGCCGATCATAGTCACGCGTGACACGCCCAACGCACTCAGATCCCACGTTCTAGAAGTTTCCACGGGAAACGACGTCGTCGAAACCCTATCCGTCTACGCGCGCCGCCGCGGCAGGGGCGTCTGCGTCCTCAGCGGCACCGGCACCGTCACCAACGTCACGCTCCGCCAGCCCGCCGCCCCCGCCGGCACCGTCGTCACGCTGCACGGCCGATTCGAGATACTGTCCCTCACGGGGACGGTTCTCCCGCCGCCCGCGCCGCCTGGCTCCGGTGGGTTGTCCATATTCCTGTCGGGCGGGCAGGGGCAGGTGGTCGGGGGGAGTGTGGTGGGCCCGTTGATGGCGTCCGGACCGGTGGTTTTGATGGCGGCGTCGTTCGCGAATGCCGTGTTCGAGCGGTTGCCGTTGGAGGAAGAGGAGGGTACGCCGGCTAGCGCGGCTCTGCCGCAACCGGCGGCGTCGCAGCGTCCGGTGTGACAGCTGGCGGCGGGAATCATGTGAATGAGGGTGGCGGCAATTTCAACTCGGCGAGTGGGAATACGACGGCTCCGGCGGGTAATTATCGGTTTGCTGCTGATTTGTTCGGGTTGGGCGGTGGAACTGCTACTACCAGGCCACCCTTTTGACTAACTCCACTCCCACTTCTTACTTTTTCGTTTAATGTTTTTTTTTTTTTTGGAAGGTAGGTTTTTAATTTTTGGTGATTTTCGACTTGATTATTTTGTTAAGTGTTATTATTAAAAAAAAAGAGGAGGGAGGAAGGAAATATGTTGGAACAGTTTTTTGTGAAGTTATGTTACTATGATGGTAGTGAATTAATTTTAGCAGTTGAAATAGAATCCATGTGAATTAAGAATTGTTCAATCTGAATTAGTGTTCACAAATTTAAATTTGATTAACTAGTTTATGGTGAAAACTGAGTTGATTTGTGTTAAGTAAGGATGCAATAAACTAACTCTCTTTCTTATAACTAATCTTTGTTTTTATTCTTTATTTTTCTTAATTTCAACCTAATTAATAAGCGTTTTATATGATGATATATACTACATTACATATTTGCTATGTTTTAACTTTAAAGCGAAACATCGAGGAGTAATTATAAAATTATTAAATCTATACATTCTAATACACGATTTATTATTTAATACTCTCTTTATCCATAATAATATTTCATATTTTATTTCACACATGATACAATAGTTAAATTCTAAAGATGATTTTATATTTCAAAATAATAAATAAAAGAAAAGAAATAGAGAATTTCTTAGAATTTTATATAAAGATTAAAGATATAAATTTCATTTTTCATATTTGTTATTCATAAAAAACATACAAATAAAACAATAAATCCAAAGCGGTAAAAAAATGGGCACCTCGATGTTTACCCTAGGAAAGAAGTATTCGATGAGTGTTGCCTAATTTGGCAAAAAAGAGGGAATCCCATTTCCCTATGCCAAAAGTGGAAAAACTATTACAACTTTGAATCGTTGAACATTGAAAAAAACAGGATGGAATAATATTCTGAGCGAATTTTTAATAGTCAATGTTCGCTAAATATAATTTTAAATAGTCATATATGTTAAAGAACAATTTTTACTAGTTATTATTTAGTGGACTTCTCAAATTACTCTCACAATTGTCAGATAAAAAACGAAAATAAAGGGTCATTATTATGTCAGTTTTGACTGCAATAAATGGGGTGGATGTACCACATTTAAAATTGTACTTAGTGGGTTGGTGGACCACATTTAAAGTTTTAAACTTTTTCAAATTAAAATTTTGGATGTGGGTTGGTGGGGTATATCATTAACGTCGTTTTCATTCCAAATTTCTTTCTTCTCTCTCATCTTTCATCCAACATCCTCTTCTTCATCTCTTCCTTTCGTCCCAAAGCACAGTGCCACCCATTTGCCGTCCCCATCACATTCAGTCTCTCTTTTCTATTTGCCGGAATAGGCGTTTCCCGACGAGGTGGATTCTGGTGAATTTTCGAAATGACAAATTTTTTGGTATGTATAAAAGCAGTTTTATTTGCATTTCTAAATTGTGAGTTACTCCCTCCGTCCCAAATTCAAGTTCACGTTTATTGTAGATACGAAGTTTAAGAAAAGTCACTTTTTGACTTACTTTTGAGGGTAGTATGGTATTTTTGAGTAATAAATAAATGATAAAGTATGTTATGCGTGTTGAAAAGGTGATGACAAATTTGAAATTAAAGTAGGTTAGAGGGATATTAGTTTGTTGATTTTTCCTTTTATGAAAGTGTGAAGTTGAATTTGGGATGGACCAAAACGGAAAGTGTGAAGTTGAAGTTGGGACGGAGGGAGTATTTGTTTATAATGTTTCCTACATTGAGTTTGTAGTACTCGTTTTTGAGGATACGACGTACATTTTGTGTGATTTTGTTCATTTGTGTAAAATGTGAATTCATTGTGTATAATGTTTCGTACATGTTGTGGTTTGGAAATGTAATGTGTTGAATGTGGCTTAATTGTGTATACATAATGTTTAGAATGTAGGACCGCAGTGGGGTGTTTATTATTTTTTTTTAATTTTTTGGAAATATTGGCTGGCCGAATAGGGCTTTGTGGAAGACCGAATAGAACAAATATGTAGGCCGAACAGAACAAGTGTAGGTCGAATAGAACAAAGTGTAGGAGTGCATTTTTTTTGAATTTTTGAAAATATTGGTTGGCCGAATAGAGCTTTTTTGTAGGCCGAATAGAACAACTCTGTAGGCCGAATAGAGCAAGTGTAGGCCTAATAGAATAAAGTGTAGGAGTGTATTTTTTGAAATATTTAGAAATATTGGTGGCCGAAAAGAGATTTTTTGTAGACCGAATAGAACAAATGTGTTGGCAGAATAGAACAAGTGTAGGCCGAATAGAATAAATTGTAGCTTGAATAATGTGATAGCACTTACGTTGGACGAATAGAGCATATTTGGTAGGCCGAATAGAGCAATAGTGTAGGCCGAATAGATCAAGTTTAGGCCAAATAGAGCAAAGTGAAGTGGGAATAATATGATAGCACTGACCTTGGCCGAATAGAGCAATTTCTGTAGGCCGAATAGAACAGCGTGTAGGCCGAATAGAAGGAAAAGTAGGCCGAATAGAAAAATGATTGAGTGTGCCAATATTTGTTCAGTTGTTGTAATGAACTTATTATTATTTGATATAATTATGAAGTAAGCTGGTTGAATTGATGCAGAGTACATCTATCTGATGTGTGTTACATATTATTTAGCAAAAAATTTAATTTGTGCAGATTGAGTGGAATCGTCGAACTATGCAGGGGCAGAACTCAGTATACATAATTACTGCAAACCTTGGGTTGTTATGCCAATTATCTGTAAGTAGTTAACAACGATTGGGGGGTAATGCAGAGGAGATCCTGTTTTGGTCATTACTGGGATCTTCACGATGATTGGATCGCGAATGCTAATCTCCACGGTCTCATGACACGGGAGATCATGCTTAGCGAGGATGATGTAACTGCTAGATATTTTCAAGTTGGAAACGAGTGCCTTAGATTTAATAGGGTAGAGTTCATGCGAATAATAGGGCTCTATTTTCGGGATAAATTGAGATTTGATCCGAATGTGTAGTATCATATCCCGCCTAGTGGGGTGTACGATACGTATTTTGGTCAGGGCGAAAGACCATTAGTAAGTGAGATTGCCCGTGACTTTGAAGGTACAAAATTTAATGGTGTTAGCCCCGAGAATGCGGTTAAAATTGCTAAGGTGTTGTTGTTGTACTATTTTCTCCTTGGATATGATGTTATCAAGGTGAGTGTAGACAACTGGGCTTGGGTGCTAGTAGAGGACGAGCGTAGATTGGATTTATTCCCTTGGGGCGAGGTCAGTTATATGGCTCTACAGCACTTTATGGACCACATTTTGACCGAACTTCCAAAAGGAGCTAACCCCAATAAGTACAGATACCATTTTTATAGGTGCACATTTGCGCTCCTGGTACGTGTTGTAGTAGATCACTTAAACTTATAGTGTATTACTAGTTTCAGCAACAGTAATAATCTAACATATGTAGTTTACGTGTGACAGGTTTGGGCCATGTCCTTGCTGCACTGTATGGCCATGTCCCTATCGATAAGAAGAATGCTAGGCCATGTTGCTTGCGGTGGATTTTTTGTAAGGTGAAGAAGATTGATAGGAATCTGTTTTCTCGGGTATGAAATCTAAATTTTTATGAATCATTAATCCATTGCGGTACAAACAAATCAGTGATATTGTATCTAAATGTATTTGTTTTTTTGAATCAGGATCTTGTAGTGGAGGATTTTCCGCGGGTGCTCCCTTAGGAGCAAAGAAAGGTTTATTGGATTGGAATAGATGATGATCCTTTGCAGGGTTTGATCATAAGGTTGTATACCAAGGCATTTTCTAACCCCAGACGAAAGGTCGTTCGGGGGCCTGACTTATCATATGTGGAGCAGCAGATCGCGGGGGAGGCATACGATCCTACTAGTAATCCATGGGATCAGCAGTACTATTCAGGTGTGGCTGTTGAGGATCGGTGGACAAGCCAGCACACGGATGATCCTTCAGCTTGGGTGTCAATTTGGGATGAGCATTCTTACCGACCTCCCTATACTCCTACTCTTGACCACAATGGACATGATTCAAGGGAGACGAGGTATGCTGAGCCCAGTTCGTATGATCCCATGCATCATGTTTCTCCATCCTCCTCTAGTAGTTGGCATGCTCGAGCTGTAAATGAGCATGATGGACAACATCATTATGACGCTGGAGTGGATGAGCCCCAGTGTTTCGTGGGAGTGTGATGGGTGATGCCCACGGATATGATCAAGAAGACCATGTATATGATCAGGACGACCACGGATATGATCAGAATTTCAAATAAAGGATCTTCCGTAGGCTGGATCAACAGGATGAGTTGTTAACCCAGCTTGCATGTCATATGGTATCTAAGCATCAGACACAGCATTTATTTCGACTTGCGCTTACACAGGAGTTCAGGCGCCTTCAAGCTGATATTTCACGGAATCGGGGGCCTGAGTATGAGCCATCGAGATCGAGGTCAGGGGTTAGATCTTTCCCTTCTAGGGTGGTGGATCATGTGAGTCCGATGGCCCCCACACCTAGTGTCGCTCAAGATTACAGTCACCATTCACAACGACTGAACGTGAGCGCCACTGGCAATTGTACCTGCAATTTAAGACAAACAACGATCTGTAAGTTCTAATCTACTATTTTAGACGTTTTCATACATTACTTTAAATACTTGTGCTTGTTGTTTAAGAATTTTTGATTTCAGGGTCGACGTTGGACTCGGCTATGAAGTGGGCAGTGATTTTTTTAATAGGATGGAGGAACCCAGTGTTTGGTTTGATGACCAGGTAATTGAGAGAGTCTTCATGTGTATGCTTAATGAGTTAATATGTTCACTAATTCACAATATTCTGAAATAAATTTCTATATGTTTCAGCACCTGGATGCATACCTCCGGATATTATCAGAGTGACCGGCGGCCATAGGTGTTCACGTCCATCAGGATAATAGGAATTACTGAATTCTGGACATGCAATTCTCTGTAAGTAACAACCACATGATCAATGTATGTATAAATTTTTTATGTAATTTTGAGACCAATCGTATACAATGATTTTTCTCTAAGATCCGAGTTCAATCCGTATGGAATGAGCACACGAAGCGGTACAGAGATGATAGAATGGTATTTGACAATATAAGTGATGACTTGTTGATAGATCTTCGTGCGTACGCAGCAGGGAGGTTACTCGTGTGGATGGAGTCCAGACCATGGATAGAGTGTGACGTGGTATTTTATCTTAACCCATGATGTGATCAAATAATTACATCTCCTACTTTGACCAAGGATTCTACATCTAATATATGCAATTCTCATTACTTATTTTGATAGATTATGTTCATAGTCCACACGTCTGCGCACTACTACCCATGTACACTGATTACGAAGGATATAACCTTCTTCTATTTTGACTCGTTCCGGCATAGATGGGATGACGAGCCCGACATAAGAGAGCATCGAATCATAAAGACTCTACCATTCAGACGTGTCATCCCACATTTGCTGCGCGAGATTGACCCCCAAGGGGTTCCGTACACTTTCCACTGACTCCAGCTCGCGCAGAGGTTTGTTACAGACAGGAGGACGACTCCAATTGCGACCCAGCGTGTCTCAGGACCATAGACGGATTATTAACGAGGGACTTTAACTGGTACACTCCCGATCACATGTTGCGTTACCAGAAGCATATGCTTTTATAATCTTTCAGGCTGGTACCATTATTTTCACAATATGAAGTGCAGTATTGATACTTTGACATGCAGTGTATTTGATTAAAACGTTCAAATATAGGACCAGCGCAATTATGTTCAAATTTTTTTTATTTAATACTCATTCTAAATAAAATAACATGTATAATCTACTGGTTGTTATGCGAAGGACATCTTACACGAGTATGACCAGTTTCTCCACATATGCCATATTTTTTCTCTTTTCGTAAATGGGGATTAGGGATAGCCGTCGAAGGACGAGGTGGATCGCTGGTTGACGTTGAAGCTCCAGTACAATTTACTCGATTGTGACCTGGCTATCGACAGCGCGAGTAAACATGTTCTTTGTGACGTCTCCTGGATGACTCCATACCTGACCTTATCTGAGACATTTGTGGTCGGTCGGCCTACCTATGTTGTAGCGGGGGTTTAACAATCTGTGACTTAATACTGTCAGGTGTGTCTCAATGAGTGTAATACGGTACAGGCATCACTGGCCCGATCCATATCCCTAATACACTGGTGCGATGGAAAACGGTAGACACGAAGCCACTGGATGGCAACCTGCAAGTACTGAAGAACGTATACTATAAGAATCACAGACTCAGACGATCAACACAAGTAAATAAGATGTATGACTACGTACTCGATTGCCTTCATCGCATAAATACATAGAACAAGTTCTTTCTAGAACTTCTCACATGTGCAACTATTTTCGTTCAAATCCACAGTGAATAACTGATCTCCGTCTTTGATTGTATACTTATTTCCCAGAAGTCTCGATACTGGTAGCTTTTTGGCAGCAAGAGAAAGTTTCACTAGCTCATCATGGACACGCTTGCAGAGAATGGTACTCTCTTGCTCAACTTGAGTTTGACATTCGTAAAACCACCTCTCGGTGGTTGTGCGGGCAATCTCTAGGAGTGTGCATATAGGTAGTGTGCGCGCCCAGAGTGTGGCATTGTTATACGACTCAACTGATGTAGAGTTCATAAACTCATACCATTTCACAGGACAGTGGACCCTTGACCATTTTTCATATCCCCACGACCCAACTAATTCCATTAACTTGTCTGACAACCGGTGGCCCCTCAACGAGTTCATGCAGCTGAAAATAACAAATATGGAAAAAGGGAACATTAGTAAAAAATTCATTGAATGGATGACATTCGTAAATGTGAAATTACTACGAAGTGGATGTTGGAAGACTAACTTATCAAAATATCTCGATAGGTATGCATCCATCGCACTCTGAAATCTATACAAAACATTCTTTCCATTACCTGCCAACCTATTCTTTAAATGATAGCCACACAAACCATGATGTGCTTCAGGATAGACAGTAGAAATAGCATGTGCGATACTGCGATGACCGTCTACACTATCAAAAGATCTCGTGGACATCCGTATGTCTCTCGAACTCTTTCTAAAAACTATGTCCACGACATGTTGTTCTCGATATCGCCAATCCCTAAGGCGAGTAAAAATATCTGACGGTTTGGATTATTCGTAACTGCGATGAACACAATACTTTTGTGCTTTCCCTTCATATGAGTGTCGTCTATGACAATGATTGAATGACCAAACTCTAGAAATCCCTGCCTAGATGTTCCAAGTGCGAAAAATGAAAACCTTAAACGGTCCTCTTCATTAACGGAGATACAGGTGTGCGTATCGGAATTTAACAACTCCAACTGATACATGTACGCAGAGAGCATATCAAATGAGCTATCGTGATCCCTGTACGTGTGTCCAACAGCCAGGTGTTTGGCCTTTAACGCCACGTTGTAGCTAATGTCGAACCCGAAATCCTTCAAAATCTCTTCTCTCATTTCCTGGGGTTGGAGCCCAGTAATCTTATCAAATTGCCTAGAAGCAAAATATTGACCGATTAAGCTGGATGACAGTTGTGTAGGAGTGGGCCTGTCTGGATCATTTAAACAACTGTCATGTTGAACGAATTTAACCACCCCCACAACCCATAGCTCATTCTTGCGTGCATCGCAAATCGACAACCTGTTTGACCCTTTAGCTTACATTCCACATTAAATCTGGTCGAGCTAGATCTTTCAACAATGGTCTCCACTCTGTTCCGCAAGTTATACATCCCTACAGCTATCTGTAACTTCTTTTTTGTATCAAATACACTTTTCTCGCGAAGAACGCTAGACGCATCAAACTCAGGAACAATCATCTGATCTTCTCTGTCAGCTTCAATCGGAATGCCTATGACCGTCTCAGGTGCATTAGTTTAAAGTAAAAATTTACTTTACTTCTATTCAAAATAAACATAGTATTCATACCTGGAATCAACCAAGGACGGGTGGTGGGCTGTATACTTTGAAAATCTTGTGGTTGCATTTCAGGACGAGACAAGTCGCGACTAATCGGTTCAATAAAGCTAGGATCGCCTCTCTGACGTATGTAATCACATACTTCTTCATACATTTGGATTCTTCTCTCCTCAGCATCATCATCACTTTCGCTAGAACACTGATTACAATTCTGTTGTATATCATCTTCGTTGTTTTCATATTCTTCTTTGACAGTCCTATTCCCCGGCTCAACATCATCATTATAAGCATGTACATCATCCTCATCCTCACCAACGTTGTCATCAGCTTCATCATCTACAAATTCTCTAAAACCAAACCGGTGCATCTTTGAGGCCGGACTATACTCCACATTCAAATCAAAATCAGGCCTACCACTAGACTGTGCCCTCATGCGTGTATCATTGCTCGGACCAACACTAAATCCTAAACCCAACCCTAAATCCAAACTATGCCCTGAACCTTCTGCAGAATGTTGAAGAAATGCATTGCCAGTGACAGGAAGGAGTGTCACGTACACCATTCCTACATCAACACAGTTGAAAACTTCTGCCACACTTGCATCATTCTTTATCTTATATTTAGACATACAACCATTGTACTCAACCAGAGAATGAACTTCATAACCCCAATAATCCAAATCAGCTTGTACTATATTATGAATTTCTAATAGCAAACTAGTATAATACAGATTGTCCTCCCGCAAGTATAACCACCCAACCTGTCCACCTTTGTATAGTAACCCATCCCAATATCCACCCAACTCATCCCAACTGTTTTATAGCTCATCTGCACATTTTTTCAAGAAAATATTAAAACATTAGAAAATTAATTGCAATTACTCTATTCGGCCAACGAATCTATGAGGTTGTTCTATTCGGCCTAAAAATATTGTTCTATTCGGCCTACATGTTTCTTAAAAATAAAAATTTAATGTGGAAAATTTTAGATCTTTTATTCGGCCTACGTTTCTTGTATTCGACCAATAAGGTTGTTCTATTCGGCCTACAATACTTGTTCTATTCGGCCTATTTATACTTTTTTCAAAAAATGTCAAAATTTCATTTGGATACATTTATCTTATTCGGCCGACGTATCTTCTATTCGGCCAAGAAAGTTTGTATATTCGGCCTACAAAAGTTATTCTATTTGGCATACTTATTTTTTTAAAAATAAGAGATAATTTTTTTGCCTATTCGGCCAACGTATTTGATATTCGGCTTACATAGTTGTTCTATTCGGCCTACAAATCCTGTTCTATTCGTCCTACTTGTTTCTTATTTAAAAATATGAAAAAATTTAATGTGGAAATATTTCATACTCCCACTTACTCTTTTCGGCAATCTATTATTTCTATTATAAAACGTTGAATAAATAATATACACTCCTAAGACATGTAAAAATGATCAAATTAATGCATTCATAGTTTTTAAAATAAGTTTAAAAACATACCTTACTGCTCCCCAAATTCTCACACCTCTAAAGAACTAGAAAAAATAGTTACTTCCCAAATGCCGAAGAAATCTCGAACAGAAACTTGAAAAATGAAATGAATATATGTATGATGCAGCACGATGGTTGGATCGCCATTATATATCTACCTCATTTTTTGTAGGCATATGAGGGAGCACATGCCTACGTAGTACTAGGTATTGTACTTTGACACTTTTTACAGAAATAGAGAGGAATCAGATTCCTCAACTGTACTTTTAGTAATTTTGGTCAAAAAGTGAGGAATTTGATTACTCAAACACGTGAACATTGGGTTCCTATCAAGGGTATTTTGGTCAATTTTATTAAAAGTTACTAGAATAAATTGTATATAACACACGTGGCTACTTAAAATTATTTTTAAGAAATAGTGGCTACTTTTTGCCATTTTCACTGAACGGATAATATTTTCTTGTTTCATTTTTTTTAATCAACAATTACTTTATATATTTTTTTTGTATACAATTAGTAGGCATCATTATATACTACTCAATCTCTATTCCATAATACTCCTCACATTTAATGTTACACGTTAAAAAAAATTATAATATTTTTTTACTAATTTTATTAACTTTGGAGGGTATTATAATATTATGTAATAAAAAAATATAAAATAATGTTTTATTTTTTTGAAGTGTGAAAGATTTTGTGGGACAAATAAATGAGAAAAATGTGAAAAGTTTTATGAGACGGATGCAGTATAAATTATTACTCATTATTTTAGAGAGTATTTGCCTTATTTTATTTTGTACTACCTCCGTCTCACAGAAAGATATGCGTTTTCTTTGTAAAATACCTTGTTATTGGAGGGAGGGAGTACCATTTTAGACTTGTGAAAAAACTTTAGAAAAATTTTGTAAAAAACAAATAAAAATTATTGTACTATATGTTAGGTTAGGATAACATTTTCCAAAACACAATGTATTGAGAATTGAGTGGTTACGTCTTTATTTCCATTTTATAGAAAAAAAATAAAAAAGTAAAATCAATAATTTTGTGAGCTAAGAGAAATATTTTTCTTATTGAAATATAATAATAATAAAAAAAGAACTAATAAAAATCTCCTGTGAGAAATATATTTTATATAAAAGTATAATTATTAAAGTATGATTATTATATATGTAAAGTATAATTTTATAAAATATGATAAATAATATTAAAGTATAAGTTTAGATATTGTGATATGATTCATTACAAATATATTTTAAGTATCAATTAAGATGCTTTATCTATATAATAATCATACTTTAATAATCTATCTACTTATATTACAGTCCGTCTCATATATACACCTCTCACTATAGATCTGCACATTTTTTTAATAGAGTATAATTTTTGATGTAGAAATATATCCATTAGCTGATTCATTCACCATACACCATATAATCTACGATCGAATATGAGTGTAATTTTTATTTAAAATAAAAAATTAGCATACACAGTGTTATTTACAGAAGTGCCAATACGCATGCGATCTGCGTGGCGAGTACGGTTAGATAGCAGCACTTAGCCTTTCAAAAATCTTTGTCATAAATGACAATTAATACCAAAATAAATACTCCAAATCAAACGATTGGCTCATAAGTTAAATACTCCAAATCAAACGATTGGCTCATAAGTTATCTCAGAATCATGTTATATCACAACTATGGGTTGGATGGATTTTGGTATGGGAGCGGCTATTTGCACCCCAATTTTAATAAATGTACCCCATAAATTTTATAGGACTAAAATACCCATATTTGTTAAAACGTAAATATCACTTTATAAATATAAATTAAGATTTCTTATTTATATATGGTGTTCAGTGGCAGCAATCGAACAAGCATATGAATAAGAAATCTTAAAGTATATGAATAAGAAATCTTAAGGTGTTCGGTTGCTGCAACCGAACAAGCATATGTGTTCAGTTGCAGCAATCGAACACCTTAAAATTTCTTATTCATATAGTGTTCGGTTGCTGCAACTGAACAAACATGTGTTCGGTTACAGCAACCGAACAAACATATGTGTTCGGTTGCAGCAACACATGTTCGTCGAACAAGTACTGCGTTTTTTCATGGACAATGTTCACCTATTATTAGGCAGTGATTCAGTCAAATTATTGAAAAATTGAAATTACAGTGCAAGAAAAGAGGTGATGAGTTGCAGTGTATAACTCGCAGGTTTGCTGTAAAAGTAGAACATGGAACATGGAAGGGCTGAGAAACTCTCTCCGCTTCGCCAAGAGTTCACCGGCGGTGGAGCCCTTGTACGGGGCGGAGTGTAGTCGAAGGGGGCAGTTTGGGGAGTATGTTGAGATCTCCGGCGACAGTGCATGCATTTACACTCTAGGAATACCCACGTTTGCAGCTTTAGAATTTATATGCATACGTCTTTTTCATTTCTCTTGGCTCAGGTCGTTCTAATTTTCCCTCTTTTTTTCTCTTCTGTGGAGTCGGTACGTCAACCCTTTCTCTTCTTCGGTGTCGCAACGTCGACCTCTTCTTTCCTTCACCGGTGTTTCTTTCTTCTTCTTTTTTGATTAATTAATTTTTAGTAATTAGAGTTTAATTAATTAAAAGGGTAAATTAGTCTTAAATGGGGTGTACTTAGTAATTTATATATTTAACTTTTAATTTTAACAGAGTATATCAAGAATTTGGGGTTCATTTAGTAGATTTGGGGTGCAAATAGTCGCCCCTTTGATATTATTACATGAACATTGTCGCATCCAATTATTTCCATTTCTTTTTCATGTAATATGTATATTTTGTTTGTTGGTAAAAGGTGGGATTTGAATCTCTCCATTTCGTACCCTGTCAATTTACGTAAATTTCTTTCAACCGTTATTTTCACCAATCACTACTTAACATGTCATCCACTATTATTTAATTAAAATTTAAATAATACTCCCTCCGTCCCGTTACAACGTACGCGCTAACGTTTCAATGGGACGGAGGTAGTAATTTAATTTTTTGTTTTTATTTTTCTCATATGGTGCTTGTGGTGACGTGGCAAATTCATATTCACATATATTAATTGAATTATTCAGATTAAAAGAAATTGATGGAATTTACAGAACAATAAATGGAGAGAATCCAAATCTGTAAAAGGTGTGTCACGTATCGCACTTATATATCATATTACACGTATTAGATGAATAATGTATACTATATAGGAAGAGAATGTCTATGTTTCTCTCTATAATTGATAAATATTTTCTTTAGAAAAGATTTTGTCTATATTTTACGTGTTAATTATTCAACTATCCACATTAAAAATGTAACACAAAAAAAAAAAATCTTGATTGCACGTATCCCAACTAGGTTAAAAAGAAAAAAAAAATCAATCTAGTTACAAATTGTTTTGAAAGGTTTTAAACTGAGTAAAATTTTGTGGGTGGATATCTCCGGGTGAGAAAACCACATCGTTTTTTCTAATAATATATCAGTTATATAAAAATATTATTATTTTTAATTCGTATTATGAAACGCATCTCATGAGATGATTCTTACATAAGACTTGAATTGTTATTAAATATAAATTCTTTTTTTATTATTTATTTTTTAAATTTAGGATTTTTTTTAATTTTTTTGTTGATGATCAATAGAATATTATTATAGAATAAAACCTCCTCAAACTATTTACACACATGACAAAGCTGATTTAATAGGGTTAAATCGAATTCCATTTTCTAGTTTCTTATAACCAAGTTGCTCATATAGCATTTAACAATATTACAAGGCATCACATCAACATGTATCAACTTATGTAAACTTAATGAATCACCAATTTTCTAAAAATGGAGTAATATTTGTGTTCGTTCATAACTTTACGACTAGTATGGTAGGTAATAGAAGATAAAGTGATAATATGGAAGTAAATATTATGTATGTTGATATAAGTGGGTAATATGAAAAAATGAATTTGTTTGATATGATGTATAAAGATTGAGATTAATATTATGAAGGTGTTTGAAAGGTAGTAGTAATAATAAGTATAAAATGTAATATTAATTTTATGTCCTCACTAAATTTGTGGATTTTTCTTTTATATATATATATATATATATATATATATATATATATATAATTATAATTATTTCGCTATTGTATATAAAATTTAACGCAGTATATATTATTATAAATTAATAAAATAAAAATTATTTAATTTTAAATATTCATTATTATATTTTAAAATCATAATATACATTTATTATTATGATTTTTTTATAATGTTAAATTTTGATAATATAATTGTTTTATTTTATTTAAAATCTAGCACACTATAATGATTTTAATATTTGAAATTTTTTGGATGGGATTAAGCTTAAAATTCAGTTTTAGTTTATAAATTTATTTTATTTAAAAGTTTAAGATATCTAATTTTTAATTTGGGTGTGAAGTCGTGAAGGCTATGAAGTTGTTGCCAACTTGCCATTAATTTGGGTGGCCCACGGTTGCTCCTCCCAAATCCTTACGGGAATTTTTTTTAAAAATTCTGAAGGTTAGAAAAGTAATTTAACTTCATAATATGTACTACTGTTCAAAGCATTAATACTAATACTGTGATTTTGGTAGTATTAGTTATATAAAAGGAACATTGATATATTACCGGGCTGAAGTATATTACGGGGCCCTCATTTTTTAGTATTTCGTACCAAACGACGTAAACAGCAGCATAACACATAGGAATAGGCCATAATATGGCATACCAAACGAGCCCTTAAAGTATACCACCACATACTTTACTAGTAGGATTGAAACATACTCTCTCCGTCCCTTACTAAGAGGTTTTTTGCTTTTTGGCACGCGGATTAAGGAGTATTATTATTTAATATGTAGTAGGTAGTTGTATTAGTGGGAGTGTGGGTCCCATATTTTAATTGTATTAATGGGTGTATGTAGATCACATGTGTGTAAAAAAAGAAATAAGATTCTTTGGGTAGAACGCTTAAAATGGAAAAAAGACTCTCTTTAAAGGGGACGGGGGGAGTATACCTATGACTTCTATTTAAATAAAATATGTTTGATTTTTTTTAAAAAATAAGTATAAAATAAATTATACTCCCTCTGTCCACTGTCAATCTATCAATTTTATCATTTTGGACAGTCCACTCTTAATCTATCAATTTTCATTTTTAGACACGTGGGACCCACCCACCCACTAATACAATTAAAATATGGGACATACACACCACACTAATACAACTACTCACTACACATTAAATAATCATACTCTTTAATTCACGCTAAAAAAACAAACAGATAGATTAGGGATGAACGGAGGGAGTACTGTCTAAAGTCTAAACAATCTCCAAATACATGTCAACTTATGTCGTTTTTGTCACCACACAAGAACAAAATCCTAATCCTCCCATATGCAAAGATTTATTAGAAATGCCAAAGTGGGAAGATGGTACTATTACATGAGTTTGAGTGGAATGTTTACGGGTTAGGTTATTAATAGGTCGAGTTTTGTGTCAAACTTATTTTTATTATTTTTTTAGGTAAATTTTATGGTACTACCCTCTAATAAAAGAACAAATCTCATATAGACTCGATTTAGTTTGAAATTGACTGAAAAATTAGACATAAAATACGATAATATAAATATATGAAAGTAGAATGTTTGTAGGAAATTATTAGAATAACATACATAGAGTATTAAAGAATTATAAAGAAGAATACTCTACAGTGAAGCGAATATATGTAAAATAGATCAATATCAATATATTATTAAAGTATATATAATAATAAATAAAATATATTCTATATAACTTTGGCGAAAATCTAATAACTTCAATTGCATACTTCCTAGCCTTCCAATAGTAAGGAAAATGATTTTTTTTTTTTTACGACATACTGAAAAATTCAACATATATATGATTGGTAAATCGGAAGAATTATTATCTAATTAAATATAAAGCAAGGTTGTGTATCAAGTATGTTAATATTCCATAGATCTACCCAAATTTTGGAACCATGTCAATATGATTTTTTTTATAATTGAAAATTTAGGTAAGACAAATTTAATATACCAACCTTTGAATAAGATTTGTAGGTATGTTGACCTACAAATTTCAACAAAACTGCCCACAAGAAAGACTACAATCTTAAAATGGGAGGTACAAAAAACCCATACAAGATTAACAAGTAGATAAAAATAATCTTGATTCTCCTCTTCCTCTAGGCTTGAAAGTAATGAATGAGGAAGCACAAATGGGTGGTCCTATTTTGGCTCAATTCACTTTATTGTCTACAACCATACATTTCATTTTCATTCATTGTCTAAATCCTTGTCTTTTTCTTGCCTAAATTAAAATCAACACCTTAACAACCACACACCACTATGTGTTTGCATTCAGGGTCATCATTTTCCAACAATCAATTGTACCACAGCTTTATTTTCTAATGATCAAAAGTACAGGATTTTTTATTTCACAAAATAGGGCTTTATCTAACGTCTGAATAGAAATATATAATAAAATAATTGGAAATTATGAGAACAATGGGGAATCTTATTCCTATTTCATATCTTATGCTGTCCACTTCAAACAAGTACAACTTTTTCTTCAGGTGATGTAATTATAGAGAATTTGGGACCCAACATGCTGATTAACCTAAATAAAAATTTTATATTATTGTACCCAATAAACAATGCTAAAGAGGATTCACACATAGGTGAGGATTTGGAACGCTTTAAAATAAACTAAGGTCCCGAGTTATCAACAACCTGGGGGTTAGCCCGTGACAGAGCATAAAATTCTGACTTGAAACGAGGGCCCGCCAATGAACCAGGTCATGGTCTCCTCAAATTAGTTGATCTCTGTGGATTTAAAAAAATGCATTTGCTAATATATATTGTGATCTTAGGATCTAAAAACTAGGTCCACTTAAGATAATCATATGCCTGTATTGACCTTGGTTAATTCTCAACTAAACATACTTCTGCAACCGATGGGCACTTGTAATGTCTTCTCATTCGAAAACTAGGTGGTATCTAATTGTCTCCATGAGTGAGGAGGTCGAGCGTACTTCCTTACCCAATTTCTTATCTTAGAAGGGTCTATTTTACGAAGTAAAATAAGAAACAAGAAAGAGCATCTCCGACTCGTATTAACAAAAATACGCATGAAGATGAAGTAAGAAAATCTTCAATCATAATGCAACATACATAATAATTGATTGGATTTTGAGAAGATTAACAGTGGCAGGAACAGAACATACCAGGAGCTGATCTCGTGTGAAGTACACTTCAATATGCAGTCAAGAAAGGAAAAGGTGAGATTATCAGAAAATCATGTATTTATTGAGAAAGAAACTGAGTCTGAGAAACAAAATGAGACTACATTAACTAAACTGGAAGAGCTGATTCATCTTACAGGGAGTAGGACATTGGTAAATGGGGGCGGCTACAGCCGAAAAGCCTCCATATCATTATGATTAATAACTTATATGCAAAGTAAGGAGCAATGAAACCTAATCTACTAGATATGCTGTAATGTTCATGAAGTTAAAAAGTACTACCAGAGATTCACTTTGTTCTGTAAAGGAAATGCTGAATCTCACATTGGTAAGATGACACCTCTACAGCCTACGTATTCAACTGCTCATAAGGAACACGGACAAAGAGACGTCCATGCAGGCTAACCACAGCAGAAGTCTGGAGAGGGTCGATTCTTGCAGGTAAGCTGACAACCTGAAATCACCCACTGGAATGTTAATCCCAGACTACCAAAGCTCCAACAGAATGAACACAAGTATATTGCAAGGAGTATTTTCTTTTGCATGGCCCTCAACCACTGATTGAGATCCATAAACATGATCCCCAATGTACAAAATTATGTTGTATACGCTTGTGAATATTTTTTTATTTTATTTTTAAACTATGTTCGACTGTTGGAATCTGCTTCAAAGAAATTTAGATACTTTTGTATTCAAAATAATATTTCATTATATAAAAGACAAATCAAATCATTTTATAATCATTACACCCCCCATCTCTCATTTACAAAAAGATACACCATTAAACCACATTTTTGAAAATAAATATACCGCATGAATCATCATCATTAAAATTTAATTTTCAATCATAACACACACTAGAAACTAAAATGCAAACACAATAACACCATCTTTTCAGTTTTATAATTTGGAAATACTTCAAAAAAAGTTGAAGCCTCAAGACAGAAACACATGAGCCCAATTATTTAAAAAAAAATAAAAATTAACAAATAAATAGAGAGAAAGTGAAGGAAGAGGCAAGGGGAGAGAATAGCTAAAGATATGGCCAAGTGATTCATATAGATGACCATTCTAGGCTTAAAATTTGAACCCTCATTAAAAGAATATAAAGCCACTTAAATTCACATTAAATATAGTTAACGAAAACATGTGAACTTTTCCATTATGCATGAATATAGGATTAGCAGTATCACCATTTCATCAACATGTCATTGTTTAAAAGAATAAGGAACCAGAAACCTTTTTGAATGAAGTAATTCCCCATGGACTATCAACTTGCTCAGGCTGACCTGTTATGACTACGCGCCCAGCAGGATCCGACTGAACTCTCACCTGAGCCACCAAGAAAGGCATAAATATCATATATTCAATAAGGAGTCCTAACTAATCTTGCACCAAGTACATACAATTACACAAGAAGTCATAAGTCTTAAAAAGTAAAGACAAACAAATAGATAAACTTAAAATTAGTAAACAATTAGTGTACATGCTTCAAGTACCATTCAATCAGAAAATATGGCAAGCAAAACGCAAAAAAAATTCATGTACAAATTCTATAAGCACAGCAACTGTTAACAGAAAAGAAAAGAAACGATTTTGAGTAAAATTGATAAGAAGGACATGAAAGGAGGAAAAGGCACTCAGTTCACCTTGACCGTGAATTGCTCATCTGCAAACTACATGAGAGGACTCTCCATCAATACAATAGCATACAAATATTAATACTTTAACACATAATACCGCGGCCTAGCAAACCATTTCTCTTTCCTAATAACTTCATGAATAGCTTTGAGTGGGCACATGATGTTCTGAACAACAAGCACCTTAAGCCATCCTAGACTGTATCACCAACAGATAAAAAGCCAACCCCATACCATTTTCAAACAGTTATGAGTACTTAATAATAAAGAATACGAAGAAGCATATGTAGCAACTCAACATCAGAAAATATAATGTCATTCTCTCTTCAAAAACAGTATATAATAAAGAGGTGCTTTTCTTTTTTTTTTTCCCCTTTCTTTTCCATATTTTTAAGATGTGCTAGTGGAGAGATATTAAAAGAAGTCAAGAAAATAGGAGTTTTAGAGTGTACACACCTCCTCACGTAATAGCCCCGGAACCAGCGCATAAACCTCAAAACAATCTTTCTGATCATATTAAACAAGTCAAAGTCAATTCATATTATTCATGATTGTAAATTTCTGCAGTGAAGAAATAATTCGAAATTTTAGATGCGAACATACTGTTTGGCGTACGTTAATCTTCACCCAATCAGCTGGGGGCCCAATATCAACAACAGAGGTCACCAGTCTATGAACCAAAAATAGAAACTCAGATAATGATGTTGCTTATTAAAAAATGACTGAAACTGTGTCTCCAAGCTTTAGATCTAATTAAAAATTCTTGCACAGACAAGTAGTCCATCTTCTCACACTAGCACATTTCCTAGGTTCAGGGTTATTAATGGCACATAAGTCAATCCCATGCTAAACATAGAATAGCTGAAAAGGAGAAGATAAAAGCTTCTTTATATGACATATTATATTTAAATATCTGGGAGAATCCACCACCTACATATATTATCAACTTTGAGTTCCAATATGATTAAGGAAGCATGGATCAACCAATCAGAACCAGTAAAAAATTTCTTCAAGGCATTAGTCAGATAATGAGAACTTAGTTATACTAATAAAGAACTATATACATCTAAAAATATCAATCCAAGACTTAACTGCTTAGGTGATTCAATTCGGGCAGCTTTGCTTGAATGCTCCACTTCATTTGGTCTCTTCTGTTTGAGAGAGCCTAAACAAATCAACAGAAAAAGAATAAGCCAATATATTAACTCATCCAAATCCACAGCTTAAAAATGTATGTCCCAGAAAAATGTTCTCATGATCAAATGATAACTTACCAATGCTTTTGATATTCTTCTCATGCTTTGCCATATTGCTAACATTTTTCACCTATCAGATTCATAATTGTAGAGAATGTAAAATGGAAAAACAGTGCCATATGATGTCACAAGTTAAGCATGAAGAAGTTCTAAAATAGTAAATGCACAGAACCCATAATTTGGTCACCAACCTCACCAGAATCAGAAAGGCGTTGGGCATGCCAACCTTGCATAGCACGAGCTGCAGCATCTCTTCTAGCCCTTCCTGGTCCTGATCCTCCATTTCCCTGTAAAATATATAATATGATAAAGTTATGTTTCTAGTCTCACTTTTGTGCTGACATGCCATGTCTTTGGCAGTTATACACAACCGCTAATCCATATAACAACAAATGCATTAGATTCAAAATCTAGCGCAAGGACCTTAGTGGCACATGAGGCACAAACGCCTCTTGAGCTTAGACAGAAGTTCCATCGAAAGAAAAATGAAACTAGCCCATTACTTGAGGGTTTTCCCAATGGACAAACCTTATCTAAATTAGTATTCGTCAAATCGAATGCTATGGATTGCAGATGTAGAGTTGAAAATACAAGTAGATCATAAAATCTCAGGACTAAAGATATGATTCGTGGAATGAAATTACATTGAAAACAGGAAAGTGACAGAGAAACGATGTAGGCAGTCTTTATTAGCACATGTGGGCACTGAAAACGTAGACGTACACTGGGCAATCAAAGATTCAGTGGAATTAGTGTTGTTTCTTGTTTTTTCTCCAAATTTGCCTAAAACTCTAGGCCCATTTAGTTCTGTATTCTAGTTTATGTTTATTTCGCTGTTTCTTCTGATATCTTAATCTCGCTGTTTTATTCTAGTATCTTTTTTACTCTAACCACAAAACATGTCCATAAAACACATTTTGGGGAGACTGGAGAGGAAATCTGCAGAGAACTGAAGCGTGACCGCCTCAGACTTGAAAAACCCTACCCTGGATCCCTATGTGCCTCAGTGAGCTTAAACAAATATGGGTGAGTTGCTATCTAGACTCCCATAACAGAGGTGGGGGTCCCACCATCCATTTCTGTAAGAATTTGAAGTTCATGGAAAATTACACACATATTATAAATAATACACACACGCACACATATATACTCTAGGCACCATTTCTTATATAACTAGTTAAACATGTGTATCTCATCCATGATTCCCCCTCTTTTCATAACATTGAAGCATCTCATACATTGCATATGCTCACAGCATGCAGAAGAAATTTGTAGGCTTTAAGCCCAAATGAAGAAATGAAATATAAATATTCACTTCTTCAAATGTAATAATACAACAATACAATTCTGTAGTATTATACTAATACGAGGGAAAGCAATTTTCTTAGTTACAGTAAGGAGTTGGATACTTGACAGAATAAGAGTCTTGAAGTTTAAAGTATTTCATTTAAGAACTTTAAACTTCAATTCTCCTGGAAAAAGTTCTTTAACACCTTCAAATATATAACCCCAGTAAATATACCCAGCTAAATGAGGATTATTTTCCATTAAAAAGATATGCTTAAAGACAAACATGGAATCCTCACCTCACCATCCAAACCAGTAACTTCAGGGAGCATTGGTACAGGGAGTTGAAGCTCGCCACTTTGTGTCTTATGCCTTTCAAAATCCAGAAGAGACTAATACATGGAAGAAACTTTAATTTTTTTGTTATAGAGAAAAAAAAAAAAAAAAAATATATATATATATATATATACATGTTTAAACCAAGCAAGTGTAACACATGGATGTGCTTTCCCTGATATAATTTCATTTTTTTCCCAATTTCAAAATTTTAAAGAGATCTGACAATAAAAAAAAATTAAATTGCATCAAATCATATTTAATACTCCCTCCGTCCCATACTTATGTTCACACTTTCCGTTTTCGTCCGTCCCATACTTATGTTCACCACCCAAAAAAGGAAACTTCACATCAACCAACAACCTCAAAAGTTCTCTTACTTTCAAAAATACCACTCTCACCTAACACACATAACATACTTTATAATTTATTTATTACCTAAAAATACCACAATACCCCTAAAAAGTCAATAAAGTTGGTCAAAAAGCAACTTTTCTTAAACTCCGTATCTACAGTACCGGTGAACATAAGTCCGGGACGGAGGGAGTACATGAAAAGAACACTTGATAACAACTTCATCTTTATTTAACTGATTTAGTTTTGTTTGCTGAACTGCCGATGATTGATTACAGTAATAGTTATCAAACAAAATTGTCACCTTCTCATAGAATATCCGGAATGTCCAAGAAACTGTTGTACAAGTCCTGCAATAACAAAAAATAGGAGTATAATTGTAAAAAAGAACTTTCCAAAAAGGCACTTCATTTTGTAAATGAAAAGGCTGTATTAAATATTTAGAAAGCAATAAAAAAAGCATTATTTTGAAATTTATCTCTGCAAATCACCAAAATGCTGACTATTATAAGGCTCCAATGGGGTACGATCATTTGACAAGATGTTGCAGAAAGGAGTTATCAGAGAATCATTTCAGAAAAAATGGATAATGTATTTTTTAATAACTTAAAAAGAGAATCATTAAAAACCCACAACGCCATACCCAACACACAGTCACACATACAGAAGCAAATAGCAATAAATTAATGATATTAAGTTTTTCATGAAAAATCCCTTACTTTGGTGGATGAAATGACTCTCCCACCTGCCTCCACAACTTGGATCCAGTTACCTATAAATAGATGCAATAATGTATAACACTGAAAAGGCAGCTGCATATTATCTGGGTCCTTAACACTAAATTTTCAAACTGACTTTAGTTGTAGATGCATACAATGTAATGAAAGATACTAAAATAAATTCTACTTTCTACCTTAGTAAACATCATTACATGACTTTCAGTAACATACAGACAAAATAGGTAATACGGCTGAGCCTCAGAATTTGCAAGACTAGAGAACAATACCATACTGCAGACACTAGTAACTAAAAACTACTCTCTTTGAAGTCCACTACTTGGAAGTATAGTACAAGGATGAGCATCTCAAATTTTCGTATGTTTGGGACACGATTGCACAATACGAGCAGACTTTAACATTTTCAGATTATAGTTCATGTAAACAGAAAGTGTGCAAGCTAAAAATCAGACCTCTCACACAACAGCTAACAGTTGTATCTCAACAAGCTCAAGACAATTTGACTGCTAATTTTTTATATTTGCACTTTGTGATAACATGCACCATTTCCTATAAACTATATCAGAAATATGCACCTTATAGACTTAAGCAATAAGATGAATGGTGATTAGAAAAATAATAGAACATCAAAGTATAAGATTCATGAATGTTGGCAAATTAATAGAGCCATATATAACGTAAACGGATATGATGTCCTGCTCCAAAGAACACAATTGCGATAGTGACCTAAATCCAAGAGGAAGATTCAGGTTATTTATCTACGCATAATTTCAAACACATAATAAGGATGCAAGACACCACACTTATCTCATATGATCAACAAATTTAGAGTTCCAAATATTTTCGACCCACATGTACAAAATCAACCCATATTCAGTGATATTTAAAAGAAAGAACCACAATGCATTCTGAACAATCATCCCCATCAAAAGTAGGAGTATCAAGACATGCATACCCTGTCATAGCCTCCCAACCTAATCACGGACCTCCATAACCTAGCACACATGAGAGTAAAAAATTAAATCTTTACCAAAGGATAAGACCATTAAATTAGCTGCACAACATGCTTACTTCAGACAATTTAGAGGCTGCCCATAAAATTTGGGTGGTTTGAAATCCCCTGTTCTCTCCCTATAAAAACTTTCAAGTTCCTTCATGAATGCAATTTGATCCTCTGGTGTTCCATCATCACTCTCTCCTATCTAAATGAAATAAATAAATAAATATATATCATTAAAATCTATACATTACTTGATACCTATTCCTAATTTAATTGTTTTTTGCATATGTTTGTTACCAGATGCAGTTGAGTTGGTTGCGCTGAAACACTTATGGCCATATCTCCATTATGGTCAACAGGTTTTGCAGAAGAACATCTGGAAAGCAAATCGGGTTTGGCATCTACATGCTGGTGTGAAAGTGAAGATTCTTCACCATCATGTTTTGCAACAATTTCAATAATGTTGTCATTCTCATCAGTCTCACGGGAAGCAGAAACTGTTCCCACAGCTTGTTCATTATCTTTACTGGTTGAATAATCAAAATTCCTAGCACCTTCCATCTCTTCATCCTTATTTCCAGCATCAGCGTTGCCCATTGTCAGCTCACCTCCTGAAATATGCTCAGCAAAATCCGTTTCCACTGCACCAATTTCTTTCAGCTTCAAGTCTGCAGCATCTTCATTTGGCCTTTGCTCCACAATTTCTAGACAATTCTCAGAAGATTTGTTTTCATCCAACCCTCCAGTAGTAGCCTTCTGTTCAACCATTTCATTTTCTGCATCAATTTGTTTTCCCACTGTAGTTATTGGTGCAGTTTGCTCTTCAGACTTAGTTTCACTGTGGATTTCCTCTTTATTCTCACTATTGATATTCATTTCTTCTTCATTCTCACATTTAGCATTGATTTCCCCAGAGACTGAGCCCTCAATTGTACTTTCGGCCTCAGTTGAAGGGTTAATTTGCTCTTTCACTTCAGTCTTTTCTTTAACTTCAGTTTTACATTTATTAAGGTCTTCGCCACCATTCTCCTTTTCATTTACAATCCCTGGCACAGCAGCTGCAGGAGGAAATGTTTCTACCTCACCCTCAATCTTAGCATTTAATAATTTGCTATTGGACTCCTGGAGGTTATTTCCGGAATCATTATGAAGCTTTTCAGGATCCTCCACATCTACATCATTTTTGCTCATTCTGATTATCTAAACAAAAACATAATATAGTACCCATCAATATATTTTCATAAAGATAGTAGAATGAAAGGCCTGAATGCCAAAATAATCTAAACCTTTTTGAGACGTTAAATATCTAGGCCTAATCATTAAAAAGTATAAACATATCAATGTGCACAATTTGATGAATTTTGTAGGGCGAGTGCAAATTCATTGAGGGTAAATTACTTTAAAGGTACAAACGGAGTATATATCATTTAGAAAAAAAACTAAATTAGTCTAAATTTGATCTATGCATCTTTCACGCCATTGTACAAGCAACCAAATATTGTAATCATTTAAAAAATTGATATAATTTCATTTGATGAACAAAATCAGGACTAAATTGACATTTTAAAATAATAACAATTACAAAATAAAAAATAATAATAAATTGGAAGGTTTGGATTTTTGGCTTTTAGGCTAGTATATGAAAAGATAAAAGCGAAAACCCACATGCAAAATCACAAAACTGGAAAGCTACACATCAAAGAGCCAGAAATTCCTTAAATTATATCCTCCAAGAACAATTCACTACCATTTAAGAACCCTATTTCCGATGGAAAATGTAAAGCACAACTATTGTCCGTGCATGAAAGGAAAGCCGAAACCGTTACAGCAGAATACCATGGTTAATATGGGGGCAAAAATAAATCCTCATGTGAATTAATTCAATTTACGAATTACATAAGAAGGAAAAACGCAATTACATCTAAAAATAACAAAGGATGCGAACAACAAGGGAAACACCTGCCTTAAAAAAACACGCGGAGGCTTCGGCGGCGAGAGCTTGACGAAGTTGAAGCGGCGGCGAATCAAATCTTGGATTTATCCTTTTCTGTTTTCAGTTACAACAACAATAAACAAGTGCGCTGGTTTTTTGCGTGTGTAAAATTCAAGTGCAGAATTAGTGTGATTAGGAACAGAAAGGAAAAGAAGAATGAAATCTTTATTCACAAGCTAGCCATGAATTTCTGTATCTTTACTGAACAGAAAACGACGACAGCACAACGGCGCCGTAGAGAGAGAGAGAAATCGCTCGGCAAACGCCCTGAGAGAGAAAGAGAGAGAGGAGAGAGAGAGAGAGTGAAGTCTGTTTCTGCGATTTCGCCGTACAAAGGAACGGAATTAGCTCAACGATTCATAAACACCTGGATATGGCTGACCGTATGAATTATCTATTTTACCCCTGCAAAGTGCTAGTAATGATTTGCATGTGTCATTTGGTAACTATATATTTCTCTAAAAAATGGGTAAATTTAATTTTAATAATCGTATTATTATTATTATTATTATTATCAAATACTTATTCCGTCCCACAATAAGAAATGCATTTTACCATTTTCGTCCGTCCCAATATAAGAGGTACATTTCTCTTTTTAGTAAATGAGACCCATACAAAATAATTAATATATCTCCATGAAACTCATACAACATACTAATACACTTATGCACTATACATTAAAATATTTTTCTCACCTCAATTACCCCAAAAACCTATTAAATATTATATCCCTTAATTTACATGCAAAAAAATTTCATCAATCTTGTTGTGTGGGAAGGAGGGAGTAAATAGTAGTAAATCTTTTGAAATATCAACAACCTTAAAATTAAGCCAATTCAACACGTTATATTGAATCAAAAATTTTGATATGTGTATCTATTAACTGTGTATTAATTTTTATTTAATATTATATAAATATATTTTTGTTTGATGAAATTTTATTAATAATTGTAATAGAAAAATCATAAAAAATTTACTCGCAAAGCGTATTCAGTTTTTAATTATGTATTTCTAGGAATATCGTGCCCCAAATTTCACATTTTCGAAAGTTGTCCTATAGTATTAAGTGTTATCCTTTAGCATAATAACTATACCTTTGATTTTCTGAAAAAAAATAATTTTTTTAATTAAACATTTATAGTATTCATAATTTAATTAACAAATTTAATAAAAGAAATTATACATTTATGAATTAAAATGTATAATTTAAAAATAAATGTTATACCCTTTATATATCTTTTGTGTATATGGCACTCTAGATATCAACTCATTTACATTTAAACCAGGTGGGCTAGCCCACTTGGCCACCGGGCTCCTCACACAAGTGCGTGATCCGAGTTCGATTCCCATTGGGAACGAATAGGAAGAGAGTTATAAGGCGGCTTGAAAAATAAAAATTAATAAAGTGATTTTTTATTTTTTTTAATGGAAAATTGATGCATCCAAGTAATAGTATATGATAAATTAAAAGAAAAAAGTGAATAAAAAGTTATTTTTAATTTTTTTTTTTAATGGAAAATTGATGCATCCAATTAATAGTATATGATACATTAAAAGAAAAGACAAAATAATAATAATAATAATAAAAATAACGAAACTATTAATTTATCACTTTAGAAAAATATGGAGTACTAAATTTCTCTTTTGAGAGTTTTTTTTCCCCTTATTGAGTGTCGTCCTTGCGGCCCCTTTAATTTTACTCTCTGTGATCGAGTGTATTCTCGAGAATATCCAAGTTTCTTACAAAATAGTATATAAACGATAAAAACAGTGTAGATGTTCAAATCTCACCACATCACCATTCACCAACTCGAGAATAAATGTGTACAAGTAAATTTATTCTATGAATTTGTAATAAAATGGAAGGCAACGAACGAGTGAATGAAGAAAACCTCAGAATTTATTCTGTGAATTTAGAAAGCAAGAAATGGCACAAAACTTAGCTTGTATGTTAGTTAAATTAGGTAGGGAGGCAAAAGTCGTAGAAAACCACTTGTGGCAAGCAGTCTTTATTAGATTAGTTTATAGATTATTCACACTCACAAGGGAGTATCTGTATTTCCACCCGTCATCACCAGCAAAATCTCCGTCACAGAAGCCATAGCACACAATGCCGCTTTAAGGACGTCTTGAGAACACCCCGGTTTAACTATCGAACGCACCTGGACAACACACCAATATTAAGAAAAATACAAGATTCGTTTTCTCTACACCCGACAAAAATGAGGAATACGAACCTTGTCCAGGTACTCTTGCAGATTCTTGATGCGCCCCATGTAATCTTGATCTTCAACGCACAGAGTAACGGGTTTAGCATCAACTCCAGAGCCGTCAAACTGAAGGGGTCCCGGGTTTCTATACGCATCATCCATCAACAACTTGGTTGCATTTTGTCTCAATAACCTACAAACAAAACCGACTCAATAATCTCATCTTCTAAACTGGAAAGCATCAAAGAATCAGCCACATAAGAGACCTACTCATAGGCCTTGCCCTTCAAATCAACGCTTGCTGGATGCAGAGCTGGTTTTCCCAAGCTTGAAGCCCCACGACCACCATAGCTCCTAACGGACATCATAGCCTGAGAGTTGCAAATTATATCAAAATTTATTAATACCTTAGCAAATTATTGACAGCGGAATGATGGTCACATATTTATGTATATATGTATGACCCTAAAGCGATGAAGTTAGGAATTTTACAGTGATAGGAGTAGCACCACATTTCCACTTGTCCACAGAATTCTTCAAGTTGGTAACTGTTGCCATATAACCATTCAAACCAGCAGCAATTGTGTGATATCCAATGTGACCAAGCACCTGTAATAATCGCGCACTTATTTTTTAGCTCTATTGCTCGTCTGTGGAGTTTTACTTATAGAAAGGTTGTACACAAAGTACGACTCTGCTGATAATGGCATTGATTTCAACTATCCACAAGCCCTAGCAAAAGTTGTATTGCAACTGATCAAAAGATTAGAATTAAATCAAAAGCAAAACTTACATAGGCATAGTCGCAATCAAATTTTGATGGCAATGATCCCCGAGCTTGGTAACCAAAGAAATGGCAAATTGCATTGAATTTCTTTCCCTTGTAGGTTCCTTCTTTCTGCAGGAAGACACAATTAGATACAGAAACACGAAGTCTCTGCATACTTTCTCTAGAACTATTAAGATATCAAGTAACAAAAGACACCAGTAAGCGAGTAGGAAAGGAGAATTCTCGACAGAGAAAATAGAAAAGCTTAAGCTTGATTCTTGAAGAGCAAGAAGGGCGGCAGAATTCATAAATACATCCAAAATCTACCACAAATATAGTTTCATTGAGTTTGGTTGAGTTCAAAAAATAAGTAGTTACTAATAGGAAAATACAGGCACAAAGTAATAATTACCAATCGCTTGTTCATTTCTGCTTCAACAAGCTCAGCCAAGAGCTTTTCTGTCTCAATCTGTTGACGTAAGAAAAAAAAAATTGAAAATTATTTCACCTCTCGCCAAAAGCGTAAAACAGTCATATCCAATTTAAGTACCTGAGACAGTTGTGCAGAGTCATCTGATTCTGGGTGAAGAAGGAGCTAGGGCACAATAATAAATTCAGAGTAAGAAAGATATTGCACACAGAATTTAATAATCTGCACAACATATAACAAAATAAAACGAAATAAGATGTACCTGTTTTCTAATGAATGGAGGAAGGAACTCAAACAATGCTGAAGCCCAAGGTGACAGTTGAGCAGAAATATTATCAGCAGAGACACCTTGCCTGAGCAAAGCATGAATTTCCTAATAGATACAAAGTTTTAATATAATCCACAATAACCATGAATTCATATATAACACTGAAAACTTTAGGAATAAACCAATTCAAGTTAACCTGCAACAGAGCGTAGACTTCAGGAATACTCTCTATGAGACCCTCAGGCAATAGAATAACACCATGGTGTTTATCTGAGTAAGAAAGAACCAAAAACTTTAGGAGAAATAAGTAGCTGAAACACTAAGATACCAATAGTAGCTCCCGATGTACCTTGTTCACCCCTTGCTTGAATTGCATCACATAACTGCTTTGTGATGTCAAATAGCGTAAGCTTAGAGGCAGCCACCTCTTCAGCAAGAATTACCTGCAAGAATGATCAAACCACTTAAAGACATTAAAAAATAGACAACATTTCAAGCTTCATTTTTCTAATTGAATTTCCTTTTAAAATGAGGAAATGAAATACAAGAGTACATACCATATTGGGATGAGACTGGAGAGTACATTCCAATGCAACATGAGATGCCTTCCGCCCCATAAGTCGGATAAAGTAATAATACTGCAAAGAAACAGAGATTCTAAGAGTATGCAAGGGAATAAATATCATTAATCATGTTTTTTAATGATATAATGGCAGTCCAGGGTATTAGTGGCTCTTCATTTAAGACTAACTTTTTCTGTTAAGTGCAAAATCAGTTCTCCCCTCATTCGTTAAAAGAGGATCCGGAAATTTAATTCTCATGTAAATGAAACTAAGAACGATACAGAGTTGCTAGAAATCAAATTGCTTACTTTCTCCGCTGAGAGGGCATCAGTACACACATTGCTAATCAGATCGGAAATTTAATTCTCATGTAAATGAAACTAAGAACGATACAGAGTTGCTAGAAATCAAATTGCTTACTTTCTCCGCTGAGAGGGCATCAGTACACACATTGCTAATCAGATGGGAATTCACCTGAAAAGACAATGTTCATATGATTATCTTAGAAAAGAAATGGTGAGCTTATGGGTATTCTAGAGCCTTTACCTGAATGAATTATGTTGATGATAATAACAAACTATAGCAAAGAAGTAATTACCTCTTAAAAGTAGAAGAAGTAATTACCTTGCATATTGTGTCAAACCCCACATTTGTCTCCACAAATTGGTTTTTAAGATCTCCATTTAAAGTGACAGGAACACCAACCACCTGCAATTATTAAATTTATGAAGAACTTTGATCAGCAATTGTTTAACATCATGAAAAAACCCAAGAGGAAGCAAAATCATCGTTGAAAAGAGACAAACAACATAATAGATAATAATAAAAATTATGTCATGCATAGCAACATACGATAATGAGGCATCAGCTACAAACTAAAAGGTAAAACTGAAAAAAGCAACATGTTGGATGAACATTGAGTAATGTAATATACTTTTGTTGGGCATTTTCTCTCTGCAAAAGTTTCTGCAAGTTGGGCAGCATCTGTGTTTGATGTCACACCTTCAAAAGCAAAATGGTAAGGTCAGCAACCTAATAAAAAATCCTGGACCATTATGGACCTTGAGAACAAGTATAAGGATACCTCCAATAATGACAAGAGCATCGAGCTTCAAAGCTGTGCATGCATTGAGTGCTGCATTGACTTGTTCAATTGTTCTAATTTGATCTTTTGTCCTTCCCAGCAAATCATAACCACCTAAACATAACATTCAGAAAGATTGCAAGAATAAGTTAATTCTAACTTCTACGTTAAAGGATAGCTGGATACATTTGTTGGCACACTGACCTTGGTTTTTGTAGGTTGCAAGAATTTCATCACTAAGGTCTAAAGTTTTCTGTGCAAATAATCCATCAGAACCACCTGATGAACATAATATCCAAAATTTTAATACACTACTCTTCATTATAAAATAACTGAATCATCAGCCTAAATTGAGAAACGCACAGGCACAATAATAATTAACAATTAATGCATTAAGAACAGAGATATATGTAAAAAGTGGCCGATTAGCTTAACAGAACATATTAATAATTATAATAGTAATAAACTTCCATGTCAAGCCAATAATCAGATATTGAGGAATTAGTGTCAGGCATTTGCCCAAAATATTTAGAGAAAAAAAGAAGCATCACCAATCCAAGGAAAGCTATTAGACTCCTTACCCAAAAATCCCAGCAAAACACTTTTGGGGTTGTGCACTTTTAGAGCATCAAGAAGACCCCAAACAACATTATGTCCTCCAGGAGACTGTCTGCCGCAGAAAACCACTCCTACCCTGAGAAGCAATGAACCAAAGTTAGCCCTTGAAAAAGTTACTGCTCCAAATATTTCATATAATTAGCATCAGCTCAGCAAGTATTGAATTCAATTGACGTTGAATATTTACCTAACTGCAGGGTGATCAGTAATAATTTTAGCATCAGTAACCTTCGTATTTGTCCTCAGGAAGTGTGCTATAGGTTGACCATAAGTGTGAGGAAATGATCTGCTAATGGTGTGGGCACCTGCGGGATCTGCAGCTGTCGTTGCATCACCAAACTCTACACGGACCGTAGTCCCCTGTCCAACCAATGAATTGAAAGGTTGTTGAGAATTGATAAAAAAATTTAAGAAGAGACTCTATCGATAAAGTAAATATCTCATTCAGGGATCATAATCAGTCAAAAAAATAAAAATAAAAGGATCATGCATAAAAAAGATCACATTTGTGTGATCCTGGAGAGCTCTAACATTGCTAAAACACTTTAAAAGGCAAAAACCTGAAAGAAAGGAGACGAATTTAGAGTTGATATTCATGACATTTAAAGATGATTCTCAGCATCTAGAATTAATACAACAGTGACCAGGATCGCTTTTAAGAAAAGTGTAATTCAGGAGGCAAAATACTTGACAGGGAATTGGAGACACTCTAGCATGCATAGTCCCTCTTTTGTCCAAGGAACGCATGAACAGCCATTTCTAGGATTCTCAACCAACAAATCAAATAAATAAAAAGGTAATAGTGCAGGCTTTACACCAATAACCACTAAACTGTACTGGATAAGGAACTGCAAACAAGGAAAAACAGATTATCCAATTTCCAAATTAAAGAAATTTGAATGAAATATATCTGATATCTCGAATACCAAAAATTGACGATCCTAGCATAACACGATCCTTTACTTACATCACACCAAATATAACAACACCCTCTTGTTCGCAGAAACAAACAGTAATTCACAACATCAAACAAGGAGGCGCATTGCATCACGAACAAGACGAAAGAAAACAACACAGCAGATCCAGCACGTCAGATCCATTACCCTGGACGTTAGCATGTCGAGGTCACACTAACCAATCATCCGCGCAAAGTCACATTCTCCCATACGTACGCGAAATCAAACAAAAAAATCACGACACACCGCAACGTAAACAACAAAAACACAAAAAATTCCCGAACAACACACACACAAAAATCATAATTGAACAGATACCATAAAATTTTCACAGAGAAAGACCTGAAGACAGGGCGGGAGTTGAGGTTTATACTGCGATCGAAGCTTCTGCAGATCAGAAAGTTCTCTAGGTATTCCGTAATCAGAATCCATCAGCGCAAATTCACCAACAACTGCGAAATTAGTTTAGAACTTTACTTTGTGCGATCGTTAATGAGAAGGTGGAATATATAAGGTGTGAAGGGACGGTGTTACCAACCAACATACTGGTTTGGCGCTGCCCTTTGTTTTTGTGTTATTACGCTATGCCCCACCCCTCCCTAATATTTTACTAATGGGAAATTTCACAATTTGCCCTATATGGGAAAGTCAACATTTTTTTTGCCCTACTTTTTGTAACACATCTAAATTGTCCTGAAAATACATGCAATGTCATGAATACCCTCAAGGATGATCCACCTTTTTGTATTGGGAATGAGTTGACAAGTACAGTTGCATGCAAAATAGATGTGTCAGGGAATATGTTGATTATTTAGGGGTGCCACATTAATTAAAGAAGAAATAAATAAGTCTACTAAAATATAACCCCTAATTCGGCGGACAAGTTGAATGAAGTGCAAAAGCCAAATTTTAAAATGCACGAAATTAAATTTTTAAATTCCTTAAATTGTTATATTATAATATGTTTTTTATTAATTAACACATGCAGTAGTATTTAGGTGATTAAACACATGCAACTACATACCACTCCACTGAAACACACTTCATTAAATGGGGTGAAAAGGCTCTGTTTTCACAATCAGTTCATTTATGTAAATTCTTGTCACATTAAACTTTCAACTATCCCCACCAACCAAATAACTTCACCACCAACAAACATAAAAATTGGGCACAGTGGATTCAAACTTCATTCATCTGTATCCACAAATTATTGGAGCATAAAAAGGTCATCGGCTCCCGCATTTACCCACCATTTTTGTCGACGGATCCATAGTTAGAGCCAAAGGTAAGATACGAACGTTGTTTGCATTGTATTTTATTTATTGCTTTCTTTGAATGTTTTAGGGTTTTTAGGGCTTTAGGGTTTCAAAAACGCATGTCCGCTGAGTAAAATGGTTATATATATCCATGTCCGCCAAAGAAAATGGTGAAGTATGCATATAATATGCATGAATACCACTACATACACCCATCGTAGATTTTTCCGCTAATATGCATGGTTAATTGTGCATGTTCACCCATTATTTGAGACTTATCGTCCATATCCGCCTATTATTTGACAGTATTTCAGCTTGTCTGCCGAAAATAGTAGCCCAATTTAGCGTGTCCGCCAAAAGTAGTTGCCCAGTAGATCCTGTCCGCCGAAAATTTAGCCTGCCCGCCGAATATTGAGCCTGTCCGCCGATGTTTTCCTCATATTTGCGCATGTCCGCCGAATCTGTACCATATATGACCCTGTCCGCCGACTATTTTACCCTATATGAGCATGTCCGCCTATTTTCTCACCCTAATTTATCATGTCCGCCGATTTTTCACCCGAAATGGTCTTGTCCGCCGATTTTCTCACCCTAATTTATCATGTCCGTCGATTTTTTCACCCGTAATGGTCTTGTCCGCCGATTTTTCCTTCCTAAGTGAGCATGTCCGCCGATATTTTCACCCTAATTGAGTATGTCCGCCGATTATTTGGTGGTTTTTGAACATGTCCGCCGATTTTTAATGCATTATTGAGCATGTTTGGCTATTTTTTAAGCATATTATATGATGTCCTCCGATTATAATAGACCTGTTCGTCGATTTAGGACCTTAATTGAGCTTGTCCGCGTACGTACGACTTAATGTTTAACTTTCATGTGTGCTTGATAATTTAATGCTTAATTTGTGTGTACCTACTAAATTGGCGTATCATTTTTAATGAATTCTGTGTCAATATAACAATTAATTGTCGTTTTGTTGAAAGGTTTAGGCCCTACAAGAGTTGAGACTCCGGGAGTAGAATAACTAGCCTGTCTGTATGGTCCGGATGCCTCAGGGAATCTTGTTGAGTCATCTGGTACCAATTCCACATCTCTGGCAAATAGACCCCCTGGTGTTGCATAACTACTAGGTGGGGGTGTAGTCTGTGCACTCCGTTGTTCTTCAAAGGTATCTGGAACTGTAGTTTTTAAAGAGTCCATATGGTGCAGTAGGGTTAGGTATGTGTACTTACTCTATGGGAAAGAGTTCCACAGGTCATCATTTTCAGCTAAGTACCATACTCAGGGCTCTATGTATGCTTTTGACGTATCCCGGCCTAGCAAAAAGTAGTACAGCAGTAGAATGTTGGCCGCTTTCACCGCATTGTGGCCCTTATATTTGTTTTCACTGAATCTTCGCATAAGTTCATCAACTAGGACCCTCTTCGAACGAAATATAGTAAACAAACTGTGTGCAGGTGGCAGATATGAATCATTCGGGTCAATATCCCCACGGTCCTCAAACCCTAGTCCCATAACATGCATAAACTCCATGGGTGTGAAGCTAAGAATTGTATCAGACACCCTAAAGTACCGGGAGTACATATCTGAACCAGGGAGTACAACCTCCTGAGCCATCAGCTGAAATAAAGCTTTATGAGACCCATAATCTGAATCCAAATCCCAGAAATGCCCGAAACAAGATCTTCTGAACCTCCACACTGTTTGATCGCCACTCTTTGTAAGCACCTCGCGTATGCAATTAAGAGCTTTGGAAGACCTACAATAACCTTTAATCCTGACTTTTCGAGTTTGAAGTCCACGACGTTTCCAGCTCCACTACAGTGCATGCCAATTCGATTAGATATAAGACGTGACTACATTTTATACATAAAAACATCGGCGGACAAGCACAGTAAAGGCACAAAAACGACGGACAAGCTATTTTGTACTACAAATATTGACGGACGAGGACACTTTACATACAATTATCGGCGGACAAGTTCAAATACACTAGAAAAATCAGCGGACAAGCAAATTAAAGGCACAAAAACGGCGGACAAGCTATTTTATGCAAAAATAATGGCAAAATAATGCTAACTAATGGTCAGAAACTCGGCGGACAGGCTCAAATAACTCATAAAATCGGCGGACAAGCTCAAACAGGGCCAAAAAATTGGCGGACAAGCTATTTTGTACTACAAATATTGACGGACGAGGACACTTTACATACAATTATCGGCGGACAAGTTCAAATACACTAGAAAAATCGGCGGACAAGCACATTAAAGGCACAAAAACGGCGGACAAGATATTTTATGCAGAAATAATGGCAAAATAATGCTAACTAATGGTCAGAAACTCGGCGGACAGGCTCAAATAACTCATAAAATCGGTGGACAAGCTCAAACAGGGCCAAAAAATTGGCGGATAAGCTATTTTGTACTACAAATATTGATGGACGAGGACACTTTACATACAATTATCGGCGGACAAGTTCAAATACACTAGAAAAATCGGCGGACAAGCACATTAAAGGCACAAAAACGGCGGACAAGCTATTTTATGCAGAAATAATGGCAAAATAATGCTAACTAATGGTCAGAAACTCGGCGGACAGGCTCAAAAAACTCATAAAATCGGCGGACAAGCTCAAACAGTGACAAAAAATTGGCGGACATGCTATATTGTACTACAAATATTGACGAATATGGTCACTTTCAATACAATTATCGGCGGACAAGTTCAACTACGCTAGAAAAAGCGGCGGACAAGCACAGTAAAGGCACAAAAACATCGGACAAGCTATTTTAAGCAGAAATAATGGCAAAATAATGCTATCTAATGGTCAGAAACTTGGTGGACATGCTCAAAAAAACTCATAAAATCGGCGGACAAGCTCAAACAGGGCCAAAAAATTGGCGGACATGCTATATGGTACTACAAATATTGACGGACAACGTCACTTTACATACAATTATCGGCGGACATGTTCAACTAGCTAGAAAAATTGGCGGACAAGCTAAAAAAGATTAGAAAAATATGCCGACAAGTTCAATTATACTACAAATTACAATGAAATTTCCAATTATACTCAAACAGACACGGCAAATTCATACAGTGCAGACTCGACTTCCTCGGGGGACAAGAACAGTTACCAAATTCAAACTCTACAGTAACAACTCCACATTCACTACTCTTTACATTAAATTGCAATTATGCAAAATCCTAAAATCCTAAAGACGGAATACCTGGTTATCCATATTTGCTACTGCTAATTTTCGACGTGGAGATGACGATGGATTGAACGACACGCCGGATGGCCCGGACGGAGCGCTGTGTTCGACAGAAAAATCGAGAGTTTAAGAGAGAGAGAGAGGGAGAGTATGGGAGGGATGAGTGCCGATGAAAAGAGAGAGAGAGATACAGGGAGTAAATAATAAAAATTTTGAGATAAAGGGGTCAAAGATTATCTCCCCAATTTCAATGTCATTAAAAGAGGTACTTTTAACCACTGGGCAGTAATCACGAGATTTCAAAAAAAAAAGAAAGATATGACATGTGTCAGGGGGGTAAATTAGGAATATACACCAAAAACAGAGCAAATTAGATGTTTTAAAAAGGATAGGGCAAAAAAGATGTTGCATGGGTCATATAGGGCATTAAAAGTGCTGTCCCTTTACTAATTATAATTAATTAATTTTTAAAAATGAGCTAACCTTTTTACGGATTTAATCTTATCTACTTGTAATTATAATGTTTTAAATTGAAGAATTGTAAGCTTTTGTAATTACTTGTCATTTTTATTAAAAATATGAGTAATAATTTTCTTTTAAATATTTTTATTTTTTATTTATACTATAAATTATTCATAAAATAATTAACGTTATTATTTTTTACTAATTGAGTATTATTTTTTATTATTATAAAGAAGATTATCACTCCTTATTAGTCTAATACAAGTTTTTATAACATTATAATTATAAATATAATATAATATTAAATCAAAAGATGATAGTATTTATTTAGATATTACAAGGGATAAACAGTACCAAGTAGGCAATGTTCGTTTCCGGGTTTGAAATCCCAGAATTGGAATTTAAAACCCACATCCAGATTTTAAAAATCACCCATATATATACCTATTATACTTTCCCTCCTTAATTAATACATTTTTTCTCTTTATCTCTCCTCTTTCATTTAACTTTTTAAATAAATTAATACATTAATTTGACATAAAGTTAAAACTTATCCTACTCAAAATCCAAAGTAAATATTCATATAGAAAACATTATTCATGATTTTCAAACCCCACGTAACGCCAAACCAAACATTACCTAAATGCGTAAAAGGGAATTTGTCTTCAAAACAATGAGCTAGCTTTTGAGTAAAGAGTGTGTATATACTTATTAAAGTTTTAAATATGAAATAATTTCTTATGATAGGAGCATTTGTGAGATGAATAGATTCATTATTAAAGCATAGTTGTTATTGTTATATAGACAAAGTATATTTGTTACTACTTATATACGGAGTATATATTTGTAGTGAATCTTAATATAACACTTTAAAAATATAATATAATTTATTGTTTATTTTACTTTAGAAAATATATTTTACCACACTTATACATGTATAGATTAGAGTCAGTAAAACTATAAAAATTCGAATTAAATTCTAAGAAAAATCCTAAAATTTGATGAACAGGAGTAATAAATATATTGTCTATCCGGAAGGGTATATATATCTAATTAATTAAGACGAGGGGTGCATAATCACTCTAAAATTTAAGGATAAAATATAGTTAATTTTAAGAATAAATAAAGAATTCAGTGTATTAAAAATTTTGCCAAACTTAAAAAGGCGTGCTTAACAATTTTTTTTTCTTTCAAAAGTACTATAATTTAATAGTATTTCTGTTGATAACTCCAAATTTCAAAAAAACAAATTCTCACGTGAGACATCCGTTTAGGTGAGACGGATCTAAGACGGTACCCAATTATAATTTATCCCATTTTTATTAATTAATAAAATTAATTGGTATATTCCCTATAAATGTGTAATCCCTTAAATGTTGCTCCATTAGTTTAGATTTAGTAGAGAGAGTGTCTTTCCAAATTCAATTCATTCTATCGAGGAAAGAGAAAAGATTTATCAAATTCATTCCATTCCTCAGTTCATCGTCTGGAAGAAGAGAAACGTCTGGAGTTAGAGAAAGAGAAATGAAAGTCTTCTCAAATTCCTAACATCCTTCGATTATAATATGGAATAAGAGAAAAAGAAGTGCAAAGATTGATTTTCTTCGCTGTCTACATTCTCCTATTTAGTAGTTTGGAAACGAATCTCAAATATCAAGGTATTGTTCCTGCACTCAATTAGTTATCTAATGTATTATTGTAGGTTTAAAACACCTAATTTTGTGATAATATTATAGAAATTAGCATTCCCTGCACCGATCCATCCCTTGTCTGAGTTCCATACAGCAGATCTGAAGCCAGGTCGTGCATAAGGTGTCTTCCACCACTGATTGGAAGCTTCATCGCGAATATGTCATTGATCGATGTAGTATGTCATAGTTTGTTAGAGAAACATAAATGTGATTTTACTGATATAGTATGTTATTTATGTGTTAAAGTATGTTATTTGTTCGCTCTAGTATGTTAGAGTTCATTAGACAGAAATAAATGTGATTTTACCATATGAATGTTATAGTATGTTATTTTAATGTTATAGTATGTCATTTTAATGTATAGTATGTCATTTCACATGAAAACGACATATTATGAGACATATGTAATACGCTATAAAATTATAACACACTATAACACGAAAACGACATACTATGACGCATATGAAAACACTTTTAGATAAGATATTACGATAAAAATATAAAATATTGTTAGGTAACATACAATTACACAGAAATTACATACTCTAATGCGTATTTGACATACTATAAAAAAAATATAATATCCTTTTAGCGACATACTATAGTACTTACATTCACATAATAATATGGAAACAACATACTATATCACTAATGCAATATTCTTCCAGGTAAGACAAAAATAATACAAAAATTACATACTATAACACTAATGAAATATTCTTCCAGGTAAGACAAAAATAATACAAAAATTACATATTATAATGTATTCACGACATACTTAATACACGTAATGTACACGAGCGTTCACGCAAAAAAAATAAAGATTTTAATTTATCTCCTCTAAAAAAATTTAATGATTTGAATTTATCCCATAAATTTATGAACTACTAAAAATAAATAAACATTAATTAGTCATTATTATCCCATAAATTTAGGAACTATTAAAGATAAGGGTTTGACTAACCATAATTATATTATATTATATTTAATTAATTGTGGATAATATACTGAACTAACTCGTCTCACACCCGTCTTTCTTATGACCCGTCTCACAAGAGACAAGCTCATTCTGCGTATATACAAGCTGGTTTTGCCTTGTATATATAATCCCTAAACATTGTACTGTATATCTACATTAAAAAAATATATGTACGTGATTAAAGATTTATTTAATAAAAGATTAACTTTTTAATTATATATCATCCTATAAAGCACAATATAATTGGATTAATAAAAATAAACGGTATGCGACAAATACTAATAATGAGATAGTATATACTTTCACTGCAAATAAGCATTGATGCAATCCTTCCAAAAATACTAGTCAGTATGTAGAGTATTATTTTCAAAAAAGAAGTTAATAATTTGTGAGATAGAAAACAATACTAATAATTTTGGTATCTCGAAACATATAAATATTTGGTGTTAATAAAAGGCAGCACTCACTTAGTTAGAAGGGACATCTAGGTTTGGAATTGATTGCATATTTTTAAAGCAAGATTTAATTGGGAGATGGTAGGTAGGCTGCATAATATCAAATAATCCTGTCTAAATATTAGTAAGATTTAATTGGGAGATGGTAGGTATACTATCAAATAAGAGGAAATTAATTGGGTTTTGCCATTTGTGACTTGATAACCAACTAATTCTATCTACTCCATAAACCAACTTTGTTCATTACTTCTACTCTCTAATAACACTACAAATTCACTCTAATATATGGCATTTGAAAGGAATCCCCACCACACAATTCACATTTAATCATTTTGGGCATCCAAAATAAGAATTACTACAAGTATTTCTAAAAGCTATTAGCATTTCAAGAAGTTGTATGATACACTAAAATGTACTATTAAAACTAGTTCTGCCAATTTATGGTGTAAACCCACCATTAGGGGCCCCCACTGCCCCTGCCCTGAGGATTGGTGGAGGAGGTAAATCGCAGGATGTGCCTCAAGTGGCTTATAGAGAGGGCTCACTGTTTAACTTGTGCTTGCAAGGGGCCAAATTCATGCCAAAAGCAAGATTCGAACCCCCACCTTGCAGCAACCAAGCTCAGTTGGAAGGTCTTTCCATCCTCCCCTCTATCACTTGAGCTATGCCTGGGGGGCAGTTCAGCCAATTTATGTTCACATGAAAATTGGGATCATGTGAGGGGGAATTTCTCCTATATTGGAGAAGATCCAAGCATTTATTATTGACCTTTTCTTTTACAACTTGGTATCAAAGAAAAGATGGAATAATGTGATACTGCGAATATGCTGATTCTTCTGAGATAAAATCGAACATCCAATTTTCCATTAGTTATACTCACTCTGTCCCATCTAGCTCTTCACCTTAAACTGTCTGAATTTAAGTGATGGAACCAGAATATGGATGGCAAACAATTACCACCTAATTAGTACTATTACAAATATTAGAAAATTTATTTACTGATGAACTGATGTAGGTAATGTAGCTGGTCTGTCTCTATTATTGTAGTCCTACACTAAAATCAAATTACTCACACCAAGAAGAAAGGTCTGATGTGAGGAGTGAGAGGGCATTCAAGCAACTCATATAATGCAGTGCAAAAGCAGTGACAGTAATTGATATGGTCATTAGATCATAATTCAGACATCTCATTTTAAGCTAAAGACTCCATAGAAGTAGTGCTTGAACTAAACAAAAGATATAAGAAACTAAAGAACCAAAAGAAAACAACTTTACTCGACTCTGTCTGCCTAAAAAAGAAGTTTATTGTAGTTTCAACTACAAGGGAGAAGGGATGGGGGGGGAATAATACTACTTTTGACAGAGAACTTGTCCAAGAAGTCATGGAACGACTGCAGTACAAAGCAGCCTTAACCTCATTCTCGATCTTGAAGCTTTGCATATCTTACCCAACATAAACGAACGGGAATGAGACCGGAAAATCTTACTTGCTGCCTTTCTTGGAGCCACGTTTTCCCACTCTGCGCTTTCCACGTCTTTCACAAGACTCGCTTCCAGATTTGAGAGGAGGTGGCTGGGCAGAATTAACAGGTATATGATGCCCAGGAAACCAAGCAGGGAACCCAACAGCAGGGATTCTGCATCATAGAAACATGTACATTCATTAGTCATCAAACACAAGACTAATAATTATTTCTTTCAAACCCAATATCTAGTAAAAGCTAAATGCATTGCCATGATGCAATTGCTCACTCCTTTTCCAACAGCACCCTGATATTAATAAATAATGGTTCATGCAGTCCCTCATCCTTAGGCTTTGAGTGATCAACCTTAATTTTTAGCAGATGCAGTCAGATGAGAATCAGGATGACTTCTCAATTGCATGAAATGTGGGATAAACTAGAAGCTAATGCAACTAGCATGTTTAACCCTGCCACATGTTTCATCACTAGTAACTGATTTGTTATGCATTACTAGATAATTTAGATTATGTAGCACAGGGATTTAGCATCATATAGTAGTTAAACAAAAACAAAATGGGGGCTTCCTACTAAAACTGTAGCTGAGAAAAGGATGTCAGGGTTAAAGTCCTCACCCAACAAGAGCACAGCAGACTCCTGCTTGGTCATGGAAGCATCAAATGCCTTACTATTGTGCAACGAAAGCCGTAATACTTGATTCTCAGCAAGACAGCCCTGGAGCACCATCCCCAGCCTCTTGCACTCTGCTTCATAATACTTGCTCTTCATCTCAAGTTCTTTCACATACATCTTCTTTCTTTCTCGTGATCTCACGGCTGCATCCTTATTCCTCAGTTTCCTAGATCACGTATCAACTTCATAGGATCATTCAAACAAATCTTCTAATAACGAAAGCAAAAGAAAGCCCAGTAGATATATAAATGTCAACACAAAAAAAAATTGCAACTTCATTTGATCATTCACACAAATCTTCTAATAACGAAGATAAAGGAAAGCCCAGTAGATATATAAATGTCAACCCACAAAAACAATTGCAAGTTAGAACACACAATGAAAGAACACACTATGAAAGAACACAACATATCAAACAGCAATTCACGCATTCAAGAGCCAAAAATTGCACATATCATAGACTTCAGTGTCTCAATTCAGCAATAAGATCATTCAGAACCTTTTACGCTTTTTGGCGTCGGGATCATCATCATCATCTTCTTCAACAACGACGCTATTCTCCTTCGGTTGTGGAACATCCACATGATCCTTGTCCTGCTCTTTCTGCTCTTCCTCCGAGTGAACCTCCACCGACTCGGGACTATCAGAAGAATCCTTACCCCGATCCGACTCCGACTCAGGCAAGGAATCTAGAAGCACGTCCGACAAAAACCCATCGGCTAAAACATCTTCACTCTCACGATGATCACAGTCATCGTTCATAAGATACTGCTCTATGTCGTCAATAGACAGAGAACAATTGGAATCGGGTGAAGTCGACAATCCATCGCCGGCGGGAAGATCCGCGAAATCAAAATTCAAGTCATCAGGCAAATTTTCCAACAGAAGGTCCCAATCGATGGTCAGTTCATCTTCCACAACTTCATGATCCCCCATAAACCCTCAATAGATGACTAAAAAAACACCGCGAAAGATACAATAAAAAAAAAAAAAAGAACACTAGAAATCGAGAATTTACAGGGAGGAAGGAATTGACAACAAGGATGAAAATTGAGAGGGAATTGGGGATTTGAGGTTTTATGGAACCCAGCGGCGCCAGGGTGAAGGCGCACCTGCGAAGATGTTTCCTGTTGCTTCGTGGAGAAGAACTGAAGAGTTGCCGCGATGATCTGAGCCGTTGGATTAAATATGGTCACTCGCTTTGTATTTTGGAGGGACACGTAATGCAGCCAATCAGAATTCGAGTTTCTCTATTGTGGGTCCACCTAAGATTTAAATTACTAACGTTACGACTCCCTCGATTAGCCTTATAATTATAATGTTTCTTAATAATTGTATATTTATTTATATTAAATTTTTTATTGAATAAACTAGCATCATATGTGTATAATTTTTTATTCAATAGTGTATATATATTTTTTAATATTTGTATATTTTTTACAGTCAATTTTTCATTAAATAATTCTAACAATTAAATTGTATACAATTTTGTTCATAATGGTATATGTTTTTGTTTATATTTGTATACGTTTTTTAAGGTGAATCCCTATCTTAGAGTGCACCCGAATTCACAATATAATTAGCCTTAAAATAATAATAATAATATTTAATAATATATGCCCAAAAAAACTAAATATTAATAATTAATAATCTAAATCTAATCTAAATTAAAGTAATAAGTATTCCTTTCATTCCGCATTTATTTGTTGAGCACTCTTTCTGAGACAGATAGCTCAATCTACTATTATAATATAAATATACTTATAATCTATTATATTATAATATATTTATTATATAAATAAAATATTAATTATATTATATTTACAATGAGTAATATACTTATATAATATCATATTTTATCGTATTTTTGAAGCTGCTCACATAAGCACACTATTCTTTGTCTTTCTTTGATATTTTTGGTTTTTGTTGGTAATCTAACAAAGTAATAAAAAAAAAAAGTTTAATAGCACTAGTGAAATATTTTATTCTTTATTTATTAGAAAATACCAAATTAAGCTAGAAAAATAAATTTCTTAAACCCACATTAAAAACAAAAGAGAAAACAAATCGGGAATAACACTCTCTTCGTCCCGCCCAAATAACACAATTTTACTATATTGGGCGTCTCGTCCAAATTGCACAATTTTCTTCTTTTAATAAAAAAGACCCATCAATAGTCCACCACTACCCATCTCATCTCTCTAATACACCTACCCACTTTATATAAAATAATAATACTCCTTAATTTACGTGTTTAAAAAGACCCATCAATAGTCCACCACTACCCATCTCATCTCTCTAATACACCTACCCACTTTATATAAAATAATAATACTCCTTAATTTACGTGTAAAATATAAACGGTGCATTTTGACCGGAACGGAGGGAGTATATGGGAAACTCGATTATTCAATTATTTTCAATGGTAAAGAAAATATAATTTGTTCTTATTTCTACATTCCGTTTATATTCTCATTTCCCTGATAATATATTTCTTTTAATACATAAACAAATGTTGAGACCAATTTTATGGAATTGTCCGTGCAATTCAAGCTGTAAAACTTTAATAACTTAAATGCAAAATCTCATTGAAAACATGTTACATTCAAAATCTCATTGAAAACATGTTAGATGATAAAAGAAAAAAGAATTACAAGAATCACATCATAGAGCCAGACATGATCTCATGCATGAGACGTCACATCTAAGGTGAGGACGGTCGTTGGATTAAGTCCATCCAATTACAACATTTTATTGAAAAAATGGGTTTGATGTTTTCTTTCAGACAAACAAAAAGGTTAAAGCTAGATATGCTTCCACACATCCTATTGCAGGAAAATTAGGCCAAACATACACATTGCATCAAGGTAACAAGAGCAATTTAATTAAGATGTTTACATTGGGGCAACAACATGTTCGACATCCCTACCCTACCTCCACATAAAAAATACGAATACACAGCAAGAAACACATACCACAGACTAAATGAGACAAATGCAGCATACATCAACCATAGAAATACCTAGTAATGCAAGACATTAATAACCTCAGCATACTGCAATAATTAGGGTTAACTCTTCAGCATTAAGCCAACGAACAGAAGAGGCATGCTGGTGGTAACATAAACATCCATATCTAAGAATTGTTAGATGTTGCAGCTGTTGCTTGACCATGCAATTCAGGAACTGGTCAGTGCAAGCTTTCCAAATCAAATTAACCTAAATCCCTAGTTTCAAAGAAGATACAAGAATGCAGCACGTGGAAAGCATGGGCTGTGGGCGGACTATGGCTAGTTAACATGACTATACTCTCGTCCTTTAGAATGTAAATAGACAGTTGATGCACTGCACTCCAACGAAGTACCTAATCATCAATGGTTCACTAGGTTACAAGTCAGATTATATGGCATTCAAACTGCACACATGGTACAAACCAATTGCAGAATGGTTCGCTACAGCTCATTTTGAATTTCTCCCTCAAGAGTCAGAATTGGAAGGATGTATAACCACCCATTTAAAAGTAGGCCACTCCAGCAAAAAGCTTTAAAAAAAGGATTCAATTTGGGCATTGGACAATGCACAAAAAGAAGGAAAAAAAAAGACATTTTGCGCTCAATGTGCAATACACCCTCCCATATTCATATTAATCGCATTCACCAATTCATCACTCCTAAATTCAAAAGAGTTCCTTCTGAGCAGGCAGGCCATTCGCTCCAAGATTTCTATTCAATGATATCTATATACCACACAACTAAATGTTCACTCAGGGATTACATAAACTAATTTTAGAATCATGCAGGCACGAACAAAAAGCTGGTACTTTAAGAGTCTGGACGATAAATGATCTACATAATTAACATAAAGAACTTGAAAAGAGACAGATCACAATACACCCAATAACTAGCAAGCACCAGCAATGAAACAAAAATAGAAATATATATAAGAAGCAGAGTGCAAAAAGCGCAGAATTACATCAAATAAAACAACAACTAACATTAGCCAACAGCCTGAAACTAATAATTTATCACAAAATAGAACGCTAATCGGTTATCAGTTAATTTAGCAATCATATTCCATATAAAAGAAACATCGTCTCGAACTCGAAGCATGTTAGTTAGCAATCTAGACTACCAAGAAACGCAACAATGTGGGAAGTTTAAACAGATACAACTACCAGTTCCAGCAGCATCACTTGTCTTTCTCCTCCCTCTCCCGATTCCACTGCTCGATTCTAGCTCGACGCTCTTCGCTCCCTTCCCTCACCGGACTCCTGCTCCTCCTCGGACTCCCATGCCTTCTCCTATCCCCATGGTGCCTTCCCCCATGTCTTTCCTCCCCACTCCTCCTCCCCCCACTACGATCCCTTCTATCATAATCCCTATCTCTATCTCTATCCCTCTCCCTCTCTCTGTCACGCTCACGCCTATGGTGGGGGCTAACACTCCTGCTGTGGCTTCTAGTGCCCCAAAACCTCCCATGGTGCCTACCATACAGCTTCCTCCTCAATTCCCTACCGATCATCTTAACGTGCATAAAATTGCAATACCCTCCGCGGTTACAACTATTCTCCTCGTATTGCCTACACGTAGCCTCACGAAAATCGGTGACAGGTGAAAAATCAGCAATAATCGGACGGCCAGAGTAGAACCTCCCCTGCAACGCGTTTAGCGCAGCCGCAGCTTGATCCTCCTCCTTGAACTGGACATAGACATTTCCGATCATGTGGTCGGCGAGATTATCGCAGACGTTGAGAGACTCGATGTCCCCGAATTTGCCGAGCTCCTCAAATATATCCTCGTAGAAATCCTCGAAATGCTCCTGCATCTTGTTAGGGTCGATGGGTTGACCCTGCGCGTCGACGCCGGGGGTGATCATGTCGGGGCGCTGGTACATGTTGGACAGCAGCAGCGTCGGAGAGATGGTGGGGCGATTGTGGAGGCGGGAGCACCGGTCGCCGTGGCGGCACGCGCCGATCTTGAAGTAGAACGGGCAGTTGACGCGGTCTTTCTCGGTTCCGAATATGGAGGCCAAGTGCTCCGCCATTGTTCACGGATTGAAGATCTCAATACTCAGAATGGAGAGAGACAGGTTGGCAATAATTGCTGGTGTGTAGGGGTTTGAGAAATGGTATAAACCCTAGAATTGATCTGCGGGGTACAAATAAAATCCCTAATTGGAAATTATTACAAAAGTTGAGTTAATGGACAGTTCGAGGAAGACCCTTGGTAATTGAATGGACGAAAATACCCTTCTCTCTCGAAAATAGATTTGCAAAAATATTTATATACTCCATTTAAAATCAACACCAACTCTTTTTAAAAATAAAATAATGGAGTATTTTGAAAAGTGTATTATTAAAAAATACCATAATGTAGTTATCTTTTATTTTATGGATTATTATCACCTAATATCAACTCAATAAATAAGAATTGAATGAATGATAGAAAAATGACATATTGTAGTTGTAAAAGATAATGTGATTAAATTAAATTTTTATTACAAATTTTAAAATTATTTTGGGTAGAATGACTTTTCAATTCCACTTGTTGGTTATAAATCTTATATTTTTATTGTATAAAATAAAATATAATACTCGAAATTATTTATGGAATAATACACAATACTATTAATATTACCATTATTTATTAGTCTAAAATAATATCAACGAGTGTTTGTGTAAAAGGAATAACCACAACCATGTTTCCCTAAATTAGTAGGATAATATAGTTGATGTTAGGATTCAAAAGAATGCGCGCAAATAAAATAAAACCGTAAAAGTAAACCACATCTAACCAAACAAAAAATTCAACAAGCTAAATTATTAAAAGTTTTCTAAAGAAATATCAAAGATAGTGTGATCATTATTTCACGTACACTTAAACTGATTTGAATTACAAATATGAAATCCAAAGAAATGCTCAAAAAAAAAAAAAGCACCATCATGTGGCATTCAATACAAAGATGAAACTGGGAAAATATGTTGTCGTTTTTCAATCACTACTAATGCAATCAGATACAGAACTTTGGAGTAGAAAGCTGATCCATTTTTTTTATGAAGAAAACAAAGATCATCATTAGAGATTGTGTTAATTATCGGGGCAGAGAGTTTGGAGGAAAGTTGCGCAACGGGTTCTCCCGCAGTAGCTCCGACTCTCTGAAAATAGTAACAATTAGTGGTGAAGCAGATTGCAGTAGCAACTAAGCATGCATGGAGATGTCATTCAAATTTGTTGTTACCTTTTAAGATCTTTACCATCCCCTGGTCTGAGCTGCAGAACTGAAGACTTCTCTCCCTCGTTGTCTCGTTTATGTTGTCTGTAAGAGGTCAGTGATATAATCAGTAATGATAGAATGTGGGGTACATTGATGTCAAAAGATTAATATAAGGAGCTGATGGTCATCTATGATCTAAAAATTTTGAGGTGTTTGTATGCTTACTCTGCACATTCCTCATCCACAAAGATCTCGATACATGGGCCAGGAGCTGGTCTTACTGGTCTCGGACCAGGTCTCGTAGGAATCTGAGAAAAATTAACTGTGCATTAGAAGCCATTCTGCCTCGCATGATGAAAATTAAAGTTCAATATTTAACCTTGTTTGATGTCCACTTGGAAGGAATTGCATTGTTCTCTTTGTTTCTTTCTGCTCGAGCACCAAGTGAGTGCCATGATGGTTTTGAGTCTGTCTTGGATGGTTCTGGATGATAACCTGGCAGTGAATTACTGCTAATTTCTTTGAGAACAGTAAATGTGGTTCCAAATGCCCTAAAAGAAAGAAACAGAAATCAGCCAACTATCTCTAAAACTGTCAATAATCTAGTATCATAAGCTTTGTTGCGATAAGTCGTTTCAACATTCATTACTCTAGGATCCAAACAAGAACAAGGATAAAATTTGTCGGTATACAGATGGGGGCTGTTGCCAACTAATAGTAGTCCTTGAAGTTAAGGTGATCAGCAATGTGGCTGGCCAGCAGGAGCGTTGAAAGGCGAAGGGAATTGGTAAGAAGAAAGCAAAAGAAAAGCCATTTTCCTGTCTCGAGGAAGACACTTTTTTTTCACAGATGAAGAGACTTCAGTATGCAATTACACATATTACTAGTACAGCTAAGTTATAACTCTAGGTGAAGGATGCCTCGAAATATTTGAGAACAGAAAGCTAGTTCTAACCTGTCGGGCTTCTGTTTCTTCCTAAAGATATCAGAACTCTCTGGAACTTGGTTCCCTGCTATCATAAGAAAGTATTAGGCAGATATTATTGGATATCATAGTCATCAAACAAAAACTTGAAAAATAATGTATAGCCTACTTGATTGTTTAGCCAACACAGTTCCAAAACTTCTAGCTGGCAACTGGTTGTCAGTTGCTTCCTCCTGCAAATTTGCAACAGCGCCCGTGTTATAAATCCAAGCAACAAATACAGAAGGCGAATAAAAAGAAAAGGAGTGGTAAATCCATCTGATATGCAATGACTTGCTTACGTCTGAGGGTTTGAGTTGTCTCATTGAGCGAGTTATAAACTTCTTGAATGCTGCTGTCAATCTATCAATTGGCTGAGCATTCCTGGCACCCAAAAAGTCAATCATGTTGGCGATTGCAAAAGAAGAATTCTATCAACTTTAGATGTGGATTGATGAATTTAGTTGATAACACAAAGTAAAACAGTAACAATGTTGAAGTTTATATGGCATTCTAATTACTAAGTCTTACAACCTATCCATTATACAAAATTTGAGCATATATATGGTGGCAATATGGAGGTGAACTACATCCTGAAAAGATTTTACTCCTTAAAGTAGAAAAGTGGTTTGGCATTGCAATATACAGGATATGTCATTTCCTTTGTACCACAGTGTCGTGAAATCGTAAGTCACATGAACAGAGCAACTAACTGTACATTGATTCCTTAAAGAGCACATAAAACTACGAATGGAATAGTGTGGTATGCTGATCTACTGACTGACTGATATTAGGAAATATATGATCAATTTTATGTGAAAGACTCTTTAACATCTATAACAAACTGCTTGGTCTCGCAGAAAATGCTTACATAGATATCCCACGGTGGAAGATCTCATTCGCAGTTCTATTTTTATTCTTCTGTTCCATGTGCAATGCATAGGCAATGTAGAACGACGCGTGTGTCACCCCAATTTTGTTCGCCTCCAAAAAATTATATATGACTTCAGCATCAACACAATTTTCAGCCTGTTCAAATGTTTCGCATGAACAGCCATCATAAGTATCTGAGCACATTCTTTAAGCATGATATCCAAACACTCTAAAGATGCTTACGTATTCTAACCAAACTTTCAGGTATCGAAGATCGCCCTTGTACCGTTCATCATGCCAAAAGGTCCGCACACATTGTTCATATATCACGATTAATCCGGAACAGTCACCTCCAGGAGGGAAAGCTTCCTGAACCCATTTGATGCACCTTTAAAAAAATTAACAAGATAAGAGAAAATTTTGACAAGATTAGCAATGTATTAACTTAATAAATTCCTCCTCATTTAAGCATAAATTAGGAGTACCAAGTTCACCTTCATTACTAAAGCACATAACCATTGCAACAGATCATGATTCATGCAATTTGCAAACTAGTGTTCATGTCATTTATGTATCACATCAACTAATTCCAATGCCACCCACATCTAACCAAGTCATGCTCTCTACCTATACCCCTTCAGAAGAAACTAATGCAAGTTTTCCTTTAATTCTGTACCTTTCACAGTGTGTTCTTGATAATTCAATATGATATTTAAAAGTGCTAACTCACCATGATAAAACAGATTAATATTCCAGTTGGAGAAAATAAATGCTCTGGAAGTATATACTGTACATGCTCTAACATTCATCTCAAAGCTTTTAATCTTCCAAATTTCAGTTTCTTCAGTCTCATCGACTACAGATACGGCAAACAAACACGATTTCAAGCAGATGAGCTGGATTAATGCACATAACACGGAGAAACCAATAAGGGGTAATAAAACCCTAGAGATTCCTAACAAATATAATCACGTCAGAAAAAAAGAAGTTGCATCAGTTTCATGAAATGATGCAACGCAATAAATACTTACTCGATCCAGGGCTGCAGAGGGTCTTCGCCGGTATAATGATCAATGGCCACAATCAACCTCCTATATATTTCAAAATCCATCAAATTAAGGCTCAGAAAAGGGGGAAAAAAATACAATACACAAGCAAGGGAGAGAGAAGAAGAAGAAGAAGAAATAAAAAAGATTTCCGATTTGGAACCTCCGGATAAGCAGGAGATTATTCTTGATTTGTGATTGGGAGTGGGATTTTAGGGCGTGGTTGAGAAGACGGACATTGCGGCCGCGCTTCAAAGGGCGAACGTTTTCTTTGAAGAGTTCCCACTCGTTGCCAGTTTCTTCCCTGGACGCTAGAAACTCCATTTCTGGATCATCGAACACCATTTCTCTCGACTCCACTAATTTGCTGCTCTCCATCACCTCTCGCTCGGTTTTCCTTCTCTCTTCTTGTGACTTCTCTCTTCACTTCGAACTTTTTGAAATTTGAATTGCCTCGATACTTTTCTAGCCGTTGGGAGGAGGACTTTTATAGGGTCCCGTTTGGGTCTCTTTTAAAAATTTTAATTAAATTCCCCACTTCGATACTACTCCATATTTTTCTGTTTGAAAATCTTTTATTATAAAATGAAGATTTGAGAAAACGCACTACCTAATATAGTTGTCAGGTGGGGCCGGGCCGGCCAGGGCCACCAAACCCACATATTTAATGAGCTAGTCGTGGGCTGGCCGGACTAAACGGGCTGAATTGGTGGACTGATGGACTATGTTAAAGAAAATTATTTTAATTCTAATTTATTTAATGTTTAGACTATAAAAATAATAGTATAATAATAATATTGCTACATTCATCAATATAATTATCATGAAAAATAATTATTTATTAAATATATTTAATTTTTTTTTATGAAATTTTTGTATAATTACGTAATATAAAGAAGATATCAACTTAATATTTTGTAAACAATTTATTTTATAATTACAAAATTTTAAATTTTCATATCAAGTATATAGAATTTGATTTTTAGAATTTTATCATTATTAAATAAATATATTTTTTATATTTTATATAAAAATAAATTAAGTGGGCCGAATTTATCAGCCATGGGCCCTGGCTGGGCTGAACATGGCCCGTGGCCTGACTGAGCTAGGCTTTTCAAAAAATTTTAACCCACTTTGGACCCATAATAGCCGCATGCACCCATTTTTTAAAACATGAAAAATTATATGAAAAAAAAATAAAAATACCATCATTAAGAAATATATAAACACTAGTATTAAATAAAAATTTATACATATATACCAGGAAGAACTAAATATCAACTTTAAAATATTATATTCATTAATCTACAAACAAAAAGCTAAGCAAACGCAATATTATATTCCTTAATCTACAAACAAAAAGCAATGCAAACGAGTAGACATGCATCGCCGGTTCGGAACCGCCGGTTTCGATTCCAAGGTAGGGAGAATCGGAATCGAACCGGGGTATGAAGTTTCGATTCCGGAATCGACGGTTCCGGTTCCGGTTCTGGTTCCCGATTTTATTTTATTTTTATTTTTTTGGTTTTAAGCGTAAAAAGTAAAAAAAAAATAAAAAAAATTGAAAAATCGGCGGTTCGAACCGGAACCGCCAGTTTTTTCCCAAATATGAGGAACCGAAACCGAACCTTCCTTAGTCGGTTCCGATTTTTTTTGGCCAGTTCCGGAACCAGCTGTTCCAGTTTCGGTTAAAATCTGTGATTTTCCGATTCGAACCGCCGATTTCGATTTTTTTGTGCATGTCTACAAACAGGCACGTGTCAATTAAGTCATGGGCTGAGCTGAGCTTTTCAAAAAAATTTAACCCACTCGGGGCCATAATAACTGCATGCACCCATTTTCTAAAACATGAAAAATTATATAAAAATAAATAAAAATAGCATTATTAAGAAATATATAAACACTAGTATTAAATAAAATTTATACATATATATACTTGGAAGAACTAAATATCAACTTTAAAATATTATATTTCTTAATCTATAACCAAAAGCTATGCAAAGGGGCACGTATCAATTTTTTATTTTATAAATAATACAAAGACTATTATTTATATTCATATATCAATAATACAAAGGGAATATTAACTTTTATTTATATTCATATAAATACAAGCTTAAAATGTATTTTATTCCATAATTAAATTATCCAATTGAAGATAGCGATATTTTAATGGAAATTTGGATAACCACCAAGGCACATTAACTATTTTTTTTCCTTAAAGAGTAAGGTTATTGTGCCCGGAACACCGTGCCCCTTGCAATTTAATTTCCTAACAATACATAGAATTAAATAGAACATTGAGAAAGATGGTTGTGTTCCTATAGAAGCACGCTATTCACGGGCACACAAGTTTTTGGCCTTCTTAAATAGTTTTCTTATTATCTAATATTCACTATTTATTTAAGGCAAAAATTCCTGTGCACCCAGGGGCACGGACCATATTCCGTGCGCCTTTAGAATTTTGTGTTAAATTGTATACCCTTTAGTATACATATGTGTACTCTTTATTTTCTAAAGAAAATTATTGTGTGTATCTGGCGCATGAACAACACTCCATGAGCCTTTAGAATTTTGTGTTAAATTGTATACACTTTAGTATAAAAATGTGTACCCTTTATTTTCTAAAGAAAAAAAATATTAATGAAAAGTGTATACATTTTAGAATAAATGGTGTACCTTTTATTAATTAAAGTGTATACCCTTTAGACCAAAGCAATGTACCCTTACCCATAATACTAACTTTCTAAAGCCGTACGAAATGTGTTCCGTGCGCCCGGGAGCACGCAAGCCTCACTCTTTATTTAATATTTATAATAAATTTAGAAGGCGCAAAAGGAAAAAAAAAATTACAATTTTTAAGGTGAAAAATAGATCGCAATAACAATCATAATTCAGCTCCAATTACTCCCTCCATCTCATAGAAATTGACACACTTTCCTTTTTGGTTTGTCTCACTAAAGTTGACACATTTCTTTTTTAATACATGAGACCCACACAAAAATAATTAATCTATTCTCATGGATCCCACATAACACCTCTAATACAACTACCCACTACACATTAAATATTATTTATCGCACTTCACTTACTTCACTTTATATTAAATTATTATACTCCTTAATCTCGATAAAAAAAAATTTATACCTGGGAGGAGGAAGTACTATTTTCCTCCTTATCTCAACAACCTTTTTCTCCGCTGAACAGCAAAATTAGACTTAAAATCACACCAAAACACTCAAACTCTTCGTCCCCAATGTCGTCATCTTTAGCCCTAATTACCACCCCCCTCAATTTCAATTTCAGGCCTTCCCAGCGTTTCTCGCCGCGATCCGCTTGGAAAACCGCGGTCGGCGTTAGATCGGAGATGAAGATCTACAAAGGAACGCACATGCGAGAGCAGCGGCTGACGGAGATGATCGAGCAGAAAGTGAGGGAGGCGAAGCAAGTCTGCGGAGAAGATGAGACTTCCGATGAGTGCAGGGTGGCGTGGGATGAAGTGGAAGAGGTGAGCCAAGCCAAAGCAGATCTACGCCTCAAAATTCACCAATTGCAAATTGATCCACTCGAACACTTCTGCCAGGAGAATCCGGAAACAGACGAGTGTCGTATTTACGAGGATTGATTCCATCATCCATCTCGTGTTTTTGTGCGATCTCTTCTGCTCACATGTAAACTGGAATGTTCCACTTTAAATTACAAGTATATGAATGTGTTGTGAAAATCAAATGAAATTAAGCCTTTATTTTCCTTTAGATGTAAGTGGTTTACTACTTTTCATAAAATTTGTTTGGGTTGATATCTTTTGCATATCCTGCACAAAGTGTTCAAGATTTAAAGTATTTATTTTCTTTTAATGATAATGTAGGATTTTGCATGAGGGAGGCTCTTGTGCCTATGACACTGTATTTTCGTGATCCTTTTAATTTAAATCCCTAACAATATATAGGTTTAAATAGAATATAAAAAGGAGAGGTTAATTTTACCTTTTGCCAATTTGTTTATCTCAATAAGAATCAAAGTAATTTAAGTAGGGTAATTAATGTACAATAAGTGGGAATTTGTGTGTGATATAATTACATGTGAAGTGCTTAAGAAATATAAGTGAAATTCGTGTAATTTAGTTTTATTTCCATAATTTTATTTGTCGATATATTTTTTTCATGGTTTTATATGTAATTTCAATTGACACGCCGCATTAAGATATACAGTATTTTTTTTAATTTTATTGATTTTTTTATCAGAATAATATAGTCATTATATATTGAATTAAGTGTTTTTATCAAGTTGAGATTGGTTTCCTGAAATTTATTCCCAATTTAGATGGAGAAGGTTCAAGAAATGAGTGATGGAGCAGCTGAAGTGGGACTCCCCATTTACAAATTTAGAATGATAAAAAATTAGCAGGTGGGGAAATGATGAATTATTTTGCCGGGAGTGGGTACTAAAATTATTTTGAATTGACACATTTAATTAATTCAATGCACCATTCTTTATAGTTTGGGATACTTCCATTAAGCTGTGGTGAGGTTGTTGGGTTGTAAAACGAGTCACTTATCGGAGCTAGTCAATTTTTCTAGTGCGACTAGACATTAAAATACTCCCTCCGTCCCATTAAACTTGTAACATTTTTTTTGGGCACGGAGATTAAGGAGTATAATATTTTAATGTAAAGTGAAGTGAGAGAAATAATATTTAATGTGTAGTGGGTAGGTGTATTAGTAGTGTGTGTGGAGTGTGTGTGGGCCAATGTGAATATGTTAATATTTTTTGTATGGGTCCCATATGCTTTAAAATGAATGTAACAACTTTTATGGGACAACCCAAAAAGGAAAATGTCACAACTTCTGTGGGACGGAGGGAGTATGTTAGATTCATATTCCTACATGGAATGATACTCATAATTAATATAATATAAAAGCATAACTTGCTAATAAAAAAAGTTGAGATATTTTAATACAATTCTCTATATTTAAATCTATGAAAATGCAGTCAAATTTTTTTATTTATTCATAATAATAAATTATAATCTTTGATAAAGGTAAAAACTATCTATTTTCAAATATAAACCATCAAATTATTCACAAGAAACTCATCATCCATCGATTTGATTTTTTTATTTTATTATTATTATTATTATTATTATTATGTTGTGAATGCTTCCAACCTTGGAATAGATGTCGATACTGAATACATAAAAATATAATTGAATACTCCCCCATCCTATAAACGCATTTCACAAATTCACAATTATTGATCTCTCTACACTTTTCACACAAAAAAAAAAAGCGGTAGTAAAATTTCCAAAAAACATAACATAAAATTTTAATACACTCTACTTAAAAAAAATACACTCCCAACAAAACATATAACTAATTACCATTTATTTATTTATTTATTTTTATAAGACAATGTTACCTTAAAAAATTAATAAATTTTATTGACAATAACATTTCTTAAATTCTATATTTATAATAATTGGGAAATTTCTACTGAAAACAAGGGAAGTATTTAAATGGTGTATTTACACAAGCTTCCAGAATGGGTTAAAGTAAAATTGGTAGGTAGGTATTTATTGATAATTAAAATATTTTACTAAAATATTAAAATATTATATTAGGAGTTATAAGTATAATTCACTATAAATATATTTTAATTATTAATAAGTATTCTACATCTGCATAATAAAATTTCTAATATTAATTCATTGCATGAGATAATCTCATTTCATATTTGTTTCATATTTTCACTTAAATGTCAGGGCTGGGCTTCACAGCTTTGGGGAAATTTAAGAGATAGGGGGAAAATTAATAAATAAATCATTTAAAATAAATAAATTAGTGGCTGAGAGAATGAATCAATTTAACGGCCAACCGCTGCATTTTCCTGGTTGAAGTTAGCCACCGCCGTCGCCATGTCAGTGCTTCGTCCTCCGCCGTTGCTCCTTCGCTGCAACCGCACCGCCCAAAGTTTTCCGAACTTCCATGCTGTTAACTCTTTTTCACGCTTTAAAGCTTCATGGCAAGAGGTATCCACCACCACTATACACACTCGCCCTCTGACTCCTCTATGCTAAGTATTGATGTTTTTCCGAAGGTCGCCGGCGTTTTGGTATTCTCTGCGATTCCTTTCACGGCGGTTAAAGCCATCGCCAACAGTCCACTTGGAGAGGAGCTCCAGAGGAGAATGGAGGCGAAGAAGAAGCTTTACGAGGAAAATTCGGCAAAGCTGAAGGCACTATCAGTGAAAGCAAGAATAGAGAGGTGATCAATCGATTTTGCCTCCATGTTTTCCGATTCCGTACTTTTTCTTAATTTCAGTGAGGATGAAAACTTTTTCTAATTTGACCCAATTTCATGGACCATCCTCCATATAAATTGCATCTTCTTAGTTAGGGTTCCATAATTTGGGGAAAACTGGGGGAAAAAATTGTATATGTGCATTCTAGTTCATTCTAATTTAACTCTTGCAAGATGGAGTAGAGAAAGAATCTACACAGATCAGATTATTGATATGCTTATGAACTTCCAACAATGGAGGTAGAGATATGTAAGTGGAGAGTAAGGTGCAAATATAGCAGTAACATTTGTAGTGATTGAAACTACAGCCACTAAGCTTTCTTGTTCAATATACGGAGTAATTGGTAACTTATTTTATCGATGTTTTTTATATTAAATTCTCTGGTTTTCCAGCATGTGGTATGGGGAGGATCGCCCCCGCTGGCTTGGTCCAATTTCATATAAATATCCTGCCTATCTCACCGGCGAACTGCCCGGGGATTATGGTTTTGATATAGCAGGGTTGAGTCAAGATCCTGTTGCATTGCTGAAATATTTCAAGTGAGTGCAAACCTTATCATGCTTACATTGTTTATAGTAATCAATTGAATATGACTATGTCTATATGGACCTCCCGCGTAAAACCTGATCTCCTGCAATCTAACAAGTAGATACAACCACTACAGATTTTGATGGCAAAATGATGAAGCTAGGTAAAATAATCGATGAATATTGATTTGAGCATAGCATTGACTGGATGATCATGTGGTGGTTTGTTAGTTTCAACCAAATTATCTTTGAGAGAATAAAATAAGCCTCTAATGATGCTATCAAAATAAGGGGAGGCACCCAATAATGTAGAATACTATATATTGTGTGCAGTTTTGAAGTTTTACATGCAAGGTGGGCTATGCTTGCTGCCCTTGGTGCTTTGATTCCTGAAATATTAGACCTTGTTGGAGCATTCCATTTTGTGGAACCTATTTGGTGGCGAGTAGGCTACTCGAAGCTAAAGGTTCGTACGTTTCACATTTAATCAATCTATAGAATCATGGTCTTCAACATGAGTTCATTTTTCGTCTTGCCTGCTATTTTTGGTTGAAGAAATTTATTTCTTTCTTCCAATGTTCCACCAGGGTGACACACTAGACTACCTAGGCATTCCTGGTCTCCATGTAGCAGGAAGCCAAGGAGTGATCATCATAGCCATCTGTCAAGCCATTCTGATGGTACTAATATTTGTATCTACTGATCATTAATATAGGCCACATCCATATGAAATGAACTTTATACATTGCCACAAATCCAGAGTTCATCACTGCATGATTGGTTTGAGTTATTAATGATAGTGTAGACCTATATTAGCTGATGTCTTTTAAGTCTACATGCCCAGGTTGGTCCAGAATACGCGCGATACTGTGGTATACAGGCTCTGGAGCCATTAGGTATCTATTTACCAGGCGACATCAACTATCCAGGAGGCACACTTTTTGATCCCTTGAATCTGTCGAAAGATCCGGTGGCGTTTGAGGAGCTGAAGGTGAAAGAGATCAAAAACGGGCGGCTCGCCATGGTTGCGTGGCTAGGCTTTTATACTCAGGCAGCTCTAACTGGTAAAGGACCTGTACACAATCTTCTTGACCACATAGCAGATCCATTCAACAATAATCTGCTTTCAACTATCAGCTCTCTCTAAATCTCTCTATACAGTCTTTATTTGATCTTCCTCACAAATATGTATATACCTCTTTCTTTCTACTATCTTCCAATTTAGTACTATTGTAAATCTTGCTTACATTTGATTTCAGCTTCACCTAATCTCATAATTTTGCTTATTTTCAAATAAACATGGTCCAAAAAACCGGAACCGAAACCGTATATATTTCGGTACGATTTCGGATTCTCATTTCATGAAACCGAAGGGTCCCGCGTTGTTTTTTTTTTTTTTTTTTTTTTTTAAAGTATGTTTTAAGCTTTAAATAAAGGAACCGTGAACTGATAGTTCCGAACTGAGAAAGCGGTTCTAAAACCGAATTGAATTCGTGCTAGGATCAATTCTGTTCTAATGTCTAATTTCACGGCATTGAAACCGGCGGTTCCGAACCGAGTTGCATACCTGCTTTTAAGGATTTTTTTTCCACTAAACTTGAAGAAGAAGAGGGGAGAATAAAAATTGTTTATTCATACACTAGTAACCCAGTAACCCTACAGTTTATCGTATCTGGTCCAATCTGTTCTGAGCTGATATTTCAAACACCTTGGTCATAAACATTTATTTTTAAATAAATTAACGATAAATTTTGTAATAATAGTTACTTTCATATATAATTATAAATGAATTGATGATAAAAATTCTTAATAAATTACTGTATGTAACTTTTAAAGGTAAATGATAAACTTTAAATCATAAAATTCTTTCAATACGTTTTTGAAAAAAAAGGACGAATTCCATGTGAGATCATTTAATTTTTATTTTATTTTTTAATAAATTCCAATTATTATTCTTGAAATAGTTTAATTGAACGTGTTAAATGACCACCTTAATATTTAATCTAGTCACTCTAACACGCTCCATGCTCCCTCACATGCAAGCATTTTTGCCTTAAACTTGCATGTGGAATTTTCTCATAAAAACCTTGCATGTGAATTCTTTTTAAAAAAAATATTAATCACCAATATCTAAAAATTTAAACTATTATGATAAAGGAATAGTTTAATACTCAGTAGAGAATTTTTTTTTTTTAATCGATGAGATATCATATTTTATTATAAACATAATCGTTTTTTAATCCAATAGTACCTTGAGACTTCTCTAAACATAACTTTTGGATGGCTTTTTCAAAATAGCTTGCTTGTCAAAGAACACTCATTAATAAACATTAAATTATTTGTATGTACTTCGTTTATTTGACCCATTGTGAATTAGATATTCATTTGCATACAATACTTATGTAAAGGGCCAATATTGATGAACATCACATTAATACTAATAAAGAATATAATCAAAGCTATTTCATAATGATATTCTAATTAATTAATAATCATTAAACTATTTCATACATAAAATTAATTTAGACATTGGTTATGAGATAATTAAATATCTAATAAATGTAATATGAGATAAAATACGAAAATGAAAAAGGTGATTCATTTGTTAAAGGCTAATACTACTGTACATCTGGGTGCACCACATGATATGGTGCATTCACTTTTAAAACGTATACAAATATGAACAAAACATATATAATTATAAACAAAAATATATACACTTTGTTTGTTACACTACTAGAAATTTGACCTTTTATGACACTTTTAAATGTCATAAAAAGTGAATTATCGATACATTTAGTCATTATGACATTTTAATTAAATGTCATGTGATCCAATGTATTAATAGGTTCTAATCTATTAACACACTATTAAAATGTCATATTAAGATAGTTTAAAGTACATTCAATTAATTAATTATATATAAATAAATTAAACAATATTTAAAATTCAAAAAAAAAATATATACTCTTTTTTTTTGTTACACTACTAGAAATTTGACCTTTTATGACACTTTTAAATGTCGTGAAAAGTGAATTATTGATACATTTAGTCTATTATGACATTTTAATGAAATGTCATGTCATCCAATGTACGGGGATTACTTGCGTGACCCAAGTCACCTATTACCCTATTATTTACCGGCCGTTATTGGCAAATCATTTTTCTTTATTAATTATTGCACCATTTCAGTTTTCACGTGTACATCTCCTAATTTATAGCTTTGATTCATCTGTTTAGTTTTTTTTTATTATTTTAAATTAAAATTTTATACAGATATGATTGATTTAAAAATATAACATTATGTTGGAAGATTATTATGTAAGGCTTAATTTTTAGTTTAAATTTTAATTTAAGACTTGATTTTATAAAATTTTCAATTTGAGCTTATAATTATTCTTTTTATTTAAGTTTTTTTATTTTTAGTTTTGTTTTACATTTTAAAAAGTAATTTTAAATAAAAAAATTTGTACTCTTTCTAAATATAAAACATATTATTAAAAAGATATAGGGATACGAATAATTCAAAGGCAAAAATATTTATTGGATTAATTAATACATTATTTTGATTATTCGATCATATATCCTGTAATGCAGGCACATGAAATAAAGAGAGCGGATATTAACTGGCTACCTAAATAGATAATTAATCTTTCAAAAATATTATTTTATGTAATAATAATCCTTGAATACAAGGTGATTAAACATTAGATCATCTATTACCCGGAAACTGGGTGCATAGAGGGAAGACATGCATGTTTTGAATTCGTAAACCAACTTTGCTAGTGATTATTACTTATTGTTTTTGATAAAAATCGTATATATTAATAAACTTACATATCTACATCTTCCACTTAGATAAATAAAATATTAAAATCAACTAAGTTATAATAATAATATGAGAATATTAAAAAAAATTACATTAATACTTAATTATTAAAGAATTTTGTACTGATATTTTTTTAAGTGATATTTTTAAATATTATCTTAATTAATTAAAATATAGAAGCAAATATTCTATAATTCATATTTTATTATTATTATATTATATATATATATATATTATTATTTATTTTATTACATATAATTATTTTTTATTGTTTATAAAACTATTAATTAATTACTATTAAAATAATGAGTTAAATTTATTATGTGTTCTTTTTTAATTATTACAAAATATTCATATTAATTATATACTATAAACTAAAAAAAGTTATTTACACTATAAATAATGTATTAATAGAGTTATAATAATACATTTACTAAATAATGTATTAACAGATATTATGATAGTGTAGTTATAAGATTAATGTAATAAATTAATGTATTAATAGAATATTTACATGGACATTTTTAAGTGTAGTGGAATTTGTGTATTGATAGATATTAAGTAGTGTAGTTTTAGGACTATAGTAAGCTAATGTATTAATAGAATATTTATTAATACATTTTTTTTTAAATGTATTAAAATTAGTTTATTAACAGCTAGTTTTTCTAGTAGTGTTAGTTTTTTAATGAAAAAATGAGTGTAAAAAAATGTATAATTATTAAGAAACATGTATATACTATTGAATCAAAAGTTATACACATATGGGTACTAGTTTTTTTAATTAAAAATTGAGTGTGAAAAAAGTATACAATTATTAAAAAATATGTATACAATATAGAATAAAATACTATACACATATGGGTACTAAATTTTTTTAATGAAAAACTGAATATGAAAAAAGTATACAATTATTAAGAAACATGTATACAATTTAAAATAAAAAATTATACACATGCACCCTCACATACACCAAATATCAACTCTTTGCTAAATATAAAGGTACATCTGAATTAATTCTTAATTCATTGTACATCAAGAATTTCAATTCCAAAATACTCAAAACTCGTCTAAGAAACTCATAATTTAGACGCAATTAAGTCGAGTCTTAAATTATTTAATTTAATTTTAGCATTAGTACACTAGTTGGTAAAATAATGAATTTAATAATGGAAGTACTTTGAAAACTAATGCTCATCAAACCATAAGTAAATCATTAATAAAGACAAACAAACGTGGACGGTAATTAATTATACTAATTAAACTATATTTAGGATACAATTAAGGATCCAATTTTGAGATTCCCACTACACAAATCTACATAATGTAGGTCGTTGTTACGACAGTCTATTAATTATGCACACTTGTTTTTATTTCTTCACCGCCATTTAATTTTCAAGACAATAATTAATTAATGAATTAGCTCAATCGATAATTTAATACACATATTCTCGTAATTAATAATTAATTAATGTACTTATGGAATTGATTTCACGTGAAATCTCTTCCGAAACTATTTCCATACACTCTAATTTTACTAAAGTTATTATTTGTTAATATAAGAAAAAATACATTTTAAAATAATAAACTATTACTTTTTAAATGAGAAATATTAAATGAGTAGAATTATTTATCATTCAAAAAATAATAATTTATCAAATAATTCTTTTATGTACTAAAAGATAATATGAATAAAATTAAAATACACGATTAATTGGTTGCACAATACCTTATTATATACTAATATAAGAGAGTATATCTCATGAAAACAATTTCATGTGGAAACTTTATGGTTCCTATTTCTTCTTATACCTTTAAAACTGCAACTACTAAATCTAAAAGGAAAAATATCAAACTCTAAAGAATAAAATGACCTGTAAACCGTATATAGAAAGATACAAAATAAAATAAAAATGCAAAGAAAATTATATAGATGAAAATTGGAAGTCCATGATTAATAATATTTTGATAAAAAATAATATTCTAATTAATGGAAAATGATAATGATACATACAATTAACACTTTCCTAAACAATTGGTGATATAAATAAAAGATGAAACGGTTTCATAAACAATGTTTCTATACAAATATACAGATGTTTCATATGGCTAAATATAGTGTGCACTCACGTACAAATATAAGCAAAAACATATACAATTATGAGTAACAATGTATACAATTTAATTGTTAATTTTTTTAATAAAAAATTGAGTGTAAAAAATGTACAATTATTAAAATACATGTATACACTATTGAATAAAAAGTTATACACATATGAATGCTTGTTTTTTTAATGAAAAACTTAGTGTGAAAAAAGTATACAAATATTACAAAACACGTATACAAAAGAGAATAACATGTATACAAAATAGAATAAAAAGTTATACAAATATGGGTGCAAGGTACACCCGGGTGCACCTAATATACACTCGTTTCATATACTAAGACAAATACTTAACTGAGAGGGAAGTCAATTATTAATAATATTTTAATTAAAAAAATGATATCTTAATTTAATTTTAATTAAAAAAAATGATATCTTAATTAATGTAAAATGATACTGGTACGGACCGTACGGTACTAGGGTTGGCAACGGGGTGGGTATGGGGCGGGTTTTAACAATACCATCCCCGAATCGTTTGAAAAGTTTCATCTCCGAATCCGCCCATACCCCATCGGAGAATTAATTTTACACTTCATCCCCACCTCTATCGGTGTCGGATATCCCTGTACCCGAATCGAAATCTTTTTTTATTTATTATAATTATTAAATTATTTTTAAAATAATGAAATTATTATTTAAAAAATTAAAATACATAAAAAATACAAATTAATTAAAAGAGACATATGATGTTTAATTCAAAATTTACACATATTATTACTTTTATATAACATTTGAAAACGGTGGGATTTGTACTAATCACAAAAAATAATAAAATCTTAAATGAAATTTTTTATAATTGTATTCAAATGTACGAGTATAAGAGTATAACATTTTGTTTTAAAAATAATATAATAAGAATATGAATTTTCAATTGAAAATAGTATAAATAATTGATTAAAAAATAAAAAAATCATAAATTCAATGATTATTAATTTTTATATATTAAAAGTGTAACATTTAATATATTAAAAAGTACCAACATTTGAAAACGGTGGGATTTGTACTTTGACTTGTGTGTGTTAGCTAGTGTTATATCCTTAATTCGTTCATAAAATAATTTGTCCTAGGTGATTACTCCTCCCTTCACTGTTAATCTATTTATTTTATTATTTTGGGTTGTTCATCCTCAATCTATTTATTTTTTTTAAATATATAGGACTCACACTCTCACTAATACAATTAAAATATAGGAATCACACCCACACTGATACAACTACACACTACATATAAAATAATAATACTCCACCACTAATACAACTACCCACTACACATAAAATAATAATACTCCTTAATCAAAATGCGGATATATTATCAATGGCCAGGGAGTAATTAGAAACGTTAATGACCCGCCATTATCGGAATATCGTGCACCCCACCAAACCTATAACGGATATTATTATTAAAAAAAAAAAACCAAACAAACCAAAAACAATTAGGATAATCAATCATGTTATGGATATTTTAGGTGTCATGTTTGTTACTGGGTATAAAATAATCATTAAAGGTAGGATAGTGGACGTCCAGAGTCGAATTCAAGATTATGCGAATTCATTTTTTTATTTGTAGTATGTTTTACTCTATCCTTGATGACAAGTTCAGCCTACACCTGCATAATAATAATAAAAAGAAATCACCAGAAATTTTTATGGTGTTTGTATTAAAAACTAAATGTAAAAAATAAAATTTCCAATTTTATGATCAATCAAGAAAATATCATTAGATTGTGATAAGGATAGATATAGGAATATATATATATATATATATATATATATATATATATATATATATATATATATATATATATATCAGTGACGAATTTCCAATTTTGAATATTTTAAATTAACCTTGGGCTTCAAATGATGCATCTTTTTATTTCTCCCACCTGTTGGATTTTAGATGAAAATGTTGTTTTTTTTTTCACCAATAGTAAGATTTTTTTTGACAAAATTGTAAAACATTTTTTTTAATTAGTATTATGCAGGACAAAAATGCAATTTTCTAGATGCACTATTGTGTTACATTTATTATTATAATACTCGACGTAACGAATGAATCCAAAACCTTTTATCTTTGCTATTCGCTTATTCTCTAGCATTAATATTTACATCTTCTATTTTAGTTTAAGATATAGTACATTTTTATTTTTATTAAATGAGATCCAACTAAAACAATAAATGACTTTATATAACTACTAATAAAACTACTTACTACACATTAAATATTATATATTTTTAATTTACGTATATGTTGATTATATATTTTTAATTTAAGTATATATTGAACCGGAGTTGCATGCCTTGCATTAATATCTACTATTTTCTTTTAGAGTAGTAAAAGAAATGTAAGACCATTTATACACGCATTAATATATTATAGACTAATAATTGAGAACCCACTGCATCCTAACTTGATCACTCTGTGGGCGGTGATCCCTCCATGGGCGGCATACAAATCGTCTGAATACAATTGTTATTGTTATTATTAATAAAAAAGGGAGCGGATATTTGCATCCCAAAATCACTGAATGTATCCCCAAAAATATTTAAATAGACATAATTACCCTTATAAATTTATATATGTTCGGTTGTTGCAGCGAACAGTCATCTAACAAACTGTTCGGTAGCAGCAATCGAACAAAATAAAAAATTATCTTATGTGTTCGGTTGCAGCAACCGAACACATAAAATAATTCTTTGTTCTGTTCGCTTGCTGTAACCGAACAGAATAAAGAATTATCAAGATTTGTGATTTTTTTAATTCATAACTATATTACCGAACATATTAAATAATAGATAAGTTTCATGACATCATCAATGATGAATCAACAAAACTTGCTATCTGAATCAATAGAAACTTGCTTACTTTCACTGGGAGAGGATTTATCATCTTTGTTTAAAGATCGATGATGTTATGAAACTTATATATTATATATAAATTTAAAAAAATCACAAATTTTGTTTTGTTCGATTATTGTAATGGAACAGATAAGATAAATAAATTATTTGTTCGGTTCAGAAACAACCTTAGAGCCCGTCCATGGACTTGTGAAACTACCTTTTGTTGCAACCGAACAAATAAGATATATGAACTCTTTATTCTGTTCGGTTGCTGCAACCGAATAGATAAGATGGATAACTGTTCGGTTGTTGCAACCGAACAGATATAAATTTTATAAGGATAATTATGTCAATTTAAATATTTTTGGGGTACGATTCAGTAATTTTGGGGTGCAAATAGCTTGCTCCAATAAAAAATTCAAATGAAAATATTATTAATTAGTAACAATTTTATAAAATAGTCAACATAAATTATATTATACTATTAAATAATTGTAATGAGTAGTTATATTAGTGAATGTGTAACTCATCGTATTTTAATTATATTATTGAATTGAATGTGTGTAAAAAATTTATTTTTTTTTGGGATAGAACGTTCAAAAGGAAAAAGGGAGGGAGAATATTGATTTTTTTTCGTTAAAAAAAAATTAACTCTCTAAAAACAACACTCAAAATGAAAAAGGATCATTAGGTGATAGAGGGAGAACATTCTTTTCGATCTAATTTCAATTTTGCATTCATTCTACATATATTAATAAAAAAAAATTACACAATTATTTTTAAAATAAAAAAATATATAAAATGTGTTAAGTATGTTAAAAAGATATTTAAAAAAGTATAAGATATTTTACGTGTGATAAAAAGATATGATAATAATCGTATAATTAAGATGTACTTATTATATATGTTAAAAAGATATTTAAAAAAGTATAAGATATTTTACGTGTGTTAAAAAGATATGATAATTGTATAATTAGGATTTGGTGTATTATAAAGTACATATTCATGAATATTAAGATATTTAAAAGGAAAGAAAGGAAGAAACGTTGGGGATGATTGGCAGGAGCAATATGGCAAGCGGAAGCAGCACATGCTTGAGACGAAAGGCAACTTCGCTATTTGCTGACTCACCCCTTACATCACGTGATTATCGCTTTATCACTAACTACCACCTCTATAAATAACTCCTCCCACCGCCTCATTTTCAATTTCAATTCCCATTTCCCATTTACCCCTCCTCTCTCTCTCCCTCATTCATCCATTTCACCAATCACAATGGGTTGCTGCTTTTCATCGGAATCCGACTACTCTCGCCACCACAGAACCTCCGCAACCGTGATCTCAGTCACCGGAGAACTGCGTCTCTATCCGCTCCCCATCACAGTCGCGCAAGTGCTTCAGTACGAAACTTCTCCGCCGGATTCCGTCTTCCTCTGCAACTCCGACCGATTATACTTCGACGATTTCATTCCTCGTCTCGAAGCCGAGGAAGAGCTTGAGCAAGCGCAGATCTACTTCATTCTACCGATTTCCAAGCTTCAAAACCGCCTCGCCGGCGCCGATATGGCGGCGCTTGCCGTCAAGGCCAGCGTCGCACTCGACGCCTCCACTCGTCGGAACAAAAAAGCTCGGGTATCGCCGGTTATGGCTGCGACGACGGAGGATCCTCAATCCAGTCTCCGATTCCCGACGGACAATTACAATTACTCTATTCATAAGAATGCGAGAAAGGTATCAGGAAAATCGGAATTAGGAGTTTCGAGATCGAGTTCAGTGAGGAAGTTGCAGAGATACTCTTCGCGGAAAGCGAAATTGGCAGTGCGTTCGTTCAGATTAAGACTAATCACAATTAATGAAGGATCAGTACTCGTTAATTGATGATTATGTCGCGGTTTATGTTGGTTGATTCTTTTCTTTGATTCGGAGATTAGCCTCGTAAATATTCATAATCTGATAGATTTAGGGGTGATTAGTCAGTTTTTTGTGGTCCACCTTGAATTTCAAAGTCTCGTAGAGTGGATGGTGAGATGCAAGACCAAGAAGAAGGTTCGATTGTATTTCTCTTGGTTCATTTGTGGACAAAGACAAAATTCATGAGCTCATTGCTTATTAATGTGTTCATATTTAAATGAGGAAATTTCAAATATATTCTGTGTTCGTGGTTTTTACTTTTTATTATTATTATTATTAAATATGAGGAAATTTCAAATATATTCTGTGTTCGTGGTTTTTACTTATTATTATTATTATTATTATTATTATTATTATTATTATAAATATGAGAAAATTTCAAATATATTCTGTGTTCGTGGTTTTTACTTTTTATTATTATTATTATTATATTTAATATTTTATTTCTAGAGAATATATGAAACGATATGTTGTTACATAATGGAGTGTGTTCATATTTAAATGAGGAAATTTGAAAGGCTTCATAGTCCATGGTTTTGATCATTGTATTTTTATATTTTATTTTACGATAATTTGTAGAATTAGAATAATTGCAATCTGAACATAAAAAACGACAATTAGGAAAAGGAACAGTACTTCATTAGTTGATCAAAATTATACTCACTCCGAAAAATATTTTAAGTAGTGTTTCATAAGAGTAAAATATACTGTACTCCATGTTATAATTATACTAAATCCTTTTCTTTTTCTAATGATTTTCAACTTCACATTCACTTTTTAACTTATTTTGAGGTAATTCGATATTTTTAGTAATAAATAAATAATAAAATATGTTATGTGTGTTAAAAAGACATTACCATTTTTTAAAAAAAATGTGTGTTAGAAGGAGTATTAGTTATAGGCTAATACTACTGTGCATCTAGGTGCACCCACTTTTTAGAAGCGTATACGATTATGAACATAAACAGTATATAATTATGAACAAAAATGTATAACATATGAAGAGAAATTCGATTCGCCCGGCCAACAGGCGGGCGCTAGGGCATCTCATTCCAGTGGACTACTTGGTTACCAAAGTCAAGGTAAACCGAAGCAATTCCTTAGCCAAGTAATTATGAACAAAAATATATAAACTTTGATAGTGAATTTTTTTATAGTTTTTTTAATGAAAAATTGAGTGTAAAATATATACAAATGAAAAATTGAGTGTAAAATATATACAATTATAAAAAACATGTATATACTGTTGAATAAAAAATTATACACATATGAATGCTAATTTTTTAATGAAATATTGAGTGTGAAAAAAATATACAATTATTAAGAAATATGTATTCAATATAGAATAAAAAGTTACACACATATGAATGCATCCTTGCACCCGGTGTCAACTCTTAGTTATATATAGTATATTATTTTTCTTTCAAGGACATATGAAGTTATGACTGAAACGATTCAAAATGAAAAGTTCAAAATTGGAATGAGAGAAGTAACACTTGAGAAGAGATTAATCCTTTGATATTTTTAAAAGTAATATCTTCCATGATGATAATTACTATTATCTCTTACTCTTACATGTTATTACTCTTGAAAAGAGGAACACTCTAGCATTTTGAGATTAATACTTGACACTCAGAAAGTGCAAATCTCTTCAAAAAGGATAACCAGCCTACATTATATAAGACGCTATTTAACGAGTCGAAAGAATTTGAGCAGCGCATGCTTAAATTCGTCTCGATTAAATAACTAACCTACGAACAAACTAAACTCCAAAAATACTTTTTTTTTGCAAAGTAAAATTTATTTATTGATAGAGTACAAGGGGTACTCAAACCCAATTCAAATGATGCATATTTTCTATTACATAAAAGAGTCAATCATAGCAAAATAGAAGTAGGAGAAGAACATCAATCTAAATAAATACTATTGTTACGAATTTTCCTGTTCACCATTAGCCACGACCACACCTTTGCTTTTATACCTTGTATCATCTTCATTGAGTTGGGTGCCTCTCTATTAAATATAGAATTGTTTCTTGATATCCAAATCGACCAAACAATGCATGCCCATAGAGTAACTGCAGCATTACATTTTGGCCTAATTCCAAACATATCCATGTGTTGTAACATATGGGGGATTGACTCAGAATGGGGTGCCATAGATTGCCCCAACCAATTATAACAACAGTTCCAAATCAAGCGAGTAATCTTACAACCAAAAAACAGATGCGATAAATTTTCTTCCATCTCACCACACATCACACATTTGATATTATTGTTGGGTTGAATGATACCTTTCTTTTGCAAGCTGGATTTTGTAGCCATCCTTCCTTTCAACACCTTCCAAACAATAGAATTAACACTCCTTGGAGCATGACATGCCCACAGTTTCTTGAACGCCTTCTTCTTATCCTTGTTTGTTTCCATATCAGTAGAGCTCATAAGTTTTTCATAGGCTATACTTGCAGAGAAAATTCCATCTTTTGCATGCCTCCATCTCCACATATCTACTTTGGATTGATCAATTTGCACCCTGTTAAGACAAGACATGAGTTTGTTAAGATAACACATATCACACTCTCTTAATGCACGACACCATTTCAAATCCCAATTCCAACCATTCACTCCCCAGTATCCCATTTGACTCACCACCTCATCTTTCTTATCACTAATTCTAAACAACCTCCCAAACTTAAACTTTAAAGACATCCCATCAATCCATTTATCAAACCAAAAAGAAATATTATTCCCATTACCTACCACAATATCACAATCATCTCTCATTCCCATCCCCTCTTTACCCCCAAACATTTCACAAACATCTTTCCACCACGTAGACTTTATCCCTTTCCCTAATCCCCAATACTCAAGACCTCCATATTTGGATTTTATTACCCTTACCCACAGACTCTTTGGCTCATTAAGGAATCTCCATGACCATTTACTGACTAATGCATAATTGAATTTCTCTAAATTTCTAATCCCTAAACCCCCATTCTCTTTTTTTTTTTTTGCAAATATCCTCCTAACTGATCCATGAATTTTTTTTTTGTATTCTCTCTCCCCCCCTCATAGGAAATTTCTTTGAATCTGGACAATATCTCTAATTGTTTTTTTTGGTAAGCAATAGAAAGATAGACAATAGATTGGCATTGCAGAAAGGACCGCTTGAATCAACGTGCAACGACCTCCCAACGAGATGTGTTTGTCATTCCACAACGCTAATCTTTTTTTAACTTTATTAATTAGATTTTCCCAAGAAGCTGTTCGCTTATGATTGATGCCAACATTCATTCCCAAATAAGAGAAAGGAATCAAACCCACTTCACAACCAAGAGCATCTGCCATAGATTCTAGCGTAACACTGCCCACATTCAAACCAATCAAACTGCTTTTGTTGAAATTAACAACTAAGTCTGATAGAAGTTCAAAATTTTTCAAGATGTCTTTAATCACATAGACATTCTCCAACTTGTCTGTACACATGATAATCATATCATCTGCATACTATAAATGGGATACCTTAATTTTTTCACGACCAATACTCATAGCTCTTAACATTCCCAACTCAACTGCTCTAGAAATAAGGAGACTTAAACCTTCAGTCACAATTAAGAATAGGAAGGGTGATAATGGATCACCTTGCCTCAACCCTCTCTCGAGTTTAAATTCTTTAGTAGGGCTCCCGTTAACAAGAATTGACGCTGATGCAGTTGAGACACACTCCAGGATCCATTGCCTCCATTTCTGTCCGAAATTGAGCCCTATCATCATATCTTCAAGGAATTTCCACTCCACAGTATCATATGCTTTTGCAAAATCAGCCTTGAATATCAGCGTACTCACTTTCTTTCTTTTTGATTCTTCAATAATCTTATTAAGAACCACAACACCATCAAGAATTTGCCTACCTCCAATGAAAGCTGACTGGTTCTCTGATATAGCCATTTTCAATACATTACTCAACCTGGTGGCTAGCACTTTAGAGATGATCTTGTATAAGCATCCAACCAAAGATATAGGCCGATATTCATCTAGCGAATTACAAGAATCCTTCTTGGGAAAAAATTTGAACAATGAACGATGGGTTAATACTTTTAACCAATTTCTCACTGGAGTGGAATTCACCCATCATCTTCAATATTTCATCTTTCATATTATCCCAATTTTCTTTAATGAAGCCAAAAGAAAAGCCGTCAGGCCCGGGACTCTTGTTAGAATCACAAGACCAAATTGCTGATTTAATTTCCTCTTCTGTGAAAGGAGCTTCTAAGAAAATGTTGTCACAATGTTGAATCTGCCTTGGAAACAAAGATGTCTCCATCTTTAGAAGCTGACTCCAATATTTTGATTTAAAGTGATCACTGAAATGTTAGTGTACTGCTTTCTTCACCCCTTCAACTAATCCACCCATAAACCCTAAACTCCAAAAATACTTATTTGACTCAAGCTCAATTTATTAAGCAAATTTAGTTGAGTTATCTCTATTTAAGATGTAATATTATTCATTCATTAAGAAGAATAATAATTTATCTCTATAAATATTTTTTTAAAATATTAAAAAGTAAAATTTCTTCTCAAATGTAATCTGTAATCAACTTAATTCATGCTAATCTTTTCTTTTTTCTCGAGATGGAAATTTATATCATTTTATTACTCGGATAATTGGAGCTGTATTAGAAAATATGTGCGCGTCCTGTGCTCCGAATATATTATTATGACAATGATTTGGACCAAATTTAAATTTTACAATCCCCTTCCTTTCTATGTGTGCTTTGGTGTTTCATGTAATTTCGATTTTTTTTTACTGTTAATGCTGTTTTTTTTTTCATTCAATTCTTTTTTATTCTGTTTATTTTTCTATTTTTTAAATTTAATTTTAGGGATATAATTATAATTTTCGCCTTTATGCTTTGAGTGTATATTAGGTGCACCCAGGTGCACCCTTGTATCCATATTTGTATAACTTTTTATTCTATTTTGTATACATGTTATTCTCTTTTGTATACGTGTTTTGTAATAATTGTATACTTTTTTCACACTAAATTTTTCATTAAAAAAACAAGCATTCATATGTGTATAACTTTTTATTCAATAGTGTATACATGTATTTTAATAATTGTACATTTTTTACACTCAATTTTTTATTAAAAAAATTAACAATTAAATTGTATACATTTTTACTCATAATTGTATATGTTTTTGCTTATATTTGTACGTGGGTGCACACTATATTTAGCCTTATGCTTTATGGTAAATTTAAATCTTAGAGTTTAGAGTTTATGGTATAATTGTAATTTTAGAATATAATTTATCCATAGGGTTTAGGGTATAATTGTAATTTTACCCTCATGGTTTAGAGTATAATTTATCCATAGGGTTTAGGGTATAATAGTCATTTAAGTATAATAAATTTAAAAATAAAATATTCCCTCCGTCCCACAACAAGGAGTGCATTTTACCATTTTCGTCCGTCTCAACACAAGAGGTTCATTTCCCTTTTTAGTAAATGAGACCCACCCAAAACCATTAATATACTTCCATAGGACCCACACACCATACTAATACACCTACCCACTATATATTAAAATATTATTTCTCTCACCTCAACTACCCATTAAATATTGTATCTATTAATCTACGTACAAAAAAGTTTCGCCACTCTTGTGGTGGGACGGGGAGAGTAAAAAAATAATATTAATAAAGGAGGAGGAATTAATTAAGAATGATGGAGATAAGGTTCACTAATTCATTTGGTGGAACTGTTTCCACCCAAGTGACACTATATTATTATTATTTTTTTTTTTATTTATGTGAAAATGACTTGTGAAAAGGATAGAAAAATCAAATCAAAACGGTGGACTCCAATTTCATAGGTCAAACATACCGGCAAGGCTCTTTGATAATTTGATTCATATTTTCAGAGATTCATAATCCCCACAGTGTTACGTCCTCTCAAGTCTCAACACGAGAATGAATTCATTATAGAGGATATTGTTAATTATACTTGCAACGCTATTTCAAATTAAGTAAGGCAAACACTTCGGCTAATATAATTAGTTATATGAATTCTATGTTTTATTACAGTTTTATATTTATTTTTAAAGTTTATAATTTTTTTATTCTCTTTTAGTAAATAATATGAATGAATTTAAGAAAATAAGGGAGCATTAAAACTGAACTGATATGCCAATCTTCTAAATAATAAGACAAGCTAAAAAATACTTCAAAGATAATAACTAGGGTGGTGAGTTTTTTTTTTTTTTTTGGGTACAACTGTAGCTCCCACTCCAATTAGCACACCCTTTACTGTTCCACACCCAAGTGTTAATAATTACCTTTACCGTTGCTGTTTTTTTTTTGTTTTTTTTTTTCTTTTTTTTTTTGTTTTTTTTTAAATTTAATTTAGTGTATATTTTACCCCTAAAATTTAGAGTATAATTATAATTTCATCATTATTATGATTTAGGATATATTTATCCATAGGGTTTAGAGTATAATTGTAATTTCACCCTTGTGGTTTAGAGTATATTTCACACATAAGATTTAGGGTTTAATTGTAATTTCACGCATAGGGTTTAGGGTATAATTATAATTACACCCTTATGATTTAGAGTATATTTAATCCTTAGGGCTTAAGGTTTATGGTATAATTGTAATTTCATCCTTATGTTTTAGGATATGTTTTACTCTTAGGATTTAGGGTTTAAGATATAATAGTCATTTAAGTATAATAAATTTAAAAATAAAAAAATAAAAACAACATTAATGAATGAGGAGAAATTAATTAAGAATGGTGGAAACCATAAATTCCACCCAGGTCATACTCGTAAAAAAATTATATCCCTATTAATTAAAGTGTATACTTGGTATGCTGTCGCAGGCCTACCAAAATATAATTTATTTCCGACTCACACTATTACGTAGTATAGTAGCAAGTAGGGTCGAACCCAAGAGAGTATAATGAATCCTAATTAAATTAAAGTGTTACTAACATATAAAATAAATAAAAGGGGGGTTTTGTTTGTGAAAAATTGATAAATACTCAAATAATAAATCAACTCAATATTTAAATAACAAAGTAGATGAAAATTAATATAAAATTAACCAAGTGATAAAAGCCTAGTTTAGGATGTCGATCCCCTCCCGTTTACTAAATTAATTAATCATATGAATTAAACATCTAGCCTAGTGCACAAACTCAAATTCCTAGATTGATGGTACGACCAATCAACCCGAATGTTCTTACGTTCATCAACTAGGGTACGACCACTAAATTGAACTATCTACGAGTGTCCCTATGGATTCGAACTCGTAGATGCGTTAAAACTCTAAACATAGGATTACTAGGCTACGAAATCCGGCTAGGTATCATACAACCTAGATTTTATTACACCTAGAGGGAATTATCTCTATTTGTTACTTAATCCAATTCCTACAACAATTACGGATTGTAGTTCATAGAATAACATTCAGCAGTTTAATAATTAAATAGGTGATCAGGCTAAAATAACTATCAAACCACAATTAAGAACATCACTGCATGTAATAAAATAAACTTGCACAAAAGGGTTTAGTGTAAAAATCATAAATAATTAAATTAATTATTCAACAGGAGGTTCACGAATCCTAAACTAGAAAAGGGGATTAGCCCCGCATGTTCATAACAAAAACGAGATTAAAATATAAAATTAAAGAACCGATTGATGTCTTGATTATTCTTCAGCTTCACGCCAAAAATATGCCTTCCAGTTCCTCACGTTAATCTGCTTCACGTTCTGTTCTGTTCCTCACGTTAATCTGCTCCCTATATCGTGTATGATGCTCCTCCAAAAATAGCGTGTATCTGCTCCCATAAATATCTCTATCTTGATCCCCAAGCAATCTTGTTTGATCTCTTTCCTTACTTATCTCTTCCTAAAATATCTCAAGGATCTTTTCTTTTCTTGTTGACTAATCTATCGAGCCTCCTCCACAACATGGGCCTGACTTGAGGGTGATTGAAATCGCTGGACTCGTGTGAGAAAATATATGAAAATATTCCAGCTGCACTTTCCTTATTTAAGCTGAATTTTCGCAGGTCCCTTCTGACACTGAGGGGGTCAGTGTCAGTCAATTTGGCAGCACGAATTTCCTGCACAAAACAGCCCGTTTCTACATCAATTTATAACATTAAATCCTCAATTAATCAAAGACAAGATAAGTCAATTTAGCATCCAAATTAGCACATAAGTCAATCAATTTATGCTAGAATATGACTTATCAAATCTCCCCACACCTAAACTTTGCTTGTCCTCAAGCAAACCAAAATCATAGAGAATAGAAAACCAAGGAACATCTACCAAGATAAATGAAAGTTACACACTTCCAGAGACAAGCAAACAATGAGCATTCGGAACTAAATGAAACATGACTCTTCACTCAAAGTTTGCAACTTTCATGGCTTCAAATGTTTCAAAATTCCATGGCCTCACCAAGATTCACTCAATCACGCTCAAGAATATGATCTAGGTAGCAAGTTCACTCAAAAATTGAATACGAAAAGTCATTACCATAGGCTTGCTCCCAAATCAATTCTCCACCAATTTTGGATGAATCATGTGCAATAATCAAAAGGGTCTTTGATTAGGTTGTAATGGGGCTTAAGGTCGAGGTGAGATAAAAAGAGAGATAAGAATGGCTAAATGCATCACTTTACACCATGTGATCTCTACAAATCAAAACATCCATGATTACCCATTCTTTTCATTTTCACAACACCCTTTTTCTTACACTAAAAATCTCCCCACACCTGCCCCTTTCATAGACTAGGAACAGCAGGTGTCACACTTACAAGAAACACTATTTCTTAGATATTTAACAAATCAACACAAATAATTTCAGCAACTCCTTTTTCCTTTTCTCTTTTTTTTTTCAAGAATTTTCCTTTCTTCTTTTTTTTCAAACTTCTTTTCTTCCATTTCTTTTTCTAACAGACCCTTTTTTTTTCTCTTTATCAGTCAACCTTCCTTCCTTTTCTTTATTCTCCTTCTCCAACTATTTCAAATTTTTTCAGCTTTCTCCCCCCACCATCATCAATTCAACCTCAAAGTACTTTCACAAGACTCACATATAGCAAAGTGATGAAGGGTTCAAATGGAGAAGTTTAAGAGAGAAATGAGAATTTAAGGTTCATTAATGTGCTCATAATCCAAAAAAAAGGCTTAGGCTCAACGTGGCTTCCCTAAAGTTTTCATATTCAGGTTGGACAATATAAGCCAAGAGGGTTAAACCTAAGTGCCCTTATCATTTTATCACACACAATCAATCACATGGTCTCGAAATGCATTCAAAAGAGCAAGTTCTAGAATGAGCAATTCAAATTCAATGCACTCAAGAAAGAAATTCAATAGAGCTTATAGATGATAGCTCGTTATGGCTCAAAAGCTCTAAAAAATCGGGTATATTTGCCATGAAATTCTCAAAAATTTGAGCCACTACAATTACAAAAATCTTGCAAAGATAATCAAATTCCAACAGCTCCTAAACATCATAGCTACCCTCTCAATCATGCGTCACTCTCATCACCTCAATAGATTATATTCCTCAAATTATCCAACTCCATATCAACACACAATTCAGAGGACAACAAAACTAAACAAGACACAAGAAATTGAGCAACTTTACACCACTTTTCTACCCCAAATATCATATAAAATCCCCCATGCAAAAGCTATCCAAAATTCAGTATTCAGTAGAGATAATTTCCTGCCCCATCAACTATATACAGCCATTAAAAACTACGAAAATCAGAAATCAGAAATTCAAAGCATCAAATCAGAAATCACATATTCACAAAACAATTCTACCCACATTCAAAAATTTCAGAAAAATTTGAAAAAATTTCAGCACCTGTAACAATGCAAAATAATGTCAGAAACACAAAAAATTTAATAAACTTCAATTTTACTCCCCGAGGCAACGGCGCCAAAATTTGGTATGCTGTCGCAGGACTACCAAAATATAATTTATTTCCGACTCACACTATTACGTAGTATAGTAGCAAGTAGGGTCGAACCCAAGAGAGTATAATGAATCCTAATTAAATTAAAGTGTTACTAACATATAAAATAAATAAAAGGGGGGTTTTGTTTGTGAAAAATTGATAAATACTCAAATAATAAATCAACTCAATATTTAAATAACAAAGTAGATGAAAATTAATATAAAATTAACCAAGTGATAAAAGCCTAGTTTAGGATGTCGATCCCCTCCCGTTTACTAAATTAATTAATCATATGAATTAAACATCTAGCCTAGTGCACAAACTCAAATCCCTAGATTGACGGTACGACCAATCAACCCGAATGTTCTTACGTTCATCAACTAGGGTACGACCACTAAATTGAACTATCTACGAGTGACCCTATGGATTCGAACTCGTAGATTCGTTAAAACTCTAAACATAGGATTACTAGGCTACGAAATCCGGCTAGGTATCATACAACCTAGATTTTATTACACCTAGAGGGAATTATCTCTATTTGTTACTTAATCCAATTCCTACAACAATTACGGATTGTAGTTCATAGAATAACATTCAGCAGTTTAATAATTAAATAGGTGATCAGGCTAAAATAACTATCAAACCACAATTAAGAACATCACTGCATGTAATAAAATAAACTTGCACAAAAGGGTTTAATGTAAAAATCATAAATAATTAAATTAATTATTCAACAGGAGGTTCACGAATCCTAAACTAGAAAAGGGGATTAGCCCCGCATGTTCATAACAAAAACGAGATTAAAATATAAAATTAAAGAACCGATTGATGTCTTGATTATTCTTCAGCTTCACGCCAAAAATATGCCTTCCAGTTCCTCACGTTAATCTGCTCCCTATATCGTGTATGATGCTCCTCCAAAAATAGCGTGTATCTGCTCCCATAAATATCTCTATCTTGATCCCCAAGCAATCTTGTTTGATCTCTTTCCTTACTTATCTCTTCCTAAAATATCTCAAGGATCTTTTCTTTTCTTGTTGACTAATCTATCGAGCCTCCTCCACAACATGGGCCTGACTTGAGGGTGATTGAAATCGCTGAACTCGTGTGAGAAAATATATGAAAATATTCCAGCTGCACTTTCCTTATTTAAGCTGAATTTTCGCAGGTCCTGACACTGAGGGGGTCAGTGTCAGTCAATTTGGCAGCACGAATTTCCTGCACAAAACAGCCCGTTTCTACATCAATTATAACATTAAATCCTCAATTAATCAAAGACAAGATAAGTCAATTTAGCATCCAAATTAGCACATAAGTCAATCAATTAAACATGAATTTCAACCAAATAATTATGCTAGAATATGACTTATCAATACTTTTTAAAACAAAATGTTATCTCTATACACTTTGTGCACCGGGACACAAGAAATTGACTCTTTTGACTTTTATTAAAACCTATAATCAATACACTAAGTGCACCCTAAAATCACTCATAAAATATATATTTCTAAAAATGAAATAACATTTCAATCTAAAATCCTAAAAGAAGTAAATAATTTTAATATATTCACCCTGTCCGCCAGTAAGAGTGTCATTTTCTTTTTGTGTGTGTATTACTGTATTAATGATGTGTGTGAATCTCATATGTTTAAAGAAAAAAATACTTTGGGACGAACGCCAAAACGACAAAGCGAGACTCTTGCTGGCGAACGGAGGGAATAATTTTTTTTTTAAACACAACATATTTTATCTTACTTTATTTAGTGCATACTCTCTCCGTCTCACATTAAATTTAACACTTTTCATTTTATGGTGTCCTGAGTATTTATGCATAGTAAATACTTCATCCGTCCCGCGTTAAGATTTATGTTTTCAATTTTGGATTGGTTTACGTTTCATTTTTTATCAAGTTGGACCTACACAAAATAATTAATTATGTCATGTAGGACCACACACAATACTAATACAACTACTCACTTTATATTAAATATTATTTATTTCACCTCGTTACATATTAAAATATTATATTTCTTAATCTACATGTAAAAAACAAACATCTTTCACCTCACTACACATTAAAATATTATATTTCTTACGTGTAAAAAACAAAAGTAAATGGTAACACGGGACGGATAAAGTATACATTATGCATCTTAATTATTTTTTACATTTTATTATCATTTTCAACAGTTTTATCACTTTTTTCTCTTTAAATTATCAACTTACCCTCTACTTTTTTGTACATTGATGTTTAAAAAACAATAGTACTTCTTAATTTACTTACTCGTATAAATAAACATAAATAATGGAGAGAGTAATAAAAGTGTGAAGATTTTGTGGGATTACACATTATAATTAATAATAATGATAATAATGAAATAAATAAAGGATTAATTACTCTCAACTACACCACACGGAGAGTTATTACTGTCAGATACTACGATTCAAATTTATTACTATAAGATACAAAAATTTAAAATAATATACCCAATATAACCCTAATATTAATTAAATATTTAAAATTAGATTTTATTTGTTATTGGTGAAATCAGCTTCCTATTTTTACACCAATTAATTTATCTCGTCCCCCTTTCTCTCTGACTTTTTATTTAATAAATTATCAATTTTTTCTCACACAAAACCTGCGTCTTCAACCCAACTCATTCCCATCGTGCTGCGTCTGTAACCCAACCCGTGTCCTATCTGCAACACATCGTGCCATCACCGAGGAGGATTGAGATTGAGATCTGCTGCCAATTTGATTGAGATTGAGATCTGCTGCTAATTTGTTGTCGCCGCGTAATCTCTTTGAGCGATCTCTTTCGCATCGCTAAAAGAACTATGCTCACCTAATCTTGTTCATCACACATCGTGCCATGGGATTGATTTATGAAGTTCATTTGGAATTTTTCCTCACAATGAAGAATCATCCAGAATTGTGGGATTGATTTATGAAGTTCATTTGGAATTTTTCCTCACAATGAAGAATCATCCAGAATTGTCGAAGAAAAGATGAAGAGAAGTTGCTACTCTAACGGGACTTAAAAGCTACAAGAATTCCATATACAAGCTTTTGTATGGTTGTTTGTAAAGATTCAAAATAATACATTAGTTGTGAAACAATGTAACTATGTGCAAACACATTTAATGAATTATGTAGAAATATACATTAATTGTGCTGTGCTAGTTGGATGGTGTTATCCAACTATAATTGTGTCATGTACGTAATTATAATTTTAATAAACAATAATATAATTTATAGTTATTAATCTCATATTACATTTATTTTTTTCTTATAAGAAAGTGAAATCTATTTTTTTCTTATAAGAAAGTGAAATCTCATGATTGAATCGTGCAATAATATAATTGTATAATTATATTGGGTTGTGCAATAATATAACTATATTATGCAGTTTTTGTATAGATTGTGCAGATTGTGATATAAGGAAAAATCTGGAAAATAAAAAAATATAAAAAATCAGGATAATTAAAAAAACTATATTTTGAAATGTACATAGATTGTGCATATTCTGATATTGGGAAAAAATTTGGAAAATAATCTGGAAAATAAAAAAAGACTACATTTTGAAATGTTGCGTAAAAAGGATAAAATGGCATATTTGGAATTGTGTCATGTAATTTGGTATCTCATAGTATTTATTTTAAGATGACACACCTAAAAGTAATAATAGGTATAATTTAAACCTATAAGTAAGTATCCCATAAATAAAAAAATAAAGGTTGCGTATTAAAACAGTAACCCTTTTTTCAGCACTTTTTATGTAACGTACGTACGCTTATGTGTTAATTAATCCATAAATTAATGTTAAATTTTTTTTTTTTACTATGATTTGAAATTGAAGCTTCAGATTATGTCAACACTTCACCTGGTAATCATAAATTGATTATTATAAAATTTTAATTAATTAATTATTCGAGAGGAAATTACTAATTGTAATTATGTAAATATCAAAGGAATTTGTCTCTAACAATATAACTATAACCTGTAAAATGCATGTAGTGGAGTTCATTTGGATTTTATTAGGAGTATTATTATTATTTTTTAAATGAAAATATCGCTGTATAGTATGACTTAATTAAACCAAAAAAAAAATCTAAAAATAAAATAAAAATGAAAAATGACTGAAATTAATATAAAAATCAAAATTAAAAACTAAAATTCACATAAATCAATTAATATATAAACATAAATTCTTCAAAAATGACTATACTTGTTTCGCACACAAAGGAAATTAACTAGTGTACAAAGTATTAATCAATCAAATAGCATCACCAAAATCAGATATTTACATAATTAGATAATAGTAACACTTTTAATACATAGAAATATTCACATAAATCAATTAATTAATAAATTAAAAAAAAATTCTACAAAAATGACTATACTTGTTCCGCACACAAAGTGAAACTAGTGTACAATACATATATCAGAGTGTATATTAGGTGCACCTGGTGCACTTGCACCCATATATGTATAATTTTTTATTCTATTTTGTATACATTTTTTTTTGTATGCGTGTTTTGTAATAATTGTATACTTTTTTCACAATAAGTTTTTCATTAAAAAAAATCATCATTCATATGTGTATAACTTTTTATTCAATAGTGTATACATGTATTTTAATAATTGTATATTTTTTTACATTCAATTTTTCATTAAAAAATTAACAATTAAATTGTACACATTTTTACTCATAATTGTATATGATTTTTTTTTATATTTGTATGTGGGTGCACACGAAGCTTTGTAATAATTGTATAATTTTTTCACACTAAGTTTTTCATTAAAAAAAATCATCATTCATATGTGTATAACTTTTTATTAAATAGTATATATATGTATTTTAATAATTGTATATTTTTTTACACTCAATTTTTCATTAAAAATTTAACAATTAAATTATACACATTTTTACTTATAATTGTATATGATTTTGTTTATATTTGTATGTAGGTGCACACGAAGCTTCGTGTGCACCCGGTTGCACACTATATTTAGCCATCATTAATACTTATTAACCAAGTAGCATCAACAAATATCAGATACTTACATAATTAGATAATAGTAACACTTTTTATACGAAGAAATTAATTATTATGATTAATTAATAACAAATCTGAAATAACAAATGTGAAATGAATATGACATAAAAAACAGATCTTCTTTTTACAAATTAGACATCCAAATTAGCATGCATACATCATCGGAAACCAGTGACCCCTTTCCTCATCATCATGTTTTTCCAACCCTTCTTTAATGCTTTCATTCTCTCTTTCTCTCTCCCCCAAAAATCATCATCTCTCTCTCATCATCACAACTACCAGTACGATATATATGTATAATGTATGTATAATGTGTATGTATATAGTCACATTTCCCTATTCTACTTCCACAGTATCAGTACCATTTACCAAGATCAAATCATCATAACTACTCATGATCTCCATCCCCCACCATAATTACACCACCTTCAACTTCACAACTGTTGTTTTTTCTCCTTCCTTCAATGGCGTAATTGGAATTTGACCTAGCCAATGTTTATTCATGTGCTACGGAGGTTTATGCCGCCACCCTTTTTATTTTTCTGAATTTACTGCGGCAATTACACGCTCGAATTCAATCTGTGCCCATTTATTGTGTCTTACCACCCATTCCGATATTTTACGAAGTGGGTCATCTGCATTTAATCTTGTTTGCCCCTCCCTAGCCTTTGTTTGTTGAAGATTTGGTTACCCACCTGCGTTGCCGTTGGGGGGTGGGGATGGAGTTCATTGTTTTCTTCTGCTTGTGAGGATTGATGTCTTTGTCGTGCTATGAGTTTTGTGCTTTAAATTCTCGCTCATAGACACTGTCGGTGTTGCAATTCTCTGGATTTTTTTTTTGGTGGGGGGGGTTTAGGTTGTAACGCCGATGAACTACTCCTCGCCGCCGCCGCAGCAACTCGCCACCAGCTCAGCCCTTTGTAGTCAGATGCAGAATGATCATATGCTAGACATGTCGCCGAGGCCTTCCCACCACATGAATCCTGTGTGTACATTTTTTTCATGCTCGTTTAGCTAATTATGCTCTGCTTTGTTCTTCTCTCTTTTTGTGCTCAATCTATGTTAAGAAATTTATGAATGTTTGAGTGAAATTCTGCTCTGCTATTGGCCAGAAATTTGCAAAATTTTGGGAATTGGGTGAAGGGGTTCTGATGTGACTGAAATAAGTTCGATTTTCTGACAATTGAATGCTTAGATTAGGCTAGTTTTGATGAAAGTTCATATGCTTCTTCCATTGACAATTTGAGTTTCTGTATTTTCAGCTTGAAGAGCTCTATAGTACATCCATTTGTAGTAAAATCTTGGAACACAGAGATGTAGAGACCTATATCTATTTTCAGTGTTTTGATCCAATAAGAATTATTTAAGCATTTTTTGCTATAGATTTCCTCTTTACCATAGAATGGCTGCATACCTCTTTACTTCATTTGCAATCGATTAATTACTATTGGTTTTTGGATCTTTGAGGATACTGATGCAATGAATTGCTACGCTGGTTGCAGTCTTCAGTCGAACTGGTGAATGAAATTACTAGACTTGAGGTTGAAATATTACATTTGGAGCACTACCTTCTTTCTCTCTACCGCACAGCTTTTCAGCAGTATCTCCCTAGTAATCAGGGAAACCATGGAACACGTATACAACCAATGACTGGAATTCGTAGATGGTTTACATTAGATCAACCTCACAGAGAAAAACTTGAAAGGTTTAAAGAGTATGATGATGGAACACAAAGCTCCCCTACAAGTGCTTTAGCTGGTCCAAATGATATCTTTCAAATTGGTTATCCAAAGTCTTCATCTGGAAGGGTACATACCTGATCTTATGTAATGCTTAATGATTCTGGCATTTGTTTAGCATATCATTCTAAGATTAGTTATTTTCAAGAATGTTCTCCTTTTGTGAAGTTATTTATCTGATTAATAAAGTGAATGTTATGAAACATTGCAGGAGAAGAAGAGTGATTATTTTCAGCACCATAGTCTTGCTGATCATCTTGGAAATTCTCGTATGGTCGATGCCCTTAACTTTCCAGATAGGCTATCTGAAGACATTATAAGATGTATCTCATCCATTTACCGCAAATTGGGCAACCCCCCGCGAACTCACAAAGGCCATTCAGTTTCATCATCGTCGTCATTCTGCTCCTCAAGCACATTCTCTCCCAGAAATTTATCAGGTAGTTGGAGTCTTCAATGTAATGATGAAGGTACCGAGCAGTGTGATTCTGAAGGTCTGAAACAAGACAGTGGAGCATGCTCGGAAATGGTGGAAGTCTTGAAGATATGCTTGGATGAGGAGAGTTACAGTTATGCTGCTACAATGCTTCAGAAATTCAGGTGTCTGAATTTATACTTAATACTGATAGTTATTCTGTTTAGACAAGACTAAATTGTTCTCTTATTGCATGGAATCTCTCTCCATACATCACATTAAAACATAACAAGAGCTAGTTGGACATAAGAGATATCTTATACATTTCTGTTCTTCAGTCTCTCATTATGATTTACCGTGTGCATCTGTAGTATCATTTCCTTTTGAATATGCAATTATTAATTTCGTCAACTAATTTCATTTTGCAGGACACTAGTTAAGAGCCTTGAGATTGTTAACCTGAAGACCATGAATCGTGAACAGAAGCTTGCGTTTTGGATTAATATTCACAATGCATTGGTGATGCATGTACGTCTCCAAGGCGTTTCTTAGCTAAAACTTAAATTGTGCAATATTTTTTGACGGAGGCATCTCTTTATAATTGAATTCCTTGTGCAAACCATAACTAGTAGGAAAAAAACAAGTCTTATAAATTCATTTCTCTATTGGTGCTGAATAATTTTGAATCTGATTTCCCACTGGGATGCATAAGGATGTACTGAAATTCATAATGACCTTTGTTGTATCACATATTCACATCCCATGTTCAATTTTCTGTTTGCAGGCTTATCTAGCATATGGCTCTCAAAATTATATCAAAAGCACTTCCATCATGAAGGTACGGAGCAAATTATTCTTGTTTGATTTTAATTTTGTAGTTTTTATCAGCACATCAGATTTTCTTAGTGCAAAATATTTTTACAGGCTTCGTATAATGTGGGTGGGCATAGCGTAAATGCTTACGACATACAGAGCTGCATTTTGGGAATCAAATCTCACTATTCTGCTCCAGTAAATTCAATCACTCCAATCTTTCTTGAGTTGAATGTATAATAAAGTGCACAATTACTGATGTGAATCCTGTTCATCACAGTTCTATATCTTTCTATAAAGGATTACTGTTTTGGTTAACTGAATCATCCCTATTAAATAATTGGCTTCTTTTCACATCTGCAATCTCACTGTTTTAACATGTGAAAATGCAAGGGAAATGGGAACAGAGTGTGAAACTTGTAGTCCAATTATTAAATACTTCTCTTGCATACTTTCCAATGGGGTTGTATTACTCTGATGCATTATATTTTTCCATGACACTGCTTGACATTGAGATGCCAATGTATCTATGCAAGCAATGATCTTAGTAAAATGATGACATATGTTTGTTAAGACTTTGAATTTCATACAAATCTGGCCTATCAGAAAAGGGTCTCAAGCTTTTTTTTGTCCCTTCCCCCATCCCTGAAATGTGCTTACTTTCCGAATTGAAAATGAATTTGGTTCTCCACCATAGTTTCTTGATTTTAGTAACTAACACAGCATGTATGGCTCAAATGCAGTGGCTTCAAACTCTTCTATCTCCGGGGAAGAAGTTTAAAGCTGGAACTACTACACATGCTCATTCTATTGAATACCCTGAACCACTTGTTCATTTTGCACTTTGCTCAGGAGCTTACTGTGACCCTGCGGTATATTATCTCTCAACTCACATTGCTCTCGTCTCTCTCTCTATGTTTCTAAATTGTGCATTCTTGCGTTGCATGCGATTGCAGGTTCGAGTTTATAGTGCAAAGAGTATATTTCAGGATCTGAATATAGCTAAGGAAGAGTTCATACAAGCTAGAGTCTATATTCACAAGCAAACGAAGATTTACCTCCCAAAAATCTTACAACACTATGCCAAGGATATGTCACTTGGCATGCCAGCACTTCTAAAAGTTGTAAGTGAATGCTTACCCGTCATTCAACAGAAAGCAATCAGAAATTTTGGAAAAGGCCGACCGGAAAAGTACATACATTGGTCAGAGCAGACTTCATCCTTTCGATATTTAATCCATAAAGAAACAACTGAAATGAGGTGAGATGGTCTCGACTGTTATTCGTATTTATAAGTAAACGCTTCGTTAGCTTCGTGTAATTATCATGCGGCTGAGTTCTATAGCTTCAGGCAAGCTTCTCCACACATTGTACAGAGAGATACTGCAAGAGCACAATGGATTTATTGGCTCTTGATTTTCAGAGCTGAAAAATCTATTTTGCTTGTGAGGTTTTCTGGATTTTTTTTAATTTATTTTTATTTTTTCTGGATTGTTAAATAATAGAGCTCTTGCATTGTAAGCTGTAACTTTTGCTTTAGTTGGTTTCTGGGCTTGTGATTTAAAGATCATTGATGATAATTAATATATTTATGAATGATTATATATCTACATTTATAAGAACACCAAGACGTGTTTCACTTGTTTGCAATCAATTTTAATTTTTAAATTTTGTACTGATTATAATAATTAAATATTATGCTACTCTTTATTTATTTTCATCCTTTTTATTTTTTCATCAAAGTTTTCACCTATTAAGAAAGTAAAATTATCATAACAATTACCCTGCCTCGGCATTTTATTAAAAAGAAAAATAAAATAAATAAACACTTCTACTAAACACATTTAGCATGCTTTATTATTTATTATTATAAAATAAATTATAATGCCCCTTTAAAAATGTATAACACATTTTTAGCATTATTATTTATTTATTATAAAATAAATTATAATTATAATGCCCTTTAAAACTGTATAACTTTGCTAATAGACTATATAAATTTTTATTAATTGGTGTATAAGTATATTTTATTAATAATTGGAGTATATGTTTTTAAATGGGACTTCAAATGATATATTTTGGCTACTTTTTAATCACCTTTTAAGAGTGATTAGGCTTTGAGACATCCCAAGAAATATAGTAGTCATTTTCGTATAAGACTATACGAATGATAGTCTATATCCGGATTAACCATTATAATTAGAATGAATAATAATTATATCAAATTGACTCAATATAATTATAATGAATTGAGAGTAAAAATTCAAATTAACTCAATTTTATTATAATGGATTAGCATAAAAAATTCTAAAAGATATATATAATAAATTCTTAAAATAAATAATATCATTAAAAAAAAAAAACGACAACAACAACATTTGCCTAAATGTATGGACTAAAATGAGATATTTGATAAATATGGTGGTCTAATTGCAATTTCTAATTCCGAACTTCAGATTAAGAGAGTATTTATGTTAGACAGAAAAAATGGTAGAAAAAAGTCTCTTGTGAAAAGCGGAAGATTTAGATCGGTGCTAAGACAGAAACTCCTCCGGCCAGCCACCACCTCCGCCGCCGTCATGGTATAATCTCTGGTTCTATCTTATGCAATTCTCGCTGATTTCGTTGTCCGATTTTTTTCTTTTAACTCTCTGATATGTATCTGCCGACGAATTAATCGATAAATTTGATATCTCTTCACTAACGTGAATCTGATTCATCAATCAGATCTCTCTCTGTGTATGTTCCAATTGCTGATTTTAGTTCTTTTGTACATTGCTTTCATGTGTTTCCCAGTGCTCATTTTATTTCTGCGTCTGCTTCATTTGTTGATGCGACGGGGGTGAAATTGCTCCATCGCTATTATCTATTTTTTGTCTCACGAATTTGAAAGAAACCGTTCCAATTTTCCTCGACTAGTTGATCAAACAAATAGAGAATTACTAATTTCCATCTTTTAGCATCGTACTAGCTAGCTGTGAACATATGCATCCTCCAACCATGGTAGCTCTAAATCAAAATTTGTGCGATAAGAATACTATGGCGATCAGTTGGGGTGGTGGCATCAGGCATGTTTTGTGCAAGGAGGAACCTAGTCAGATAATTTTTTTATAGTATGCTGTGTCTCCATATCTTAGTTGTATTTTAATTTTATTAAACCATTCTGTTCTAATAAGTTCTTTTGATTTTTGTCAATGGTAATCTTTTATTCATAAAGTTCAGACTTCATTTCTCTCTATACTTCTTTGTAGTTTCTGCTTCGTTTACAATTGATAAGCAACTAAAGTTTCTAATTTTGTTTCAGATTCATTTTGTTCTTCTCATTAGTAGACAAGGAAAAGTAAGGTTGACAAAATGGTACTCCCCATATAGTCAAAAGGAAAGGACAAAGGTATGAGTGTTTAAATTAATTTTTGCCTAGGAAGAAGCAATCTGCATTCCATTGGCTATTCCTGTTCTTTTTCTTTTATATATGTGACAATTTGATGAAGGTTATTCGAGAGCTTAGTGGTATGATTCTCACTCGAGCCCCTAAGCTGTGTAATTTTGTGGAATGGAGGGGATTCAAAGTTGTTTACAAAAGGTAGTATGATCTCATATTTTGCTTAAATCTTTCACTTGTCTCTTTTCTGTTGGCAACATATTTACTTCTTTCCTCCAATGGCATGCATAATTAATTCTTTGGGATCTTTTTTGTCATTCTGCAGGTATGCAAGTCTCTATTTCTGTATGTGTATAGACCAGGAGGATAACGAATTGGAGATCCTTGAAATTATCCACCACTTTGTTGAGATACTAGACCGCTACTTCGGAAGTGTGAGGCCTGAGATTGAAACTATAAATTACTTTATTTATTTAAAGTCGCTCTGTAATATGGAGTAATATGTATGCATTTTGTTACAGGTATGTGAACTGGATTTGATCTTTAATTTCCATAAGGTATGTTTTATCTTTGGCTGCAAGTATTTCTTAAACATTTGTTTTTTATCTGTACAAAGTGCATTGATCATGGTAAAAGTGAGAGCTCTATCTATGTTTTGAGGCCGTTTAATGAATTTATTACCCTGAGATGGTTGAACTGGATTAGTGGATCATGGGGAACATTTTGTGACCCTTTCAACCTCTTATTGTGTAATATCTGGGTGATGTGGCAAATTTTGTGCAATGTCTATCATTAGCAGCAATTTGGAATTCCTGCTTCGTCTTCAACACACCATATGGATCTCGATATTTGTTTTCTTTTCGCAATAAAGACAACATCTATTATCTCATACGTGCTGTGAATCTGTTTTTCTACTAAAACTCATTTTAGTACTGACTCAATTTCAAACTAATAAAAGGCATGCATGCTTCCTTGTGCCAATTTCACTATTATACGTTGTGTTTATGTTCTTTTAGTTAGGATGGTTATTTAGGTTCCTGAAGTCTGTTTAATGAGACTGTATAAATTATTAGGCGCCATTAATAGATTTATCGTGAGATTGATCTCTACAGTTGATCATGTGAAAAACTTTATTGTGAACTACTTATTATTGAGATTTTTGGTCTAGTTTACAAAATTTCCAAGCCTAGTTTTAAGTTATGTGGGGGAAGGAATGGAGACTCAGTCCTGTTGGATGTCCCTATCCGGCCAATAGAACTGCTTATTTGGAGGTGCAAATAATATGGTTGTGAATTGTGATAGTGTGATCTGTCATTGCATGCACTATTTTTACTGTAGAATTCTAAAGTTAAGATAGAGACAAACAGTAGAAGGCTTTTTATGTATGCTTTGTGCAGAATAACGTATCAACTTAATGTAATCACATGATTTTGGTAGACAAAAATACACTTGAAATCATTCCTTTTTGTTTGTAGTTTCACCTTTCTATTTGGCTTGATAGTTGAATCATTGCAAACCAGATCTATCTGGTCAGCTTTTCAATATTTTAGTTCTTGTGTAGGATCATGAGCTTTTAACCTTTTTGGAATTAGGATATACCAAGTCCATTTTCTGTATCCTTCTGCACGCTATGACTGAGTTTGATTTTGCAGACGTGAATATCAACTTGATTAACTAATTAGTTTGAAATTGCACTCTATTAATGTTTGAGAAAATGCTGCCTTAACAAAGAATTGGTTTTTGGAATATTTATTACGATAATCAACCAGTAGATAATTCTTGAAGCCACATAGTTAAACATACATTTTAAAATTATTGATAACATTATTGTTTTATTTTCTTGAATGGTTTTTAAATCTTCAAGAATGTGGGTATCTGAAACGGAATGCATCAAATTGCTCAATAGGGACAAAAAAACGAAGAGGTTGCAGTTATAGTTTGACAGATTATGGTTGCCGCTATTTCAGTTTTAATGAAGCCAGTTTATGATATTTTCTTCATGCAATGTCAGGCATATTATATATTGGATGAAATTCTGATAGCTGGTGAGCTTCAAGAGTCAAGTAAAAAAACTATCGCACGTCTAATAGCTGCACAGGTACAATAACTAACAACGTTCTTTGGCCTCTTCACCTAAATTAGCAGCTGAATAAACAGCCAACTTTTCTTGTAGGATTCTCTGGTTGAGGCAGCCAAGGAACAAGCCAGTTCTTTAAGCAATATGATTGCTCAAGCAACAAAATAAGAATGTTGTGGTACTTGATCGGTCTGTGCATTTATTCAATACTAATTCAATTTCTTCACAAACTTCCTTATCGCTCACCCTGATGGATACGTGTTTCCCCCCCTTTGTTTGTGTGCCAGGACCTGGACTTGTTTGAAGATGGGTGGTGTTTTTAGTAGTAATTGTTGGTGCAATGTGTAGGTAGTGTTTTCCATGTGTTGATTATATTTCTTAGTATGGATTTGATCTTCCATGTGTGTAATGGGTTGAGTTTGCTTTTGCCATTTTATATCTTCAGTCCATATTGAATGCAAATTGGTAAAACCAACTAATTAGGAATTAAGATACTTTTTTTTTTTAAAAACGAAATGTAGCTCAATTTTATTTTGAGTCTCAAATTATTCTTGTTTATTTATGCAATAATGTCTTATGCATTACGCTACACAAAAATTACTTATTATGCATATTACTTTCTTTCTTATTAACAATTTAAACAGATTCAGCACACTTGGAGATTCAAGGTGGGAAGGGTCAAATCGTTGATAAAATTTAAATATGTTTGGTGATTGGTCTCTCGATGAAGTTCCAAGGTCTACTTTTATTAATTTAATTGTAAAGAATAATAAAAAATATATCCCCATCCTCTCACAGAATTTTTCTCAAATTTCTCATTTGTATAAAATTCTTCACACCTAAAAAAAAAATTATTTTATTCAATAACATGCTACTTTAAGTTCAAATTTAATACTCTTTTTACAAATACATGTCATTATTTTATAATTTTTCATTACTTATAAATATTATACTAATCTTTAAATCAACAAAGTTGATAAAATATTTCTTTAAAAACGTAAAACCCGTAAGCATTATCTAGAGGAGTAATCAGTTTCAGTTATAAATATTCTACTACTACTCCATATATCATGCCATACAACTTGTGAGAAAAAGGTCTACCACTATTTTCATATCTATATAACTAAATTTTTTTTATGGCAAATTAGCAAGTTTTTGTGGAACACTGGAATTTCTAATTTTGTAGTAATTAATAAAAGATTTATTAAAATAATTGAGATATTTTTGGTGGCCCAACCTGCATGATTCGTTGATTCAATCAAAATTTCTCCGGAAAATTGGAAGCAATACAATCACTGCTCTCTCAAATTTCTCAAGTTTTAAGCGGCGGCGCAAATGCAAGTGGCGCTCATATCACCGCCGCCCTCTTCCGCGGTTTTACCTGTCACCACTAGAGTAGGTTTCCTTGGTTTCAACTCCATAACACCGACGATCAAGAACTACCGGCAGCGCCTCCGGTTCTCTGTTAATTGTCGTAACATCGATATGGCGGCGGCGCCGTCGTCTGTTGGAACAGCTCCCAAGTGGGCTCAGAAGACTGTTACTCTTCCTGCACAGAGCCGAGGCTGCCATCTCGTCACCTCCAGGGTATCTCTTTCTCTAATTACTTTAGCTTACGCAAAAGGGGGTTTTCTTGTTGATTAAACTGAATTCCTGCGGTTTTCTTTGTTTGATTCATGTCTCAATTTGATCGAGTTCCTTTAGGTTAATAGCTGCTTAGACAACAGAATCACTTTCCCCACTGAAAAATGAAAATATATGTTTCAATAATCCAAAAAAAAAAAAACCCTGTTGTGGGCTATCTCTTAATTACTCCACATAACTAAGAAATTAACATAAAGTGTACTTATTCTACTAAGGTCTAATAAATGGTGTTACCCTAAAAGAGTTGGAATATTTTATGGTGTCATATTTTGTAGTATTCTTTTCTTGCCCATTGACACAAAATTTTAATTTTCTCCTTTGCTAATTTACCCTTTTGATGCTACTAATGGTTCGCTACCTTCTGGCTTGTCTCAGATTTTGAAGGAAATTGGGCAGGATTTATCAGGGTTTAAGTGTGGCCTTGCTCATTTTTTCTGTAAGTGTTACTAAAACTTTTCAATTTCTGAAGCACAGGTTTCCAACTAATATTTTGTTTTATGATTTTTTTATTATTATTATTCTTTAAATTTTCTTCTTCTCTTTACTTGTTACCATTTGGATGCATGTGTACAACAGTGCAGCACACAAGTGCTTCATTGACTGTAAATGAAAACTATGATTCTGATGTAAGAGACGACACTGAGACCTTTTTGAACAAAGTTGTTCCGGAGGTAGGTTTTCTTTTGCCAAAGTATTACATGGTGGTAACATTAGCATATGATGTTCATGTGGTTAAGTACATTATCTCAGGGAAGGTCCGCACCGTGGAAGCATACTATGGAAGGTAGGTTCTCAATCCCCCACTTGTCATTTTGATTAGAAAATATATGATCAGAGGTCAAATTGTTCATCTTCTCATATCTCTATGTCCTTTATAGAAGGGGGATGTGGTTTTTCTTAAATGTATAATGTACCAATTGACAATAGGATTTAGACACCATCAATATAATAGCGATGAGTCTTCCTGCTGAGTGATGGATGCAAGATTTTGTGTCATAGACGGTCTTACATTTGCATTGCCTTTCACATCTTTCCAAAAATATAAACTCATGGGACCTTTATGTGGCTGATTACGTTCATGTTATGCATATGTATCTTTATTATTTAATTAATCGGATATCATATGCTTGACTGCATGATTGTTGTATCATCCGTAAATTTTTTTGTGTGGGAGTTTTTGTGAACTTCATATGAAAATAATGCATTTATTTGCAGAAGCTATTTGTTATTTCTTGTAGAGCATTGAGAAAAATCACTCTACTGTTAAGCAATATCAAATTATTTTAACATTTATAGTTTTGCTGGTTTTTAATAGTTTTCTTTCCATAAACTGTCTCACTGTTATAAAATCTTAAATGTCTAGCATAAACATGTGAATGTCTTCAAGATGTCTTGATTGTTCCCTTAATAGTATGTTGGAATGAGTTTGACATCATCTTGATTGTATCAGGTCCTGATGACATGCCGGCACATATCAAGTCATCTATGTTTGGCTGCTCTCTCACGTACGATGTTAGAAATTATATTTAATTATTGTTGATTATGTTGGTAAAATTATAATTGTGCTTCCTTATGTCCTACATATTCAGGATCCCCATCACTGATGGAAAACTTAACATGGGAACTTGGCAGGTATTCTAAATTAATTGTCTCACACCATTCCTGCAGTTCCTAGGAACAAAAGTTCAACTGTTTCTCTTCAGCAGCTTAAGTTATTTTTTATTCTTTAAGTTATCAAGAGAAGAAATATTTAAGGCAAGATCAGCTAGGAATGATAATTAGGCAGGCTTAAGCTTTTGTTGAAGTTTAATGGTCTTTGATCTTTTTATTATATAATACTGCAATTTTGGATCACCATATTATCATTCTATAAATTCTCGCAAAATGCTCGTTTAACATGGAACAGCTGAATTTCGCAGCTGTTTGGTTTTCAGTTTATGGTGGAATAGAATTTAGTCGTATCAAGATTAGCCCACACATCTAGTCTGAAGTATTGGACATCTCGTATGCATTGGAAATAAAGCTCTTTGGTCTAGTAGAATGCATTTACTCTTCCCATCTTTCATGTGTTTAGGAGGGTAGACCACTTTGTTGATCTTTCACTCGTCAAATCAAGCCATCTCCACTTTCAAGTATCGAGTGCTCTATAACAATTTTCATTTCATTGTTTTTAGGGAATATGGCTATGTGAACACCGTGATGCTGCCACTCCTCGAAGGATTGTGATCACGCTTAATGGGATATAAACTAATTGCTTGATGATTTAACTACTCGTTTTCCTTCTTTTAATAAATAAAGGCTAAATTTTCTGTAATGATATCCTTGTCATTTGACCTGTTAAAATACTTGACTTGTGGATGGTGGAAGATAATAGTTTGAATGGTATGCACTATGCAGTGGTGACTTCACTTGTGTAGTTTGGTTTTACTGGACTCATTAATTTTTTAAAAAATGGGGTTCTCTTGATTTATTTATATTTACCTTATTCTTATTTGCCCTATGTGATAAAGTGCTAAAGGGGTAATAAATGAAAGCTTACTTATAGTGGTTGGGGGAGGAAACATGCCTCTTTTTAAAATTCCAAAAGTTCCAGATAATATGTATCTAAATGAATTGTCGACTCTGGAGATAATTACGTACAAATTTAGCAAATCACTTACAAAAAGTTCACTTCAAATTCCTACTAAAATTTTGAGATAAACCCTACATGATTGGGATGTAATCTACATTTATTGTGAGAGCACAACAGGCAGAATTATGCGTCGTCATTGTGCTTTCGTCTCAAAAGAAAATTTTCAAAATCATAGTCCAAAGGGGCATGGGATGAAAGTGAGAAGAGCCCAATATTACCTGCACATTGCATTATAGATAAAACAGAACCATCGTTTAGCACAAGAAAATCCAGAGATGGAAAAACCAAGATATCATTCTAGAACTCAAATTCAACAGTTTACTACAGTTTCTATGAGACCATATAATTCTCATTCTTGGATAAATACATAAAAACCCATAACACGTTGAATAGTCAGCACAAAATTTATACATGTTCTATACACAACCATAATCATAATTGAAGAATGGTATACATACACTACTTGATCACTCGACCACAAAGTACATACCACTAGCCACCACACTTCAAATCTCAAACTTATAAGCATCTCTTTATTATGGTTGTTGTTTGTGGTCCTTGTGAGCACCAGGTGGTGCAGTTGGCATCGGAAAGAAGTTGAACTGTGCTCCAGCAAACTGTGGGGCCTCCACGTACGGGCTCTGTAAAGTACAAATACTCCGTCACAAACATTTAACCGAGAGGTTTAAATTTTATTTGTCAAGGGCAAGTCAACAAGGTCCCAGAAGAGATGGTACATTTCAAGATTAAATTTCGGCAGAATTTTTTTTACCCTTGGGTCAGTGCTTTCTTTCACTTTACTAGTTGGGGTTTTGGCACGAAGCTATATACCTGGGTTGGAGATGCATTATAGGATCCCTCTTCAGTGTTTAAAGATCTTGTAGACGAGCTCGGATGGGCATTGCTATTACTTGTTTCACTTCCATTTAATTTGTGAGTTGGCTCACTTAGCATAGTGTCATGGTCATTTCCATTTACTGATTTCACCCTCTGAAAAACAAGAGAAATTTCAAGCTAAAAAATCCACACACAACAGAAACGTAGAACCATATACAGGGAGTATGTAGGGCATTCATTTTACCTGGAAAATTTTTCCCAGGGTTTTTAAACCTTTCGCACGCAATCGAAGCTCCTCTTTTTTTGCAGTGTTGTCTTGTAAAACCTGAAGACAGCAAAAATGTAATCAACTAAGATCATAGTGAAACATCAAAGCCAACAGTTTAAAAGTATCAACGCCTGGCTAACCATCTGACAAACACGGGAAAGGGTGGCTTCTATATCAGCCACATTGAGCTTCCAAAGGGAGTCGATCATTAATTTCTTGTGTGACTGCATGTATTCCTCAAGCTCTTCCTCTGTGTAATTTCCTTCAGCATTGAGTTGTTTTTTCATGTCTTCTTGCAGCTGAATTAAAGCAATTGCACCTGAGGGAACAAAGATATAACATTATTTAATGAATATAATAAGAAAAATCATGCAAACAATTTTGACATAAGCCATATAGATGTAGGTTCCATGTTTCCATTACAGTAAGGATATCACTTGGATAATTATGCATGACTAGTGGTCACCTTGTTGATCTAGAAAAAAACTAACAAGTTAAAATAGAATCATAAAGAACCAGAAATTGTAGTGCAACTGCAAAACGATTCAGATAAGTAAATTTGAAAGAGGAAAAAAAAAATAAATAAATATATATATATATATATATATATATATATATATATATTCTAAGAACTAAGAAGAAGTATGCTGATAGGTTATTTTCAATGTGTTTCTTTTTCCAATGCTATCAATATGCAATGGTTTTTATAATTTGTGATACCTTCCTCAATGACTGTGCAGACTTTAGAAGAGAAAGGCGCTTATGTTTGATCTTTACATTCTCAAGTTCTTACTAATAATATTTTAAATCCTCAGTCATCATTACACAGTTCAATTGACTATGTATAAAAATTATAATAGCTCTTAAAAATCCTTAAAAATCTATTCTGCAATTGCTACTATGAAGCTTACAGAGGGTGAGTTTGATAACACACAAAAATAAGAAATAACAGGAAGTGATAATTTATGAGCAAGATCATGCATAAGCAATGTCTCACAAAAATAGGGCAGAATCAAAACTAACCAGTTGCAGCTGTGACTTGGGATTTAATAAAGTGTCCTTTATTTCGGAACCACTCAGCAATAAATGGCACGCCCAAGTACATCACTTTCTTCCCAAGCTCTTTTGCTGACTGTCTTGCATATATATAGCCAATGGTACTCAGCATATCCACACCATATGCTGTTATAGAACTAAGTCAATAATGAAACAGAGTTCTACAATGCTGTAAACAAAGTGAAAGATAAACAATAATACAAAAAATACAAATTGATCAGTTGCATATGTCAGAGCAATGAGTAATCCATATTGTGTTATCAACAGCAGTTCTACATCCATTTTCCAGAATATGTCCACCCAGTAAGATTTAAGACTTTAAGTAGTACAAAGGCTTCCACCGTTGCAGGCATCATGTTATGAACTTATCTAATATAATGCACAAATGCAGCTGTCTAAATGTTTAGAAGATAAGTCAAATCATTATTTATGTGTATTTGTTTAAAAGTTTATAATGGTTTTGAAAACCAATTGAATAGTGATAGTCTATGTTTTGCGTCTTTGGTAAGATAGGTTTTAACTTTATATCAAATCGATGTGTTAGAGGATGGGGATATGTGTAAGAGAGTGTAAATTAACGTGAGAGAATAGATGAGAGGGGAGAGAGAAAGAGTAAAAATTGAGACAGAATGTATGGAAAGTGAGTGGATTGGAATTAATAGGGTTCGTAGCCATATATAGGGGTGGTTTTTAAAATCCAATTTAGAGGGTTTCAAAACATAAAACCGGTTTGGAAAACAGGAAACAAATATACCCTTTTGTGTTTTTTTTCTTTTCAAAGAGTGGTGGTGGTGATTGGGGGGGGGGGGGGGGGGGGGGGTTGTTGCTGCAGGGTGGGGACTGGAGAGAGGGTTTTTATGTATTACTTATAACAAGGTACAACAGAAGATATGCTCTACACGCTTCATAAACAAAAACTAAATTTAAAATTCATGCAGATGCAATCAAGGTGCAGGAACCAGAAAAGTATTATCAGGGACTGAACAACAAAAAGATGGGAAATCATGGAGAAGATTTTAAGAGATTTTTCAATTCCATGAATCATTTGATGATATTATAAACTGTAACTTTAGCACTGAGCTCTTAAAGAGACAGTATATGCTCTCTCAGGCAGTTGCTTCAAGGCTATCTCCATGTGATCCTGAGGATACCTAACCAGGGGCCAGCACAGCAGACTTAAAGAACACATGACTCAGGTATTTTTTCCTAATTGCACCTATTTTTTCCCTTTGTAAGCCAAGGTAGAATCATGTGGCACAAAATAGAGCTTGAACAACAAAAGCTACAAGAAAAGAAATGATGCTATCTAACCAGCATTGGAAAGCCTTGCCACTTCTGCCTCAGCATGGCGGATGAAGTCTTCTTTATTTCCTTGAACGTACAGGTTGAGTCTACCTTTCAGTATACCAGCAAGTTTCTCCTCCCTTTCCCTTTGCATAGCCTAAAGTTACAAGTAGAAATGAACAACCTTGCCACAAAAAGGGAAGTTTTTTTAAAAAAAAACCCAAATGGACCCGTGGACAGCAAACCTATGTGAGGTGATGTTATAATTTATAATTCCAAATTTGAGAACACCAAATTCCTTTGTAGCATAGTAAGTGATTGTACTAGGTCTAGAAGGAAATACCACAACCTGAATCCATTATCTACCTTTTACACGAGCTCAGATAATATTTTACATACTAATGCCGTAATGCGACATACTTGATACCCCACACGTGATGATGTGAACAACCATATAATTCACATATATAATGTATCATAATGCACTGAAGTTTATAAATAAAAATCAGAAAATATAGCATTAAGCTCACTTAATCCCACTTGCTCTTGATCCACCCACCATAAACTTCAAAGTCTATTAATTAAATGGACACACAAAATGATATAAAAGGTAGTGTAAATACACAATAATAAATGTATAGTATAAAAAATTTACCCGCATTTTCTCCTGCAACTTTTTGGTATCAAGCTCTTCTCCTTCTGAGAAAACGTCCAAAGAAGCCATTGATGCCATGGCAAGCTGGCCAATGTACTCCTCAAAAAGCTCACTTCCAAAAAGCATGGCAAAGATAGCAGCAGGGTCGATTATTGAATCTCTGAAAGAAATTAACACCAAAGAAAAGCATTCTCAGAAATTGATGGTGACCTCATATCTTTAGAAGAAAATCTAACTATCATGCAGATTTCAAAATAAACTGACGTTGAAATTCCTGATTTCCCATGAGCATCATAAGCTTGTTTTTGTGATGGATCACTCAGCACTTGATATGCTTCACCTAAAATCTAAGTTAAATTGCAAAAGAAGGGACTAACACTCAGTATTCAACAAATAAGTATATTATAACAGAAAACAAGCGATGTGCAATTCAATGCTTCCTCATTAAGAAAGAGAAACAAAAGGAAACATGCTAAGAATTGGGGAAATTAGTGAACTCACCTGAAATTTTTGTGCTGCCGAAGGATCATTTGGGTTTTTGTCTGGATGAACTTGCCTAGCCTACAAACATCCCAATCCCACCCCAGTTATAAAATAAGAACAATCCTAAAATCAAATTTAATCAGACATAGAAGTGAAAACTATGATAGTAAACTCAAGACTTCCAAGCCATTGCAACAAAGAAAAATATCAAGAGCAAAAAGTACAGGAGCACATAGCAATCCAAAAAAGAAAGAAATCTTCGCAGCAGTAAAATCCGACAATCATGACACCTCGAATAGCCAAAAAAAACCCTAACCCCTCAAATTTTGTCCAGCGCGAAGATTATACCTTAACATAATAAGCTTTCTTAATCTCCGCCTCGGTAGCGGTGGGGTTCACACCCAGAACATCGTAATATTCGGTCTCCTTCACCATCGCTGCTGTTCGAGTTCCAATTAACGATCAAGATCACGATCACGACACAAATTTCAGATTCGAATACTGCAACGTCAATAATAGAAACAAAAAGGCGGTCAAAAAAACCCTCGGTAGACAAGGGCAATAAATCGAAAAATTAGATAAATTGAAGCCACAAATTCGACCATAGGATGATGAATTATTCGGAAACAGATCGCCATTACCTGTTCAACTAGCTTGGATTAAACTCAGTGCTATCTATCTCCACCTCCAATGCCGTTGACTACTGATATTTGCAAGGAAAATCGCTTTATGTTTTTTGGCCCTTGTAAAGTTACAGCCTTTGTACGAATATTATTCATTATTGTGAGAAATTATGGAAAAATTTTCTGCATTATTGAGTACTGCAAATTATTTATGTTACTAAATTAATTAAATTTCAGAATTTGTTTTAAAACGTTTTAATTTGAAATTAAATGTTACTTAATTACTCCTTTTATTTTTCTTTTCCTCGAGTTCAACGAGTTAGCAAGGGGTAAATTAAATTAGATTTATTTAACAGAATAGAGTAGATAATCTATTGCATCTAGGCGTGAAAAATGGCATCTCTAGAAAATAGTAATGAGTAGCCAATCTATTCATTATTGTGTCACTTTTTCAACAATAGAATAGACCGTTTGATTTCAAAATTTTGTTTTTAGAAGTTTGAACTATTATTATTAAAATAAAAAAATCGTTTACATTTATGCATGTGAAATGAGGTGTGAGATAAATAAATTCATTATTAAAATATGTTTGTAACAATCTTATTTTAATATTTTAGAATTACATTTTAATATATTATATATACATCATATATTAAATAAGAGTATATTTCAATACATTTCCCAAGCTCGTCTTATTTAAACATAGTTTTACAAGAGACTTTTTTAAAAGATAAAAAAACATTTCTAATACAAGAGACATTTCTAAAAGATAAAAAAACATTTCTGATAAAATTATTATTATTATTATTATTTTTTTACTATCAACATCAAAATTATAGGAATCACCAAATAGTTTTATTAATATGTTCATTTTAATCCATTTTCAACTAATAATTATACTTATTAATTAAAAAATAGTCTATACTGTACAACATATCGAAATGGACGTGAAGTCATCTGAAGTGCTGTACGACAAGAGAATTTATTTTTATTTTTTAAAAAAGAAATAATTATTTTTTTACAAAATATTAATGTCGGCCTTGTATTTGTCGGTTAATTTCAAAGCTTGATAATGGACTTTATTAATCATTAATAGCATTAACAATGTGATTTAAGCCAAGTGACCGTTTAATCCAAAATGCAGTGTTAAACGAGTGCCTGTGAAATTGACACGTGTTACACGGCGTTTGCTCCTCCCTCCCATAAATGAGCACACGTGAATGACAGACAGTGAAAAGCGGGAGACAATGCCACGTTACGACATCGTATAAAGTGAGCATAGTGTGTCAATTCCCACATGGTTTTAAACTATTCTCATTTAATCAAATCAAGATTAACTGAACTAGAATAACAAGTCACATTCATATGGTAATATAATATGCTATATAATTAATTTTCCTTCATCTATAAATCGTCCAAGTAGCAGAGAATGAATAAGTTTTAGGGAGATTCAGCTTCACTCACAAATAATAAATACATATAAGCAAATAAATTGGAAACTATAAAGAACAAACACTTATACCCCCAACACCCCCCCCCCCACCTGTCACGCTTCCAAACAAATTCTTCCTTCCCCTTCTTTTACCTCATTCAATTTACTAATGACCTGTGGTTATAATTATATGGATCATGCATGCTGAAACAAAATAAATGGAATGATGCTATAAGCTGATGCTGAAAGCCAAATTCAAGATGGCTAATCGATCGACTCACCAACCTCGTTTTCATTTAACCGAAGCTGTTCCGAATAAAAAATGGCTACTGTTTTAGACCACCAAGCTCGGGATCCTTGACTGGAGCAGGATCCATTCTCTCGAGCAATCTGAATTCCTCTTCGGTCATGCTGTTCTTTGCATGGGGTATCGTTGTCTTGACGGGAGCCTGCTTTTCGATTTCCACTGCCCAACTATAAATTACCATGCCAACAACTGCAACAAGCATGCCCATGATGTTCTTGAAAGTCAATTCCGAATCAAACAGAAGCCATCCCAACATGAGAACGCATACTGTTTTCATATGGCCCAAAACTTGAAAGGAAACGGCTGAAAAACGTCCTATGCAGAGGTATTGACTCACATTGCAGAAAACGGCCAGAGAACAAGATAGGAGTATAAACAACTGCACAAGTTGATATTATTCAATCAGGTAATGACTACAATCATACATAATGATGTAAAATGTCGTTAATTTAGTTAACTTACAATTGCTCCAGTACTGAAATTGTAGTCGAAAATAAGGTTTTCAGAAAGATAGTAATCGATTATAGGACCCAGCACTAACAGAGAGCCAGCTTGAATGGGAGTTGTTTTACTTAGTAATTCGAAAGATCCAATAGAGTATTTCTTCTGCAAGGACCCTATTGACTGCACCCAAAAAATATCATTCATTCAGCATCCATGAGCAAAAAATATAGAAGAGAGAAACATTGAGTTTCTTATTTGTTCAAGCTTTTCTGGGTAAGGAGCGTCCGATCGGCAGGGGAAAAAAACATCCAAGCCGATGGTAGCAGCATTGATAAACAGCTTATAGTACCTTGATATAGAAGTGCTCAATAAACACTAATTCAGGTAATATGCAAGATAAATGCAGCTATGAAAATGATAGGCATAGCTTAAATGCAAAACTGAAAACATGAAGCATACGGGAAATGAGAAAATGTAATATTTCAAGGATATTCTTAAGAAACCACCTTCAAACCTTTAAATTCAGAAGTTGATAAATCAAATTTATAAATACATCATATATGATCATATTGATCACCGCACGGTTGTAGAAGAAGCAAAGATGGTAAAAGCAAAATATACAAAGCTAACCAATTACCAATCCCAAAAGATTTATCAGAGACAGACTACCAAGAAATTTTAGACTGAATCCACACCTTTTCTTTCTATTACTATACAGATAAGTAGAACAATAATGTGTTAATCAAGAACAGGATACTCACAATTTGCTGTAAAGATGTTGCCAGAACAGCTACACAGGCACATATAAATCCTTTGGCATTCACTTTTACATCAGTGACAGTGCATACACCCACACCTATAACAACCACCACCACAGCCACTTTAACTTCCTTCGAATACTGCTTATTATGAAGGATCCATTCCATTACACAGACCACCGGAATCATGCTCAGTTTTGAGATCTGCAGAACGAATACATCAACCATAAGTGAAATCCAAACAGGATAAATTTACAGAAACGTTAATCAACCGAAACACATGAAAGGATATTTCAACAAATTTACTAACTTGAAGTTTTCAGTGTTGTAATTATTGTTTTATAATGGGAACCTAATGTGATTGTACCAACTTTACAGTCCTAGATAGTACTTGATAGACTAGTCTTAAAGGCTAATGAGATTTGGCATAGAAATCAGTGCTTTTAATTTTGTTTCAGTGATTTGCTCTTGAAAGAGATTTTAGTTCAAGAAAAAAGTATAAAATATAAATATAATCCCAATACTGTACACTAATAAAAGAAAACCAGAGAGTCAAAAGATAAGATGCAAGAATTCATTTTATCATATTCCATCAATTTATAAGACTCGATTGGTCTTTTACAAAATCAGTTCACTGCTTCTCAAAACTTCATACTCCATCCTTTAAAGTGAACAATCCTAATATGGTAAAAGCACTTTAAACAACAACCTCATAATACACTTTAAGTTCAAAATTGTCATAATTTTTAACACAGTTTTTATACTATACACTTTATTTTTATTTTTTAATTAACATATATATGAACTGTTAATAAATCATACTTGGTAAAATCCAACTGAGTTAAGCATGAGGCTGAAGTTCATCCCCGTGATGGACATATTTGCCACTATTGAGAACCAAAGAAGTTCCCAAAAGGGGACATGCTTTGATGCCGATAATCCCGTAGCATTTGATATCATGCCAACAATTGCAGTGACAGCAAAATGAAAACCAGTCAATGTTGTGGCTGCAGAGAGCAAGACATGAAACAAATACAAAGGTTGTGATCAAAATTAAGACTAAAAAGTGAGATTAAACATAGATCATGGAGATTGATAGAGAAACATTCTAGCCATAACTGTTAAAAGATTGACATGTAAGAAAAGATTCAGTGAACTTGCGCAACAAAACAAATCAGCAATTAGAAATATACCACCAGAAGCTTAAACACCATGAAAATAGAACTTCAAAAGATCACTCTTATTTAAAAGTGGAAAGGGAGCGAGCCATCTTTGGAAGAGGTCATAACACCCAAAACAAGTAAAGCCCACCAATTTTGAAAGTTCCATCTTATTCCTTCAAGGCTTCAACAAAATACACAATACTAGGGAGAAAAAAGAAAAAAAAAAACAGATTCAAGTTCAACACAAAGTAACTGCAAAAATAGGACAAATAAGCTTCAGAAAAAGATCTTTCCAGGAACAGAAGCTAACAAACATGGTGAGATCCATTGAAATCAGCAATGCCAAAAATTCACTAAACACGTCTCAAAATCAGCACAGCTTGAAACAATTATTTCAAATTACTACATCACAGCACAACAAAATTCCATATTCAAAGACACAAAGCAAAGGATGAGGCGGCAGCAAGGATAATTAAAAAAAAACAAGCACACACTAACCAAATTTGAAAGCATATCCATTGGAGGACATGAGTTGCTTATTCGCCATGATAATTCCGACAGAACTGACGACATTCATAGCCCAGGCACCCATATCGGACACTGCCGACACCGATTTCTTCTCCGCCTCCATAACTACCCCAGCTACCTCAACACAACGAATCAATTCAGAAGCGGCGAATCACAGCGATCGGAAACAAGAAAAATGCGCAGCGATTAACAGCGGTGCTGAATCATGAAGCAGATCTGAAGTAGAGATTGGCGAGGTTTCACGCTTTTTCACCTCCCTCGCTCCGCCCAAAAACTGGATTAATAGAAGACATTTCTCGTGCGGTGGCCTTGCCTATCGCGTCCAATAACGGCTCATTCCCTGCTTTTTCCACATCCTTTTCGATTACGGAATTTTCTTTTCATTAATTATTTTTCTATTTTTATTTATTTATTTGCCTTTTATTATTGTACCATTGATCTACTTATCGTATGCATAAGTGGAACCTAGTTGATCTACTTATTGTTTTTGACGTTTTTTTTTTTTTTTGGGTAATAATAGTCGGCCGGCTTATGTGGATATTAATTAGGAGTATTAATAAATAAATAAATAAATACGTAAGCCATGTGATTGAATTTAAGCTCGTGATATTTGGTCTTAAAATTATTTTGATTGTGATGTCATAACAGGCTATTTTCTTTGGATTAAGTTTAATATGACATAAAATCGATTTTATAAAGTAGCGAATTTTGAAATTTTGAAATAATCCCTCCATACCATATTTATATGAACAATTCCCTTTTTATTCATCGTATAAATGTGTGTATTTCTTTCTCCTCATATTTATATCCACACATATAAAAATAATTTTTTTTATTTGGCTGTTACCGTCTCACAATAAAATCTTTTTATATGTATTAGTTATAATTTTTTTATTAAAAGTATTATCAATTTTCTTTTATGTTATTCATTTACATTTATATCATAAATTGTTCACGAAAGTTCTTTTTCTTTTTTCATAGTACTTAAGTGCAAGATATTCGAGATATAATATTTTATTTGAAGGATATTATTTTTCATTGAAATGATCAATTGATTTATAACAAGTGTTAATATTTAATTAAAATAATTATTTTTTTTCTAAAAAATTAAGGGTATACGCTTTTTTTATTAAATAATGTAACATTCTATAAACAAAAGTATAATATCGAAGTCATGTAAAATCTGGATGCACAGATCGAGTCCGTGCACCCAGATGCACAAGGGATATTTCCTTAAAAAAATTGTCTTTGATTTAATATCCTCAAAAAGTATATGATAAATTTTATTGTGCACCCACTTTCGATAAATATATGTATATATGCATTTATTTATTAATTAATTAAAGCATATACAATTCCGTTTCCAAAAATGCATAAAACCTAAATTTCGTAAAGACGGACGAGGAGCACTTCTTCCACGCACTAGGATGGAAAGGGAAATGAAAAAAGATTACAGCACAACCAATAAAAGAAATTTATTAGATCTTACATATACTTTACTTAAATGGTGAAAATCGATATTCTCAGAATTTTTATTTTTTAAAAAAAATCAGTTATCAAATACAGTGTCTTAAAGATCGTAGTTTCGAACAAGTAATTGAAATTATTCTAGAGCCCCTTCTTTAAACAAAGGGTTTCACCGCTAAGTAACCAAAGTTTTCTTTTAATTCAAAACGATCTATATGTAGACTCAAAACAAGAAGAACAGTTTATTAGCCAAATGATTTTAGAACCCCTACTTTGAACAAAGGGCTTCACGCTTAATACCCAAAGTTTTCTTTTATTTTCAAACAACTCGTATGTAGACTCAAAACAAGATGAATTGTCTATTATCAATTTTTTTTGGTGGGGTTTCTATTAGTTTTTTAATATTCCTCCATTCCACCACAATGTGTGCATTTTGCAATTTTTATACGTTCCAATACAAGATATGTATTTTCTTTTTTAGTAAATAAAACCCACACGAAACAATTAATATATCTTCATGTGTTACCATGCTAATCCAATACATATCAATTATACATTAAAATATTATTTATCTCTCCTTATTTACATATTAATTAAATATTATATCCATTCATCTACGTTCAAAAAAGAAACGCCACCATTGTAATGGAATGGATAGAGTAATATTTATTACTCTCTCCATCCCAGATGATGGTTCACCTTTACTGTACCATGAAAATTAAGAAAAAATTACTTTTAACTAATTTTTGTTAATTTTTAAGGGTAATGTGATATTTTTAGGTAATAAATAAAGTGTAAAGTATGTTATATGTGGAAATAAGGGATGACATTTTTTAAATCGATGTATACTTTGAGGTGTTAGATTAGAAGGATATTTTCTTTTTTTTTTTATTAGAAGGATATTTTCTTTTTTTTTTTGGTGAACCATTATGTTTGACGAACAAATGAGAAAAGAGTGAACGTTCCTCTGGAACAGATGAGTATAAAACACCTACATTATTTAATTAAAGGGTAAATTACCAAAAACCCCCATCGAGGTTTGTCCAAATTACCAAATAAACCCCGTGGTTTGAAAAATTACCACTTACCCCCTTTAAAAAATATTTTTTTAAAAAAATAGTGAAATTTAAAAATACAATGTTAAATATAGATTTGTAAAAAGTGAATTTTATCAATTTTCAAATAAAAAACAAGTTAAAGGGGGTAATTAGTAATTTTTCAAATCACGGGGTTTATTTGGTAGTTTGGACAAACCTCTCGAGGGGAGTTTTGGTAATTTACCCTTAATTAAACTAATACAAGGATGCGAGAGATATTATCTCAATTCTCAAAGTATATATCAATTTAAAAATTATTAATATTTGGCAAAAATTTCTGTGCACCCGGGCGCATGTACCACATCCCGTGCGCATTTAAAATATTGTGTTAAAATTATATACCCTTTACTATAAATATGCATATCCTTTATTTTCTAAAAAAATTATTGTGTGTATCTGGGTGCATGGACAACACTCCGTGCACCTTTAGAATTTTTTGTTAAATTGTATACCCTTTAGTATACAAATGTGTACCTTTTATTTTCTAAAGAAAAAAATATTAATGAAAAGTCTATACCCTTTAGAATAAAATGATGTACCTTTTATTAATTAAAGTGTATACCCTTTAGACCAAATCAATGTACCCTTACCCATAATATTAAATTTCTAAAGGCGCACGGAATGTGTTCCATGCGTCAGGGCACACGCAAGCCTCATTCATATTTTTAACGTTGTAACTTACTCCCTCTGTCCCCCCTTGAAAGATAGTATTTTTTTTCATTTTGGGACATTCAAAGAGTCTCATTTTTTTTACATGCATGAGACCCACACACACTCACTAATACACTACTCACTACACATTAAATAATAATACTCCTTAATTCACGTACCAAAAAGAAAATACCCTTTTAGTGAGGGTAGGGGTGAAAATCAAATCAAACTACTCGATACTCGACTCGAGATCGTTCGATAAAAGCTCGGTTTGAGCTCGGTTTGATAATGATATCAAACAAGCTTGAACACACATTTACATTTGATAAAATTAAAAGCTCGGCTCGAGCTCGAGCTCGATTAATAAAAATAGATAAAGTAAGTGTAAATTTATCAAGCTACTCGAGCTCGGCTCGTGTCCGGCTCGATAAAAGCTCGTTCGGGCTCGGCTCGATTGCTTATCAAACAAGCTCAAACATATGTTTTGAAGCTCGATAATATTTCAAACAAGCTTGAACAACTCTTCGTTCGGTTCGATTCGACTCATTTAAATGAGGGACGGAGAGAGTACTCTATAATTTAATAATAAAAAAAATCACAAACTACCAAAAAAAATCAATTTTCTTAGTATAAATGAAAAAAAATGTATATACACGTGCGAACATGAGGGGTATTACGTTTATATTCCCCGTCTGGTCTAATCAAAAGTATAAATTATGTTATTTTGATGTTTGCTCTAAAATTAATACTCCATCCGTCAAAAAAATTTAATACATCTTCCGTTCCGGTCAAAGTGCATCATTTGTTTTTTGCACATAAATTAAGAAATAATATTATTTTATGTAAAGTGAATAGGTGTATTAGAGAGATGTGATGTGTAGTGGTGGACCCTTGGTGAGCCCTTTTTACTAAAAGAGAAAAATTGTGCAATTTAGATGAGACGACCAATATAGTAAAATTGTGTTTTTTGGGCTGTACGGAGGGAGTATATATACATTTTTTTATATATACTCTCTCCGTCCCACGTTAACATTACTTTTTGCACGGAGATTAAGAGATATAATATTTTAATTTGTAATGAGGTGAGAGAAATAATATTTAATGTGAAGTGAATAGTTGTATTAGTGTTGTGTGTTGACCCTGTATGGAATAAATAATTATTTTGTGTTGGCTCAATTTGATAAAAAAGAAAATATAAATCTTAACTTGGAACAATAAAAATGGAAAATAGGAAGGAGGTAATATATATACTTAGAATACTAGTGACCCACTCTAGCAACTTGTGAAATTTTATTGCTTTAATGACGACGATATACTTCACACCCCAAAAAATTTCAGATCCTCTTTTCACTATAAAAGAGATGAATTTCTTCCCACTCTTCCGTGTAAATGGTGATTCAATATTGCCGTTAAGAGTGAGAATGAGAAAAAACGGGACAGATGGTTCATTTCCATACCCCCCGTGTCCGACGTACGACCCGAATGTCTAAATTCCACTCTTTGTTTTTCTTTTTTAATTTATTTTTTAATTTATAATTTTATACGATTTTATTTTCTAATTCCAACATTATTTGTATTGTCTTTTATTTTGATTTTCATTCCCTATACATTTTATTATATACTTTTTAATTATTTATTTCTTTTTATTTATTTATGTAATTAGTTGCTTTTAAATTAATTTGTTTATTTTTTAATAGAAATTAAAATACTCCATCCGTCCCGGGTATTTTTACCCGTTTGTATGGGCACGGAGATTAAGACGTTTTATTTTTTTAATATATAATATAAGAGAAAGTAGGGATAAATTAGTAATTTAAAAATAAAAAGTGAATAAAGTTATTGGGAATGATGAATAAAGTGTAAAAAAGTAATTAAAGTTGTTGAGATTGTAAAAAGTAAGTAATAAAATATTATGTATTTTTGCCAAAAATGGAATGGGTAAAAATACGTGGGACACCCCAAAATGGAAAGTGGGTAAAAATACGTGGGACGGAGGGAGTATTATTTTTATTTTAATTCAGTTATTGATCTTTTAACTTATAAGTATACTATGTTAAGATTTTTTTTAAAATATTATTACAATATTAAGCAATCACCTCTGCCAAAAATTTTTGGATCACCACTGTTTATATTAAATGAAAATAAAAGGAAATTGCATTATAAAATTATTGGGATGAGTTTCATTTTCTTTATTATTTAAAGATAAATATAAAATAAATATGAGACGAAAAAGAAAGTAAATATACTTGACAATTTAGATCTTTAAATAATACTACCTCCGGCCACTTACAAAGTATCCATTTCACTATTCCTGGCGTCCGCTTCAAATGTATCAATTTCCTCTATTTAGTAAAGAAAGTACACAATATGACCCACAACTTCTCTCTAATACAACTACCCACTTTACCTATAATAATAATATTCATTAATCCATGTGCAAAAAATAAATACAGATCTTAAAACTGTCCACGTGCAAACAGCAAACGGTTACCTTGTAAGTGGCCGGAGGGAGTAATATATTAAAGGAGAATTTTGTTTTAATATTTTTTATATTTTAAAGGAGAGTTTTATTTCGATGAGGTGTCGCATGATCATTTTCAATTATTTTAACTACTCCATTTATTAATTTTTAATATAAATAAATACATATATTTATTTTAGGGATGATTACTACTAGGTAAAAAAAATTCCTTAATTACTATGAGATACAAACATACAAAAATATTACTACTAACTATAAAAATATATAGTGATATTCTAATATTACCCCTACAATGTGCTGCACATAAATGTTGTGTGCAGCAAAAGTTCGTGTTGTGTGCAGTAAAAAAAAGTGTGTGCAGCAAAATAGTGGGGTGGTCCGGCGGAGCTCCGGCAAAATTTCGGCGGCCGATCGGCCAGCCGGCGGAGCGCGGCCCGACGGTGGTCCGGTGGTGGGTGGGGGTTTGGGTTTGTGGTTTAAAAGTGTATGAGTTTAGGGTTATATTTAGTATTTTATTCTAATATTTTGTATGTGATAGTAATTATTTTAAATCAATGTATCTAATAGTAATTAGGAGTACAAAGTGCGTACCTAGTATTAATTTTTCTTTATTTTAAAATTTGAATATGAATCAAATCAAAATTAATGTAAATAAATAGATGGAATTATCCTTTTAAATTATATAAAAAAATGTTAATTGGATGTACAAATTTATGATTTGAGATAGAGAATACTTCATTGCAACCCTTCCCACCTTCCCATAGGTCGTTCACAAACGACAAAGAGAAGAAAAAAAAAATTTGTAAACATTGGAGCAACTGGTTGATTGAGGGGGTGTGCAGTCAATCCATGTGTCAACCCCTCAACCTGTCAACTACCAATGACATTGTGATTGGTAGCTGTATACTTTTATAAATATAATTTAAATAATATTTAAATTAATTTTTTCTTTAAAAAAATTATTAAAATTATTATTATTATTTTCTATATAAAAAATTATAATATTGACATATTTTGAATTAATATTAAAATTTCTATTTTTTTCTTTTAATCTCAAATTATATCTTCTCATTTCTAATATAATGATGAAATTAAATAGTTTTAAAATATACTCTCTCCGGCCACTTACAAGGTACTCATGGATTAAGGAGAGTATTATTATTATATGTAAAGTGGGTAGTTGTATTAGAGAGAAGTGATGAGTCACATGATGTAATTTTTTACCAAAAAAGGAAAATTGATACCTTTGAAGTGGACGCCCAAAATGGTAAAATGAATACCTTGTAAGTGGTCGGAGAGAGTAATAATTTTAATTTTAATTATAATTATTAAAAAATCATAATAATAATTTAATTATAATTATTGTATATATAGATGAGAGATAAATGATTATTTATTAAAAATGTAGGTTAAATTGACTTGTTGATGAGTATAGAAAAATTGAGATTGAGTTGAGTTGTAGGTTATTGATGTGAAACAGAGAGAAATAAATATTATACTGTTGGATTGTGTTGTGCTGAGTTGTGGATGGGAATAGTTTAACATCAGACGTACAGTGCCTTCACATTTGACTGTTTAGAAAATTCTAACTTAGCAATAAATATGGTACTTTTTAATATAAAAATATATATCCTTTAATTTTTAATTTTATTTTAAATTTTATTTAAATATTAATACCATTCGCATTTTAACTTACTCTTTCATAATAAAATAATAATTTTATAAATTAAAATGTACTCACTCCGCCCACTCAAAGAATTCATTTTTGTCATTTTGGTCGTCCCACCCTAATGATCCTATTTTTTTTTTACACACATGAGACCCACACACCCCCTCTAATACAATCAAATATGAAGTGCACACTCTCACTAATATAATTCTGCACTACACATTAAATAATAATACTTCTTAATTCATGTGTCAAAAAATAAAAACAATCATTTGAATGAGATGGAGGATCATATATCTTAAAACAAAATATTAAAAAAATCCTAAACTTATGAGCAACCTCTGACATTATCCATTTTCGAGAACCTTATCCCTATAGACTATAGTACATAATTCCTTATCTCTATGCATAATTCGTGGTTTTCACCTAACTATAACTTCCCCCTGGAAAAAAAATTATGCTTTTAGAAAATTTTACACTAACTAGGAAATGTTATGGAAGTATTAATCGATCATCATTTACTATGCATTAATGACATGTAGTACTCCTCTCTCAATTTATTTTTATTTTAAAAACAACGTATGGAGGATTAAAGATTTGTTGGTATATACTCCCTCCGTACCATTTCAATGTTTACGTTTCTATTTTGCGCGTTTCATTTCAATGTTTAATTTTTTTTTAAATATGGGACCCACCTAAAACAATTAATACATCATCCAACACTAATACACCTACACACTTTACATTAAATATTATATTTTTTCATCCACTATCTATTAAAATATTATACTTCTTAATCAACATGCAAAAAGCAAACGTAGACATTGAAACGGGACGGAGGGAGTATATATAGTGTTGACGAGTCTTTCCCAGGGTAAAACATTTTCAGGGACAAATTTTATGGAAAGATTACTTGATTTGTTGTAGATTGTGTTCACATACACAGAATTGTTTTCTGTTCATAATAGAATTGTTATTGATTCTTTTTACACACAACATTTGACTAATTAGATACAATGTACCCATGTTGTATTTTTTGGAAATGATAAAAACCCAAAATACCCAATTTATTGTATTTAATTTAATTCTCTAATAATTTTACTTACTTTATTATTATTTAATTGATGATTAATCTTTACTAATCAATTAAATTCTCCAACAAGATTTACATCTCTTAATTCTTAAGTCTAAAACATTTTACACAATTTTCTAATTCAAATTAGAATTTTCAACCGTAAACTAAAACAAACAAATAAAATCACTACTAATGCTCAAAGATAATTCGCATAAGTATAATTGACGTACCATCTATTTGCGTGATTTGATTAATATGGAAGACGATAAATGATATTGTATTTAATGGAGGAGAGTGAAAGTACGAGAAGTTATTGGTAGAAGTGAAAGCAAGAGTATGTAGTTGGTTAGTTTGGAAGTCTACAAAGAAAGAAAGAATAGTTGAATTTAAAGAATTAATGAATAATCATAGAGCTTTAGCCATGTTATTCTAATTTATTATCTTAATATCTTGTTTTGCTTATGTTGTATGTTGGGTATATCTTATGCCCTTTTATATTAATAATAATAATAATTCCTTTCTCGACAGAAAAAAAATTGACGCACCATGTCACACATCCACGCTCGATTTCACACTTTTCATTCTAAAAGAAAAAAAAAACTCCTTGTCTCATATTTATTTGCACAATTGTTGTAAATACAAAGTGTAAGAAATTTTTTTAGGTCGTGCCTTGCTGTGAGCTATGGCCTTGGGCAAAAGTTGATTATACTTGGGTTATAGCCCAATCAAATACTCCATGTGAAGTCTTCTCAAAGAAACACTACATTGTATTGGGATGTTCAATCAAATGTATACATACAAAAATGAACTTGGACGTGTGTTGGTTAAATGGGCAATCAGCAAACCAGCCCTTATAAATAAGAGTGCATCGGCATGCATTCACTACACCACTCATAACTGCGTCTCACAGTTCATAGTCCAAATATATTATCCGTGATAGGTGAGAGAATGAAATTGATCTCGAATGTCCTGTTATATTTTAGTTTTGCATCTCCTATTAATCTCAACTTTTCTTTCCATATTTTCTTTTTAGAATACATTCCCTCACTTCGCCACCAATAAATGGAAACACAACATCAATTTCTAATCTATGTTTGATTTGGGGTTATGTGATATTTGAAAACTATGAATAATCCTTCTATGTTTATTTTTGTATTACTTTATGTGAGTTTGAAAATCATAAATACTCCCTCCGTCCCAAATTCAACTTAACGTTTACTGCAGATACAGAATTTAAGAAAAATTATTTTTTGACTTACTTTTGGGGATAGTATGATATTTTTGGGTAATAAATAAATGATAAAATATGTTATATATGTTTAAAAGGTGATGAAAAATTTGAAATTAAAGTATGTTAGAGGGATATTAGTTAATTGTTTTTCATTTTAAGGAAGTATGAAGTTGAATTTGAGACTGAATAAAACGGAAAGTGTAAAGTTGAAGTTGGGACGGAGGGAGTAGTCATTTCTTCTGCATTTGTCATTACTTTAAATGAAAAGAATAAAATGGAGATTTTGTTAAAGGAAATCTAGGTGTGCAAACTTTGGTTAAAACCGAAAAAATCGATCAAATCGAACCGAAATATTAATTTGGGTTGGTTTTTTAAAATACGGTTCTGTTTTCGGTTTTGAAAATGTAGTTTTTAAAATTTCGGTTCGGTTTTCGATTTTAAATTTTGAAACTTCGATTAACCGAAAACCGAACCGAATTTTTAATTTATTTTATATATATAAATTACTAACCATTAATTTTTTTTTATATCTTAAATATAGTTTTCTATTATTTAATTTTCAATATCAAAATTTACTTAAAATTTAAAATAATTTCATATATTCTTACATATTTTCTTTAGACCATATAGACTTTTATCATAAAGTATGAAATTAAATATACATATAATTCTAATCTTACAAGTGATATATATATATATATATATATATATATATATTATAATATAAACTTGTACTATATATTAAATATTATTGTGTATATATATTAGAGATTTTTTTTGAAGTAATGAAAATATGATAAAATAATTATAAAAAAAATTAAAAAAATAAATTTTGGTTTCTGGTTAATCGAAATAACCGACCGAAATAATTCAATTTTGTTTATATTGATTTTGTAATATTTCTGTTCGATTTTGATTTTCTAAAATATTTTTGTTCGATTTTCGATTTTAAAAATTCGATCGACCGATGCACACCCAAGCTTATTGTATTTGGTGGCGCCCAATCCCGTACACGTTGATTTACGCGGGTGCAAAAATAAAATTTAAAGCGAGGGTGGATTAGTCATTTCAGTTCATGTAGGTTGGTTGGTGGGTTACTTTCGGGGTTGGTCATGTATACTGGTGGGTCTGGTAGAGCACATTGACATATTTGCCCCTCAACGAGAACAAGCCGCTTTCCCCAACAACCCTTTTCCGGCGCTCCCTCTTTCTCTCTTAAATACTAACTTAAGTGATGCAATATGCTCCACACCACACCCGAGATCTGAGATCTTTCTGGACTGCTAAGCTGGCTTCGTAATTCACACTACTGTCGGTGGATCGCATTCCCATTTTACTTTTTCAATTTGAATCTGTAGCAGTGGGTTGTATTATTGAGCAATTGAATTGATTCTGTGTGGATTGAATTTGAATTCAATTCGGTGGTAGCGTGATTTTTTTGAGAAGCGAGATGAAGGTTATAGAGAAGATCCACGAAGCAACGTCGGCCAATGACAATCGGGTCGTGTTCTCTTTTGAATTCTTCCCTCCGAAGACGGAGGATGGCGTCGATAACCTGTTCGATAGAATGGAGCGAATGGTGGCGCATAATCCTTCATTCTGCGACATCACTTGGGGCGCCGGTGGATCCACTGCTGATCTGACGCTGGAGATTGCTAACCGTATGCAGAACATGGTCTGTGTAGAGGCAATGATGCACCTCACCTGTACGAATATGCCGGTGGAGAAGATCGACCATGCCCTAGCCACCGTCAAGTCCAATGGTATTCAGAATATCCTTGCTCTTCGCGGCGACCCCCCTCACGGCCAGGATAAGTTCGTGCAGGTCGAGGGAGGCTTCGCGTGTGCTCTTGATTTAGTAAGTATGGATTGTATTGATTATTCGTTGCTTAAAAAGATGTGTTCTATTTAGCTGATCTGCAGTGACGTGAGTGCTGTAGATGTTGAAATGCTGATTGTGGTCTTCTGTTTGTTTGCAGGTCAAGCATATCCGTTCCAAATACGAAGACTATTTTGGAATTACTGTTGCCGGTTATCCAGGTTCTAAATTATCTATTTCTTATTTAAGCTAGATTGACCACGTTTGGATTTTGTTCTTTATTGTCGGTTACTGAAAGATTACATGAGAGTTTGTTGAATATTGATTGCACTACAAATTATTGCATACTTTATTTATTTATTTTTTCTTCCAGCTCAAACATTCTCTGTGTATGCGCTCTGAATTCGTTGAACCATTCAGGATTTGTTCTTATTGCACCCTTTCTTCTTTTATTTAGAGGGACATCCGGATGTTATTCAGGATGGAGTGGCACCACCAGAGGCCTATCAGAATGATCTAGATTATCTCAAGAAAAAGGTTCATCTGCTTCCTCAGATATAGTCTGTCTAGTACTATAATGAACTTGATTGGCTTTAATACCTATAACCTCTTGCTTGAGTTTCACCATAATTTTTGGCGCTGTTCTTTGTCAGGTTGATGCCGGAGCTGATCTCATTATAACTCAACTCTTCTACGATACTGACATCTTCCTCAAATTTGTGAATGACTGCCGTCAAATTGGAATAACCTGCCCAATTGTACCTGGCATCATGCCCATTAATAATTACAAGGGCTTCATTCGCATGACTGGTTTCTGCAAAACTAAGGTGTGAGTTGATCTATTTTTCTATGTTAGACTTAAATTTGATTGCTTCATTCTTTAATTTAATGACAAAACTGTTAAATACCATCTGCGTTAAAATCATATACATGGTAGGCAGGCCTTGTATCACTAGATGTGTGAGGTATTCTTAGTTTTATTTTTAAATTGGTGAAACTATCAGACTCTTTTTCCCTAGATCAAAAGCATAAGTAGTTTTTTAATAATAATAAAATTGCTTATCTGGACACCAATTCTGAAAGAAGGAAGTAATGTTGTAATTATATAGACTATATTGGCAATATTTAAGATACATTTGAATTTGGTGAAAAAGCTAGAACAATGGCTGACTGTTGTGAAAAGTAAATATAGGAGTAGATTTTCTGATCCGTTTTGATTTGCTATTTTCCTCCTTAATCATATTTTCTAAAATTCTCTTGATTATAGAATCCTTGCTTTTCATTATATTTGTCACATTAGTAGAAGTGTATAAATGAGATCCAGTATCTAATCTAGGCTTTCAAAGAGTTGCCTGGAGAGTCATTTGCATACTAAAGTACATATTCATAAGAATCTTCAACTTAAGAGATAAAGGCATAAGGCTAGTCTCTCAGCAAATTTTAGATTCAAGCATGCATAATAATGTCAAGTGGATCAACTGCTTAAGAAGCTTTACCAGTGATCTCTTTTAGTTTTCTTGCTTTCATCTCCCAACTGGCTCAGTAGTGGTGTTGAAGTTTGGTGAGAGATATCTGGACATGCTCTTCGAACAATATGGACTAACTATCATCACTTCTCATCTCATATATGAAAAATTTAAGTATTAAATTAGGGTAATTTGAGCCCTTTTTAGTAATTTAGTTAAGTGAGTATGCATAATGTATTTTTACTAACTCATCTTGCACCATTCTGGTACTTCCGTTGCTAGGAATGTGGTCATGATATCTTATCTCTGATGTTGCTGATCAATTATCCATTCAATTATTAAATATTCTACTGTAGATTCCATCTGAGATCATGGAGGCCTTGGAGCCTATCAAGGACAATGAAGAAGCTGTCAGGGCCTATGGAATTCACCTAGCAACAGAAATGTGCAAGAAGATTTTGGCTAGTGGAATCCGAACTTTGCATCTCTATACGTTGAACATGGAGAAATCTGCTCTGGCCATACTGGCGGTTGGTTTTTATTACTTATCATTTTATCTGGCATCAGCACTACTTGTGTGTATGTGATTAGGTGAGGCTTATGTAGACTTCCAATGCAGAATCTTGGGCTAATTGACGAGTCTAAAATTTCAAGGTCCTTGCCATGGAGACCCCCAACAAATCTCTTCCGGGTAAAAGAAGATGTTCGTCCAATATTCTGGTAAGTAGAGATATTTTCAGGTTTCTGAATCATCAATATGCTTGCCTCAGAGTTGATGGATGCTATTTTTCTGAATCTTTGTAGGGCCAATCGCCCTAAAAGCTATATCTCTCGAACTATCGGTTGGGACCAATACCCTCATGGTCGCTGGGGAGATTCTCGAAATGCATCATATGGAGCACTCAGCGATTATCAGGTGCGTGTTCTCATTCATAACCAAGTATCTTTACATTCTCTCTTTTGATCCTTCTTGCTCTGCAGCTGCTGTTGTCTCCCTTTATAATTTTGTGGGCACATTAGACTATCATGTCCTTTTGGCCACCTTCTTTTATCTTAATTAGCAATTGAGACTTATCCTCAGCTTTCCTTTTGAAAATGGTCTGTCTATAGATGATGGTCTGCATCTTTGCTGAAATATTTGCACAAGTCTGAAAAATGTCTTAAGCTGTTATACCAGATGGTTTGGGTTGTTATTGCTGATTAACTTTTAAAGGAAGTTGTCTAAGAGGGAATATATACTTAAAACATAAATTAATTATTCATGCAATTAATTTTGAAAATCATAAGACTCTTGAATTAAAACTTAAATTCTACCTTACAATTGATGAGATCAACTTCAATTTTGAATCAATTTCAACCTTTAATCAAGATTTAATTGATATTTACTTACATGCGATACATAGTGATGCGGATCTCAGTATTAGTTGATGCATGGCCGATTGACAAGAACATCTGAGGAACTGCTATTTTTTGTTCCTCAATTTTGGAAAATATTGGCCCATTTTTTACAATTTTGTAAAGTTTCTTACATTAGAAAGTCCAGGTAAAATCTGCTTAGATTTTCTTTAATGATTTGTGAAGGATAAATGTACCCAAATTTGCATATGCCACACTGGTTGTTATGGTTATTTTTTCTATTTAAGTGACGTAGTCTAATGCAATTCAGCAATTATATATTGACTTTTGTTTAGGCATCGACAATGTTGCCGTTAATTTCCTTATTCCCATTGTTATACTTTTTTCTCTGGAAAGGAAAATTTTGTATTTACAGGCTTGTAATTTCTTGCAGTTCATGAGACCACGTTCACGTGATAAGAAGCTTCAAGAAGAATGGGCTGTTCCTTTGAAAAGCGTTGAAGATATATATGAGGTATGCTATTTCTTTTTGCAGCTTTATGCATTAAGAATTTCAGTGACTACAAATTGAGTACTTACGAATTTTTACATATCAGAAATTTGTGGGGTTCTGCAATGGGAAAGTCAGAATCAACCCATGGTCTGAACTTGATGGACTTCAGCCAGAGACCAAAATTATCAATGAGCACCTCAGTAACATTAACTTGAAAGGTTATCTCACTATTAACAGCCAGCCATCTGTCAACGGAGCAAAGTCTGATACCCCATCTGTTGGTAAGCCAAGTTTTTCTATTTTGTTCTATACCATACGGCTGCTTTATACCTGTAATAATCAAAGAGGTGTATATGGTTTTTAAATATATTTTGGTAATGTATTTGTCCTTAAGGAGATAATTTTCAAAGAACATACTCCTATTTTCTCTTCATTACACCAAAGATCTGGATCTTTCTTTTATATAAAAATATTTTTTTTACTCAAAAAATTGTTTTCTGATGTCAAATGATATTTATCTACGCTTAACAATAAAATTACAAGCACTGGCAACCATGTACTTATTGTGATAGAGAAGGCAATGGGATGAGAAACACATCCCTTGCATGAAAAATTAGTAGATGACACATTTTTAGATATCTAATACTATTCGATTCTCTACCAAGAAACAGCTATTTATTTCCTTGCATTTGAATCTGGAATGACAGGATGGGGAGGCCCGGGTGGATATGTTTACCAGAAAGCATATGTAGAATTCTTCTGTTCTCCTGAGAGACTGACTGCTTTAGTTAATCAAGGCACACTCTTCCCATCTCTCACCTACATGGCCGTGAACAAAGATGGTAACTGGATATCGAATGTGAACAAAACTGATGTGAATGCAGTCACTTGGGGTGTCTTCCCGGCAAAGGAGATAATTCAACCCACCGTGGTCGATGCTGCCAGCTTTTTGGTGTGGAAGGAAGAAGCATTTGAGATATGGTCAAGGGGATGGGCTAATCTCTACCCAGAAGCAGATCCATCCAGAAAATTACTTGAAGAGGTCTGAATTCATATATTCTGATATCAAAACTTTAAATAAATACATTAATTACATGGTTTTTACATTATCTAATGTGCAGGTGAAGAACAGCTATTACTTGGTGAGCTTGGTTGACAATGATTATGTCAATGGAGATCTGTTTGGTGTTTTTAAGAACATTTGAAATGAAAGATTTAGTTTGCAGTTAGTAATATTGATTGTTATCCAATGTCTGCGTCAAAGGTTTTTATTATTAAAAATGGCAATGTTTGTCCTAATGTTGTGTAATTGGATTTTGACATTCCCATTTCATGGTGTAAACTTAAGTAAGTTTCTCTTTCGATATCATTACTTTACATGAATTCGAATACATCATCTCATTTTGTTACCCTTTCTAAAAAATTATAGTACTACAAAATTACCATAATTCATATGCTGTCTAGAAAATATTGTTACCAGTTTGTATAGTAATAGTGCCATCCAAACATTTACTAAAAGCACCCAATTTTTAAACAAATATCATGTAAAACTACAATTTTAACCTCCCATCAAATTCAAACAAATTACTGTGTACACCCAACCCAACCTACCCCAAATTACCCAACTTTGGTTGAATATCTTTCAGAACTCAACCTCACCTCCTCTGTTCATGCGGGATGATAATGAGAAAAATAGAATTGGGTGATGTGACGATTGCTAAAGGATTCACAATCTCTTTTTCAAAAAAATAAAAAAAAATAAAATGATGTTCTTCCAAGACTTGTGTAGATGAAGATTAGACTTGTCTCTAGCATCTGCAACTTTTTTCTGCTTTTTTATTACTCTCTCAAAATTTTAGCTAATAATTCAATTTTATTTATTTATTTTTAGTTTGGTACATTTAAATGGATCAAGGCAAAATTGGTGTTATGAGAGAGGAAAAGTTTATTCTCTCTCCCAATTTGACATCGATTTAGACATGGTTCTATTCACTTATTTTGTTTATAATTGCCAGAATTTTAATTGGCGCTTTTCCAATTGATAAATTGATAAGAAAATTGCAGGCCGCGCAATCCTATTGCAATGCCTCTCCTACAACCAATTGGGAAAAGGAGTTTATAAAGCTATTATACGTGTAATAGACATGCATATAATTAACCATGTTGTAAGAATAATTGTGAAGAAATCTAATTTCGAATCAAGTTTCTAATGAACTTGCTGGGGAAGATGAAGAAGCAGCGGTTGGTTATGGGGGTGGATAATGGATTGGGTGTGCAAAGTAATTTAAGTGTGTATATTTTTTTTGTTTAACACATGAAGTTAAGATTGTATTTTCATAGTATAATAATATTTTAATTTTTGGTTACCCTAAATAAAATTTTGGGTGGAAATAGCGCTACCCTTTTATTTTGGACAATAAATTTATATGATTGCTTCTTTTATACTCTTTTAAATAAGAAATTATTACTTTAAAAAAGAAAAAAGCGTAATATTTTAACAAATTATAGGGAGATTCTTAGTTGATTCAAGCTTACACATAACCAAGGTCAGCATCGGTTGCAAGTCACTGGTCAACAGGTGATGTCATCCGTTCAGCTTTATTGGGTTTAGCAAAAAAATTTGATCAAGTTTGATTACAGTTGATCTAATCCCTTTTAATTTCATCTTGTTGTGGCATCCTAGCATTGCATTCATTAACTTCTTATCACTCCTCTACACTGCTGTCAAGATTAACCCATGCACTCCAATCAAGATTAATCCATGCACCCCTGATTATCACACCTTAGCAATGAAGTCAAATCAAGATTAACCCATGCACCCTAATTGTCAAACTTTAGCACTACAGTTAAGATTAACCCATATCCCTATGTCACTGCATATTTAATATCATATATCTCCAACACTTATGTTTGTATTTCATTTGTATTTTGGGTACTTCTCATACTTTTTAGAATGAAATTTTATTTTCCTGAAAAAATAAAATAAAATCATGTATCTCCACCAGCCCAACCTCACTGCCAATCTCACCATTCTATTACATTGTAGATCTCCCATCACTCCATTCATTATTATAAATATAATTTTCAGATTGAAGAGGACAGGTGTTTCTAGAGGTGGTGGGAATAATAACATAAAATTATAATTCATGATTTTATTTACTTTATGCAGAACTAAGACATATCATTCTTAAGCATTAATGACTGTTAAGTTTTGAATAAATCTTATACTTACCCTATTTATTAGACAATAAGTTCATATTTAAGAAAATATTTTTCTTAAAAAAAATTAGGATGTTACCGATTAACTTTTTAAGGAAGTTGTCTACGAGGGAATATATATACTTAAAACATAAGTATTAATTATTCATGCAATTAATTTTGAAAACCAAAATTCTGAATATTTTATTAAGATTCTAGAATTAAAACTTAATACAAATGATGGGATCAACTTCAATTTTGAATCCATCATTTCAACCTTTTATCAAGAATCCATTTATGTGTTAAGGAAATTTTTTATTTTCTATATAAGTAATTGTGAGCAATATGTTATTATTCAAATATATTAGTTATTCAATTATTTTATGATCTAATTAAGGTTAAAAGTCCATGGCTATAATATTATTGATATGAGTTATTAAGTAGATACCAATATTATATGATTAGGTAATTATGGGTTAGTCTAGTTAAATACTTCATATAAAGCCTCTCAGGTTATATCCCAATATAATAAGCTGCACACAGTACTCTCTTTTCCATAGGAGAATTCTCGAGTATGTATTCGGCCATAAAAGCTCAATGGACCAAGGTACGTTTTTGGATCTCATTTAATTAGGGTTTAAGGTTTTAAAATTTATGGATTTATTATCGACAACGTTGCTGTTAATTTCCTTTTTGCCCACAGTTATACTTTTTGCCCAGGAAAGGAAAATTCTGTATTTACAGGGTTGTAATTTCTTGCAGTTCATGAGACCACGTTCACGTGATAAGAAGCTTCAAGAAGAAATATGGGTTGTTCCTTTGAAAAGTGTTGAAGATATATACGAGGTATATATGCTACTTCTTTTTGCAGCTTTATATATTAAGAATTTCAATGACTACAAATTGAGTAGTTATGAATTTTTATATATCAGAAATTTGTTGAGTTCTGCAATGGGAAAATCAGAATCAATCCATGGTCTGAACTTGATGGACTTCAGACAAAGACCAAAATTATGAATGAGCACCTTAGTAACATTAACTTGAAAGGTTATCTCACTATTAACAGCCAGCAATCTGTCAATGGAGCCATGTCTAATAACCAATCTGTTGGTAAGCCAAGTTTTTCTATTTTGTTCTGTACCATATCACTGCTCTATGCCTGTAATAGTGCAGAGGTGTATATGGCTTTTAATTACTCCCTCCGTCCCGGTGACTAAAAGGTCACCGGTTGCTTTTTGCACGTGTCTGTATTATTTTATGTGTAGTGAGTAGTTGTATTAGTAGTGAGTGGTGGGGTCATATGCGGGTCCTTTTTACTAAAAAGAGGAAATGAAGACATTTGAATGAGACACCCAATATAGTAAAACGGGACCTTTCGGTGGGACGGAGAAATATACTTTTTTGTCCCTTAGGAGAAAATTTTCAAAGAACATACTCCTCTTTTCTCTTCATTACACGTAATTTTTTTTTCTACTCAAAAAATTGTTTTTTTGATGTCAAATGATATTTATTTATGCTTAAAAAAAAAATTACAAGCACTGGCAACCATGTCTTATTGTGATAAAGAAGGCAATGGGATGAGAAACACATCTCAGATCCCTTGCATGAAAAATTAGTATATGACATATTTTTCTTGTAAATCGAGTTTACATCATAAATATACGCCTTGTAAACCCTGGGTACCCCTTAATTTATACATTTTATCTTACGTATAGAATCTAATTCAAATATAGAATATAGAAAAAATAGATAGTATATAAAGCTTTGTATCTTTCTTCTGCTCCCGAAAATTCCATTTTCACTAAAAATCCTGGTTGTGCCGCGTTGTAATGAATCTTTCGATAATTTGTAAGAAACTCTTATTAAATTCGAAGACATGAACAAAACAAAAAGAAATGAAGAAAGGTAAATAAAATGGATTACCATATCTATCTTTCATGTAAATAGATGAATAAGTCCATTTTTTTAGTTCTATATTCCTTGGACTTATTCTATACAATTACTTAGATACTTATTCTGAGCAAGACTCAAAAGAACCGAATGAATCCATAAAAAATCTATGTGTTGGCTATATCTATATCTACACATACACATATTGAGTGATTTGGTGTAAGAAAAAGAAAAAAAGGAATTCTTTTTCCGGAATTGCAACTATCCCATTGCAAAGAATTCGGCTCTAAGTCTAAGTAAATCTTCAATACCCAAGTTGGCTAACAGGGTGGATCATGATATGATCAAGTACTGCTTTTTGGTATACATATAATATATAGGATTGAAAGGGGGAATACAGGTTTACACAAGTATTTGTGTTTTTATATACCTAATAGAGTTCGATTTTCTACCAAGAAACAGCTATTTATTTCCTTGCATTTGAATCCAGAATGACAGGATGGGGAGGCCCGGGTGGATATGTTTACCAGAAAGCATATGTAGAATTCTTCTGAGAAGCTGACTGCTTTAGTTAATAAAGGCACATTCTTCCCATCTCTCACTTACATGGCCGTGAACAAAGATGGTAACTGGATATCGAATGTGAACAAAACTGATGTGAATGCAGTCACTTGGGGTGTCTTCCCGGCAAAGGAGATAATTCGACACACCGTAGTCGATGCTGCCAGATTTTTGGTGTGGAAAGAAGAAGCATTTGAGGCATGGTCAAGGGGATGGGCTAATCTCTACCCAGAAGAAGATCCATCAAGAAAATTGCTTGGAGAGGTTTGAATTCATATATTCTTATATCAGAAGTTTAAATAAATAAATACATGGTTTTTACATTATCTAATGTGCAGGTGAAAAACAGCTATTACTTGGTGAGCTTGGTTGACAATGATTATGTCTATGGAGATCTGTTTGGTTTTTTTAAGTACATTAGAAATGAAGATTAAGTAGTTTGCAGTTAGTAATATTAACTCCAATGTTGTGTAGTTGGGATTTTGACATTCCCATTTCATGATGTAAACATAAGTAAGTTTCTGTTTCGATATCATTACTTTACATGAATTCGAATACATCATCTCATTTTGTTACTCTTCTAAAAAATTATACTACAAAATCACTGTAATTCATATGTTGTCTAAATAATATTGTTACCCGTTTGGATTTTTCAACAACACAGAGATTTATATGATTGCTTCTTTTATATTGTTTTAAATAATAAATTATTACTTTAAAAAGAAAAAAAACAGTAATGTTATTAACAAATTATAATTTTTTTTCTGAAAAGCAACTCTCAACAATTTAAAGAGCAATATTCTATGTAACTAAAGTAAATGGGTGTTTAGATAAAAATTGGGTATGAGAATAGATTTTACTTTGATAGTAGAATAGGAATGACTTTGATTCCTTGACTTTGGCTACTCTGATTGATAAACACATATGTGGGAATCAAATCACTATTTCATACACAATCCTCATTACCAAACTATTTTATTAATTCCATTCCAATTCTCTTGCCCTGAACACCCCTAGCTCTTTTTTAACCATTATTATTGATTGTGTTGGTGGAAAATTTAAGGAGTGTTTTATAAAAAGTAGATTATAAATTATTGACTGATTATAAATCACCAAATTAATAACTAGTCGAATATTATAAACTTACATGGCACCTCTAATTTTCACTGCATTTTATTCGGATGCGGGTTTGCAAACAATGTATTGAACTCTGATTCTGTGAGGTCCTAAATGCTCCCGGCAAGAATCTCATCAAATAATTTGCCTATCACATTCTATGTTTTTCCCAAAATAAAAAGTTGTTTGAAGGTGTCACTATTATTCCTCAAAATATCCATCTATATGGTATGTCGCTTTCTTTCCGATTATAGGTTTGCTAATGAATGGCTTGAAAGATCCTCTACTAACCTTTCAACTCAAACTACAGGCCTAGCAACACTACTTGCATTTATTTTGATGGGGCAATCTCAAGATGTTCTAATTGGGTAGGTATTGGTATTTATATTAAAATGCATATGGCTTCTCTTGTTATGATTTTGCCAATAAATTAAGTGGTATCACTAATCCAATTGTTATTAAATTTTTTGCCCTAAGAAATCTCTTTCTCCTATAGTGTCACGTAATATTTCTAAGTGCTCAATTATTGGAGATGCTCTCAATGTTATTCTATATCCTTCTCTAAGCAAGATTTCACCTTTTATTAATATTATATTATTTAGATTTTATTAATTCGTGTTATTCAACATAAATGAAATGTGCAATTCTTGAGTAGTCTACTTCCCTTCGAACGATGAATCCTGAATTCTTAATTTGAATTAAAGTGAAATTCAAAAAAAAAAAGAAAAGAGTATTATGTATAGTCCACTAGTCATTTTAGCAATACACATATGCTTAATGTTATTATTATTATTTTTTAATTATAAATAGAACTCTACAAATTTAAAACTAGATGTGTAGGTCTTGCGTGAGACCGTTTTACGTGAGACTAAATTTCACTTTTTAAAATAATTATCACTTTCGATATAAAATGTTATCACTTTTTATTTATACTATAAATTGTTCATGAAAGAGTATTATCACTTTCCTTTATAAAATTTATTACTTTCTGGCCATCTCACACAAATCTTTGACAAACTAGATGGCTTATTATGATACTGAAAAATTGAAGATTTAGGAGGTAACACAAAAGAACACTTGGATACAATTCCTCACTCAATGGAATCCACCACAAGTACGGAATAAACTCGTTGTCTTATGGAATCCACCAAAAGACTAAGAGAAAATTAGAAGAAATCCATCTTCTAGACAAGAGTAAACACTCTCAAATAATTAGACAAGAGTAAACACCAAATAATGACTCTTGGCTTGATAAATGGTCAGATTTTGTCTTGAAAGGGTTGAGTAGGTCAATCTCGGATCACTGCCCTATTCTAATCGAATATTCAACAAAAGATTGGGGCCCAAAACCATTCAAATTTTTTAACAGTTCGATTTTTCACCCAAAATTCAACAACTTCATTAAAGAGAAATGAGTGAGCTACGATATTCAAGGTTGGAGTGCTTTTGTTCTTAAAGAGAAGCTTAAAAGAATGAGATGTGACTTGAAAGAATGGAGTAAGAAGACCTTTGGATTAATTGATTGGAACATTGCAGAAAAGAAAGGAGAGATTGATAAATTGGATTTGATTGATGATATTTTTGGCTTGGAGGAAGAAGAGGTTGTCAAAAGAAATAAATGCATGGCTGAGTTACTAAGAGACATAAATTGGAAAGAAGGCATATTATCTCAAAAGGCTAAAACAAAGTGAATTTCTGAAGGTGATACAAACTCAAAATTTTTTCATAGGTGGATCAATAAGAGGCAAAAATATAATGGCATGGAAGGTTTGTTTGTGAATGATAAATGGGTGGATTATGTGGAGGGAGTGAAGAATGAGGTTTTCAAACATTTTAGTGATCACTTCAAATCAAGCAATATGGTGCGTCCCATGGTGGATGAATTGTTATTTACAAGGGGTATTCAACCATGAAAATATAGCTTTTTGGAAGCTCCGTTCTCTGAAGAAGAAATTAAGTCAGCTATTTGGTCTTGTGAATCGAGTAAGAGTCCCGGTCCGGATGGGTTTTCATTTGGATTCTTGAAGGCAAATTGGGAAAACATAAAAGATGAAGTTGTGAAAATGATGCTAGAATTCCATTCTAATGGTAAACTGGTCAAAGGCATGAACCATTCCTTCATTATCCTTGTCCCTAAGAAAGATAGATGCCACTCATTGGATGAGTTCAGACCTATATCTCTGATTGGCTGTCTATATAAGATAATTGCTAAAGTTCTTGCTACTAGAGTTAGTAAGGTCTTGAAGTCGGTAATATCAGTCATTCCATTCTAATGGTAAACTGGTCAAAGGCATGAACCCTTCCTTCATTATCTTTGTGCCTAAGAAAGATAGATGCCACTCATTGAATGAGTTCAGACCTATATCTCTGATTGGTTGTCTATATAAGATAATTGCTAAAGTTCTTGCTACTAGACTTAGTAAGGTCTTGGAGTCGGTAATATCAGTCAATCAGTCTGCGTTCATTGAAGGTAGACAAATTTTGGATGGGATAGTCATTTTAAACGAGATCATTGAAGAATCAAAGAGGAAAAAGTTAAGCAGACTGATCTTCAAGGTTGACTTTGCTAAAGCGTATGATACTATTGAGTGGAATTTTCTTGATGAGATGATGGTTGGACTGAATTTTGGATAAAAATGGAGAAAATGGATCTTGGAATATGTCTCTACTGCATCAACATCTGTTTTGGTTAATGAGAGTCCATCTGGAGAATTTAAACTTGAAAGAGGATTGAGGCAAGGTGACCCTCTATCACCATTCATTTTCCTCATCGTCGCAGAAGGATTAAGTCTGCTTGTCTCTAAAGCGTCTGAGTTGGGGTTGTTGAATGATTTAAAAATTGGATGAGATAAGATTAAAATTTCTCATTTATAATATGCAGATGATACTGTATTTACATGCTCAGGGAAATTGGAAAATATTTTAGTTATCAAAGACATATTGAGAAACTTTGATCTCTTATCTGGTCTCAAGGTTAATTTTAGCAAATGCAGTTTAATGGGTTTGAATGTGAATAGAACACTCTTAGATGACATGGCAAAAGTGGTAAGATGCGAGGTGGGATCTATTCCATTTTCCTATTTGAGTTTGAATGTGGGAATCAATCATAAAAGAGTGGCATCATGGGTAAAGCTGGTGGAGAAAATCAGAAAACTTTTAATCTTGTAGAATGACAAGCATATCTCGTTGGGAGGATGAATCATATTAATCCAAGCAATTCTTTCTTCAATGCCAATCTATTGTCTTTCTTTTTATCGCTTGACTAAGAAAACTCTGAGAGACATTGTTCAGATTCAACGCAATTTTCTTTGGGGAGGGTGTGAGGATAAAAATAAAATTTCGTGGGTCAGTTGGGAAGATATTTGTAAAAAAAGAGAGAATGAGGGTGTAGGAATTAAGAATTTAGAAAGATTTAACTTGTCATTGGTTAGTAAATGGGTGTGGAGATTTTTAAATGAACCAAATAGCTTGTGGGTAAAGGTCATATCTTCTTTGTATGGAGGTTTTGGGTTGTCAAATGATAGAATATGGGGGAGAAATGGGGGAGCTAAGTTTAGGTGGTGGAAAGATGTTTGTGAGATTTTTGATGATGGAAAGGGTAGAGGGATGAAGGAGGAATGTGAAATTATACTGGGGAATAGGAATAAGACTTTGTTTTGGTTAGATAGGTGGGTAGATGGAGAAACATTAAAATCAAAATTTAGGAGATTGTTTAGGATTAGTGAGCAACAAGAAGAGATTGTGAGTAAAATGAGTTATTGGGAAAGTGATGGTTGGAATTGGAATATGAAATGGAAACGTGAGCTAAGAGATCTGGATGTGAATTATTTTAACGAGTTGATGTTGTATCTTAACAGGGTTAACATTGATCAAAATAAGGAAGATGCTTGGAGATGGAAATATTCAAGTGATGGATTGTTCTCTACAAAAAAGGCTTATATGATCTTCATGAGTGAGTTCAACAAGGAGACAAACCCAGAAAGAAGAAAGCATTCAAGAAGTTGTGGTCGTGTCAAGCTCCTAGAAGAGTGCAATCTATTGTTTGGAAGGTAATCAAGTGTAGACTCCCAACAAAATCTTGCTTACAACGGAGATGTATTATTCCTTCAACTGGTGATGTCAATTGTGTGTTGTGTGGAGATGAAGTGGAAGATATATCTCATATATTTTTTAGATGCAAGTTTGGATATCAAATTTGGAGTAATTGCTATAAATGGGTGAATATGTCTATTGTAACACAACCCGAGCCTATTCCCCATATGATGCAATACTTACACATGTTTGGAGGAAGGTCTATGAGTTCGAATGCTGTGACTTTATGGATTGGAATAATTTAGGCTATTTGGGTCTCTAGAAATAATTGTTTATTCAATGGTGAAGTTCCTAATCCGTCAAGAACATCATATGATATAAAAGTAAGGGTATGGTCATAGCTTACGACAAAAGGAAAGATCAGGGAGAATGCTTCTTTTTCAAACTAGCTGTCATTTCCTACTTTAGTACTGCGATAAAAATTTTTGGTATAGGAGATCTATCTATAATATTTGAAGTTTCTTTGATGTAAATGGGATTAGAGTACCCCTTGTACTCTGCGTATTAATAATAATATTTTTCCTTTGCCAAAAAAAAATTATATTATCACAAATTTTCTCAATGCAAATACAATGGAATGAGGCTCAATTTATAGGAGCCATTCAGGAACCTAGAAACATCCATACATTAATTACTCTTGCAGATTCATTTGATCACTCTAATTGTTTTCTTTGACCACTAAAACACATGAATATCAATTAAGAGGTAAATATGTTGACTTGACCAAGAATGGATAGTTGGAAAGACTCCAAAACTCTTCAAATGCATGAATTGACAGCTTTCTGGATGTATATGCCACACTTCCATAAAAATACCATAACTCTTTCTAGAAAATTCCAAACGACATTCCGTTTGTTGCACCTGAAGCTAGATTGAAAGATCTTTCTATCCATGTATGGCACACCTTCTGATTCCCTCTCAATCACTGCCAGTAATTTTTCAAACACACCCCATATGTGCTGGAATATTTTCCGCATCACATTATAACCCGCCGATAGATTGTCGACTTTGATTTGATAACTTAATAGATCAAATCCAAAAATAAAAATAACATGAATTGAAATTAAAGACAACTAACCTTAAAAAATGTAGTATTAAGGTAATTTCGATTAGGAATATGAATTAGGGTTTATCTCCCCCTTTTTTGAGCAGCAATAAAATTATAAAATTAGTATAGAAAATTGTCTGCGTTTAATCAAATTAGAAAGGCAGGGGAGCTGTGTGTGTGTGTGTGTGAGAGAGAGAGAGAGAGAGAGAGAGAGAGAGAGAGAGATGAAGTTCAGTGTTCAGACATGGAGCAAGGGCGGCGGTCGGGCAGGCGTTCTGCATGTCGGCAGCTGCACGCTGGAAACTCCGGCACTCCTCCTTACCACCCGGAAGGGTCTCCCCACCTTCATCTCCCCGGACCATCTCTCTTCCCTCCCGACACCCGACTCTCGTCTCCTCCAAGTCAGCCCTCTTCACTTGTACGATAATGGTTTACTTTGTCTATGTTGAATTCTTCTGGTTGATTGTGATCGAGGTTTTTTTTTTTTTTTTTTTTTTCACACTAGGTGTTTGTGATATGTCCCCAACTATGGAGTTGGCTTTTATTTTATCTTATCTATGCTTGATGATGAGGTTATTGTGTTGGAGATTGGTTAGTGGTTTTGTGTGATGAATATTTTTCCTAGTTAAATTTATTTATATTCCCTGCTTTGGTGGTATTCCAGCTTAGAATGCATCTCATTAAAAGCGATATCTGACATGGGAGGGTTGCACAAGATGCTTGGTTTGAAAGAACATATATTTGTGGCAAATCCAAGGGATTCAATTATATCATTACCGGAATATCAGAGCACTAACAAGATGGGAGCTTCATTTGAGACTCCTTGTGGTCGCCTTCTGGTAAAAGAATCTCTGTTTCTTTATCAAAGCTTCTGTTTTTTCATTACATTGCTTGGAAATGGTGGGGCAATATGGACATTGTTGATAATTTGGGTTGTGAACAGATAAAGCCGGCGCAGTACATGGAGATGATTTCCTCGATGAAGCCTAATATTTGGGCCACATTGGCCGATGAAGTCCCTGCTTGGGTTTCTGAAAAGAGAAACAGAGCTTCTGTTGATCGTAGTCTGAGATGGCTTGATGATTGCTTGACATCAACTTTTGGTAACAATGTACGCATAAATTCTTACAGTAATATCAGACTAATTGGTATCTGATAGAGCCAATCAGAGGAATAAGTAAATAGCATAATTTAAGGGATGAACTAGTGGCAATAATCAGGCTGTTTCCTTAATAATAAATTAGCCCAGACCTATAAATAAGTAAATAGAGGGGAAGGGTAGATCATCGATTAATGTATCTTGTTTAGTATTAGGCAGCTTTGGCTGTCGGGAAAAATCCCGGGGGAATCGTATTTACGTTCCTACTGTTCTTAAATCCTTCATCTTTTATAAAATCAACATCTTTACTCTATCAGTATCTGTTGGTGATGGAAATGTTTCTTCTGGTTATTTATCTCCACACTGAAAACAAAAACTCAAAAGTCATGAGCAGGCGAACGTCTTTGTGACTAACTCAGTATTTTGGGACACTCTTTTATAAACTGTTTCAATTTTTAATATTTCAAGAGCATCAAAGAAAATGAATGCAGTTTAATTTTTCACTATTATTTTAGAGTTCAGAGTTTTGTTTTTATCTGTCTCGTTGAGTTTAAATTGTTGTCCTCCCAGTCTGCACTGGAAAAATCGAGTAAATGTTCTGCCATGTGTGTCATTGTGGATACTGGATAGTGCAGTACTGGCTTGTGACAAGTTACATGGTGTTGGAGATTAGTTCTTCCTCCTACTCATGCACCCACTCACACACATGTGCCACTTTAGGTGCTAGGGAAGTTTCCAATCACTCATAGGCAGATGGAAAGGTTAAAGCACACTATGAAATTTGACTGAGTTGTCTAATCATATGGTAATTATGTGATACTGCTTCATCAATTCTTGAGTTCTTTATTGCATGTATTAATTATTTATATGCAGACAGGTGGAGCTGTATTTGGATCCATTGTAGGAGGCTCTCGAATTGATGAAAGGAGGTGTTGTTCACAAGAAGTTGCAAGGCGAAACGTGTCAGGTGCTTATTGCTAGTTATTACAAATTGATCTTCTTTGGTTATTTGATATTATCTTCAATTTATCACATCTTGCGTTATTCTTGGTACAAACAAAACTATAAAAAAGCTATGGGTTGTCTTATTTTCATTTAAAAATATTTGATTACTGAAATTGAAAAGGATTCCTAGGAAAGTGAGAGAGGGATTGTCGGAGCAGGATAGGCCATAATAAAAAAATGAGTTAAAACAAGTTGCACTTTTAATAAAGATGTCAAAACTCAAAAATGAGAATAAGAAAACTACTCAATATTCAATATTAATTCATGATCTTATAAGGAATCATGCTTCTTATATATTATAGTATCATATTATCTTTTTTTCTTGCCACTTTTGACTGCCGCTCAATAAACTATAATACTGCGTATCAGATTGTGTCTAGATCAATAATTCTCATATATTCATAGTGAGATGCTGTTGTTTTCTTGTTTAGGTTTCTACATTGGTGGCTTTGGCCTCGGAGAGAGTATGGATGAACGCCCTGCTCTTCTCAGTGCAATTACTGTATGAACTATGTTGTTCCAGAGTAACTGTTCTTTTCTTGTTTTTACCTGAGTTGCTTGGGAATGTAGTAGAAGTTCTTTGGAAAGTATTGAAGTTTTTCTTGTGGATTTATATTTAACTTTAAGTTGTTTACCTACTCTCAGGAATGTTTACCTGAGGATAAACCACGCCAGATATCCGGTCTTGGACTTCCAGGTATTTGGCATATTCCCCAGTCCCCTTTTTCCTCAGAGTTCAAATCCAACTTTTTCAGTGCAAGCAGGTTGGTTTAAATTGTTAGTAGGCAAAACTAGTAATTGTTACCAGAGTACATGTTTATTGTGTTTAGATTAGTGGTACATGAACTGTTTTACTTTTAATCTTGTAAACTCTGAAGGCACTTTCACTAATGGTTTCCTGTGTGATCTACCTTTCTAGATCTAGTATGCTGAGTGGTTTTTTGGTCATAAATCTGAATATCATACATCATTCTTGCAGAAGAAATCTTGCAAGGTGTAGCTGCTGGCATTGACCTATTTGACTCCACGTATTTTCTATCATTCTGAAGCTCAGCTTTTCTACTATCTCGTGTCTTTTCAGCATCACTTTTTCCCTCTCTGAGTAATTTTTACTGGAGTAATAAATAATATTGTGTTGCAGATATATTTACCATCTTACAATAGGAGGCTTTGCTCTTACATTTCCATCGGAGAAAATTGATAGAAATTATTCTGGTGATCAGCTAAGTGACATTGTTAGAGATGGTACAAAGATCAATCTGAAAGCTACTATTTACAGGTTATTGTTCTTTTCAAAAAATTATACAACGCATTAGCCTGAGTTCTGTAGTAACCATTGTAATTAACACGCATAATGAAAGCTTTCACATTTTCGTGAAAATAAAAATTATACTCCAACGTTGTTAGTTTAATTATGAGTATATATTAAAATCTCGTTCTACAAACATAATCTAAAAATTATCTGTTACTGGAACAACAAAGTTCATTTATTAGACATTATAGGAAGCAGTTTTCTCCAATTCAGTGCCTCTTATCAGTTGATTCAACAATTTATTTATTTTTAATGCAGAATAATTTTCTCTGTTATTATTATACATTAGCACTTAGCAGAGCTCTTCTTCATCAAAATTGATTTGATTCAGCCTTTCATATTCGTTCAACTTAACTTTTACAGGAAAGATATATCACCAATTCTGGAAGGCTGTCAGTGCTACACATGTCAGAATCACACAAAAGCTTACATGAACCATTTGTTCAATGTTCATGAAATGTTGGCACAAATTCTTCTAGAAATGTATGCACTGGTTTAAACTGCTCCATTGTATTTGCATTATCTTTCGGTCATTCATTCTTCCTAATGTGATGTTTCTTCTGTCATTTTTACAGTCATAATACACACCATTATCTGGGATTCTTCCGCAAGATAAGGGATGCAATTAAAGGTGGGACGTTTGAGGAGTTTCGCCAAAAGTTTGTAGAGACCAGACGTAATGAGATCGTTGCTGCTGCTTTCAGCACATAGTTTTCACTGGATGTTGCTAATGCTGTCTACCTTAATCCAAAGGGTGAATGATAGACTATTAATAGCTTATAAGAACGCCGCTCTCCCTCCCTCTCACTCTACAAGTTCATACAGAAGAGATAGGTTTTGCCTCACCTCATTACATGGCATTCCATTTAATTCAAATTTCTTGTAATTTACAAATAGTTAGATCAGCCTTTGGAAGTCATTTGTGACAAATGATTTTGGCTTGTATTTGCTTGTTTGGACTTTAGTACGAGTGAATTGGAATAGTTCAAATGAATTTTTCTATTTGGATCAAGATCAGAAAGGTGTGAATGAAATTATGCACTATCATTTACAAGCACATGTAAGCCCACCATTTACACACAAACTTGGTGAGATGGCATTCACACTTGTATGGTCATGTACTAATCGCTGCAATTAGTCATACTAAACTTTTTTTTTTAAATATAATTACAATTTTATAATGAAAACTTGTAATATATTTTAGTGTTTATTACCAAATCTTCAAGACGATGTGGTATGAACACCCTTAGCACATTGATAGACCTATTCATGGTGTGCTGATTTATTTACCCAAAAAAAAGGAAGATAAAAGGTATTCCCTCCGTCCTGTTTCAATGTTTCCGTTTGCTTTTTGCACGTTGATTAAGGAGTATAGTATTTTAATAGATAGTGGGTGAAAAGATATAATATTTAATGTAAAGTGAGTAGGTGTATTAGTGTTGGATGTGGGGACCATGATGATATATTAATTGTTTTAGGTGGGGGTCCCATATTCCAAAAAAGAAAACGTAAACATTGAAATTGGACGTCTAAACTAAAAATATGTAAACATTGAAATGGGACGGATGGAGTATATATATATTACTCCGTAGTTGGATTTTCTCCATAAAGAAGACAAGTCACTATTTGTAATAGTTCTCTACATATCATATACAAGCAAATGACACTAACTTAAAAATGTAAGATTAACAAGGCATACATGTTTCTTACCAAATAAAAGAGGTGAAAGTACAAGTGAAGCCTCAAGATTGTGGTCATCTGAGTTGGATCTCATTCTGCAATCATCTGTTACTTGTTGTGTTGGACCTCATTCTGTAATCATATCTGTTGTTCGTCGGATCTCTTCGTAGGGGGGCTTTTGATCTTGAGAAGATGAGAAACACCTGCTATTACATGATGTCTAGAGTTGGGAACACCTGTTTTCGACAATGCGTTCCCCTGCTTATCAATTAGGACGAAGCATGGCACGTACTTTATGTCGTAATACAGCAGCTGTTTCAACATCACTCAAACTCAAAAAACTTGATATGGGAAACAACTAATATCAACTGTATCATATTCGTACTTCAAACTCTGCAATGATCCAATCATTACACAATATAACATTTTCACCACCATCAGCCTTATTTCAATACTACCACTGCTATATCTCAACAAAAAAAACCCGAAAAGATCCCCTTTTTTTCCCAATTCAAGAATTAGGAAACCACACTTTCAAAGACGAGAATTTTATAGCAAACACAATCTTAATATGAAATTTATTGAACTTTAAATCATATTGCTCTTAGTTCATCTATGAAGCAGTTATAGCATAATCAATTGCAAATGCATCAACAATTCTAAAATCATATTATATACAAAAATAAAAAATAAAAAAAATCATCACATAACCAATGGAGAATCTTTTCGAATTTTTTATCTGATGCATCACATTTTCAATAAATTTCACATATTAATCTAAACATTGTTTAGTAGAGACAAAAATACAACCCTAAATCATCACAATTAAAGCACAGCTGTGTTCAACAATTATTGCCTGTAATAGAAATATTACTACCTCAGGCAACCAAGCATCATTTTCTGCATCAGCCATGACAATGTTGAGCCAATCAGAGTTGTTCTTCTCCATGTGCATCACAAAAGGAAGCAGAGAATTGCAGAGCCTACACTTGGGTGAGTAAAACTCGAGCAGTGTAGCCTCCTTACAATTTGCTAACGCAGCCGCAAATGCTCTTTGCTCCGCCTCACCTTGATCTTCACTCCGCAGATTCTTCCTCTCCCGGTTGAATTGCGATGGAATGCTGCTGGAATTGATCAATTTCAGGGCTACACTTCCCAAATTCATCATCGATTTCAACAGCCAAGGTGTATCCATGGAACACGGATGATCGCTTGCTTTATCCTTCGAATTAAGCTGGAGTTGATGGTTAGGCCATGGCCATTTTAAACATAAACCAAGAGGGTTTTTTGGGGGAGAATTCATCTTCTTTTCCCTTTCTGGAGATTTAGGGTTTAGGCAATCAGAACTTTTGTTCCAGTAGAAACTAAATGGTGTACCCCACCATTAGGGGCCCCCACCGCCCCTGCCCTGGGGATTGGTGGAAGAGGTAAATCGCAGGATGTGCCTCAAGTGGCTTATAGGGAGGGCTCACTGTTAAACTTGTGCTTGCAAGGAGCCAAATCCATGCCAAAGGCAGGATTCGAACCCCCACCCTGCAGCAACCAAGCTCAGCTGGAAGGCCTTTCCACCCTCCCCTCTACCACTTGAGCTATGCCCTGGGGGCTTCCAGTAGAAACTAAGATAACTGAGAAATGGGGGATTTATTTTGAATCTTGATGTATATTTCCAATAATAATTTTTTTTTTGTTCGAAAATAGTCCATCTATTTCAAAGATAATTATTAAAATATAATTATTTTTATAATTACAATATTTCAATAATAGATTATCTATACTTTAAACTCCAAATTAATTATAAATAATTCGATATATACTTTTATTTTTTAATTAATTAATCTAATGCAATATTAAGTAATAAATAAGTATATGAATGATTGGCGAATTGAAAATTTTGATATATGATTGGCGAATTGAAAATTTTGATATGGTTAAAGTTACAAATTTTTTATAGGAAAAATTTTCAGAATGTCAATTTCAATACATTTTTTTTAAATGTCACTCATTATAATATTTATTAAATATGCCACTTTTAAATTTTTTTGGACTCAAATACTCTTCACTTATTAAACTCTTTCTCTCTTCTTTCTTTATTATTCATTTTGCTCCATGTAGGGTCGCTTATGTGGTTGCATGCAAAGTATGTATGATTGTTCATGCAACTACATGTGTAACAAAAAATGCGACTAAATTGCTTATAATAGAAGCCCATAATCACATAGTTGAAACATATAATAGAAGAATAAATATTACAATCCTCAATCTGAAAGCTTGAAAACAATTATTAAAGGAACTTCGAATACATAGAAAGTTAATAGTCCAAACAAAAATACCTAAATTTACAATGATTTGAGTACACAACTCAACAAAAATGCTAATATTTTCAATCATGCAAGCGTGCGACTACTCACACAAATAACCAAGCGATGATGCACACTACTATATATGTAGAACGTGACTAACCAAGCGATCATGCACGTGTGCGATTACTTATGCGACTAATCAAACGACCATACACGCGACTACTCTTGCGACCATGCACGCGACTAACTAAGCGACTATGTACATGTACGACTACTCACACGACTAATCAAACAACCATGCACGTGACTACTTATGTGACCATGCACGCGACTTACCACGCAACTAACTACGCTACTGCTCACGCAACCATTCGTGTGATCTTACACGCAACCTCGCACGCAACTCTGCGCAAATTATAATTTCTATACCTCAAAGTTTAGATTTTTACAAAAATATTAACAATATATTTGTTAATCAATATTCTAAATCTTAGATTTTTACCAAAATATTAACAATATGTTTGTTAATCAATATTCTAAATCAGGTGTCGTATAAACTTTTATTAATCTAATCAAATACTAAAATAACATCATCTCAACATAACTCACATGTTAGTTTTCATAAAACCCTAAATTTTGTTTATGAAAAATAAATTGTAATATTTATTAACCTATATTCATATTGGGTTGCATTGTGCCGTTGTCGCTTCCATCGTATAGTTGTCTTCTCGAATCTTTAAAATCCTTGAAGACTGAATGATAGAGTGAGAAGAGAGAATGATACAAAATAAACAATAGAGAAGATAGAAGAGAGAATGAAGTTTAATGAGTGAAGGGGTATTTAGGTCCAAAAATTTAAAAAGTGGCACATTTCAAAAAAAATTATGGTGGGTGGTATTTTTTAAAAAAATGTATTGAAAGTGACATTTTTGGAAATTTATCTTTTTTATATTTGGAAATATTGATAAAATTTTGGTATTTTGTCATTTAAAAACAGAAATTATGTAAAAAGACCCTCCCAACTCGCCAGTCGATTGAAAATATGGTGCACTATAAAAATTTGGAATAATTGACTCACTCTACCATCGACCTATAAAGGCTATAACTTTTTTTTTTTTTAAAAAGAATTTTATAAATGGTGGATCGAACAAATTCATTTTGATAATTTTATTTTGGCAAAAACGGGTGTGATTGTTCTACGAGTGACTTCTGTATGATGAATAAAAAATTATAATATTTTTAATGAAAATAAAAATAAACCAACGAAAAGCAACAATAACACCATGAAATATTTCATAAACAACGTATAATATAATTGAGAAGTAATACTAACATTTAAAAGAAAAATTATTTTTAACAAAAAGTACTCTTGATAACTAAGTATGAGAGTATAAAATAATTTTATTTTGAAACGGTTTCACCAAAACTGTACCTTTTATTTGAAGTTTATATTAGCTATTTAAAGTCTCTGAAGTAAAGTTCAAAGCAAATTAAACAGATGAACCAACTCACTATCGCCTACCAAAACCACAAAAAAATTTCCATACAAATGATATTTCTCACCAACTAGCCACCCCACAAATGAACTTTCTCACTTCTAGATTCAATCCGTTCATGTCTATTAGAAGGTTAATTCGGAGATAAATATTTGTGAGAGAATATCTCACGAGAATTATTTAGTAAAATAAATATATAAGAAACGATAATATTTAAATAAAAAGTGATAATGAAATAGTAAATTATTTTAAAAAAATACAATTTAATATCACTAATTATAGGGTTGAAGAAAAAAATATTAATAAAAAAATTACTAAAATATAGAAATAAGTACTCCCATATAAAAAAAATTGAGGGTAAGTAGTGTAGAATTTTCTCTATCATATGTTAGTTAAAATCGTGGTCTCAACACTTTTAATTAATTAACATATGATCTCCTTTAATTAATTTGTGGTTCTCTCCTCAATTAAGGTTGCTTTTTGGTTTTTTTTAGCTTTTCATTTTTAATTTTTATATATTTAAAAAAAAAGAGTTAATTGCGTTAAAAATCATAAACTTTCAACGGATTGCTAATTAATCCCGACTTTTATAAAATTGCAAAAAAAACATGATCTTTTATATTTGTGCAATTTGCACCCGTCAGGTAGCTGAAGCCTACCCGACCGCTGACGTGGCATTGACCTTTGCTATGTCAGCTTTTAGTTTATTGCAAGAAAAATCTCAACTTTTACTTAAATTGCAATTTAATCCTAACATTTGAAATTTTGGCAAAAATGACCATCAAATTTTTATTTTTAAATTAAACCATCTTATAAAATTTTATATTTTATTTTTAAATTAAAATCCCAAAAATTATTAAATAAAATAATAAAATTATTATATGAATAAAATATTACTACTAAATTATGTGAAAAAAATTAATTATATCTATTAAGTAATAAAAAATTATACAACCTCTAAATATTTAAATTCTTTTAATTTTTAAAATATTTTATACATTATAAATTTTTATTTATTGTCTTAAAATACTACAATGTCCTTAAGAAGTAAAAAAAATGTCAAAAAATAATTTTTATTTAAACTAAATATCTACAGTACTGGTGAAGATAACTATGAGACAGATGTAGTAGTAAAAAATTAATAAAAAAATTAAAAGACTTAGTAAAAAAAATAAATATTTAGTATAACATTTAGTATGAAAAATAAAATAAAAATAAATATTTAATATAACCTTTAGTATGAAAATATAAAATAAAAATAAATATTTAACCTTTAGTTATGAATTTAAATTTAAAAATAAAATATAAAATTTTATTAGATGTTGCAATTTAAAAATAAAAATAAAAATTTGATGGTCTTTTTTTTGCCAAAATCTCAAATGTTGGGATTAAATTGCAATTTAAGTAAAGATTGGGGTTTATCTTCAATAAACTAAAGTTGACGTGGCAAAGGTCAACGCTACGTTAGCGGTCGGGCAGGCTTCAACTGCCCAACGAGTGCGAATTGCACAAACATGAAAGGTCATGGTTTTTTTTTTTACAATTTCATAAAAAGTCAGGATTAATTTGCAATCCGTTGAAAGTTTATGATTTTTAATATAATTAACCCTTTAAAAACCATTACTTCCTAAACTTTAGGGTGAAATATATTTTAAACTATAAGAATGAAATTATAATTATACTTTAAACTCATAATATTTAAATAAAAAATATAATGAAATAATAAATTATTTACAAAAATGTCTCACATATTATTCACAAGTTTTGCCCGGAAAATTCTCAACCAACTCACCAAGTTTCAAGAACTTAAATAAAACAAGGGTGAATGTGTCTCCATTAATCATATCCAAATAAAAAACCTAGCTACGCGTTGAATAATGAAAACTTGTAATTAAAATATAAAGGTTCTTACCAAGTCCGATGATGATAAAATGTGAACACAGTAATAATGACACAACATCGTTATTACATCTGCTAGACACGTTCTTCCAACTTCCCATCAAAATCAACGTATTAGTGAAACCAACCATATTTGTTTTCTTCATTCTGTTTTTTAATCATATATCTTATGTTTAAATGAAATTGACTTTGGGGTGGTCAACCCCACCATCTTCCATCAATAGAAAAATTCTTGAATGGATTAATAAACTCTCTGTCCAGACTATAAAATAGTTTGCTAATTGTTTATGCCAGATAATTAATACTTGGGGAAGTGTGTATGCTGTGTAATGACTATATAATCAAGTGATGGAAACACAGATATATTGAAGAAACTAATTTTCAACTCAATCCAATTAGATGCACTTTCAAATGTTTTACTTACCACTTGAGTTGCTATTTGGCCAATGATATTTTAGCTTTAAGTATATAAAGATACTGTACCTATAACTTCCTTATAGAAGAGAAGTAGTAAGGTCTTGCCAGAGAGAGAGAGAGAGATGGCAGGAGGAGGTGGAGAGGGAGTTTCTTTGGAGTATACTCCTACATGGGTGGTGGCTTTGGTTTGCACAGTTATTGTTGCCATATCTTTGTTAATTGAAAGAATACTTCACTATGCTGGAAAGGTAATTAACATATGTAGCTAATGCTTATGACTTCTCTCTCTCTCACATCATTTTAACTGGAAATCATGATGCTGATTATGATGATGATGATGATTAATGCAGTATTTGATGAAGAAGAACCTGGGGTCCCTCTTCCAAGCCCTGCAGAAAGTTAAAGAAGGTCTCACTTTTTGATCTGTTTCTAGTCATGAAAAATCTTGCCTTTATATAGTATTTGATTCTCCTAATATATAATGAATGACCCTTTTTTTCTGGATTGATCAATGGACAGAGTTGATGTTGGTTGGGTTCATATCCCTGTTATTGGCTGTATTTCAAGGCAGACTTGGCAAAATATGCATACCTAAGCACTTTTACAATCACTGGCTTCCTTGCAAGAAACAAGATGCTGATCAAAAGGCAGCAAAATCCACTGCTCACTACTCTTTCGTAGGCCCCGCCATGCGCCATCTCTTGGCTGGGGCATCAGACAGCGGAGGCTACTGCGAAGCGAAGGTGTTCTTCATCTCTATCATCTGCCAATATTCATGCACTTGCTGATGATGTTTCATGGCTTTGGTTCTAGCTTGCTATGCAATGTTGGTTGTAGGATCATGGTTGTAGTTGATATTATCTTTGTCCAAATGGAAATCTGATCTCTGTCTCTCTCTCTCTCAGGGAAAGATACCATTGTTATCTGCAAAAGCATTGCATGATCTCCACATCTTCATCTTTGTGTTAGCTGTATCTCATGTTCTGTTCTCAGCTATTACCATTGCATTTGGGGGTATGAAGGTAATTAATTGGACTTGTTTCAGACCATATCATTGTTTTCCCACTTTTCTTTAGTACCATAATCCATTTCCTTGTAACACAGATAAAACAATGGAAGCGTTGGGAAGATTTTATTCAAAGTGAACAACTTGATACAGAAGAAGGTACGTTGTGTTTCTTTACTTGCACCTTTCAAGAACAGCTCATCACAGAAGTCTTACAAAACTAAACTTCTTATACTTTTTTTTGCAGCTCTGAGAAGGACTGTGATTCATGTCCAGGATCATGCTTTCATCAAGTCCCGGTTTTCGGGCCTCGGTAAAATACCTTTGTTCAGTTGGATGGTAAGTCAGAAATCTGTTTAGATTAGATTTTACCAAGCTAAGTTAAACTGAGTTCATCCTTCTGTGACTATATTTTTACCCTGATCCTTTTTCACTGTCAGAAATCATTCTTCAAGCAATTCTACGGTTCAGTGAGCAAACAAGATTACACTATTTTAAGGCTTGGCTTTGTTATGGTAAAAAAAAGAACTCTGCTACATCACTTGATTTAACTCATGTTGTATGATGGAACTTAAATCTCTGAATTATGTATTCCAGAATCATTGTAAGGGGAATCCCAAGTTTAACTTCTACAAGTACATGATGCGAGCTTTCGAAAAAGATTTCAAGAAAGTTGTTGGAATAAGGTGAAAAAAGTCTAAACATTGGACACTTCAGCTTGCCTTGATTTAGTGATGTTCTTCCATCTTTTGTGGCTGTTAATGTTGTTTGATTTCAACTGCAGTTGGTACCTTTGGTTATTCGTCGTTTTCTTCTTGTTGGTGAATGTCTATGGTAAGATATTTTCACAGCAGATACTGATGTCTACGTTACTCATGTATATATATTACTGAAAAAATCACATGATTTTATTGATCAGGATGGCATGCATATTTTTGGATCTCGTTCGTTCCACTAGTTGTAAGTTAACCAAATTCTTAAATGGAATTAGATGTAGTTTTTTCATACTTCATCTGAAACATCGAAATCTTTGTCAGCTTTTGCTTGCTGTGGGGACCAAGCTTGAGCACATTATAACCCAACTTGGAAGAGAAGTGGCCCAGAAAAACACAGCAGTAACTGGAGGGTTGGTTGTTAGGCCGTCCGACGACCACTTCTGGTTCCACAGACCACGCCTCGTCCTCCTACTAATCCATGTGATTCTGTTCCAAAATGCCTTTGAAATTGCTATATTCTTCTGGATGTTGGTAAGCATTCAAGAAAACAACACCCATCTTTTCGCCCTCATAGCCTTGTCCTGATCCATGCAATGCAACAGGTCACATTCGGTTTCGATTCTTGCATCATGGGAGAAGTAGGGTTCATCATTCCCAGACTTGTCATAGGGTAATCAATCAAACTCAACATGTGTACCAAAAATACAAACAAACATGCATGTATTATCACCATCAATATATATATCCATCTTGGTGCAGGGTGTTTGTTCAACTCCTCTGCAGTTACAGCACTCTACCACTATATGCCATTGTTGCACAGGTAACTAACTAACTAACTCAATGAACCATGCCATGCACTTCTCTTACATGTTGATGTCTGAAAATGGGATTGGTGGTGTTATATGAAGATGGGGAGTTCATTCAACAAGGCAATATTCGACGATCATATCCAAGCTGGTTTGGTGGGTTGGGCTCAGAAAGCAAAGAAGGGATTGAAGAAGGGTTCAGTTTCTAACCAACAATCTCCTAGTCCTAGTCCTCGTGCTGAATCGCACACCGTTGAGATGAGAGAGATCCAAGAGCAAGAACCTATAGTGGGACGAGCCAGAGCTTAGAAATCAAGAATGCTGCATACATGAATCAACACTTTTCTGTATATTGTTGTTTGCTTAATTGCCATCCAAAGTTACTTTCAGATGTGTAGTAATTAGTTAGTAGTGTTTATGTTTTGTTGATAAATATATTCTGTGGTGGTGAGTTCAAGTTTTGAATGAATAATTGTAAATTTACACAAATTATTCTTAAGCTGGTTTGTTTATGTGGAAATTGTCTAATTGTTGGGACAGGTTATGTAATGTTGAATCCTAAATTTTCCATTGAATTTATACTTCTTAAGTAACATTTTCTATTGTTTAATACCTTTTTTTCGCTAGCAGTGATAGCAAACATACTCATAATAAAACAAAGGAAAAGAGAGATGTTTTAATGAATAAAATTTAGTACTGCTATTCTTGGCAATATATCCACCTACTAAGAAAGTTTGGAGAACAAGTCATTCACGTCTTTCATTACAATTCTCCTCAGTTTTCTATGTAATTTAAATATTTAACAAGAAAATCTAAACAAAGAACACTCAAAGCACAAAATTCAGACAAAGATTAATAAAGATTGCAACAAAATTTTGAGGATTTACCACAACCTAGAACTATATATCCTGGTATGACAGTCATTGCAGCTTTTTGCTATTTTGCATCATAGCTCCCTACAGCTTCACCATATACGGGCATACTTCACTCGACTTAACTCTGTATGGATCATTTTTGCCATTCGGCACAATTTAATTACCATTCTCACCAGTTATTTAATTGCTTTTGGATCTTGGAATTATGAGAGGACTTCCCACCTTTGTCCTTGTAACTATTTCTTGAGGTTATAGCTTTCCTTCTCCCATGTGCTGCTTGAATGGCTCGTTGTCGTTGTTTTGTCAAACGCTTGGTAAGTTCAGGGTCTTCATCACTCCCACTCTGCTCTTTTTCTTCCCCTTCAGAATCACAATCAGCTTGTTGTTTACTGTCGCCAGAATTATTTTCACTTTGGCTATGTTCCTTAGAAGTATGTAGCTCCACAACGTTTCCTTCGTCCTCCAAATTACCTTCAAGTATATTGTCTCCCTCCTGCATGCACAATTTTATCTTTCAAACAGAAAAAAGTGCAATATCCGAGCATAATTAATACTAAAAAATGAAGAAACAAAAAAGGGTGGCTGCAGTGAGAGATTACACAATTGCGATATCTAGTGTAATATTCAAACATATATTAAAATAACTTAAAATTGATTAGCTTTTACATGCAGAGCTGCTCCATGCCGTTAAAGATTGATTTTTTTTGCAAAAATGTTTGGTAGTTCAAACATTTATTAAGATCCAAAGCCATAAAACCTAGAATATCAAGGCAAAATGCATGCTCGTTCAGTTTCTTATTCTTTTATCTAACACAGAATCAGATCAGACTTCAAACTAACATCCTCTCGGTGTATCACATTCAGTCTTTTTCTCCTTTTACTACCTTTCTCATTAGGCCAAGAAGCCAGGTTCCTTGTATATCTCTACAAGGTATTAATTACTAGCCATCATCAGAAAGCATCATGAGCTAGTTTTTATTTTAAATGTGAAATCTTACCTCTCCATCCAAGCTCAAGGACTCAAAGTTCTTTGCGCTTGCATCATCTATCTGATCAGAAATAGCATCTTCATCTTCAATTTCATCGGAATCAGATCCTAGATCTTTCTCTTCATCTCCATCGACATACTGTGTAACAAAAATCAAGACACAAGATATTACAGGTTAACAGTATCCAGGATCAGTTATCAATGAAAAAAACACAATTTGAAAGGAATACTAAAGCTCACTATAAGACTAAGTAAACTCTTTTGGACTGCATTTATACTAATTAGGAGGATGTCAAACATATGCCAAAAAAAAGGATAAACTTCATCTTGAAGTGGATCTGCATCTTCAATAAAAGTTGTTAAATGCCTTGCTTTAGCAGAACTAAAAGAGTGAAACTAAAATACAATTGGAGAAAAAAGATTAACTTTTGCTACTTTATAATGAAAAACATTCTTTAAAAGGCATGATTGATGCAGGAAAGACCAAAAGTTGTACCTGCTCTATTTCATCTTGTTCCTTCCTAGTGAAGCCACTTGCTTCAAGTTCTTTGTCCAGGAAACCAGAATCTTTCTTTATGTCTGAAAACTCAGGCCAGCAAGTTTCATCTGAATCTGAATCATCATCTTCAACTTCTTTTTCATCAAAAGTGAGATTAAACCTATTTAAAATACCCAAACGTAGAACATGTAAGCACAGTCATATCAAGCACCGTGGTAACCCTTTGGCATCACATGTACCACTGGATTTTACTCAAAACAAAATAGAAATATTAGTTGGTGGACAGATCACACAAACTTCAAGCGAAATGGTACACCGATTAAGCTTTTAAAAAAGTTGATAACTCTATATGGAGTAAATTTCACATCTTAAAAATGAGCACTCATTGTAATCCATTTACCTCTTTCTGAAAAATTTGAAGATGCATTCCACGTCACGGTCAAAGTACCTGAAAATAGGAACATTAGTTTTGCATTTGAATAAAATTGTCATGTATATGTTGACATGAACATGGCTGCTTGAAATAGTATCACTTCGTACATCTTTGCATTTCGGTGAGAAACTGAAACCATTTGCGGGAAATCAATCATTGTCACCTTTTCATCATCATCAATCTACAATGTGGAAGAACATCGAAACAATTAGATTCCATCGTAAACAGAATTATGTATAGAATATAGAACCTGATACATCTATCACAACAGCAAGCGTGTTTTATTGATAATTAAACCTAAGATAATAAAATGTTACAGAAGAAAACGCAGTACTACTATTCTTTGGAAGAGCTAAATGTACCATAATGTTAAATTCATTAAAATCGCAGTGAATTAGTCCATGCTCAGCCAGGCGAACAACAAGACCGAGGATTCTTTCAAACACTGTGTCTGGGTTTTGCAATTGCTTAACCTGCACACTGCATAAAACAAAATGATCTTAGAATGGTCTAATTCAAGCAACATCATCTAATGAATTTTTTTCAGAAAGTAGGAATTCTGCTTGGATTTTTATATTTAGGATAATTCAAATTCTGCATTTCGATTGAATCGTTGCAACCTCAATTCAGAAAGAAATTATATTTTGTTCAAATTCAGAAAGAAATTTGCCAATTATATTTTGTTCAAGGACTATTTATTTTTGAGAAGACTATTTATTACCACAATGTTAAGATGGGAGGGAGGGGGAGAGGAGAAGAACTCCTAAACCTACATCAATTGACCAGGAAAATTAGCAAGGATGTTGTCTATTTGTTCTATATCATCTGTTGAGATAATAATTTGAAATAACTAATGACAATCTTGCAATGGGCTGGCATCGTCATATGATGAGCTGTATCAGGTAAATTTTCACTTAGATATGAAAAATATGACAGATTTAATAATATCAGATTCACAAACACGGAACCACCTATAACTTCATTACATGGTAGTGTGCCAGAAAGAACATCTAGAAATATAGAAAATGTCTATATGCCAAATACTTACAGTGGATAACCCTGGATGAGTGACATGATAACACAATGTCGATTGCAGTCTACAGCATGTGGAACAGGAAAATCATGTTCATCCAAGGCCTGCTCAGAGAGAAGAAAACAAATAAGTGACCAAAATGGAATGTGTTCTTTTTCTTCCAATATGTAATAATTAGAGGGGAAAAAAGTCTCCAATGACCAAACCTTCATAAAGGCAAATTCTTTGAGTGCAGCTAGCCGTGACAAGTACAGCCAATTATAGCTACTACGATGCCTCAAATAATCACGTTTAGATTTTACTGCCCTGAATGATACCCTACCAAGCCTATGTAACTTCATAGCAAGAACAGTACCATCTTCTGTAGCAACCTCAAATATATCTTGAAAAAGGAAAGCACATTCATTTACAATAGATGAATCTAAAACAAAAATAAAAAGTTAAACTTCAAATGGGTGCATGGTAATATACCAGACTCCTTCCCAACACCAATTTGACGACCAACAGAAGTGAAAACTCCACGGTTAACCAATGTCTTGATTGCAAGAAAATCATAGCCCAAGTAGGTCAGCCGGAAGCCATCATCTAAACCATAAATTTGAGATATTCAGTTTCCTTAAGCAGTATGCAAGCATCTTTTGTAAAGCAAAATTGGTAAAAGCGATGGTACTGTTCTCTTGTTCCTAATAAAGAAGCAGCAGCAAAAACATATTTCAAGGCTAACATCAACCATCATATAAGGGTTTTAAACTAACATTTTGAAGAGTCGTGATGCAAGAGCTTGTGCTTCAGCAAATTCTTCAACACTTTATACGTGCCTCCATGCCTGTATATAAAAATATACAAAGACAAGAATGTCATATCAGAATTCAATTGTTAATCCAATTCAGTATCAAATATTGGGTAAAGGAACTAACTTCAGAGAAGCGATTCTGGTAATCAACTCCGACGGCACAATTTCGTGCTAAAAACATAAATTAAAAATAGAAAGATAATCATTATACAACATAATCAAAAGTAAGACAAAACAAAATTGGTAGAAAAAAAGAAAAAAAGCAAACTAACATTGCGCATCCCCATCTCGACAGCGGTAAGAACCCTAAAATCATCCTTGGAGAGATATCTCAAAGCGTTCACATCCAACTTCATCCTTTGCTTTCACTCAGCGCGGTGGATTGTTTCAGTCCGTAGCAGATGGATGAAACTGGGGTTTGGAGTTTAAATTAAATTAAATATATTACTCTACTTTTTATATCTTACTAGTGTTATGCCCCGTGCATTGCACAAGTGTAGACATCAATTTTAAATTAATATAATTTAATTTTCATAAATATAAATATTTTGAAAAATAAATATAATTTAATTTATCTTTTGAAATTATAAAATATTCTACAATTTAAATAATAAGAAATTTATTTATGTATTCGAATAGAGAAATAAATATTTGCTTTACATTTATATTTTATTTATTTTATATCTTACAATTTTTTTAACTATGGATTACATTACAGATTCTGAATATAAATTTTATAATAATCGACAAATGTAATATGTATTTTTCATGTAGTAAAAGAAAATCTAATATAAAAAAAAAACATGTATTTATTATTGAAGATGCATTTTAAATTAATTGATCTTAATTATTACCAAAATTTTCGTTAGGAATAAATTTGTTAGGAATAAATTTTAATTATTGGATGCATTAAATCAAACATTTATTCAGTCATTAATAATATGAATTTATTCACTCATTAATAAAGAAACCGATAAAGGAAGGAGAGAAAGACAAAGTTTTGGAAGGAAAAATTAAATAAAAGAAAAATAACATAAGAAAATGATACATCAACCTTCAAATTAGGAGAAGATGACAAACAGGATAAACAAAACTCCCTATTAGTATATTTATTTATTAAGATCCTCACCGCTATTGTTCTATAAAAAGAGGCAATATGCAGAATTTAACATGCATTTAATGTTGACCAGAGTAAAAGCATAAAGATGCTTTAAAATTTGCCTACCTTGTAATATACAATGGCAGTAAAAGTAAGTATATCTGTGTCAAATAAATATTAGGAATAAGAGTAACTAATAATAGCTACAAAATACAGTCAGATGAACAAGGAGAGGGAGTTTGAAAGGCCTGCCTCATAACCCAAGGTGATAACACGAGGATTGGCGTGTAACATGTGGACACTTTTTTGTATTTTTTAATTAACAAGGAATGTAGTATAAGCACATCCCAGAATCAAAAACACTCTGGTTTTCAAATATTTCAATCAAAACAAAATCATAAGACAGATTCCACAGTAGCAGCAGTAGCAATATGAACAAATTTAACGAAAATAAATCCTTTTTCGAATAAACTATACAGGTTGCGCTAAGCTTCTTACGAATCTACAATAGCCTTATTATTGCAATTTCAGGATTCAACAACCCAATCTCCAGTATGGCCCTAATTTTCCCAACCATGTAAAATTAGGTTTCTTGAGGTGTGAAGTTCTTAGGAGTCAAAAATAAAGGTCTGGGAAACTGCTGAGGTGGGGAAGAAACGAAAGTAGGTGGAGAGATGGAAAGGAAAACTAATTTTACTCTGGGTTCAGCCGTCAGCCAAAAAATCAAAGCGTTTCAATCCATTCATCAATGAAAAAATCAAAGTGTCAATAACGTTCTTGTGTTGTTTACTATTTCCGTACCTGTAAAAGCTCTAATGAAATCAAAAGCTCAATCATTAATATCTATCTATACTAAATAAACAGCAATCCTATGAATCTCAGTCCAAGGTGGAATAATGGATATGTACCTGGAATCTGCGTAGTAGAGATAAGGAAATTAGGCCTTCTTTTGTGTTTCGTGCTGCGGTAGAGATTCAGGAAAATTAGGGCTTCTTCTTTTCCGTCGATTGGAGAGGTAGAAAGGGAAAGCAAAAGCAATGCGGTGCGGAAAAAAGAACAATATATTATGATTAAAAGATAATTAATAAAATTTTAGAAACCTTAAATAACAGTCCATTGTCGTCCAGTGGTTAGGATATCTGGCTTTCACCCAGGAGACCCGGGTTCAATTCCCGGCAATGGAATATGTTTTTTGTTTTGTTCTCTAAAAATAATTATAATTATTCGAATAACCCTATATTTGGACATAATTTTGGTTTACTTAGAATTTTTGTTTTCAACTCATTTGAAACTAAATATATAATACACAAAATTATGGTTTAAAAAAAATATATTTTTTTATATTTTTTATTGTCAAATATGATGTGCGTCCATTATTTACTTAGAATTTTTGTTGTCAACTCATTCGAAACTAAATACTACTCCATATAATACACAAAATTATGGTTTTAAAAAAAAAATATTTATTACATTATTTTTTTATATTATTTTAAAGTGTAAAAATGTGAGAGAAATAATATTTTTGGTAGAAAATGTTTTTGAACCTTACAACCAAAATATAAGGAGAGAGTAATTTATTTAATTTTTTTGAGAAGAATATCTAGATACATTCTTGAAAGCCTAATAAAGTTGATATAAACAGATCATAATAATGCAACATTACAACTTTAAAATATCAAGATTAAGAGCCTTTATTATATAAGGAAACCAACAAACTCTACCTTAACAAAACAAAGATGTCTTGTCTTGAATCTTGATCACAGATTCCTTCCATCATCCTCACACTCTTCACTTCAGTTTGAATCATATACAACTGCTGAAAACATCAAAGCACAAGTACAAATATCCAGATTGCAAGTATCCACAGTTTGAAAAGAGCATCGATCAAGCGTGCACCCAACGAACTTGAAGGGCATCATTTCCCCAGCCCTGTTGTTCCTCTTGTATCCTTTTAGCTGACTCCACAAGAGATTTGTTCCCAAGGTCAACCTCAATCAGTTCAAGCGTCGAAATTTCTCCAATGCCATCTGGAATCTCTTTTAAACACCAACACCGGCGAAGCAATAGAGACTTTAGTCTTGGGAAGTGGCTGCTATCTGTTATCCAATGCTGGAGATCAGACTTATCAATGAGAAGAAATTTCAGCTGACGAAATTCTCCCTCATTTGTTTCCCATGTGCTGCCCTTGCAACCAAAGTCCCTCAGTTTAAGAACTTCCAGATTAGGCAAAGAACCAATGACTGTCGTGCCTTCCCATGGAAGTCGACGGCCACTCAATGTCAACTTCCTCAACGATGTAGGATAAACAGGATTAAGGTTTTCCCGAAAAGGACAGTCAGAGTATATTTTGATTTTCAACTTCTCAAGGAGATGGAGGCATACAAGATTTTCAAGCTTGTACTGAACTTTATTCCCATCTCTATAATAAAAAAGGCCCAGTTTTTTAAGGTTTGGAATCCTTGGCAAGACCGATTCAGTACATGCAAAGTTTGTCACTAAGGAAAGTGTTTGTAGATTTTCTAGGGATTCATTTTCCATCAGTGGACTGGGGAAGTAACTGAAAAAGAAAGAGATGAGATGCCTTAACTGTGGCATCCTCCAAATACTTGATGGTAAGACAACCTTAAGACTAGGGTAGTCCCCAGATGTCTTCCATGTATGAATAGTTAGAGTTTGAAGATTCTGAAGGTTCGATATATCCTGCGGAAGACCATTCGCTTGGTACAAATTAAGGTACCTTAAAAAAAACAGCTTAGACGCTTGGACAGAGAAAGGGATAGATTCATCAGTGATAATTATGAATTTAGTGAACACAGCAAACAATACTCTGAGCAATTTGTAGTTCCCCAAAGACTCTGCTGCAACTCCTTCACAGTGAAAGCATTTAATAGTACGAATTATTGAGTCACCATGGTCAGCGAGGCAATCGTCTTCAAAATGAGCTACACTTAACCGGCGGTGATCTTTCATTCTCTCTGGAAGTTTTTTTTCAGCATGAAGAAGAAACTTCTCTTCTTCAGCTTTTCTAATGCACAAGTCGCGCACCAGATCATGGACACTGCAACTTTTGATACTCCCATTAGATTTTCTCTTGCTCACAATAATAAGACTTCTCTTTACAAGATCCTCCAGACATTCCTCTGCTTCCTCTTCCAAGCTTTTAGATCCATATTTCCCCCTCAAAAAACCCTCAGCTACCAATAACTTGACAAGTTCTGATACGAGAATCTCATAATCTTCAGGAAAACTTCCCATGTACAAGAAACAAGGTCTCAAATGATGAGGCAAGTGACTGTAACTCAGAGATAGTATCTTTTCCAAATGTCCATCTTTTGTAGCTACAGCAGAGTTCACATTTTCAGCAATAGCCTCCCATGAAGTTGTGGTCTTACTAACCATGGATAGGACTCCAGCAATCACCACAATTGCTAGGGGTAATCCTCTACAATTAGAAGCAATTTTTTTCCCAATAATTTCCAATTCAGGAGGACAATTATTGCTTGCAAACATCTTATATCTGAGCAGATCCCAACTTTGATCAGCATCCATCAACTGCATTTCATAAAGAGGGGAACAAGGGTCGGGATAAGAAGCAACAACAGACAGCCTAGTGGTTAACATAATTCGACTTCCATTACCATCGTCAGGAAATACTCGTTTTAAATCATCCCAAGGTTTTCCACACCACACATCATCCAATACAATGAGGTACCTACTACCCTTTAAGCTTCTATACAATTTCTCCTCTACTAAATCCATTCTATATCCAGATTTTTTTTGGGTGAATTCTTCAATTGAATCTAGGAGGCTCGAAAGTATGTCTTGCACACAATAGTCTTGTGATACAGTGACCCAAACACGAATATGAAAATACTCAAGAATTAGGGGATCTTCAAAAGCATTTCTAGCAAGAGTAGTCTTACCTATACCTCCCATTCCAACGATGGGGATGATTTGGAGGTTGGATGATTCTCCACAAAGCCGAGCCTTTATTGCTAACAAATCGTCATCAAGACCAACCATGACTGTGGCTGCAACTGTTGAAGATGAAGTTGCAGAAGAAGTCGAGCCACGGTGTTGCTGCTCGTCTTCGACAGTGAAACTACTCTCTAATTTCATCACTTGATAAGCGATCGACTCAATTTTCTTAGTTAAAATTTCAAAATCAGGGAAATGATGAGGAAGTAATCGAACACGCGAACCATAATGATCACACATTAATTGGTTCCACATACATGATTCAATCATATCTTCTGCTTCATTAGCGACATCCCTGATTCTACCTTCCAAACTGTGGGCTTTTTCAGGAAAATCATCAAGGAACCTCCGTAAAAAATTAACGCACCTCTTAACAGAGAGAATATGCTGTCTTTCTTGTTGTGCGGTGGGAAAATAGCCATGGTTGAGGATCTGATCTAGGGTTTGTGCAGAGGATATATGAGCAGCATACGCAGCCATATCTACAAGCAAATTACATGGAAAAAATAGTTGGGATACAAGAAAAAGAAGGAGAATAACAGGGGAAACAAAGAGAAGTGTTTTGCATTCAGTAGTTTGTGTATAATACTGTATCTACTGTATCAGTATCAGTATGAGTATTAAATGCAAACAACAAAGAAGGGGATGGAATGAGAGAGAGAGAGAGAGAGAGAGAGAGAGAGGGAGCAGATCAGTGTGACTGCCGACAAGTGTATCACAATTTTTTACTATTTCGTTTTAACGTTTGCTTGAAAATGAGTTCGTTGCAAAAGAGTATTTGTATATTATTGGGTGATTTTGGGTGCAACCGTCACCTTATAGACTAAATTGGGTAGTTTTTTATTTTTATTTTTATTTTTTTACTATATTATTTAATTAATGTTAGAGATTATAGTAAAATTTGATTTAACGGTTGAAACTCTCCCGTCCCGAATTTAAATTCATATTTGCGGTCTGCGCAGACATTAATAAAAATTATTTTTTAACTTACTTTATGCATAGTTTGATAATTTTCTAATAATAATAATATAAAATAAATCATAAAATATGTTAGTATGTTAAAAAGTCAGAAGATAATTTTAAAATTAAAGTCTATTAAAAGAGTATTAATCAAGTGATTTTTCTTGGAGGTTGTGAAGTTGGAAATGAAGGAATATTAGAATTTAGAATATTTAATACTTGAACGTTTTCTCCAAAATATTAAGGACCAGACAGAAATAAAAACAAGAAAGAGTGCCTCAATTCTGTGTTAAATAGCTGTTTTTCTGTCATCACCGCCTTCCAAGGGACCATGTTAAACAACAATGAACAAACCTTCATTCATTAAGGAAACTTGAAGAAATGCATCCACTAAAATCTGAAACCATACCATCAAATACATCCTTCAAATAAACTCAAGCCACTTAATTCAATTAGAGAACAAACTTTGAGATTTAAGAAAAGCCATGTTTTAACTGAAAAAAGCACACTATTAGATAGGTGTTTATAAATTAAATTTTGTGTTCTGAGATGATCCACAACCTAAGAAAAAACCATGAATGCGCAAATCTTGAACATTAAGGGGCAAACACAGCAGAGAGAATGGAAATAGAGAAGAAAGCTCAGTATAGCAAACACACACTATGCCAAAAAGCTGTCAAAATAAGAATTGTGATTATCGGGAGGGAAATCCATTAGCATTGACGTCGGAATTGGAATCCGTTTGGGCAACGTATGGCTCATTCTAGTCTTCGCAACAATGGTCACTAGAACTATAGACAAAAAAGACTGATTGAAGATGAATGCATTAACCAAGCGATGAGAGAAAGAGGGTACCCGCTGCAGTTCCGAAGGTCCATAGCCACAGAAGCTTGAGTCCTGTTTTTTTCTCGCAGTATCTAATCACCAATCATAAGTAATACTAACTACTTAAGAAATATTTATCTGACTTTGGCTGGTTGCCACAGGAGTTCACATGCTAATAACAAGGGACTTTCTAAGCTTTAGAAATTACAACTCTTTCTTACTCAAGAATAGATGGAATAGTAGAAATGAATATTTCTTTTCTTTGATTCCTTCATTCATCCTCAGACTCTTCAGTTTCAATCATACAAGGCTAACACAGTACCAATAGAAAAAATCCAGACAATAAACAATACTACAATACAATGAATTTATTCAATTTTGGGTCAAAATAAATACATAAATCTCTAACCTGATTGCAAGTATCCACAGTTTGAAAAGAGCATCGATCACGCGTGCACCCATTGAACTTGAAGGGCATCATTTCCCCAGCCTTGCTGTTCCTCTTGTATCCTTTTAGCTGACTCCACAAGAGATTTGTTCCCAATGTCAACCTCAATCAGTTCAAGCGTCGAAATTTCTCCAATGCCATCCGGAATCTCTTTTAAACACCAACACCGGTGAAGCAACATAGACTTTAGTCTTGGGAAGTGGCTACTTTCAGTTATCCAGTGCTGGAGATCTGATTTGTCGATGAGCAGAAATTTCAGTTGAGGGAATTCTCCCTCATTTGTTTCCCATGTGCTGCCTTTGCAAGCAAAATCTCTCAGTTTAAGAACTTCCAGATTAGGCAAAGAACCAATGACTGTTATGCCCTCCCATGGAAGTCGACGGCCACTCAATGTCAACTTCTTCAACGTCCTAGGAAAAACAGGATTAAGGTTCTCCCGAAATGGACAATCAGCGTATATTTTGATTTTCAACTTTTCAAGGTGTTGGAGGTGTACAAGATTTTCAAGCTGATAATGTTCTATATCCCCTTTTCTGTAATAAAAGGTCCCTAGTTTTTTAAGATTTGGAACCCTTCTCAAGACCCATTCATCACATGCAAAGTTTGTCACTAAAGAAAGTGTTTGGAGATTTTCTAGGTAAGCATTTTCCAGTGGAGTGGGAAAGGAAGTGATAAAGAAAGAGATGACATGCCGTAACTGTGGTACCCTCCAAATCCCTGATGGTAAGCATACGCCATAACCAGGGTAGTCCATAGACGTCTTCCATGCGTGAAAACGTAGGGTTTGAAGATTCTGCAGGTTTGATATAGCTTCAGGAACACCTCTGGTTTCGTACAAATTAAGGTACCTCAGATGAAACAGCCCAGATATTTGGACAGACAAAGGGATAGATTCATCAGTGGCTAATCTGAATCCAGTGTAAACCGCAACCAATACTCTCAGTAGTTTGTAGTTCCCTAAAGAGTCTACAGTAAGTCCGTCACAGTGAAAGCAGATAATCGTACGGAAATTCGAGTCATAAGCAGACGCAAGGCAATCATCTTTAAAATGAGCTACACTTAAGCGACGCTGATTTTTTCTTCTCTTTGGAAGAGTTCTTTCAGCATGCAGAAGAAACTTCTCTTCTTGAGCTTTTCTTATGCACAAGTCCCGCACCAGATCATGGACACTGCAACTTTTGATATTCCCATTAGATTTCCTCTTCCTCACAAATATAAGACTTCTCTTTACAAGATCCTCCACATACTCCTCTGCTTCTTCTTCCAAGCTTTTAGGTTCATTTTTACGTTTCAAAAAGCCCTCAGCTACCCATAACTTGACAAGCTCCGAGACACGAATCTCATAATCCTCTGGAAAACCTCCCATGTACAAGAAACAAGGTCTCAAATGATGAGGCAAGTGGTTGTAACTAAGGGACAGTATCTTATCCAACCGTCCATCTTTTGTAGCTACAGCTGAGCTTACATCCTCAGCAATAGCCTCCCATGAAGTTGCAGCCTTTCTAACCGTGGATAGGACTCCAGCAATCACCACAATTGCTAGGGGTAATCCTCTACAACTAGTAGCAATTTTTTTCCCAATACTTTCCAATTCAGGAGGACAATCTTTGCTTGCAAACAACTTATATCTGAGCAGATCCCAACTTTGATCAGCATCCATCAATTGCATTTCATAAAGAGGAGAACGAGGGTCGGGATAAGCAGCAACAACAGATAGCCTGGTGGTTAACATAATTCGGCTTCCATTACCATCATCCGGAAGTACTTGTTTCAAATCATCCCAAGCTTTTTCACACCACACATCATCCAGTACGATGAGATACCTACTACCCTTTAAGCTTTTGTACACTTTTTCCTCCACTGATTGCGTTCTATATCCAGATTTTTTCTGGGTGAATTCTTCTATAAAAACTAAGAGGCTGGAAAGTATGTCTTGTGCACAATAGTCTTGTGATACAGTGACCCAAACACGAATATGAAAATACTCAAGAATTAGGGGATCTTCAAAAGCATTTCTAGCAAGAGTAGTCTTACCTATACCTCCCATGCCAACGATGGGGATGATTTGGAGGTGGGATGATTCTCCACAAAGCCGAGCCTTTATCGCAAACAAATCGTTATCAAGGCCAACCATGACAGTGGGTGCAATTGTAAAAGATGACATTGCAGAAGACGTCGAGCCACTGAGTTGCTGCTCCTCTTTGACTGTGAAGCTACTCATGATGTTCATCACCTGATCAGAGATCGACTCAATTTTCTTTGTTAAAATTTCAAATTTATGGAAATGATAAGCATGCTGTCGAACACGCCAAGGATACAGATTACTCATTAATTGGTTCCACAAACGTGATTCAATCATATCTTCAGCTAGCATACGTGATTCAATCATATCTTCTGCTTTATTAGCGACATCCCTGATTCTTCCTTCCAAACTGTGGACTTTTTCAGGAAAATCATCAAGGAACTCCAGTAGCAAAATAGCGCACCACTGAACTGAGAGAAAAAGTTGTTTTTCGTTCAACGTGAAGAGAAAACGGTCTTGACTGAGTACCTGGTCTATGGTTTGTACAGAGGAAACAAGAGCAGCATAAGCAGCCATATCTGAAGCACACAAGCAAATTACTTAGCAAAAAAGAGTGGCGATTCAAGAAAAAGGAGGAGAATAACAGAGGAAAACAGAGAGAAGTGCGTTGCACTTTGTAATTTGTGAATAATTCAACAGTATGCAAATGCAATGCAATACAATACAACTCAAGCAACGGAGAGTTCAGTGTGACTGCTCAGTGGACGACAAAATTTTCTTCTCTTTCTACTGTTATTTAATTACTCCACTTATTATAAAATTAAAATTATTACTCCACATAGAAGAGAATAATACTCCTACAAAGGAATAGGAACAGGTAGTTCTTATACTCATTATGGACTGCCTTCGTTGAAAAAAAGAACAGAAAATTCAATGAACTATTGCAGATAAAATTAGGATTGCATCATAAAAACACATGAAATTTGATCATTCTACTTTCGGTAATTTTGATTGGACAAACCTAAGAAAAACCATAAATGCGAAAATTTTGAACATTAACTAAAAAATGAGATTAAGATACAATCACTGGAAATAGAGAAAGTATTGTCTCAGTGAGGCATTTTATCAAACATATATTATGCCAAAAAGCTGAAATTCCCGCTGAATAAATTTCTGATAATTAAGACTTGCGATAATCGAGAGATTCCGACGGAAATTCACTCGCATTGTCATCGGAATTAGAACCAGTTGGGGCAGCGTACGGCTCATTGATGAGATGCTCCATATCTCTCATTCTTGTCCTCTCAACACTTGTTACCAGAACTAGACAAAAAAGATTGATTGATGTTTATGGATGATGATGAAAGCATTAACCAGCCGATGAGAGAAAGAGGGTACCCGCTGCCGTTCTAAAAGGTCCATAGCCAGAGAATCTCAGAATCTTGAGTCCTGGACTCTTCTCTCTCCACATTTCTCTCTCTCTCTAAACAGTTACAAAGGGTTTACTGAAACGACATTGCTTTTATTAATACCTGCCGGGTCTGGGGCCCAACCGGTTGGATAAAAATGGAGTATATTTGTTTTGTATAAAAATAAATTATTTATTTATATTTTTCAATTTTCTATCTATCGTCTTTGGTATAAAACAAAGTCTTTGTAAGAACATAATTATGTGAGACCAATAATTATGTGAAACAAATTGATACTCGTATAAGACAAAGTCCATTTTGTAAGATAATCCTTATGTGAGACATTAATATAAGACAAAGTCTTGTGAGACATATTAAAATATATAATATATTATATAAATAAAGTATATTTTTTCCGTCTAATTTCAGTTTTTACATTTCTCTATTTTGGGCGTCCCATTTTAATCTTTACGTTTTCATTTGGTAAAGGGGATCCACACAAATTAATTATTTCTCTCTCCAAGGGCTCACACATCACACTAATACACCTACCAATTTTACATTAAAATATTATTTCTCTCACCTCACTACATTAAAATACTACATTCTTCAGTTTACGTGCAAAAAGCAAACGTAAAGTTTGAAACGGAAGGAAGGTAGTATTTATTGATAATTGATGGATTACAATATGAATTAAAGTGTTATAAAGTAATTTATTGCGAATTTACTTTTAACTACCCATGAGGATAATTTACATAAACATGAATTTAGGGAGTGTTTGGTTGAGGATAAGGGGAATGTGAATGGTATAATAAAAAAGTTGTTTATTTGAACTTTGAAGTGGAGGTGTTAAACGAGTCGAGCGAGCTTGAATACCTCATACTCGAGCTTGGCTCGTTCAGGAAACGAGTTTATATACGAGCACGGCTTGACTCGAAAAATACTCGAGCGAGCTCGAGCTCGTTAAGCAAAAAAGTTGAGTTTTTCTGCCGAGTCGAGTCGAGTTGAGCCAATATTGATCATAAATTACCAAGTATTACTGTCATTTTTATTTGATGACATTACAATATCAGTTAAAATTTGATGAATAAGACTATCGCCAATTTATGTGAGAAGGAGAAGTTTCGTTTTCTGTTAGGTACGACATTACACATCAAGTAAATTAATGTCGGTAACACTAAAATAAATTTTATTCTATTTTTCTTGAAATCCACCCATATCATTATACTATCAAATTATCAATACAAATTCTATTGTGAATCGAGACAACTAAGTTCAAGCTTGGTTTATGAGAAGATATCAAAATAAGAATAATAGTGATAGTAATAAGGAATGGTAAAATTTGTCTAACATAATTATTGATTTCGTTTGGTATGATGTATGATCAAATTCTATAAGAATCGATTTATAATTTTTATAAATTAATTTTTATTTAAAAGAAATTTTACTATTTATAAGAGAAAATGATTATTTCAAATATTAATATTATTAATTATTATTATTATTTAATTATAATAATATATAATAAAATACATATTTTAAATATAATAAAAAATAGTAGTTTTTATAGTACTAGCCTGAAAGATAGGTGAACTATCAATTAGGGACCCAAAAGATTTTTGCTATCAATTCAGGACCCGAAAAATTTGAAACTATCAATACATGACCTAAAATCATAGAACTAATAAAAATAGAATAATAAAAATTCATTAAAATTTCATGGTTTTAGGTCATGTATTGAAAGTTTCATATCTTTCGGGTCCTGAATTGATAGCAAAAATCTTTCAGGTCCCTAATTGATAATTTACCTATCTTTCAGGTCCTGTATTGAAATAATTCCTAAAAAATAAAAAAATATATTAATTAATAGAGAGGATTACTACTATGATACACAAAAAAATTCTTAATTACTATGAGATATAAACATACAAAAATATTATTACTAACTACATAAATATATAGTGATATTCCAATGTTACCCCTACAATGTGCTGCACATAAACGTTGTGTGCAGCAAAAGTGTGTACAGTAAAAAAAAAAAGTGTGTGCAGCAAAAAAGTGTACTGGTCCGGCAGCGGTTCGGCGACTTTCCAGAGGCCGGCCGGGCGGTATGTGAGAGTTTAGGGTTTGTGGTTTAAAAGTGTATATGTTTAAGGTTATATTTGATATTTTACTTTAATATTTTGTAAGTAAAAATAATTATTTTAGATAAATGTATCTCATAGTAATTAGAGGTACGCACCTGTTAATCCTCCCAAAAACTAAGCAAAAATATGGAGATGTTGTCACAAGAAACCACATTGTTGCAACTTCCAACTTTTATACGAGCAATTAAGGATAGTAACACGACTAATACAAGTGGTTACAAACAGAATATCTCATTGATATCAAGAACCATTTGCTAATCAAATAAACTCGGACAACGTACCTATCAATCCGCATTGCCAAAAATGAGAAATTATTCGTGCGAAAATATAAGAAAGGGCCGGCTATTTGTATCCCCAAAATTACTGAACGTATCCCAACAAATATTTAAAATGATTACTCGTGTTTTCGATACACGTGAAAATAAAAGGGAGTACAAGACTTGTCTTTACAAGATCCTCCTCTGCTTAATTGGAGGTTGGGGTGATTCTCCACAACGCCGGTTCTTTACTTCAATCAAATCGTCATCAAGACCAACAATGACTGTGGCTGCAACCGTTGAAGATGAAGTTGCAGAAGAAGTCGAGCCACCGAGTTGCTGTTCCTCTTTGACAGTGAATCTACTCTTGATTTTCATCACTTGATCAACGATCGATTCAATTTTCTTAGTTAAAATTTCAAAATCAGGGAAATGATAAGCAAGTAGTCGAACACGCGCGCATTAATACGTGACTCAATCATATCTTCTGCTTCATTAACGACATCCGTGATTATTCCTTCCAAGGTGTTGGATTTTTCAGGAAAATCATCAAGGAACAAAATAGCGCACCTCTTAACTGAGAGAAATTGTCGCTCTTCTTGTAGTGTGATGGGAAAACGGGCATTGATCTAGGGTTTGTGCTGAGGAAACAAGAGCAGCATAAGCAGCCATATTTGAAGCAAATTATATCGAAAAAAGAGTTGGGTTACAACAAAAAGAAGGAGAATAACAGGGGAAACAAAGAGAAGTATGTTGCATTCAGTAGTTTGTGTCTAATTCTACTGTATCAGTATCAGTATGAGTATCAAATGCAAACAAGGAAGAAAGGGGAGTGAATTAGAGAGAGAGATGAGACTGAGTTTGTTGCGATAGGTATTACAGTTTAGAGTGTATATCGCGTATAACTTTTTATTTTATTTTGTATATTGTTTTGTAATAATTATATACTCCTTTTTTCACATTAAATTTTTTATTAAAATAACTAGCATCTATATGTGTATAACTTTTTATTGAATAGTGTATACATATTTTTTAATAATTGTATAATTTTTTACACTCAATTTTTCATTAAAAAAATAACAATTAAATTGTATACATTTTTGTTCATAATTGTATATGTTTTTTTTTATATTTGTATATGGGTGCACCCGGGTGCACTCTATAATTAGCCTTTTATTTAAAGAATATTACATTTTTATTTTTTTCAAGGGAATTAAATAATTAATATAATTGACTTTTCAAGGTTTTTTCCAAAATATACTTGGGTGATAACTTCTTGAGACCAATAAAAATATGATAATATAATTAATGAAAAGTGGTGCGTAAACAATTTATAATATAAATAAAAAGTGATAATTTTTTATAATAAAATTAATACTAATATTTTATAATGAAAGTGATAACTAATTATGAAAACGTAAAAAAATATCACTATCAGAGGGTATAACGCTCAAAGACGTGACAGAAATAAAAACAAGAAAAAGTGCCTCAATTTTGTGTTTAATAGCTGTTTTTCTTTCATCACCACCTTCCAAGGGACTATGTTAAACAGCAATGAACAAACCTTCAATCATTAAGGAAACTTGAAGAAATGCATCCACTAAAATCTGGAACCATACCATCAAATACATCCTTCAAATAAAACTTAAGAATATGGTTGCCACTTAATTCAATCAGAGAACAAACTTTGAGATTTAAGAAAAGCCATGTTTTAGGTGACCGAAAAATGCACACTATATCTATATGATAGGTATTTATAAATTAAATTTTGAGGAGTGCTGAGATGATCCACAACCCAAGAAAAAACCTTAAAAGCGCAAATCTTGAACATTAACAAGAAAATGAGATAAAGGGGCAATAAGTTCACAACAGAGAGAATGGAAATAGAGAAAGTATTGCCTCATTTTATCAAACAGAGTAAGCCAAAAAGCTGTCAAAATAAGAATTGTGATTATGGGGAGGGAAATCCTTAGCTTTGTCGTTGGAATTGTAATCCGTTGGGGCAACGTATGGCTCATTCTTGTCCTCGCAACACTCGTCACCAGAACTACAGACAAAAAAACTGATTGCAAGTATCCACAGTTTGAAAAGAGCATCGATCACGCGTGCACCCAGCGAACTTGAAGGGCATCATTTCCCCAGCCCTGTTATTCCTCTTGTATCCTTTTAGCTGACTCCACAAGAGATTTGTTCCCAAGGTCAACCTCAATCATTTCAAGCGTCGAAATCTCTCCCATGCCATCGGGAATCTCTTTTAAACACCAACACCGGCGAAGCAATAGAGACTTTAGTCTTGGGAAGTGGCTGCTTTCAGTTATCCAGTGCTGGAGATCTGATTTGTCAATGAGCAGAAATTTCAGTTGAGAGAACTCTCCCTCATTTGTTTCCCATGTGCTGCCCTTGCAAGCAAAATCTCTCAGTTTAACAACTTCCAGATTAGGCAAAGAACCAATAACTGTTGTGCCTTCCCATGGAAGTCAACGGCCACACAATGTCAACTTTCTCAACGACCTTGGGAAAACAGGATTAAGGTTTTCCCGAAAAGGACAATCAGCATATATTTTGATTTTCAACTTTTCAAGGTGATGGAGGCATACAAGATTTCCAAGCTGATACTGAATGTTGTTCCCATCGCTATAACCTCTATAATAAAAGAGCCCCAGTTTTTTAAGGTTTGGAATCCTTCGCAAGACCCGTTTAGTACATGCAAAGTTTGTTACTAAGGAAAGTGTGTAGATTTTCTAAAGATTCTTTTTCCAGTGGACTGGGAAAAAGATTGAAAAGGAAAGAGATGAGATGCCTTAACCGTGGCATCCTCCAAATATTTGATGGTAAGACAACCTTAAGACTAGGGTAGTCCCTAGATGTCTTCCATGTATGAATACTTAGAGTTTCAAGATTCTGAAGTTTTGATATATCTTGCGGAAGATCATTGGTTCCGTACAAATTAAGGTACCTTAAATGCAACAGCCTAGACACTTGGAAAGAGAAAGGGATAGATTCAGATGTGGCCTTTCCGATTGTAGTAAATACAGCAACCAATACTCTGAGCAATTTGTAGTTCCCCAAAGAGTCTGATGTAACTCTTTTACAGTGAAAGCATTTAACAGAACGAACTGTTGAGCCACGACAGTCAGCAAGGAAATCACCCACAAAATGAGCTACACTTAACCGGCACTGATCTTCCATTCTCTCTGGAAAGGTTATTTCAGCATGAAGAAGAAACTTCTCTTCTTCAGCTTTTCTTATGCACAAGTCCCGCACCAGATCATGGATAGATTTCCTCTTGCTCACTAAAATAAGACTTCTCTTTACAAGATCCTCCACACACTCCTCTGCTTCCTCTTCCAAGCTTTTAGATCCAGATTTCCCCCTCAAAAAACCATCAGCTACCCATAACTTGACAAGCTCCGAGACGCGAATCTCATAATCTTCAGGAAAACCTCACATGTACAAGAAACAAGGTCTCAAATGATGAGGCAAGTGACTGTAACTCAGAGATAGTATCTTTTCCAAATGTCCATCTTTTGTAGCCACAGCAGAGTTAACATTTTCTGCAATAGCTTCCCATGAAGTTGTGGTCTTACTAACCATGGACAGGACTCCAGCAATCACCACGATTGCTAGGGGTAATCCACTACAACTAACAGCAATTTTTTTCCCAATACTTTCCAATTCAGGAGGACAATTATGGCTTGCGAACAACTTATATCTGAGCAGATCCCAACTTTGATCGGCATCCATCAATCGCATTTCATAAAGAGCGGAACAAGGGTCGGGATAAGCAGCAACAACAGACAGCCTAGTGGTTAACATAATTCGACTTCCATCACCATCATCAGGAAATACTCGTTTTAAATCATCCCAAGCTTTTCCACACCACACATCATCCAGTACAATGAGATACCTGCTACCCTTTAAGCATTTGTATACATTTTCCTCCACTAAATCCGTTCTATATCCAGAATTCTTCTGGTGAATTCTTCAATAGAATCTAGGAGGCTCGAAAGTATGTCTTGCGCACAATAGTCTTGTGATACAGTGACCCAAGCACGAATATGAAAATACTCAAGAATAAGGGGATCTTCAAAAGCATTTCTAGCAAGAGTAGTCTTACCTATTCCTCCCATTCCAACGATGGGGATGATTTGGAGGTGGGATGATTCTCCACAAAGCCGAGCCTTTATTGCTAAAAGATCATCATCAAGACCAACCATGGCTGTGGGTGCATTTGTAGAAGATGAAGTTGCAGAAGAAGTCGAGCCATCGAGTTGCTGCTCGTCTTTGACAGGGAAGCTACTCTCCAATTTCATCACTTGATTAGCGATCAACACAATTTTCTTTGTTAAAATTTCAAAATCAGGGAAATGATAAGCAAGTAGTGGAACACGTGAACCATAATGATCACACATTAATTGGTTTCACATACGTGATTCAATCATATCTTCTGCTTCATTAGCGACATCCCTGATTCTACCTTCCAAACTGTGGGCTTTTTCAGGAAAATCATCAAGGAACTTCTGTAAAAAAATGACGCACCTTTTAACTGAGAGAATATGTTGTCTTTCTTGTTGAGTGATGGGAATATAGCCATCATTGAGGATCTGATCTAGGGTTTGGGTAGAGGAAACAAGAGCAGCATAAGCAGCCATATCTGAAACACACAAGCAAATTACATCGAATAAAGAGTTGGGATTCAAGAAAAAGAAGGAGAATAACAGAGGGAAACAGTACGTCGTAGTCAGTAATTTGTGTATAATTCAACAGCTAAGTGACACAAGCGACGAGAGTTCTGTGTGACTGCTAAGTGTACGACCAAATTCATTTTCTTTTCACGGTGATTTAAATACTCCAATTATTATAAAATGAAAAATATTACCCCACATGAAAGAACAGGTCGGTTACTGTTTCAGATTTACAGGTTGTTTTTATACTAATTATGGGACCGCAAGAACTGGAAATTCAATGAACTTGTTGCAGATAAATTAGGATTGCCCTTTTGGAGGTGTCATAAAAACACAGGAAATTTGGGATTACTTGCAGAGAATACTTTTGGGAATTTTGATAGGACGTATGAAAAAACCATGAATGCGCAAATCCTGAACATTAACTAGAAAATGAGATTAAGGGACAATCACTCAGTGTGGCATTTTATCAAACACGTAGTATGCCACAAAGCTTACAAAATAAATCTCCTAATACGTTGGGTAATTAAGACTTGTGATCATCGAGAGATCCCGGGGGTGATCCATTTGCATTGTCGTCGGAATTGGAATCCGTTGGGGCAACGTATGGCTCATTGATGAAGTGCTCCATATCTCTCATTCTTGTCCTCGCAACACTCGTCACCAGAACTACAGACAAAAAAGACAAATTGATGTTTAGGGATGAAGATGATCGCATTAGCAAGCGATGAGAGAAAGAGAGTACCCGCTGCAGTTCCGAAGGTCCATATCCATAGAATCTTCAGCCCTGGACTCTTGTCTCTCCACATCTCTCTCTAGTTTCACAAGGGTTTTACTGAATCGACATCGCTTGCGTTAATGCTGAGTCTGGGTATAATGCCAAAACAAATTTTGTTGTAACCCTATATCAGTACCACTAAACAGTCTAAAACTGAAGAGGTTGACTAACGAGAGAGTGGCTGTCAACGGATAAAAAAAAAATAACTTCTTTTATTTACTCCCTCCCCTCCGTCCCACACTTATGTTCACCACTCAAAAAGAAAACTTCACATCAACCAACAACCTCAAAAGTTATCTTAATTTCAAAAATATCACTCTTACCTAATACACATAACATTACCTAAAAATACCACAATACCCCTAAAAAGTCAATAAAGTTGGTCAAAAAGTAATTTTTCTTAAACTCCGTATCCACAGTACTGGTGAACTTAAGTCCGGGACGGAGGGAGTAGAATTTATTTATAGAAAGAACTCTTTTACTATATCGGAATGAACAAAATTTAGAATTTATAGAAAGAACCCTTTTAACTATATCGGAATGACAAAATAATTTTATGCATGTAGAATTTTTTAATAAATGGATGACGGTTCGAACCTTTACCTTTCATTTGAGCTCTTGTTTAAACACGGATAATGTTATGTTTATATACACAAATGTATAAACATTCTTATACACGAGTGTGTGTATACACAAATAATGTTGTGAGTGCATCTTTATTATATAAGAATGATGCTAAGTGTATAAATAAACATTCTTATACACGAATATATATATGTTCTTATGCACGCTTGTTCATACACGAATAATGTTGAGTTTATATGCGAGTGTTTCTTTTTTATACAGTAATACTGTTGTGCATATTATTCCAAGTGTATAATCAATTTCATTGTTGTGATGGAGTTTTAATGATTCTCAAATTCTTTGCTGGCAATTATCAGATTAAAGGATCTCAGGATTATGCACTATCTAATCACCAAACTTAGTCTGCTTGGTTGCCACAATTAATTGATGAAAGCTATCAAATACAGCTAGAAATGTCAAATATCAAATATCAAAAAGAAATAAAATATCAAAAGATCACAACTCACTATCAATCCGCATTGCCAAAAATGAGAACTTGTTCTTAGCCACCCAATTGACCAAACATCTAAACGAAACTATAGCCCCCGAAGCCAAGTATTTGATCGAGATTGACTGAAGAAAGAATCATGTCTTCGCAGCATAGAGTCATGAAGTGTAATAAAGAGCTGACAAAAATATTAAGACGTCGCTCAGGAGAAGGCCAACAACATCGAAAACAAATTTCGGAGCAAATAATCCCCAAACCTGCATCAAGTAAGATGATTATAATACATGAACAATTTACAGTGAGAATATATTGAATAATAAAAACCGAAACAGGAGGTTACCATTAAATGCCGCCTTTGAATAGTGACACAAAGCATTGTGAATGTGGTTGTTATGGCTGTAATGAATCCATAAATAAGGTACACCTGGAACACAGTTTGAAGAGATGTAGTTCACAATCACAGCTCATGTTCCAGTTGAGAAGTTGAAAATGAGAGTTTTGAAGTATAAGCTTACTTGGCATAACCTCAAATAAAATTCTTGTTTATGGTGCCTTAGCGGATAGGATGCCACAAGTAATGGGAGTCCAATTATGGGGAGGATGTGAGAGAAACCAAATGTGTCGATGGTGAGAAGGGTTGCTTGACGAATAAGGTTAAATTCGTCAAACCTGAATCGATTGAAAATAGTTTAGTTAGTATGCACTTAACATGTCCCTTCGGTCTATCCATTAAAGGCTAGTGCTCTACCAATTTTCTACTGGCAGGATTACATTACTAAAGGATTGATTTTTCAACTACAAATCAGAAATAAACGTCAAGAAAAAGGGAAAGGATGATGATTGATGTGTTCTCACCCGACAAATGCAGCTGCATATCTGAGACCATCAAAAGCACACCTACATAATAGTTTTTTATATCAGAAAACATTAAGAGAAACATAAGAAACAAAGCTAGCCAAGTATATTCCGAGAATGGTCAAATATGGTTGCCATAACTATGAAACCATCAAGACCAGATTTACAAAGATCATAGAGTTGTTGGTATCTTTAAAAACATGCATAGCATCTTACCAATGACCTGTGCTGAAAAACATGCACACAGCCAGAAGGCTCCATTGGGTTACAGGAAGAGCATAAGAAAGTGAAGATCCAGAATGATCACTCTTAGCATCCTGTGCTATTGCCGTTAACCTAATTAAGCACCACGCTATCGAAAACAGCAAGCAACTTATAATTAATAATCACCTTACCATTCAAGAACAAAATATCTAAAAATAACCAAATATATAAGAAATTAATGCATCTCCCAAAAAAAGGTAGGCCAAGCACCTCCAATTAACAGGGCCAAGGTAGCCAAGGGACCTTGTTTCCCGGACAGAATGATGATTGATGGACTCCACACAGATAACAAGGCCAATGCTCTAACAACCGCACTATCTTCCAAATACGATGTTCTCTCCCTAAATATAAGTTGACCTATGGCCAACAATAAGAGTTGCAGAACTCCAGCAGCATAGGTCACTTGAGGAATTAGGTTTCCCTTTACACCCGAAAGTAATGTGTCCAGACTCAATAGGCTACTATCTGAGGCCCAATATAAGGGTATAAGCATATAATTAAGTATAGTTCCTGCAACAACACACTTCAAAATTCCCTGAGAAGGAAAAGAAGTGATGCTCTTGTACAGAAAACACGCAACGAAAATAAGAGCTAGCATCGGCAGGACCTCAGCAACATACAACCAGAGCTCAGAATCACTGCCAATGCCCAGCATTTTTGAACGATCGACCTTCAAGAATAATGAGTTTACGGCCTGCTTCAATTGCCCAAATTCAATACTGATCCTGAGCAAAGGAACCAAAAGGCAAAGCACAAGCGCCTGCAGGTCCAAACACAAACTTTTATCAAACAGCTGCAAGAGTATCAGCATCCAAGCAACAAACACATTATATTCCATAAGGTATAAAACCAGAAGAATTGAAATGATGGCAGAAACCTACTTCAAGTAACATCATCTTCTTCAATATTGCATAGCGCAGTTGAAGAATTGCAGTTGTTGCCAAAAGAAAACTAGCCACTCGCCCTTCTTCCACTACATCAAAGAAATGAGTAATGAGGACATATAGCAAGTAAACAACAAATAAGATTGGAGAGATGTAACAGAAACTATAAGAATCAGATATAATGCTTACAAATAAAACTGTTAGAGAGGAAACTCCAAGCACGTAACAGCACTACAATGCAAGCAAGATTTACCCCAAAATAATTCATAGAATAGCCAGACAAAAAAGAAAGGAGTCCAGATCGCTTGTCTAGTCCCCTGATAAGAAATACATGCAGACAAAGTGAACTTAACATGATGCAAAAGCCTAGGCCCATCATCTTCAAATTAAATTCAGTCCAGTTGGATCGTGCTAGTGCTGCAACACTTTCCAAAAAAGTAGAGTATGCATCAATTTGCTGCTTGACTAAAGGCAATGATATAAAATCCCTCTGACTTTTGTCTTGTGAAATGTTTTTCGAAGTAATTGACCAAAGCTCCTGAGCCCTTGTATAAAGCTCTGACACATGCATCAAATCTTTCTCTGAAAATCCTATTAATGACAAAGATGAATAGACATCGATGTATTTCTTCACCTGCATTAGTAAATCTTGAGTTATAGAAACAGGTGACAGCTCTTCAAATTCTTCGTGCATAAATGAAAAATATAAAGGTTTGATGCTAACTTCCAAAACCATGTATAGTCATTAGAAGACAAGATATAAAATATCTTGAATCTCCATTAACTTTTCGAAGAGAATTTATGATAGCAATGTAATTCATATATATATATACACACACACACATACACATATATACACACACACATTCCCATGTTTAGTGTCTCCAGAATACATTCCCAAGCATATAAAAGTTTAAAAGGATCTATTTGACTGGACTCATTATAAGACATCCCATTTTAGCCATTCCCACAATCCAAAATCCAGACTGCAGATCTGGCCACCAAGAAATTGGTGATTCAGATTCAGCAGTAAAAATAGACTACTCAATTTCTTGTCTGGCAAAGCTAACGGCAGAAAAGTGATATGAATCTTCTAAGTCACAGTCTGATTTTTTTTAAGTCTGCATTAAGACTTTAGAGAAAAAGATAGGGGTAAATATCAAGAATTCATTAAATTGATCAATATTGAAACAACCTCACCAGGCCCTTATACCTAAAAGTAGAGAGATAAAGATACAACAATATACTACCTGCCAAGAATTAATGCAAAGAACATTGACATAGTCCTGCATCCAACTATCATCTTTTAGTCGACTTTGATCATCAGCTGTGGTTGATTTATCCTGACTCCACGTGCGACCAGCTAATGAGAAGAGCTCAGAATTCACACTCCCAATACTGAAAATAGGTTAAACTCATTAAAATTTTTCATCAATAATATAAAAGGGAATAGTTATCTTTCTGAGATGCTCAGAATGAGCTTCAATCCTGAACAATATAGCTTAAAATAGGGAGAAAAAAAATCCTTAAAACCTTTAATCTTGGAGACCCACAAAGCTACTTCATACCTTCCAAAAGGACTACATAAAGATTAACCTATAAAGGATTACTTTACTTCATACCTTCCAAAAGGAAATGGAAGACCAAGCAGTGCAGACACAGTAGCAGCAAAGTCAAGCTGTACATATAAGCTAGATTGAGTGAAATTCATTGGACTAACTTATTATCACATGTATAGAATCTCAAAGTAGTGATCAAGCCAACAGACCTGTTGTATTGAGTTAACACATATCCACCTCCCATGCTGTAATAAGAACAATAATATCAATAAGAAATTGTTTTATCAAAATATTTATATAAATATTGATTATTGACTAAACTCATTATCATTAGAGTACCTATAGAAAAGAGTACTTTTATGTAAATTGATAGGCATTAATCATATGAATTGTGGTTATAGTAGGACAAACTGAATTAGATTGCTTTTGGATAAATAACCCATGTAACAATTCACAAAAAATTTAAAAGATTAATACACAAGCACATGCACACATGTATGTATGTGCACAGATATATATATGCTGAATCATCAAGGTCATCTTCTATCCCCATGAAACAAGAACCAAAAAGCAAGAGCGAAGTTAGTTCAGGGGTTCAACAGAAAGGTGGCACAGGCTTTTACTGGGAAAGTTGACAAGAGAATGAAGAGATGACTATGAGAAACAAGCACCAACCCTTGCAACCATTATTTCTAATTTTCCATTCACAAAAATCATTTGATCATGTTCAGTGTTTTTTAATTCAAACTATTCCCTGATCAAAAGAACTTTCTTCACATGTCCAGTAAGTGCTCTTTAGTAATGTCGTGCCATAAAGGTTAGAGCATACCACATCCAATTGGCAAGACAAATTATCAGCTGTGGCAAGTAGTGGATTTGGAGGCTTCTTCAAACTCAATGCAAACATTGCTGTCTCGACCTGCATACAAGATCACTGGTAATTTTTTTTTGCTGCTAAATATATCCCAAGAATTAAAATGGGAGAACACCTCTTCTGCAGAGCCTCCACCATGATCTCCATTAAGAGTTTGCCCATGATCTCCCATTACAAGAAGCATCGTGTTTTCATGCAAGCCACCAGGTCCACTTTGACTCTCTAGAGCTCCAACAACTTTCTTGAGCATTTATAAAATTGAATTTAGTATATAATATAACCAAACAATTTGACAAAGAAAAAACCATAATAAGCACAGATCTTATATTCTTAAAGAGCTTACCGCATCCAAAAGATAGGGGGAAAAAAAAGGATCAGGTTAAGACGTAATTAAAGTTTCTACCTGGGATTAGTTGCTATTCCATATTAACAGAGACATAGTACCCTTATCATAAAAAAATAAGATTATGTACCTTTATAACTTCATTGTATTGCTCCAATTTGTCTATCATAGGGTTAGAGTCGACACCAAATATATGCCCAGCGTGATCCTGTATAAATATTTTTTTTTCATATTAATATAGATATATAGTGTGTATGATAGAGGAATAAATAGACAGACAGGATGCATGCAAGCCCACAATGTTTGCAAATATCTATCTCCTTGAAGGTGATGAAAACAAAATTACCATAAATTGAAATTTCAAATGAACTGAATTGCCAATGGTAAAGTACCTCAGCCATGACAACAGAAACCAACATTCATTAACTATGCCACAGAATTTTACGAGACTCTATCAATGCGAAACTGGCTTGAGTTACTGACAGTTAAGATTGACATTGCTTAAACTAGATTGAGCTCAGATACTATCAACTTGCACTGTTAAATACTCATATTGTCTAATGTGATAGGAATAAGAGTCAAGTTTTCATCATACATCTGAAATGAGGTCCTTGAAATTTATCTCAACTAAGACAACTAAAGAAGCAAACGGAGGAAATAAAAAGAAACAACAACATTAAGGTAAAGCTCACCACACCCAGAAAATGTGCTATTAGCACATCCCAATCTTCTTCATACAGGGAGGGGAGTAAGTTCTTGATGCACCCATTGTCTACCTGACCAATAAATGTCATAGATAATTCAAAATATATGGGTGTGTGTGCAACTGTTAAATTAGGATGTTTAGATTACATCCAAACTTTATAGACAAAGGTACATCTCATAATAAAAAATAATTTACCGTATCAAGGTCTTTGACATTAAAAGATGGGAATGGATGAGATGTCACAAAATGATGGGGAAATAATTGCAACCATGTGTCATCCCCCATCATCACCACTCGCTTCCCATTTTGCACCATCTACAAGCAAGAAAATGACGTAAAACACAATAGAGAACTGAAATAAAGAGATGGAGACTGGAGTGTATTACACCAATATGGTAAACCATGAAGAATCCGACGTATGGCAAACCTGGTGTATTAAGTTATCTTCCACAATCGCTGGAGCACCAAAACTGTTCCCCACATCAATAAATGTAGGAAGTCCACCAGTAGTCAAACCCTGGATAAGAATAAAGTAACAATTACAGCAAAGAGGTACATCTCAAGTTAATACAGAGGCATACTAGATGCTAATGCTTATCCTCATCAATTACCAACACAAGAGGCTCTTAACTCATTAAAATTAGTTCAAATATTGTTGTGTCATTGATATGCTGGACAAATATAAAATTCTTAAGAGTAAATTATCATAGCTTGCAAAATAACCAGTTAAGGAATTCAGTTTAAGGAAACAAAATAGCAAGCAAAGAAACCACTGAAACATTTTTCATAGCAATCAAAATTGCATGAGACAAAGAGGGCAAGCAATTAATCTATATAAATTTCCGAAATGCAATGGTCTATCAATTTCTGCTTGAGTGACATGTTGAAGGCAATGTGGTTACAGTGGTGATTTCTTTGTCATTCAAGTTTCAATTATACTTCTACCTTAATTTAAAATTGCAATGTTACGAAAACTGATTATTGATATATTGTCAAAAATTTTAGGTCTCTGTTGTTAGATCATGCAAATAGATGACCAGAAATAGTGATGATATATTAGCACAATTCACATGGGATTGCTAATGTTTTGTACATAGTACTATGAGTCGATGCAAAAGAAGAAAATACAGAAATTCAATTACATTTAAATTGTTTAAGCATGACAGAAAAAATGTGTTTCATCAGCTACCTAAAGATTGCTCAATGGGTACAAGGATAATCCACGTTAAGATTCAAGAGAGATATAAGACAGAGATTGGTTTGACCAATAAATGATACAGAAATTTATGAGAAATGGAAGCATAGATCAGATTTTCTTAATTCGCATCTCTTGTAATTGGTTGACAAGGCAGTCCAATATCATAAGCCAATAACAGTTAAAGCAGCTCACATATTGCACTGGTGCGCAGCATTCTTTTTAACAGCACATCAAGATGAAGTTCTAACTTCACAGTGAACAGCATTACCACCCAAGCATGTATTACATTTTAATCTTTCAAAGACCTCCACATAGATAGGATTGCAGGTATATACCAACACACAACTGAAAGACAAGAATTTACCTTTAAACGCTGCAAGCTGGTGGTAGGGGGGTCAGCCAGAGCTTTGAAAATTCTTGCTGATGATTGATTCTGACCAGCAAGTTCGTGAAAAACTTGTAGTCTATCCATCCATGGTTTTTTCTCTAGAAGATAGAAGCAAAATAGTTTTAGGTAGGTTAATTTAACAAAACTACTCAGATTTCCCGATAAGGTAAAGTATAAGTGCTTGAAAATGCCCATCGTGAGGCAGGTTGAAAATGGAGAAAAAAACGAATTCAGAAGAATAAAGTACTTACCAGGGAAAAATGTACTTGGAGCAACAAAATCAAACCTACATTAAGAATGTCTCATAAACTCACAAGAATAACTAGATAAGAGAATAAGATAAACCATAAATATAATCAGGAAAACTAGCCAACCTGAGAGCATCTAGAACAATTATAACAAGTCGATTGACAATAGGTTTTGTCCAACAACTTTTATTAGTATTAAGATCGTCAGGAGGAGGAAAGCAGGGAGACTCTACAACATCCTCGCATTGGCTACATTGGGGAAGCTCAGAGCGTGTCAGGAGGAAACCTCTTGTAAACAATAATATGGCCAAGCTGTGAAGCAGCAGTATTCCCAGGAACGTAATGAAAGCCAATCTCCACCCACTCGACGCCTCACTTCTCCATGAAGCCCGTTTTGCAACCATTCCCGTTATATATTTAAAAGGACAAGTTTCAAGGCTCTTCCAACTGCTTGAAAATTAAAAATATATATATCTATTAACAATAATTTATAACTTTAATCCGCTTCACAATTCAAAACGTGGTGAGAGGCCTCGAAAATCAGAAAATTAACAAGCAATATTAAATTATGCTAGGGTTTACAACGAAAATTAGGACAAACGCAGATAGCAAACTAAGACTACCAACCAAATTCTACGATCAATCACCAAAAGTAAATTTAATACTCCATTAAAGTTCATTATAACTTGGAATTAGAAAATATTGAATGGCGACTCACCGGCGTAATGGCGGAACTGCAGTGCGGTGAAGGGGCAGAGACGGCACAATTAAGCAACTGTAGTTTTCTACTGAAGTTGATGAAGAAACGCTTGCAAGAACTTTCAAGGAAACATGATTGATGATTTCTTGAATCTACACATTCTACAGCTATATGAAAACTTTGAATTTGAGTGTTTACAGGGTGTTAACGACAGAGTCTTGCAGCACTTTGAAATTCGGCCCGTCAATTGCTAAAAGAATAGTAATCATTCTTTAAATTATTACTCCATATTGCAGCACTATGAGCATATATTCATATTTTTAGTTGGGGGCACTAGGGATGTAAACGGGTAGGGTAAGGTACGGGTTTAACAAAACCACCTACTACCCGCTACCCAATTACCCTATCCGTACCCTACCCTATTACCCTCAATGTCATCAGCGGGTAGGATATGGGTTTGTCCATCGGATAAACGGATTACCCGCGGGTATACGGATACCTACAATAAAATAATAGACGGATATATAACACGAGTAAAATACGGATACCCGCAGTAACTAAATCGGGCCAAAACCCGTCGCCGAACAGCCACCGTCGAGATCGAGACAGGATCGAGAGGGACGCGCCGCCGCCGTTGCTGGTTTTGTCACCTCCGTTGCTGTTTTGTCACCACCGCCGTTGCTGGTTTTGTCACCGGATCGGGAGGAACAGCCACCGCCGGAAGTCGCGACCTGCAACGCACTGCCTCCGACGTCAAGATCTGTCCGCCGCGAGCAGTGGTTTCTCTTCCTTGCCTTTCGATGCAGACCGGAGCGGGTATCGCCAGTCGCCACCGTCCGTTCGGTGAGCTTAAGTCAGAGTGGTGACCTCCGCAGTAGCCGTCGCCGAACAGCCACCGTCGAGATCCAGACCAGATCAGCTTCGGTCAGCCCTCCTGCTCCGGTCAGCCCTCCGCCACCGTTCTCGTCCAGCCCGTCATTTTGCTGGCCGCTCGTCACCTAGGAACAGCCGCTGCTCAGACGTCGACAGCCGTCTGTCCTCCGGTAGGGTTCTTCTCCAATCTCCAAGTGACAGGCGCGGCGTGCGTGATTCGTGAATAATATTGTGTGGGCAGGGGAAGAATAACAAAGTGATGTTATCTAGGGTTTTGAGTGTGAATTTGTAATCATAAGTAATAATGTGTATATTTCTTTAAATATTAAACCTAGATAACAAGAAATAATTGTGTACAAATTGATGTAATAATGTTTAAAGTAATTATATTAATATTAATATTAAATTAGTAATTATATATATATATATATATATATATCTAAACGGGTACACGGGTCGGGTATCGGGTCGGGTACGCGGGTATAACATGTGAACCCGTACCCTACCCTCACCCGCTGATTTTTTTTCTGGTGCGGGTATTACTCGATCCTCTATCCGATTTTGCCTACCCTATCCTTACCCGATCACCCGGGTATCCGCGGGTAACCCGACCCGGCGGGTAAAATTGACAACCCTAGGGGGCACACCAGTGTGATACTTTCTCATAAATTGTTTTCATATTTTAGTTATCATTCTTTCTTTTCTTTTTTTTTTTAATAATAATACTAGTATTTTTTATTAAAAAATTTATTGCATTTCCAAAATTAAATTTGGAATAAATATATGACTTTCAAAATATTATATTTTAAAAAGTATTAATCCCTCCATCCCATTTTACACTACACCTCTCATTTGTATGAAATTGGAGGAGAAAGTACTTTAGACAAAGTCTCTTATGAGACGTTACTTATGTGAGATGATGTGTGAGACGTGAAAAAATAGGCCTATTGTATTGATAAAATGTATTTAATAATTATTAAAGTATATATTTTATAAAGTATGATATATAATGAATTAAAGTATAATGATATAATATCATGATTTATTATGGACCAACTTTATATACCAATAAACATACTTATTACTTAAGTATAATTTAGTAGTGTCTAGTATTTTATTATATATACAAAGAATTCAATTAAATCTCTCCATTCTATTCCTTTATATATTTAAAAAAAAAAAAGAATGCTAATAACTATAAGTGGAATGATCTTATATTAAGCATAGTTAACTTCTTTATTTCATCTATCTATAAATAAATACAATTCACTAGGAATTTAATCAAAATCCATCGCGCACAAAGTGGACTTGGATTCATTAACTAAAAATTACATTCCAAAAATTTTAGAGTTGAGGTAGGATGCACCTAATTAATATTATCATTAGATTAAAAAACTACTTAATAATCACCTTTAAATCAAAATAAAATAATTAAAAAATTGAAAAATAAAAATATTCATACCCTAAAAAAATAGGCTAAAACCCCTAAGTACATGATAACCCAAGATTTTGTATTTGGACACCAACTTAATCAAACTAGTTAATTGGGCTCTTAACAAAAATAAAGGAAAGGCCTGGGAGGCCCAATTAGAGTTCGGTGGCTACACAAAGGATCCGCCCCTCTTTTGGTTAGGGTTTTTAATCGTTTGATTCTCTGTTGTCCTTTGGAATCTGAGCATAATCGCGGAAATCAAGTTGACAATGGGGAAGAGAGAGAAGGACGTGAAAGCTGCAAAAATGGAAGAATATACATCATCAGAAGAAGATAAAAGAAAGAGGAAATCTCGATTTGAGGCGGCGATTAGCGACGACGACGACGATGCGGAGGCCAATGAAGATCTGAGTTTGAAAATCGTTCAGAAATCCTTGCAGCGAATTGTCAGTAATGGCGCCCGAGACAGCGGCGTTTCCGAAATAGTATCAAATTTGAAGGAGGATAAGTGTAAAAAAGCTAGCAAGAAAAGGAAAAAGAGCAAGGAAATTGAAGTTCCTGCAGATGACGTGAGCATTGAGTTAGAAGAGTTAGAATTTATTTATTATGAATCGTTTTTTGATCAATGTGTTAAGTTATTGGCTATTTGTTAGTTATTGAAGTTGTGATTACTTATTAATTTGAATAATCTGTGTCTTGTATTACGTTGCTGTTATTGATACGGGATTCAGAGACTTCTGCGGTGAACTGTTTCTGGTAGTAAGATTGGTTAACTTAATTTAAGCAGTAGAAATTGTATTGGGCCATGAATGATTTTTGTTCATTTTAAGCATTTGGGACTTAAAACTTTTCTTATGATGAGATTAGAAGCGTGTCTGGATTGATATTTTGTGTTTCTATAAGTATTAGGGGCTTACACTTTTCTTATGATGGGATTAAAAGCTTGGTCTTTATTGAGACGGAAATCTTAAAATTTGCTAGTATCAGAAAAATCCTATGAAATTTCTAGGTTTTACATCCCAAGTAGTCATAGCTATTCAATTCTTTAGAAAAATGGTTTTGTTGGAGATTGTCCTTTGTTCATGTTTTTTGTTTATTTGTTTTGGTACTCTTGGACATTGGTATGTTAAAATTGTTGCATTTAGTTTATCAAAGGAGTGATGTTGAACATGAGCTGTTTCTTCTGGCCCCATCTCTTAGGTGGACAATATAAAGGACAATGAGAAGCCAGAGTCCAATAAAGGTGTTGAGGTTTCTAGCGAAGCTGCTGAGATTTCTGGTAAAGATGTTGAAACAGGTCCTGCCAAGGTGTCGGATAATGTTGTCCTGAGGAAGCTTCTTGTGAGTTTAAGTCAGTTGTGTCCAAGCATCATTTTTTAAGATAACCAACTTGTCGTTTATGGTTGTTACGGTGATGTCAGCGTGGGCCCAGGTACTTTGATCCTCCTGATAATAATAATTGGGGAGCATGCTATAATTGCGGTGAAGAGGGTCATACAATTGTCAATTGCACTTCTGCTAAGCGAAAGAAACCTTGCTTTGTGTGTGGGAGTTTCGAACATAATGCAAAGCAATGTTCTAAGGTGTGTGCTCAAAAATTTCCTCCATGGATTTTTTTTTCTTCGTGTGATGACTGTTCCATGAAGTTCAAAATTTATTCTTTTTATATTTTCTATTTTCCTGCGTGATGTTATATATATCTTTAAAGCAATAGCTTTTTGCTATGTCACTCTTGAATCCTTTAATAGTATCCTGCATTTGGTAACCTGATATGAAATTGGTGCTGGTTGACAGTGTAATCATACTTATTTGTTGCGAACTGGATGGTGAACAATCTGGCTTTCTTTTAAATTGAAAATATGTGACTGGTGGTCTAGTACCAATGGCTATGTGTTTGGCTTTCAATGATGTTCATGATTTTTTCTCCTATTTGATATATGCAACTCATCCCCAATTTTTTATACATATAACATTGCATTGTTTTCATGTTTGACTTATGTCTGTTGTAATGTATATTTAATGAAGGTAACTTTTGAATGAGATCTTTCTATAGGGATGCAATTTTCAAATATTCGTTGTTGTTCCCGTCATCTGTCACCCCATATGGCCATCTTTATCCAATTAATATGTTGAAACTGAAAGGATGATAAATAATGCTTTCCAAGGTAGATGGTAGAAGATGAAATGTTTATTCAATGATCTAAGAATCTATATTGATATCCTGAATTCAAAATTTAATTCCATTATCTTTATTTGTTCAGGGACGAGATTGCTTTATTTGCAAGCAACAGGGTCACCGTGCAAAAGATTGTCCTCAGAAACACAATAGTTCAAAGATGTGTTTAAAATGTGGAGATATGGGCCATGATATGTTCACATGCGTCAATGATTATTTTGTGGATGATCTGAAGGTTATTATTATGATTTTTGATAAATTATTGCATTAAGTTTCCTTTTTTTAACGGTGTTAATGATCTGGATTGTTTTGCAGGAGATACAATGTTATATTTGTGGGAGATTTGGCCATCTGTGCTGCAGAGGTTATAGCGATCCTGGTCCCAGAGTGGTATCCTGTTATAGGTGTGGTCAGTCAGGCCATACTGGTTTGGTTAGTTCAGTCTACATATCAAGTTTAGATTCAAAAAGAAGTGAAATGATGTCCTAGCCTCTTCCCTTCTTTTGCAATTCGAAATTTTTATATTTTGACTGACAATTGAACTGGCTTTTTAACATCTAGTTATCGGACATTCTAGACACTGTTTGCCTTAATAGCTTGTGTGTTGCTAGTTATAATAGTATCTGAATAATAAATGTTTTCATGTATTTTACGCTATAGGTTTTCTCCTGAAATGGCTTGTTTCCTCGTGTGAAGTTCGCCTTCTATATAGTAATTCTTTTAATTTCATTTTCAGTGAGCTCTACTTATAATATAACTTCTTATTGATTCAGTCGTGCTTGGGATACCGTGAAGATACTAAGGAAAATGAATATGCCAGTTCTTGCTTCAGATGTGGTCTGGTAGGGCACTTTGCTCGTGAATGCTCCAGCTCGGTGAAGGTAACTGGTTCTTTTTCAGATTTTCAAATAGTCTCGACCCTTGAGCTTTTTTTAAAAAGTGCAACTTGTAAAGTCAAATTCTGTAAACTCATGTCTTTCTCCTTTAGTTGGTAGTGCCTGCTTTTATAATTATATATTGAGTTTATTGTTTTTGTTTTTTCCACCAGTCTTCTAAGAGAAACCGTGAACCATCAACACCCAAGCAGAGATCTTCCAAGAGGAGTAAGGATCATCTTAAAGCCAACTCATTTCCTCATGATTTGGGGAAGACGCGGAAAAGGAAATATCTTAGTGGTGAACATACTCCAGCTTCAAAAACAAAGCACAGAGGAAGTGAACATTCTGCAACCCCCAAATCAAAACACAGAGGTGGTAATTATTCTCCAGCCCCAAAAACGAAGCACAGAGGGGGTTGGAGCACCGATGATCCTGGAGATTTTAGTAGTAGAGGTAAAGGATATAATTGGAGAACTCCATCAACCTCGGGCAATGGAAGATACAAGAACGAGGGTGGTGATTATCCATCAGCTTCTCATTCTTCAAGAAAGAATCATTATAACAATTCATCTTCCAATGGATCAACCGGTTATCATCAGCATAGGCACTCGGCGTCTAGATATTGGTAGAGGATTATATATCACCAAAGCTTAATTCGGTGTATTCACTTGCACCAACATTTGGGCCCACTGTGCCCCAAACAATTTAAGAGAAGTATCGATGATACTGGAGGTGGACTGGGCCTTCCTGGAAGAGGATGCTGCCAAGGGAGCTGAAATCGCACGGAAATGTACTGTTGGGGTTTGATGTTGCTTTCTCAATTCGATGTTCCATTCCATGTGGCAAGTAATAGAAGCATTTTTTACAGTATGATTATTTTGTACCCTTAGCTCTAAATAGATTTTTTTTTCTTTTTGTACTGCTCTTTTTCCAGTATTTTAATATAATTACTGTTATTTAAAAATTACAGAGTATGTATTATTTTCTCTTGTTTCGGAGAGAAGAAAGTCCTTTCTCGGAAGCAAATTAGACTTGTAACAGATATTTCAACTGCAATTTTGTTCTTAATCAGTTTCTGAAAATCTCTGGACAATTGTTATCAGTTTAACGGTTAAAGTAGATCATCAAGGTTTTGGGTCATGACCTCGACCACTTGCACATAGGGTTTTTCTTTGGCCTTTAGATATGTTTCTGACTCAAGTTTATGTTGCCTTGAATTGTATCTTCCACGTCAAAATTGTATATGCATACATTATTTCAACTCTAATATGAAACTCATTCCATAGCTCACAGGTAAAATAAAACGCAGAACTTGGGCATGATGGAAAACCACAATTATCATGCAAGATAAGAAGCCTTTAACCAAGTTAAGACGAATAGATAGATACTGTAAAAACAGAGTATCTAACAACACTCGACCCTTCCAATTTGAAGAGGAAAGCTGGAAGCTTCGAGCATGCGTGCTGAAGCACATGGTTTCCAACAAGCATAGAAAGGAAACAACACGTCGAGTGATACACCAAACAACAGATCAACAATCAAGTACAAGTTCATCTTCAGTTCTACAAAAGGCAAACTCTTCTATCACTGCTTATAATTAAAACATCACTAGAGGATTCAGAAACTGGGGCAAGTAGAACAAGCAATAGAACGTTCTCATTCTTCAGCAGCACTTGCAGCGCTGAGATCCACATTGAGATCGAGAACCTGAAACAGGAGCAAGAAATGGTCGAGTCAAAAATTTAATCACATTATTTTTAGTTAATGGCACACCGTGACAGTCTGAAGAACCCCTGCCTAGAGATAAAATGAAAAACAAACAAGGATAGGGGCCAAGGGGGCTTGTGTTTCAGTTCTTACCTTTCCAGTGATCAGTGTATACATATTGAGCACATCATCAACAGTGGATTCGAAATGAGTGGTGGCATCATAACTCTGTCACGTAGAGTTAAAAAGTTTATATAAAGAGGAAATTACAGATAACCAAGCACCAAAACAGACTGTGATTGTCAAAAAACATACTGTTGATATAAAGCAATTGTCCAGCGTAGGCTCGTTGACTGGTTCATATCTGTCATAAGTCTCGAAGAATATCTCATCCACAGGTCCAAGCAGATCAATTCCCGGTTTCAGTTCCTTCTCAGGGTTATCTGTTTCTGCCTCAGATGATACAAAAGCAATGTATTTCCCTTTAGGAGCAACATTGTGGGAATACGAACAACAAAACAAGTACCTACAAACAACAATCTAAATCAGATGGTAGGAAGTTTCCTGCTGTAACTGCAACTAGTTAGACCTCAGTAAAACATTGAATGATAGATGAAAAGCTCATGACAGAGGCAAAAATGCACTTATTGGTTCAAACAGTGACCATGCACAAATAAGAGTCATCCCCTCCAGCTAAATTTCTAACACAATTATGAATAACTATACCCATCATACTCAAGTTTCTTGATTCCCCACAACTTGAACTTTAAACTCATTAAAATCAAAGAGTAATGAGCAGCTAGTTATAGAGAGTTGAATTAGACATCTCAAATAGTTTCAAGTTAAAGAAACTAATCATGGTACCCAAAATCAAAGCTATCTTTTGGCAAATTTGCTCAACCATAACAATCAGAATTCGGGCATAGATATTTTATTCAAAGAGTTTTCTCTAGAAAACATTTCATAAAGAACAACCTTAGGAGACATCATAACATAATCAAGTTCTGTCAACGTTCAAGTGATAATCCACTAGTAGAAAGACCTCATTAATTTGCAGACAGGACAAAATGTTGCTCCAGAGCTTCAAACAGAGACATTCCCACCTAGAAACCGACACACTCAGAAAGTTCTTCAACTAACACCTTCCACCAAGCTTCTTCAAGTGAGGCACACAGAAATCACTAGTCTACAAACTTCTATAATTCTGTTCTTCAGCAAGATTAGTACTCTTTAGACAACTCCCTGGCTTCCAAAAGTTTTAAATTAGTAGTCTTTTTACCAACAAATTAAGGATGGTCCTCATTCCATAAGCTCCCACTTACATGACAAAATAAGAATTAAGATTTATTTCACTTTTCTAGCTACTATTCCATCAACCAAGAGAATCAAAATAACTAACTACTCAGTAAGGTCACGCTTACATGTCCGATCTGCGACCTAACTGCTTCTGTGGAAGAATGACTTGGGCTGAATGAGAGTCATTGGTATTAGGAATTGGATGGCTCATGATAGCAATTGCTCTGGCAACTTTACCAACCTTCCTAACCTGCAAGATTATCTCGCTTTATTGTATATCATAGAAGTATACCGGCTAGAGAAAGACAAGTAGAGAGTTTGAAAATATAATCAACAAAATGTGCCTGGTAAGACACCATATATATTTGAGGTACAATCACTTCCAAATTGTCTTTAAATGAAAACAAGTAGCCAGCTAAGAGAAAGAGGACTACCTTGTTTGTGAGGTATGAAGGATCACACACAAGCTTTTTGCACTTAGCTGTTTCCCCTTCTGATGTAACACCACACACCTTTCCTTCCTCATCAAACTCCACCTAAAATTTGAACACATGTCATACAAAACACATTTTGACAACAAAAAACAGCACACTAGGCAAAGGATACTACTAAAAGTACTAATACTATCCGTTTTCTGTAAAAATACATTTACAATATCTATTGTATGCTTAAAGACTCAAGTAAATAAAAGAAAATTAACAGGCAGAAGGCATTATTATCAGGTGATAATAAAATGAGAACCTCTATTTCATTTCCCTTTATGAAGAACTGGAAAGTTCTTTCTGTTTAGTGCGCACGGCATAGTGGTAGTGGACAGTAATCAAGATTATTTATTTATTATTTTTTATTGGGGGAGGGGGAGGAGCATATTTATACCTTGCACTCAGGTTTATTCAACATGTAGGTCCCACCATAGACAGCACTGAGACGAGCGAATGCCTGATGACAGCAATAAGAGTGTCATACCTTTACAGAGGACCTTTTTAGGGGATATGGTGTTTTTTTTTGTTTATTTTTTTTTGGGGGTGTGGGGGGGTGGTGTGGGGTTGATGACAACTAAAAGAAAAGAAGAGAAGACAGGATGCGGAAGCTGGCAGTAAAAAAAGAGGGCAAACCTGAGGAAGCTCCCCAAGACCATACAAAGGGTAGATATATGGTGATCCACCAGCAAAACGTGCCAAAGACTCTGCATAAAGCTATCATCCAAAAGAACATACTGATAAAGAGTCTAGGCACCATTATCTTATGAAACTCAAAGATATGACAGGAACACAGAAAACTTGCTTCAAGGAGGTGAAGGAATTACCTTCATCCTTTTCACAGTGTCCAATGCTGGCTCATTTAAGTAACGATCATCTCTGTGGAGAGCTAGCGCATGTCCAATAAAGTCAACCGTGTTTTCATCAAGACCATACTTTCTGTAAAATTCCAAAATGTCAAATATCAGATAGGTTAAAAGTAACAAATAGTCGACGCAAAGAAAAAGATAAGGCACATTCAAACATGTATTTCACTGAAGGTAATTACACGTCTCAGCAAAATCACAGATCATATTAGTTGATATAATTTAGCTAAAATGTTAGAAAAAAAAAAGCTCCCAACTCGACTTATCCATTATTATCATATAATAAAACATTTGAACTCATTCTTTTCTCAGATAATAAAAATAACTTTCTAGCAAATGAAAGTCTGAAGCACATGTATGAATCCATTTTCACTTTAAATTTATATTTTCAATATTATTCCACATACTGCAATTAATTTCTAGATACTGATATTAACATGCTTATAAATTATAATAGATAGATTTAAAAGAATCGCTGAAAATCATAAACAAGGTACCATTTTTTTTAAGTATACTTCTTCTAAATGATATAGTAAAAGTTTAGGAGCATACGCAATGAGTTCTTTCGTTGTAACTCTTGTCAGATCCATTCCTTCATGTGTTTTGGGATCAGTTTCATTGTAATCTTGGACATAAATGAAAAACTTGCGAGCACGCCTCTTTTCGAAAATACCCATGAGGGGGGATTTGAGGGCCTCCATGTCAGTTGCAGGCACCTTGTGAATCTATTGCATTGAGTAAACAACACATTCTATGTAAATAAATATGTGGCAAACCAAAACAAAACCCATAAAAGAAAAATAAATAAATAATAATAACACGGGCCCAAAAGAAGAAATAACAATCACGGAAATTGAATACCTTTCCTTTGTTGTATACAAAACTTCCATCAACAGCCTTGAAGTACAGATATTTAGTTACATCAGTATGAATTAGCACTCGGACAAGAGCACCATTGGCCATGATATACTGAGATAAATAAAGCAGCATCATTAGAATACAAGCATCAACAAGTGAATTTTTCAAAGGCACATAACCATAGCTACTGGAGGCATGCCTAAGGCACGAGACTCGTGGCTTTCCAGCAATAGCGTCTTTGCAAGCAAGAGGCACTTTCGTCTTATGGGGCGGGGGCTTTAGCCCTCTCATGCACATGAGGCACACTCCTTCAACATTGTGTTCTTCTACCTTTTAACAACTTTTATGATTTTTCCAAATGCATTAATTACTTGAAAAACAGACAATTTCAATGGGGAAAATTTTAATGGTCAAAATAATTCATTCTTGGGGGTAGTATAGTGGTACTTTGTATTACACAAGAAACTCCATTTAAAAGAAAGTTAAAACATCTCTGCCTCATGTCCAATAGGCATGCCTCAGGTGCTAGAAGCAGCCCCTTTCCACTAAAAACTATGCATACAACAAGGTCAAGAAAGAAGAACCTTAGGGATCATGTCGACATTATAATCTCTGCTAGAACCCAATTCAGCTGGAGGCTTATCACTTCCTCTAAACCTTTTCCACAGCTGAGAGATTAAAAAAATTGTTCATCAAACCATAAGAAATATGTAGGATGTATTATTATCTTACCATAGCTATATGAACTTGATGCTCCAAGTAGAAGCAGACATCTATCAGTGAGTCAATACCTGAATAAGATTAAGGGAAGTTGATTCCCCACCATAATAATCATTGCGGTCCATATGCAGAACCTATAAGCAAATACAAGGCAAATCAAACCCAAAGGAAAAGTTAAGGCAAATATAATGGTAGCAAGAATTAATTAATAGAATAATGCCTTTAAAGGACAATACATCACTCTCTGGAGGTGATCATCAATCAGGACTTGCAAAATATGAAATAAACTAATACCTTTAAATTCATGCCAAAAGCAAGAAATGGAAGCATATTTTTTTCATTAAGGCTAATGTATAAAACAGGGAGTCTTTAAGTTTTCTATTAAATCACTCAACTTAATAAAAACTTAAGAATAGGCTAAGGAAAACTATTAGAGGACTTCATGGAACATCTAATGATGTAATTTATACATCCACAAAAAGGAAGTTCTGAGATTTCAAGAACTCCAGAAATAGCCACTCACTTGCCCCCACAATTTTTTTTTTTTTAAATGACAAACAAACAATCAGAAGAAAAGGCCCAACACGTCTGCTGACTGCAGCAGTGATCAGAGAGTCAGAAACCGTGAAGTCAAGTATTTCAGTGACGGATTATTATAACACCAAGTCAATGTAAACTCTACTATCTAATCTTCAAATGCTGCAGATTGAAATATACGTGAGACTTACAAGGAGAGCTATAACGGCAATGCTACAAAAAGAAACACATTTATCAATTAAAGGAAGTCTGAAATCAACTCAATTTCAAAAAATGAACACATGTTTAGCAATAAAACAAAAATCATCTCATTAATTCTACACTTAACAGGTTACATTAGCTGATCAATGCAATCAAAACTCTATAAAATCATATATGACCCAACAGAAATGTTTACAATCAAGTGGGGTCCAGATGATCAATAAGAAAAGAAAAATTAGCACAATCAATGGATCATTCAAACAATTGATTGCTTACAAAATAAGGAACATTCAAGACCACTAGATCAAAACAAAGATCGACACCAAATCCAATCTGACACTATGACAACCAATTGATCCATTTCAGCAACCAAAAGTCGAAACGAATCCACCATATCACCACAATTGATCAGATAAATAACTAATAAATCCCAATTACAGAACATTAGGATCCTCAAAATGAAAAACAAAAATACAAATAAAAAATAAGAACCTTAAGACCATCGACGGATAGAAGACCGCTGAGGATGCATTCCTTGAGACCAGTTCCCAGAACAATCACATCGTATTCTTCATCCATGATAATCAATCTAGACAAAAACAAAAGGATGACAAATTCAAACACAGATCAATTAGATCAAGATATTTGGCGATAAATGTCTAGGGTTTTCTCCAGGAGTCAGAGGGGATGAGATTTTATTGTATTTCAATGCGATTACATACATATATATACAGGATTTGTACGTGTAATGCGTGCAGAGATGTGTTCCAGAAAGCAAAATGATTATAAAGAAAAATATTTTTTGTTTTCTTTTTAGTTATTCCCTTCACTATTCTGAGTAAAGTAGTTATTTGCACTTTTACCTCAGATCTCTCGCCCTCAAAACTTGAAAATTGCACTTTAGACCCTAACAATTCTCACAGTGACACATATGATTCGATGACAGGTATATAAAGTACTCCAATTAAGTTTTTAAAGTTTATTTTTAAATAAAAAACACAACGTCTTTTTAAAATTTTAATTTTAATATTTGAAAAGGCAAAAACTCCTATGCATCCCGGCCCAAGGATCACATTTCGTGCGCCTTTAGAATTTTGTATTAAATTGTATATTCTTTAGTATAAAGATGTGTATCCTTTATTTTCTAAATAAAATTATTGTGTGTATCCGGGCGCATGAACAACACTCCGTGTGCCTTTAAAATTTTGTGTTAAATTGTATACCCTTTAGTATAAAAATGTGTACCCTTTACTTTCTAAAGAAAAAAATATTAATGAAAAGTGTATACCCTTTAGAACAAAATGGTGTATATTTTATTAATTAAAGTATATACCACTTATACCAAAGCAATGTACCCTTACCTATAATACTAAATTTCTAAATCACACGAAATGTGTTCCAGTGCGTCGGGCGCACGCAAGCCTCCCTCATTTAAAAATGTTTTCAAAGTGTCAATCGCAAGTCTTAACTTCTCAATAATCGTAATTATTATCTTAATAAATCAGTACACTTATGCGTTGAGTTAGGCTATGTGAATTATGGTGTATAGTAAACATTTTTTATTAATTGATATATAGTATCTTATCTTATAGATTAAAAACATAACCACCAAATCTCCTTTGAGATAGTAATTATGTGAGATCGTTATTGTATAGTATGATTATTATATAAATAAAATATGTCAATTCATAGTTAAAGTTTTTTTCAAGTATAAATGAATTAAAATATGTTATGATATAAAAACTACAATTATATTTTAATTATCAATAAATATATTTTACTTACATCAATGGGGACTCTTATCAAATTCAATATATATATATATATATATACACGTGTCTCATGATAAAGTATCACAAACACAATTACATCCTCAAAATATTTAAACCCCAAAATAAGTATTAAATTCAGAAAATAAACAAGTTAAGATGTAACGTGAACCGGTTAATGAAATACTTTTTCTTATGCGTATAATTTTACATCATCCCTATCTTCCTTTGATCCCAATTTTCTTAAAAATAATGATTTTAGAGAAAAAAAATTAATTTCAAATTTACCCACTTATATAAATAAGAAATAAATTACTTTTTCTACCCCAAAATAGAGTTAATTAAAAAAAACCATAAACTTTACACCTATTGCAAATTAATCCTCACTTTTAAGAAACTGCAAAAAAATCACTATATTTAAGTGTTGTTGCAAAATAAACTCAATTTGTAACTAAAAATAGGGTTTTTTGGGTTTATTTTACAACAATACTCAAAGGTGATGGCTTTTTTTTTTTGCAATTTCTCAAAAGTGAGAATTAATTTGTAATAGGTGTAAAGTTCATGATTTTTTTTTGCAATTAACCCCTAAAATATGATACACATTTCTCTTATAATTTATAAAGGAAATATAAAATTCAGACGTGGAGTATATATATGTCCGAGTACAAGAAATAATTTATACAAAAATATTTATTAAGTATAATAATATTTATATATATAGATAGAAAGTAAAAGAAATGGTATAAGTTTCTAGAATGGAAAAACAAAGAAAACTAAGGTTAATTTAAGATGCACACACTGCATCGATGTTAAAATTGGGGGACATTATGGGGTGCACCTGCATGCACCCATGTTAATAGGTTAAAATAGGGAGTGAGGTTTGCATGTGCCCGGGTGCACGGAAATATATTTCGTGCGCCTTTAAAAATTTAGTATTATGGATAAGTGTACATTGCTTTGGTCTAAAGGGTATACACTTTTCATTAATATTTTTTTCTTTAGAAAATAAAGGGTACACATTTTTATACTAAAGAGTATACAATTTAACACAAAATTCTAAAGGCCCACGGAGTATTGTACATGCGCCCAGATACACACAATAATTTTCTTTAGAAAATAAAAAGTACACATATGTATACTAAAGGGTATACAATTTAACACAAAATTCTAAAGACGCACGGAATGTAATCCGTGCGCCCGGGTGCACAGGAGTTTTTGCCTAAAATAGGGGCAGTGGGTAGTTTTTAAAAATAAAATTAATTATATTATTTTATTTAATAATTAAAATTAAATTAAAAAGTAATCTAACAATTAAGATTGTCTATGTGCAATAAATTTAGACTCTAAAATTTAATGACAATTTGTTCATATATAGTGGAGCATTAAGATTTTGGATTTTTCTAAGTTACACCTGGTGTGCATACCCTAGGTTTTAAAATGGTGTACCCCACCATTAGGGGCCCCAACCGTCCCTGCCCTGGGGATTGGTGGAGGAGGTAAATCGCAGGATGTGCTTTAAGTGGCTTATAGGGAGGGCTCACTGTTAAACTTGTGCTTGCAAGGGGCCAAATCCATGCCAAAGGCAGGATTCGAACCCCTACCCTGCAGCAACCAAGCTCAGCTGGAAGGCCTTTCCACCCTCCCCTCTACCACTTGAGCATACCCTATGTTTTAAGGATAATAACACAGGGTAGTGGATAGTTATTTGTTTTTATTTATTAATTATTTTATGGAGTAAAATTAATGGTAAATATTGAATTATTATAATTTAATCTAACGATTTTAATCGTTTAGGTACACTGATGTCACAAGTGTAACTTTAATATAATTTTTTTTTTGTGATTTTGATAAAATGATCCTTCCAAATTCCATGTATTTAAGTGGTTAAAATTTTATTGGGCACACATTGTCAACTGTGAAGATTTTAGGAGAAGATTGATATGTCATTAAATCTTAAAGGGGTAAAGTGCAACATTAGACTGTTTCAAAGGCGAAAGGTGGAAAATGCTCCAGAAAGAGGGGGGAAAATAATATGTCCTGGAAAAGGAAAGAATTAGAAATAAAAATAAAAATAAATTAAAACAAAACAAACCAATAAGGTGGTGCTCAGGCACTTGACATTGACATACAAATAAATAAATAATTTTATTTAATAAATCCCCCCTTTAACTTTTTTTTTTCACCGACAAGTAGAGAATTTTACACAGTTCAAATTAAGAGTACACTTGATGGACTAAATAATTTTAATAGTTGAATTAAGTTTTAATTTAATCTCTGTTAACAAGTAAAATAAAATAATTGTAATTTTCAACCAACCACCCTCTATTTTTAGACACTTATAAATTTTAGATGCACTCTAAAATTATCTTAAAATTAATTAATAATTTTAATTATTCAAAATTCACTATGTCCCTTTATCATTTTCTTATTATTCATTATAAATTTGATGCATAAAAATAATGCTCCCTCTATTTCATAATAAAATTTACAACTACGGTAGACATGAAGTTGTAGGAATTAATTTAATTAATTAATTTAATTAATTGGATTTAATTGGTTAGTAAGGGTTCATTGTTAAATTAATCACCAATTAAATGAGTATAGTGGGTGAGTGTAATTTGACTCATCTACTGGAGAGGTTATGTGAGGCGTAATGGAAATTAATATGAAATTATTGTCCCATGTGGGAGGGAAATCCTCAAAAATCGGATTACGAATCTTTTCATAAATGATTATTGGAATAGGTTCATTGAATCTGGTCGCAATAACCCTCCATAATTGTTTATTAGAGGAAATCACGCAATCAAATCAAATCGTCATAATTGCTGATTAGAGAAAATCATGCAATCAGCAATTAATATGTCACAATCACCATTATGGCTGAGTGGAATGGTGCACCTATAAATTGGGTCATTCACCATTCATTCAAACACCACAATCAACAAGCATTTGCATCACAAAGCATTTGCATCTTAGTTAATAATCCAATTCTCCATCTTCTTTCGTTCGTCGAAGTTCCAGCGATTGCGGTGCTGCCTCGTCGAAAATGAAAAGTCGTTTTACCTTTGGGGAAGATCCGCCAAGACCGGAGCACTACTGGGGGCGTGTTTCTTTTTGTGGGAAGAGGTTCTACCTTGACTCGACTTCTACACGATGTTCTCTTGAAGATTCTGTAAAAAGGTGTAAGAAGATCCTCTGCTTCTTCTCCTTTAATTTCATTTGTAATCTTGTTAGTACTATATTTAGTACATTCTCCCTTCTACATTTCTATCCATAATATTGTAAAGTGATTGGTTGGTGCACATATAAACCAACAATCGTAAGAAGAAAACATATAGCCTCTGCACCCATCAATCACCATGACAACTGATATGGATATTGATGGAGCATTGATCCCAAAAGTGGGTGAAACCTCCAACGTCAATAGGGACTTTGTTGGGACTGATTTCCAAAGAGTAACTGTGAATCCTGTTGGGTTTGAATCCTAAAGGATGTATCCTCCAATAGGGATGCCGAGATCATTCGTGGCTCCGGCTCCAGCGGAGAAGCCCGAGAAGTTCACGTGTGTTGACTTCAAGAGGTGGCAGCAAAAGATGTTGTTCAACCATACCACACTGAATCTGGTGAGTTTCTTGAAGGAGACTGCACCAGTGGTGGATGAGAATGAGACTGATACGCAAAAGGGTATAGCTCTTGATCAGTGGACCTTCGCTGATTACCTATACAAGAACTATATCATCGGTGGACTTAGTGATGCACTGTACAACGTGTATCTAAACACGACGACATCCAAAAAGCTGTGGGAATCTTTGAAGAAGAAGTACAAGGCGGAAGATGCCGGTACGGAGAAGTACATGATAGCCAAGTACTTGGAGTTCATGATGGTGGACTCTAAATATGTGGTTGAACAAGTACAACAATTCCAACTGATTGTGCATGAAATTCTCTCTGAGGGGATGTTGCTTCCAGAAGCATTCGTTGTCGGCTCTGTGATTGAGAAGCTACCTCCATTGTGGATGGACTTCAAATGCTATCTCAAACACAAGTGAAAGGAGATGTCTTTAGATGAGTTAATTGTCAAACTGAGAATCGAAGAGGACAGCAGGAAGATGGATGGGAAGTTTGGCCAATCCTCAATGGAGGCAAGGGCAAGCTTAACTGAGCATCGTGCGGGACCCTTCAAAAAAAGAAAGATGTCCGACGACAAGGGCAAGAAGCCAATGCAAAAGTCCAAGTTCAATGGAGATTACTACAACTATGGCAAGCCGAACCACAAGGCCAAAGATTGTCGTCATCCTAAGAAAAACAAAGGCAAGAACCATAATACCAACGTGGTTGAACGGGCTCTAACTGATGATGACTTGGCTGCTGTGGTCTTTGAAGCCAACTTGGTGGCAAATCCAAATGAGTGGTTCGTGGACACTGGCGCCACCTGCCACGTCTGCTTGGAGAAAAGTTCCTTTTCCACTTATGCGCCTGTTGAAGGGAGGAAGCTGCACATGGGGAAGCAAGCCTCATCTGATGTAGCCGGTGTTGGGAGCGTGACTCTGAAGCTTACCTCCGGGAAAGAATTAAAGCTGAAGGATATGCTGCATGTCCTAGACATCCGTAAGGACCTGATCTCAGGCTCCTTGCTAGTTAGTCATCAGTTCAAACTTGTATTTGAGTCTGATGAAATAATGCTTAGCAAGTTTGGTCAATTCTTGGGCCGTGGTTATCTTGATAATGGGCTTCTTAAGCTCAATGTTATGGTTGTAAGCCGTAAAGGCAAGAAAGTTATGAATAAAAATGCTTCTACTTCTGCTTATATCATTGAGTGCTCCTCAATATGACATTTAAGATTGGAACATGTAAATCTTAAATCGATTAAAAGATTAAATATTCTTGATTTGCTTAAAGTAGCAAATGTTGAGACTTCAAGTAAATGTGAAGTGTGTATAAAAACAATCATTTTCAACAACGGAAATGATCACTAAACCTCTAGAGTTAATCCACACTAATACGTGTGATTTAAAGTTTGTGCGAACTAGAGGGAGAAAAATGTATTTCATTACTTTTATTGATGACTGCACAAGGTTTTGCTATGTATGTCTCTTAAGGAGTAAAGATGAAGCTTTAGAAGTGTTCAGACTCTACAAGAATGAAATTGAAAATCAACTTAATACTCGAATTAAAACAATTCGAAGTGATAGATGTGGTGAATACGTAGCACCGTTTGAATAAATATGTGCCGGATCCGGTATCATACATCAAACAACAGCTCCATATTCACCTCAATCAAATGGTGTTGTTGAACGCAAGAATATAACTCTGAAGGAAATGATGTTCGCAATGTTAATCAGTTCAGGGTTGCCTCAGAACTTGTGGGGGGAAGCTATCATATCAGCTAACCACATTCTGAATAAGATTCTACACAAATCTAAGGATCAAACTCCTTATGAAATGTGAAAGGAACGTAAACCGTCATACAAATACCTCAAAGTGTGGGGGTGTTTGGCCAAGGTTGAAGTGTCACTACCCAAACAAGTTAGAATTGTACCTAAAATGGTTGATTGCATATTTGTTGGGTATGCACTTAACAGTAGTGCCTACAGATTTCTGATTCACATATCAGAGATACCTGGCTTGACTGAAGGCACTATGATAGAATCAATGAATGCAATATTCTTTGAAAATATATTTTCTAGTAAAGAAAATGAACTAGTGAGTTCTAGCAAAAGATTACTTGAAGATAGTACTACGGTTCAGTCTACCCAAGAAAGTGTAGAACCAAGACGTAGTAAAAGAGTTATAGTAGAAAAGGACTTTGGTCAAGATTTCTTCATCTATGTGGTTGAAGATAAGCCCAAATCTGTAACTGAAGCTCTATCTCGTCCAGATGCATCATTCTAGAAAGAAGCCATAAACAGTGAAATTGACTCCATCATGCATAACCATACGTGGGAATTGGTAGATTTACCAAAAGGTTGTAAGACCTTAGGATGCAAGTGGATCCTAAAAAGAAAGTATAAAGCTGATGGGTCAATAGATAAGTATAAAGACATGTTGGTGGCTAAAGGCTTCAAACAAAAAGAAGGGTATGATTTCTTTGATACCTACTCACCTGTGACATGAATTACGTCTATTCGTGTACTTATATCGATTGCTGCATTGCACAATCTAGAGATCTATCAAATGGATGTGAAGATAGCCTTCTTAAATGGTGAGTTGGAGGAAGAAATATACATGGACTAACCAGAAGGTTTTATAGCACCTGAAAATGAGAAAAAGGTATGCAAACTCGTGCGATCGTTGTATGGACTTAAACAAGCTCCAAAATAATGGCATGTGAAGTTTGACAATACAATGATATTAAATAATTTTTGAATGAACGAGTGTGACAAGTGCGTATATGTGAAAACAATACCAAATAGATTTGTCATTGTCTGCCTCTATGTAGATGATATGTTTATCATGGGAAGTAGTCATGACATAATCGTTGACACTAAAAGGACGTTGAGTCAAAATTTTGACATCAAGAATATGGATATAGCGAATGTGATATTTGGAATTAAAATCCAAAAGACATCTGATGGAATTGCACTGTCACAATCACATTACATTGAGAAAGTGTTGAAGAAGTTCAATGTATTCGACGATCCACCAGCTAAGACACCTATGGATCCAAATGTGCACCTTAGTAAAAACAAAGGTGAACTAGTAGCTTAATCTGATTATGCAAGGGTTATAGGAAGTATAATGTACATAACAAATTGTACACGTCCTGACATAGCATGTTCAGTTAACAAACTGAGTAGATACACGGGTAACCCAAGCAATGAGCACTGAAAAGCATTGAGAAGAGTGTTGAGATACTCGAATTACACTCTTGATGTGGGCCTACATTATTCTAAGTATCCAGCAGTACTTGAAGGGTACAGTGATGCAAACTGGATATCTGACACAAAAGACTCATTTTCCATAAGTGGATACGTATTCACTATTGGAGGTGGAGCAATGTCTTAAAGGTCTACAAAACAGACCTGTATAGCCCGTTCTACAATGGAATCTGAGTTCATAGCTTCAGACAAAGTTGTGGAAGAAGCTGAATGGCTTAGAAACTTCCTAGAGGACATTTCATGTTGGAACAAACCAGTCCCTACGGTGATGGTACATTGTGACAGTCAAGCCACAATTGGAAGATCTCTTAGTGATATGTACAATGGAAAGTCTAGACATATCCGTAGGCGACACAACACGGTGAGACAATTGATCTCGAGTGGTGTAATGTCAATTGACTACGTGAGGTCAAAAGACAATATAACGAATCTACTCACAAAAGTAATTAATCGAGATCAAATGAATAAATTGCTAGAAGGAATATGATTAAAATCCACAAAGAAAAGAGCTGAAACAGTGAAAACCCAGCCTTGATGACTGGAGATCCCAAGAACTTGGTTCAATGGAAAAACGAAACTGTAGAGGTTCAAGTGAAATTTGATACCTACCATTCCTTAGTAGAGCAATATTAGCAAGTATGGGAACCCGTATTGTAGTGAGGCTAAGTCTCTGACTTTTAATGATTCCTAAAAGGCCTAGTGAAGGCTGGTTGAGTATAGTGGGGTACTCAAAATAAGAGATCACTTATGTAAATGTGAAGTGAGTGGCAGTTTTAAGTGAAACACTTATGAATCCAAAGGGGGTGGGTCCATGGCTGAAACGGACCTAAACGTGAGAACAAAGATGATGAGAGGCATTGATATGTTCACACTGTTGTCTCAGTATACGCTAAGGAGGAGTAGTTCAAAGACCTTGTATCTACTAAGCCACCTGTATACTCGATAGTGTTGGACTACGGAAGGTTTAAAGTCCCAAGCAACCTATCCGGATACATTAGTGTCTCACGAGGACTGGATTGTATGTCTGCATTTCATGTGGGTTCACCAAATTCCACTCATGTGGGGGATTGTAAGAATCAATTTAATTAATTAATTAAATTAATTTGATTTAATTAGTTAGTAATGGTTAATTGTTAAATTAATCACCAATTAAATGAGTATAGTGGTGGGTGTAATTTGACTCATCTACTGGAGAGGTTATGTGAGGCATAATAGAAATTAATACGAAATTATTATCCAATGTGGGATGGAAATCCTCAAAAATCGGATTTGAATCTTTTCATAAATGATGATTGGCATAGGTTCGTTGAATCTGGTCGCAATAACCCTCCATAATTGCTGATTAGAGGAAATCACGCAATCAAACCAAATCGTCATAATTGTTGATTAGAGAAAATCACGCAATCAGCAATTAATTACGTCACAATCACCATTATGACTGAGTGAAATAGTGCACCTATAAATATGGTCATTCACCATTCATTCAAACACACCACAATCAACAAGCATTTGCATCTTAGTTAACGATCCAGTTATCCATCTTATTTCGTTCGTCGGAGTTCTAGCGATTGCGGTGCTACCTCGCTGGAAAGGAAAAGCTGTTTTACCTTTGGGGAAGATCCGCCAAGACCGGAACACTACTGGGGCGTGTTTCTTCTTGTAGGAAGAGGTTCTACCTTGACTCGACTTCTACACGCTGTTCTCTTGAAGATTCTGTAAAAAGGTGTAAGAAGATCATCTGCTTATTTTCCTTTAATTTCATTTGTAATCTTGTTAGTACTTACTATATTTAGTACATTCTCCCTTCTACATTTCTATCTATAATATTGTAAAGTGATTGGTTGGCGCACATATAAACCAACAAAAGTTTTAAAAAATATATTTTTCTTTTTTTATTACTTACTTGTAATGGTAATTTGATATTTTTAAATAATAAATAATAAATAAATTATAAAATAAGTCATATTAGTTATAAATGGGTAATAATTTTGAAATTAAGGTATTTTGTGGGATTATTGCAATTTTTTTTCTAGAAAATACTAGTAATTGTAACTTTGTTAATAAGATAGAGGGAATAACATTTAAGGTGATTTTAGGGTGCATCCTGTAATTAATATATGTTTAGAATACTCTAGTTTAGTGGATTTAAAAAAAATAAAAATATTTTATTAATTTAATGTATACGAATTGTTCAAATGCATTCTAATAGACTCTAAAATTTAATCAGTGTTTTTAAATTTTATATATATTTTCCTTAGAATATAAGTTTTGATCGTCTTTTATATATGTCACTCATTTGATAGTATATCAATAGGATGTATATGCAACATTCTTTGTTAAATGTATTATTATCTGAATCTTTAATGCATTTGGAAGGTTATAATGCTCTATAATGTTTCCAACTTAATTCTTTATTAGTTTAGTTAGATATTGTAATCCGTTTTCCTTCCTTTTAATTAACAGGCTTTAAAGAAAATTAAGTATGCTTAAGTGCAATTACGGCATAAATTTCATTATTTTTATTAATTTTTTAAGTCCCGTAAAGTATTATTAGTCAATGTGAACCAAACCAAATGCTCTCTTATTCTATTTTACAGCAAAGTTACACATAAACACATGGATATATCAGCAGTATTCAAATAAACTCAATCATTGTTATGAATAAAATGAGATCATGGACACACAATACACGTCGATGCAAAGAAAAGGACAACATAAATAAATAATAAAAAATGCAGAAGGTAACTCTCCTTCACGAATAAGCTTCTCAGTGTTACTATAGGTAAGTAATTTAATACTCCGGCAATTTACAAGGTAACCGTTTGCTGTTTTCACGTGGACAATTCTAAGGTCTTTATTTGTTTTTTGCACGTGGATTAAGGAGTATTGTTATTATAGGTAAATTTGGCAGTTGTATTAGAGAGAAATGACGTGTCATATTGTGTACTTTCTTTACTAAATAGAGAAAATTGATATATTTGAAGCGGATACCAGGAATAGTGAAATAGATACATTGTAAGTTGCCGGAGATAGTAAAAAGAAAGATTTTTTTTAAGAGTATTTTGATATTTTTAAGTAATATAAATAAATACTCTCTCATTCTGCCACAATAGTTACATTTACTTATTTTAAACTTTTTGAAACAAGAGTTGCATTATCATTTTTTGTAGATGAACTCACAAAAAAATAATATATTTTCATAGGGCCCATACACAACATTAATAAATATCCATCATACAGTAAATGTAACTCTTTTAAAGGGACGGAAAAATGATAAAGCAACTTATGCGAGAAAGTGATATTTTGAAAAAATGATGTATTCTAAGGTTATTTATGGGAGAATTTATAAAATACCAATTTATTTACCTTAAATATCATTATCAACAACAATCAATTTATTTATCTAATATATTCGAATTACACTTTTTTTTTCTTTAATGCCCTCATTATTCAACTTATAATACCCAATGTGTTATGTGGGGGGTGAATGTGTAAGGGTGTGTGTCAGTTCCGATGTTGGTATAGATATCGGTTCTGATATCAGTAATGAAATGAAGAAAATTAAGTAGAAAACGAAGTGAAAAAGCTATGTTGTAAAAGACCACTATCGGTTATGTATCAGCTTTGTGTTGGTTACCATATTAGTTTCTGTATCGGTTACCATATCGGTGGGGCGGCGGTGAGAGTGTGGACTAAAGGGATAGAGGTTAGTTTGGTTCTTTTAGAGTGTATTTTGGTAGATTTGATTGAAAATTTGTTGTTGGTTGGTATTGATTTTGTTTGGGCGGAATTTGGATATATTTGCCTATTGTCACTTATTTATTTTGAAATTTTTACTATTTTTTATAGGTAAAGAATGTAATAAGATAAACAAATGAGAAAATAATGAAACGTGTAGTGGATCAGAAAAATTATTATTGATGAATTATAACCGAAAATAATAAATAATACAAAAATTAATTATAAGTACAAATAAATCTCTCCAAGCCCACGTGTAATTGGCCCAAAAAGGCCCCAAAAGCATCTACGGGCTTAAGCGTCATTCATGGTGGGCTTTGTTTTAACACCATAACTCAAGGTGGCCCATCAGTTTTCACCCACAACTTGTTTTGACCATTATGCCCTCAGACATCACCGACCTCTAAATAATTCAAGCTTATAAAAGAACAAAGAGAAACAAGGGCAATTAAGGCTTTCTATTCATTAATATAGACCCAACAAAAAAATCTTCACAAATAATTAAATAAAAACAAAACTATATAATAAAAAAAGATGCTCTGTCTCCATCAATTATGTGTTACTTGGTGTGAGAGGAAAAGGTGACAATAAAATAATTAAATTAAAAAGGAAGCCAACTTTTTTCATTCATAAAATTATTACTACATTAATACTAAACTTTGGAAAAATTAATCAACTTTGGTTGTTAATTTTTATTTTAATTTTCACCAGGGTAATAATTTATTAACTCGACAAACTGCTAAACTATTAATTGAGAAGTTCAATTATTAATTTATAAACAATTATTATTATAATACTAAAATATTCTTGGTACAGTATGCTACAATAATTAAAAATTATATTTATAATGATTGAATATGGTCTTGTGATTCTTGGTGGTCGATGAATATGGACAAGAGGCAGACATGATATTAATGAAAATATAATATTGGTCTTCTCAGGTAGGCCCAAATGAAAATTAGATGCTTCATTTAATAAGGAAAATATAACTTAAAGAATAATTTAAAAGGTTAAATTACATTTTCCCCTTTTTTTTTTTCAATATTTGGGAAGATCAAATATGGAGTAGTTAATTAAAATTATTAAGTAATTCAACTCGCTATTTTTGAAATTGATTTCTAGAGGTTACTCCATATATATTTTGATTTTCACATTAAAAGTGAATATGTCTGTATTTGAATTGATTTCTAGAAGTTACTCCATATATATTTTGATTTTCAAATTAAAAGTGAATGTCGTGTATGGAGATTTCATATCACATTACAAAATTTTACTTCAGTTGAATATATATTATTTTATTAAACTTGTTCGTCATAATACAAATACTCTGTGTTAGGATTTCATGGAAGTTTGCAAGTCCCATTTTTGGATATATAACCTTTTAACTTTATGAATTACAATATTTTTTATTCAATAGATGCATGATTATTTGATTCAAAAAATAAAAAAATAATTTATTCTTTCATAATTTCCAACTGAATTGAGAAATAATTTCACTACTCTAATGGTAATATACTGCGTATCTTACTTAGAACACTTAATTTCATATGAATCAAACAAACTTAAATCATACTAAAAGATAAAATACTAAACATGGTTGCTTTTATGTATCTCAATTGAATGATTCAAGTTTAATTGAACTAACTATAGAAATCAATAAGCACTAAAAATATAAAATAAACCATAAATTACTAATTAAATTCATAAATATGTTATTAGTTGCATTTGTGACAAATATTTTGGCACATTAAAGGAAAAGAGTATTAAGGAGTATTATTATTATAGGTAAAGTGAGTAGTTATATTAGAGGGAAGTGGTGGGTCGTGTATTTTTTTTATTAAATAGATGAAATTAATACCTTTGAAGCGGAAGCCAGAAATAGTGAAACGAATACTGGTCGAGGTAATATATAAATGGTGATGGGAAAAATAGGAAGATTTTGTGAACAAAAAAGAGAAGAAAACAAAAGAGCTGAGGAGTGAGGACCATACACAGAAAGGCAGAGGCAACCAACAACATGGCTTCTCTCTCTACCTCTCTCCACTCATAATTATTTTCCCTTCTTTTTTCTCTCTCTATATTCATCATTTATTTTTGTTCTCTTTTTTTCTTCAATGGAATTTGCTTCTGCTATATCTCTGATCAAGGTTCGCCTCCTTGTTTAATTTCTCCATCTTCTGTTGGATTTTCTTGGTGCCTTTCTCTTCTCCTTTTTTCCTCTCTCTCTATTCCTTGTTATTTTTATTTTTATTTTTTATTGATTGTTTTTGTTTTTGGGAGGTAAATTGTGTGTATTGATGGCGCTATAAATTTGGTGTTTGTAGGTATTTGGGGGATCTGCCGCCGCAAAATTTGGAGGTTTGGAGGTGAAGGGTTTTTGAGTTATTTGATGGCGGTTGCTTTCGCGTGATTGGGGAGTGGAAGGGTGGAATTTTTACCGGTTTTTGATATTATCTGTTAGGGTTTTGTTCCTGGAAAAATTATTCGACTTCTGCATTTTTGGGTGCTTGAAATTAGGTCACCTTTCGAATATGAAGAAGCTGTGTGATCCCTGAACTTGTATTGTTTATCTGGTTTGCTTTTTTTTCTATTTTTCCTTTTAAGTTAGGGATTTTAAATTTGGTGGATAGCCCAAAAAAGGAACCGAAGAACTTCAGATTTTGGGTTCCCTATTATCAGGGTTTATTGGAATCTGGTGATTCTTGGGCTGAGGTCTTTTGTGATCGAACGGGAATGGGTGATAGTTGGAAAGTATAAATACTCTGTAGTTTTTTCGTTACCTTTTCATTTTATTACGATATCGAGATCAATGGAGACGAAGAAGGTCCTTGCATTAGAAAGAGAAGTTGAAACCGAAAGTGAAATCGAAAGCAAGGGCTTGAATATTGGGGATCAAATTTATATGGAAGAGCCTCAGTGTTCTGGAATTGATATGATGGAAATGGGAGCATCTGAGGCTGAAATGTCAAAAGATTGCAATGAGGGAAAACATGGAGCTGATGTTGTGGTTTTTAATTCGGAGAAGGGAGAGGGAGGGAGCCATGGGAATGTGGTTTTCTCAAGAGAATCTCCGCTTGTAATTAAGGAGGATATGAGCACAAGCTCTTGTAGTTGTGGTGCTGAGAAGCTTAAAATCAGATTGGCTGCTTCTGATTCTCAGCCTGGAAAAAATGGGAGGAAGCTCAGTCGACAAGATAGAATTGAGTTAGGTCGTTTGTTTCAGAGTGCTGTGAGTTCCCATGGTTGGGAGCTTGCTGAGAGTCTGATCTTGTTGGCTGATCCTCAGACTCTAAATGATGCATTGTGCATATCGTTGGATACAATCTGGTTCTTGAGCACACAACAAGAGTTGTATGGAATCACCGGATTAATCAAGAAGATTATCGCTAATGGGGCCTATGACTTCACTCGAGCTGCACTCAGGACTTCGTTCCTCGCGTCTTGTGTCTCTGCTTGTCAGAGTCAAACAATGAGCCTCGCTGACACTGTAACTGTGATGGCACAAAGGTATATCATAGTATATGACAACAAATTCATATGCACATTCTCTAACATTAGAATTTGTAAGAAATATCAATTCTTTCTAGCAGGGGAATGGCCTTAACTGTCTTACTCTCTCTCCCCAACTAATAACTTTTGCCTACCGTCTTTTTGTGTGCAGCTGGAGTATTTCCTTAGTTTTCCCTCTATTTCTTTCTTGGGTGAATTTGCTATAGTTCCCTCAACCTTTACCAACCAACTACCCGCTGGAAAAAGGCTTAATATGTAGTCTGACCATAGGTCATTATTATCCTGTGAATTGAGATTTGTATATGGTGTAATCTAAGATGAAACTGCAGTGTCTTCATTACAACCTAGTTCCAGTATTCTGCTATGCACAATTTCCTTGTTTCCTTTAAGACTACTGACTACCCGTACCTGTTATGGGGGTCAGCCCATGAGGTTGCATGAAGGTTACCTAGTTAGTTAGCATTCCTCTATTTATTTATTTTTATTTTTTTAATTTTAGAATGCATATTTGTTGAATTGGTTTTTCTTATCTTTCTTTAGTATGTGTTTTTTTCCTTTTTTTTAATTAGGTTTAATTTGTTGATAACGTGTTGTACAAGTTGTTTTCTTTGGGAGCAAGGAGGACAGGGAGTGGACTGCCATTTATTTACGCCAATGTTTAATATAAACTGATATTATTATGAACTAAAAGTTGCATGGTCTGAATTATGATTGTAGTATGAAGAGCGAATCAATCTCTAGATAAATGTGTAAAGATTGAAAATAAAGTGTATTGCTTCAGTTAGTCGAGAACCTTACTGTGCTCCCCCCCTTGCATCTTCTGAGGATTTTCATCATTCACCATCCTTGCAGGTTACATGAGAGGCTCCAGGAGTGTAATTGAGATGAAGTCTTGAAAGCAGAAGCTGGTGCCAAGGTTCAGAAGTTTACTGAGTGGGCTCTTAAATGTATAAGTTTCCACTCACGTTGCCAAGGAAACAGGGATCGCGTGGGCCATAACTCACCTGTTGAGATCCAACTTCAGTTATCTGCTTTCAAGACCTTCCTAGATCTTGCAGGCAACCATCTTAGTGGAAAGGATTTTACAGAAGCATTTGATGCTGCTTGCTTCCCACTTACACTCTTCTCTAGTTCATTTGACCCTGGCTGGGCATCAGGTATATCAGCTACTGCAATCCAAGGATTGTTGGGAATGCTAGTTGAGGGGGGTGCAGATAATGTTAACCAGTGTTTCCTTGAGGCTGCACGCTTTGGGAGTACGGAACTTGTTCGTATTCTATTACAGGTACTATTATTTTGATGCGCTAAGAATGTTGTCTAAACTGCTATGAATAATTTCAATATTTATGTATCCCTGGTTTTATGGATTCAAGTACTTCTGATATGCTGCCTGGGCTGATATGCTTCTGCTCAATTTTCTGGTTCCAGATTCTTTTCTTTTCTCCCAGTTTATCCCAGTGGAGTTTGTGAATCATCACAGAGTCTTTGGGCCGCCTATGTTCGAATATGTTTAGCTAGCCCTTTTCATATAAGTTTTCAAGTTATTAATAAGCAAGCTTCTTTATTATAAGTTATAATTCTCTGTAATTACGACAATCATCATATTCCACTCATGCTGTTCTACCTCCTCCCACCATAGCCTTTTCGATCTAATAAACAGCCCACTCTAAAGGACTGCCAAGTGCCAAATTATCATGACCACCTTTTTATCTGCTTCAAGATTTGTGAAAATTAAGCCCTTGTCTCTAGATTATTGTTGCTGATAGAGTGTCAGTTTCTCATTGTTTTTTATTGCCTAAGAAGATTTCAGTTGTACATAGTCGTGTTGAAAATACGTACTGTGCTCTCATTAAAATTCTCACTTGTATATTTTGACAAAAGCATCACCTTAAAGATAAAATTATTGTCATAATTTGTAGTCTGGCGCCAGTATTCAGCCTCACTGATAATGTTCACTTATATAAGGTGAATGGCAATTATCTCTTATTGTCTAGATCTGCTGCCTTCTTTGCCATTTGTAGTCAGAAGTAACATTGCTCATTTTTTGAGATGGGTTTTGTTTTTACGTCCATCTACACGTGAGAACCTTAATTAATATAAGTATCTGAAAGCCATACTTTATTTCTGCTTTGAATATTTATGGGAGCTACATCAGTCTAATGCATTGGCTTAATTTTTAATTTTGAATCTTAGATTGCACAAAGGAACAGCTTGGATGTGGATGTTGACTTGGCCTTGGGCTTTGCTTCACACTATGGTAAAATTGGGACCATGGAATGCCTAGTTGAAGAGGGTAATGCTATGGCTTTCTTGGGTCCTCTGATGAGAGCTGCTGAGAGAGGTTGTATGCCCGTTGTGCAGTGGTTTGTGCAACGGGGTTGCCGAGACATGGAACTCTGTCTTGCCCTTACAGCCGCCACATCGAGCAGTCAAGTAGAGGTTGCAGCATATCTTCTCCCTCATGTTCCTCAGCATGTTCTTGCTGCCCTCAGCATTGAAATTCTCAAGGCTGCTGGTGAGCGAAGCGGTGGCTCTCTCAATGGAGTAGAGTTCCTCCTCCACTCAGATTTTCTTGGAGATCCTGTGGCAACTTACGCTGTTGCTGATAGTATAGCAAGATCAGATGATGAGGGAATCGCTCCCGAGTTAAAGACTTTCATCAAAGAGCATTGGTCTGAGGCAGCATACTTGGATGGGCTTAGCCAAGGAGAGACACATTTTTCAAACGTCGTACAAATTTTGAGATGGGGGAACTCCCCAATATGCTTGAGGGATCTACCAGCCCCACTAAGAGTGGCCATAGCTTACCTGCCATTGTATAGAGAGTGCGTTAAGGCAGGGGGACGTTTGTTATCCCAAAGACATCGGGGCCAACTTGTGGAAGCTGCTAGGAGGCTCGGAGGGGTGGTACTCAACGAGCCAGGGCAAAGGAGAGAGTTGTTATCTGTCTTGGAACATCATCTTCCACCGTTCTTCATCAATGCTTAAGGTGCGGTCTAGCGGACCAGAAAAATCGATCGACTACTCTCTTTATCTATCTCTGCTGTTCCTGCTCTAATGCTATAGAAAATAATGAAATATTAGACATGTTTGAGGAATGCTAGGTAGCTATGGACCTAGGTTTTTTTGCCCTTGGCTGATACAAAACATACCATTGGAGGCAGTTGTAAACCTTAATGTAAGAGAAGCTGTAGGGGATCTGATGGGAGCTTGTTGAATCCAACTAATTGGATCTGTTAAGAGGGTTCTTCAACTTTATACTACCTACTGTAATGAGCCAAGCAATATATGAAATTTTGTTAAGGCAAATGCTGAACCTTCCTTTTGTTGTTTTGATGGATAATAGCTTTTAAATTCTCATGAGAAGATGAATGGATCAAATGTTTATCTCACTTGGTTGATTTCTTCTGTATGTCTTGTTGGTATTATAATATTATTGGAGTTGTGACCAAAATGGACACCTTAAATTTTGCCAGAAGCTAATTTCACTACTCAGTACTCAGTACTAGGTAAGGGGTAATGAGATGTCGAAATCATCGATCATTATATACCTACACGGTTCCATCCCATTAATCAATTTTACTCGTTACCAATACCCTCATTAATGATTACTATTATCATTCCAGAATTTGAACCAAACGAATCTTTTCACATTTTACTGAAAACATTTTGTGAGACCTCGTGAAATTTTCCATGTGGTTTAAGGTCCATGGTTGGCTGTTCACAGTATCATGACTTTGGCCACAATACATTGCATCTGTCTCATATGGACTTCCACATCATAATTGCTATACCAAACAACTAAAAGAAGACACAAATCTTAGTTTTATTCAATTTGAGATTAATAATTTCAGATTAACCAAAAGGTGATAAACAAAACTGTGGGCGGAGCCTCCTATTGAGGCAAACTTATGAAAATAACTACTACTAGTATATGTATAAGATTATATTAGCTCTCTATCTTTCAATTTTATTGGAGTATATTATGATGTTTCTCTTTCTTTGAAATTCTTAATTTTTATCATCATTAATAAACATTTCGAATAAAGTATGAGTCGATTAATCAATATGATTTTGAGGATTGGAACTCAATAAACTAATAATTTTTCAAATGTAATATGATATTAAAGTTTTGAATTTCTTTATATGTAATTCATTTCTATTTCTATTGTAACTCTCTTGGGTATACCCTATTCTAAGATTTAATAGAATTCTTTGTTAAGAAAAAAATTAAATTTCTTTCTCACTCCAACCACGTTGATTGCTCAATCTCTTGCTCAAATTTTTATGTTGAACATTAAAATCCACAATTTCTCCCAAATAATTACCATTTATTTTTACTCATTTCCTGAAAAGATAATTTATGATTAATTTATTTCATAAACTTGTTACCAAATAATCTCAATTTACATTTTGATTTTAAAAATATCATTTTACTTGACACACGTTATATTTTATAAGTACTTTATTTGGTACAAAAAATATTAAATTGTCTAAAAAAGGAAAAAAAGAAATGTTAAATTTGAAGTAAATTACTGTAGAAAAATGTAATCTATTTTGGAGTTAGTATATTGTGTGTCTGGAAGCATGGACTTAACATGTGTGCCTAACCTGCCCCATTTATTAAGCGGGTCATTTATAAGTTAAAAAAAAATAAAAAACTCAATATAGACAGGGTCGAACTTAAACGCACTAGTCTAAATCGCCCGGGACAAGAGTTTTTGCCTTTATTTTGTTATTATAATTAATAGCTCAAGTGATTTGGAGATGAAAGAATTGAAATATTATATTGGAGACGTACACAAGTATGATTTTCATGCAAATAATATTATTTACTTTTCACTTTGATATTTTATGTGATTCAAATTGAATACCACACGAATATATAAATCTAGTTCTTCATGCTTATATTTTCCATGCAATCTAAAAGCATCAAATTTCTTTCTAATTTAATGAGTTCTCCAAATAAATAAACTATATATTTCCTTACAAGATTGGTAGTTAATGTTGCTTCAAAACATACTATAGATGATAAGTAAGAACTTGAACTACTTCAAGAGAGGATAAAAACTTGAGAATTCTAATAAGAAATGAATGAACTCTGTTACACTTTCTTTGGATCATTATAAAGACACAAAACTTGTTCGAGCTAAAGGCGATCGCCAAACATTTTTCACGAATACGTATACGTTGCATCGCGTACATTAGACGGCATAAAAGCCAAGACCATGAGGAGGGCCAAGATACAGATGGGCAGTAGCAGCAGCAGGAACGGTGGTGGTGGCAGCGGTGGTAGAACCAGAGGCAGTATCAGCAACGACACGGTGAGGCAGACGAGCAGAAACAACGACTCCAATGTGAAGTAACGGGACACCTTTCCTCCGTGCCCTTGCGATAAGGACCGGCAGTACTCCAACTTCCTTCCTTCGACCAACTGAATGCCGCTCTTTCTGTAGGGAGTCGAGTTCAGATTTCTTGCCGTTTTCGCGTCCATTAAGCTGTTCAAGTACTGATCTTGAAGATTTATGAAGCTGTTAGACAATGCCAATCTTGATCTAGAGTCCTCTACTCTCATTTAAGTTGAACAACAGCTATCTTCTCTGTTGTATCCCAAATTAGGACTGAATGATCACTTCACAAGGGGTGTTCCAAATTGGACTATCTTGGAATAAATCTAAACAAGATGGAAGAATTCTAATGTTCTTTGGATTATAAACTCAAGACAGTCAAATTCTAGGTCTAATATCTACAATCAGTGTATCTTCAATCGTAGAGCCATAAGACATCATCCCCAGAAATCCAACTGCCATTTGAAACAAGGTAAACAAATTTTAGATTATACAGAACAATTACAATTAAGTCAACCCCTGGAATCAGTGAATCTTGATCTCAGATTTACAAAAATTCCACAACTTTAAAAACCACAAAACTAATAAAGAATTCAAGTTTTAATCACAAGCAACCACATGATATGATCCATCTTGACAGGTATATAAATCTGATTCAGCATAAGAGATTTGGCATAAAACTATCAAAGCCAACTAATCAAATTTTAGCAATTTGCTATAGTTAAGATGACCAAAAACCCCAAATATGTCAAGATTGACCAGGGATCATCCCAACTCTCAAATCATAGTTTCATAACAAGATTTCAAAGAAAAGAAAAAAGGAACATACAAGAATCCAGAGGAGAATACTGAGAAAACACATATACATACAGATTATATGCATGTATAAATACATACCCATAATGCTTGAGGAAGTGATATTGATTGTGCAAACTGAGATTCAAAAAGGTAGACCAAGAATCAAAGCTATTAGCCTTGAACACCTTTTGCATTTCACCCACAACAAACCCTTATGTTTCCCCCTCCACTCTTGAATCCCTTTTTCTTGTCAAGTTCAAAGCAATATCTTGGAAATGGAGGGGTGAAGAGGGATTTAAAAGAATAGTAGAAAACCACCAAAGAGAAGTGGGGAAAAGATCAAATCTTTCGTTGTTTTCTCAAACTGTGTGCTGCAATAAACCACAGAGGAGTTTTGATGAGAAAGGGAACAAGAAAATTTGGTTGGAAAACGAAAGGAAGTGTGATGGGATGTCAATGTAATGGGGAAATTTGTATTCTGGAGGTGGTAAAATGGGGTTTTGGGGGGGTGGGGTGTGTGAGATGGGTTGCCTTCTTGGTTGATGAGAAACAGAGTTTGAATGTATTTTGAGGTTTTGCCTTGTTTAATATAGCCATGGAAAGAGACATGTTAATATATACGACTCGTAGATTACAAGAAACTCCCATATGTAGGGGTGGGGTGGTTGGGTGTGGGTGGGGTGAGAGGAGAAGGGGGGTGGATTCAGTGTATGAGCAAAGAAAACAAGTGGGGGCTGCTGACAAGAAGTATTTGATGGTGGGGGTGGGGTGGGATGGGTGAAGAAATTTATTAGAATTTCAAATGCGCGTCCCTATTCTCTCCCCCTCCCTCTCACTCTCTTGATATTTTGCTGGACACAAAATATTTGTGATAATTGCAAAAAGTAGTTATTATTACTTAAAAGTAATTTTTAGTGATCATATGTGTTAAAAATAATTTATTCTAGCAATTTTTATGAGAATTGACCAAAATGTCCTTGAGAGGGACACACTAATTGAATTGACCAAAATTATCTTTTTGATCAAAAAGTACTAAAGTATAATAATTTGTTTTACAGTCTATTGAATGCATTAATTTGTTATTTTTACATGCCTCATAAATATATTTATTTATTAAAATACAAAAAGATGCATTAATTTTATTCGTATGAATTTTTTTAATTTTTTCTGGAAAAAAAAGCGTTTGCCGAATAGAACAAAAAATGTTGGTCGAATACAACAAAATTGTTGGCCGAATATGCCGAATAAAAGAAATATTTTTTTCGAATTTTTTAAAATTTTTTTTGAAAAAAAGTGTTGGCCGAATAGAACAAAAAGTGTTGGACGAATAGAACAAAATTGTTGGTCGAATAGAAGAAATATTTTTTTGAATTTTTTTATTTTTTTCTGAAAAAAAAATATTGGCCGAATAGAACAAAAATTGTTGGCCGAATAGAACAAAATTGTTAGCCGAATAGAAGGAATTTTTTTTTTGAATTTTTTTTATTTTTTCTGAAAAAAATGTGTTGGTCAAATAGAACAAAAATTGTTGGCCGAATAGGGCGAATAGAAGAAATATTTTTTTCGATTTTTTTTATTTTTTCTGGAAAAAAAAATATTGGGCGAATAGAACAAAAAGTGTTGGCCGAATAGGCCGAATAGAAGAAATATTTTTTCGATTTTTTTTATTTTAACGAATTAATGATGCCCCACCAACCCCCATTTAATGATGCCCCACATTCTCTATTCAAATTTTAAATTTTAAAAATTTTAAATGCGGTACACCCACCTCATTTACTGTAGTTAAAACTGACATGATCATGACCCCACTATTTTGTCTTTTATCTGACAGCTATGTGGTAATTTGGGGAGCCCACCAAATAGTGGGTAGTAAAAATTATATATAAGAGAATTGACTATTTAAAATTGTATTTAGTGAATAGTGGCTACTATAAATTTTAACCCAAAATATTTTGTAGCAATCCCCATTTTTACCCTTCAAATTTTGATTATTACACAGCATCTCCCTGTAAACAATGCATGTATTTTTTTTTTATTTTTTTTAGTTGAGATTAAAAGAAGTTATCTCGTATGATAAAAGATGTATAAAGTTATTGAAATGTGTGTAAAATATAAAAATTTTAGGTAATTTAATAAAAAAAGTATATAAAATTATTAGAGAGTGAGTGTTACCGAAATGTATTTTTTTATTTTTAAAAATATATGCATAAATGTTCACAATTAAAAAGAAAAATGTAAAATAATTAGTTAGAGTATAATATTATTATTCATCTGCATTGGAAATGATAAAGTGAATTATGTGTGTCATTTTGAAAAATGTGATGTATTGAGAAATTATATATTTTGAAATTTTTACCATTTTTTAAGAGTGAAAGTGTAATGTAATAAAAAAAATTAAATAAAAAATGGAAGAGAAACGAGTAAAAAACGGATAGAGAAAGTAATGGAGTATTTTCTTTAACACTTCATTTATAGTGTTAAAAAAAATAAGATTTGAAATTGGCAAATGGACCTCTAATTTTATTTTATGATTTACATTCATGCAAACTTGTATGAAAAAAAAAATAAAAAATATATATATAGAGGGAGAATTGCAAAAATACTCAAAATTTATAGTGTCAAAATCTTTACTAACACTTTGTTTTGTTTGTTATCTTTTTCACACAATTGTACAGTTTTGAACTTCTTTACACTTAGAATTCAAAATCAATACCCAATGTTTCACTTGTGTAGGTCACCCACACGGGTCCATCCACGTCGGTTCCAGTGTGGATCACCCACATGGCTGGTGGCCGCCGATGGGTGTGGGTGACGGTGTGGCTCACCCACATGGTCGGCGGTGGATGTGGGTGACGGTGTGGAATATCCACATGGAATTTTTTTTTATTTTGGTGGAAAGGATATAAGGGTTCATTTTTTATAAATTGGTTAAAAAAAAGAATGTAAAAGAGTTATTGGTATTGATATTTAATAAGTGAGATTGTGTATATTTATATATATATATATATATATATATATATAAATATAAATATAATAATGAACAATTTTACTTGAGATTGATGCACTTTTAATGAGCATATCATAATAGTTAATCTATGTCAAAATATATTTTGAAAATCACAAAGATGGGTCATTTTTAGTAGGCAGGTTGGAAAAGTAAAAAAATTGCCAACTTGAAAATTAACTTTAGGCTTGTTGATAATTTATATTAGGGGAAATTGTGGAGTAGTATTTTATATCATAATAGTTAATCTATGTCAAAATATATTTTGAAAATCACAAAGATTGGTAATTTTTAGTAGGCAGGTTGGAAAAGTAAAAAAATTGCCAACTTGAAAATTAATTTTAGGCTGGTTGATAATTTAAATTAAGGAAAATTGTGAAGTAGTATTTTATGTATATGGGATTTTAATTTTAGTTATTTTTATTTATAATTTTCAATTTTGGAGATTTTTGTTTGATTTTAATTCTTTTTATTTTTAGTCCTTTTACTGTTGTCTAAATTTTGGATTAAAATTAAACAAATTCTAACATAAAGGATTTTTTTTTTTAGAATTACGAATACAGGAGGATTAAAATTGAAATCAACCTAAACTAATTTTGATATTTTCTTTAGGTTACTTAAAACTCTCTCAAAACTATTGCTCTATCCAAACGAGCATTGAAATCAATTAGGACAATTAGTGTTAATATATAGTTAAAATATTTAGTGAACATAAATATTATGATATAATTATTTAATTATCATAGTTTAAGGTATATCTTTTATTTAAAGTTTATGAGTTGGTCTTCTGTGTCCATAGGACATGCCGTGCCCCCATGGAATACAAGAATTTAATACTAGTAATTCTTATGTTTTCAGGGCGGCACGGTGCGTCCCGGACACACAAATTTTTGCCAAGTTTTATCATCAATTTATTATAATTATATGATTCAACTAAAATAATGAAAGTAAAATAGAACTACCATTTATTTTTATTGAAGTTTAAGATTTATCATATTATGTTTAAAGTGTGTTTGGATTTTATTAAATTAAAGGAGAAAACATGTTTATATTTTAGAGTCATACTGTACTGCAGTACACTTGATCTCACCTAATTCTAATTAAAAGAGGAAAATTAAGTTATCAAATTTGAGATGGCGAGGGAGTGTACTGCTTTACACAATGGACTTTTAAATATAGTCAAATTTTACATTTTTTCAGATTCATATAAATACAATGAATGAAATTAAATTTTGATACAATGAATCTAATGCTGATTGATACAATGGTCTTATAACTTCCAATCAAAACAATGCAATCAATATTACTACTAAATTATTACTGACAGAAGAAAATGATACTCCCTCCGTCCCAATAATACATTCGTGTATTCTTGGGCACAGAGTTTAAGAAAAGTAATTTTTTGGTGGTGTGATGTAAGAAAGATAAGGGGTATTTTGGGTAATTGAGTAAAATAAAGTGTATGATATAGTTGACTTTAACTAAATTGTGTGTAAAAAGAATGTGACATTTTTGTAATATTGTAGTATTGTAAGGTTATTGATATTGTGTATTGTTTCCATTTTTAGGGGGCGAATGTATTCTTGGGACAGACCAAAATGGAAAGGGCAAATGCATTCTTGGGACGGAGGGAGTATATTAATTTACATAAAGTATAATTATTGTATTTGTAATTATTTACTTTTAATATAGTTATTAAAATATACGTCCCTTTCTCTTTTAAGAAAAATAATAAGTTTTGCAGAATAATCGCTCTTTAAAATTCAGTTTTTATTGCACACAATGAGTAAAAAATAATTATTTAAACAATACAAAATTCCTCTAGAACACTTCGCTGAGAACGAAATGCTTGCGGGACGTGAGTAGTATATTTATTTCCCAAGACACAATAAATAAATAAATAAATAAATATATATATATATATATATATATATATATATATATATATATATATATATTAAATGTTAATAAAAATTGATATGAACATTTGTTTTTTTACTACTTGTTTAATGAATAATTTGATAACTTTATTATTATTATTATTATTACTATTATTATGGCAAAGACTTGTGTACAACCTCCTTCTTTCACCTTCAGTGTGTGTTTTTTTTTTAATTGTTGCTGTCCATTACTTTTTTTTTTTATTTTAGAGATATAATTGTAATTTTACCCTTGTGATTTAGGGTATAATTATCCCCTAGGGTTTAGGATTTAGGGTATAATTGTAATTTTACCCTTGTGGTTTAGGGTATAATTATCCCCTAGGGTTTAGGGTTTAGGATATAATTATAATTTTACCCTTGTGGTTTAGGGTATAATTATCCCTTAAGGTTTAGGGTTTAGGGTATAATAATCATTTAAATAAAAAATTTAAAAATAAAATAAAAAACAATATTAATGAAAGAGCATGAATTAATTAAAAAGAGTGGGGACCAAGGTTGTACAAATTTAATTAATACAACCGTTGCACCCTAGTCCCTCTCTATTATTATTTAGAGAGAAATATTCATTATTATTATACTCCCTTCATTCGTTTATTACTTAATTCACACTTTCCTTTGTTATCAATCTCAATATTTATGCACGTTTCTTAAAATGGAAAAATACATTTCAATAATACTTACTTTATACACATTCAAACAATTTTATACATATTTTCATTAAATTATTTAAAATACTCATTTTTTACACACATCCCAATAACTTTATACTCCTTCCATCCTAAGTTAAGGTTTACATTTTTCATTTGGATTGTCCCAAATTAAGGTTTACATTTTCTTTTTTGTCATGGGCTCACATAAAATAATTAATTATTCTATGTAGGGCTCACACACAACACTAATACAACTACTCAATATACATTAAATAATATTTCTCTCACCTCACTACACATTAAAATATTACCCCTATGTCTTTTAATTTACATGTAAAAAATAAACGTTAACATTAATGTGGGACGAAGGGAGTACATCTTTATACATTAAAAAAATCTTAATTTTCACGCACAAAGATGAAGACATAGAGAGCATGATACATTACTTTAGTAGACAATGTATTAGACTTAAGCCTAAAGATTATATAGGGGTGCCAACCCACACAAAACCTAGCATGGCTCAGCCTACTTCAATCCTTACTTCCCCTTGCATTTGCACCACCCGAAAGAAATATGGGTAATTTAAAAAAATTGTTATTGAACTCCAAGTATTAAATTAAACTGATAATGTAGAAACAAAGTTTTTATATATATAGTAACCTAGATTTCATGTTAAAAAATATATTTGGGCAAATACTTGTATACCCTTATAAATTAATGTTTATTTTTAGGATTTAAAATATGTAAAAGTATAATTATTCTTGTAATTTTTTAAATAGGAAAATTTTTATATGTAAAATCGATTCACACCAGATAGCCTTGCACTTATTTTTATTATTATTTTTTCAACTAATGGATTTGACTAATTTCTATTGATAAATATCAACGGATTACTAACAAAAATTATATCTATATTTTAGCAATGATATACCAATAAATTTTCAATGTTTTTACCAATATATTACCAATGAAATCATTATATAAAATATCAACAGAATTATCAAGCAACATATCACCATCAAACATATTTACAAAAGAAATTGAATTTTCAATGGTAAAAATTTATCAACCATCACTTTATATTACCACTAAAAATTATCAATAGAGTTTCTTGTTAATTCGTTGGAAAACTGATGCGCGTTTTCTTTGCACGCAAAATTAATGCCCAAGTATTAAAGATATCAGTTGCAGCTTAAGCAATAGACCAAGTGAATTATCGAACCCAAAGGACAGCGTATTATCAATTTAATTATTTACTAAATTAATTAAGACAAGTGTGGCAATATAGTTTGGGATTTATTATTAAACTAATAAACAATTAATTAAAATAACAAATAAAATAAAATATCACTAGAAGAATACGAAAGTTGATCAAGTAGGAGAATAAGTAGTTATATGAAAATCCAGTTTCACTCATTAATTTCCCTTTCGTGTGTTGATGTCCGACTCTACCTTGTGGAATATGGACGCATCACTAAACCATGCATATCTACTCTATAGACACAAGTAAACATGCGTGTTACACGTGTAAATAACCTCGGAGCAAGAGATATAATTTCACCCCCTTTCTAGGTACTATCAATATCAATTATTTCTCTGGCCAATTGATACTGTAATCCGATATGATTTCCCTTTATATGTACTATATAATTATCATCTTTATCCTACTTAATAACTCGAATTCAATTCAATTAATAAGTATTCATATATGATAGTTCTAATGAAACTTCGGAGTCCCCTCACTTAGAGTCATAACATGAAATCTTGTTCAGCGGTGAACGCACTCAATCTACAACCAAGATATATATTCAGACTCTATATACAAATTGAATATGCACAAAACGACCGTGAATATGAATTAAGAAAGCACAATCATATATAAAATAAATTCACAAGTAGTGTTGTACGAAGTTTACACACGAAAGTTCAATTAATTCGTAAAAATTTTCACAACCCTAGTTCTACCAAAAAGGCTCTAGCCCATGATGTTGCGATGAACAATCATGGGGGTTGGATAGATCTTACCCATATGTCTGGAAAATACAAGATAAATTAGAAAACGAATGAAACCCTTGATGTGGGCGTCGTCGCGTTCTTCTCCGTCTTGAATCCTCCTATTGGTTCTCCTTTTGATTCCACGAACGAATCTTCAAAGTGATGGATGGATGGAGGAAATGATGTGGATGATGGTTGGGGGGTGAACCCCCCTTGTGGGGTGTAGGATGGTTGTGTTGTGTTGTATCCAATCTGTATTTTATTATAATGTCCCTTCTTGGTGTGATCTACATCCCCTTTTATACTTGTAAGCTCTTCTTATGGACCTAGGATGTGCTTTTTCTTGAAAACACGCTGAAATATATACTTGGGGTGTAAAAATTAGATTCGGACACATTCCAGGCATGGAGTTCAACCTAGGGTTCGACTTAGGACTTGGTCGAACCCTGGTCGAATCGAAATCGGTGATAATTCGCACTTCAGGCTTCTGGTTCGACCATGATGGCTTGGTCGAACCGACGGTTCGATCACTAGTCATGGTCGAACTGCACTTGCACCGTCTCACTATTTCATGTATAACTTCCACATCCGAACTCTGATTTGAGTGATTCTTGTGCTCACGCGATCCTCTCTTCCTTGGCTTTCTATCCATATAAAGAACTAATAAAAACTCCAAGAATTGAAGGTGTAACAAGCCTTGGAAAGTGACAAGGTCGTTCTGTTCGGCACAGCTCGCACGATGTCACCACTTTGATAATAATTTTCTCGTTTGGAATTGATTGAAGTGCTCTTTATGTCAAAACGACCCTCTCTTCAGTGACTTTCCAACCATGTATCATAACACCAGTTTTGATCTCCACATGAATACAGAAAAATTCTACAAATTGGATTTGCGTTTTTAGCATTCATACACAAATTGCACATTTTCTCCAACTTTGCACTTTTGATCATTTTTTCCACCTAAAACACAATAAGACACCTCAAGTGCATATTTTTCTCATATATATTGAATATAAGACACTTGTGCTAATATATGACAACAATTCCAATCAAGAAGGTGTTAAAATGGACATTATAACACGCTTATTTTCACTCTCAACAAAAACCAATTTAGCAATGAAATTAATGCTTTTACTGACAAAATATTTCTATTTTTTGTAGTGTTATTTTTTAAATTAGAGTGTATTTAATTAATGTAATTATTTTTTTAAGTGCAAATTATTATAAAAGAAAAGGATAAAAATTATTATGCCACGGAAAAAAGAAGTACTTCCTCCATCCCCTTGATATGTATCCATTTTTCCATTTTGGTCCGTCTCATTACAAAGTATCCATTTCTCTTTTTGAATTGATGTGACCCACAACCACTACACATGACCTCACACTCAACACTAATACAATTACCTACTACACATTAAAATATTATTTCTCTCACCTTACTATACATTAAATTATTATACTTTTTAATCCACGTGTAAAAAATAAATGAATATCTTTTAAGGGGGACGAAGGACTATGAAATAGTACTACACATGTCTTGAAAAATGCACATGTAATGTGTCTTGTGAATATAAATAAAATTTTGCCGGTTGAAATTAAAAATTGTGGTCAAACTAGGTTGGTTCGAGTTATATAGTTACTAGGTATCTTCTTCATAAATACTCCATAAATTTTCATTAATTAATAATTACACTGTACAACGGTCCAATAAATTAATACTAATATTATTAATTACTCCCTCCGTTCCCTTGATACGTATTAATTTTTTTATTTTGGTCCGTCACATTATAAAGTATCAATTTTTCTTTTTGGATTGATGTTACCTACAACCACTACACATGACCCCACACTCAACACTAATACAACTACTCACTATACATTAAAATATTATTTTTCACCTTACTATACATTAAATTATTATACTCCTTAATCCACGTGCAAAAAGTCAATGGATATCTTTTAAGGAGATGGAGGGAGTATATAGTAATATTTATGTTAATATAATACTCCCTCCATCCCGAAAAATTATTCACGTTTACTGTTCCACGTTGTTTAAGAAAAATTACACTTTTTGATCAACTTTATTGACTTTGGAGGGTATTGTAATATTTTTAGGTAATAAACAAGTATAAATTAATGATGTGTGTGTGAAAAATGAGTGACAAATTTGAAATTAAAGTAATTTTTGAGGTTGTTGGATAAAGTGGTGTTTTATTTTTTGTGATGTGAAAAGTTTTGTGGGACAAATAAATGAGAAAAGTGAGAAAAATATTATGGGACGTAGGGAGTATTATAAAATTGAACTTCTAAGTAATGTTTTTTACCTATATATATTTTTCCCAAACCCATAACTTTTTTTAATATTGCAGGATGCAAAATACGACACATATAAACTAACCACCTTTTGAAGTATTTATTTGTAGCATGTACTCCCTCCATCATATTTCAATATTTCAATATTTACGTTTACTTTTTGCACGTTGATTAAAAAGTATTATATTTTAATATATAGTGGGTGGAAAAATATAATATTTAATGTGAAGTGGATATGTGTATCAGTGTTGGATGATATATTAATTATTTTAGGTGGGTCCATATTCCTAAAAAGGATAACGTAAACATTGAAATAAGACGTGCAAAATAAAAATGTAAGCATTAAAACGAGACGGAGTAAGTATTGTCTAGTTTCAAGAATAATAATTAGAAAAATTATAGTCAAAGTATCACCAGTTTCTAAATTTGGGAATGCGAAGATAATTACACGTGTGGCCAAGTTGAATGCTACTTAATTAATTTATTTATTTGTCCTTTTTTGCAATTAAAAAATAATTACCACTAGTGTTTTTCTAATCTAAAACAAAACGTACGATTGTTTCTCCTTTGGAGGCATCACCACCTCCATCTAATGTCTTAAGTATTCTTTACATTAATCATCATTAATTGTATACTGCACTTTTACGCTTATTTTTTCTAAAAAAAAATATTTAGGAAAAATTTTGTGGTAAAGAATTGTTTTGTTCACAAAGTATTTATAATTTATATATAGAGAGAGATTGGATTATACGTGGCACTTTTCATTACATTATAATGGTGATATACTTTTATACATCATTTGTGATAAAAAAAAATACTAATTTCATGAAATTGATTCACAACGATTTATATTAATTAGAAACTAATGTAAGTTTTTGCCATATACAATGAATATAGTATAATAATTAAATAATGGAATTCTTAGGGAGCCAAATAATTAACATGCATAATAAGTAAGGAAGATAATTTGGTAGGATATAAAATTTTAATTGGGATTATTTCAATTTTACTAGTGTAAAAATTGAATAAATAAAAACTTTATTTAAATTATTTATTCGAATTATATATATATACACGCACATTACTTCGTCCATCATCTTCGTGGTTATTCATGTATGCAAGCGTACGAAAATGAAATCAAGACTTTTTTGAGTGTATGATGCAAGATAAATAAAGATACACTGAGACGAGTACATGTAAAACGAGTTGATTCATTATTAAAGTATATCAATTATATATATATAATATATTAATTGGTAAGTAAAGTATATTTATAGTTGATAATATTAATATAACACCTGGAATTATACTTTAAACATCGTTTATCATATTAAAAAAAAAAAGCATATGCAAACTACCAATAAATATACTTTACTTGCATAATAATTATATTTTGACACTTTTCTCAACTTGACTAATATAAATACCGTTTTACTATAGACTTTCTCATATTTTTATAGTATTTGTAATATTATAATATAATAATATTATTATTTTAAGAAATAGTATGATGCAACAGAGTACAAGGAAATACGGATAACGTCTGAAATATCTAGACTCTCTTATCAATTAATTCACCCTAAATTTAACCCTATACCCATTATTCTAACATCTCTTAATATCTATTTTAGAAGGAAAAAAATCTGAAATATATTGTGGAGAACATAAAAGATGTTAATTTTGGTTGAGAAATAACTAATGATAATCATTCAACTGAACTATTTCATAAATAATTTGTAGAATATATGAAACATGATATTCAGAAATAACATTTTTAATGTAAAATAATAACTCTCGTCCTACGTTAGTTAATCTGTATCATTACTGTACACACAAAATTTTCGAAATGTTACTTTTTGAGTAACTTAATTAATTTCTTAGAGGGTAACATAATCCTTTTAGATAGTAAATAAATTATAAAGTGAAGTAGATGTTAGATGAGGAATATATTTTTGAAATTAAAATGACTTTTAAAGTTATTAAGTTAATTTCACGTTTATTTAATTCTGGATAATAATTTTAATTGTACGACGGAAGAAAAAAAATGAAATTTATTGTAAAACGAAAAAAAGTTAATGAAATTTAAAATGATGTGGCCATCACATGTGAGGAACTTACAAGAGTTTCATTCTCTATTAATTATTCATTTATATTTGAATTAGTAATTCTATTTATTTATCTCATAATTTTGAAGTAAAATCCATTAGCTTCAACAAATGAAGATACTTATTATTTTATTTTTTTGGTAAAATTTGTGTGGAATCATCTTCAAAATTGAATTTATGTGACACATATAAGAAATAATAATATTTTATTGAGAAGCAATAATTCGACATTTAAACTATTTCAAAAATAATTTGTATAATAAATAAAGAGTGAAAATATTTTTTATGAAAAAATAAAAACTCATTAAAAAAAGCGCCATCATGCAAACTTCATATTTTTTTAATGTTAATTTCAATTATTTTACAATAATTATGTAGTAGAACTGAAGTGGGAAATTATTGGAATCAATAAAAAAAAAGACAAAAATAAAGAGAGAGGAAGTTATAAAATTAAGATTACCATTAAAAAAAAAATTGAAAAACTTTAAAGTTACCAAACTAAATTAAGTTCAATAAAAACTATAGAAGTTAAATTGATAATATTGTTTTAGTACATTAATTATATTACCAAATTTATTCATTTAATGAAATATCCATCATTCCCACTTTTTATTTTTTAAATCCAAGATGACATGCTTACAGTGTAGTGTTCCGTGACTTGTACGATTATAATTATATGTATTAATCAAACGATTTCAATCAGGGAAGAAATACAAAAATTAAAAAATTATACTACCTCAGTACATAAAATCTTGGGTTAATTGTGAATTGAATCACAAGCAATAATTTAACCATAAAAATATTTTCTTTTTTAAACAAATAAAATACCATCTTTTTTTTATATATTTTATATTTTGAATTAATATATATAATATTAATATTAATATTACTTACTACTCCCTCCGTCCCCCGGGGAAAGGTAATCATTTAACTTTTGCACGTGAATTAAGAAGTATTATTATTTTATGTGTATGAGATAATTGTATTCGAGTGATTGATGGGGAGTGATGGGCCCTTTTTATCAAAAAAAAGGAAAATGAGAACTTTTGAATGAGAAGTCGCCCAATATAGTAAAATTGGGACCTTTCGGCGAGACGGAGATAGTATTATATTATACCTATAAATTAAGGTTTGGAGGGTTTGGATGTCATGTGCTACTTTGGTGTAACCTCTCTTATGTCATTATGATAGATGAATAATACATAATAAAGAAAAGAGTTCATATACAATAATTCAATGTATAAATTTCTATGAACAAGAAATTTGATTTTTCGATTCCGCCACATATCATTCTATAATAAGAAATCACACCAAAGTGTCAAATGACATCAAATTCCTTGAAATATTACTCTCTGTTTGCTAAAAAAAAACCGCAACAGAACAAATATTTGTGAAAATATTATTATGATTTATATTAGGTAACTAACCATAAAATCTAACATTATAAATTATGGGGACAATATTTAGGTTTAAGAGTTAAATTAGAATGCAATTAAGATAAGATGCATCTAATTAATACGAGTCATTAAATCAAAAGATTAACTAATAAATAACTTTTAGACTAATAAAATAATTATTTAAAAAATAATTATATCCTAAAACTAAGTCTATAAATTTTAGGTACACTGTTGTACTATATTGCACCACAAAATTAGCCTTAAACATCAAATTTTGGGTTGTAAGAACACGGATAGAATTTCGACACATGTATCACCACATATTTTAACAGCTTTATAAAGAAAAGTACAAAAACAAATATACTAAATAATGGTAATTTTGAGGGAATTTAATAAACACAGTTGCCATGTAATTAAACAGCAGATCATGACACTAAATGCAATTTGGAATTAATAATATTTTATCAAACGGGGGTTCATACTAAAATTAAGGGTCAAAACAGAGTTCTTCATTATTTTAATTAGGATCTTTTATTATCATTAAACAAAAGATACCATTTTATGATTATTTACATAAAGATGCATGACGTTTTTATACAAAAATTAAATTTTGTGTACTAAAAATTTATTAAACTATCACATTAAAATTTGAAAAATTTAAGGAGTAATTAAGGATGTGGATGTATACATACTCAATTACTCATATTTTCGTAAATTCAAATTACCAACAATTCTTTTGACATTTTTAGCCTTAAAAAAAATAAATCGAATACATCTCATCATTTATAAAAATTAAACAAGTTGACAAATTTTATTTTTATTTTTTTTAAAAAGTACTTTTGTAATTTACATGTGATATTTCAGTGCATGCACTGTCACACAATGCAAACATACTTAGATGCATTGTATGAGTTAATTACAAACACTTACTTCTCCTCAAGTACATGCAATTTGCTTAATTTGATTAATTTAATAATAATAAAAAAAAAAGAGGTTTCATACTTTTGATTATATTGAATTGCATTTTCTGCAAATTTGTTTGTTCATGTACTTAAATTGATAGCCTAACCACCTAATTATAATTAAATTAAAGTTGGCAAAAATTAAGTTTAGAGGAAGTAATCAAATTCCGTGAAACGAGTCACTTTAACATAAATCAGTATTCATAATTAGAATTAATTAAATGAATAATGATCCATTAATTTAAACTAGGTAGTTTTAAAAAAAAGAATTCCTTCAAAAATTTCAAAATAAAAAGAAATGGAAAAATGGCACATTAACGCCTCTGAATTAAGGTTGTGGAAAATATATATTTTAGTACAAACAAACTTTTTATAACCTTTTTAAAAAGGAAATTTTATCATTTTTAAGTGGATCATTTATGTAACTTTTTTGTTAAAAGTTTTAAAATTTATGTACAATCTTCTAATAAATCGACTTCTGGATAATTCAACACATTTTGGTGTAATTTTCATTTTACCTTTATTGTTAATAATAAGGTATTACCTTCCCTTGTGAATTGTGATTAAAAATATATGAAAAAATTACTGATAGGTACACACTTTGTACTCCTAATAATTACTAGATATATTGATTTAAAATAATTAATATCACATACAAAATATTTAAGTAAAATATCAAATATAACTCTAAACCCATACATTGTTAAACCATAAACCCTAACCCCCACCCACTTCCGGACCACCACATTTTTTTTTGCTGTAAACACTTTTTTTTTACTGCACACACTTTTGTTACTGCACACACTTTACTGCATACGAATTTTTGCTGCACACAACATTTATGTGCAGCACATTGTAGAGGTAATATTAGAATATCACTATATATTTTTGTAGTTAGTAGTAATATTTTTATTGTTTATATCTCATAGTAATTAAGGGTTTTTTTTAACCTAATAGTAATCCTCCCAAAATATATTTTTCCGATGTAATTACTATTTTCTCTCTGGCAGTTTATGATATATTCTTGTAATTAATATTTACCCATTATGGTTTGAATATTCTTTACTTCAAAGTTTATTGTATTATTTAAGATTTAATGTCAATTTAAATGTATGATTCTCAGTGACGGAGAGTACAGGACCAGGGGGCGCTGGCCCCCTGGAAAATTAATAGTTAGAGTATTTATTATTATATATATTTCATTAAAATAGTTTGACATAGTGGCTAAGATATCCGAACCCATTCACCTGATTGCCAGGTCCAAAACTTGGCAACGGCTTTTATAATTTGTAATTATATTTTTTTTTTCAATTTAAATCTATTTTTATTATTATTTTTTATTCTATTTCCGTTCAAAATTAAAATGATATATATTTTATTTTAATTATATTTTTCATTTTTATTTTCAATTTAAATCTATTTTAATTATTTATATTATTATTTTTTATTCTATTTCCGTTCAAAATTAAAATGATATATATTTTATGGGTGAGTTTTGTGCGAGACCGTCTCACAAATTTCCTTACGTGAGACGTATCATCTATCCATCAATTAGCATAATATATATAAAATAAAATAATGAAAAAAGTGGCCGCAGCCGGTCATCCGTCCAAGCCTTTCCGAAATGGCACATTCATTCGGCAGCACGTGTTACTGCAATCACTTTTATTACATTTTTTTTCCTTTCTTATTCATTTTAAATTTTATTAATTATTAAAATTACAATTAATAAATAATAAGAAAATTAAAAGTGATGATAGTTAAAAATTTAAAAGTGATACTAAATAAGAAAAAAAGTGATAAACTTATTATTATTGAGTTATTCATGAAAATTTTATAAATTAAAAGTGATAATATTTTTAATAAAAAATGAAGTATTATTTTAAAGAGAAAAGTGATACTCGACTAATTAAATTATTTTATAAATAATATGTGAGAAAGACAAAAAGTGATAACATTTTTAATCAGAAGTGATAATTGATTAAGAAAAAGTGATACACATCCAATTAAACTATTTAATAAAAAATTTATATGACGGATAAAAATTGATAACATTTTTAATAAAGAAGTGATACTTATTCAAAGAAAAGTGATAAATGTCCAATTATAGTATTTTAAAAAATAAAAATAAAAAGTAATAATATTTTTAATAAAAATGATACTTGATAAAGAAAAAGTGATAATAATTTAAATTAACATTTTCATGAACTATTATAAAAATAAAAAGTGGTAACTAATTAATAAAAAGTGAAGTTATTATTCATTTTTTTCAATTATATATTATTTTGACATGATTAACATTAATTGTATTCTTAAAGAAATTTAATTTATTTACGAATAATAATATAAATGTAATAATAAATAATGGTATATGTTTTAAAACAATACAAACCCTAACTTAATTGCTAAAAAAAAATAATAAAAAAAAATCAAAGTTCATGGCAGAAGGGCGAAATGACTTGGTTTAGTTTGACATGTTTCAGCAGGTTTTAAGTTGGATTAGATCCGCGAGTTTTTAATTTGGGTTTTAATTGACCCATCTTACGAAATGAGATCCGTGAGATGGTCTCGCACAAGTTTTTTTCATATTTTATATATTTTTTTCCTAATTATTTAAAATATATAAAATCATTTATTTGATCTTTCTTTAAATATTGTTATTTTTATATTTAAAATTAAAAATGAATTTTTTTACATTTTCTTCCTATAAATTTAAAATTATATTTATAAGTAATTATATTTTTTTTAAAACTTCTAACATATGTGGTCAAAATATTTATTCTTTTAACTTTGCTTTAAAATTATACTCCATTTGTGTATTATTTAGTTTATAAACATGTTATGTTTCTATTTAAATTGTAATTAATTCTAACGATTAGTTTTTTACTTTATTACAGTGTATAATCGATCTAGATATAATATCATTAAATTTACGTATATTAATTTGGCCCCCCTAAACTATTTTTTTTGGCTCCGTCAATGATGATTCCGAATATACTATGGATTATGAACTAATATAACTTTTAATCATGTATGATTCTGAATATACTGTGGATTATGAATTAATATGACTTTTAATCATGGATTACGAGCGTACGGGAAATAAAAGCCTCATACTAATTGATTTATATATGTAGGATTGTAAATGAATTAAATAATTCGAATTTGATTTGCTATTCGAATTCGAATATCAATATTTGAATTTGAAAATTTTGAATTCGAATTCGAATGCGAATTCGAATAATTATTTTAGTTTGAATAATATTCGAATCGAATATGATTAGTAAGATATTCGATTCGAATATTCGCGAATATATTCGAAAATAATAATAAAAATTAATTATATATTATTAATATTAAATAATTATATATATATAATATAATATTTTTCTTTATTATATATATAAATAAGTATGTATATTATCTAATTTATTATTTATCTTAAAATAAAGAGTAAAAGATATATTTATTTTTTATATATATATAAAATGTGAATTATTTAATTATAGTTTTTAATAATTTAATGGTAGATGTATTTAGTGAGTATTTCTTCTTAAATTTATTAATAGTACAAGAAATTTTAAAAACATTATTAAAAAAATGAATTTACAATTTCGAATCGAATCAAATTCGAATACTCGAATATATTGGAATAGTTCTTTATTATCTTCGAATCGAATATGAATCCAATTTCGAATTCGATTAATAATCAAATTCGAATATGAATATTCGAATATTTAATCAAATCTCATTCAAATATCTTAGAATTCGATTTAATTAGTTTACAACCGTGTATATATATATATATATATATATATATATATATATATATATATATATATATATGGCTGCAAGCCTGCAAGAAGAGACTTCACACTGCAAAAAAGCTCAATTTTAAGGGAAAAAAAAAGGTACACGTCATTTGATCATGTTAATTACCAAATTCAAGAATATCTATGATAATTAGTCCACCATATTGAGTTATAATATAACGACCATGTTTATTTCACTATTTAATGACGTGGAAAATAGCCACCGCCTACTTTCACACCGGATATCTCCTAACCTTTACTACACGGGATATTTTGTGACACTTTAAGGTGACATCTCCCACAATATCTTTTTATTAAATGACACACCAAAGCACATTATAATTTTTTTTCATTTAATATATGATTGACATATTAAAGGAAAGAATAAAACTTGCGTGTCTCCGGAATACTGTACTTCCAAATTCCATGATTTTCGGAAGTTATACTCTTTAACATTAAATAATACTACCTTTAGTATAAGAGCATGTACCATTGATTTTTTGGGAATTTTTTTTAATTTTTTTATAAAATATTTATAACATTCATATTTCAATCGGCATTTTCAATAAAAAATTAAATCCTTATTAACTAAAGTATATACCTGCGTATACCCTCGATTTTTTCGGAAAAAAATTTAATTGTTTTAATAAAATATTTATACTAATCATATTTTAATTAATCTTTTAATAAGAAATTTATACCTTTATTAACTAAAACATATACATTTTAAAACAAAATATTATATCCTTATACACTTTATACACTTTATGCATCCGATGATACAATATACAGATTAGAGTATAATTTCTCCACTTTCTTATATGTCATCATCCATCAAATGTGATACATTACACTAAAATTAGGATTCGGACAGCCTACCTTTATAATATAGCGTTTGAAACTTGTTTATTTTATTTTATTTGATGAATATTAATAATATAAGTATATGTATATATATGATCACATGCACAAACCTGAAATTAAACGTGTCAAAAAAATATTTTGCTATTTTCGTCGTGGGTTACAATTTGATTTGGCCCAAACAATAAATTTGGTATCAACGATTCATGAAAACGACGTGTTAATTCACGTAGAATAAATTATGTAGGGTTGATGGTAGCTTTTGTGGAATGGTAGTGATGAATCGAAATGGAGCCACGAAATGACTTATACTAGCACATTAAACATAACAATGGAGAGAAAATAATACTCTCTATTGATTAAAGGGTAAAATGCCCATTTTATTACATACACAACCTTACAATTCCTCTCTCTAAGTCATGAAATATCAAGTAGTAAAAAAGTTATCATACAATGTTCATGACTAAGCTATTTATAGGGGATTAAGGTTCCCAATCCTTGCCTCTTGGATTTGTCCAATGAGAAAGTGTGATGTGATAAAAAATGAATTATTTATTAATTAATTTAATGTCATTTACTTTTGAGACTCTGTATTGTATGAATTAGTTGGTTATAGTTACTTCCTCCTATTCTCTTCTTAATGCTATTATCAATTGTTTTTATGAGTAGGTTGGCCTCTGTTGAATTAGTCGGATCTCTGAACATTAAGGCCAGAACTTTAAAAGTTCGGCACTCTTATCTGATGACTGAGCCGAACCTCTAGAAGATCGACACTCTTTTCTGGTAATTGGGCCGTACCTCTGCAAGATTTCAACATGCTTTATGGGCTCCTGCTTGGGCTTCCTCCGCGTATGATCCTTGGACTTTGGCCCATGTGCTGAAGGGATATATATAACACCCACAACATATAGTATGCTATTTGTTTGGGCCAGTAATGCCTCATCCGATGCACGCTTATGGAAGAAAATATAAATTTATTCGTTAATAAGTGATATTCAATTGAGGAATAAAATTGAGATTTTTGGATTTAAAAATATACTAATAAATATTGATATATATTTCTTTTGAATTTTTGATAGGTTAGATTTTAAATTTATATCAATTAATGTATTAGAATATATATTAATTTATAGTATAAAAAAAGAGGAGAGATAAAAAGACAATGAATATTAAATGAGGAGATATTATAGAGGGTGAATATATTTGGTTGTAAGTCACTTTTCACTTATATTATAAATTACGGCTGATGCACCTACTTTCATAAACGTATACAATTATGAATAAAAACATACTCCACAATTATGAATAAAAATAAATACACTTTGTTAAAGAATTTTTTGTTAATTTTTTTAATGAAAAATTGAATGTAAAAAATATATAATAATTACTAAATAATATGTATACAATATTGAATAAAAAGTATACACATATGGATGCTAGTGAAAAATTGAATGTAAAAAAATATACAATTATTAAGGGAACATGTATAAAAAAATAAAATATGTATACAACTATTAAAAAATATGTACCAAAAAAATTGAATACATATTTTTTTTTTCATCTTTCTTCAAAATCAATAACTTTGTTTATTTTGTAATTTGACTAAGAAGTCGAAACTTCTTTCTACACACTATGCTGAATACATATTATTTTTTTCATCTTTCTTCAAAATCAATAATTTTATTTATTTTGTAATTTACCTCGGAAGTCATAATTTTTTCCAATGAGTTTCAAATAAATGTATCGGAAGACAGAACTTCTTTCTAAGAACTTCTTTCTATTGAGTTTCAAATAAGTGATATATTTTTTTTCTCTTTTTTCCATACCTATATATTTTCTACAATAAATTATTATTCTCTTATTTCCAATAAATTTTAAATAAGTGATATATTACTTCTTTTTTCTTTTTATTTTTCCTTTTTTATATACAAAATTTATATATTTCTAAATAGATTAAACAATACTATTTAGATTTAATTTTTTTCGTTTTTTTTATATGTACAAAATCTTATATTATCTCAATAGAATAATTTGTATTAAATATATATATATATACAAAAACTCTATATTATCTCAATAGAATAATTTGGATTACTTAGATATTTATGCATTAAGCGTATAATTCACCTTTAATTAAAATGACAAATTTATGAGGATAATGTACCAAAATACAAAATAGTAAACTCAGTTAATTCTCACCTTCAAATTGATTAATTATCACCTTAAATATAAATGGCAAAGCTTTCATATTTTTCCTTAATTCTCTGTTCCTTTTTAGATTTTTCTTTAATTCTCTGTCCCTTGTTAGTAAAATTAGATGTATAATAAGTGCAATAAACACTTCAGTAAAATTGGATGTATAAGTGCAATAAATACAACAACGTCACACTACTGCTTATCCATCTCTTCTTTGATGTATAAGTGCAATAAACATAACAATGCCACGACTTATCCGTCTCTTCTTTTCGGATCTAATTCTAACACGTTAAAAATATTTGTCAAAGGTAAATAATTTCTTTTTCTGCATTAGCTTTAATATTAAAGAAGACATTACGATATAAATAACTCATTCATCATTATCAAAGAAGCTTCTACTCTCTTGCTATATCTCTTATCTTTTTTTCTTTTGCTATATCTCTTATATTTCTTCCGTATTTCATATCTCGATCTTTTCTTTATCATATATATATATATATAAAATTATTTTTCCAACGGAGAAAAAAAATTAATTATATATTATTAATATTAAATAATTATATATATATAATATAATATTTTTCTTTATTATATATATAAATAAGTATGTATATTATCTAATTTATTATTTATCTTAAAATAAAGAGTAAAAGATATATTTATTTTTTATATATATATAAAATGTGAATTATTTAATTATAGTTTTTAATAATTTAATGGTAGATGTATTTAGTGAGTATTTCTTCTTAAATTTATTAATAGTACAAGAAATTTTAAAAACATTATTAAAAAAATGAATTTACAATTTCGAATCGAATCAAATTCGAATACTCGAATATATTGGAATAGTTCTTTATTATCTTCGAATCGAATATGAATCCAATTTCGAATTCGATTAATAATCAAATTCGAATATGAATATTCGAATATTTAATCAAATCTCATTCAAATATCTTAGAATTCGATTTAATTAGTTTACAACCGTGTATATATATATATATATATATATATATATATATATATATATATATATATATATATATATATATATATATATATATATATATATATATGGCTGCAAGCCTGCAAGAAGAGACTTCACACTGCAAAAAAGCTCAATTTTAAGGGAAAAAAAAAGGTACACGTCATTTGATCATGTTAATTACCAAATTCAAGAATATCTATGATAATTAGTCCACCATATTGAGTTATAATATAACGACCATGTTTATTTCACTATTTAATGACGTGGAAAATAGCCACCGCCTACTTTCACACCGGATATCTCCTAACCTTTACGACACGGGATATTTTGTGACACTTTAAGGTGACATCTCCCACAATATCTTTTTATTAAATGACACACCAAAGCACATTATAATTTTTTTTCATTTAATATATGATTGACATATTAAAGGAAAGAATAAAACTTGCGTGTCTCCGGAATACTGTACTTCCAAATTCCATGATTTTCGGAAGTTGTACTCTTTAACATTAAATAATACTACCTTTAGTATAAGAGCATGTACCATTGATTTTTTGGGAATTTTTTTTTAATTTTTTTATAAAATATTTATAACATTCATATTTCAATCGTCATTTTCAATAAAAAATTAAATCCTTATTAACTAAAGTATATACCTGCGTATACCCTCGATTTTTTCGGAAAAAAATTTAATTGTTTTAATAAAATATTTATACTAATCATATTTTAATTAATCTTTTAATAAGAAATTTATACCTTTATTAACTAAAACATATACATTTTAAAACAAAATATTATATCCTTATACACTTTATGCATCCGATGATACAATATACAGATTAGAGTATAATTTCTCCACTTTCTTATATGTCATCATCCATCAAATGTGATACATTACACTAAAATTAGGATTCGGACAGCCTACCTTTATAATATAGCGTTTGAAACTTGTTTATTTTATTTTATTTGATGAATATTAATAATATAAGTATATGTATATATATGATCACATGCATAAACCTGAAATTAAACGTGTCAAAAAAATATTTTGCTATTTTCGTCGTGGGTTACAATTTGATTTGGCCCAAACAATAAATTTGGTATCAACGATTCATGAAAACGACGTGTTAATTCACGTAGAATAAATTATGTAGGGTTGATGGTAGCTTTTGTGGAATGGTAGTGATGAATCGAAATGGAGCCACGAAATGACTTATACTAGCACATTAAACATAACAATGGAGAGAAAATAATACTCTCTATTGATTAAAGGGTAAAATGCCCATTTTATTACATACACAACCTTACAATTCCTCTCTCTAAGTCATGAAATATCAAGTAGTAAAAAAGTTATCATACAATGTTCATGACTAAGCTATTTATAGGGGATTAAGGTTCCCAATCCTTGCCTCTTGGATTTGTCCAATGAGAAAGTGTGATGTGATAAAAAATGAATTATTTATTAATTAATTTAATGTCATTTACTTTTGAGACTCTGTATTGTATGAATTAGTTGGTTATAGTTACTTCCTCCTATTCTCTTCTTAATGCTATTATCAGTTGTTTTTATGAGTAGGTTGGCCTCTGTTGAATTAGTCGGATCTCTGAACATTAAGGCCAGAACTTTAAAAGTTCGGCACTCTTATTTGATGATTGAGCCGGATCTTTGGAGGGTCAGCATTCTTATCTGATGACTGAGCCGAACCTCTAGAAGGTTGACACTCTTTTCTGGTAATTGGGCCGTACCTCTGCAAGATTTCAACATGCTTTATGGGCTCCTGCTTGGGCTTCCTCCCCGTATGATCCTTGGACTTTGGCCCATGTGCTACTCTCTTGCTATATCTCTTATCTTTTTTTCTTTTGCTATATCTCTTATATTTCTTCCGTATTTCATATCTCGATCTTTTCTTTATCATATATATATATATATATATATATATATTAAACTATTTTTCCAACGGAGAAAAAAAATTATAATTAATATTTTTGTTTGCTAAAATATTTGACAATGTATAAAAATAATAAATAAATAAACACATCAGCAATATGTAGGAGATGACTCCAGCAAGCTTTTTTCTTATTAAAATAATAATAAAATTATTAGATTTTAAAGATTTGTATAAAATAAAATAAAATAATGGAAAGAGGCTCATTCATTATAAAAAAATAAATTTTCATAGATTTGTTATACGCCGTGTCATTCATTGGCTATTAAACTGCCTCTAATTACTCCAATCAATCTAAATGAATATATATTTGAGATCAATATGACAATTTACAACTTACTTTCATAAATAAGAGTACAACTTAGTTTAATAAGCAAAAGATTTTAGAAAATATATATTCTCTCTATACACAAGCTTATATAATATTATATATATATATATATATATATATATATCCACGCTTATTTTCACCCTTCAAAAAATTTATGTTTAAATAATAATCTTAAAATTTATTTTAATTTCAAAAATATCTAACCACATGAAATGCAAGTTATAATAAATACTATTTATTATCCAAAAGAATCTCTAAAAATTAATAAAAAATAACTTTTCTCAAAAATCCAAAACGAAGCCAGTTTATATAATAAATATATCATTCAATACTACTGTATAATTTATAAGTTATCATTATTTTTTGTGACAATGAAACTATACTTTTCTCATTTTTTTCTATTGAATATCGAGTTCCCCTGCATATATGAATACATAGTATTTTTTTCATATTAATCTTCATTTATTTGTAATCATCAAGATACTACAATTTCTCTATCTTTTAGATACATACTCCCTCCGTCCCATTTCAATGTTTACGTTTACATTTTGCACGTTGATTAAAAAATATTATATTTTAATAAATAGTGAATGGAAAAATATACTAATATTTTATGTGAAGTGAATAGGTGTATCAATATTGGATGATATATTAATTATTTTGAGTGGGTCCCATATTTCTAAAAAGGAAAAAGTAAACATTGAAATGAGTCGCGCAAAATAAAAACATAAACATTAAAACGGGACGGAGGAAACACAATTTTTATTATTTTGGGATTTATTTTCAGTGTGCTTCAAATAAGTAACATACGATTTTTTCTTCTTTTAAAAAATAATATTCTTTTATCTTAAAAATATCTCTCTCCTCAATAAAAATAAATTACAATAGGATATACTCACTTTTATGATAACAATATCCATGCATACTTTAGTTTCATTTAAAGAGAACGAAATCCACTCCTCCACACTTTCCTGTTGTTTAATTAACTAATGGCATTCAGAATTAACTATATGTGTACACCTGATTTATCCTCATCTCATCTCCTCACACTGTTAAGAAGTTTTTCAACTTAACTCTTTTCTTTTTTCATAAAACTCAATTCTTCTCTCATTGAACTTTTTAGTTTTCCCCCCTCTCTTCCTCTTTAGAAATAATCAATATACATACATTTACAACAAAAAAATAATTTTTTTCTTTTATCCGTAAATTCTAAAACAACTACTCCACTGAAATCTTTATCTCTATTTCCCACTAAAAAATATATTTAGAAAGAAAAATAAATTCCTGCTTTCAACCTACCTTTGAAGAAGACATTCTCTCATTAGGCCAAGGCCTCAGTTTTGGGCCACATTTCTGGTATGTTTCCCAGAAAATCCCATCTTCTTGTAGTTTGCGTCTGGTGAGACTTCGTTTTCGAATACTTGAATGAACCACACCCCCAACCCTGAGACTGTGAGACACACACACAAAATGTCATATTTTCCATATTATTCTGTGAATGTTGTATCAACAATAAATCTCAGATATATAATCTAAATAAATATTGTAGGAGTAATTAATTCCCACATACCCTGACAATGCTTAGCAAGTTGCAATTGATTCTCACATACCATGACAATCTTATAAGCAAGATTATAGAGAAAAGCTGTAAACATGGAAGTGCCCTCTCACCTGTTAATTACACCAAGTAATTGGGTTTAATTACACAAACATGATATCCCCAATTGTGTTCGTGAACTGCACAAAAATAAAATAAATAAATCAGGAGCAAACCTATATGATAGAATGGACGCATCATCAAATTCTATAACTTAAGAATTGTGTTATCTGACTACGTGTATCCGATTGCTTTACAACTATCCGATTACTCAAAATCCTAAATCTGCTGCCGATCCGCTCACCGCTGTCGCATCTGGAATCCTACCCCTACCAATTCCGACGAAAAAAGCATCTACCCACCCCCTGCATTTCGTCGCCGAGGATGACGACGGCGAAGACGTTGTAATCGGGCTGGATCAGGCGATTATTGACTCGTATCCGAAGCTTGTTTACTCGAAACAGAACGGAGATTAGGGGAACGATGTCGTTTGCTCGGTGTGCTTGTGCGAGTACAGAGAGTCGGAGACGCTGAGGATGTTGCCGGATTGAAAGCACTGTTTCCACGTGATGTATATCGACGCGTGACTGAAGCTCAATACGTCGTGCCCTGTCTATCGGAACTCGCTGCTGTCGACGCCTTTGCAAGAGGTGGTACCGCTTCTCAATACTCCGATGGACGGAGGAGGTGAGGGTGGGTGAGTGAATTTTGTTATTGAAGAATTATTGGGAATTTGCTAGTTGCCAATTTTTGTAGGTGAAGAAAATTTCGCTTTCTCCTCTTTGTGCTCATTTATAGAAAACTCAAAAAGTGGTTTAATCTTCCACCATAAGCTTTGCACACATTTCAATTATACATAATTTGATTTTTTTTCAAAAATGGAGTAAGTAAAGAATAAGCTAGCCTGACACCCACCATTGCTTCTGTAATACAGCACCCTACTTTTACATCAATCAATCATAGAAAAAGCTAGCCACACAGTTAACTTTTTTTTTGTTAATAAATTTCCAAATATACCCTGCGTTTAGGCGGGAACTTAACTATTACTATTATGTTATTATTATATGTATTAGTAATGCATTCGTGCGATGCACGAAAAAATAAATAATTTTATTATAAATAAATAAAAAATTACTCTATCTATCTTAATAAAATTTTAAAGTTATATTGTATGAGAAAAATAATATTTTAATTAATTTTATTAAATTTTAATAATAAATAAATAATTAAATAAGTTATGTGTATTGATCGAGAGTAATGTTTAATAGACAATTTTTTTTAAGATGGTGTTTATGAGAAGAGTTGTAATTATCAAAGTATAATTATTATATATTTCTAAAATATGTTTATTAATAGTTAAATTATGTTTTTACGAATATACTGAAGTGTTAATAAAAATATGATTTTAATTAATAGTTCTTAGTTAACTTTTTGTTTCCTTTCACTTTTTTATTACATTGTTAGATTGAGTAGATGTAGTTTTTATGATCTTTTGTATAATTAAACTTAGTCATGGATAATTTGTGAGATGTGTTAAAATATAATAATTGTTATATATGTAAAATATGGTTATTAGTAGTTAAAGTATATTTTTTAAAAAATATAAAGTACATTTCTAGGTGTTATTATATGATTTACTATATATATATATACTTTTATTACTCATAGACATAAATTATTTATAATAAATATATTTTAATTAATAATAGGTCGACACATGTATCAATTTCAAAAGAAATACATCTAAACCCTTCAAATGGCAATTCAATATTAAAATTTTATTTTTAAACTTTATATTCACATGTTACAATTTAATTTTATATAATTAATTTCCATTCAATCATGTCTATTTATCTTCTACATTAAATTATTCTTTTAATACTATATATTATAAAATATTGGTTAAGAATTAAAAGAGACATAATTTAACAATAAAAAAATATATTACATAATAATATTTTTACTTTCATTTATATTATATAAAATACATTTACCCTTCGAATGTTCTATATTAAAAGTATTATTTTAAATTTTATACTTAATTATTATTTTTTATTCTAATCTAATTAATTTCCATTCTATATACTTAATATAATTAGGCCTATGAACCATGAGTGAAGTTGAACTAAATTTTAATTACATAATTACGACCCGCTGTTAAGGTATATCTAAAATATGTTTATTATTAGTTAAAGTATGTTTTTCTAAAGTGTCATTTTTATTTTGATTATTTATTGTTCAATTTTAGTTTTTTCAAAAATTGATAATTTTTTATCTAATTTTGATCCAAATTTTATAAGTATATTTTTTCTGACATTTTGAAACATAATAAACTCATTCTGAATAATAAAAAAATAACTAAAGTTGAGCAAAAATAACTAAAATTTGGAAAAAAATAAATAAATAAATAAAATGTACTTACAACACCAATTATTATATTTTCTCCTTTTATCTCTTCTTATAAATTTCTTTAATTTTACTGTGAGTTACAAAATTTTTTCATTTTCTCCATTCTTTTAATTTCTTCAATTTTACTCGTGAGCTGCAGTATACAGAATATTTTCAAAATTTATTTTCATCTTTCTTCAAAATCTAACAATTTTATTTATTTGTAATCATTCTTCGACTTATTTCTAATCTGTGATATATTTTCTCTCTCTTTTTTTTCCTTTCACCTTTTTTTTTTCATTTCATATGTAAAAATATGCAAAAACTATATATATTTTGTAGAACGAACTACAATACTTATTTGTAATCGTCCTCGGTACTTATTTCTGATCAGTGATATATATTTTTTTTTCTTTCACTTTTTTCTTCCTTTTATATAAAAACACAATATATTTTGTAGAACGAACACAATACGATATTAACTTATTTATAATAAGTTTCAAATAAATAACATGCCTCTTTTTATATTCTCCTTTTTTCCATTCTTATAAAATTCTTCAATTTTACCGTAAATTACAGTATATAGAATAATTTTTAATTTTATTTACATCTTTTTTCAAAATAAAGAATTTTATTTATTTGTAATTATTCTCGGAACTTCTTTTTGATCAGTTCTACAATTTTATACTTTTTTTCTTATTTCTTCAAAATCAACAATTTATGTATTTGAAATCATCCTCGGGACTTCTTTCTGATCAGTGATATGTCCTTTTTTTACTTCCTTTTATATAGAAAAACTATATTTTTTTTAGATCTATATATTCAGTAGGACGTAGTGTAATACTTATTTGTAATCATCCTCCCGACTTCTTTCTAGGACGAATGATGATATGTCTTTTTTTGTTTCGTTTCACTTTTTTTTTTCTTCCTTTTATATATACAAAAACAATATATTTTGTAAAACAAATACTTATTTCCGTTTCAAATACACTGTGGTTTTTTTTTTACTTTTTTTTTTATCAAATATTCACTTATTTCCAATAAGTTTCAACTAAATGATATGCTCTTTTTTCTTCCATATATACAAAATCTATCTATATATATAAAATCTATATAAATCTATATATTTTCTCAATAGATCAATAAAATAAACTACATTCAGTTACCCTATCCACACTCAATTTGATAGAAGATAATATTCCGTTCAAATATTCTTGTAACTCTTGTGATATAATTTTCATTTATTTCCATTTAATTCCTTGACGTATTTTAGGCAGTAGATAGGGCAGCACAACTATATCATAAATACTGTTCATATTGTAAAATCAGTATACACAGCAATATACATTCTAATTACATTCTCATACAATTAGCTTAAAGTTGTTGAAAAATGATTAGTGTCTATTAGAATTAGATAATGTCTCAAGATGCAATTTCAATTGATCCTCATTCTCATTAATTTTGCAGCATCATTAATTTTGCAGCCACAAATCAAGATGCTGCTTTTCTTCATCATAAAATTCCAAACTCTTTCTCTCTCAACATATTTCTTATTGAGTTTTTCTTTTTCACGAATTGAAAGAATTTTTAAAGAGATAAATAATTTCTTCATTTCTACCTTAATTCTAAATACTATGCTCTAAGAACAATCTCCTTGTCGGCTCACTTTCACCCTCCGAACACGTCAAATCGAGAAATTCATCTTAACAGAATAATTGTATTATAACCCAAAATTGACTAAAGAAAAGCTCACGGGGATTTGACCCTTTGAACACCCAGTCCCGTGTACGTCGACGTCGCCACGCCCCTCGCGATGGAGCACGTCACCACCGTCTGCATCACCAAATCGTACGGCACCTGGATCTTCTCGCACCGCAGGTATATAGGAGGAGTATTTACAATTGTGAGATTTACAATGAGAGGTACATCAGAAGCTTTCTCTGGCACTATATTTGAGACACGCAATCATTTATTGGGCAATGAGCAACATTTATTATATACACAGTAAAAAAGATTTGAGTGATTTCACTTTTCTATTCCCACAAGTCTTACTGTCTTATTCTGACTAATAAATATTTTTTAATGCATTTTACACAAACGTACGGTGCTTTTATGACTAATAAATATTTTTTAATGCATTTTACATAAATACCCTTATTTTGGGCGAGAACTTGACCATCCTCCTTTTATATATTTACTAGGTGGGTGGCACCTCAATTCTTGAGGTGCTAGCCCGGATTATTTCAGAAGGATGAAAGATGAGGCGTGACAAATACAAGAAATGGAAGGAAGGCCACACAAACTTGGAGACATAAATAGTGATCAAAATATAAATAATTTTCAGGAATTAGAGATGTGTAATGAGCGTCACGAATCACGTCAATGATATGGGGTTAGCACAAAAACCTTCTTTTTAAAGTACCAACCCCATTACAAGCAAAATAATCTTTCCCAGTACCTACTTTAAGCCGCAATAAATGAGCTGAGGTTAATTTTAACAGAGAATCAAATCCATGAAAACAAATGAGCTTACACATTTAATACCTAGGTCTTAAAACCTACATTTGGGGTTGGCAACACACAACCTTCAACTTCAGTGAAGTTACTTTTAACAAAGACAACAGAAGCTTTCAAAAGACTCTTAGCATTCTAATTTCTGGAAGCTCGAAAAAGCATTTGTGTAGCGCTTATCTGAACTTTGTAGGTATTAGATTGGTACGTGTGCATTAGACGTCGCTTGGAACCTTAGAGAAACAACATTTTAGTGTAAAGAAACGAAAGAAGTATGCAGAGCAATTAAACACAACTGCCATGATACAGGCCTGACTCTCCATCATATGAAAAATCTTTACCAACCAATTCAGCTTCATGTCTTACACATTCGATCAAGGACTTTCCTTTCAATGCCCTTCCCATCAACTGAGCAGCCGTCTACATAGAAAAGGGCAACATAAATAAATATCCAAGACGAACCAACCTTTAGGGATAAAACAAAATAAATTCTAAAGAAAAAGAACTAAAAAGAAAATAATGCTTGTCAGAACTGGAAGAACTGCCAGTCTGACTTGTTGACATTTACTTTGGATTGATTCATAAATGACCTATTTTTCATTACATCATGATTGAACATTCCATAACTTGATATAAACGCAGTACTTTGCAGTTGTTGAATCAAGAAGCCACATCTAAAGAAACAGTACAATCATAAACCATTACTTTTCCAAAATATACATAGATCATTATAAAGATGAATAAGACAATGAATATTTCATATAACACCTTAGCCACTGATATCATCATCAAAATAAAAATTACACCATCAACCTTAAGCCACACATAACAACTTATTACTAATGAAAAAATGAGCTCATAATTATTTATTCTAAGAAAGATAGCACCTATTATTAGTTGACATAATTGGGATCAAATAAAGATCCTTAACTTTACGCATGAGGATGAGTTTAAGCAGTTTGTTAGAAATTTTCAAAATTGATCCATAATAACATCCCTTAAAAGAACATGAAACTTTCAAATTGAATAAATAAAAGCAATGAGAAAATAGATAATGGAAAAATGGATTAATATGTAGATGGAATATAATGTAAGGCATCATCTCATATTTGAGCAAACCAACTATAAGATATATTTTGTGATATAAATGCAAGATAGATCAACAAGTATTAAGCATACGTAGTTCAGAAAAATATAACAGCAAAAGATGTTTAAAATGCATATAACATTTTTAAATACTCCACTTATAACATAAGGTATCATCTCATATTTGAGCAGACTAACTATAAGATATATTTAGTGATCTAAATGCAAAATAGATTAACAAGTATTAAGCATACACATTTCAGGAAAATATAACAGCAAAAGATGTCTAAATTGCATATAACACTTCTAAATACTCCAGTTGACCACAATATATGATAGGAAAGGGAAAGGTTGGAGTACAATCCTGCCTAAATCTAGTCAATCTACCCACCAATTATAATACAATTAACGTACAGATGTTAACATTATCATCAGTCACCCAAATCAAAGGAAAATGCACACCCATGTATTATTATGAGTAAAAACCTATGTCATCCCATTGTGAGCATTATGTTTGTGGCATGTAGCAGAACTTTAGAAAATAAAAATGCTCACACACACAAGAACAAATTTCACAAGGGGCAGTGTACAAGATTTTCACATGTTAATTGACTAAGTAGTAAGACTTAATCTTTTTCCATCTCTTGTAATACCTTATTTTAAATAAATTTGTGGATACTACACAGAGGCAAAAGGCACAAGAAAGTTTTTGTGAAGGAGGTAAAGGGTGTTGCTGCAAAGAGAACAGAGTACTACGCAATGCACAACAGTACCAAATACTCCCTCCGTCCCATAGCAAGGGTAGTTTTTGCTTTTTGGCACGTGGATTAAGGAGTATTATTATTTAATGTGTAGTGGGTAGTTGTATTAGTGGGAGTATGGACCCCATGTTTTAATTGTATTAGAGGGAATGAGTGGGTCCCATGTGTGTAAAAAAGAAAAGAGGACCCTTTGCGTGGGACGACCAAAATGAAAAAAAGAGACCCTTGCTGTGGGACGGAGGGAGTATGTGTTAATCCCGTAACTTGGAATAAACCTTTAAATAAGGATGTAGAAAACCGGTCCCCAGGTCCACCTCGTACAGTGAACTTAACTTGGATTCAAAGAGGTTATGGTAAAAGAGAAAAATACTTATTTTGACTAAATCCCCCAGATTCAGCTCATTAGAAGTGAACTAAAACCCCTTACACATGGAGGAGATGCAACAACGAACACGTGGGAGGGAAAACTGCGACGTTGTCTCCACCAAGCAAATATATTCTTTTTAATCAACAATTTAAAGTACGAATAACAATGTATGCGTGAATAGGTATGGATGTAAAGATAGTGTAGAAGGAGCAGAATGTGCGGCAATCATAATATGTCCAAACTTTGTTACACCCAAAACAAGGTGATCATTATATGTAAGATAAATTAAAATAAATAAATCAGCTAAACAAAGGAGGGGATGCTCACATATGTTGAAGAACAGGGCAGAGCACATGAAAATGTAGGAGCATGGTATGTGGAGACGCAGGCTGAGTAAGAAATAAAAAATTAGAACTTCGGTCAGGAGTTATGTAAGAAAAGATCAGAGAAAAAGGAAATGAAATTATAATTGTTTTGTAAATCGAAAGAGAACCTCACCGATTGAAGGGTTGCTAGAGTCGAACACAATAAGTGTAGTTTAACGGTCAGTGAACAACGCAGAGGCAACGTTTAGAGTTTCATATGAATAGAATGCTTATCAAGCAGTAGAGAATTATAGTATGTTAAAGTCAAATAGCTCACTTACACAGAGGAGAACCATGCAAAATAAAGAGAAAATATTATGCATCGAAAGAAGAGGGTAAGCAAGATTACTTATGTGGAGAATGTTGAGTGAATCAGGAAACAAAGAGAGGTGACCTAGAGATCTCTTCACCATGTCTATATTCTCTACCAAATCACCAACTGCTTCTCTCTCTCTTCTTTTCTATTTTACTACATTTATTTTATATAGTTTCTTATTTATACTACAAAATTATCAATTGCTTTTGCTGTCTTAAAAATATTCACTAACTCATTTTTACCTCACTCTCCTACTTACTAATGTTCTGCTGCTAACTACTGTACTTTACATATTCTCTTCCTCCCAATCTTTCTCTGTCTCAAGTGATACACACAGTCCAATAGGTGGTTTGGTGTTCCTATTGTTGTCTTAAAAACGCTTAACACCCATGTGGCACCGAATAAAATTTAAAAGATAAACTGAAATCTTTACCGTCAAAATATGAGAGAAGACGAACTCCGTAGGTGTGTTCACTCTTCATTATTCCTTTGTGTTTCTTTTTTCATCATCTTCTCTTTTTTCCTTTCTTAATTTCCTGCTATGATTTGAAGTTTAATGTAAGAGAATAGCGAGAGTTAAAAATTATTCATTACACTTATTCAGAATATGTAAAGAGTCTTGACTTTTAACCCTCGCATGTTCTCTCAAGAATTAGGAATCCAGTATATTAAAACAAATTCACACTTAGACAGTACATTAAAATAATTTCACACTTACATTTCATCAAGCATCTCATAGGCATGAGTTCAAACAGGCAAGTTCTTCACAAATCATAACAATTACTAATTACCATTTTCTCTAAATCGCCTGCCATTTTTTCCAGTCATATAAACAATTAAATTTAACTGTTCTCTCAAGAATTACGAATCCAGTACAGTAAAATAAATTCGCACTTGTATATTTGATGAAGTATCTCATAGGCATGCATTTAAACAGGGAAATTCTTGACAAATCATAACAATCACTAATTAACATTTCCTGTAAATCAACTACGAATTTCTGTTACATAATCTCATCGAAAAGAAATAGCCAAGGAAAGTGAGGGTAAAATGACTGTTATACATTAAAGTGGGCGAGATACAATGGAAATTCGCAAGAGCACGGTTGCCTACCTAGAGACGTCAGTTGAGAGGGGGAAGAGGTGTAGCAGTCGGTGGAGCAAGCCGGAGCGGTAGCCACAACAATCAAATGGCAGTTTGAGGCGGAGACAGCTTGAAATCGCAGGTAAAAGAGGAAGAGAGAGGTAAGGAGTGTACCGAGATTAAAGAGCAGAACCTAGCTCTGTTTGTGCCATCAAAACTCCAAAGAAAATAGCCCAGAAAAATGAGGGTAAAATGGCAGCATCTGAAGAGTGAGACATGCAATAAAATTTCGCATTTGAGTACAATAATCAAATTTAAAATAGACCGTTCTTTGATGAAGAAAGTGAAAAGTTACGTACCAGAGGTCGTCGGTTGAGAGAGAAACTGTCAGGCGGTGGAGGGAGGCCGAGCAGTAGCCACGAAGAAGCAGCGAACGGCGATCGTGAAGAAGATACGGCTGGGACTGCGGGTAAAAGGGGAAGAGAGGTAAGGGAGGGAATGGATTAGTCACCAGCAATGCGTACATCTCAAAGCGAAAAATAGGCAAATCACTTTCCTCTAGCTAAGAAACCAACTTAGAATTAGCTACAATGGACGTTCAGTGAGAGAAAAGTAATTAATAGGCAATCTTTTGATGAGATTTTTTTGCAGTTCAATCTACCACATAAGTGCGCTGTGTACAGGAAGCAGAGACAAACATAAAATATAGAGAGAGACCTCAATGAGAATACCTTGGTAAATAGTCGATTCCTCGAGTGAAGGGGCTACAAATAAGAAAACAAAGGCAAAGTCAGCATAAAATCAAAATTTTCATAATTTTCAGCCACCAATCAAGTTGGACCTCTGTCAATCGGAGGATTTACCAAAACTTACAATACTGAACAGATAGACATAGAATACAAAACATTGTATGCACTGTACACACACCTTTCCATACCATAAAATCAATAATAATAATAATAATAATAATAATAATAATAATAATCTGCACAAATGAACTGCCATCTCTAAGACCCATAGCCTCGTGAAATTCAAAACGATACACCAGCAAACATTCATATTTTTTAGTATTTTATTCCAACTTGCAATTTTATAATAATAGAAAATTTCCTCTACGTATCAATATCTTTGTTGACATGACTAACTACAATTAATAATATCAGACTGAAGTCCAATTTCCTATTTCCTTAGCAGCAACTATCAATTGCATATAAAGATCCTGATCCAGCAAGATGAAGAGAAATTCTTGTACAAATGTCACTGCATAACAGGTCATGCACAAGCAGGCTCCAAAATCTATTTTCCACATATTTAAAGCACAACATATGAACTGAACTTATGCTAAATGTCCATAATTGTAACTTGACTGCAACCTAAATTGGAACCAGCCTTCACATGAGCAGAAAAATCAAGCAACTCATATGTATAAAAGTTCCGGCAAGAGAAGCGCCAGTTTTAACTTCTTTAAAGGATGGATGCATATTTCTGAAATAAATAAGATGTATTCAGTCATTTGTTAACTTACAGATTCTGTACAGCCAAATAAGAGACTCAATATATACTTCCACGGCAGAAATGCTACAATAGATTTTCCCATCTACATAGTTTACATATGATTTAATAAGTGGCAATATCCTCATGAATGGACCACATATGTCCAAGCATCATATGTAAAGATACAGCTTAATGCATTACCAGGAACGCAATGAATGCAAATTGCAATTCTGCCAGAAGTGCATCTTCATCACCTCCATATTCCTTCATTAATATGCTTTCTAACAGCTGTATCTGAAATTAGTAGAATGAACTCATAAATCAGCATACCATAAAACATAGTGTAATGAAATACAATTTCAAAAACCTTGTCAGGAACCTTGTCAAGATTCAACCGTGTAAGATCCTCTCCACATAAACACTTCTGCTTGACAACTCGAGGAATTGCAGTGTAATAACAACCTCCTTTTTGTGTTTATTTTCAAGAATTGAAAGTTCCTGGTTCTTTAGCTGCTCAGCTAAGGCCTCCTCCATGACTGTTCTAGAAAACTTTCTAACCATTTCAGATTCACAGGCAACAGAGATTTCCCCTCTAATAGGTTCTGAAAAGTAAATTTCGGCTATAGTAAATGATTAAACAAAAAGATAGACATCTTCAAAAATGGAGTATTTAAAATTACCGACGCATGAATTGCAATAATGAGAAATCTTAAACATTTCAACAAATAGGCCATGGATGTCAAAGGTAACCATGATGTCTTCACAGAAAAAAACAAAATAAGTTCAATCGCAAAATTGGTGCATCTACCATATGTTGGAGACATGACATGGCATTCAACAGAGGATGTGAGAACTGTACGCGTTGGAGTAGGTAAGTATAAAAAAAAATTGTTTATTAAAAGTGCACTGAACCTGTATATTAATTATTATGCATGGGCGCATTAAAAAAGCATAGACCAACTATGTGATCAATTATTTTTTTTCCTGAGATCAAGAGTAAATTTTCTTCGTATAATGCTTAATGATGTCTCATTGACATAACTAAAGTTTAGTTATCTATCAAAAAATTTGTCCATTCGCCTCTTAGGCTTGTCTTAATAGCCAACAAGGGAGAAAAACTCTGTCTCATTGACATAACTAAAGTTTGGTTATCTGTCAAACAATTTGTCCATTCACCTCTCAGGCTTGTCTTAATAGATGCCAACAAGGGAGGAAAGCTCAAACTTAAACATGAGAAACTTCACAGACTTCATGATTCCATTTCAATGTCAGGCAAAGCAAAAGAATCTTATAGTCAAGTGGCTAAAAATCAAATGAAAAAATATGTTCAAGCACAAAATTTTTGCTTATGCCTGATATATTATAACTCATACTCTTGAATCTCTTATCTCCTGAAAATTTTTCTTTGCAGTAGGATCATTCTTATTGGCATCAGGATGATGCTTTTTGGCAGAGACACAAAACGAAAATGCAGAGAGCTGGGAAATAACGATATTCACATGAAAAGAAGGCATTCAAAATAAGTAGAGCAGGAATACCAAGACAACACAAGCTATAACTTACAACATGAAAAGGCTACATAATCTCACCCCCATGGAATCTTTTGAACTTCTTGGGACCATTAGCTCCTAATGAAGAGAGCAACATTATTACTGGCAGAGTCATAAATTATTTATCCATATGCACATTTTCAGAATTCAGAAAGAGTGTTAAGCTTCAAAGGTAAATTAAAACAAATACACACTTAGACATTTTATCCAACAGGTCGTAAGCATGAGTTAGAACAGACAAATTCCACAAATCATAACAATTACTAACGACTATTTCCTCTAAATCAACTACAAGTTCTCTCATTCATATTAACAATACACTTAAACTTAATGAATTGATAAACCGTTTGGATTGGTTTCATAAACTTTCCCATCAATCATAAAACAATTTGTACAAGTAACATCCATGATTAAAACAGAAATAACGAAGAAGTAAGCTTGAATTGATATTCTGACCTTGGCGTCTGGGAAGGAATTCGACACCGCGGAACTGAGTGAGGAGGATAACAAGAGAAAGAGGCGGGTGGGGCATAACTTATCCGTAATGGCGGTGGGAGAAGATTGCCACGTGGAACGGGTTACAGCATACCCGAGAAAGAGAGAGGGGCACACTAAAAAAGAGTGTATCAATTATTCATCGAGCTTCTGATGGACATAAACATGATTAGCCTGCTAGAACTTTTAAGATATAAGATATGCTATATGCATGTTACATCATAGGCTCAATAGTTTTATTTGATATAATTCCTCGAACACCCAGTGGACAACATATTAAATAAGTAAGTGCAAATGCTTGCTACTTGAAATCAAAATATGTATGGAGAATACGCTGAGGAGGGAATAGAAGATACCCCAAGTGTTGTCGTCCAGCGAATATGGCGAAGAAATGAAACGGGAGAAAGAGGGTAAGGAGATTTAAGAATGATGGAAGGAAAATTCAAAGATGAACCAGAGTGAATTAAGATTAGAGACGATACATAGGAAGAATTGCTAATGAGGGAATGGAAGATACCCCTAGTGTTGTCGTGTTCTGTTCCGGCGAAAATGGGGAAGAAATGAAAGGGGTGAACTAAAAGCAGCCGGGCGACACCCCGGCTGGAATTAGGCATCGAGGAAATGAGGATAACAAGAGAGGTGGGCGGACTGCGAGGATAACTCTTTGTAATGGCGGTGCGAAAGTGGCCACGTGGAACGAATTACAACATACCACGACAATGAGAGAGAGGAAATGATTACCGACTACCGATAGAAAACTGGCCGGGCAACGGGCTTGCTCCCTTTATATATATAGTAGATTTATAGATATAGATTGCACAATGTTTTTGAAATGACTAGAATAAAGATTTGATTTTAATACACATTTGTTTCATTTCAAGTTTAAATTTAAGTACTTTTTATTAAAAGTTATTAATTCCTATTTTTAGATTTATATTTCGATTCTCATGATATTTATAAAATAATTTGCGCTCTCCAATAGGCAACAAAGTCTTTGTTAGTTCAAGATGAAACACACGTTTGCACACTAAATTCTAAAAATTATTTAATTTAATGACGTGACTTATTTTAAAATTAGCATTAAGACTATATTATAAAAAAATATAGGTAACAATTTAAAAAAAATAAAGAGATTTATTTTTATTAATAAATAAATTCATACTAATACTCTTGAAAATACATATACATCAATCATAAGATGCAATGGAAGAGAAAAGTATTGCTCAATCTACTTATTTATTATTTATTTTTAACCATGCTAGATTTCTTACTAAAATGAGTGACCTAAGATTATCTTTGAGAATAAATTAGAGGGAGTTATAAGTAGGCTTGGAGAAATAAATAGTATGATACTTAGTGAATTAACAACTAACTATACAAACAACTAACATTTACTAATAAAAAATAAAAATCTACTTATTTACTTTTAGACAAATTATATTGTGAAATTACTAGAATAAAAATATATACACTTAGTAATTTTTTTGTTAATTTTTTTAGTAAAAAATTGAATGAAAAAATTATACCATTATTAAAAAATATATACACCATTAATTAAAATTTTATATATATAGATACACATTAAAATTTTATATATATAGATACACGTGTACATCGCACATAATATTAACTTTTATTTTTAATATATCACTCCAATTAAAAATAAAACATGCTTAAATATATTTTTGAAAGCTTGTATTTCATGAAATTGATTTCTAACATAAAATATATTCAGAAATTGTTATTTTTCTGCACAACAAACTATTATTCTTTTATACTCCTATGGAGAACTATTACCCTTTGAAAACTCACAATATAACAGAAAATTAACTTAATTTTAGATGAGTAATAATTTGTCATGAGGATAACATTACCTGTATCGATTTCGAAAACTAATCATGAAACCAATCCATGCAATCATTTGCCTAAGATTGAATATGTTTCTCCTCCATTTAACACAACTTTATCAGCCAACCAAGTTCCATGGGCCATAACTTTAAATATGACATAATACTAACGATTTTCGTGAAATGAATAAGAAGGGATAATATTTTAATGAAAAGTAATTCTCAATTGATAAAAAGTGATAATAGAGCAGTGAACTATTTTATGAACAACTTATAGTATAAATAAAAAATGTCAATATATTTTTAAAAATAACTGATAACATCTTTGATAAAAAATGATAACTAATTAAAAAGTATAAAATGATCTCACTGTGAGACAGACACAATACTGCCATAAAACATTATCAGTTATAAATTAGAGAGAATGGAACATCAAACAAGAACTTAGTCCATAGACAAAACATTTGATATGAAAAGAATACTCTCATAGTATAAGACATAATTCTCAACATCACATAATCTTGGCCACATTTCAAATTTAGACTAATATTTCCATCATCACTAGCTGCTCCTTACTCCTGCAAGAGAAAAGTACTACTTAAGACACAGTGGTTGATTATAAACGTGTAATGTAAAAACTATTCAAGATTTGGATAGAGAGTGGAGGTTCTAGTGTTTCATTACGACGAGTCTGCTTGCTTTCACCGGCAGTAACAATTAAAGGGGAGAACTCGTCTAGAGTAAATTCAACCATGGGAAACGATGCATGAAGTTGATATGAACACAGTGAGCATTGATTTGTGTGTGGTGTTGTGTTTTCCACTAGAGAAAGGTAAGGAATTACTTTCTTATCTCGTTTCGTGGGAAAGACAACGAGATATACTTGTGTTTACATGCATGAGGAATCAACTAGACTTGATAAAAGTTATGTTTATATAGCATTTTCAATGTGGAAGGAAATGGCTAAGAGGATGGCGTAACCGTGGAACTATAGAGCTAGTTCCTAGGCTAACAATCAAAACGAAAGCTGTCGGGATCACCATTAACTATAACATTATTACGTCGCAGACAAACTTAATAACTCAGCAAGAGCAGTGCAATAATAAGAATTTTAAGAACATGAATCAGTACTTGCAGATTATCTTAGAGCTTAAGTTGGAGTTCAAAGTCATACCTCGTCATCATCATCTCCTCCGTCTTCCTTCTTCTTCTTAAGACTAGTCGTACCGCCCTCCTTGGAGATGGGCAGCTTCATCGCCCCAAATGGTGTGTCCACATTGATAGTTCCTTTCATGGAGTAACCCGTCCCTCGTCCTCGTATCATATCCCAAAGTGCAGAGCCACAGTCCTTGGGCCTAAAGGTGATGGGAAGATCAATGTAGGTGATCCCCTTCTTCGCAATGTTAGTCGATTTCTTGAGGTCAGCGCCACCAATGCTGACATCACACAACCAAATCTCATAGTCAAGATCATTAAGCCCAAGGTCGAAATCATTCTGGTTATCCAACTTCAGATGAAGAGTGGCAACAGTTTCCTCGAACGAAAACTTCTCAAAGTGAATCTTCTCAATGTCCACATCAGGCTTGTAAGGTATGGGGATCTCACCAGTCTTCTCAAGCGGCAGAGTAAGCCGACCAAAAACGGGCACATCCACTATAAGGTCAACCTTAACTCTATAAGGAATGATACTCCCAGGTTGTATATCATGATACGTGCTCTTAATGTCATCATAAATCAGACAAACTGGTATCTTAACAGTCTCAGAACCATGAGCATGGATTGTCCCAGCATCTGGAATCAATCCGGAAACGAGTTTCCTCCCATCACTCTCGATCAAATAGTTAATGTCAATGAGGGGGATCGGGATAGGGTTCGGGTTCTTCACTAGGACATCCACAACTAAGTCTGCCTTCTCTAGATTGATGTGGGGGATATGAACCCCAGTAACATCAGCTGTAGGCTTCCCAAACCCGACAGTTTCCTCGATTTTTTCGCCTATGTCCTGGATGAAATCCTTAACCTTGTCAAGAAACCCACCCTTCTCTTCATCTTTCTTTTCTTCTTTGTCCCCCCTCTCTCTCACTTCCCTATCTGAACTATCATAAGATGCCATATCCGAGCAGCAAGTTCCAAATCTTGCAGAAATTAGACAAATAAACAATGATTAAAACCATTTATCCTACAAAGTCAGAGGTTATAAACAATGTTTATCTTATCACTAATTCTCTAATGTAGAATATTAATGACAAATCAAACTATTAAACTTGTGTTTTGAATACTCTGATTGACAATGTCATAATTTCAACCACAATTTATTATTAGTATTATTTTGCTTTTTCCAGAAAGTCAAAGAAAACATCAAAATCAAGATGCAGAATGCTTGGATCATGGCAATCTATAGTCACTATACCCATTCTCTTTAAAGGTTATCGATTCAAACACAGATCCTTGAAACGACGTAGTTTTCAAGTTCTGACAAGATCACAACACAGAGATGGAAGAACAGATCTAAAACCCAAAATCAGGATCCCAAAAATCAGAACAGAATCAGGGAATTCAATTTCATGAGTGATCAATCAATCTGAAGTCATCAGCAAACGAAAAATAAATAAAAAAAAAAGAAAAAAATTAAAGAAATTCTACTAACTAATCGCCAACATTCTTGATCAAGAAAATGATGAGATCAGAAACAAGAAGGGACTCAAATCAAACAGCAGTTAGTTAAATTCACCTGTTTAGAGTATCGAGAAGCAGTCAGATGAGCAGAAAAGGTTTGCGAAGTGATGACAATAAAAATGTGATCTTTATAAATATAGCTACTCTTCAACCCAATATTATTAAATTTTAATTATTAAAAAAAAGTTAAAGAATTTAATGTGGGGTTTGGTTTCCATGATTATGTAATTTTATTAATTCCGATAAATTGAAAATGAAAAGGTAAATTGAAACGCGTGGTTTGCCGACGTTACAATGTCATCCTCAAGAAACCTTACACTTGTCCATATGAGTCATGACATCGTACGGACAATTTATTTCCATTTGTGCGAGTAAATGGGGTTTTGGAAATTCATTAAATTAAAAAAAAAAATCAGCAAGAAAAAGACAATCAAATAAACCCAATTAATAATTATCTTCCTTCTGCATAAACAAACGCCACGTAAGTCTTCAATGAATAAGAAATGAAAAAGAAATATTGCAAAAATGGCTCTGTACTCTTTGTAATTTAATTTAATTTAATTCATCATAATTAACTCATATATATATATTAAGATATGAGTATTTATTATTTTTCTAAATGAATTACTCCTTTATGACAAAATTTTGTGTGAGAAGTTCCAAGATAATTTCACTCTCCTCAACATATCTTGCTAATTATTAAATTACAATAAAAATTATGAAATTGATTGCAAAATATTTTACCAATACGCTCGCATTTTTAACTAAAGAAAATGTATATTAATAAAAATTTAATCATTATTCGAGTGCTAATTTTTAAGTACACCTAGTAACACTCACAAATTTTATTTATTTATTTATTTTTTTAAAAAATTAATCTAAAATTTATATTCCATATAGGACTACATGTACATTTAAAATGAAGGAAGAAAAGCCCAACATTAAAGAAGAAAAGCCCATGAGGCCCAATAGATGAAAGCCCATTCATTAATATCATTAGGGTTCCATTTCATAAGGCATCCTAATTTCTGACGCACCGCGACGCCACCAGCCGGAAATATCAGAATTTGCCGAAAATGGTGACCTACAAGGTACGATTAATCTTCTTGTGTAATTGTGCGTTTCATTTCTCGTTATGTTCATGTTGTTGATCGTCGATCAATGTAATTGTTAGATTGATATTTCGATGATCTGTTATGGTACTTGGTGCAGTTCCATCAGTACCAGGTGGTGGGGAGAGCTCTGCCGACGGAGACGGAGGAGCACCCAAAGATTTTCCGAATGAAGCTTTGGGCCACCAATGAGGTCCGCGCCAAGTCCAAATTCTGGTAAGATGTCTTCTTGAATACATAATTTAGTTTCTCATGTCTGAAATATGCTCCATGCCCTTTGATCTTGCCTGTCAAAGTATGATTTTGGATTATTGTTCATCTTGAGATGCACGCGTTCAATAGTTTGTGCTTTACTTGGTGTTTAGGTGCTGACTTTAAGAAAAAGGATAAGGATATCTCTGGATTCTATATACCTCAATCTAGGTCTAGAAGTAGAAATGAGACTGGTGTACACCAAGAATGTATTTGGGATGGTTTCTGAATTGTTAATTTGGATTCAAAGTTGCATGGATGTGTTTCTGTGCACGCGAATACAAATATGGATACAGTTTTCTCAATTTAGAGTTACAAGGTTGAAGTCTTGTTCTTACATGTATGGTCATTTTTCCATTTCATAGTTTTTTTAAATTTTATATGTTTCCTGGAAGTACAGGCTCGTATTCTTTCCCCTACTTCTGACCTTATCAGTCTTTTCACTGGAACTATACTTGCTTAAGTATTGTGAAATTATTTAGGGATGGGAGTCTATTTTTTCCTTGTACAAATTTATATCTTGAATTTACTGATAGACCAACTATCAGCTAGGCTAGTAGTGATCAAATGCTTTCATGCTAATGTTTGTGTTTAATTTTAATTAATTAATGAAGGTACTTCTTGAGGAAGCTTAAGAAGGTGAAGAAAAGCAATGGTCAAGTTCTTGCCATCAACGAGGTATATAGTTTTGATGTTTTATGAGAATATTTGACTCTAAATGGAGATTTAAAAGCAAATGGATGTTTTTTCCCTGGACTTGTATGGTGTTTTTATATATTTAATGATTTTTAGCTTCTATATGAAAATATACAAGAATATAATGATATCTTGGTGGATGGCATTAATACTTTCCATTGATAGTAGTAAAAATGCTTACAAAAGCTAGAGATATTTAATGATAGCTATGTACATTTAGATGAATTTTGTTAATATATCTTTGTATTCTATGATTTTCTATCTAATCAAAATCTATGCTATTTATACCATCAAGGTTCAGTTCACGAGTTTGCTTTGTCTTGCAGTCTAATCATTACCGTTTGAGACAATCCACTTAAGTTTCTGTTTTTTGTCCTCAGATATTTGAGAAGAATCCTACCACAATCAAGAACTACGGTATCTGGCTGAGGTACCAGAGTAGAACCGGTTATCACAACATGTACAAGGAATATCGTGATACAACCTTGAACGGTGGTGTTGAACAGATGTACACTGAGATGGCTTCTCGCCACAGGGTTCGTCCTCATTGCATTCAGATTATCAAAACAGCGACTATACCTGCCAAGCTTTGCAAGAGGGAGAGCACAAAGCAATTCCATGACTCGAAGATCAAGTTCCCATTGGTGTTCAGGAAGGTGAGGCCACCAACCAGGAAGCTCAAGACGACGTACAAAGCATCCAGGCCCAACTTGTTTATGTAACTTGGTGGAGATGAACGCTCACCAGCGTAGATTGTTAGTTATAGCCTCAAGGGGATTAACATTTTTTTTTCAAGATGGTATTTGTTTCAAAAAACATCATATCTAATACCCAGTCTTATTTTGTGATGTTATACTGTCTCCATATTTTTATCAAATGTTAAATATATTATCAAAGATCCATTTCGCACAAATTTTTACAGGTGATTGCTTGATTGTTTGAAACTTGAATCATCAATCAAAGATTTCTGTTTCATTGTAAAGTGGAAGCCCAAGATCTTAGCAATTCAAGATTCAATCTGATAGCTTATTCCAACCTATTCTAGATTGACTAAAGATGAATGAATAGTCACTATTATTAGTTCAAGTTTCAACACTAATAAATTTCTCAACACTAATAAATTTCTCGTGAGATCGTCTCACTGCTTGGTTTAAATGGGACTATGTAGTATGCATGATATTACTTGATACACACAAAAATATGTCCTCTCTTGATTGGGTCGAGACATTCTCACACGAGTTTTTGTGTTGTTAAATGAGAATGGTGTCTAGTTTCAGATGATGCTCCCATCTGGAATCACTGCACTTCTTATGATAACAATAATCCCACCTGAGATGATATAACCATTTGCTTCCATGTTCCCTTCCTGCACATTATCCTTGTTTATAATCTGCACAAACAATTCTCTCTTACTATCATCAATTAGTTCAACATAAGTCTAATCAAATCTTGAAAACATACCATAACATTCTTCCCTATTCTTGCATTCTTGTCAACTATGGCTTTCCTTATGTGTGAACCTTCTCCTATCCCAACCGGGATGGCGAGTGCCTCCCCTTCATTCTGCACATGTAGGCTGTTAGAACACTGCTTGCATGAGATACAAAAATGGTGTCTGAATTGGAATCTGATGTTGGTTGAAGAAACTCTGGTAAAAGGTGGTATGTTTTCTTACATTATATGTATCAGATCCCATGATGATTGAATCCTCCACCACAGCATCATTTCCTATTCTTGTCCTCATGCCAACAACTGTGCCTTTTATCCTGCATTTCTGCACAAAAGACGGGAATATTATGAGCAATGAATGAACCTTGATCATCAGAGCAGCAATGTTTTTCTTACACTGAGAATGCAGCCATCTCCAATGACAGAATCTGTGATGACAGCATCAGTTACGAGCGTTGGAGGAAGATGACGTGGCAATGTGTAGAGAGGAGAGGTTCTATCATAGAAGCTGCTGCCAATGACACAACATGAATCATACTTGGAATTTTTAGACAATTCTAATGCAGTGCTGCTTTTTAATATTATTTCATCTCTTACTCGTATGCTTTGTTTATCCTTCGAATGGTTTCCATATTCGCACGGTAGTATGCTTCTATGCTTCTCATATCCTCCCAATATCCGTCGAACTGGTAGCCATGAATCTACGAGTTCACAGATCTTTCTATATGACTCATTTGAGGGGAGAAGTGCATTAAACATAAAAGAAGATTAAGAAAATAAGATTGCACCTTCATTCCAAGAGAAATTGCACCTGGGATGACTTGGCTTTTCAAGTCGTTCGCAGTCGGAAAATGCAGAGTCAGTAGCTTCATCATTACATCTCTGTTGATGACATAGATCCCCATGCATGGAAAACTATACTTGCCATTGTGATCATAGCTTTTCACCTGAGAATGAAGGTTAGATCTTCTTCAATGTTAGATTTTGTTTACTTTTCATGTATTATAATACCTGCAGAAAAACTCACTGGATTCTCTCTGAACTCAAGAACCTGATTCTCTGCATTTAGTTTGAAAATACCAAATCCAAGATCCTCATTCATTGCTGTAGAGAGAAGAGCCACGGTTACATCGGCTGCTGTTCTCCGGTGGGCTTCTAGAAGTTTCTGATAGTCCATTTTGTAAAGATGTTGCCCCGGAAGAACCAAGAACTCCGCCACCGGAAACTCCTCCAGCACCCACAAACACCTCCGAATAGCATCTGCAGTTCCCTAATGATTCATACAAGGTAAACTAAGTGGAGATTACAATATAGTGTGTTTAATTTGTTAATCCTGAACAGGTTAGTAGTGTACCTGAAACCAGCCATTGTCTTCTGGACTCTGATACGCTGCAATGACTTCAACGAACCCCTCTTTCAAGAGACGAGCCCCTGTGTAAGCTCTTGAAATGTGGGAGTTGAGAGAGGTGGAGTTGAACTGAGTGAGTGCATAGATTTTGGTTATGTTGCTGTTGATGCAGTTGCTGACAACTGCATCGATGAGACGGTAGTTTCCAGCGATTGGAATGGCAGCCTCTGATCTTCTCTTTGTCAATGGATACAGCCTCGAATGTGATGATCCATCTCCAAACACAATCGCTGCAACACTCTGATAAACACTTCACATTCTCGATCAATCCATGACTAGTTAGTACATGTTCAAGAAAAGTATGATGAGCTATCACTATCACATTTGTCACCTGGTTTGCTGGTTGGAACAAAGAGTTTGAGCAGTCGGGCTGCTGTAGATTCCTCGCCAGCAGCCTCGTGGGAGACGTAGGCGAGCCAAAGTCGCGACGAGTATGTGGAAGACTAATCTTGGGATGACATGAAGTGAGCATATGCATGATACTAGGCTTGTTCTATAGTAGGGAAGATTTTCTTGATTCTCTCTCCCTCTCTCTCTTGGGAAGGATTTAAATGAGAGAGAGATGAGGAAGGAATATTTAGGTTTCTTCATGTTCATGGACACTAACTTGTTGCTGGGAACAATAAACTGGTCATGAAATACTATTATCCAACAATATGCATCTCATGGACTTGCCTTTAGTCTTTCTTGATACATAACTTGTATGGAATAAAGTCCTAACATTCTCCTTACTAACATCTCTCCAAAATGACCATATTGCCCTACGCTCTATTTATACTTGGTTTGTGGTACTTTTTAATTGGCTAATATTTGATGTTTTAAAATTAGAAACCTCTCATGGATCTACTTTTCTTATGATTTCTGCATTCTTTTATTAGAAATATAAACAATAAATTAAAGAAGAGAGGTTCAATATCCAAGGGCAGAGTAGGGGTAACAAACATGTTGGGAGAAAGCTTCTTGGGAAGATTAAGTCATGTTTGGAAGATGGGAATATAGTGGCTATCAAGTTAGGAATTTTACTCAGCTTTTATGTCTCAATGCCAAATGGATTCATAATTAATTAACTCATATTGGACCACCTTGGTTGTAAGATTAATAATACTATAATACTCAGCATCAGAAAAAGAAAAATAAATAAATCCAAGAAATATCTTTTGTTATTGAAACAACATTAATACATGATTGATTTGTAAATGTATAACAATCTTTTGTGTTGAATCATCATACATTTGGTGTAATTTGATTAGCATTATATCCAAGTTATCATTGTATATCTTCATAGTACCATCCTTTTAATCTTACTACATGTGTTGGTAAATTGATGCCTTTTAAATCATATATCTAGGATTTATTTATTTTTGCTGATGAACAATTGTGTTGCATCTATTCTATAGCAGAATATCGCAGCAGTTATTAGTATTATTTTTGTTTTTTCTTTATTCGTTGTGTTACGTTCAACTCAATATAATTTAGTATGACTTATCTAAAGAACACATAAAAAAAATAAAATAAGATTCATATGAATTTTAAATGAGTTGTTCATGTAGACAAAGTCTCCTGTGAGACGGGTTATTTATGAGACGGGTCGACCCATTACTTAAAGTATGCTAATTGTATAGATAAAGTATGTTAAATAGTTGTTAGAGTATGTTTTCTAAAGTATGTTGAATTATGCATTAAAGTATGATTTTAATGTGTTATAATATGATTTATTATTAACATACTTTAACTACAAATAAGCACACTTTAACTATACAATAAGCATACTTTAATGATGGGTCGACCCGTCTCACATCCGTCTCACAAATAACCCGTCTAACAAGAGAGTCTCTCGTTCATGTATTGTGGCTAAGTTCAACTTTAAAATTTATCCAAAGAAAAAAAAACTTAAATATTTATATAAATTTTAAAAAAACTATCAGTCAGAACCGCCATTACGTCCTGAGATAATATTTTTTCTCTTTATTTTCTCAATTCTTGAATATTTAGATATACTCCATATCCTTACGAAAACGTATGAAAATATGAATAGCTAACCCATGGACATATATGGATAAAAGTGAAGTTTTCTAAATCCCAAAATAATTTTTAATCATTTTAAAGTTTTGAAGGGTGTCTTCCTCTACTCATGCCTGAGAGTGTTTACTTGTAGCTAACATATCCCTTAACTCCGTGACAGTGATCCATCATTAAACAAATATAAATTGATATTTTATAATATCATAATATTATATACATTACATGTATGTATTTATTTTCAAATTTAATTTTTATTGTAACTTTTCCATATTTTCGCACCTACAACATATTTGTCGAAGTTCCCAAATGTCCATACCCGAGGTTCCACACAATATTGAACACTTAATCAATGGGATATAAGTAAAGTTTTTCTTCATGAATTACATTGAAAGTAAGTAATAATCTTTTTTCTCATTTGGCCTTTCCAAAACTAAGATCCTGCACTGCATATTAATCATAAATAGGTGTAACAACTCACAGGATTGTGTTTCGTATCGACACGATAAGATTTCATGCTAACACGACAGAGTATGAAAATTTCTGTGCCATTCCAGGTGCAACAATGGCAATGTAATCACTTATTTGGAATTAACCGCGAAAAAATCAAAAGACAACAGATGGAAAACTAGCCAAAGCATTGATAAGTTTTACATAACTAAGGAGATGCACTCATGAGGTAACCGAAGCAGGTTTGCTCCTGGAAGAAACGTACAGCATAAAGAAAACAGGCAACATGGTGGAACGAGGGCTGAACGTCTCCAACCCTGTCAAAACTTCAGATGATGCTCAAATAAAGATGCCATCTCAATCTGTCAAACGAACCAAAATACGAACAAGAAAAGTTACTTTCCACAAAATGCATGGATAGAATCATATCTGCAATATAAGTGTAGATAGAAGTTCCATAGCTAAGGTGGTATAGTTAACAAGCATTCGTTCCCCCATCGACACTTCGACAGTATTATTTTCTTCTGTAACAACCATTCATTGAGTCGATATACAGTTTTGGAGAATAAATTTACACTATTGTCATCTTCATGAATTAGAGCAAAAACTATTCTCAAACATGCACATTCAGTAATGTTCTCTTACTTTTCTACACAAAATGAAGAGATAATAGTTGCAAGTGAATTAACAATAGATAAACTATCAGTCGACAAAACAATAGAAAACTTACAGCTGTCAATGCTGCTTCGGCACCTTTATTTCCTGATTTACCACCAGCTCGATTTAAAGCCTGAAATCATTATGGTGCGGTTTTATTATTGATAACTTGGTTACCCACATTGATTGATGATTAAAGAATCGCATAAAAAATTCCAACTAATACAAGTGCTGTTAAGTTATTGGACTCTCATAAGTTAACTTTCAAAATGTGTATTCATTACTAATAAAAAATAAAATTGAAAAAATGAATTACTCATGGTTAAAACACAGGATTTTACAAGTAAATGCATTGCTTTAATAATTTACCTGATCCATGTCATCACACGTCAGAACGCCAAATATGCAAGGTACGCCTATGAGTCATCATAAAACAGAAACGGATGGTCAATCAAAATAGAATTACAACTGCAAATAAGAACAGCTATAAAGAACATACTACCTCCGTCCCACATTATATTGCACCGACACGGTAGATTTGGAGTTTAAGAAAAATTGTTTTTTGACCAACTTTATTGACTTTTGAAGGGTAATGTAGTCTTTCTAAGTAATAAATAAATAAATTATTAAGTATGTTAGGTGTGTAAGGTGGGAGTGGTAAATTTGAAATTAACATGTATTTTGAGGCTGGGGATTGATGTGATGAGTCCTTTTTCGGGTGATTATGGGACGGACGAAAACGAAAAGTATGAAATTTATCATAGGACGGAGGGAGTATAAAACATTGAGAAGAACTGTCAAGAGTATCACACATCAATTAGGGACATTCAATCTGCCGTCCTTGTGTTTATCTAAGAGTTCTGTAAGAGTTCGCAAATAGAGGATAGGAATTACCAAAGCCAAGGGTCGAGAATAAAAAATCCATCCTAAATTGTCAGTGAAAGCAAAGAAATAAAAATATGTGAGATGTTTCTTGGTAGATGCTGGATATCTACTAATCTACTCCACTAACACCACTAAATTGGAAAAAAAAACATCAAGAAGAATTAAAAAGATTCACAAAACAACACAAGTAAAGTCAATCTACATGGAGCTAACCTGAATTTAGACCAGCTGACAGGACTCCTGAAGCAGCTGAATTGGCCACTGCATCATAGTGGGTGGTGTCGCCCCTAACCTATCAGTCAAAACGGGTGAAAAAGAGTTGATGTAATAGAGAGACGACAAGAACATTACAGAAACTATGAGTTTAAAATCTTGTTGCCGCCACCTTGACAGCTAAATAGAATAAGCACATGACGAAATATGAGACATTCGCATTGCAGGAGCAAATGAGAATGATAAAAAATCATGAAATTTTACAGGCTTGGAAAATACAGACAAAAGCTTACCATAGCCCCAATACACACGACTGCCTGATATCTTTTCGATTTACCAAGCTTCTCAGAAGCTAGGCCAATTTCAAAGCTTCCAGGAACCCATACAACACGGCACACAATGATTAAAAAAAATGCACATTCAGTATATGATCTGGTGGTGCACAAAGAAATCATAACAAGGACGCTCGTTTTAATACAACAAATTTATCTAAGAAAATCAATAAACAGCAAAGCACAGACCAAATGCAACAGACAAAGATCACTCTTTACCACCATTCTACTCACATTTTCTCCACTTTTTTTTTAAGGATCTTGAATGCAGTGATTTTGACAAATGATGGTGTTCACATTCCAACACATTAGTATCTTCTTGGTATTCCCAATGTATTTGCGAGTGTATCATCAAGTAAAGAGTCCGTTACTTATTGTAGTAAATCATGATTAAAACTGTGAAATTCTTGTCTATGCAGGGAAATTATCTTGAAATCATAATCTCCAAAGGAATCAACTTGATTACAATTACAAGAAATGAATATGTCCATTCAGATAATCTATTATCATCACACTCACCAATCAGTAATCAAATAAGATAATTTTGCAAACACAATTATGAAAAGGCAAGAGGGAGTTATTATCAATCAAATTACTAACATCAACGTCTTCTTCTTTAACTGAGTATTTCTTGAAAGTATCCAAAGCTCCCTCCAAAAGTGGCTGGGTAACAATCTCATTGAAGCGTGCCACCACCTTTATACACCAAAAATGAAATTTACTACTATTAAGATTAGAAGACAATCTATATACCCCCACAGGGGAAAAAAGGGATATAAAAAGAGACAAGAAAATACTAAATATAGCAATAGTCTTGACATCAATAAAGACAGTAACATCAACATTCAGATCATATGCACAAAACAACTCATTAGATTGCCATAGGAGAGCAGGTTGAACAACCAGAAACTAAGATGAAAGTGAAACAAATGGATTTCTAGAGTGCCACTCCAAAATTACAGCTCCTAAAAGGGTAAAAAATAATACTCCAGCATTACAGACTATGGCAAAGCGAAGGCCTTCAGCTGAGAGAAGTGAGCCGGTCAAATATCGAACAGCTTAAGTCTGTGAAAACGATTCCTTCTTCCATGGTTTCTCAATCCATAATCCAAAACCTGCAAAAGATAAAATCACTTAAAAAACACAATAGGAAAGTAAATAAAACCCATCGGCAGATAAGCAGGATTTCAACATCCTCACAAATTGTGAGAATAATGGGTCAAACATCCATGAGTTGAGAGAAAGGGTAAATTTAATTCGAACCCATAAAAATTGAAGAAAAGAGAAACCTTTTTGGAGGGGCGGCGAGGAAAGTGGATTCCCAGTCCCAGTAGTTAAATTAGTGGGATTTTGGTTAGTGTGTGAAGAAATGCAGCGGCAGAGGATGGGTGAGGAGGGAATGGAGGAATTAGTGGAATTGCGGAGTGAAGGACGAAGAAGAAGCGATGAATGTGCGGAAATTGAAGCCATTAATTACTGTGTAGAGAAGAAGAGATTCTCTGCAAATGTATGGTTGACTACACTACCAATTTGAACACACTTCTTGATTTACCGTCGTTAAATAAATTATTATTGGAGAGGGACACCATTTTTATAAGGTCACTGTAATCCTTCCAAAGTGACACCGTAAGACGGAATGATACCGTGAGAGACTGAAAAAAAAAAGTTGATGAAAAGTAATAAAATGTTATAAATTATTTTATGACTAATTTATAATGTAAATAAAAAAGTAATATTATTTAAAAAATTTACTAATTATAAAAGTATAAAATAATCTTAAAAAATCTGACATCTCAAAACATTCTTTTATTAGGAGAAGGTGTTTTATAGATTAATTTTATTGAGTAATTTATTTAATTATTTATTAGTTTTTAATTTTTTTTTAAGGAATGGTTTAGTTTTTTTAATTGAAAAATAATGTGAACTTTATATTATGTGGATGAAGTGTGAATGATAATTTCAAAATACTTTTGTAGTTATTAAATTGGGATGTTATTTTTATATTTTGATTTTGTAAATTATTGTTAGAGAAATGGAAAATGAAAAATATAAAATTTTATTTTTGGAAGATAATACTAAATTTACTAAGAGAGAATGATCTAAATTTTCTAGGCCGGTTCATGATCACTCAATACATAAAAATAACGCAATAAATTCAGTTTAATTAATTAATATTTTAAAGAATCATTAGTTCATAAATATGTTTCATGAATGATAAAAACTTGTGTGCTCTCGGGGACACGTCGTGCCTTAATGAGAACACAACTCTTCCCCTTCATATTCTATTTAATCTTATGTATTGATAGGGGTTTAAATTGCAAAGGGGAACGGTATCCCGAGGGCACAAGAGCCTCACTCTTCATGAATTCGTACATCCAAATTAATTTATTTGATCGGAATGAAAATGAGAAAATAAAAATATTACAATTAATCTTACAAATAAATAATACAGCATAAATTACATCCGAATTAAACGATTAAAGATAAGAGGATTTGCTTATTTCAAAAGCCCAAACATAGTGAAAATAGATGCAGATGGGCTAAGAATGGTGGAAGCCCACTTTTGAACGGGCTGGGCTACATAAAACGGGCTGCTAGAACAAATGAGGCCTCCATGGTAAACCCGCATACTTTTACCGAAGGTCCGAAATATATCTTTTATTTTTATTTTGATTTTTGTGAAAAATAGTAGTTAATGCAATCTGTGAGATTCCACAATTTTCCATTATATAATAATAATAATAATGTATGCAGGTGATAAAATAAATTATATAAAAATAAAGTGTCATTTGGGGAACCTTGTGCACCGTTGCATTCGAGTGTTTATAAAGTAGTAGTAGTAGGTAGTTATTGTATTTAATTTTAATTATTTTATTTTATTTAATAATTATAATTAAATTAAAGTGTCATTTGGGGAACCTTGTGCACCGGTGCATTCGAGTGTTTATAGAGTATATCTTAAAGAGTAGTGGGTAGTTATTGTATTTAATTTTAATTATTTTATTTTATTTAATAGTAATTATAATTAAATTACAATCTAATCTAATGGTTTAGATTATCGAGGTATACCGAAGTTTAACTCAAAAATAAATTATTGAATACAACATTTAATCTTCTCACCAAGAAATACAGGATACCTGGCAGTAAGTATATTATACAGATTCACATATGCAAATAGTTAGGGTGTCAACTTCATCTTGTTGATTCGACCACCTTCGAAGCTACTATATACTCCCTCCGTCCCATAAAAGTTGACACACTTTCCTTTTTGGTTTGTCTCACTAAAGTTGACACATTTTTTTTTAATACATGGAACCCACACCAAAACAATTAATTTATTCTCATGAAACCCACATATCATCTCTAATACAACTACCCACTACACATTAAATATTATTTCTCTCACCTCACTTTACTTCACTTTACATTAAATTATTATACTCCTTAATCTCCGTGCCCAAAAAAAATTATACCGACTTCTCCGGGACGGAGGGAGTACAAGATATGCACCTGATGCTGATGAGAAATGCATGATTTTCTGAGAAGACCATCCGAGACGAGACAGCTCTCGCTCTGTCGATCAACGTGAAAGCAACTGAACCGAAACAAGTGTAAAATGATCGGTATTGCTAGGGATCACCAAATATGTCGTCAAAAGTATTATGGCGTCGTCATATGAATGCATGCTTGCGACAGACAATGGAGTAATCAAACTCTGAAGTATGGTGCAGAGCAACCATAGCTATTCTCACCTTGAGAGTTGGATCCTTAAGCATCATGTCTGCAAGCATACTCACTGGAGAGCCTCTTCGCCCACGGGTTTTGATTTGGTGACCAAGATATTGTTGACAGAGTAATGGCACACCATCTCAAATTCAGGAGGGCGACAGTGAGATATGGAGAATCCCCGAAAACCTTATGTATTTTTGATTCAGCTTCCACGCCTTCATCGAGAATTAGATTCTCATACTTCAACCTGTATTCTTCAAGTACATCATCTTTTTCAGAAATCAGTCTCAGGCTCAAAACTTGCAATGCTTCCAAGGCAGTGCTATAGAGTCCACTGCTTACATATGCTGTATAAACATGACTGCAGGTCGATGGATCTGGTTGGATTTTGTCTTGGTGCATCATCTCCACGATCAGCTCAAGCAAATCGATTCTTCCCTAAATGATCAAATTTACAGCTTTAAAATAGTTGCTCTTAACAAATGCTTACTCAAATATGTCATAAACTTTGCATGCGCAGTTGATATACTTGCAATAAGTTTCAGTTACAGCCTTCAGATATCTGGAAGAATCTCTTCTGTTAAACCATATATATCCATACATGTATAATTTCTTAGAGAATATACATATATGTTCATGACGCTTATTATCTCACTTATCAAGACATGGGCAATGCTTCTACAATCAGTTGATAATTGGAGACCAATAGATTCTGTACTTAATGACCAGCCAAATTTTTTGGATGAGCAACGAGCAATGGCACAAGTCTTCCCAGGTAATATTAAAAAAAGAACATAGTTGATTTTTGGCTGAAAAGAGTCTTAAGATGCGGTATTTTTGTTGAGAAAGGAGATGAAGTCCTAGACTGAATGCTAAACAAATTCCAGGAGTGTCTTTTCTGTGAAACGAACTATGAAATTGAGATAATCAACCAGCTGGCTTTCTAAACCAAAGGTCTCTGAGTGTTTAGTTGGTATTCACACAGGCGTGGCCAAGTTGCATGAGGACATTTTAACATTACGACTTGCGTGTTTGCAAAAATGGACAATTTTGACCTCCTGAATGTGTAAATTTTCTCATTTTACTACACCTATGTCAAAACCCACTTATTAGCTACAATTAGTTACCTTTACATCAGCTGCTCGAAGAAAAGCATTATACATCAGCAGATCAGGTTTAATCCCTTCAGAGCGTGCCTGATTGAGCAGTTTAAGAGCCTCACCAAATGCTTCCACGCTCAACAAGACCTGGTGCAGTATAAACCATAAGTCCATAACTGCTATGGACTCGTATTGAGTTTGAGTATCTTGTTTTGAATCAACAAGAAGCATCAGATTAAAGTTAAAAATATAGTAAGATTGGTTATCCTAAATTTTCCTCAAAACTAATCATGGAGAATTTTTAGGTCTCACATAATTTGAGTAAGAGGTGGATCTATGGAAGGAATTATTTCATCTCAAGACAATGTAAATTACTCAAAAAAATTATCCATAGATATGCGTGTATTTTAAATAGCAAAGATTGCAAACACAGGTTCAACAAGAAAACTATGGTAGTGATTCAGATACTTTTTCTAGGAGCACTCTCAACAGAACTTTATGGTCAAAGACAATTACCTTTATCACATTTGTGTAAGTAACCACATTCATGCAGAAACCTTCACGGATCAACAGTGAAATCAATGCAAGCGCTGATCTATAGCATTTTATAATGCCACAGCAGTCAATCATGATAGTATAAGTGGCTGCATCTGGAGAGATTCCGGATGAAATCATTTTCTTGAATATTTCGATCGACCTATGAGTCTAAACAGAACAACGAAAATATTATTTCAGTACTTATATTTAAAAATATAAAGAAGATAATGAGAATGTGATCAAGAATTATTAGATACTTCTTTAGCCTCAATAAGCGAATGCAACAGAGTGTTATAAATCTCAATTCCTAGATGAGCATTTCTGTTAAAAAACTGGTACTCTGCATTGTGCAAGTACTGAAATAGCTCCTCTATCATCCCCTCTCTTCCAAGAGCTTTAAGCTGCCAAAAAACCAGGAATATGTAATTAGCTATTTTATTATTGCCAGCAAGATCAGAACAAACACACAGATTCCAGACCAATGACATTCCATGCTGGAACATAGATATACTCCCTCCGTCTCAATATTTTATTCACACTTTTCGCTTTCCTCCATTCCAATATTTTGTTTGCACCCCAGAGAAGGAAATGACATTTAATACCATAACCTCACAATACACTTTAATTTCAAAATTGTCATCACCACCTAACACACATAAGTGACAAACTATTTGCCTAACACACAGTGAATAAGATACTTACATATATATATATATGTATCACATTAAAAGACTAAATTACCTCCCAAAAGTCAATAAAGTAACTTTAAAAAGTGACTTTTCTTAATATCCGTATCTATAATAAGTATGAAGAAAATGCCGGAATGGAGAGAGTACTTATTAGTTATGATTATACGAGAGTTAAAAAATGTGCCCTGTCTTTCTGAACAGAGACATGTTTTCCATTAAGATGCTAATATTTTACACTCTGAACAGTGAGCAGAGATACAAAGTTGACAAGGATTCTTCTGATAGAAGATAAAATTCTCTACATGCAGAAACAATGTGTATCCTATAACAATTATTCATTGAAGCTATTTAAAAAGAATGCTAAAGATTCAACACTTACCAGGTTAAGCATTGATACATGACTGTGCTGAATGCCATTTCTCACCATATCCATTTCTATGACATGTATTCTTTTAGCAACATCAGATTGTGAGAGTGAATTTGTTTCCTCATAAGGTTCATTGACTTTGCAAAATAAAGAAAACAGCAGCTCATATGTCCTGATATTTGGCATAATATTAATATGTTTTAATTTGGCCAACACCCTAAGGCCTCGTTCAGGTTGATCCTGCAACATTATCAATGACAAATTAGAAATATAGTAGAAGGAGATTTCTACAAAACATAGATGCTCAACTTTTAATGGATGGACCAAAGTAATGAACTAGGTCAATATATGTAAAATTTGATGATAAACAATAAAAACAGATGTTTCTAATATTGCTCTGAAGTGGGTTATAATTAGTCAGAGTTCCCAATGCTCTAACAGAACAAACTGATTGGCCATTGAAGCACTGGACGGTAGGGAATCATTTGAATTTGTGCAATTACCTCTTAGTGATCAAGCTGGATAGTTGCTCACATTTTGCAGAACAGTAACTTAGTCGTGTTTGATCATTTGGACAGGTCAACTTTAACTCATGCATAATCTATAACTAATCTTACTGATACAGATGCCATATTGGGTAGACTCACCAGCTTATCACATGCTTCCAGGAGCTCATTGAAAGCATTTATGTAGTTATGTTTTGATATTTGATCCAGCAGCGTCTCGGCCAAGTCCAGTTCTAAACTCCTGCTGCAGCTCATTGATAGCACAGCAAGAGTTGAATCTTTAGGCTTAATATTTTTCTCTAGCATGACCTTTAACTGCAGAAGGATTAACAATGCATGGATTATCAACACTGTAGAAGCAGGAGCAGCAGCCCCTAAAATGACTTCAGTTTACAGTTTGACTTACCACTTCCATTCCAGCACAACAACCCTCCACAGAAACCAATCCTTTAATAAGTCCATCATATGCACCAGAAGATGGTTCCAAGCCAAGATCTTGCATCTAAGAAAAAGAGAACTAGCATAAATCAATGATCAACCATCTTTTTTTTTTTATAAATATTTCTCCCCCTTATTCTACCACAGTTTATTTCTCTCTCTCAAATTGCTGCAATTTTAAGCTGTTTGCACAAAACAAAAAGAATAATCTATTTAAAACACCAGAAAATGCTCAACATCATTTCCATCCATCAAATTTTTTTGGTAAAATAAGATAAAATATGCATCATGATGAAGAAAATGAGCATCATGGTGAAGGAAACAATCAAATGCTGATTTCAAATGGTAACTTGTAATACCTGCAACATTAACTCTTCGGCCAACAACATATTTTGCGTACTAGCGCAAGCATGAATGATGTCATCAAAGGACCACCCCAATAATCTCTTGGTTGTTTCAGATAAAGGCTGCTCTGACAAACTCAAGTCATCACCTCCAACTTTTTTCGTTTCCATTCCAAATCTAACCCCTTGATTCGATTTATTTTCCTTGTTTAATTTACCCTTGAAAACCACAGAAATCATTTGCTGCAAGGCCATATAGGCAGAAGCCAAATCTCTCAAACTTGTGTAAGACTGTACAAACTTTCGAAGAGTTATAATATTTGGAGAATGGTAGCTGACACACTCACTCCAAATTTCACCGACTATTGAGACATCCTGCTGCATGACTGCAAGCTAAAAATAATACATTTAGAAACGGCAGGTCTGGAAAGGACGAACAATGGTCCAGGAGATGCATCAGAAACCACTAATAAAACCAAAAAGTATTTGAACTTCTTTTGTACTTCAAGTCTTTAATAGATTGTATTGAAGATTCATTTTCTGAAAACAAAATAGAGTCTGCCAAGAGAATAAAACATGAAGCCATTGAATAACAGAAGTGAAAGATAATGTGAATGGACTCTTTTGGCTAATAACTTAGCCAATCTCAAGCACCGACCAACAAAATGCATGAAGGCTTACCTCAAGAAGATAACCGTATGTAATATCGTCTTTGCCCACTCCATCTAGCTCCATCAATTGCAAGCATTCACTAGCAAATTTTAAGCTTTTTGCTCGGACACAGGCTTTCAACAAATAATTGTAAATCAGTAATGTTGGATATATATTTGAATTTTCTCGTAGCACGGTGATAATACTGAATGCCTGATTAACACACCAAGAAGATAATATCCAGCTCATGATCATTTCAGAAATTTCTATGAACCAACATACAGCAACTTAAAGGCAAGCAAAAAACAATATGAAGCAAAACACAAATAATAGATGGACAAGAGACAAATTTTAGTAGGATAATTGTGAATACCTCTTCTAAGTAACCACCTTCACACAGAGCTTTAATTGTATAGAAATAACATATGCCACTCAATTTAATATCTTTCTCCATCATAATTTTCCAAATTTCCATTGCAAACTGAAAGGAAAAAACATTTACTCAGTCCTTTGTATAGGGTGATAACTGATCAGATCTCTCGTCCCATCACTGTATCCATCCAGAATTCACTTTCTGGACATCAGAGTTGAGTGATCTATTGAGTGAAATCTTCCAGAATCAGAAGTGGGAGAAACGACAAATGCACATAAGCCGCAGTTATTAGATAAGCATCCATAACACTTTAAAGAGTTCCAAAAAAAAAAAAAAAGGAGAGAGAAAGAGGGTGGGGGTGAACAGTGGATGAACTAGACCACCATACGATGAGGAAGCCTACCAATGGATCAGGTGTTCTCGCACAATACTCAAAGATAATTTCGAGAGACTTCTCTTTCAGTGCTTGGTCTTTACTGCTAAATTCAGACAGTAGCTGGGAAGCTCTGCTTCTCTCTCCCAAGAGAAGTGCATTGACAATTTCAAACTGCTTTTGTCTCACAGTTGGCTTCATAGCTTTACATTCTTCACTGCCTATTCAAATAATATATATATACGCCAATTCATAAAGGAAGTAGAATGAAATACGGTAAAATCTTGCACTATGGAACTTATAAACACATAGAGAGCCATGACCTTTTCGGTTCTAGGATACAAGTTATGCTTCAATTTGTTTAAAAGCCAAGTGTAAGCAGCTGCTACCACTTACCATTAGACGTTGCAAAAGATCTTAGCACTTCAAAAAATCCAGCTTCAATCTTTCTCCCCTATTAATGATTGTTTGAAGTCAAGCAATGTTGAACAAAGCAATTAAAGCTAAGGAATAACAACTTAAACAAAATCTTATTCAAATAACCTCAGAGATGATCAAAAAGAAACTTAACATTGACAAAACAGTAAAAGTTCCAAACTTCCATCTTCTCTAAATTAGAGCAATGAATTCAACTTCAACAAAATACATAAATACCTGCTTAATATCAAAGTACGTGACTCGACCAATCGTTATCTAAGCAATTGCGTCTCAATAATCCAACCAAGAATCAAAACTTAAAAAAAGGAATAATAACTATAACCAAAAAAAAAATTAAAAAAAATGACGTACCATATCTGTTGATTTCCGATCTCTAAACGAATTAGTAAGGAATTTTAGACGAACAGATAACCTGTTCGACGGCCAAGACGCTTAAAATTAGCCGGAAAAAAAAAATGATGCGCATATTCCACAACAGATGCCGCAAGTTGCGGGGAATCGACTCACCTGGTCATCGCCGTCGCCATCGCCGTCGCTATTTCCGGTGCAGCAGCGACAAATTTCTAGCGGGATTAGAAACCAGATAAAAAAGTAAGCCGTAATTCTGGTTTGGGCTTTACCGGCAAACATACATTCAATGCTTTTGGGCTTTTTACTCACAAAGCCCATTATTCATTTTATTAGCAAATCTTTTTTCACTCATACTGCCATACTCTAGTTTATATATATATAAAAACTAGGTATAGTGCACCTCATTCTGAGGTGCTAGCTCAGAGGAAAATCAGCCCAATAACTTGATATTAGTAAATGTTAAAAATGTGTGATACATTCTAACGGCCCATGTTGTAATTTAAAATATTGACAACCCAAGTAGCAATTTAAATTATTGACGGTTATAATCGGTAGACAAAAAATTCAGTGGGAATCTCAAATTGTTGAATCTATATTGCCATTATTTGTAATAGCGTTGAAGTTGGAGAAAATGTTTATGCATTCTTCATGACAAATTATTGTTTAATTTTTTATTAAAAAAATTCAAATTCAAAGGATAGTAGTCAACTTATGAGCAATCAATATGGTTTCTAAAATTAGGCTCTTGATTGAATCTTTATCAACCATAACAGTTACCAGAACTATGCGATCTCATTCATTAAGGTAACAAGTGTACAAAATTCAAAGATACCAAACATTTAATATAAAATGTAAACATTTTTCCATAATCATAATTTTAACTAACTTCCCTCTTAACCTGTGAAAGAGCATGAAATCCAGTACACACCATTGTTGAACTTTGAGAAATGTCGCAACACAAATACATCTACACGTATATATGCAATTTTTCTTTACTCTATCAACTCTGGTCCTCTCTGCTTTTTCTTTTTACTAATTAGTGTTAATATTTCTCATGTTTTATCTTTTTACCAATTAGAATGTTCATATTTATGTGGTTTTTCTCATCTCAATTTTTTTTCTGTCCGCTGTACGGGTTTGAAAAAGCTCACCATGTACACTTGCTTTATGGCCTCACTGCATATTAGATGTTTCACTACTTGCAAAATGCAAAGCACAGATTGTTATTTTATGTCCTGCAGCCACAAACAACACAAGCCTCTTGTCCAGCAGTGAGTGACCGAACACATTATGTGCATTGCAAAATGAAACTGCTAATACTAATATGCACATAAAAAGAGAGTGCTTACTCTTTCGGTGTTCCGCTGTAGGAGTCTAATGTAGCAAGTGGATATCACATATCACATGAATAACATTCACAGCAAGAGTGAAGGGACGATGTCAAGGTTGATGTGCAGGAGTACATCCAAATCAGAATGAGTCTGAAAATGTAATGTTATTGCATTAGTTGAATATGCTGCTGATGTACAAAAAAGTTTTATAAACTCTCATAATTCGACGCAACGACACCTTATTTGTCGAAGCAACAATTGCCATTTAATACATTTTATAAGCATAATGTTAAAGTTCATAGGCAAAATATTTAACATGCAAATGTAGTACATAGAAACGATGGAAAGCATAGCGGTCTATATTTATTTGTCAAATATGTAAGTTAGCAGGAGGCTTACACCTGCAAATTTATTCAATTGAGCAAATTGTAATGTTTCATTGATTCATAGTATTATGTCTGAATTATGATTGGTTATCGTAAAAATCAAATAAAATGTAGCGATAATGAATGAGGTAGACAACATAATCTCTTAAATTTCTTAATGTAAAATGTATAGGTGTTTACATAATAATGTAGTTACTTCTTTATGTAGCTAAATAAGCACACATGCTGAATTTGATAGTGCAAACCAGCAATTACAGGATTTTTCATAAATCATAAAACACCACTCAAGTTTACTTCTATATATTAACACATGAGGCAAATAGAAAAGCACACGAAACACACAACGGAATGCACTTTAATCTCGTTATATTAGCTAATCTGTTCAGAAATGGAGGATGGTAGGAAACTAATAGTAAAATTGACACCAAGTTGTAAGGCAACTCGATGTCTCATGTATAATGAATAAAACACCAGCTAAAATTACGCCAGACATGCAGACAAAGTCACACAATGGAATGCACCTATAACAATTTTATATAAGGTAATTCGTTCAAAAACTGAAGAGGATAGAGAACCCGATAGGCTATAGCAATATTTCCACCAAGAATTGTAGCAACAACTATAGCTCCCATGCACAATACCTGTAAAATATATTTTCCAGATGCTTCAAGCAACTTTCTTGATAAGCCATTTAACAACCAAGAGTAGGTAGTGAGATTCGTGAACGTAGCAGCTCAATTTCCACAAAGATAGGTCTTGCTTCTCATGCAAGGAGTGACTTCCACAGAATTTGAACAGGGATTACTTTTTTAACCAGTAGCATAATTGCAATAGGTCCGACACACACACAAAAAAAATAAAATAAAAAAATCAAGTTTTTTTTGGCTCATTCGCGAAAGGAGAATCTGAAAGGTTTCTCAATCAATCCGATCTATATTCAGTGCCAAGAAAAAATAGTAGTAGTATTTGCTTTAGTACAATTATTAAGTATATAATACAGAATTCACTATAATAAAAATCAAAACCAAAATAAAGTAATTAAATCAGTGCTTATCCAAAGAGTAAATGAAATAAGATCTAACCTTATAGGACACACACTCCGGTACTTATAAATAGTTGAACTTGGAAAAGTTCACTGGCCTAACCTCTGTTAAAAGAGAAACAAAATTATAGTGAACCTGAGCCCTTATCCATGTTACATTTGAAGAAGCTGACAAGAGTGAAACAAATAGGGATGGAGGCTCGTTATCTTTTTTAAAAATGCATACAAGATAAAGGAAAATCATAGATTCTAACATGTAATGCAAGTTAGTGTTTTCGTATCATTTCCACAGGATCGTAACCATATTAAAATGTACAAACTTTTTTGTAATTGTACTGAATTTTATCGAGCAAAAGCCTTTCCCAAAAATTTTTTGTCACATGCTAATAATATTTTATAGATTGGTTCAATTTTCAATATGGATGCAGATTGTAATTAGGTTATTAATCACCAAAACTGGAAATGTCATAAAGAAAAGCTTCCAAACAGATAATGGAAGCATGCTTATGGATTGCATGCTGTTTTTTCACTGCTGGCCGATTGAATTGTGATTAAACTCTCAAATTTTAAATTGATTGGGGAAAACGAAAGAGTTAGTGTCAATAGCCAAAATTTGGCAGCAATTAAATTTGAGTAGAGACAAAGTAAGAAAGGCAGGCACATGAATAAGTATTGTAGTAATATTTGAAGGGGAGTGACAGAATTGATTAAAAAATATTTTAATCCCCAAATCGGTAGTCTCTGAAGCACTAAATTGAAAGAACTCTAAATAAAAATCCACCACTTGAATAAGTTACCTTTGAAGTTGACAAGGTTGTAGGAATTCTTCATTTCAAGATGACAATGCTTTTCATGATTTAGTTATTCAAAGAGCCATTACTACAAATGTATTTGTGGCTTACTAATTCAAAGAGCTAAAACTTACTGAATATTTTGACGTCATAATTATTTAAAAAACATTAGTAAAAGAAAGAGTAATGCAGTGTCTTCCGTATACTACAATAATTCCTTTATTTCTGCAGGTGTAGCCTACGAGGATTTAAAGTCAAACAATGTCTCATCAGGTCAAGCACAATGGGCATGCTTATCAAACGGATTTTGGCATGTCTTATGAGACTTCTTGCAAGCCACATTTATGTTTTCATTTACTACTGTAATCTTTTTGACTCATAACAAAACACGTGGTCGATTGACGTTTATTAGTCTATGGCAGAACCGTGAAAATATCAAATTCATATATTGGTAAAGAAGAATACATTGCTCCAAATAGTAACTTCTGTTATCTTGATTTTGTAATTTTATTTCTATTTCTTTCTTTGTATTGATTTTTTATATTTGAAGTTTTTTTCCATTATTGACATTCCAAACTACTTGAATCACTCTAATGTGCAATAGTGAAGTAGTCACTTTCTTCAAGAGAATCCTAATGTTAGGTTGTCCAATGCTACTACTTTTGTGTCTAAAAACGTAGAGGTCTCACATGTCAATTTACGCTAGAAGTTTTAGTCAAATTCAATGTCACTATAAAATATAATACGCTGTCTTTTCCACGCCTCAATGCTAATTTGATTTCCAACATGCTAGCTGCCGAAGGTCACAGGTAAGGCTGAATGGGTAATTAGGAACGAGAATTGGGAAAAGGGATTTATTTGACAACGTATACCATCTATTGGAAATTTATTAGTCTAAATATAGAAACACAACTATAATATTGTGTCCTTCAAACAATACAAGTTCAAGATTGTACTAAAAATTAAGAAATAGAAGAGTTACACCCAGTGGAGTCTCAAAGAGTACTAACCAAATCAGTTAATTCACAATTTTAGAGTCCAATAATTGCGTAATTTCTTACATGAACAAAGCAGAATAAACTTACACGTAAGTGCAAAGTAGCCGGTGTGGTACAACTTGAAGCAAACACCCACAAAAGAACCTCTTGAGTACAAAAAGATGATTGAAGTTTTGTTTTTCCCTTGAAAAGCAGCAAAAATAATTGAAATAAGCAGTCAAAAGGGGGTGTTGACGGAATACGACAAAGGCAAATGAAATTAGAGTTTCTTTTCAAGTTGAGTAACAATGTCCACATATTATTACTCATCAACTAATCAAATTTTGTTTGCTTCAGTATTCTACTTTAATTGTACTAACAACCTTAAGGTCTTACTTCTATGAGCACCTAATCATTGAAGCTCTTGCAAAGTACACGATACAGTTTTGTACGACAATCAATTCCTCACAATTAGAGATGTGAGATATATCTTAAATGGTTATCAAACAGTTTCATCTATGTAGAGATTAACCTACAAAAATAAACTGTGAAAGAACAAAATTTTATGTATTCAACGCGCATGAGCCAAGCAATTGAATCCAATAATATGTAAGTGGACAAAATACTAAATACATAAGCAATCGAGCATCGAATGACAACAGAACTAAAACAAGCATCATGTGACTACTAAGAAATCAGAGGTGGAAAGGATTTTGAGTTGCTATCAGTGTAGGCATTGAAAAGACGGAAAACTAAACAAATTGGTTAATTCAAAAATTAATAATTTCGAGTTCTTGTTGCGTAATAATGTATAAAAATAAAGGCAGATTAATTAGGCCAGATAGAAAACCAACCCGTATATCCAACGAATTCTAGAACCTAGATTAAGTATAAGTCAATCTTCCCGACAGACAGGCTGAAAATAAATGTACAGGGGAAAATGGCGGTTCACACAAGAGGGGAAAACCGGTATGGGCGTCGAGATAGAGAGCGAATACCTGCGCCAGCGAGGACACGAAAAGACGACTGAACGGCAATTTCTGCAGACAGAGTTCGCAACGCAAGAACAACAAGCAAACGCGGAGGGAGAAAGATTATCAGATTAAGACGGTGGGGGGAGACGGTGTACGTACCAGAAGAAAAAGAGGAAATTGAAAGACAGGGGATGTGTAGATACAGTAGAAAGTTGAGACGGAAAGCAAGATTAAGGCAGGAGTAGCGAAGAGAAGAGGCGAAGAATACATGAAGTGAAGAATGACGAAGGCGGAGGTAGACCGACGCGACGCGGCTTAATAAAATTTTCTTTATTAAAATAATAAAATAAATTAAATTAAATATAAATGATTTATTATGAATACAGTTATCATTTAATTCTATATTATTTTTATGTCATTAATAAATAAAAATAAAAATTCATCGGTAGTAACATAGCAAAATTGAGTATAAAATTTAAATTAAACTTGGTACTGCTTTAATTACAAAATTTAACCTAATGAGTACATTTTAGAACTATTACTCATATAATGTCATTTTAATCTCTCTATTTACATCTTGTCTAACAAGTGACATGTTTTAAAGTAGTGAAATTGGGGTGTAATGTCTTATCAAACCCCTATAAAGCAAGGAATTTATATATTTATATATCAAATGATGCCAATCTATTATTTTAATTGTTATGTTAAAAAATAAAGGGTCCATTATTTATAAGTACATTTTATTAATCTTTATTACTATCAAGTATAATATTTAAAATATATTAATCAAATACTATTTTTAACCCTATTTAAGATTAATAGTATTCAAAATTAGTTAACCATTTAATCTCTCCAGAGATAGTTTAGGATTAGTCAATCGAGGTCAAACATTAAAAAGCGTATAATTGTATTATATTCAAAATTAGTTAATTAATTAAAGATCTTAATACAATTAAATTACGATAAGAATCTTCAGAATTACTTACAAGAAATTTGATGTATTCAAAATATATATATCCAAATTAGTTAATTAATTAAAGATCTTAATACAATTAAATTACGATAAGAATCTTCAGAATTACTTACAAGAAATTTGATGTATTCAAAATATATATATCCAAATTATATTACGATAAAAAATTTTGTATTCAAAATATTTGGATAAGTATTCAGATTATTTAGATATAATTTGTAGATAAGATTATGATAAGAATTCTACAGTATTCATAAATAATTAGAGTATTCATAATAAGTATTCAATATATTTAGATAAATATTCAGAATATTTAGATATAATTTTGTAGATAAAATTACGATAAGAATTTTGTAGTATTCATAAATAATTAAATAAGTATTCAGAATATATTAGAAATATGCAGCATTCATAATAAGTATTCAAAAAATTTAGATCAGAATATATTACGATAATAAATATGCATAATGTATACGACAAGAAATTTACAGTATTCAGAAATAATTAAATAAGTATTCAGAATATTTAAACATATTTTGATATCCAAATATATTAAATAAGAAATCTGATAGATATCGTGATTTCAAAACTATTGATTAAGAATTCATATATTAAAAAATTATGATTAAAAATATAGTTTATTTAATACAGTTGTATTCAGCGACATTTATAAAGGGGTAATTGAGACTTTTCATTATCTATTTTTGTATTTGGTAGTAATAAAATATATACTTTGTATCTGCTAGTAATTTTAGTATATATTTTGTACTAGATAGTAATAATTCCAAAAATAAACCCCTAATAATCAAGCAAAGAAAATTAATGACTCTATGACTCGGTATTTTATAATGAGGGGTCCTAATGGTGGGGTACAATGAGGGGCTCTCAGTAGGTCAAACTTTTTGGAATATATTGGGAGAAGACTCAACTATTCTCGTGAAGAACAAATAAAAAAATATTGCATGATTCTTTAAAAGTAAAAGGTTAAGATTTACCTATTTCAATAAACATAGTTGGTTTCTTCGTTATAGGTTAATGATGAGTAGCTTCTTGAATTATCTGTGTCCAAAAAAAAAAAAAAGAGCCAATTAAATAACATTGAAATAAAGAAGAACTGTTATAAATCCAGAAGAGTGAGAAGAAATACTCACTTTCTCTTAAATTTGGAAAAAGGGCTAAATTTATGTAAAAGTTCAATTTTAAAAGCATGATCCAGTAAATATCATTGTTTGTCAATGTATGGGAAGCATTATTGACACCATAAAAAATAGACGAAATTTGAGAGATATTCCTAATAGAGAGAATTGGAGAGATAATTCTGCAATACCTTGTTAGATGGAAGTATGAAGAACTTCCCAAACAATAAGACATTCATCAATGGATGGATTTGAAAAGGAAATTTCTCAAGTTTAAAGGATAGTTTTAAACTGAATACAATAGTCTTACATAGATTTGATGTGAATGAGGTTGCCAATACGTGAAGTCAGAGTACCTTTCAGATAAAGATCAGGTTCCTGTAAAAAAAAATCAAGAATTTTAACCCGATGTATATATGAGAAATCACAAAATAACCTAAAATTCAAACAATTAATCAATAGTAGAGCAAGAATTACTTAAAGTACAATAATATGCCCTTATGAACATTCAACTCTAAGCCTGGGATTATCCAACTTCATCCATCCAATTTGATAAAACCCCATGAGAATCACTCACTAATTGAGTGACATGTGAAAGGGAAAAAATGAAAATTTTCATTGTTACCTCAGTTTCCGTTTCTTCGGTTACCAAAAGACCCTACGTTACGTTTCATCAATTGGACAGTTTCCATTGTCATCAATTTAAAACGTTTCTAGGAGATGATCTTTTAATTGATGGCTGAAAAATGAAATTTAAGTTAAGGGTTACCTAATAAATTAAGAAAATGAATTGAAATAAAGAGTATAGAAGTAAATGCATTCTAGTTTCAATTAATTGCAATGCAATGAAAAAGAAAAAAAGTAATAAATAAAATTATTTGATGACTGAAAAAATAAATCTAAATTAAGGGTTACCTAAATTAATAGAAAAGGAAATGAAATAAAATGAAATAAATAAAAAAAAAGGTAGAGAAGGAAGTGAAAAATTGCAATTAATTGTAATGCAATAAAAACAGAGAAAAATGAAGTAATAAACAAAATTGTATGAGGGCTCGACACATCATCACAAGAATTAGGAGAAGGTACCACATCAGTATAGGATTGATAAGAAGTTGACATGTAGGATAGATAAAACTCTTGTTTAGTATATAAAAGATAGATAAAAAATAAAAAATTTATCGATTCAAGATGTGAAAAATGAATAAACTATCAATTCTAGCCTTAATTATTTTTTCTATTGATTATGGGCCAAATTATACAAAACTATCAATTCAGGGTCTGATTCATAATTCAGGCCCTAATTCGATAGTTTTATATAATTTAGGCTCTTAATCGATAGAAAAATTAATTCATACCCCAATTAATGGTCTTATATGGAGAATATTTTATTTTATTTTTTAAAACATACTACTATTTTGTATATCTCATCCCTTTAATATTTCTAAAAATTTTCTATAATAAATCATAATAAAACCCTTCACAGTAATATTTTTTTAAAAAAATGCCACTTATTTTTAACATTTTCCATCAAACTTAATAATTTTATTATTTTTTCTTATTTAATTACTCAAAATATTTTTATTGTATAATGCATTAATACCAAAAAATAGGAGTATACTTTTATTTTTTAAATCATGTAGTAATTTTTATTAAAAAAATATTATTCCACTTATCATTTTCCTTATTTAGCTCACAAAACTAATATGTAGGACTTAGAAGTTGTATACTATATCAGCTTTTGGGTGGATGCAACCTTCATGCCACACAATGGCTGTAGACCTAAAAATAAAATAAAATAAAAATAAAAACAAAATAATAATAATAACAATAATAGCAGTAATGTAAAAAATTAACTGGAGTACTAATTTTTTTAAAGTTTTTTTAAAACTTATTTTTAAGGATAAATTTTGAAACGCCAAATTTTGCAAAAATATCTTTAGCTCGATGGTTGAATCGGTTAAATCAAATGACTTAGTTATTGAAAATATTTTTATAACTCGATGGTATATATTTAAAACTTGATTAAAAACTTTTTAATGGAGTCACAAATTGAGTCACGGATAATTTCGTTATTTAGTGCATTTTAACAATAACCTTTGAATATAGGGCATTAAAAAAAATTAAACTCACTTGAGTATATAATAATAATAATAATAATAATAATAATAATAATAATAATAATAATAATAATAATAATAATGTGTATGAGACCGTTTCACACATTCTTAATTAATTATCACTTTTTTTAAAGATATTATCATTTTTCATTAAAAATGTTATTATTTTTACATTTATACAACAAATTATTTATGAGATAATTTATTAATAAATTATCACTTTACATAAATTAAAGTATTTTCTTTTCTAACTTTTTATTCATACAACAAATTATTCATAAAATAATTTATTAATTAGACATCACTTATCATCTTAAATATAAAATTTTTTATTAAAATATGAGTATATATTATCGCATTTTACAAAGTGGTCTCAAACTGCTGCCAAAAGAATACTCCCCTAGTCCCATCCTTATAGTTACGTTTACTTTTTGCACGTGGATTAATGAATATAGTATTTCAATGTATATTGAAGTGAGAAAAATAATATTATAATATAAAGTGGGTAGATGTATTAGTGTGATGTGTGGGTCCATGAAGAGAGAAGTAATTAATTTGTATGTGTCTCATATGCTAAAAAAAAAATATAACCATTAGGATGAGACGCCCAAAAAAAAAATATAACCATTAATATGAGACGGAGGGAGTATATAAAACGTGTGGCATTACTTGGGTAGGGTCACCAAGCTCTGGAAACTTTAAGTATTTTATAATTACATATAAAAATAATAAATATAAATATTTAAATGAGATCGTCTTACACTTTTTTATATTATTTTTATATAATTTTTACTCACCTTGTCCTGCGTTAAGGTTTATATTTTTTATTTTGGTTAGTCTCTTAACTTTATATTTTCTTTCCTATCAAGTTGGATCCAAATAAAACAATTACACACAACATGACTATTACAATCATACTTCACATTAAATATTATTTATCCCACCTCACTACACATTATAATATTATACTATCTCTTAATTTATATAAAAAAACAAACGTTAACTCGGAATGGAGGGAAGCTTTTTATGAAAGATATTATCATTTTTAATTAAAATATTTTAATTTTTATTTGTATTATAAATTATTCATAAAATAACACATTACACTATTATTAATTTTCATTTGTTTGAGTATTATTTTTTATTAAAATATTATATTTATACTAGGTTTCATGAAACTTTCTTCCCATAATAAGATAAGATCTTCTATATACAGTTGTTTGCATAACATAATGCAGGTCCGGCGACATGACATTCAACCACAACTACATATTGTACAAAATTAAATCCTTATTATTAAATTTCTATCTAACACATTCTTTTGACCTACAATATTAAAGTATTTATTTCGTCCACTTGACTGCGAAATTAAATTTCTATCTAACACATTCTTTTGACATAGGTTCAAGCCCCCCGGAGCGCAACGGTGGAACAATTAATATTGAGGGCTACAAGCGGCAGTGTGGGAGGCTGAAACTCAGTGGGAACCTGCGGCTCGGTGGGAACCTGCGGCTGAGCTAGGGGGAGGGTCAGCATGGAGCAATCACCAGCATAGATCAATCACTTGGGGATCCACTCCTTGTGCGCAGTAGTTAAAAGATATTAGGAACCTGTGATCCATTGTGTGGTTACCGCGATTTACTTGGAGGCAGTTCTGAGGGGCCGGGACTGTTTTTTAAAGGACTAGTCGGGCGTAAGCCCAGAACCTCGGTATCAAAAAAAAATAAAAAAAATATTAAAGTATTTTTTTCGTCCACTTGACTTCGAATATTTATGATTATTAGCTTTTTCTTATGACTGAGATATAATAATGAATTAAAAGGGAAGGAGAGAGACTAGGGTACGGCTACCAATTCAATTGGTGCATAATTCACCATTCTTAATTAATTCATCTCCTTTATTAATGTTGTTTTTTATTTTATTTTTAAATTTATTTTATTTAAATGACTATTATACCTTAAACCTTAAATCTTATGGATAAATTATACTCTAAACTAAATGTAAAAAATTACAATTATACCCTAAACCCTAGGGATAAATTATACCCTAAATCACAAGGGTAAAATTACAATTATACCCTAACCCTAGGGATAAATTATACCCTAAACCACAAGAGTAAAATTACAAGTATATTCCTGAAATTAAATAAAAAAAAAATTGAAAAAACAGTAACAACAACCTTTTAAAAATAAAATAAAAAATAAAGGAAAACACACACTAAGATGAAGGAAGAAGGTTGTACATTTTGGAATTGATAGGACAGTTGTATTCTAGTCTTTGACAAAGGAAATGGTAATGGAAAGAGTTTAATCCCATTCAAATGAATAGGGATGTTTTAGGGTGGATTTGAATTTGATTATTGTTTTTGGTAGAGTAAGAAATAAGAAAAAAAATCTTATTCTTAAATTAATCGAAGAAATATGATTACTAAATAGTATATTATATTCTTTTCGTCCTACGTAAAGTTAGATGTTCAATTTAATTTGAATTTTTTTTAGGTTTCGTGTGAGACGTTTCACGTGAGACAAATTAAAAAAGTAATAACATCGTTAACAAAAAGTGATACCCAATCGATAAAATGTAATAATGAATAAATTAACTATTTCATGAACAATTTATAGTATAGCAAATACTTGAATGAGAACCTTTTATAAAAAAATATTTTGTGAGATGAATAAAAAATGATAACAATTAAATAAAGGGTTAATTATAGAAAAACTCACATGTACATATTGTTGTACTTAAATATCAATTTAGTCTTGACCTTTGAGATTTAGCAAAAAAAAATAAAAATAAAAATCATCCCCTTTGAAATATGCTATGAATTGCACTCATCAGACATTTAACGCTGCGCAATCACTAACGTGACACTGACCTTCAGCTTCCATGTCATTTTTGAATTAATTATATGAAAAAACACATTAGCCTCAACCTTTGAGTTTATTTGAAAAAAATAAAATAAAATCAGACTATATTTTTGTAGCAAATCCCATCCACCATCTAATAAAATTTAAATAATTTTTATTTAAATATCTAATATAATTTTTAATTATAAAAATTTTATAATTTATAAAATATCATAAAAATTAAAATAATTTAAATATATATAAGTTTTATAATTATCTTACTACTTAGAAGTTAGAAATAATTATATTTTATTTACATAATAAAATATATTAACAATTTTTTTAATATATTAATTTATAGTAATATTTTTTTCATAAATTAAATCATAGTTATATTTCATATAATAATTTTAAAATTTTTAATATAAATATAAATTATATACATTTTTTTTGTCAAACTTTGTTAGGTTGGGACTAAATCGCAACTTGAGTAAAGTTTGTAATTTTCGCGAAAGCTCAAAGATGACATGAAAGCTAACGTGGAAAATACCAATGCTACGATAGTGATCGGATTAGTGTTGACTGTCTGAGTGTAATTTACAAAATACTTCTACAGTAGTAGTCTTTTTTGTTAAATCTCAAATATTGGGACTAAATTGAAATCAAAGTTTTTTTCGGCAATTAATCCTTACATAAAGTGATATTTGATTGATGAATAGTGATAATATAAAAAAGTAAAGTGAACTCTTTTATAAATTACAATATAAGTAAAATGTGATAATATTTTTATAAAAAAATTATTAAAAGGCAAATTCTCCTGTGCACTCGAGTGTATCATGCATTTACATTCAAATTTTTTATACACTAATAAATAAAAATTTATACACTTTGTTAACGAATTTTATATTAGATTCTTATAATGAAAAATTGAATATAAAAAGTAAAAAAATTATTAAGAATATATATATATATATATATATATATATATATATATATATATATATATATATATATATATATATATATATACTAACTATTTGTTAGCTTTTATTAAAAGTGATAACTGATTAAATAAAGTAAAATAATTTCATCGTAATATGATGTCATGTTGTCATTTTCTTAAAATCCTAAATTCTTCCTAAACGCAGAAATTTAAACGTTTTATTTTTAAAAGTATTTATCCAAAAAAATTTCCAAGGCAGGTAAGGAAATTCTCATTAAATCTGCTGCTCAGACTATTCCTGCATATTGTATGAGTACATTTCTACTGCTTTCCACATTGGCTGATGAGCTTCAGAGAATGCTCAATTCGTTTTGGTGGGGTAATGGTAATAATGCTGCAAAAGGAATTAAATGGATGAGTTGGGAGAAACTTTGTGTGAAAAAAGAATCTGGTGGAATAGGCTTTCGTAATCTACATCTTTTCAACCTTGCAATGCTTGGAAAGTTTGGTTGGAGATTTATCATTGATCCTGATGCCCTTATTTGCAGAGTTCTCAAAGCTAAATACTTTCCTAGATGAGATTTTTTAAACACCAATGTTGGGCAATGTCCAAGTTTTACTTAGAGAGGCATATGGACTTCTCAAGATATTGTCAAAAGGGAAACTAGATGGAAGATAGGAGATGACTATAACATCAGAATTTGGGATTATCCATGGTTATGCAATGATGAAAGTTTCTTTATTAATACACCAGTTAATCAGATACTGTTTGATATCCAAGTTGCTGATCTTTTTATTCCAGGATGTTGAATGTGTGACGTTGAATTGCTTGAGGAATATCTACTGACATGTGATTTTAATCGTATCCTACAACTCCGATTCCACCTCCAGGTCACTACGATAAATTGATTTGGCATTTTTACTCATGACGGACGATATTCGGTGAAATCTGCTTATAAATTAACAGTGGCTCTTACCTCAAATTCAGATCAAGAAGTGGCAGATAACTGGAGTAAGTTGTGGAGGATACAAGTTCCGCCCAAGGTGAAAATGGTAATGTGGAGGATTTGTAGGGATTGTTTACCAAATAGGGACAATCTAATTAAAAGAGGTTTGAACGTGAGTAATTCATGCCCTATCTGTTCAAGTAGTTTGGAGAATGCGTGGAATACATTTGTTAGTTGTCCATATGCTATGAATTGTTGGCTTGCGGCGGATCTCGAAAACTTCATCAACACAGCTTCCCTCGGAGTTTCATCAATCACAAATCTTTTCTTATTGTTATTTGACATATTGAATGAAAAAGATGTAAGAAAATTTGTGATGGTAGCATGGCAGATTTGGAAGGAAAGAAACTTAGCTTTATGGAGAGGAACTTACAAGCCAACAATTCAAGCGGTTAACGGGGCATGTTGGTTCTTTCAAGAATGGGAGTCAGTGCGGGGTAGAGGAGCTTCAAGACAAACATCTTATGCATGTTTAGATTGGCATAAACCACCCACCTCTTTCTTAAAACTAAATGTAGATGCAGCTTTTTTTGGAGACAGTTCTGAGATTGGTATTAGCATGATTATGAGAGATGATACAAGAAGCTTTGTTGTATGTCGTTCACTTGTGATACCTGGAACATTTCGAGTGGATGAAAGAGAGATTATGGGTGTGTATGAAGCACTGTCATGGTTAAAGGATTTGAGAATGGAACGAGTGATTATAGAAACAGATGCAAAGATCGTGGATGATGCGCTCCAACACTCAACTGTGGAGGACTCTGTGTTTGGAAATTATGTGACAGCTTGTAAACAAATCCTTACTTCAATTCCATCATTCTCAATTCATTGTATTAATCGTGTTGCTAATAATGTAGCACACAAAATTGCTAGGTTTTTTGTGATTATTCAAACCCTCATGTATGGGTCGAGCCTCCAAACTTTATAGATGACCTTCTCTACCATTGTTTTTCGTGTTATTAATCTATAATATCTTTTTTTGTTTAAAAAAAAAGTATTTATCCATTAATTTCAGATAAATGATTTGTTTCATTCTTGATTGGGACACCATAATTGTCCACGTGGACAAAGGAAAGCAGTTGCTAATACGTTGTAATGATAGTTTGTTCATTGTCCAATCTTCTTAATCCACGTCGTAGCCTTTGATCACACGTCATTAAATTTTAATGGACCATTGATGTACCTCACATAATTCAAGAAGTGAAGATATAGAGAAAAGTATATTCTCAGTATATTTACAACATTTTCCCTCCAATTTTATGTTACATTAATCTTATCATAAAGCAAACCATTTAAAAGGTTATAACAATTTGATTAATCCTCAAATAAAATATGTTAAATTGTACTCATATACTATTTAACCAACTTTTAATAATTTTTCAAGTCGACCATGTATTTTAAATTTCATCGATTAAAGACACCATTTATATAGTTTCTCATTGTATTGTTGAGCAATTTTATGATGATATTTTTTTTTTTACCTTCCCATTATATAACAGAGTAGTACTTCCGTTGCTTATGTACTGATCAGACAGATATTAATGAAACACAGGTTTTTAAAAAAAAAAAAATAATTTTAAGATTGTTACAATATGATCAAACATTAAAGATACTTTTATGAATCACATCATCATATTTTATTGAATCATACTTTAACAATATTAAGATCATAGTTTAGTAAATCATAATATTTTAATTATTTAAAATTTGTATTTTAAAAGAAGGCTTGGTTCACATTAAGTTCATAATACTTATGAGCTTTAAGAATTTACTAAAAAGTATGGGAGTATACATTATAATTGCACTTAAACAAGCTTAATTTCTTTTTAAGTCCGTTAATAAAAAAAATAAGGGACCTTAGATTACAACTTAAGAGAAGGTGGGTTACAAAATCCCATAAAACTAATAAAAATTTTGATAATTTTCATACTCATTTATTTGTTTATAACATAACATTTTCAAACTTTATTTACCCCTAATAATTTAAATAGGATAAATATGAATGGATCAATTTGATTTAGATCAGTTGGGTTGTTATGATAAGTTTTGAATAATTAAAAATATTAAAAGTCTAAATTATTCTTTTAATATATAAGGTAGTATATTAATTAAAATTTAGGTGATCACATTCTATCATATTAGTATTAATTATAATATAAATATTAATCTATTTCTAATTTATATTATTAATTAAATAAAATTATATATATATATATATATATATTAATATTTAAAATATATATGGGTTTATAATTATTAGTAAATAATTATATTTATATTTTAATAATTAAATTCTTCATTAGTTATATTTATATGATAATTATAAACACTTATATTTTAAATCCCGCGTATTACGCGAATTTTAAAATTATAATTTAAAAATATATATAAATATACGGTCTATTAATATTTATAAATGTTAAATAATTAATTTAAAAAAAATTCAGTATATTATTAAATGAAATTTTAGTTAATAATTAATACTCCTAATAATTAATAAAAATTGAGAAATTAAAAGAAAATTTATAATTAACTTAATAAGAAAAATTAAAAAAAAGTGAATAATTAAAAAAATTATTAAAGAACTAAAAGAAAAAAAATAAATTTAATATTTTTATTAATATAAAATAAAAAATTATAATAAAATATATTATATACATTAATCAAACTAAATAAAAATAAATATATGTCTTTATCTACATTAAATTTTAATTAATAACTAAAATATACTAATAGAAAATAATTGTGGGGATTCAACATGAAATAAAAAATATAAAAAAAAACTCTTATTGTTCATATTTATAAAATGTGTAATAAAATATAAAAATAAAAAAAACTCTCACACCTAAAAAAAAAAATAAAATAAAAACTTAACATGTTAAAAATTTATAATTCTACATAAAAGTAATAAAATTATCATATGTAACATAATAAATAAAGATTAAAAAAAAAAGCTCACAACAATAATAAGATAAAAAAAGCCTTAATTTCATTGTTAAATTGGTTTACTAACGGATTAGCAACGGAATTCGTTGGTAAATTTCTATTGGTAATGTAGTGATTGATAAATTTTTAGCAACAAAAATTCAATTCCATTGGTAATCCATTGCTAATAATTCCATTGGTAATTTATATAATGCTTCCCTTCATAATCCGTTGGTAATTACAAATGGATTAATTCCGTTAGTAAAATAGAGAACAAATCCGTTGGCATTCCATTGCTAAAAGAAAAATATCATTTTTGTTGCTAATCCATTGGTAATTACTAACGGATTAAATTCTGTTGGTAAATTCCATTGTTAAAAAATAAATTTTTTTAGAGTAAATCGTTTATGCCTTTTTTTTAATAAATAATTATTAATTAAAATTAAATTTAAATAATATACATACATTTTTTAATAAATCGTTGCCTTTTTTTCATTTTTGAATAAATAATTATTAGTTAAATTTAATTTTAAATATAATATGTATAACATAAAAGAAAATAAAAATAAAATAGTAATAATAAGATAGATATTCAAATTTGATCCATTAGTTATAGTTTATTTATGGAAGAAAATTAATTAATCTAATAAATGAACTCAAATAACCTAAATAAATAGTAAGGATATAATAGTAATTGAACCTTGATAAAATAATATTGATCCGGATCAAATTGATCCAAATAACAAGATCCATTTAAATAAATCAAACACTCCCTAATAATGAACCTTGCTCATAGATGCATTGATTTATTTAAATCTCACACGGACATCTAAGATTAGAGTCACTTCAAATGTCTATATATTTAGTTCAAATGCCTATATATTTAGGAGCATGACTTGGGTGACCCGTGGTCACCCATGACCCTCTCACATGAGGGGGTGGATCCCACATGTCAGGGGGTGGGCCCCCACCCCCTCATGTGAGAGGGTCATGGGTGATCACGGGTCACCCAAGAATTACCCTATATTTAGATTATGATTGCACATCAAATGTCTATATATTTAGATTAGGATTGCACTTATTTTCTCTCTTTAGATAGATATTTGCTAATAGGGGTGATTTCTCTTTCTTTACATGCATATTTACTTAAATGGTAATAAGCGTGATATCTTTTAGGGTAATTCTTGGGTGACCCGTGGTCACCCATGACCCTCTCACATGAAGGGGTGGGGGCCCACCCCCTGACATGTGGGACCCACCCCTCATGTGAGAGGGTCATGGGTGACCACGGGTCACCCAAGTGGTCCTCTATCTTTTATTAACAATAAAATTCCACTGCAGTTTGGGAAAAATCCCTGTAAATGAGGGATTATTGGGATAAAAACTTTTTTAGTCTCATAATTTTTCTCATGGTCTTTTTTAGTCCAAAAAAAGATAAGTTTGTCAAATTAGTCCCACCGGCGAAGAAATAGGGCCAAAAACATCCCATTATCGCCGGAAAAAACTGACATCACCTGGAAACAGCCACGTCACAGCCGAAATCGTCGATTTCCGGCCGGTATGATGACGTGGCGCCCTGATGGCAGATGAGTCAGCGGGATAAAAACCTATTCAGTCCCATAACTTTCCTTATGTTCTATTTTAGTTCCAATAAAGATAAGTTTGTCAATTTAGTCACACCCATGTAGAAATAAGCCCAAACACATTCTATTTTCGTCGAAAAATATGGACATCACTGAAAATGGCACGTGATTGTCAAATGACAATCGGAATCGCCAATTTTCAGTCGGAATTAATTTTATTTTAATACCAATAAGGCATTTTATTTTTTTTTTAAATTTTAAATAATTAGAAAAAAATTAATAAGGGTCATCGGCCCATTTCTCTTCTGGCACGGAATCGCCGCCACCACGGCCCACATCACAAAAACCAGAACTTCGCCACTGATCACAATTTCGCCATCGGCCATGACACCGGTCGGAATTGTTTAAATAAAAATATCTTATTGGCATTAAAATAACAGTTAATTTGTTGACTCACCTGCCATCAGGGCGCTATGTCATCATCCCGGTTGAAAATCAGTGATTCCGATAATGTCCGTATTTTTGAGCGAAAATAGGACGTGTTTGGGCCTATTTCTACATGGGTGGGACTAAATTGACAAACTTATCTTTATTGGGACTAAAATAGAACATGAAGAAAGTTATGTGACTAAATAGGTTTTTATCCCGCTGACTCACCTGCCATCAGGGCGCCACATCATCATACCGGCCGGAAATCGACAATTCCGGCCGTGACGTGGCTGTTTCCAGGTGATGTCAGCTTTTTTCCGGCAAAAATGGGACGCCTTTGGCTCTATTTCTTCGTCGGTGGGACTAATTTGACAAACTTATCTTTTTTGGGACTAAAAAAAATCATGAGAAAAGTTATGGAATTAAAAAAGTTTTTATCCCTGGATTCTTATATGCCGTTAATAGTGATTTAGTCCCTATTATTCAGTTAAATCACCATGATTTAAATTTTTATCATTTTATCGGACAGAGTATAGTGGCGTCTGGAATGATTCCACACTATTTTCTTTTATATATATATATATATATATATATATATATATATATTCTCCTTTATAATATAAATAAAAATGTTGCCCACTCAGACTAAGAAATCCGATCTACCATGCATGCCCATTCAGGCTAACTGAAAATTGGCATCCCATCAAACAATGATTTAAAAAAAATATATATTATAAAATTAAAAAAATTCAAATGGTTTGTTTCTTAAGCACAGGTATATTAATTGCAGTACAAACTAAAAATATCATGAGAACTTAAAAACAGTTACGAAAGGCAAAAACTTCGCACGGATCACACCCATGCGCCTTTAAAATTTTGTGTTAAATTATAATATATCTTTTAATATAAAAATGTGTATCCTTTATTTTTTAAAAAAAAAATAAAAAAATATTAATAAAAAATGTATATCATTTACAACAAAATGATATATCCTTATTAATTAAAGGGTATACCCTTTACAACAAAACAATATACCATTACTCATACTAAATTCTAAAGGCGGTGTGGCTAGACACAAGAGCCTCACTTCGAAATCCCCTGAATTCGTTAATTCGAGTTTCCTTCCAAAATTAATTTGTAGTATTAAAAAAGAACTAAAAAGAAGATTTCTGAATCAACAAACAAACTTAACAAAAGAAAAGTAATTCATACTCTCTCCAAAGAGTATTCTACGTATAATTATCAGGGATATTTATGATTACCATGGAAAGAAATATCTTCTTCAGATATATTCCAAAATATATTTAAATTCAAATCTTGAATTTTTAGTTAAAATCTTTTAGGATTTCATAATCTTCCCCAATGAATGTAATCATATTTAATCATAACTACTCACCGTACATACTTAATTTTTACTCTATAAATAAATCTTCTAATGACTGTGCACCCAAATAACCCTCAAATTAAACTTATCCAAATGTAAAATCTTTTGATTTAATACACAACATAAATTTCTCCAAATGTAAAATCTTTTGATTTAATACACAACATAAATTTATCCAAATATGAGATTATTAATTTGATTTAGGGTAAAATTTACGGTAGCCACATGAATATTAGAAAAATTTTGTTTATCACATTTTTTAGTTTTAAGTTTTAAAATATCCTAAAACACTAAAACACCCTTGACTTAATCGGTGACTCAATTTAAAGTTTAATCAATCCATCGATCTAGTCATAAAAATATATATAATTGAATAATTTATTTTCAATCGACTCATAGTTTATCTTAGTAAAATTGAGTATTTTAATGGTTAAAACTTGCGTTTTTCCGGGATATCGTTTACCTAAATCCCGCATTTTTCGAAAATTATACTCCCTCCGTCCGATTTTGTTTTTTGCACGTAAATTAAGGAGTATTATTATTATATGTAAAGTGGGTAGTTGTATTGGAGGGAAGTGGTGGTCCATATTGTGTATTTTTTACTAAATATGAAAATGGATACCTTTGAAGCGGATGCCAAAAATAATAAAATGGATACCTTAAAAGCGGACGGAGGGAGTATCTTTTATGTATAAGAACGTGTATCTTTATTTCCTTGGAGAAAAAATAAAAATTTTAATCAAATATTTATATCTTTACACACCTTGTGCACCCGACTGGAACACAAGAAAAAAAAGTTTTCTTAAAAAAAAAAAATATCACCATTCCTTCTTTAATTTAACACACCCAACATAAAAGTATATCAAAGGTATTTTCAAAAGATCAACAAACCTTTATAATGCTCACAATCAACAAATCTTTGTCATAATAATACTATAAAAGTATATCAAAGGTATTTTCAAAAGATCGACAAACCTTTATAATGCTCACAATCAACAAATCTTTGTCATAATAATACTGCATCCAATGCTAATGTTCTTTTATAAATGTATCCCCTTAATTTAACACCCCAACATGAAAATATACTATCAAAGATATTTTCAAAAGATCTACAAACCTTTATAATGCTCACAATCAACAAATCTTTACCATTATAGTACTGCATCCATATATGCTAATATTCTTTTATAAATATCCGTGAAAATATTTTACGTTTCATTTTTATATTGTTATAACTTTTTATTAAATATATTTACTTTTTATTTATATTACTAATTATTAAGAATGATTTTCCAGTTAAAGTTGTGTTTACTGACAAATTTTTCGAAATTAAACAGGAACAATTTTGGGTTGGGGACGTCATGAAAATGGACTTTATATTTTGGAACATGGTCATTCATCTTTACTCGCTACTTAAGAAGTTGAAGAGTTCAAGGATCTTTTGAGTTGTGGCATCGCCGTCTTGGTGATACAAACTTTGATACTATAAAGTTGTTGAATAAATTGGGATTTCTTTCTGTTACCTCTATCTTACCTAAACCCATCAATTGTTCATCTTGTCAGTTGGCAAAGAGTACTAGATTGCCTTTTGTCGATAATAACAAACGTGCGAATGCTATTTTAGATATTATTCACTGTGATCTATGGGGGCCTTCTCCGATTAAATCTTGTGATGGTTTTGTGTATTATGCATTGTTCATGGATGATTATTCATGTTTTGTTTGGCTATATCCTCTGAAGTTTAAATCAGACTTCTTTGATATATTTGTACGATTCAAGGCTATGGTTGAAACACAATTCTCATGCAAACAACACTTGGCATCTTGTCCCTCGTCCGCATATTATTGGCTCAAAATGGGTTTTTTGAACCAAATATCTTGCTGACGGTTCCATTGATTCTCGTTACTCAAGGTTTTACTCAGCTTCCTGGATTTGATTATGATCATACCTGTAGTCCTGTGGTTAAAGCTTCAACAGTTCGAATAATTTTATCACTAGCAGTCATGAATGGTTGGTCTCTTCGTCAATTGGACGTCAACAACGCCTTTCTGCATGGACTTCTCAGTAAACCTGTTTATATGGATCAACCTCCAGGCTTTGTTGACCCTACAAAGCCAAACTCCGTTTGTCTCCTTCAGAAAGCAATTTATGGTCTAAAGCAAGCACCTCGTGCTTGGTTTCAAAGGTTTTGTGATTTTCTTTTATCCTTGGGGTTTGTTGAAAGTAAATCAGATACCTCTCTATTCATTTATAGAAATGGCAGCACATTACTATACTTACTTGTCTATGTTGATGACATCATCATAACGGGAAGTAACCTTTCTTTTGTGTCTTGCCTCATTTCCCGCATTCGCAAGGAATTTGACATTAAAGATTTGGGATGTCTAAATTATTTTTTGGGCCTTGAGGTTACCTATTCCACTGATGGTTTGTTTTTGGGGGCAATCTAAGTATGCTCGAGATATTCTTCGTCTAATTCAAAGCCTGTATCAACTCCATTGGCGGCTAATGAGATGCTTCTTATAGATGGAACTCCCTTCAATGATCCAACACTCTATAGATCGTTGGTGGGGGCACTTCAATATCTAACCATTACAAGACCTGATATCTCCTTCGCGGTTAACACAGTCAGTCAATTTCAAGCAGCACCAATGCTAGAGCATTTTCAAGCAGTAAAACGAATTCTTCGGTATGTCAAACACACTCTTGATAATGGGCTTATTTTCTCTCGAGGCAAACCGTCTCTTCTTAGCTATTCTGATGCTGATTGGGCACGTTGCTTGGATACTCGTCGCTCCACTTATGGATATGTTGTCTTTTTGGAGTGCTAAGAAACAACAATGGCAAATGCGGCTTCTGAAGTCATTTGGGTTACCTCACTCCTAAGGGAACTGCATGTTTGGCCTCCTGCTCCACCTACTTTATTATGTGATAACAAGAGTGCACTATTTCTTAGCCAAAATCCTATTGCACATAAACAGGCTAAGCATATTGACATCAATTATAATTTTGTTCGGGAATTAGTTTCTTCTGGTCATCTGCGCACGCAATTTATTCCCGCTCATCTTCAGCTTGTGGATATCTTCACCAAAAGTCTTCCACGGCCGTCGTTTGAATTTCTTTTTCCAAGCTTCGCGTTGGTCCCCACCCGCTTCGCTTGACGGGGGTGTTAGGATAAAGTAAATTATTTAGGAAAATATTCTTAGTTATTGTACATATCTCTTGTGATTTGATTTCCTAGAAATTAGGCACACATCATGTAATTGATACATCAATTGTAGTATGTGATTCTATATAAGAATAGAAAACACACCAGCAATCCTGAATTGAGGTAGACAAACAATATTTACAGTTTCATTATCATGTTTCATTAATTTGATTATCGCTTCTCTTCAAATATTATCACTTCTTATACGTCTTACGAAACTCTTCCCATTTCATGGTGTCACATGCACAAATCCAAGTATTTCAGTTCGATTATTCTGTTACATCTTAATGTTATATCTCCTGTTGCACACCATTAGATGATTGATACGTATTACATAATAAAACATATATCCTAACAGGAAAGATTAAATTCTAGAAGCAATGATTGAGATTTTCTTCTTCATACATGTGTCACGATCATCTAACGTATATAATAAGAAATGTAACACAAAGTATAACACTAACATCTAACCTCCAAGTCGTTGCCCCATATTTTGTTGCGCTCATACTAGAAAAATAATATAGATAATAAATTCTAACTTACTATAGCAGCTTGTGCATTTAAATTAAGTAAGTCCATTACGTAAGATTAAGAATTTTCTAGACTTACGTATACTAATTAAATTCGATGTAGTAACCACTCATTAGCCTACAAAGTACAAATAGTAGGGGTGGCATAATTAATTATGTATATATTTAAGAAACCCATCAATGCAATTAGTTTCAGCTTTTTTTTATATTATAAAATACACTTTACAATTAAAAATTGAACTAATTTTTAATTTATACATTGATTTTGATTACTAAACTTTTTTTAATCTTATCCGTTCATCACATTATTCAATCTCATCCATTCATCACAATTATAATATTAGATTTTGGCCATTAATTTTTTATCATAATAATAATACCTTATTTAATTTAAAATGATACCTTATTTAAAATGATTCCTTATATGTGTGCTTAATATTATTTTTTCAAAAAATATAATACATACTAATATTAATTATTTCAAATTATTAAGTTAATTATTTATAAACAATTTGAATTAATTTTTTAAAATTATGTTAATTATTCCTAAACAATTTAAATTAATTTTTAATTATATGGTTTAGGGTTTAGGGTAATATTATTTAATTATTATAATAACTTATAAAATTAATTTAAATAGATTATATTGATTTAGGGTTTAGGGATATGGTTTTAAGGTTTAGGATTTATTGTAATATTCTTCAATTATTATTATAATTACTTATAAAATTAGGGGTTTATGTCATATTTTTGTAATACAATTATATTATATTTATTTTATATTTAATCAGTAATAGTATAAGTTCATTTAAAATATTAATTTTAATCAATAAAAAATACTTAAAAAATAGTATTAAATTGATATGAGTAATTTACGAGTATTTTTTTATGCATCGGTATTCGATCCATAGACCGACTAATTTGGGGGAGACCAGAATCCACCATCCACTAAAAGACTTTAGGACGTATACAAATATTGTAATGAATTTTTAAAATATTAATTTTTAAATGATATTTATTTATTCACGGGTATGAATATTACGAAATAAGAAAGTATCTTACATAATTAATAAACACCCTAAAAAAACGACTACGAGTAGTTCCAAAAAAATATCATTAGAATTTGAAATTAAAATAAAAAATTGTACTAATATTTTTGTATTCAATATACACTATAATAAACATGTTGATTGATATCTATTTCACTAGCCAGTGAATGTTGAAAACATAATACATTTTAAAATAATATCTTGGCCCTTCATGAGTTATTCTAACATCTCATTTCTTGATTGTGATTACCAATTTTTAATAACATCTCATCCATTTATTTTGAAATACATAATACGTTTAAAATAATATTTTAATTATTTTTTTTAAAATTATTTAAATAATTACAAACCCTTTAAATAATTTAATCAATTTTCAAACATCTTATCTTATCTCAAAAAATTACAATGTGATAATCCTTCCGCCTACTTTAAGGCAATGTTCATTTTCGGGTTTCAAACTCAAATTTTGATTTTCAAAACCCACATCCAGATATTAAAAACCACCCCTATATAACTACTGCATTCTCTCTCCTCAACTAATACACTTTCTCTCTTTATTTCTTCTCTCTCATTTAACTTTATAAATAAATTATTACATTGATCTGACATAAAGTTAAAATCTATCATCCTTATAACTCAAAACAAACATAGAACACACTATTCATGATTTTAAAACTCCACAAACAATTATTTTTTTCACGAGAATAAATGATTTTTTTATATGTAGTGGGTAATTGTATTTGTAGTGAATAGTGAGTTATATATGGGACCATTTTACTTAAAGAAGAAAATTGATACATTTGGAATGAACACCCAAAATAATAAAATAAGAACTTTTAGGATGGACGGAGAGGGTATATGTAAAAATAAATTTATTAATTAAACATTAACCATGTTCGTGCAACGTACGAGTTATGATTGCTAGTTGCTTATAAAAACAAACACCACAATATTATCAACCACCCTCTAATAATATTTCACACAGTCAATCTCCCTCCCTTCAAAAGATCGACATAGGCTGCATCTGCCAGATTGACCAATGAGGTGCGTATGTATGCATGCGTTGTTACGTGAAATACGAGATGAAACATCATGAGCGATTGATAAGTTTCGTGTTCAGATAATAAACTCGGAGCTGTTCAAATGTGTGAAAGACGAACATGGAGAACGTTATGAGGAGTTCGTACGGGAGAAGCTGATACCCATAGCAGGAAATGTGTGCGAACCAAATCTGGGAATGGAGTCGAAATCAGTAGATGTTTTAAGGAAAGAAGTACATGTAATAATTCAGTCTGCAGCTTCCACAACCTAGAATGACAGGTCAGCTTCACATAGAATTGTTATTTAACATGGTATTAATTAGTCATGACCAAGTAAAGATCCAGCATGTTGCTTAGATTAAGTATTATCTAATGTTCGACTTTATTTAAATTAGGTATGACATGTTACTGGATTCAAACATGAATGCACCTCAAAGACTAATGATGTTTGCCAAGACATGCAACAATCTAAAGCTCTTCACCCACATTTCAACCGGTATACAAATGATCACCATTGTTGATATATAATGTAATTAAACTAGTGTAATGATACTGTTATGTGCAGCCTATGTGAACGGAAGAAAAGAAGGAACGATATACGAGAAGCCTCTTGTTGAAATAATTTATTGCTCTCTCTCACCCTCCATCTTCCATCATTAATTGTTCTTATAGTTCCTAGATTCCAACAGCTATTTTTTAGCTTGTGTACTGGCTAGTTTTCTCATATACCTATAAATATGATTGTATTTGAATATGTAAATATAACAAAAACAACACAAGATCAATGAAATCTTCTTTTTCACATTTCAATCTCAATTTCAACATGGTATCAGAGCAGTATTAATCCTGACTCTTAACCTTTCCTCAATCTATCTATTCAATCAAAACACCATTAAAAGGTGTTCAATTCAAAAGAGGTTCAACCTCTTCTTCATTCAATCAAAACACCATTAAAAGGTGTTCGATTCAAAAGAGGTTCAACCTCTCCTTCATTGCATACTGCAAAACACCATTAAAGGTGTCTCAATTCAAGAGGTTCAACCTCTTCATTATTCAATCAAAGTCTGTTCACAGGCTTCAATTACACCCTTGTACTGTTCTAAGGAAGGTTGAATTCTTCTCTGAATAGGAGAGAGCAGTAAGCCCTACTCCCAAAATTCACCTGCCCTGAAGTCTATTTCTGTCCTTAAGACAATCTGCTCGGTGAAAACGAGGTTGAGAGGTGTCGCCGGAGAATCCTCGCCACCAAACGCGTGTCGGATCCGCCAGCCCAACCCTCAGCACCGCTGCTGTTCCGCCACTGCCGGAGGAAGGCCGCTGTCCGTCAGCCATAGCCGCCGGCGCCGCACTCCAGACCAGTCGCTGACCATCGCTGACGCTTGAAGCTCGTTGCCCGCCGGATCTGTACATGCCTTGGTTCCAGACGAAGAGAGGAGTCGCGATCTGTGCATAACGATTCCGGTGGTCAGTTTTTGGACCGCCGTCGCTGCCGTCCGTCACCGCCTGTTCGTTGCTGCTCACCGTCGACCATGCTTCGCAAGACCAACGAGCCACCTACACCATTGCAGCGATCGTCCGAATCCGACCATGGGGGAACGGGAAAAGGCAGCAACTACCACCGTGGGTTTGCAGCAGCAGAAAGTCAATTAGAAAGTCAATTAGAAAGTCAATTAGGGCATGAAGTGGGAGGCGGATGTTCTGCAAATCATCTGTCGAATATATCAAAAGGAAATGGGTCAGACTCTCTTACTATCAATGCAGGCCTTCCTCAACACTTAAGCCCAGATATTTTTTCTTCTTTGGTGGCACATGTGGCCCAAGTACTCCAAGCCCAAAATTCCTCTCAATCCACTATGAAAGTGGATGCAGGTCTTATTTCTCCTACCCATCAAAATTCACTTTTATCTAAAAATAATCCCTTGGGCCCAAATATTTTAAAATCCAATTTTTATAAAAGCCCACTCATTTTTCCTTTTTTCAAAACCCAAAATTTTTTAAACACAAAATTCTTTAATTACTCTATCATGTTTTCATCAAATAATAATTTAATTGATTTCTCTAAAGTTTGGGTGGTTGACTCCGGAGCAACCGATTACATGACCGGAAATCGTTCCATTTTTCTAGAAAACTCCCCAATTTTAGACAACTCTCAAAATGTTAAAGTAGCTAATAACACTTTCGTTCAAATCCGTGGAAAAGGATCAAGTTATCTTTTTTCTAAAAAGATCGACAATATCCTTTATTTACCATCTTTTACTTTGAATTTGTTATCCGTTAGTAAGATCACCATGGAATTAAATTGTCAAGTTATATTTACTGACAATGATGTTGTATTTCAGGAAAGATTGACGGGACGAACGATTGGTAAAGGAGTTCGTATCAATAATTTATACCTAATTAACTTCCCTAGTATTGCTTTAAATGCTGTTGATATGTCCCTTTGGCATAAACGTCTTGGACATCCGTCCAATTCTGTTTTCAACAAAATATTTCCTAATTCGTCATATCATGATAAGTGTGATATTTGTTATTTATCTAAACACACACGTCTTCCTTACACAAATTTCTCTTCTAATTCAAAATCTATTTTTGATTTGATCCACTCGGATGTTTGGGGTCCCGCCCCAACTACATCTTATAATGGTTTTAGATATTATGTTAGCTTTATAGATGATTTTTCAAAGCATACTTGGATATTTTTACTTAAAAATAAAAGCGAAGTTTTCGCAAAATTTCAAGAATTTTTCGCCTACGTCAAAAATCAGTTCAATAAGTCCATCAAAAATTTTCGAACGGATAATGGAACTGAATTTATAAACTTGAATTTCAAAATTTTACAAAAAGTAATGGAATTATTAATCAAACTTCGTGTCCCTACACACCCGCTCAAAATGGGGTCGCGGAGCGGAAAAACCGTCATCTTCTAGAAGTCACTCGTTCTCTTCTTTTTCAAAACAATGTTTCAAAACATTTCTGGTCAGATGCTCTTCTAACCGCCAATTACCTTATCAATCGTCGACCTTCCCCTAATCTCAATAACCTTAGTCCCCACAAAATTCTTTTTAAAAGGGATGTCGGTCTTGACCACTTACGCATTTTTGGATGTACGTGTTTTGTTCACATTAACCGTACTGATAAACTCAGTCCTTCTTCGGTCAAAGCTATTTTTCTTGGCTACTTAGTACCTCAAAAATGTTACAAGTGTTATGATCCTATTAATAAAAAGCTCTATATTTCAAGAGATGTTACATTCAATGAAAATTATCCTTATTACTCTATTGATAACTCCTCCATTGATACTAACGACTTTGTTTTTCCTATTTTAGCTCCTACTGATCTTATTCCTTCTCAGGATCATCATAATGATTTGATCAATACGATTCCTCTCGAGGATGATGAAAACATAGTCGAAGAAAATGCTCCGACAGGGGAAGATCACGTCCCATTCGAAAAAAATTCTCCGATAGGGGGAGATCAAAACCAAAACCCAACTCGAGCTAATTCAACTCGGAGATCTCATCGACAAACTCGGCAGCCTACTAAACTAAGAGACTATGTCACTTATTCGGTATCATATCCTATCCAAAACTTCTTATCTTATTCTAACATTTCAAAAGAGCATCATGCATTTTTAAATTGCATAAATCAATCTGAACCTAAAAGCTTCGAAGAGGCTAATTGTTGTCCTACTTGGCGTAAAGCAATGGAAGAAGAAATAAATGCTCTTGAGAAAAATAATACTTGGTCTCTTGTTCATCTCCCTAAAGGAAAAAAGGCAGTCGGATGTAAATGGGTCTACAAAGTAAAATTCGATAGTTTGGGAAAAATCGAAAGATATAAAGCTCGCCTTGTTGCTAAAGGCTTCACCCAAACTTATGGAATTGACTATGAAGAAACATTCGCACCCGTCACTAAAATGAGCACCGTAAGAATCCTTCTTTCTATAGGCACTAATAAAAATTGGTCTTTTCATCAAATGGATATTAAAGATGCCTTTTTACAAGGAGATTTAGAAGAAGAAGTGTACATGACTCTTCCTCAAGGTCTTAAGAATTCTGATTCCTCTCTTGTTTGCAAACTTCACAAATCCATTTATGGTCTTAAGCAATCTCACAGAGCTTGGTATTCTAAACTTAGTCATGCATTGCTTTCTCAAAATTTTCAAAAAAGTTCCGCTGACTCATCATTATTTTCTCGCACTTCTTCAAATTCTTCAATTATTGTTTTAGTTTATGTTGATGATATTATTATTACCGGTGACAAGGAAACAGAAATTCAAGATGTTAAAAAATTTTCTCAAACAAACATTTGATATCAAAGATTTTGACCTTCTTAAATATTTTCTGGGAATTGAAATAACTCACTCTAAAAAAGGATTATTCCTTTCTCAAAGAAAGTACAATCTTGATTTACTCAAGGAAACATGTAAACTTGGTATTAAGCCCGCTATTACTCCTATGGAAACTAATGCTAAACTCAACTCAGAAGATGGATCTCCTCTTCAAGATGTGGGCATGTATCAAAGACTTGTAGGAAAACTTATTTACTTAACAGCTACTCGTCCTGACATTGCTTTTCCTGTGAGTGTTGTTAGTTAATTCATGCAGGCACCTCAGACCACTCACTTAGCTGCTATTGATCGGATCCTCCGATATCTAAAGTCAACTCCGGGACAAGAAATTTGGATAAAAAACAACAACAATGTAAGCATTGAAGGCTACACAGACGCAGATTGGGCAGGAAGCTTCGATCGACGATCTACTACCGGTTTCTGCACTATGGTTGGAGGAAATCTAGTAACCTGGAAAAGTAAAAAGCAAAATATGGTGGCTCGATCAAGTGCTGAAGCAGAATACCGGGCAATGGCATCAACTGCTAGTGAACTTACTTGGATAAAACAACTACTTGAGGATATGAACATTCAAACCAAAGGAGCAATTCAGATGTATTGTGATAACAATGCTGCACGTCACATAGCATCAAACCCGGTGTTCCACGAGCGTACGAAGCACATTGAGGTGGATTGTCATTTCATTCGAGACAAAGTTCAAGGTGGAATGATTCAAACACCGTATATTGGAAGCAAGGATCAACTCGCAGATATATTCACCAAAGCCTTAGACAAATCAAAACATAAATCATTTTAGACAAGTTAGGGGTGATCAACCCATTCATCCCTATACTTGAGGGGGAGTGTTGAAATAATTTATTGCTCTCTCTCACCCTCCATCTTCCATCATTAATTGTTCTTATAGTTCCTAGGTTCCAACAGCTATTTTTTACCTTATGTGTACTGGCTAGTTTCCTCTTATGCCTATAAATAGGATTGTATTTGAATATGTAAATATAAAAAAAACTACACAAGATCAATGAAATCTTCTTTTCCACATTTCAATCTCAATTTCAACACCACTGATGATGGGGGAGAATGGAAGAAAGGAGAGTAATGATGATGTACAGCTTGATGTTGCAGATGAGATCAGCATGATTCTTAAATCATCAGCTGCATCCACTGAGTATGATGCCACCAAGAACTTGAAGAAGCTTGGTCAAGAAGACAGGTTAGTTATTCTCTTTATAATGAAATACGACGATTTGCGTCATGTGGACTAATTATGTAATGAATTGGACATGATGCAGAGCTTCACATTTTGGATGGTACAATGCATATCACTTGACAAAAGCAATGGGAGAGATGATCCTGAATGAAATCAGAGAGGAAGTTCCACTTGTTGTAATAAGGCCTACTGTCATTGAGAGCTGCTATCAACAACCTATTCCTGGATGGATACAAGACAACAGGTTTGTTAAATATATTTATTTAATTTCAAGAAAAATGCATGTGACATTTTTCTAAATGAACCTTTTAGTACGAAACTAAAAATACATTTTTCCGGATATATATTTTATTATATTTTCCATGTATTTATGATTTTATCTATACACAATTATGCAGGATGTTTGATCCAGTGATCATTTCTTATGGAAAAAGACATCTTCCTTCTTTTTATGGAAAGCCTGACGTGGTTATGGATGTTGTAAGTATTTTTTTTTTGGTCAAGCAAATGAATTTATTAAAGAGATAAAATTTAGCACCAGTGGTGCTTTAATACATTCATGATCACTTTGAAGGCATTACACGCCCATCTCAACTACTTAAAATAGATTCATCAGCAGAAACCAGAACCACATACGCCTGAATACACCAGTATCCATACACCTTGCATTTAACAATATCCTTTCTCTTTCCATTTTTCAATCTTCACGAATGGCTGGTCTTATTCTTGCAGCTTTGAATTTACCACACCATTATGAAAAGTTTTGGTCTTGAAGCAAGTTTGATTTTGCTGAAATCCAATTCCATATTCGAGCCTTGATATCACTGATCATTTTAACACAATTGATATCCTCTCCATTGAAAATAGCATTGTTTCTATGATTCCAAATCACCCAATTTGTACAAATCCAAATCGCCGAAGCAATACGAATGCTATCTCCACCCCAAGTGCTTCTCCGTGCTGTAAGAAATGAGTTATGAGATTTGAATGTGCCACCATTTCAATATCTAGCCACTCATAAATCTTACTCCAAACTTGATAAGATATTTTGCATCTTACCAATAGGTGCTCTCAAGTATACTTACTGATTCAACCAATGAGTATAACAGATTCAACACCAAAGATTAAGAACTTCAACTAGGTTATAAAACTGGAAATTTGCAGATTGCTTGTGATGTGTGTAGTGTGTGTGTAAACTAGAAGCTTTTGGACGATGGATTTAAGTGGTTCGGTTCATAAAGAACCTACGTCCACTGTAGAGGGAGAACATGCTTTATTGATGAGTTTACAATGAGAGGAATGATACAGAACGAAGCTGTAAACAAGCTTAAATGCTATGATCACATGCACGGCGGTTACGGGACCATTTGATTGGCTGAGCTTTTGGAATCTCTCCACCTCATGCCAGCTGTCAAAACTGAATGTAACAAACCCTAGATTCTTTCTTGATCATTGGGCTATCGATTCATGCTGATAACTGACACAAACCGATCACTTAAACCCTCCAAAATAGCAGCCGAACACACCCTACTCACCATGCACCGGTTGAGCAGGTTTGGCAGTTGAGTGAGCTGCTTTCTTTCTTCCAGCTCATTCCCATGCATGGTTCATGCAAACACACACATGCTAAACCACTAACAAACCTCCATGTGGCACTTCACCATGCACACACTTAAGATTTACTTCACAAATCTCCACCTTAAATCTTATTTGAAACTATCAAACCTCTCCCTCTAACTCCACTGCCTTTGAATGAGAGCAGCTAACTCTTTCCACTGCTTTTAGTGAGAGCAGCTAACTCTTTCCACTTATCAACACACATTGATTAAGCTCTTGCATAGCTCAAATTTTGAGGTAGCAAGAGCTTTAGTAAGAAAGTCTGCTGGATTTCTAGTAGTATCAACCTTGCAGATCACAACTTCTCCACCTTCAATCATGTCTCTTACAAAATACATTCTCACATCAATGTGTTTTGTTCTTTCATGATATCCCTGATGGCTTGACAAGTGTATAACACTCTGATTGTCACAACTGATGACCACAGACTTCTGTTCAATGCCAAATTCTTTCAGAATCCCTACCAGCCACATACCCTCATTCACAGCCTCTGTGAGTGCAATGAATTCAGCCTCTGTTGTAGATAGAGCCACCACTGATTGGTGTGTTGCTCTCCAACTAATGGCAGTACCAAACAAGCAAAACACATAGCCTGAAAGAGATTTCCTTGTATCTAAATTTGCTGCATAATCAGCATCAACAAAACCTGCAAGAAAGTCATTGTTAGTATTAAACTTATTGAATTTCAAACCTGTTGTTGTTGAGCCTCTGATGTACTTCTGAATCCATTTGACAGCTTCCCAGTGTTCTCTCCCTGGATTACTCATGAACCTACTGACTAGGCTCATAGCATAAGCCAGATCAGGTCTACAGCATACCATGGAATACATGAGACTTCCAACAGCATTTGCATAAGGAACCTTCTTCATGACTTCAATTTCCTCACTAGTTTTAGCAGCATTTTCTGAAGATAAACTGATCCCTTGCTTTACTGGAGTAGAGACTGATCTACACAAGTCCATGTTGTATCTCTTTAAGACCTTCTCCAAATAAGAACCCTGATGCAACACAACTGTACCAACTGATCTGTCCCTAACAATTTGCATCCCTAGGATCACCTTTGCCTCCCCTAAGTCCTTCATATCAAATTCAGATTTTAGCATGTCCTTTACTGCTAAAACTCCCTCCATGGACTTGCAGGCAATGAGAATATCATCAACATACAATAACAAGTATACATGACACTCATTATCATGTTTAAAGTACACACAACTATCATATGTGCTTCTTTTGAAACCACATCTGATAACATACTCATCAAATCTCAAATACCACCTTCTTGGACTTTGTTTAAGTCCATATAAAGATTTCAGAAGCAGACATGCTTTAGTATTTGGTTCATGAACAGCAACCCCCTCTGGAACTTCCATATAAATTTGTTCCTCTAGTTTTCCATGTAGAAAAGCAGTTGTGACATCCATCTGGTGTAGTTCTAGATCAAACTGAGCTACCAAAGCTAGTACAATTCTTATAGAACAATGCTTCACAACTGGAGAGAATATTTCATTATAGTCTATCCCCTCTCTTTGTGAAAAACCTCTTGCAACTAGTCTTGCTTTAAATCTGATCCCAACTGTGCTATCTGCTGAGACCTTCTTCTTGAATATCCATTTGCAGCTGATCAACTTATGATCCCTAGGCCTCCTAACAATCTTCCATGTTTCATTCTTTTCCAAGGAAAGCAATTCCTCTTCCATGGCAATAATCCAACTGTCTTTTTCTTTGCAAGTAACAGCCTCATTGTAGTTCCTAGGCTCATAAGCATCTATATCCATAGCTGTATATAAAGCAAAGGAGGTTATATCAGCCTCAGCAAATCTTACAGGAGGCTTGATATTCCTTCTTTCCCTATCCCTTGCTAATTGATAATTGTTAAGCATGTTTTCATCATTCCCTGATTCATCTTTGTCTTCACCATCAGCATCAACAGTTTGAAGCTGATCATGTGTAGAAGAACTTTGATCTGTCACATTCTGTTTAGTCCTGATTGGCTCCACCTCAAACTCAGATTCATTTACATTATCTTGAATTTTAAGTGGCATTATCCTCTCATTGAATGTAACATCTCTGCTGATCAGAAACTTATTGGTTTCCATGCACCATAGCTTATAAGCTTTTACTCCTTTTGGATAGCCAATCATGATGCATTTAACTGCTCTTGGTGCTAGCTTATCCTGCTTCACATGTGCATAAGCTAAGCACCCTATAACCTTGAGTATACTGTAATCTGCAGCTCTTCCACTCCACATTTCTTGTGGTGTTTTGAATTTCAGAGCATTTGAGGGGCTTCTGTTGATGAGAAAAACTACAGTTGCAACTATCTCACCCCAAAAACTCTTTGAAAGACCTGAGCTGCTAAGAATACATCTTACTCTTTCAAGAATTGTCTGATTTAACCTTTCAGCCACACCATTTTGTTGTGGTGTACCAGGGACAGTCCTATGTCTGACTATTCCCCTCTCTTTGCAGTATCTATTAAACTCATCAGAACAATACTCTAATCCATTATCAGTTCTAAATGTTTTAAGCTTACAGTTTGAACTGGTTTCAACTTCCATTAACCAATTCTTGAAGGTATTGTATGCTTCATCTTTGGACTTTAAGATATATACCCATACTTTCCTACTATAATCATCAATAAAAGAGATATAGTACCTGCCTCCTCCTTTGGTTAATGTTTTTGAAGGCCCCCACAAGTCTGAATGGATGTAATCTAGCTTTCCTTTGCTATTATGATCACCAACTCCAAATTTCAGTCTCTTAGCTTTACCAATTATACAGTCTTCACACTGATTCAATCTCTCTGATGCACCAGCACTGATAACCTTTTGTCTTGCTAATTCTTGGAGACCCTTCTCACTTATGTGAGCAAGTCTTTTATGCCATAGGTTTATATCCTCCCTTTCTGTTGCCACATTGTTTTGACCAACAAATGTGCTCCCTTCCAGAAGATATAAATCCCTTCTCCTGATGCCTCTCATCACTTCTGTTTTTCCTCTCATTACTGTAAGAACTTTTTTCTTTAATTCACAAACATATCCAATGTCAGCAAGCATTCCTAATGAGATCAAATTCCTTTTTAATTCAGGAACATATCTCACATCAGAGAGCACCCTAATACTTCCATCATGCAATTTTAAATTGATGGAACCAACTCCCCTAATCTGACAGGTATAGTCATTTCCAAGCAGGACAGAACCATCATTCTGAAGCTTCAAATCAGCAAACCAGTGCTTCATTGGTGACATGTGGAATGTACAACCTGAATCAAGTACCCACTCTTCTGCAATTCTTAATGAACTGATGGCTAGTACTTCAATGAAGTTCTGATCATTTCTGTTTTGAGCTCCAGCAACTTGATTTGCTTGATTTCTTTGCCCTTGTCTATCTGCATCAGCCTTCTTGGCCTTCAATGCTTTAAACTTATAGCAATTCTTCTTGTAATGTCCTGGCTCATGGCAGTGGAAACACTTTCTCCCATCCTTATCTGAGTTGGACTGATCATCTCTTTTATTTTCATGTTTCTTGTCAGATCCAGGCTTCTTATAGTTTCTTTTACCATGATCAATTTTCTTGATCACTAATCCTTCACCTGAACCATTACCACCCTCTGAAACTTTCTGAAGTTCTTTTGTCTTCAAGGCTAATACAACTTCTTCTGAAGTTATGGTTTCTTTACTTCCAAATGACAAAGTATCTTTCAGATTCTCAAAAGATTTTGGAAGTGCAGATAAGAGAATCACAGCCTTATCTTCATCATTTAATTTCACATCTACATTTTCTAAATCATCTAACACCTTAGAAAACTCATCAAGCTGACTCAGAATAGACCTATCTTCAACCATTTTGAAAGAGTATAGTTTCTGCTTTAGATATAAACGGTTGGCCAGAGATCTTACCATGTAGAGATCATCAAGTTTCTTCCATAATCCTCTGGCGGTTGTTTCTCTCTGAACTTCCCTTAGTGCTTTGTCACCAAGGCACAGAACTATAGCACTCAATGCTTTCTCCTGCATTTCATCATCTGCCAGCTGTGCTTGTGCATCCATGGCTACTGCTTCGTTTGCAGGAACAGGTTGAATAGCCTTCACCAATCCTTGTTGAACCAGGATGGCTTTCATCTTAATCTTCCATAATCCGAAATCGGATTTCTCTGTGAATCTTTCGATGTCAAACTTGGTTGACACCATCCTATCTTCCTTTTCTTTCAAACTGCTTCTTGTTGATTGCTGTTTCTTCTTTGATAATGGCCTGCGCTTCCCACAGACGGCGCCACTTCTCAAGTATACTTACTGATTCAACCAATGAGTATAACAGATTCAACACCAAAGATTAAGAACTTCAACTAGGTTATAAAACTGGAAATTTGCAGATTGCTTGTGATGTGTGTAGTGTGTGTGTAAACTAGAAGCTTTTGGACGATGGATTTAAGTGGTTCGGTTCATAAAGAACCTACGTCCACTGTAGAGGGAGAACATGCTTTATTGATGAGTTTACAATGAGAGGAATGATACAGAACGAAGCTGTAAACAAGCTTAAATGCTATGATCACATGCACGGCGGTTACGAGACCATTTGATTGGCTGAGCTTTTGGAATCTCTCCACCTCATGCCAGCTGTCAAAACTGAATGTAACAAACCCTAGATTCTTTCTTGATCATTGGGCTATCGATTCATGCTGATAACTGACACAAACCGATCACTTAAACCCTCCAAAATAGCAGCCGAACACACCCTACTCACCATGCACCGGTTGAGCAGGTTTGGCAGTTGAGTGAGCTGCTTTCTTTCTTCCAGCTCATTCCCATGCATGGTTCATGCAAACACACACATGCTAAACCACTAACAAACCTCCATGTGGCACTTCACCATGCACACACTTAAGATTTACTTCACAGGTGCTCTGAATTTTCTGCCTCCTCACCACAAAGTGTGCATTTTCTATCATGTTCATTCCTTATGACTCCAATTCTCCACAGTTTATCTTTGGTTGCCATTCTATCATGTAGTAGTTTCCAAATGATTGATTGATATCTCCTTGGTGCAAAATTCTTCCAAAGTCTACGAAAAGCCAATTGATTTATCTCTGAAATTTCACCATCATTATTTCCAGCTCTTTGCTTAGAACATGCAAGCTTAATCGAAAACATTCCATTACTCGAATGATTCCAGCTCCATCGATCTTCCTCAGTTGGACGAATCTCTATCAAATTAAGGCAATCCAGGAGCTCACTTAATAAATCCGCCTCCCTATCTCTTAATTCCCTTCTCCAATTGATCTCCCATCTCCATCCAGAATTGCTCATAAAACCCATTTCACTCACTCTCGCTTCCTTGTGTATACATACCCTGTATAATCTGCTAAATCTTCTGCACAATGGTACCTCGCCAACCCAAGGATCGAACCAAAACATAGTAGATTGGCCATTACCCACAATTCTAGTAAAATCTCTGTATATTCCATGTCCTTCATTCTCCATATATAAATTGCAAATATCCCTCCACCATCTTGAGAACTTATGAATATTTCTTTGTCCCCTCTGTCCAACCTCTCTACCATTTACTCTCCTTGTTAATGCATCTAAACCACCATGTCTAGACTTAATAATTCTCGCCCATAGCCTTGTTGGTTCACACAAGAATCTCCAAATCCACTTACTAAGTAATGCAATGTTAAACTTCCCCACATCACGAATGCCCAAGCCCCCTTCATCTTTCTCCATACAAACAATATCCCATCTCACCCATGGCATTTTATGACTTCCCTCATTGCCCCCTTACAAAAAATTTCTTTGGATAGCAATGAGTTCTTTAATGACTTTTTTAGGTAGATGGTAGAAAGATAAAGAATATATCAGAATCGACGAGAGAATAGATTGTACCAGTGTAATTCGACCGCCGAACGATAAATTTTTATCTTTCCAATTTGCAATTCTTTTTCTGATTCTTTCCATTAAACCTGACCATGATGAAATCTTCCAGTGGTTAATACCAACATGAAGTCCCAAGTATGAAAATGGCTGCTGCCCAATATCACAACCCAACATATCAGCTGCTTCTTCAATCCTCGCATGTTCAATGTTGAGACCCAACAAACTACTTTTGTGAAAATTAACTTTCATCCCAGAAATCAATTCAAAATTTCTAAGGATGTATTTGAAAGTCCTCAAATTTTCCAGATTCTCTGAACATATGAAGATTGTATCATCGGCGTATTGGAGATGCGAAATTGGCACTTTCTCATACCCCACTTTCACTCCTTCAAGCAAACCATTTTCCTCTGCTGTATATATCAATCGACTCAGTCCTTCAGCTGCCAAAAGAAACAGAAATGGTGACAATGGATCACCTTGACGTAGTCCACGCTCCAACTTGAATTCCTCTGTTGGACTACCATTAACCATCACCGACATAGTGGCTGTTGATACACATTCTTTCATCCATTTCCTCCAGCGTGTATCAAAATTAAGATTTTCCATGATTTCATCCAAGTAGTCCCATTCTATCGTATCATACGCCTTTGCAAAATCAATCTTGAAAATGAATCTTCCCAATTTCTCTCTTTGCTTCATCAATAACTTCATTCAAGATAACAATGTCATCTAATATTTGTCTCCCTGCAATAAAGGCGGATTGATTCTCTGAAATAGTGGTATCCATCACTTTACTCAGCCTTGTTGCCAGAGTTTTTGCTATAATTTTATAAAGACAACCGATAAGGGAGACAGGATGTTGTAAGTATTAAATTGTCTTTATAATAACTGATTAATTAATCTATGGATTAATAATTGTATTAAATTGTGATTAATTATCTTAATTAATTACCAGATACCAGTGGACTTGGTAGTAAATACAACAATTGCAGCCATTTCAAAGATGGGAAATTCAGACAGGCCAGAAAGCAGTGTGTACCACGTGGCATCAAGTGCTACAAACCCTCTAAAATACTCTGATTTTTTTGAATATCTCTACGAATACTTTAATTCCAACCCTTTGGTGGAGTCCCAAAATATATCCAGAATTAAATATTTTAGTGATTTTGAGGATTTCTCAAAGTTCGTAAGAGAGGAAGCTTTCCGGCAGCCGGCCGGCGATGGCAAGAAGGCGGCGAGTCAATGCAGAGCTAAAATTGCATATGCTGAGCAACTTTGCAAGATGTATGAATTCATTGGCTTTTTCAATGCAAGGTACAATTTCAATTTATTAGGAGTCGTTATATTTCTTTTCGTATTATTATGTCTGCATGTCAAGTTGCAATTTGAATTGAAATTGACAATTCAATGACTATTCGGATGAGGAAAAGAAGATTTTTATTCTTTCAAGGATTCGTTATAAATTAATTTTTATTCATATTTTACTTCCTTTATAATATTTTAAATTATAATAATAATAAAAAGAAAAAAACTTAATGATGTGCAGGTTTGACACTGGCAACAACCAGAAATTAATAGAGGAAATGTCTGTAGAGGAGAAGGCTATGTTTGAAGTGGATGCAGGAAAAATATATTGGAGGAAGTACTTTCAGGAAATTCACATCCCAGGGGTGAGGAAACATGTAATAAATGGTGGAAGGACAACTTCTATTTAACCCCCAATCTACCCCCAATAATTGAGGAGGATCTGAGTCCTATAACATGTAAAATAATTCATCTGTATAGTTTTAATAATTATTTTTTCAAAATAAAGTTATTAGATTAATTTATATTACATCCATGCTAACTCTAACTAACTTATTTTGCTAATCCCACTCAATACTGTTCCTAACCCACCCAAATATATTCCTCTCATACTTATGCAAACTGACCCAAAAAAAAAAAAACCATAAAGAAAAAGACTATTATTAAACAAAAGGTCCCCTTAATTCCATTGCAAAGTCGCCATCAAATCCAGGTTTCACTGAAAGCAAGAAAACGTGTTTTTCCAAGCACGACTTTGTCGCACGAGTCCACTTTCCGGCGAATATGATCCGCTGATGAACTATACGTCTAGCTCTTGCATTGTCTCAAAAACACAAGAATCAGTCCATTAAACTATACTACATAATAGGCTTTATCCTGTTAAAAATGGATGAAGCATCCGTTTCTTAAGTATTATGAGTTGGTGTCTGTTATGAAAAAAAATTCCACGTGCAATGCTTGAGGCAAAAATTCCCCGCCTGCATGTGAGGGGCGTGTTAAAGTGACTTGATTAAGTATTAAACGATTTATCTCTCTATCAGCTTAAGCTTTTGGTTGAGGTACGTGGTCATTTAACAACTTTAAGTGCTGTTCTCAGTGACAAGAGAGAATTTCTGCCGCCGATTCATGAACTGCCGCTGCAAATGCAGAGGTGGAGGCGGAGGAGGTGTGGCGGAGTTTGGCGATGAAGGTGAGTAGTAGTGATATGGAACCGGTGCCGGAGGTGAATGAACATGCTTATGTTGTATTTCTTCCTATTTTTTTCAGTTGTTAGTGTGCATGTGTAAGAGGATGTATTTGGATAATTTTAGTAATATTATAGGCTGAGATTTGCAATATGATTTCGTTAGAGTTAGTGTGGGTGTGTGGAGGCGTAAGTACTCTAGGGACGAGGGTAAAATGAAAATTTCATTACTATTTATTTTGAGATTTAGGCGTTCTTAATAAAGTTTAGGGATTTCTTACACTTATTCATTTCACAAATTCATTTCCATCACTTAATATCCTATACTCCTTCCGTTTGCTTTCAAATGTATCAATTTTTTATTTTGGGCGTCTGCTCTAAGGATCTCATTCCCTTTTTTATACATATGGGACCTACACACACCCACTAGTACAACTAAAAAATAAGACTCACACTCTACTAATACAACACCCACTACACATTAAATAATAATACTCCTTAATTCAACGACCTACCAAACTAGCCAAAAATATCGTTACATTAGTTTCAACTAAGCCTTATAATTCTTCGAAGGAACAAAAAAAAAATCCACTAAAAGGAGATAAGATTTTACTTTACACTGACATTAAAAATTTACTTTTACATAGTGAATTTTTGAGGACCACTTGGGTGACCCGTGGTCACCCATGACCCTCTCACATGAGGGGGTGGGTCCCACATGTCAGGGGGTGAGCCCCCACCCCTTCATGTGAGAGGGTCATGGGTGACCACGGGTCACCCAAAAATTACCCTGAATTTTTTTCGAAATTTACTTTTGGTAAGACGACTTTTAAATTATTGAATGCACCAAAATCGCATTATTAGGAGTTCCATCGCGAAAATCGCACCACTAAGAGTTCCATCGTTTCTTCTATAAATATGATTGATTTTAATTTTGAACTTTTTTTCATTTTTATTCAATTTTAGTCATTTTTTTAAAAATAAAATTTTGATTTTTCTTTTCCATTTTAACCCAAATTTCAAATTCAAACAAAAAAAGAATTAAAATTAAATCGACCCGTCTCTTATATATATATTCATCTCACAAAAGAGTATCCCTTCATGAATATAGTACTGCAAACATGAAATTTTTAAATGTGAGATTTTCTGTGTCACTTTTGTATATTATGTTTTGTATTAATAATATGATTTACACGTAAAATGAAGAAGAAAGAAATCAAGACATTGGCTTTATGATTTATAGTACTCCCACCGTCCCGGGCAAAGATGATCGTTTGTTTTTTGCACGTGGATTAAGGAGTATTACTGTATCACGTTTTTTAAGAAAAGTATTTTTTGACTAAATTTATTGACTTTAGAGGGTAAGTAGTATTTTTAGGTATAAAAAATATAAAGTAATGATATGTGTGTGAAAAATGAATGACAAATTTGAAATTAAAGTAATTTTTTGAGGTTGTTGGATAAAGTGATATTTGTCATTTTTAGGTTGTGGACAAAATTGTGGGACGAATAAATATAGAAACGTGAAGGAAATTGTGGGACGGAGGGAGTATTATTATTTTATGTGTATTGAGTAGTTGTATTAAAGGGATGTGATGGGTAGTGGTGGACCATTTTTACTAAAAGAGAAAAATTGAGATCTTTGAATGAAACGCCCAATATAGTAAAATAGTGACTTTTCGGCGGGACAGGACGGAAGGAGTATATACATATACTTCCTCTGTCCCAAATTCATCTTAACATTACTGTAAATACAGAGTTTAAGAAAAATAATTTTTTTTTACTTACATTCGGGGGTAGTATGAAAAATTTTAGTTAATAAATAAATGATAAAATATGTAATGTGTGTTTAAAATGTGGTAACAAATTTGAAATTAAAGTATGTTTGAGAAATATTGGTTAGTTGTTTTTTTCTTTTTTAATAGTGTAAAGTTGAATTTGAGACAGAACAAAATGGAAAATATAAAATTGAAGTTGGGAATTAAGAGGGGGTATATAATTTCTTTCTCTTTCAACCAATAATATTCCATGAGAAGTGTTACAATATAATGCGCCAATGAATTATTATATCGGAATTATTTGTATTGAGAGAAAAGTACATGTGTATTTAAGGCAATAATTATTGCGTGCAGTTGAATGATGTCGGAATGAAAATCATTGCTCTATGCTAATTGCAACATCGAAGTAGTAGACATGCATGACAGTTCGAAATCGCCGGTTCCGATTTCAAATAGCCGATTCCGGTTTCCGAAAATGTGAATTCGGAACCGAACCGATTATCCTATGATTTCAGTTCGATTTTGGAACCACCGATTCCGTTTCCCGAACTGTCGGTTTTCGATTTTTTTCTGTGAAATCGATTTTTTTTTTGTTTTTTTGTTTTAATTTTTTAATAATTCGATTTTTAAGTTTTAAATCAAAGTTTGAAATTTAATTTGCATTTTTAAATTTTTATCTTTTTAAAAACAATATCATTTGAATTTTGAACTTGGAAGTTGGAACTTGGAAGTAGATAAATTATAATATTCTATAAAACATAATAAATTATTAAAAAACATTGATTATTGATAATCTAAATTCTAGAATAAGATGATAACATATTAACAATAAATTGTCCATCATCATTACAAATTTACAATTTACAAATATACAATAAAATTTTACAATTTCAATTTATAACAACACTAAAAAAATTTCATTATACAAATTACAATCCACAGGGAAAAAAAAAAGAAAAAAAAGGACTTGAGTTTAAATTTGAAGTTTCAATTTAAATTTTGAATATCAACTTGAAACTTAAATTTAAATTGCCTATGTATCCCCGAAAGAAATCAAAGCCCACGTAGTTCTCGTAACTTACCTCTACTTACCTTGTCAGACGGTGGTCGGGACTCGGGTAGTGATGTCAATTTCACTCTCCTTCCGTATTGATGTCTTCATCCGTCACGTAATCATCATCTTTGTGTTGACTTCGATCTTCCGCTTTTGACCAATCATCAAGCAAACATAGATTTTTTAAATTTTTAACACCTAAATTGGATCGTTGAAGATCCAAAACAAGTCCACCAAGGCTAAATAGTTGTTCGACGGTGACGGTAGAGGCGGGAGCTGCAAAGACCTCTTTTACAATTAATGATAAAATAGGAAAGGATTGAACTCTCCTTGACCACCACCACAAAATATCAAAGTTCTCTTCAAACTCAAATGTGTTAGTAAAAATAAGAATCAAGTTCTTGAAAAGGATTAGATTGAGCCCTTGCACGTTTTTGAGATCTAGAATCATAAAAGTTATAAAATTTCTCAAAAATTTGATACTTTCTAGAACTATCACCACTTCCACTACTATCATCACCATTAGATTGATCATCACTAGAAGAACTATGTTGTTTGTATTCACTAGAAAGTTCTCTTAAGAGTTGGTAAGTATTACCTACTATGTCTTTAGGATTAGGAGCTTGTCGTCTAGTGTCTAAATCACAATTAGCATACAAATGATCATAATAAAGTGTTAACAATTCTTTCAAACCATCCATTCTAATACGTGGGACTAACAATTTAGTAAGTAAACACAAGTCCGGAATATTAAAAAAATACTTTAACCATTTTGATTTCATTGAAAGAATAACATCATGCAAAATTGGATTTATTTCATTAGCACTAAAAGTAATGACAATTTTAACACAATTATCAACAACAATGTTAGTAGTAGGATAATAAACACCGGATAATTTTTCGATAGCTTCATTAAAAATTTGCAAAACTTCACATAAAGTTGTGCATGTATCCCATTGATTAGCAAATAAAGTTGACCGGTGGGTTCAAGTGTATAAAAATTGCATATATGCTCTCTATATTGAAAAGATGCTTGCAATATTTTATAAGTTGAATTCCAACGAATAGAAATATCCAAATAAATTTTTTTAGGATGAATATTAATAGATTGACAATATATTTTTCATCTTTTTATCACAGAGGAATTTCTCATTATATACCAAATAGCATCTTTAATAGGACTAATATGTTCTTTCAACGATTGTAAAGCATCTTGAACACATAAACTCAATATATGGCAAATACATCTAACATGAAAAAACCTACCACCAATTGATGGTTTACAAATATTAATAAGAGTTTCTAAACTAGCCGTATTAGCACTAGCATTATCAAATAAAATTGTAAAAATTTGTGGTCAAATTATACTATTGCAAAATTGTATTAATTTTGTGAGCAATATTTACGGCGGTATGTGGAACATCAAAAGCTCTATAAGCAATTAATCGTTTTTGCATAGTCCATGAACTATCAATCCAATGACAAGTAACACCCATATAATCCGCACGTTGCCAAGCATTACTTCAAATATCCGAACATATAGAAACTTTATGAGGTAAATTTGTTAAAATTTGCTTTAAAATCAATTTATACTCCAAAATAACTTTTATAAGACCATTTGTACATTTATTACGATGCAATGGTGGAGTTTGAGGATTTAAAGTGAGATTGACCAAATTTTGAAAAACTATTTTCCGTAAAATTGAAAGGTAAATGTTTAGTGCACATAAGTTTAAGATAATATCTCAAATAATTTAGCTCATTAAATTTAAAAAGAGCATTACCTCCCGAAGAACCTCCTTCTCCTCCCGACGAAGACCCCGTGAATCCTCTTCCAAATTACGTTTGATTTGTTGCTATGCCAATCTTATCCGAATGCTTCTTTTGCAAATGCTTGATGAAAGTTCCATATCCTCCACCATGCTTGAATTTATAATTGGTGCCACAATAGTTGCAACTTACTTTATAATTTGATGAATTTTCAAGAGCTTGTTTCTTGAAGTGAATGGTGAATATATTCGAACGTAGAGTTTGTTGAGAACTTTGACTTGTTGCTCCGGGTGATGCTCCGGGTCCGGGTGATGATCAACCTCCGCCTCCTACTCCGACTCCAGCTCCACTTGCACCTTCTCCACTCGAACTTGATTTGCTACCTTCCTCATTTTGTTATCTTTAAATTTGAACATCATCTTCGTCGAACTCGATATCATCTCCAAGTATGTTTCTATAATTTAAATCATAGAAACGAGGGCGGGTAGAAATATCCGAAGAAAAATTAGGATGTAGTGGTGGTGATGGATATTGTTGATTTGGTGATGGAGCCAGTGGTGGACAATTATCTACGTTGGCAATGTTTTTTCCTCTAGAAGATTGTGAGGAAGAATCGACACCGGAAGAAGAAGAACCTCTCCTTGGCATTTTTTTTGAATTTTTTTGGTAGTGTAGTAATAGAAGAAGTAAAGTAGTAATTAACAAATAACTAGTAAGTATGAAATAAGAAGTGAGAATGAAAATTATGAAACTAACACTAATCCAAGAAAATTGAAAGTTGGAAATTTGGAATTGGAACTTGGAACTAAGAGAATGATTTCAACTTATGAAGTAATAAAACTTGAACTTGAAAAAAAAATTGGAGCACAAATTGAGAGAGAGAGAGTAGTATAGAAGAAATGTTGGAAATGGGAGATTTCAAGAATAATGTAAAATTGTAGAAGAAGAAGAAGTAGAGAAGAGATGTTGTATTGTTGTGAGTTGTGTGCTCAAATGAACCCCAACAAGGGGTATTTATAGAGGATGCAAAATGATCCCAACCATCCATTTCAAATTACATTAATCCAAGCCATTGAAAAATTAAAAAAATTAGGTTCAGCAAACCGCCGGTTTCGCAGTTTCGAACCAGAGCGGGGTGGGAGCGGTGATGATCTCGACCGTTCATCTCCAACGGGCAGCAAATCAGGCGCGTCCATTCAAATTCAGAAATTTGAATTTTGGAGCCTAAATCGCCGGTTCGGGCGTGAATTGGAACCATCAGTTCAGCCCCCAACGGCTACTTTTGATCCGTCCGTTCATTTTATACGATCATTTAGTCTCGCCCATTAATTTCGAAATAAAAAAAAAAAAATAATTAAAAATAAAAAAAAATAGGCGGTTTTTTTTTTGGAACCGGCGGTTTCGATTTTTTAAAATCTAGAACTGGAATCGAACCGTATATTTCACGGTTTCGATTTCATTTGGCCAGTTCATAAATTGCCTATTCCGGTTCCGATTAAAATCGGCGATTTTCCAGTTGGAACCAACAGTTTCGGTTAAAATGTGCATGTCTAGACAGTAGACCTAATTTCTAAAATATACCATACCAAATCTTTAATTTGAAAGGCACAACAACGTTACAATTTTTTTTATTATATTGTATTTTCTAGACCCTGCAGGTTATAATTTATTGGGATCTATGCTACAGTTCCCACTGTCATAAAATGATATTCAAAAATGCCCGGTACAGTACAAAAAATGTAAAAATGGCCACTTTAAAAGTAAAAGACTCTGATACCCTTAATTTGACGTGAAGAAACATGACTTCTTTCTTACTGCAGAACACTATATCACTCGGTCATGAAGAATATATTCACTCAGTCATTCAAAGATTTAAGAATATACTATACATATCGATGGACTCGGCCCTTCAAGAGGCTTTGAGATCTTTTGAGTATGTATATTACTCGGTCTTTGAAAATACATATATCACTCGGTCAAGGCTTTGAGAATATATATACCACTCGAACTCAGAGATTAGAGAATATATATTACACTTGTACTATTACACTCGATCTTAGATTTGAGAATATATATTACACTCGGTCTTAGATTTGAGAATATATATTACACTCGGACTTAATCATGCAAAGCTTACACTCGGTCTTAAGGTTTGAGAATATATATTACACTCGGTCTTAGGTTTGAGAATATATATTACACTCGGACTCAGTCATGCAAAGCTTTAAGAATATATATATTACTCGATCATGAGAAATATATTCACTCGGTCATTCAAACCTTTGAAAATATACTATACATATCAATCAGACTCGGCCCTGCTTCCTGCTTTTTATGGAAAGCCTGAGGTGATTATGGATGTTGTAAGTATTAATAATTGATTAATCTTAGGATTAATAATTGAATTAATTTTTATTAAACTGTGATTAATTATTACCAGATACCAGTGGACTTGGTAGTAAATACAACAATTGCATTTGCAGCCATCGCAAAGATGGAAAATTCAGGCAGCAAAGAAAGCAGTACTGTGTACCACGTCACGTGGCATCAAGTGCCACTAACCCTCTAAAATATTCTGATTTTTTCGAATATCTCTACGAATATTTTAATTCCAACCCTTTGGTGGAGTTCCAAAATATATCAAGAATTAAATATTTTAGCGATTTTGAGGATTTCTCAAAGTTTATGAGAGAGGAAGCTTTCCGACAGCTGACGGTGGTCGGCGACGATGGGAAGAAGGTGGCGAGTCAATGCAGAGCTAAAATTGCATATGTTGAGCAACTTTGCAAGATGTATGAATTCATTGGCTTTTTCAATGCAACAAGGTGCAATTTTATATTTATTTATGAGGTGTCGTTATATTTCTATTCGTTATTATTATCAGGGAAAATACATTTTTTCGTCCGCTAATTTTCATTCATTTTGAAATTAGTCTATTAATCTTTTTAATTTTGAAATTAGTCCGTTAATTTTATAACAATTTTGAAATTAATCTATTAACTTCATAAAATTCAACATTTTGGTCCTTTGACCTGCTATGGCAGGTCATTTGAATATTTTCACCCCAATTAATGTATATCATATTTTTATTTAACCAATTTTATCTCATTTTTCATTTTTCACTTCCCGTATACCAAACAAACAATATTAATCTCATTACTAAAGTGGAGCAAATTTGACTAAATATTGATACTTCCTCTGTCCGCTCGAAAAAGGGGCTTTTTTTTTCCATTTTGGTCGTCCGTTCCAAAGAGGGTCACTTCCTTTTTTACACACATGAGATCCACACACACCCACTAATACAATTAAAATGGGATCCACACTCCCACTAATACAACTACCCACTACACATTAAATAACAATACTTCTTAATCAACGTGCACAAAAGCAAAATGTCATCTTTCGAGCGGATGGAGAGAGTATAATATAAATTTTTAGTGGATGCTATTTTTTTAAAAATAGTATAATATATATATATATATATTTACATATTTTTTATTTTTATTTTTTAGAATAACCTGCTAATGACCTGTTGAAATGAACTATTTTGTTGAATTTGGTAAATATGATGGACGATTTTCAAAATTTTCAAATATAATGGACGATTTTCAAAATTCTGCAAATATAATGGACGATTTTCAAAAAGTGAAAAATTTATGGACTAAATTCAAAATTGGGCAAAGTTATCGGACAAAAAAATATATTTTCCCTTATTATTATGTCTGGATGTCAAGTTGCACTTTTAATTGAAATTGACTATTTGGATGAGAAGAAGACTTTTGTTCTATCCTAAGATTCTTTTGTGCAGTAAACAAGTTTGAAATTTCATTAATTTAAAGCTGTTTTTAAAGAATTTAAAATAAAAAATAACATTTAAATTATTTTTAATGATGTGCAGGTTTGATACTGTCAACAACGAGAAATTAATAGAGGAAATGTCTATAGAGGAGAAGGCTATGTTTGAAGTGGATGCAAGAAAAATAGATTGGAGGAAGTACTTTCAAGAAATTCATATCCCAGGGGTGAGGAAACATGTAATAAATGGTGGAAGGACAACTATTTAACCCATTCTTGTGATGTTGTCGTCTCTTTGATTAAATACCATACGCTTATAATACTCTTCGTTTTCACTATTCATGTGAGAGGAAATTTACCCCAATAATCGAGGAGGATCCGAGTCCTATGACATGTAAAATAATTAATTTGTATAGTATTAATAATTGTTTTTTCAAAAATAAAGTTATTAGATTAATTTATGTTACATCCACACTGATTTTAACCAATTTATTTTAATCCCACTCAATACTATCACTAAACCCACCCAAATAATTCCTCCCACACTTATGCATACTGATTTAAAAAAAAAAAATCGCCTTGAAGAAAAAACCTATTATTATCCATTGCAACCATTTCACACACACACACATATATATATATAGCAAGCCGAGTTGAACACTACTAGGTTTGAGGATCGTTTGTTAGAAAATTATCGAACTCGAGCCCGAGCTCGAACTCGTCAAGAAAAAAAATATCGAACTCGAGCTCGAATTCAAACTATTTGTTAAGACTCGCGAACATGTTCACGAACACATAAAGTAACTTGTTTATGAATATATTTTCATGAATATTTAAATAATTTTGTGCCTGGATATTAAAAAAATGTTCCGTTTATAAACATTTAATGTTATTCATAATATTAAATAAACAAACTAACAAAATATAATAATAAACGGTAAAAAGTATTTAAATATTTAAATAATCACTTAAGTTATTATCATATTTGTGTAGTTTAATATAAAATATTTAATTATTGAATATTAATAAATAAATAATAATATATAATTCTAAAGAATAACTATAAAATTTACGAACGCGTTTGCGAGCCATTAGCGAGCCTATAAACGAATATGTTCGCGAGCTTTCGAGCCGAATACCCTTAGGCTTGAGTTTGGTTTGATAAACTATACGAACCCAAAATTCAAGTTTGGTTTGGCTCGTTAAGGTTAACGAACGAGTTCGAACGAACATTTAATCAAACCGAGACTCGAATAGTTCGCGAACGGTTTGGTTTGGTTACATCCCTAGTTCAATCTAACATTATCATTTACCAAGAATCTGAAGCTTGCATTGTCTCAACAAAGAATCAGTCAATTATATTAAATTATACATAATAGGCTTAATTTATCCTCGTCCTGCAGCCGCTGTAGCTCTTCCGGTTTAACTTTAAGCGCTGTTCTCTGTGACGAGAGAAATTCCGCCGGCCGTCATCTGTGGCTATCCGGTGGCCATATTCAGCTGCCGCCGCCGGATTCCACCATCCGCGGCCTATTAATACAGCCATAGTAGATTTATACGAATTAAATTTTAGGTTTTTGTTTGGTGGATTTCAGCGTTTATTAATTAATAAGGCCCTACTGCTTTTAATGTGCCTTTCTACCTCAAAACATGAAACAAATTTTTTATTATTTATTATATAATTATATAATCTATGTACAATTTTTGTATAACGTCTTTTGTGACATAGTTGAATGGATGATGTATGGGAAAAAAAATTACGCACTCTACAGATCCACATATATATTTAATACTAGTATATAATCGAATCACAAGATTGTGTTTTTTATTGAGTCACTGATAATATTACTGGTTGATCGACTCAAAAGATTGAACAAACATTTTCACAATTGTTTTTAGTTAAATCGATTTATATATGACAAAAACTCGGCGCACGGATTTAGACCCGTGCGCCCAAATCCGACCCTGCCTATATTGAGTTTTTTATTTTTTATTTTAATTTATAAATGACCCGCTTAATAAATGAGTTAGGTTGGGTGCATGGGTCAAGTCCATATCTTCTAACACACAAGATACTAACTCTTTATATATATATTTAATCAAATGAAACAATCGAATTAAGGGATTTTACGTAATTTCAAACATTTAAAGAGTTCCTTAAATTGAACACAAGATTTTCTCCAAAATCCGTTGACACTATATTCAAACATTTAAAGAGTTCCTTAAAATGAACACACAAGATTTTCTCCAAAATCCGTTGACACTATATTCAATTTTTCCGCAATGTCATCTCTTTATACATTACGTTCACAAAAGATTGGGAGATATTGAATTTTCAATGAAAAGAAAGAATTCAACCTGTTGGCCAAATATTATGTGAATCTAAGATTACGGTATAAATTTTACAGTCCTCCTAATTTAATTTCTAGCCAAACATACAATTTAGGAAATTAAAAATTTATATCATTTTACAGTTAATTATCAGAAGTCTAACCCATCCTGTAGAGAGATGGTCCAAAATCCAATTAATGAAAATGGCAAAAGCTCTTGTGCCGCCCCCGGACACTCCGTGCGCCCATGGGAACACAACTCTTCCTTCCATATTCTATTTAAACTTATGTATTGTTAAGAGTTTAAATTGTAAAGGGACACGATGTCCCGGGGACACAAAAGTCTCACTCAATGAAAATTGTCAACTAATTAGTAGTTCCATGGATTGTGTTGGGCCAAATATGATTATAAATTATGGAGTCTATTTTTGGTCATACGTAATCCACTTAATAATAATTAGCTACTCCATTCATCGCATATATATGAATCTCATCATTGTTGTAAATACAGAGTTAAAAAATGCTCTTTTATATTAATTGTGTTTTTCTAATAATTCATAAATGAAGTGTGAAAGATAACATTTTCTTTTAAGACTAATCTTATTTACTTTTAAATTTTTGTTATTTTTAAAATGTAAAAAGTGTAATGAATAAAATAATTGATAGACAAATATATAAATGTGTAATATAACTATGAGAATATAATACTCTTTTCATTCCATGAATAACTTTTCACTTATTATTTTTATCCGTAAGTAAATAAGTTTACAACTTAAATAAAAAAAACGCATAATTCAATAAATTCACAATATCCTTTAATTACTAAATTGTCCAACTCCTATAATTTATTTATTATTATCTAATACTCCCTCCGTCCAGCGTTAAGATTTACATTTTTCATTTTGGGTTGTCTCAAGTTAAGGTTTACATTTTCTTTTTTTTGTCAAGTTGAGCCACACAAAACAATTAATTATTCCATGTAGGGCTCATACACAACACTAATACAATTACCCACTTTACATTAAATATTATTTCTCTCACCTTACTACACATTAATATATTATATCTCTTAATCTCCGTGCAAATACAAACGTCAACGTTAACACTGGACAGAAGGAGTACATGTTATCCACCATTATTATTATAAAAATATTATAGTTAGATACAAATTATATTGATATACCTAATACTCTCTCTATCCATAAAAAAAAGTAACAATTTACTTTTTGAAGGTTGATTAAGAAGTATTGTTATTTTATATAAAATATGTAATTATATTAGCAGTGAATGGTGGGTAATGTGTAAGTTTCTTTTACTAAAAAAGAAAATATAGATATTTTTAGGGTCAACGATCAAAATAAAAAAATTACTAATATTTTTTCAGCGGATAGACTCCATCCCAAATTTTTTTAGTGGAACTGTGAAATCGAGCTGCGCTTAATTAGACTCCATCCAAAATTTAAAGTATGTAAAAAAAAATTATTATTATTATTATTATTATTTTTTTATTTATATTTTTTTTAAACCTTAAACTTAGTGTGGCTTCAATTCCTCATGCAATTTGACTCGATTAAAAAATTAAAGTATATACGTATATTTTTTATTTCAAAACATTTCCAACTGATAATCGCTGTGATCATCAATAGTTTATTTTCACTACCAATAGTTCAATACTTATCTTGATAGTTAAAATCAAATTATACACTATTAGTTGAAAAAAAAATTATACACTAAATTCTAAAAGAAAGAAAGTAATTTAATTAATTACTCACTAATAAACTTTAATTATACATTTAACGTAGAATTCTTTAGGCGAATCTTATTTTTAATTAAATTTTAAAAATAGGAATCGCATTGTTGATGGTTGTTTAATATATTGAGAATTAATTAAAAATTTTCAATAATTTTCATTGATTTAACAACTACACTCTACCCTTTTATCACTTTAAATTGACCTCCATAATAATATCTATTACTATTCCAATTAAAGAATTTAAACCAAACAGCCCTTTTAAACTTCATTAATAAACGAATGCAAGAATAATTAAGTAATCACTGTAATGAAAGAACGGAGAAATTTCGATTCCAATTTTTATGGAACCGATCATAAAATGGATTAAATCATTTATCACGTTATGAATTTATGACAGTGATTTGTAGGGTTAAAAATGTTGTTAGATATAGTTATCATTCAACTTGTTACGAAATTAAATTAATATATAATTCAAACTTTGAATGTCAAATACACAGGTGAATATAATTCATTAAACGTGTAGAGACGACAAGGTACCCCACTATCCCTTTCTAAATAATATTTTATGCATGAAATTCACATGCGTTATCTTGAATTTCTCCTATAAATAGAACACAAATTTTAAGTTTTATTACCACATCATAAACACACACCCAAAGAGAGTATATTCCATAGAGAGTAGTGAGGAAAGAAAATGATGTTGAGTAACATGAGTTCAGTGGTGTGCCCTCCAGCCAAGTTTAGCTTTGGAATTAGCTCTAAGCCAAACAACCCCTTATTGTTTTCCAATAATCTTGAAATGAAGAGTAAGAGAGTTTGTGGGAAGAGCTCAGTGCTCTATAATGGCTACTCTTACTTCACTGCTCCTTTCCACCCTCTTCAGTTGGAACTCCCTAAATTAGAAACACCCACTTTTTTTGAAGATTATTATGATGATATGATCATCAAAGCTGATCAAGGAATTGGGATCTTTAACTTTTTTCAAGAAAAGAATGTTCTTATTACGGGTGCAACCGGGCTTGTTGGGAAAGGTAAGTAGTGTTTGAAACATAAATCGTCCCGTATTTTTTTTTCCTTTATCTAAAGGGTCTTGAAATAGTTAGGACATTCATTTTCTTCCTATAACTTTTAGTTTTGCTCCGATTTCGTCCAAAGACAATATTTTATTACCAATTTCGTCTCATAACTCTGTAAAAGCACTGATTTAGTCTCATTTCATGGAATTAGAAAAATTGAACATTTTAAAGTAAAAATTGAAAATAAAGTAAATTTGTATGGGACAATTTTGATTTTGATTTTAAACATTTCTCACTTGTTTGCTGAGTAGCACTAAGTGTTGTTGCATGCAGTTCTTGTGGAGAAAATATTGAGGTCAACTCCAGTGGGGAAAATCTATTTACTGATTAGGGCAAAAGATCAGGAGGCTGCATCTGCCAGATTGACCAATGAGGTGCGTGTGTATGCATGCGTTGTTACGTGAAATACGAGATGAAACATCATCATTACGAGCGATTGATAAGTTTTGTGTTCAGATAATAAACTCGGAGCTGTTCAAATGTCTGAAAGACGAACATGGAGAACGTTATGAGGAGTTCGTAAGTGAGAAGCTGATACCCATAGCAGGAAATGTGTGCGAACCCAATCTGGGAATGGACTCTAAATCAGTTGATATTTTAAGGAAAGAAGTACATGTAATAATTCAGTCTGCAGCTTCCACAACCTTGAATGACAGGTCAGCTTAACATAGAATTACGTTGACTTAACGAAGTGGTTATTTAACATGGTATATTAATTAGAGTTCTGACCAAGTAAAGGTCCAGCATGTTGCTGATTAAGTATTAAACGATGTACTTCTCTATGATCTAATGTTTGACTTTATTTAAATTAGGTATGACATGTTACTGGATTCAAACATGAATGCACCTCAAAGACTAATGAGGTTTGCCAAGACATGCAACAATCTAAAGCTCTTCACCCACATTTCAACCGGTACGAATGATCACCATTGTTGATATATACCCGTACGATACATGTAATTACACTAGTGTGTAATGATACTGTTATGTGCAGCCTATGTGAACGGAAGAAAAGAAGGAACGATATACGAGAAGCCACTGATGATGGGGGAGAATGGAAGAAAGGAGAGTAATGATGATGTACAGCTTGATGTTGCAGATGAGATCAGCATGATTCTTAAATCATCAGCTGCATCCACTGAGTATGATGCCACCAAGAACTTGAAAAAGCTTGGTCAAGACAGGTTAGTTATTCTCTTTATAATGAAATACGAGATGAAATACGATTACATGACACAGAGACATTATGTAATGAATTGGACATGATGTAGAGCTTCACACTTTGGATGGTACAATGCATATCACTTGACAAAAGCAATGGGAGAGATGATCCTGAATGAAATCAGAGAGGAAGTTCCACTTGTTGTAATAAGGCCTACTGTCATTGAGAGCTGCTATCAACAACCTATTCCTGGATGGATACAAGGCAACAGGTTTGTTAAATATATTTATTTAATTTCAAGAAAAATGCATGTGACATTTTTCTAAATGAACCTTTTAGTACGAAACTAAAAATGCATTTTTCCGGATATATATTTTATTATATTTTCCATGTATTTATGATTTTTATGTATACACAATTATGCAGGATGTTTGATCCAGTGATCATTTCTTATGGAAAAGGACATCTTCCTGCTTTTTATGGAAAGCCTGATGTGGTTATGGATGTTGTAAGTATTAAATCGTCTTTATAATAACTGATTAATTAATCTATGGATTAATAATTGTATTAAACTGTGATTAATTATCTTAATTAATTACCAGATACCAGTGGACTTGGTAGTAAATACAACAATTGCAGCCATTGCAAAGATGGGAAATTCAGACAGGCCAGAAAGCAGTGTGTACCACGTGGCATCAAGTGCTACAAACCCTCTAAAATACTCTGATTTTTTCGAATATCTTTACGAATACTTTAATTCCAACCCTTTGGTGGAGTCCCAAAATATATCCAGAATTAAATATTTTAGTGATTTTGAGGATTTCTCAAAGTTCGTAAGAGAGGAAGCTTTCCGGCAGCCGGCCGGCGACGGCAAGAAGGCGGCGAGTCAATGCAGGGCTAAAATTGCATATGCTGAGCAACTTTGCAAGATGTATGAATTCATTGGCTTTTTCAATGCAAGGTACAATTTCAAGTATTTATTAGGAGTATTTATATTTCTTTTCGTATTATTGTGTCTGCATGTCAAGTTGCAATTTGAATTGAAATTGACAATTCAATGACTATTCGGATGAGGAAAAGAAGATTTTTATTCTTTCAAGGATTCTTTTGGCATGTGAACAAATTTAGTGCATATAGAAAAAAAAAATCACTGAAAGCTGGTTTTGAAATAATTTGGAAAAAAAAAAAAAAACTACTAATCTAATATCGGCGCAAGAAACACTGAAATATATTAACAACGAAGCTTGCCATTTTTTGTTTTATGGATCACTTGGTGAGATATAATTTAATAAATTAATTTTTATTCTTATTTTACTTCCTTTATAATATTTTAAATTATAATAATAATAAAAAGAAAAAAACTTAATGATGTGCAGGTTTGACACTGGCAACAACCAGAAATTAATAGAGGAAATGTCTGTAGCGGAGAAGGCTATGTTTGAAGTGGATGCAAGAAAAATAGATTGGAGGAAGTACTTTCAGGAAATTCACATTCCAGGGGCGAGGAAACATGTAATAAATGGTGGAAGGACAACTTCTATTTAACCCCCAATAATTGAGGAGGATCTGAGTCCTATGACATGTAAAATAATTCATCTGTATAGTTTTAATAATTATTTTTTCAAAATAAAGTTATTAGATTAATTTATATTACATCCATGCTAACTCTAACTAACTTATTTTGCTAATCCCACTCAATACTGTTCCTAACCACACTGTAACGACCCACCTACAGAAAGTAATATAGACATACTAGAATAAGTCTATATATCATTCATCATAAATAATAAATCTGCATGTCCATAAGTACACTTAAAATGAGACTGTAATCATGAAGAAAAATTAGATTCTTACAACACTTGATGCACGAAAACCAGTCTCTACAGATTCAAAGAGAAAGCTTGGAGCTTCTCGATCGTCCTCTTTGACCAAGCATCGGTAAGCTAGCACTGGTGTCAAATGATCAGAGAATATGCACTTGTATAAAGGAATTACATTTCCATTCTCTGATGCTTCAACAAACCTTTTCTCGTCCACCACTGCTATAACAATTTTAAAATTATAAAATAGGTAAAAAAAAATTCAAAGAAATCACATTTTCAAATTATATATAGTAGTAATAGGTAAGAAATTTAAAATCAACAAAAACATTTAAAGATTTTCTAAAGATGTGGAGAAAACTACATACTAATGAATGATCAACATTAGCATGAGTATGTATGTGTGTTTAAGGTTGAAGCTGATGATGATGCATAAGTAAAACGGCTGCACCGGCACCAGCAGATCAAGAAACGCACAGACAAGAAGCAAGGCTACACCGGGTGCACCAGTTGTGAGCGGGGTGACTTGTGGCCGTTGTACAGTTCGCATCCGAACGGCTTCTGGAAAGTTCCATACATGAATGGATAGCTGGCCATGCAGGGTGTATGTTGGAGTTGGTTATAACCGTCGAGATTCGTTTTAACCAACTGAGAATCCAGCTGGAAGTCAGTTACTCACACTGGTCCTGTAACTTTCTATGCATGCATGAAGTGTATATATTGCTGTAATTCGTGCATGTATGAAGTGTAACACATATTTCTCTCTCAATCAATAAAAGGATCTCTCTCTCACAGTGGATGTAAGCTTGAGCAATCAAGCTGAACCACTATAAACGCATTCTTCTTCATACAACTACACATACACACACATACTTTCATTTTCTTGTTTTTGATTATTCTTCAAATCTTTGCTAGTTGATTGTTAATTGTTAGAGGAGTGTGAAGATTGTTGATATAGATCATCATCTTCAACAAAGTGGCGCCGTCTGTGGGAAACTGAAATCACAGATCTGCAATCAACACAAGAAATCAGAAGCAGTTAAAAGGAGGTTCACACCATGGTTGCAACCAAGTTTGATATTGAGAAATTCACAGAGAAATCTGACTTTGGATTATGGAAGATCAAGATGAAAGCTATTCTGGTACAGCAAGGTTTGGCAGATGCTATTAAGGAGAAGCCTCCAATCACTGAAGCAACTGCACAATCATCCATTGAAGCCACTGCAGAAGCTGACATACAAGAAAGAGCTTTAAGTGCCATTGTGTTGTGTCTTGGTGATAAGGCTCTGAGGGAGGTACAGAAGGAGACTTCTGCAAGGGCAGTATGGAAGAAGTTTGAAGATCTATACATGGTAAAGTCACTTGCTAACCGTTTATATCTAAAGCAGAAGTTCTATTCATTTAAGATGGATGAAGATAGATCAGTTTTTGTGCAACTTGATGAATTTAATAAGATATTAGATGATCTAGAAAATGTTAATGCCACTATTGAAACAGAAGATAAGGCCTCAAAGTTGTTATCAGCTCTTCCAAAGTCATTTGAGAGCTTCAAGGATACACTCTTGTTTGGAAATAGAGAAACTATCAGTCTTGAGGAGGTTGAAATAGCTCTAAAGACAAATGAGTTTCAGAAGGTTTCTGATGATCATGAAACATCAGGGGAGGGCTTGATGGTTAAAAGAAATGATCATGGCAAAAGGTACAACAAAAAGGGCAATTCTGATTCAAAGAAACAAGCAAACAGAAATGTTTATTCTGGATCTGGTAAGGAAGTTAGAAAGTGTTTCCACTGTCATGAGCCAGGCCACTATAAGAAGAACTGCTACAAGTTTAAAAATGAAAGGAAAAGGAAACAAGAAGCTGATAAAGATGGCCAACAAAGAGTGCAGGTAAATCAGGTAATAAATGATCAGAATCAGGTTGTTGCTTATCCTGAGGCATTGCTAGTTGATTCATCAAGAAGATCCATGGATTGGATCTTAGATTCAGGATGTACATTTCACATGTCTCCTATGAAACATTGGTTCACTGATCTTAAGCTCCAGAATGATGGATCAGTGTTGTTAGGGAATGATCACACATGTAAAATCAGAGGCATTGGGTCAATTATATTGAGGATGCATGATGGAACTGTCAGGACTTTGACAGGTGTGAGGTATGTTCCAGAACTCAAAAGAAATTTGATTTCATTAGGAATCTTAGATGCTTCAGACTATGAGTATAGATCAAAAGGAGGTATACTCATTGTAGAGAAAGGGGAATGTGAAGTGATGAGAGAAATCAGGAAGGGTGGATTGTACATTCTTGATGGCCATACAGTGACTGGACAAAACTATGTCACTACTGGAAATGATAAGATTCATATGTGGCATGGTAGATTGGCTCATATTAGTGAGAAAGGACTACAGGAATTAGCAAGACAGAGAGCCATTAACATCAGTTCAATAGACAAGCTTAATCAGTGTGAAGATTGCATCTTTGGGAAAGCTAAGAGACTTAAGTTTGGCATTGGTGAACATACAAGCAAATCCAGACTTGATTATGTCCATTCAGACCTATGGGGACCTGCAAGAACACTAACAAAAGGTGGAGACAGGTATTTCATTTCATTTATTGATGATTATAGTAGAAAGATATGGATATATATACTGAAAACCAAAGATGCTGCTTTCATTACTTTCAAGAACTGGTTAACTGAGGTTGAGAATACTTGCTGTAGCAAAATTAAGATACTAAGAACTGATAATGGACTTGAATATTGCTCTGATGAATTCAATAAGTTCTGTAAGGATAGGGGAATCATAAGGCATAAGACAGTACCAGGAACACCACAACAAAATGGTGTGGCAGAGAGATTAAATCAGACTTTACTTGAAAGAGTAAGGTGTATATTGAGTAGTTCTGGTATTTCCAAAGATTTTTGGGGTGAATTGGTTAGTACAGTATCTTTTCTTATCAATAGGAGTCCATCAACACCTTTGAAATTTAAAACACCTCAAGAAGTATGGACTGGAAAAGTTGCTAACTATTCAAGACTAAAAGTAATTGGTTGTCTAGCTTATGCACACATCAAGCAAGATAAGTTAGCTCCAAGAGCTATCAGATGTGTCATGATTGGATATCCTAAAGGTGTTAAAGCTTACAGATTATGGTGCATTGAGAGTAAGAAGTTTATATTAAGCAGAGATGTTACATTTAATGAGGATATCATGCCACTGAAACCTCTAGTTCAAAATCAGAAGAATAAGGCTGAGCTTGAGGTGGAGTTTATGAACAAGCTTCAGGAGGATCAGTCAAGAACTGAGGAAGAATTAGTACAAGAAAGTACTGATTCACCAACAAAAGGTGATCAGATTACATCTGATACTGAGGAGCTACTTAACAGTTATCAGCTAGCTAGAGATAGGCAAATGAGGGTTATTAAAACTCCAGCAAGGTTTGCAGAAGCTGATATTGTATCCTTTGCACTGTATTCTGCAGAGGATATAGATTCATATGAACCTAGAAACTATCTGGAAGCAATGAATAGTAAGGATAATGCTAAGTGAAGTGCTGCTATGCAAGAAGAGTTGCTTTCATTAGAGAAGAATCAGACATGGAAAGTTGTTCAGAGACCAAAGCATCAGAAGTTAGTAAGTTGCAAATGGATTTACAAGAAGAAGGTCTCACCAGAAAGAGCAGATGGAATCAGGTTCAAAGCAAGACTAGTTGCTAGAGGATTCTCTCAGAGAGAGGGTGTTGATTACACTGAGATTTTTTCACCAGTTGTGAAACACTGTTCCATTAGGATTTTGCTGGCTTTAGTTGCTCAGTTTAATCTGGAATTGCATCAGATGGATGTAACTACAGCATTTCTTCATGGTAAATTGGAGGAGAAAATCTATATGACAGTTCCAGATGGAGTTTCAGTTGAATCACCAACCAGTAAGGCTTGTTTACTTTTAAAATCTCTTTATGGATTGAAACAAAGTCCAAGGAGATGGTATCTCAGATTTGATGAGTATATTATCAAGTGTGGTTTTGAGAGAAGCAAGTTTGACAGTTGTGTATACATTAAACAAGACAGTAAATGGTACATCTTCTTGTTATTGTATGTTGATGATATTTTAATTGCTTGCAAATCTATGGAAGGTATCACAGTGGTGAAGGAAGTGTTAAAGTCAGAATTTGATATGAAAGATTTAGGTGAAGCTACTGTAATATTGGGCATGGAGATCAATAGAGATAGATCAGCCGGTTCTATAGTATTGCATCAGAGTTCTTATCTAGAGAAAGTGCTCAAGAGGTATAATATGGATCAAAGTAAAGCTGTTACTACACCTGTAAAACAAGGGGTGAGTCTGTCAGCTCAACAATCACCTAGAACTAGTGAAGAAGTGTCAGAAATGGAAAAGGTTCCTTATGCTAATGCAGTTGGCAGTCTCATGTGTGCCATGGTGTGTTGCAGACCAGACTTGGCTCATGCAATGAGTTTGGTGAGCAGATTCATGGGAAATCCAGGAAGAGATCATTGGGAGGCTGTGAAGTGGATTCAGAGATACATCAGAGGCAGCTTGTCAACAGGTTTGTATTTCAATAAGTTTACTTCTAACATTGAGTTTCTTGCAGGTTATGTGGATGCTGATTATGCTGCTAACTTAGACACACGGAAGTCATTGTCAGGCTATGTGATAGGCTTTTTCTACGCACTATAATTTAATCCTCAAGTGTAAGGATATCAATTGTAGCATCAAGCACCCAAGTTAAATTATCGATCCCACTGAGACAGCTAATTATTTATTTTACTATTAATTACTAATTAATCAGAATTGAGTAACCAATATTCAGGGTATTGTAGTGAATTAATTATCTAAATTACTGAGATAATAAATAACTGAATTATTAAAAAGCAATAAAAATAAAAGTAAGTTTCTAATCAAGAGATAACGAACAGTTCTAAGGTATCAGGTAGAGACCAATTAATTTGGGTTATTAGACTTACGATTGTTCATTCATGCAGTTTTACTGAAAATACACCACATATCCCTGTTATCCCACCGAATATGATTCGATTCAAAGCTAACAGTCTAATCTGGTTTAAATCCTAAGGTGCGCAAATATTACCAAGCCTTATTCCTAGATACTAATCAAAGCAAGCAACAATACCTCCGGATGGTAAGCCTGACTAACAAGATATTTTCTGGAATTACTACAAGGTTCTATTCACTTCCTACTTGATTGTCTAATTGCATTGTTCCACTAAACTAATCAAGTATTTAATTAACCAGTTCATGAAATTAAAGTGCTTATAGCGGAGCTACTCTAATCTCTAACAGATAGACAATACCAATCATGAACGCACACAAGCTAACACAATAATCCAAGCATTATAGCGGATGTCATGAATATATTATGAAGACGTTACGAAGCAGATTAACATGTCTTAGTAAAATAAGTAAAATCAAAAGCTCAACTGCATAAAATCCCAATCTTTGGTCTAAATCCCCAAATCAATTAAATCAATCCATCAAACCCTAGAACTGTATAGGAAATTAGCCCATGAGATTACAAGCAATCCTCATGGCTAAGCAATTCATACCAAAAATCAAAGTAAAAGAAAGGAATAGATAAGAATTGTGAAACCCTAGTGTAGGAGCAATCTCACGTTCCTTCTCCGTCTCTTCAATCGCTTGATTTTCCCTCAATTAGCACTTGAAACCCTTGTAGAATTGGATGGAGGATGAAATCAGATTATAATCTGATATGGGTGTGATAGGAGTGTGGATTGATGATGGTTTATGGCTGGGCTCTCTCCGATTGACGTCTCGATCTCCCTAATTGTTTCTAAGATGGATGCAGGGCTGTTTTCGCGACGAATCTTGCGTCTGAATGACGAAATACACATATATATACGTTGCTGAATCGAACAGGCGTCGTCTGGGCCAGAACTGGGCCGCTCGGCTAGCCGCTCGGCTCGAGCTGGGTCCTGACCCGGCCGAGCGGCCTGCCCTCGAACTTGCCACGTCACTGGGGTCCAAGTGGGACCCCACTCGGCACTGTTTACCGCCGCTCGGCACCCAGCTCGGCTCGAGCGGCTCGCCGAGCTGCTCCCGAGCTGGGCCGTTCCGGGTCTGTTTTGCTCCTCTTCCGATCCTGCCCTGTTTTACCCTGTTTTCTGCCTTCGAAACTCACAAAAACACCTTAATAGCCTTAAAATCGTGTAAATACTTAAACATACACAATTCCATGCAAAAACGATCAATTTCCTAAGCAAAATGGTGTAATGTGCACACATAAAATGCGTGAAGTTCCACTCTCAACAAACTCCCAAACTTACCTGTTGCTCGTCCCGAGGCAACAACATCAAAAACCAATAGATTAACTGAGAGGAAATTTCACAGCAGAAAAACATTCAAGATAATATAGCAATTTAAATATCATACTTTGGATACAAGATAACCATCCATTTAAAAACATACAATTCAAATCAACTAATTCACCTTTTCGGAATGCTCAATCACCCATTCTCACGGGTAGTATTTACGCTCAACACTCAAGTGCGAGATATACACTTTAGGGTATGGTGTTTACACTCAAAATCAATCCAAACACACGCGTAACCATAAGCTTGGCAATCATCTCAACTCTCGACTAAAGGAATAATTTCAACAATAGGATCACAAAGGTCTTGCATTAGGTTGTAATGTTGGCTCTTTGGTAAAGGTAGGAAATATATGGATATCGTGACTCAATCACTAGTAGAGAATCAAAGAAGACTTACAGCTTTTCAACAAACAACTTTACTTTCTTCTTTCTTCTTCAACGCTCTTCAATGCTTCTTGCAATTTGATTCCTCCTTCACTTTTGAACACCACATCCTTACTTGAAATTTCTTTTTCTTCTTCCCTCTTTTCTTTTTTTTTTCTAAATAAGGGTACCAGTTTCAGGCACTACCCTTTTCATGGGGTACCAGTTTCGGGCACTACCCCTTTATGCAACAATTTAACCACTCTCTTCAACAAATTTCATCACTTCCAACTTATTCTCCTTTTATGTTTCTTCACAAGACACCAAATTGACTCCTTCAACTCTCTACTAGGTAGGGATTTTTTAAAGGCTAGCAAAAGGGATCAATTGGCTAATCACGTAGGCTTCCAACAAATAAGGCTTTTAGGCTCAAAAGGGTTGACTACGGATAATTTCAATAGGTAGGATAATAATTTGGCTAGTGACTAATAAAAAACAAAGATGGCCTAAGATCATCTCCTATTATCTAATCGAACACGTAGCTTCAAGCAAGATATAAAGCCAAGTTCTAGAATACGTGTGTAAGAACGACACTCACAAGAATAAACTGAATCATGAAACTTCTCATGATTTTAAAAGGCTCAAAATCTCACATGGCTATAGGAATGAACGAGCAATCCTAATCAAGCTACATAGCTAATCATCCTTGCACATAATCAAATTTCAAGTATCTCAATATCAAAGCACAATCTCAAACTGCTTCTCAACAATCACACATATAATCAAGTGCCAAGAAAAATCAGAAAAATCATCCTAGAGAACCATAAATCGACTACACCGACACTAGGATTAACACAAAACAAACAATAAACACCACAAAACACGAAACCTGAAAAATCGCAAAAAATCGAACCCTCAATATTCTCAAATAAATCAAAAATATTAAGAATCCGCAAAAAATCGACTCTCCAAGCAACAACACAATGCAAAAATTTTACTTCGGTACTACAAGACAAGGTATGTACGTAACCTCCCCCCAAACTTAGATTAAACGAAGTAAGAAACTAAGTTTGCAAAGAAGTATATACCGCAGTCAAGCAATACCTAATAAAACTCCTACACCAACACAGACATATAAAAGCAATTAAAACGGGAGGGACAGCCCCCAACAAGCGCTCATGTTTAACGTCGAAGAGTCACGACGGATACCTCTTTTTAACTACTGGATCGGAGGACAGTCTTTTCGCATCCTTACTTTCAAGTACTTCTTCCCTCTCTTATTCTCTACTCCAACCACCTTACCTTTCTTTGTCACTGAAACAGGACTCTTTAAATTCTTTTCCTCCCATGACGGGCTTGGTTCCTTCTTGTCAATCTTCCATTCTGTTGTAGGCTCACCCTGTGTAGCAAAACAAGGATCAAACAAGTTAGAAATTATAACACCAATATAAGAAAAAAAATCGGGAGGTATGTTCGGAGGCTTCAAATATGGATCATCCATCGTTCCTGCAACCAAAAGATTATCAAATATCACATTAGAGTTAGTAGTAGGAAAAGTAAGAGATACGCCTGGTCCTGCGATCTCCTCTACCACTTCAACTCTTTGGCTCTCATGCTTCTCTTCCTTAACAGCAGGCTGCATCTCCTCTTTAACAGTGGACTTCTTATTCTGATTCACTATGTCAGCAGTGGTCTTTCTTATCTGTTCATCCCTTGCATCACCTAATGCAAGTAACTTCTCAAGATAGTCAATACATTCATCGTTAGACAAATTCTCAAACTCTGCATCAGAAAGAGTAAAGTTCTCATCATGCTTTGTGTCCACTACATCCACAGACTTGCACTGCTGCTGATCCGTGGGCCACTGCATCTCCTTATTCAAAGAAAAGACAATCTCCTTATCATCAGCCCTAAGCCTCAACTCTCCTTTGAACACATCAATAAGAGCCCTTCCAGTTGCAAGGAATGGACGCCCCAAGATCAGAGGCGCACCATCCTTTTCATCCTCCATGTCAAGTACAAGGAAATCCACAGGAAAAGTCAAAGTCGATACCTTAACAAGAACATCTTCTACAACTCCCTCAGGGTATGTCAATGATCTATCTGCTAACTGTAAGGCCACAGATGCAGGTTTCAACTCCCCCAGACTAAGCTTCTTGAACACTGATAAAGACATCAAATTTATACTGGCTCCTAAATCACACAGTGCTCTCCTAGATGGCCCTTTTCCAATCTCACAGGGAATGATGAAGCTCCCTGGATCCTTCAATTTTTCTGGAAGCTTTTTCTGAATAATGGAGCTGCAGTTCTCTGTCAAATTCACTGTCTCCACACTGTTAAGCTTCCTCTTTCTGGAGATAAGTTCCTTGATGAACCTTGAATAATGTGGCATCTCTTCCAATGCTTCCGAGAAAGGAATAGTGACTTGGACATCCCTCATAACATCAGCGAACTTACGAAACTTCTCATCAAGGCTCTTCGACAAAAATTTCTGAGGGAAAGGAATTGGTACTTTTGTGATCGGTAGTCCCAAACTATCTTTCTCGAATACCTGTTCCGCTTCTCTCAGTTTCTTCGCTCTCTGCCACTTTTTATCAGAAATTTCCAGATCAGATTGACTCTGTACAGAATTCGGACACGCAGGAAACCCCGGAGGACAGCTCGTCGGCTCGCTCGAGCCGAGCAATGGACAAACTGAGCCGAGCAGGGTTCCAACTGAACCGAAGGGACCTTCTGAACCGGCTGGTGGGCCGCTCGGCGGCGATTGAGTCCGCTCGGCAGATGGCTCGGCCCGAGCGGATGGCCGAGCGGCGTCTTTTCCGTTCTGCTCCGCCCCTGTTTCGTTCTGCTTCTGTTCTGCTTCATGCTGTACAAGTTCTGTTACATCCTGCATTAGTGTTGTACCTTTATATTGCTTCCCGGACCTCAAAGTGATCGCATTTGCAGTCTCCTTCGGGTTTATTTCCGTATCCGAGGGAAACTTCCCTTTCTGCAACTGCACTTGCTGCTGATTTACTGTAGTGGAGATCTGCCCTATGTTATATGACAAACTCTTCAACTGCTTGTTCACTTCTTCATGTTGCTTTGTCATATTTGAATCCATGAGAACAATGCAATTATTAATCTTGTCAATATCTCCATCAGTCTTCTTCATATACCTGGCCAACACATCATCAATACTGGACTTCCCTTCTTCAGTCTTAGCACCAGGATCAAAATTAGGAGGATATGGAACTGCATTATTCGGATTTGAATAAGAGAAGTTCTCATGCCTCTGATTCTGCCAATTGCCTCCTTGATTATTAGGACCTCCCCCTTGGATATTCCTCTGGTTCGAATTACCTTGAGGGTACCTATTTCCTTGCCAATTTTGAGGAGCTCTCGAACCTTGAAGACTCTGCCCCATAGCCCAATTAGCATCCTCGACCTCTTGAAGGTTCATCACTACATCATCACTAGCAGACCCTCGGTTGCCTCCCCCATTATTACCTGATATCAGAGTAATCAGGTTCTTATTCATCTGTTCCAATTGAGCGACAACCTTATCATTCTTATCAGCTTCAGAAAATTTCTCTTCAACCTTTGCAACTTTACCAAGTATATAAGTCCCTCGGATCCTCTCAGATGGCCAATCCCTTGAGTTCAAAGAGATATCATCAAACAATTTCTCTACTGCATTGGATGTCTTGCCAAAAATTGTTCCTCCAGCAGAAGCATCAACCAACACTCTCGATTCGTTGTCAATGCCATTATAGAAGACACTGATGAGTTGAGACTTTTTGAATCCATGCTGAGGGCATCTCCTCAACGCATCAGTAAACCTTTCCCAAGCCTCTCCAAACGACTCATCTCTTCTCTGCTTGAATTGATTGATCTCCTGTTTCAATAAAAGAACCTTTCCTGGTGGCATAAATCGATCCACGAACAACTGCTGCAACTCAGTCCAATTCGAGCAGCTATCTCCCTTTAGCTTATCATACCACTCCCTTGCCTTATCAACCAATGAAAACTGAAAAAGCCTCATCTTCCATCTATCATTAGTAGCATCCGCAGCTTTCACTGTATCCATGTAGCTGTTGAAACGCTTAAGATGGCCATAGGGCTCATCAAAAACGCCTCCGGCAAAGGGGTTTTTCTCCACCATATGAATCAGGGCTGGCCTTATGTCATTTGCTTCATTCGCCTGAATTGCTCCAACTACGCCTGATCCTCCTAGATTGGTGGACTTGAATGTCTCCCGGATGACGATGTCATCCTCATCGACTCTTTCTCCCATTGATGATGTTTCAGATTCTGTCTCAGATTCTGATTCAAACTCCGATTCAGCCTCTTCTAGGATAGCCTGATTCTCAATCTGCACTTCTTCCTCCTCTAAAATTGCTTTAGGAGGTGCTTTGGTATTCTTTGATTTTACTCTTCTTTTTCTCGCAGAAGCTTCAATTTCCGGATCAAATTCGAGATCTTGTGCTCTCGTCTTTGACCTAGTTTGCATGCAACTTCAAGAAAAATCCAAAGTAAAACAATTAAATCCCAAAGAAAATATTCTAATTAACTAAGTAATAAAAGAAAATAAATAATTAAAACTGTCCCCGGCACAACGGCGCCAAAAACTTGATAGGCTTTTTCTACGCACTATAATTTAATCCTCAAGTGTAAGGATATCAATTGTAGCATCAAGCACCCAAGTTAAATTATCGATCCCACTGAGACAGCTAATTATTTATTTTACTATTAATTACTAATTAATCAGAATTGAGTAACCAATATTCAGGGTATTGTAGTGAATTAATTATCTAAATTACTGAGATAATAAATAACTGAATTATTAAAAAGCAATAAAAATAAAAGTAAGTTTCTAATCAAGAGATAACGAACAGTTCTAAGGTATCAGGTAGAGACCAATTAATTTGGGTTATTAGACTTACGATTGTTCATTCATGCAGTTTTACTGAAAATACACCACATATCCCTGTTATCCCACCGAATATGATTCGATTCAAAGCTAACAGTCTAATCTGGTTTAAATCCTAAGGTGCGCAAATATTACCAAGCCTTATTCCTAGATACTAATCAAAGCAAGCAACAATACCTCCGGATGGTAAGCCTGACTAACAAGATATTTTCTGGAATTACTACAAGGTTCTATTCACTTCCTACTTGATTGTCTAATTGCATTGTTCCACTAAACTAATCAAGTATTTAATTAACCAGTTCATGAAATTAAAGTGCTTATAGCGGAGCTACTCTAATCTCTAACAGATAGACAATACCAATCATGAACGCACACAAGCTAACACAATAATCCAAGCATTATAGCGGATGTCATGAATATATTATGAAGACGTTACGAAGCAGATTAACATGTCTTAGTAAAATAAGTAAAATCAAAAGCTCAACTGCATAAAATCCCAATCTTTGGTCTAAATCCCCAAATCAATTAAATCAATCCATCAAACCCTAGAACTGTATAGGAAATTAGCCCATGAGATTACAAGCAATCCTCATGGCTAAGCAATTCATACCAAAAATCAAAGTAAAAGAAAGGAATAGATAAGAATTGTGAAACCCTAGTGTAGGAGCAATCTCACGTTCCTTCTCCGTCTCTTCAATCGCTTGATTTTCCCTCAATTAGCACTTGAAACCCTTGTAGAATTGGATGGAGGATGAAATCAGATTATAATCTGATATGGGTGTGATAGGAGTGTGGATTGATGATGGTTTATGGCTGGGCTCTCTCCGATTGACGTCTCGATCTCCCTAATTGTTTCTAAGATGGATGCAGGGCTGTTTTCGCGACGAATCTTGCGTCTGAATGACGAAATACACATATATATACGTTGCTGAATCGAACAGGCGTCGTCTGGGCCAGAACTGGGCCGCTCGGCTAGCCGCTCGGCTCGAGCTGGGTCCTGACCCGGCCGAGCGGCCTGCCCTCGAACTTGCCACGTCACTGGGGTCCAAGTGGGACCCCACTCGGCACTGTTTACCGCCGCTCGGCACCCAGCTCGGCTCGAGCGGCTCGCCGAGCTGCTCCCGAGCTGGGCCGTTTCGGGTCTGTTTTGCTCCTCTTCCGATCCTGCCCTGTTTTACCCTGTTTTCTGCCTTCGAAACTCACAAAAACACCTTAATAGCCTTAAAATCGTGTAAATACTTAAACATACACAATTCCATGCAAAAACGATCAATTTCCTAAGCAAAATGGTGTAATGTGCACACATAAAATGCGTGAAGTTCTACTCTCAACACTATGTATTTTGTTTGTTTGGCACAACTGTTAGTTGGAGATCAACACATCAGTCAGTGGTAGCATTGTCTACAACTGAAGCTGAGTTTATTTCACTCACAGAGGCAGTTAAAGAAGGCTTGTGGTTACAAGGAATTTTGTCTGAGTTTGGAGTGATACAAGGATCAGTACTGTTGCATTGTGATAACTCTAGTGCTATACATCTGTCAAGACATCAGGGTTTTCATGAAAGAATAAAGCACATAGATGTAAGGATGTACTTTGTTAGAGACTTAGTTGAAGGAGGGAAAATTGTGGTTAAAAGGTTGAAACAGCTAAGAATCCAGCTGATTTCCTCACTAAGGCATTGCCTAGTTCAAAATTTGAGCTATGCAAAAGTCTTATCAATGTATGCTGAACATATCAGTGGAGAGTTCAGCTACTCTCTTGAAAAGCAGTGTGCAAGTTGGCTGTCTTGTTAAAAACAGTGAAGTGGAGGAGTGGTTGAGTATGAAGTTTTAGGTGGAGAATTGTGGAGAAAACTACATATTAATGAATGATCAACATTAGCATGAGTATGTATGTGTGTTTAAGGTTGAAGCTGATGATGATGCATAAGTAAAACGGCTGCACCAGCACCAGCAGATCAAGAAACGCACAGACAAGAAGCAAGGCTACACCGGGTGCACCAGTTGTGAGCGGGGTGACTTGTGGCCGTTGTACAGTTCGCATCCGAACGGCTTCTGGAAAGTTCCATACATGAATGGATAGCTGGCCATGCATGGTGTATGTTGGAGTTGGTTATAACCGTCGAGATTCGTTTTAACCAACTGAGAATCCAGCTGGAAGTCAGTTACTCACACTGGTCATGTAACTTTCTATGCATGCATGAAGTGTATATATTGCTGTAATTCGTGCATGTATGAAGTGTAACACATATTTCTCTCTCAATCAATAAAAGGATCTCTCTCTCACAGTGGATGTAAGCTTGAGCAATCAAGCTGAACCACTATAAACGCATTCTTCTTCATACAACTACACATACACACACATACTTTCATTTTCTTGTTTTTGATTCTTCTTCAAATCTTTGCTAGTTGATTGTTAATTGTTAGAGGAGTGTGAAGATTTTTGATATAGATCATCATCTTCAACAAAAGAAAAATAAAAATATTAATGAAAGTGTATACCCTTTACAACAAAATGGTGTACCCTTATAAATTAATGTGTATTCCCTTTAGAACAAAATAATGTACCTTTATCCATAATACTAAATTCTAAAGGCTCATGGTGTGCCCGGGCACAAGAGGCATACTCTTCATCATAATTAACATTAGGAATGTATTTAATTAATAAAAGATAACGTGATAAAATTGTGAAAAAGAAACACATATTTAATTGGATAAAATCGTGTATTAAATTAAGAAAATAAATTAAAGTCATTTATTCAATTGATAAAAGAAAAGTTTGTGATTAAATTGACATAAAATGAGAAAGTCATGTATTTTTTTTAAAAAATAAAATAGTTTGTGATTAAATTGAGAAAATTAGTAAAGATCAGGTATTGTAATTAATCCTTTAATAAATAAATAAATAAATAAATAAATAATATGTTGAATTTATTTTAAATAAAAACTACATTAAATTAATGTGTATTTTTGGATTGACCAACCAGAAACCCTCAAATTGAAGTATGATGTGGTGAATTCCGGCGAAATTCACATTTTTCGGTGAAAATTGGGCAAAAATTGAAATAATTCGTTAGTTGAACCACTTATCTTTTATAGGGCAAAAATCGAAGTTTTGCTTAGTTACAGGGCAAAAAATGATTTAACTCTAGCCTAAAAAAAGTCAAAATTGCCACGTCGGATTGACTAGCCGGAAACCCCCAAATTGAAGCATGACCTGGCAGATTCCGGCGAAAATTGGGCAAAAATTGAAATAATTCATTAGTTATAGGGCAAAATTGAACCATTTATCTTTTTTAGGATAAAAATCGAAGTTTTGCTTAGTTATAGGGCAAAAAATAAATTTAACTCGTCTGTTATCCTTTAATTCTCTCAATATTCCAATTTCTTCTCCATTTGTTCTGAGTTATTAGTTTATGGCGGAAGAAAATCTCCTAGGTGTCAGCGGCGAAGGCGAGGGCTTTCTGCAAATTAAGCTGAGCACCTCATCCAACCGACACTGTAGCTCCTCCGGTTTAACTTTTGTTAAATGACCACCACATCTAAAAGCTTCATTTAACATGGTATCAGAGCTCATAGTTAACAAATGTTCAGGGTTCGAACCTCACCGCCACCTATTTATGAAAAAATTCCACATGCAAGGCTTGAGGTAAAAATTCCCGTCCGCATGTGAGGGGCGTGTTAAAGTGACTTGATTAAGTATTAAACGATTTTATCTCTCTATCAGCTTAAACTTTTGGTTGAGGTACGTGGTCATTTAACAACTTTAAGCGCTGTTCTCAGTGACAAGAGAGAATTTCTGCCGCCGATTAATGAACTGCCGCTGCAAACGCAGAGGTGGAGGCGGAGGAGGTGTGGCGGAGTTTGGCGATGAAGGTGAGTAGTAGTGATATGGAACCGGTGCCGGAGGTGAATGAACATGCTTATGTTGTATTTCTTCCTATTTTTTTCAGTTGTTAGTGTGCATGTGTAAAAGGATGTATTTGGATAATTTTAGTAATATTATAGGCTGAGATTTGCAATATGATTTCGTTAGAGTTAGTGTGGGTGTGTGGATCTTTGGGCGTAAGTACTCTAGGGACGAGGGTAAAATGAGAATTTCATTACTATTTATTTTGAGATTTAGGCGTTCTTAATAAAGTTTAAGGGATTTCTTACACTTATTCAATTCACAAAATTCATTTCCATCACTTAATATCCTATACTCCTTCCGTTCACTTTCAAAGGTATCATTTTTTCATTTTGGGCGTCTGCCCCAAGGGTCTCATTCCCTTTTTTATACATATGGGACCTACACATACACACTAGTACAACTAAAAAATGGGACCCACACATCTACTAATACAATTACCCACTACACATTAAATAATAATACTCTTTAATCCACGTGTAAAAAGCAAATGACACCCTTAAAGGCGGACGGAGGGAGTATTTAGCATCACAATTCCTATTTAGTCTCACTGATTCTTTTATACTCCCTCCGTCCCATTGAAGTTGACACACTTTCCTTTTTGGTTTGTCCCACTAAAGTTGACACATTTCCTTTTTAATACATGGGACCCACACCAAAATAATTAATTTATTCTCATGGAGCCCACATACCACCTCTAATACAACTACCTACTACACATTAAATATTATTTCTCTCACCTCACTTTATTTCACTTTACATTAAATTATTATAATCCTTAATCTCTGTATCAAAAAAAATGTGCTAACTTCTCCGGGATTGAGGGAGTATTATTTAGTATTGATTTTTCTCATAATCAATCTAAAAGTGATTAATTTAAAAAAATGCCTTTTATTTTAAGGGAAAAAAGAAGTATTTAAGACCAGTTCATGTTTGCCTTTAGGGACATGTTTTTTTGGCATGATATTTTAGGAAGAGCCAATGTATAAAAATACAAAAAATTCAATTAAAATTGAATTTTATTTTTTGTCCTTTAAATAAGAAACTATATATCTAACTACATTTAAAATTAAGAAAAAGATATCCTAAAAAAAAGGAAAAATTAAGAAAAAGATGCCCAAAGGAAGTAGTTAAAGCGAAAATTCCGCCGGCCGTGTTATGTGGGTATCCGGTGGCCATATTCCGGTGCCGCCGCCGGATACCACCATCCGCGGCCTATAAAGGTAGCCATAGTAGATTTGTACGAATTAAATTTTAGGTTTTGTTTGGTGGATTTCAGCGTTTAGTAATTAATAAGGCCCTACCCACTTATAATGTGCCTTTCTACCTCAAAACATGAAAGATTTTTTTTTTTATATAATTATATAATCTACGTACAATTTTGGTATAACTTCTTTTTGACATAGTTGAATGGATGATGTACCCTAAAAAAATATTTTTTAGCAATGAAATTTACCAACGGAATTTAATCCGTTGTTAATTAGCAACACATTGACAACAAAAATGACATTTTTCTTTTAACAACGGAATGCCAACGAATTTATTCTCTATTTTACCAACGGATTAGCAAGGGAATCATTATATAAATTATCAACGGAATTATTAGCAACGAATTACCAACGGAATTATTTACCAACGAAATTGAATTTTCATTGCTAAAAATTTACCAACCATCACTATACAACGAAAATTTATCAACGGATTCGTTGTAATCCGTTGGTAAACCAATTTAACAATGGAGTTAAGGATTTTACAAGCGAAATATTTTATTGGTAAAAATAGTTTTTTTTTTGTAGTGGTATGGGTGAAAAAAAATTAGCTGTAAAAAAAAATACAAACGGCAAGGTTTTTTTTTTTACTGTCAATTTTATAGTTGGATGGATGATGTATGGGTGAACAAAAAGTTTTAGTGGTAAAAAGATATAATACGGTGAAGTTTTATTTATTTATTTTTTTCGTGTAAATTATATAATATTGAGAAAAAAAAAGAAAATGCTATAGGAAAATAATTTTAAAAAAATGTGTCTTATATTAGGACACGCATTACATATATGGTAGGTTTTGGGTGAGATCGTCTCACGAATCTTGTTATGTGAGACGAATCTTATCCTATTCATTAATATAAAATAAAAATAAAAATAATAAGAAAAAGTAAGGGCCTTGTTTGACTTGCTTAATTAAGATTAGTAAATAAATATAAGAAAATCGCGGCTCATCCACGCAATATTCGGCAATTTTACACCCATTAACCTAAATAAATATATTTTATATTAATAAAAAGAGAATTAAAGAAAAGAAAGAGCCATCCAAAACCCGTATTTTGAGCTCATCGATCAGATTTAGTTGTAAACCCTCCTTTGCGCTGCCTTCCTCATAGAAGCCGCTGGGTTGACCCCGAAGGCCGAATTCTATGGTAGAGAACGTTGTAATAATAATTGGGCAAAGAAAGACTTATTATAGGCAAGGCAGAAGCCCTGCGTCTTACACTTTGATGAGCGGAACCTCTTGTCCCCTCTAATCCGCTGTGTTTTGGCTCCCATAATAAAAATATCATTTTCACCTTTATAAACTTTCGCCATTGCCGATTTGCAAGCATTCACGCTCAAACTTATTAAATTAAAAAAATTCACTTTATTAATTATTATTATTATTAATTATTCAATAATAATAACATTATTAGTATTATTTTTTATATAACTCAATTATTTTATTATTATTACTTTATTTTATTCAGGTATCACTTTATACTAAAAATGTTATCACTTTTTATTTATTATACGAATAGTTCATAAATAATTTAACTAAATGATTATCACTTTTTGTTTATCATGTATCACTTTAAAAAAAAAATACTATCACTTTTTATTAATCCAATAAATGATACTTTGTGAAATAATTCAATTATACGAATATCAATTTTCTTAGATTAGGAATCACTTTTTATTAAAAATATTATCACGTTTTATCCATTCTATAAATTATTTGTAAAATACACTTTGATAATTAGTTATTACTTTTTATTAAAGGTGTTATCACTTTTTGTTTAAAATATTATCACTTTTCATTTATATTATAAATTGTTCATGTAATAGTTCATAATACTGTTATCACTTTTTTTCAATTGAGTATCACATTTTATAAAGTTATAATATTTAAATAAAAAATAAATTAAATAAATAATAAATTTAAATTAATAAAAATTTTAATAATAAAAATATTATTTAAAAAATAATATTATATAAATAAATAATATATATATAAAAGACCTAATTAATTTAATTTATAATTAAATTTTCAATTTTCTAATTTGAGTACAACCAAACAGGACCCTTAAAAATATAATTTATGGGTTAATGGGTGATCCGTCTCACATAAGGGGATCCGCAAGACGGTCTCACCCAAGTCTTTTCCTAGTATTATATATTTCTTTTTTATTTATAGTATGGGTGTGAAGATGAATTGTGCTTTAATTGAGTCACACCTAGGTTACAATTGACACAAATTCAATTACAATTGAGGCGCACTCTACAACTGATCCACATATTTAATTTATAATCGAACCACATAATTGTATTTAATTGAGTCATTGATAATTATTATCGTGTGATAGAGTCAAAAAATTTAAGCAAACATTTTCACAATATTTTTAGTTAAATCAATTTATACATATTTAATCAAATGAAACAATCAAATTAAGGGATTTTACGTAAATTCAAACATTTAAAGAGTTCCTTAAAATGAACACAATAATTTCTCTAAATCTGGTTTAGGAGGCTAACCCAATCTGTAGACAGATGGTCCAAAATCCAGCTAATGAGAATTGTCAACTAATTAATAGTTCCACGGATTGTGTTGGGCAAATTATGATTATGAATAATAATGCATGTCTATTTTTGGTCATTTGTACGTAATCCACTTAATAATTAGCTACTCCATTCTTTCACGTATATATGAATCTCATTATTGTTGTATATAAAGAGTAAAAAAATGTTCTTTTATATTAATTGTTTTTTTAAAATAAATAGTATGATAGTGTGAAAGATAACATTTTTTTTTAAGTATGATCTTATTTACTTTTAAATTTTTGTTATTTTTAGAATGTAAAAAGTGTTATGGATAAAACAGAGGGTGAGGTTTGTGTGCGCATTTAAAATTTAGTATTATGGATAAGAGTATATTATTTTGTTCTAAAGGGTATACACTTTAATTAATAAGGGTACACCATGTTGTTCTAAAGGGTATACACTTTTTATTATATTTTTAATTTTTCTTCAGAAAATAAAGGGTATACATCTTTATACTAAAGAGTATACAATTTAACACAAAATTCTAAAGGCTAATGGAATGTGCTTCCGTGTGCCCGGGTGCACAAGTTTTTGCCTTGTAAAATAAAGGATACACATCTTTATACTAAAGGGTATACAATTTAGCACAAAATTCTAAAGACACACGGAATGTGCTCCCGTGTGCTCGGGTACACACAAGCTTTTTGCCTAAAATAAATGATAGACATACAAACGTGTAATGTAAATATGAAAATATAATACGCTTTTCGTCTCATAAATAACTTTGGGTTAATTACGTTAAAAACCATGAACTTTCAACGGATTGTAAATTAATCATGACTTTTATGAAATTATAAAAAAATCCATGACCTTTCATGTTTGTGCAATTCGCACCCATCGAACAGGTAAAGCCTGCCCGACCGCTGACGTGGCATTGACCTTTGCCACGTCAGTTTTAGTTTATTGCAAGAAAATCCCAACCTTTACTTAAATTGCAATTTAATCACAATATTTGAGATTTTGGCAAAAAAGACCATCAAATTTTTATTTTTAATTTTAAATTGCACCATCTAATAAATATTTTATATTTTATTTTTAAATTTAAATTCATAATTAAATGTTGTATTAAATATTTATTTTTATTTTATATTTTCATACTAAAGGTTATATTAAATATTTATTTTATTACAAAGTCTTTTTAAAAAAAATTATTAATTTTTTACTACTCCCTCTGTCTCATAGTTATCTTCACAAGCACTGTAGATATTTAGTTTAAATAAAAGTTATTTTTTGATAATTTTTTTTACTTTTTAAGGGCATTGTTGCATTTTAAGACAATAAATAAAAATTTTATAATGTATAAATATTTTAAAATAGAAAGAATTTAAATATTTAGAGGTTGTATAATTTTTTTTACTACTTAATAGATATAATTAATTTTATTCACTTAATTTTAGTAATAATATTTTATTCATATAATAATTTTATTATTTTATTTAATAATTTTGGAATTTTAAATTTAAAAATAAAATTTAAAATTTTGATTAGATGGTGCAATTTAAAAAAAAATAAAAAAAAAAGTTTAATGGTCTTTTTTGCTAAAATTTCAAAGGTTGTGATTAAATTGCAATTTAAGTATTGTTGGGGGTTTTCTTGCAATAAACTAAAAGTTGACGTGGCAAAAGTCAACGCCACGTCAGCGGTTGGACAGACTTCAGCTGCCCGACGGGTGCGAAATGCACAAATATGAAAAGTCATGGTTTTTTTTACAATTTTATAAAAATCGGGATTAATTGCAATCCGTTGAAAGTTCATGGTTTTAACGCAATTAACCCAATAAATTTTCACTTATCATTTTTATCCGTAAAATTAATAAGTTTACACCTTAAATAAAAAATAACACATAATTCAATATATTCACAATATCTTTTATTTAATAAATTGTCCAACTCCTATAATTTATTCCATATACATAAAGGGAAAATTAATATCACATTTGGTACCATAAGAATTCCTTCATTCAATTATAGTCCCGTAAGAATACATTGGTTCCATAGCTAGCGGTTTTGGTCCCATAAGAATATTATAATCATAATTTTCGAAAATTTTAATCCCAAATAACTTATATTATTATAAACTACAAGATTTATATTATTTTCTGCCTTTCAAAATAGACATAGTCCATTTTGGTCTTGTTAATGGTTCAGAATATTTCGTCAACTATTAACAGATTTTGATGAAAAATTCCAATAGAACTAAATTTGCCAATTTTGTGATCTTTTTGGCATTGAGCAATTCTTAAAGAACAAAATTTGAAATTATGACTAAACATAAACATAGAATTCTTTAGGCGAATCTTATTTTTTTAATTAATTAAATTTAAAAAGTAAGATTCACATTGTTGACGCTTTTTTGATATAATGAGAATTAAAATTCTTCAATAATTTTTATTGATTTAATAACTACTTTCCATGCACCCTTCAATCACTTTAAATTCGATACATTGTAATTGACTCTATAATAATACCTATTACCATTCCAATTGAAGAATTTGAATCAAACGATCCATTTTAAGTTCATTAAATGAATGCATGAATAATTAAGTCATGATCATTGTAAGGGCTTAAAATCAAAAAGGTTTCATACCTTTTTTCTTTTTTGGAAATAGTTCCAAAAAACTTAATTTCTCTGAATTAGTCCCACAACTTTCAAAATCTCACCAAAATGGTCCTTTTTACTCAAAATTGTCCAAATTTTCTAATGTCAAACCAAGTTTTAACAATATATTTTCAGCAATACCCCTTTTACAACACAACTCTTGTACCTTATATTTAACCCATTTTATACTCAATTTTCATCATATCTATACACTTCAAAATGATATCAGAGCCCTATGTTTATTTATTTATGAATGAAAAATTTATTATACACTTATATCACTTAACGAGAGAAAAGTTTTAAGAAATATGGATCCGAACAAAAGTTCGACATCCGAGAGTGACAGGACTATTAGCCCTGTACAAACTGGAGCAACAGGGATTTTTTACATGTTGGATATGACGAGACAAGAAGCTCTATACAACAATACTATAATGTGTTGTATAGACAATATGCTGAGAAAGAATACGAGGACGCCGATCGATTTTGGGACAATCTCGATCGAAGGTGGAAACTAGCGAACGCCCGGGCTAACCACACCAAAGAAGAACATTTGGAGAAAGGGCGCCAGATGGATATAAGATCTCTCAAGAAGTATCTAGAAATATAGTGGAACTCCAAAGTTTCACCGAGATCCATGGACGTGTTCCGGAACACGAACAATGGAGGTGACGGCCAAACCAGGGTCCAAGAGAGATCTGCAAGCCCTATCTCTTTTCACATTGCACAGAATGACAGAGTGGAAAGAGATCGAGGCAGATAATTCTAAGATGAACCAAGATCTTAGAGAATTGCAGAAGACGGTAAGATTCTTTGGAGAATATTGCCAAAATATGTCCAAGACGGTAGTCGAGATCAACTTCCAAATGGATAAAATAGAGACGTTGCAAAACAAATAACTTGATCTCATCAAGCAATTGAAAGATCAAGTAATGTCCCTGAAAACCAAGGTGACGGTGAGAAAGCCATGAGGAAGGTTACCAGCGACCTTCGGAATAGAACCCTTTTTACACCAAAAGGGGAAGACGATAGAGGTCACAACGTCAAAGTCCAAAAGCGAGAAGATGGTTGCAATCCTTCGAGGAGAATCCACCTCCCCGGATGGAAAGAGCCAATCTTGAAGATCTACAAGATCTATATGAGTCTTTCCAAGGACTATCAATTGTAGATCTAAAGATGAATGTTGGAGAAACATCAAGCTCTCAACAACAGTCGCAGGCTCCTCAGACACAATGTGATCTGAGACAAAATGAAGGATTTTCTGGATCACATGGAGTCCATGAAGTGAGACAAGAAGAAACATCCCAACAACAAGGAAACTTTAGGATGAAAGCGATGGGATTGTCAATAGGAGTGGGCCGAGTTCGAGGATCTAACCTACACAACATCCCCATATGGTCGGTCTCACTTAGAACTGATAAATCTATACGGGTTGATCTTAAACCTCGACACTCTAGACTTCAAGAACAGAGAGGCCTTGATCGACGAGTGGACAAATGCACTGAAGATTGCAGGAGGTGCACTAGATCTGGATAAAGAAGGGTTCATAAGATTTCTGACTATGAGCCTAGAAAGATCAGTGAAGTGCGCCTGGGAGGAGCTCTCAGACGAAGTCAAGAAAGATGCCATGGAAGGTGAAGATCTTGGTAACATTGTTGATCGCATGACCAAAATCCTCAAGATCCACTTCATCGGAGTAGGTTACTTCGAAGGAATGGAAGAAGAAAAGAAGAAAAAGTATATGAATGCCCTATACAGCCTGGAGCTACTTGACATCTGTCACGTAGATGGACATATCAAACTCTTCACAGAGTATAGATGAAAATCGAAGATCAAGGAGGAGGAAGTATTCCACCTGTTCTTTGCTAAGATCCCAAGCTCATGGAGAGAAATGTTGATCAGAGAATATGTACCATGCGAGCTGAACTCAATAGCAAGAAGGATGTCATTCCTCAAAGCCAAGATTGCAGAGTGGTGCCATCAAGCATCACTACACAAGAACTACAAAAGATTAATGGGAATCAACAAGACAGTACCCTTATGTTGCGAGAATAATGATCTTCCAACTATCATTGGAAAAAATCCAAGAAAGCAGAAGAGGATGAAGAAACATCATCCTTATGCCCAAAGAAACGGAGGATGGAGGTCTAGAAGACCAAGATCCTTTTGGTCCAAGTAAATGGCCCTAAGCTATAAATCGGGGCAAAGGTCTAGACCATCAAGATGGAGTTCAAGAAGTCAAGCATCATCCTCAGGGTCAAACCAGAGGAGTACAAGAAGAACTCCCACAAAAAAGACATTTTTAATAGCGGCCACACGAGTTAATGAAATATTCAAGGATTGCAACTGCTACACGTGTGGAGCAAGAGGGCATATCTTACCAGATTGCCCAGAAAACCAGAAGCGGGGAGTACGACAGTTCGAGACAACTCCAGAAATAGAGAAAGCTGTTTACTTCCAAGATCTAGTATAGGTATATCAGTTCGAAGATATACCCTCAGACGAAAGCATCTATGAAGAAGATTTCTTCAGCCAAGACGAATTCTCTGAAGATGAATCGGAGTGAAGAAGAAAACTTCAGACAGGAGATGCAAGAGGACATGTCTGGATTCTTTTTCCAGACATCCATCTCTCATAGGACTCTAATAAGAATCATGAAAGATGATCCAAGACTCAATCTATACGACGGATTTACCGTGGGACGACTAGATCGGTTCCTCAACTTCAAAAAGAGAAAGCATAACATCATATATGAGGTGACCGAAGGGGAGATTGTCATCTCAATAGAGCTCACGAGTAATGTGATGGAAATGTAACTAGTCCCTGTTGATGAAATCAAAAGGGAGCTAAGTAAACTCAAGGAATGAATGGGTAAGACTATGTCTTGGATCCATATCAGAGCAATCCGGATCCTCATCAAAGCAACTTTTAAAGAAGGTATCGATACACCAATCAATATTGCAATCTTTGATAAGAGGATCAAGAATACAAGATAGGCTTACTTGGGAGGAATCTCAGGGAACCTATACGCAGGCAAGGTGGCATCCTACATATACCCAAGGATTGCCTACAATCTGGCAGATAAAGACTTCAGTAGGGCACTCACCCTTCATCAAGATTTCAAAAACAAATATCTGATTAAAGAAGGAAATATGCCTTACTCTATAACCTACAGTATCTCATATGCTTTGTCCAACACCTATCATTCGGATCTATTCCAAATGAAGGAGTATATTGAGATACCAGAGGTGTTCGAGAGGGTTGCATGTGCAACTAGACCAGAAATAATGGAGTTACCATCAATCCACGACATGCATTTGCGGATCAGAGATAAACCAGTATGGAGCAGATAAGATAGCCTCAGATTCGATCAGAGAAGGATTTCTTTCCAAGACGATAGAATGATCAGTGAAAAATGGAGAAAGAAGCCGATCGTGGAGGTAGTCCAAGAACCAGAAAAGTTCACAACTAAAGGTGAACTTAAATGCCCAGAAGAATGGAGAGGAGTCGAAGTAATATTCAACATTACTAAAAGGGAAAACTCTATTCCTTGTGATGTCTTATATTATCTTCAACAGCCAACAACTGGGAGATATTATGGACAGCTCAAACTCAGAGAACTTGAGCTGGTAATTGAAGGAGTAGCTGGAAGATTCCCAGAGCAACTAGTGCGGGACTTGAATTTTTCGAGGATCACAAACCTTGAGAAAGATTACAAGATGGAATGGAATTCATGGTCAAAGAAAAAAGATACAAGGTTTACTAGTAGAGGCTCAGGCTTACAAGCTCTGATCTGCCCATGACCACAAGTCCATTCTCGATATATATCACCGTAGGGATGATATATAAGGAGCATCGTGCAGAGTATTTTGCAGCATACATTGATTCAAGAGCTGGAATCTGCATAGCAAAACAAGGAGTCTTTCCTAAAGACTCAGGTGAAGAATTGCCAACAGTACTAGGAAAAGATTTCTATCAGAGGATGCTAATCCTTAGCAGAGGAATCAAGCAAGCAGAGATTATGATCGGAGGAGCGAATCATACCCCATGGTACAAGATGATGTTTTGGCAGATTTCCTGACGAGAGATGGAGGGAGCTGAAATAGACTTCATCTTGACTGTTTCAAGGCACCTGATGGACAACCTTGAGTTGCTCCAAAGGGAATTCGAGAATCTGGCACTCAATGCAAAGCGTGCTGGAAGAATACAAGAAAGTGATCAGACCAAAGTGTTTAATCGTATACGAGATTACATTCGCAACAATGCGAGTCTATTCGAGTCATTACGAGAGCCACTCCTCTGGGCTGTTGATAGCAATAACAATCGATAAAAGGAGAATAGTCGAGAATGAGGCTCTAAACTCGGAGTAAGAGATTAAGTACCCTTAGCATGAGTCCTAGATTGGAACCTCCAAAAGAGGAACCGGTCCAAGGAAAAGTCGAGGCTCTGGAGTCACATCTAGAGTCTACGAGTCAACCCAACACCTCTGGGGTCAAAGATGGAGAGATCAATCTTAGGCTAATGACAGACACTTCTAAGGTTGGTGTTAACTTAGCTGATTTCTCTTATTGGCAGGAATACCAAGCCAACTGGGAGAAATTAAACACCAGACAAGGAATCAAATTGGAGAAATGCCGGGTGGATATATTTGGAAAATATCCCCGAGTTTGGATGCGAGAAGGCTCAAATCCAAATGATGTGAAATAATGGTATGATTTTGGAGCGCTAGCTTCAATATATACTGTTGCACCAGGCTTCCCAGAGTTTTCAAAACTACCAGAATGGTTGGGAAAAATAGATTTTAAGGCATGGAAAAATGACGCAACTCTATCCAGAGGTGATGTATTGGAGCTCTACTTTACCAGTGTGGCTCCAGAACCAGCCGGAAAAGGAAACCACGAGGTCTTCCATCTCATCAAGCTAAGAAGACCCGATATCTCAGTATCGAATAGGATAAAGGAGTCTTCTTGGAAGGAACCAGTCTTGGTTTCTACCTTTTCTGAAGAACAGATCTCTATGCAATGAGTGAGGGGTTTGTATGTCTTCATTAAAGCAATGGTGGAGGTGAAGTTCCCATTTAAGTTCGAGCATAAGTCTTTGAATGGGTCTTTTCTATTGAATACTTTAACAGGGAAGAAGACAGGGTTTGCTGAGAAGGCCTTCCAGGAAAAACAAGACCTTCTTTGGAGAAACAAGATTTCGGTGAGTAAATAAATCCATCGGAGATATTGTAACATGGTCCATTATGGGCAATGGACGAACAAAGTATGTACGAGATGTTCCACCCAAACAGAACCAGAGTTTGGGAAAGGAATAAGATTGAGCATAGGGATGATCAGGAGTGCTGAACTACCCCCAGCAAAAGAGACACGTGGAAAGAAGAGGGTAAAATCTCTTCAAATTACCTAAGAGCCAGGAGAATCTTCAGGCACCAAGAAAGACAAATGACTCTTCAAAAAAGCAAGAGTCGGATGACTTTTCCAAAGGGGTAAAGAGCCATATGATTCCTGCAAAAGACAAAAGAGGGACGGACCAGATAAGGACATCCAATGAAGAGAGAGTGACCAGCCAGCTGTAAAAGTTGGAATACAATGGGAATGACGTAAACAGTGACGTCAGTACAATGACGTAAGCAGTGACGTCAGTACAATGACGTAAAAATCCAAATTTCACATCTGCAAGCTGATAGGCTTTTTTCTGCGCACTATAATTTAATCCTCAAGTGTAAGGATATCAATTGTAGCAGCAAGTTCCCAAGTTAAATTATCGATCCCACTGAGACAGCTAATTATTTATTTTACTATGAATTACTAATTAATCAGAATTATGTAACCAAATTTCCAAGTGATTTGAAGTGAATTAATTAACTAAAATACGCAAATAATAAATTGCTGAATTATTAAAAGCAATAAAAATAAAAGCAAGTTCTAACCAAGAGATGACGAACAGTTCTAAGGTATCAGGTATTGACCAATTAATTTGGGTTATTAGACTTACGATTGTTCATTCATGCAGTTTTACTGAAAATACACCACATATCCCTGTTATCCCACCGAATATGATTCGATTCAAAGCTAACAGTCTAATCTGGTTTAAATCCTAAGGTGCGCAAATATTACCAAGCCTTATTCCTAGATACTAATCAAAGCAAGCAACAATACCTCCGGATGGTAAGCCTGACTAACAAGATATTTTCTGGAATTACTACAAGGTTCTATTCACTTCCTACTTGATTGTCTAATTGCATTGTTCCACTAAACAAATCAAGTATTTGATTAACCAGTTCATGAAATTAAAGTGCTTATAGCGGAGCTACTCTAATCTCTAACAGATAGACAATACCAATCATGAACGCACACAAGCTAACACAATAATCCAAGCATTATAGCGGATGTCATGAATGTATTATGAAGACGTTACGAAGCAGAAAAGCATGTCTTAGTAAAATAAGTAAAATCAAAAGCTCAACTGCATAAAATCCCAATCTTTGGTCTAAATCCCCAAATCAATTAAATCAATCCATCAAACCCTAGAACTGTATAGGAAATTAGCCCATGAGATTACAAGCAATCCTCATGGCTAAGCAATTCATAACAATAATCAAAGTAATAGAAAGGAATAGATAAGAATTGTGAAACCCTAGTGTAGGAGCAATCTCACGTTCCTTCTCCGTCTCTTCAATCGCTTGATTTTCCCTCAATTAGCACTTGAAACCCTTGTAGAATTGGATGGAGGATGAAATCAGATTATAATCTGATATGGGTGTGATAGGAGTGTGGATTGATGATGGTTTATGGCTGGGCTCTCTCCGATTAACGTCTCGATCTCCCTAATTGTTTCTAAGATGGATGCAGGGCTGTTTTCGCGACGAATCCCCTTCAGAATCGCGTCTGGAAGGTATTTATACAGTGTTGAATCGAACAGGCCCCGTCTGGGCTCTGAACTGGGCCGCTAGGCACCCAGCTCGGCTCGAGCTGGGTCTGGTCCCAGCCGAGCGGCCTGCCACGTCACTGGCCACGTCACTGGGGTCCAAGTGGGACCCCACTCGGCACTGTTTACCGCCGCTCGGCACCCAGCTCGGCTCGAGCGGCTCGCCGAGCTGCTCCCGAGCTGGGCCGTTCCGGGTCTGTTTTGCTCCTCTTCCGATCCTGCCCTGTTTTACCCTGTTTCCTGCCTTCGAAACTCACAAAAACACCTTAATAGCCTTAAAATCGTGTAAATACTTAAACATACACAATTCCATGCAAAAACGATCAATTTCCTAAGCAAAATGGTGTAATGTGCACACATAAAATGCGTGAAATTCCACTCTCAACAAACCCCCAAACTTACCTGTTGCTCGTCCCGAGGCAACAACATCAAAAACCAATAGATTAACTGAGAGGAAATTTCACAGCAGAAAACATTCAAGACAATATAGCAATTTAAATATCATACTTTGGATACAAGATAACCATCCATTTAAAAACATACAATTCAAATCAACTAATTCACCTTTTCGGAATGCTCATTCACCCATTCTCACGGGTAGTATTTACGCTCAACACTCAAGTGCGAGATATACACTTTAGGGTATGGTATTTTCACTCATAATCAATCCAAACACACGCGTAACCATAAGCTTGGCAATCATCTCAACTCTCGACTAAAGGAATAATTTCAACAATAGGATCACAAAGGTCTTGCATTAGGTTGTAATGTTGGCTCTTTGGTAAAGGTAGGGAGTATATGGATAAGGTGACTCAATCACTAGTAGAGAATCAAAGAAGACTTACAGCTTTTCAACAAACAGCTTAACTTTCTTCTTTCTTCTTCAACGCTCTTCAATGCTTCTTGCAATTTGATTCCTCCTTCACTTTTGAACACCACATCCTTACTTGAAATTGTTTTTCTTCTTCCCTCTTTTCTTTTCTTTTTTTTTTCTTTTTCAAATAAGGGTACCAGTTTCAGGCACTACCCTTTTCATGGGGTACCAGTTTCGGGCACTACCCCTTTATGCAACAATTTAACCACTCTTTTCAACAATTTTCATCACTTCCAACTTATTCTCCTTCTATGTTTCTTCTCAAGATACCAAATTGACTCCTTCAACTCTCTACTAGGTAGGAATATTTAAGGCTAGCAAAAGGGATCAATTGGCTAATCACGTAGGCTTCCAACAAATAAGGCTTTTAGGCTCAAAAGGGTTGACTACAGATATTTCATTAGGTAGGAAAATAATATGGCTAGTGACTAATAAAAAACAAAGATGGCCTAAGATCATTTCCTATTGTCTAGTCAAACACGTAGCTTCAAGCAAGATAAAAAGCCAAGTTCTAGAATACGTGTGTATGAACGACACTCACAAGAATAAACTGAATCATGCAATTTGTCATGATTTCAAAAGGCTCAAAATCTCACATGGCTATAGGAATGAACGAGCAATCCTAATCAAGCTACATAGCTAATCATCCTTGCACATAATCAAATTTCAAGTATCTCAATATCCAAGCACAATATCAAACTGCTTCTCAAACACAATCACACATATAATCAAGTGCCATGAAAAATCAGAAAATCATCCTAGAGAACCATAAATCGACTACACCGACACTAGGATTAACACAAAACAAATAAACACAAACAAAAATAACACAAAACCTGGAAAATCGCAAAAAAAATCGAACCCTCAACATTATTGAATAAATCAAAAATACTAAGAATCCGCAAAAAAATCGACCCTCCAAGCAACAACACAATGCAAAAATTTTACTTCGGTACTACAAGACAAGGTATGTACGTAACCTCCCCCCAAACTTAGATCAAACAAAGTGAGAAACTAAGTTTGCAAAGAAGTATATACCGCAGTCAAGCAATACCTAATAAAACTCCTACACCAACACAGACATATAAAAGCAATAAAACGGAAGGGACAGCCCCCAACAAGCGCTCATGTTTAACGTCGAAGAGTCACGACGGATACCTCTTTTTAACTACTGGATCGGAGGACAGCTCTCTCGCATTCGTACCTTAAGGTACTTCTTCCCTCTCTTATTCTCTACTCCAACCACCTTACCTTTCTTTGTCACTGAAACAGGACTCTTTAAATTCTTTTCCTCCCATGACTGGCTTGGTTCCTTCTTGTCAATCTTCCATTCTGTTGTAGGCTCACCCTGTGTAGCAAAACAAGGATCAAACAAGTTAGAAATTATAACACCAATATAAGAAAAAAAATCGGGAGGTATGTTCGGAGGCTTCAAATATGGATCATCCATCGTTCCTGCAACCAAAAGATTATCAAATATCAAATTAGAGTTAGTAGTAGGAAAAGTAAGAGATACGCTTGTTCCTGCGATCTTCTCTACCACTTCAATGCTTTGGCTCTTTTGCTCCTTTTCCTTAGCAGTAGGCTTCATCTCCTCCTCAATAGTGGATTTTTTATTCTGATTCACCATGGCATCGCCCAATGCAAGTAACCTCTCAAGATAATCAATACGTGCATCATTAGACAAATTCTCAAACTCTGCATCAGAAAGAGTAAAGTTCTCATCATGCTTTGTGTCCACTACATCCACAGACTTGCACTGCTGCTGATCCGTGGGCCACTGCATCTCCTTATTCAAAGAAAAGACAATCTCCTTATCATCAGCCCTAAGCCTCAACTCTCCTTTGAACACATCAATCAGAGCCCTTCCAGTTGCAAGGAATGGACGCCCCAAGATCAGAGGGGCACCATCCTTTTCATCCTCCATGTCAAGTACTAGAAAGTCCACAGGAAAAACCAAATCTGATACCTTTACAAGCACATCTTCTACAACTCCCTCAGGGTATGTCAGTGATCTATCTGCTAACTGTAAGGCCACAGATGAGGGTTTCAACTTCCCCAAACCAAGTTTCTTGTACACCGATAAAGACATCAAATTTATGCTGGCTCCCAGATCACACAGTGCTCTTCTAGGCGGTCCTTTTCCTATCTCACAAGGAATGATGAAGCTGCCTGGATCCTTCAATTTTTCTGGAAGCTTTTTTTGAATAATAGAGCTGCAATTCTCTGTCAAATTCACTGTCTCCACACTGTTAAGCTTCCTCTTTCTGGAGATAAGTTCCTTGATGAACCTAGAGTAATGTGGCATCTCTTCCAATGCTTCTGAGAAAGGAATAGTGACTTGGACATCTCTCATGACATCAGCGAACTTCCGAAACTTCTCATCAAGGCTCTTCGACAAGAATCTCTGAGGGAAAGGAATTGGTACCTTTGTAATTGGAAGTCCCAAACTGTCTTTCTCGAATACCTGTTCCGCTTCTCTCAGTTTCTTCGCTCTCTGCCACTTTTTATCAGAAATTTCCAGATCAGATTGACTCTGTACAGAATTCGGACACGCAGGAAACCCCGGAGGACAGCTCGTCGGCTCGCTCGAGCCGAGCGATGGACAAACTGAGCCGAGCAGGGTTCCAACTGAACCGAAGGGACCTTCTGAACCGGCTGGTGGGCCGCTCGGCGGCGATTGAGTCCGCTCGGCAGATGGCTCGGCCCGAGCGGATGGCCGAGCGGCGTCTTTTCCGTTCTGCTCCGCCCCTGTTTCGTTCCGCTTCTGTTCTGCTTCATGCTGTACAAGTTCTGTTACATCCTGCATTAGTGTTGTACCTTTATATTGCTTCCCGGACCTCAAAGTGATCGCATTTGCAGCCTCCTTCGGGTTTATTTCTGTATCTGAAGGAAACTTCCCCTTCTGAAACTGCACTTGCTGCTGATTTACTGTAGTGGAGATCTGCCCTATGTTATATGACAAACTCGTCAACTGCTTGTTCACTTCTTCATGTTGCTTTGTCATATTTGAATCCATGAGAACAATGCAATTATTAATCTTGTCAATATCTCCATCAGTCTTCTTCATATACCTGGCCAACACATCATCAATACTGGACTTCCCTTCTTCAGTCTTAGCACCAGGATCAAAATTAGGAGGATATGGAACTGCATTATTCGGATTTGAATAAGAGAAGTTCTCATGCCTCTGATTCTGCCAATTGCCTCCTTGATTATTAGGACCTCCCCCTTGGATATTCCTCTGGTTCGAATTACCTTGAGGGTACCTATTTCCTTGCCAATTTTGAGGAGCTCTCGAACCTTGAAGACTCTGCCCCATAGCCCAATTAGCATCCTCGACCTCTTGAAGGTTCATCACTACATCATCACTTGCAGGCCCTCGGTTGCCTCCCCCATTATTACCTGATATCAGAGTAATCAGGTTTTTATTCATCTGTTCCAATTGAGCGACAACCTTATCATTCTTATCAGCTTCAGAAAATTTCTCTTCCACCTTTGCAACTTTACCAAGTATATAAGTCCCTCGGATCCTCTCAGATGGCCAATCCCTTGAGTTCAAAGAGATATCATCAAATAATTTCTCTACGGCATTGGATGTTTTGCCAAAAATTGTTCCTCCCGCAGAAGCATCAACCAACACTCTAGATTCGTTGTCAAGGCCATTATAGAAGACACTGATGAGTTGAGACTTTTTGAATCCATGCTGTGGGCATCTCCTCAACGCATCAGTAAACCTTTCCCAAGCCTCTCCAAACGACTCATCTCTCCGCTGCTTGAATTGATTGATCTCCTGTTTCAGTAAAAGAACCTTTCCTGGTGGCATAAATCGATCCACGAACAACTGCTGCAACTCAGTCCAGTTTGAGCAACTGTCTCCCTTTAGCTTATCATACAACTCCCTTGCCTTATCAACCAATGAAAACTGAAAAAGCCTCATTTTCCATCTATCATTAGTAGCATCAGCAGCTTTCACTGTATCCATGTAGCTGTTGAAACGCTTAAGATGGCCATAGGGCTCATCAAAAACGCCTCCGGCAAAGGGGTTTTTCTCCACCATATGAATCAGGGCTGGCCTTATGTCGTTCGTTTCATCAGCTTGAACGGCTCCAACTACGCCTGATCCTCCTAGATTGGTAGACTTAAAAGTTTCTCGGATGACGATGTCATTCTCATCGACTCTTTCTCCCATTGATGTTGTTTCAGGTTCTGTCTCAGATTCTGATTCAAACTCCTATTCAGCCTCTTCTAGGATAGCCTGATTCTCAATCTGCACTTCTTCTCCTCTAAAATTGCTTTAGGAGGTGCTTTGGTATTTTTTGATTTTACTCTTCTTTTCCTCGCAGAAGCTTCAATTTTCGGATCAAATTCAAGATCTTGTGCTCTCGTCTTTGACCTAGTTTGCATGTAACTTCAAGAAAAATCCAAAGTAAAACAATTAAATCCCAAAGAAAATATTCTAATTAACTAAGTAATAAAAGAAAATAAATAATTAAAACTGTCCCCGGCACAACGGCGCCAAAAACTTGATAGGCTTTTTTCTGCGCACTATAATTTAATCCTCAAGTGTAAGGATATCAATTGTAGCAGCAAGTTCCCAAGTTAAATTATCGATCCCACTGAGACAGCTAATTATTTATTTTACTATGAATTACTAATTAATCAGAATTATGTAACCAAATTTCCAAGTGATTTGAAGTGAATTAATTAACTAAAATACGCAAATAATAAATTGCTGAATTATTAAAAGCAATAAAAATAAAAGCAAGTTCTAACCAAGAGATGACGAACAGTTCTAAGGTATCAGGTATTGACCAATTAATTTGGGTTATTAGACTTACGATTGTTCATTCATGCAGTTTTACTGAAAATACACCACATATCCCTGTTATCCCACCGAATATGATTCGATTCAAAGCTAACAGTCTAATCTGGTTTAAATCCTAAGGTGCGCAAATATTACCAAGCCTTATTCCTAGATACTAATCAAAGCAAGCAACAATACCTCCGGATGGTAAGCCTGACTAACAAGATATTTTCTGGAATTACTACAAGGTTCTATTCACTTCCTACTTGATTGTCTAATTGCATTGTTCCACTAAACAAATCAAGTATTTGATTAACCAGTTCATGAAATTAAAGTGCTTATAGCGGAGCTACTCTAATCTCTAACAGATAGACAATACCAATCATGAACGCACACAAGCTAACACAATAATCCAAGCATTATAGCGGATGTCATGAATGTATTATGAAGACGTTACGAAGCAGAAAAGCATGTCTTAGTAAAATAAGTAAAATCAAAAGCTCAACTGCATAAAATCCCAATCTTTGGTCTAAATCCCCAAATCAATTAAATCAATCCATCAAACCCTAGAACTGTATAGGAAATTAGCCCATGAGATTACAAGCAATCCTCATGGCTAAGCAATTCATAACAATAATCAAAGTAATAGAAAGGAATAGATAAGAATTGTGAAACCCTAGTGTAGGAGCAATCTCACGTTCCTTCTCCGTCTCTTCAATCGCTTGATTTTCCCTCAATTAGCACTTGAAACCCTTGTAGAATTGGATGGAGGATGAAATCAGATTATAATCTGATATGGGTGTGATAGGAGTGTGGATTGATGATGGTTTATGGCTGGGCTCTCTCCGATTAACGTCTCGATCTCCCTAATTGTTTCTAAGATGGATGCAGGGCTGTTTTCGCGACGAATCCCCTTCAGAATCGCGTCTGGAAGGTATTTATACAGTGTTGAATCGAACAGGCCCCGTCTGGGCTCTGAACTGGGCCGCTCGGCACCCAGCTCGGCTCGAGCTGGGTCTGGTCCCAGCCGAGCGGCCTGCCACGTCACTGGCCACGTCACTGGGGTCCAAGTGGGACCCCACTCGGCACTGTTTACCGCCGCTCGGCACCCAGCTCGGCTCGAGCGGCTCGCCGAGCTGCTCCCGAGCTGGGCCGTTCCGGGTCTGTTTTGCTCCTCTTCCGATCCTGCCCTGTTTTACCCTGTTTCCTGCCTTCGAAACTCACAAAAACACCTTAATAGCCTTAAAATCGTGTAAATACTTAAACATACACAATTCCATGCAAAAACGATCAATTTCCTAAGCAAAATGGTGTAATGTGCACACATAAAATGCGTGAAATTCCACTCTCAACACAAGCCTCTATAAATAGCAGAGTTGAGAAAGCAGAAGGCATCGACCATTTTCCTCTGTTTTCTCTCTAAAATAAACATTGTATTCCTTTCTTTTCTTTGTATGAGTGTTCTGAGTGCAGCTACAATAGGTAGCTAAAGGAGTTATCTCCTCTTGTTCTGTGAGGATGAGTGTATAATAAATTCTCCATTCAATAAATAAATAATCTTGGGCTTCTGCCCGCATGTAGCCTCTCATTTTTTCTGCAACATTAATCTCCATACTTTTCGGCAAGAACAGTAGCAGCATCCTGTACACCCGGTGTAGAAAACGAACCAGGGTTGTGCTGAGATCCGCTGAAGGAATGGGATTGAACCATCACACTGCGGGGCGAGTGGTTGGCTGTGAGGAGAAGCTGTAAAACCTCCTGGATACTCGGTGGATTGAGGGTAAAAAGGTACTGTTACTATTTTAAGTTGGTTAATTATGAGATTAATATCGTTTAATTAATGTACGGAAACATGTTGTGCCTGATATGGTCGTAATGGACTATGTCTATTTTGAAAGATAAGAATTTGATGAAAATTGGGATAAAAATGAGTATATAAAAATGGTACCTAGCAAAACTTTGAGAGATTTTAAAATTTGGGACGGTTTTGGAGAAATTTCAAAAGTTATGGGACTAAATTGGAGATAAAATAAGTTATGGGACTAAATCGGAGAAATTTCAAAAGGTATGAGACTAAATCAAAAATTTTAAGTATTTTGGGACTGTTTTGGATAAATTAAAAAGCTGTGGCTCTCATGGTAATGGAAGAACTGATCAATTTTGATTCCAATTTTTATCGAACTGATCATAAAATGGATTAAATCATTTATCACGTTATGAATTTATGACAGTGATTTGTAGGGTTAAAAATGTAGTTAGATATAGTTATCATTCAACTTGTTACGAAATTAAATTAATATATAATTCAAACTTTGAATGTCAAATACACAGGTGAATATAATTCATTAAGCGTGTAGAGACGACAAGGTACCCCACTATCCCTTTCTAAATAATATTTTATGCATGAAATTCACATGCGTTATCTTGAATTTCTCCTATAAATAGAACACAAATTTTAAGTTTTATTACCACATCATAAACACACACCCAAAGAGAGTATATTCCATAGAGAGTAGTGAGGAAAGAAAATGATGTTGAGTAACATGAGTTCAGTGGTGTGCCCTCCAGCCAAGTTTGGTTTTGGAATTAGCTCTAAGCCAAACAGCCCCTTATTGTTTTCCAATAATCTTGAAATGAAGAGTAAGAGAGTTTGTGGGAAGAGCTCAGTGCTCTACAATGGCTACTCTTACTTCACTGCTCCTTTCCACCCTCTTCAGTTGGAACTCCCTAAATTAGAAACACCCACTTTTTCTGATGAATATTATGATGATATGATCATCAAAGCTGATCAAGGAATTGGGATTTCTAACTTTTTTCAAGAAAAGAATGTTCTTGTTACTGGTGCAACTGGCCTTGTTGGGAAAGGTAGTGTGTAACTCTGTCAAGAAAATATCAAAATTCATCCTTTCGATTATAATTTTAGTTATTTTTTATTTGTATTTTTCAATTTTAATCTTTTTTGTTTGATTTTGAACCTTTATGTCTAAATTTAGTCATTTTATCGAATTTAGTTCAATTTGCAGAATTTTCCAATTTTGGTTCAAAATTGGAGAAAAAATGACTAAATTTGGATATTAAAAACCAAAATTGGACAAAAATAACCAAAATTGAGAATTCCAAACAAAAAGGATTAAAATTGGAATAGGTCGTATATACTTAACAAATGAATATTGATATTTTCCCTAATTATCTCTCTGGCTTTCTCTATCTTGTTTGCTGAGTAGCACTAAGTGTTGTTGCATGCAGTTCTTGTGGAGAAAATATTGAGGTCATCTCCAGTGGGGAAAATCTATTTACTGATTAAGGCAAAAGATCAGGAGGCTGCATCTGCCAGATTAACCAATGAGGTATGCATGCATGCATAATTACGTGAAATACGAGATGAAACATCATCATATGAGCGATTAATGAGTTTTGTGTTCAGATAATAAACTCGGAGCTGTTCAAATGTGTGAAAGACGAACATGGAGAAGGTTACGAGGAGTTCATAAGGGAGAAGCTGATACCCATAGCAGGAAACGTGTGCGAACCAAATCTGGGAATGGAGTCGAAATCAGTAGATGTTTTAAGGAAAGAAGTACATGTAATAATCCAGTCTGCAGCTTCCACAACCTTGAATGACAGGTCAGTTTAATATGGTATTAATTAGAGTCATGACCAACTATTGGTCCAGCGTGATTAAGTATTAAACGATGTACTTCAACTATATCTGTACGTATGATCTAATGTTGACTTTATTTTAATTAGGTATGACATGTTGTTGGATTCAAACATGAATGCACCTCAAAGACTAATGAGGTTTGCCAAGACATGCAACAATTTAAAGCTCTTCACCCACATTTCAACCGGTACGCATGCATCACCGTTGTTCATACCCGTACGATACATGTAATTAGCTAGCTAATGAGTATGTAATGTTGTTATATATGATGATACGTGCAGCCTATGTGAACGGAAGAAAGGAAGGAACGATATACGAGAAGCCACTGATGATGGGGGAGAATGGAAGAAAGGAGAGTGATGATCATGTGCAGCTTGATGTTGCAGATGAGATCAGTATGATTCTTAAAGCATCTTCTGCATCAACTGAGTATGATGCCACCAAGAACTTGAAGAAGCTTGGTCAAGACAGGTTAGTTATTCTCTTTATAATGAAATACGAGATGAAATACGATTACATGACATATAGACTAATTATGTAATGAATTGGACATGATGTAGAGCTTCACACTTTGGATGGTACAATGCATATCACTTGACAAAAGCAATGGGAGAGATGATCCTTAATGAAATAAGAGAGGAAGTTCCACTTGTTGTAATAAGGCCTACTGTTATTGAGAGCTGCTATCAACAACCTATTCCTGGATGGATACAAGGCAACAGGTTTGTTAAATATATATATAATTTCAAGAAAAATGCAATTTTTTGAAACATGTGACATTTTTCTAAATGAACCTTTTAGTACGAAACTAAAAATGCATTTTTCCGGATATATATTTTATTATATTTTCCATGTATTTATGATTTTTATGTATACACAATTATGCAGGATGTTTGATCCAGTGATCATTTCTTATGGAAAAGGACATCTTCCTGCTTTTTATGGAAAGCCTGATGTGGTTATGGATGTTGTAAGTATTAAATCGTCTTTATAATAACTGATTAATTAATCTATGGATTAATAATTGTATTAAACTGTGATTAATTATTACCAGATACCAGTGGACTTGGTAGTAAATACAACAATTGCAGCCATTGCAAAGATGGGAAATTCAGGCAGCAAAGAAAGCAGTACTGTGTACCACGTGGCATCAAGTGCCACTAACCCTCTTAAATACTCTGATTTTTTTGAATATCTCTACGAATACTTTAATTCCAATCCTTTGGTGGAGTCCCAAAATATATCCAGAATTAAATATTTTAGTGATTTTGAGGATTTCTCAAAGTTCGTAAAAGAGGAAGCTTTCCGGCAGCCGGCCGGCGACGGCAAGAAGGCGGCGAGTCAATGCAGAGCTAAAATTGCATATGCTGAGCAACTTTGCAAGATGTATGAATTCATTGGCTTTTTCAATGCAAGGTACAATTTCAAGTATTTAATGAATGCCTCTAACTATATATACATTGTCTTAGTATTAAATAAGTTAAAAACCAGTTCGGATTCTTTGTGCAATTTTCGTACATCATCTCCTATACCACATCGTTGGATGGATGACATGTACGAGAAGAGATATGGAAACTATACCCTATTTAGGAATGCTCAAACCCTAGGGGCAATGGTTAGATTTAATTCCCCTCTTACGTGTCAATTATTTAAGGTGTGTCATAAAAGATAATGCACGAAAATAGCACAGAAAATTTGGGGTGGCTCAAAACTTTCTCCTAAATACTTTAAAGTCTATTCGGATCTCCTGTGTCATCTAACGTATTAAGGAAATAGGCAATTTTATTACCGGACATCAATTTTCTTTAAATATACTTAATGAGCAGTCATTCTATATAATGGTAAGAGAATGACACAAAATGGTTATCTGACATCCAACAACTCAAGGAAATTATATCACCTGACATCAATTTTCTTTAAATAGAAGATGAAATATCTTTATAAAATAGGCAATTTAAAGTGGTGGAATTGGTGCACACGAATATTTCGTGTTTAAAAAAACATAATTTAAAAAATACTTTGAAATTATAGTATTTATGAGGAGTCGTTATATTTCTTTTCGTATTATTATGTCTGGATGTCAAGTTGCACTTTAAGAAATTGACAATTCAATGACTATTCGGATGAGAGAAGGAAGATTTTTATTCTATCAGATTCTTTTGTGCAGTGAACAAGTTAGTCGATTAAAAAAAAAAAAAAACTGGTTTTGAAATTATTGGGAAATTTTTTTTTAAAAAAAATCTACGCATCTAAATTATTTAGAAAATACTCCTTTATGGATCGCTTGGTGATCAGATATAATTTCATTAATTAATTTTTTTTATTTTACTTCCTTTTAAATATTTTAAATTATAATTAAAAAATTTAACTTAATGTGCAGGTTTGATACTGGCAACAACGAGAAATTAATAGAGGAAATGTCTGTAGAGGAGAAGGCTGTGTTTGAAGTGGATGCAAGAAAAATAGATTGGAGGAAGTATTTTCAGGAAATTCATATCCCAGGAGTGAGGAAACATGTAATTAACGGTGGAAGGACAACTTCTATTTAAACTGTTCTTGTGATGTTTAATTATCACACGTTCTACTTCTCGATTTACCGTTCATATGAGAGAATAATCGAGTGTATATATTGTGTGACATGTAAAATTTAAATATGTGCAATAAATATTATTGTCAACGTAAAGTCATGCTTTATCTTATACTTTCCGAATTATTTTTACCTTTAATTAACTGGACACCAATATTAAGCAATGACAAAGTGTCTTGTGAGACGTTATTTACGTGAGACGGTTTGTGAGACGTGTTACTGTATATTTATTATTTAGATAAAGTATGTTTAATGGTTGTTAAAGTATCTTTACTAAAATACGCTAAATTATGCATTAAAGTATAATTTTAGCGTGTTATAATTTGATTTATTATTGACATATTTTAACTTCAAATAAACGTATTTTATTTATACAATAAGCATAGTTTAGTGATGGATCGACCCGTCTCATAAATAACTCGTCTCACAAGAGAGTATCTCGTAAGTAATATATAACTTTTGGGATACTATTATTTTTTAGTAATAAATAAATGAGGATTATCATATTTTATTAATGAACTACTATAATTTTCTTTTCAATTAAAAGAAAAGATAAAAAGTATGTCTTTTTTTTTTCTTGTCTTATCTAACTCACTCGACGATTGAAAAAAAAAAGAGAGAGAGAGAGAAGTGTTTCACAATTCTTATGTATTCAGTCTCACTCCATGACATTTTGTGAGAGGGTTTCTCAAGTTCAATCATTTCACAAAATTCATTTCGATCACTTATGCAAAGACTGATTCTTTTAAAGTAATTTACAGTTAATTTTTCTCTTAAAATCAATCTAAAAGTGATTAATTAATTTGTTTTTAAAAAAAATATAATTTTTATTTTTAGAGAAAAAAAAGTCTTTGAGACCAGATATTTGGAGGTCATTTTTGCCTTTAGGATATGTTTTTTTGGAATGATATTTTAGGAAGAGCCAATGGATTAAAATACAAAATTTCAATTAAAATTAAAAATAAATTCAATAACTATCCCCAACACTTTAACATTTACCCTACAAGTGCACTGTTGCACCACAACATCACCCTAAAATTAAATATTTTTTATCCCTTAGAATAAGAGTTTGCTATATACTCTAACTACATTTAAGAGGAAAATGATGCTCAATCGCCGGCGATCACCACCATCTGCTGTGGCTATCCGGTGGCCATATTCTGCCGTCGCCGGGGGATTCCACCGTCCGCGGCCAATACAGTCATTGAAGGATTTACGAATTAAAGTTTAGGGTTTGTTTGGTGGATTTCAGCGTTTATTTAATTAATAAGGGCCTACCTGCTTATGTGCCTTTTTACAAGAAAAGATAAAAGAAAAAAATTGATATCATATTCCAGGGTACAAAGTGTGTAAGGGTACAACATTTTATTTTAAAATGTATACAATTTAATTTATTAATAAGGGCACAACATTTTGTTCTAAAAGATATATACTTTCATTAATTTTTTTTCTTTTTTTAGGAAATATATGTACATGCACGTCTTTATACTAAAGTGTATATCATTTAATAGTAAAGAGTATCTGGGCGAACAGTGCCCGTGCACAAAAGTTTTAACCTTCATATAATCGTGTGCCATCTTGGTGTTAATCCAGACTCCCGTGGTTATCCTCTAAAAATATTATCGAATATCCTGTTACATTTTAGTAGAATTACAATTAAATTTCATATTACACGGTTTATATAAGTAACACTTAATGGGAAAAAAATCTCAACCATTTCGTAAAATTTATATTTTTCTTTTAGAATATAGATTCATCTATCTTCTAAATCTTATTCATTCAATGGTTCGGAACAATATCCCGGGGCCGCTTAATACGAATTCTTCAATTGGAATGATAATTAGTATTACTAAGGAGTCAATGACAATGAAAATGAAGGGTGAAAAGTAGTTATTGAATTAATAGGAATAATTGAGAAATTTTGATTCCCACTGCACCGAACAAGTATCACTAATAATAGTTGATATATATCTATTCTCATTACCCCTAGCCAAGCAGTCCTCAATGTAATAATACATTTAAATGATCTAAAAAATAGGGACAAGTTAGCATGCCAATTTAGTTTATCAAAACTCTTATATGTCTCATGTTTAGTTATAAGTCTTTAAATGGAGTTTTATCAATTCAAGGCCAAATTATGGGTAAACTATCCATTCAAAGTCTGAATTATTTTTTCTATCAATCCAAGACCTGAAATATGTAAAACTATAAATTCAATGCCTGAATTTGTCAAATATTATCTCTTATTTTATCAATTTAGGGCCTAAGTTCAGGTTCTGAATGGATAGTTTTACATAATTCAAGCCCCTAATCGATAGAAAACATAATTCAATTCCCGAATTGATAGTTTACCCATTTTTCAAGCTTTGAATTGATAAAATTATTGACTTGAATTTCAATCCTCCTTGCCAACCCATATATATGACTTCAAAGCAGAAATTTTTAAGTTATACCCTCAACCTACCCATATATATCGAAGTCACACCTTTACAACTGACCCATAAAACCAATTACAATTGAGTAGCAGTATACAATAAATCCACATATCCAACTTATAATACTGAATCACATAATTGTATTTAATTGAGTCACTGGTGATTATTATCGGTAATTTGAGTAAAAAAAATTGAGCACAAGAGTATTTTAAACACACATAAGAATTTCACTAAAATCTGTTGGACAATATCTTCAATTTCTCCAAAATATCATCTCTTGATACACTACTTTTACAAAAGATAGGAGATATTGAATATTCAATAAGAAGAAAGAATTACACCTGTTAGACAGTTGTGGTCAGAAATCCAGCTCATAAGAATTTTCAACTAATTAATAGTACTATGGATTGTGTTGTGCCAATTATTATGATTATAAATTATGCATGTCTTTTTTTGGTCATTTAATTTGTACTTATAGTCTTAATAATTAGCTAATCTATATGGATTTCAATATTATCGCTGTAAATACAGAGTACAAAAGTGTTATTTTATATTAATTTTTTTTAATAATAAATAAATGATAGTGTGAAAGATAACATCTTATTCAAGAATAATATTATTTACCTTTTTTTTTTCTATTTTTAGAGTGTAAAAAAGTGTAATGATAAATAAATGATAGAGATACAAGCATGTAATGTCCCTGTGAGAACATACTCTTTTTCATCACAAAATAAGCTCTCACTTATGATTTTTGTCCGTAAATAAATACATTTCCACTTTAAATGAGAAAATATCACAGTTTAATAAATTCATAATTTACTTTAATATAAAATTGTCACTTATATTCAATTTATATATTTACTTCATATCTTATTTATTATGTCACACTGTCTAAAAGTAAGTAAAAAATAACTTTTTAAGAAAATTTTATATCTATGTAAACTTTGTTTTGAGATTATAAGGAATATCCTTAATGCTTATAAACGTGACAATCTCTGCCAACACCTCTGGCAAAATAGTTGAATAATTTGCATCATTAATCATAATCATCTAACACGTGAAACATTTACACAAAATTCAACAATAATGAGAGCATAAAAGTCAATATATATATATTTTTCTTCACGATGCGAATAGCTGTGTAAATAAATGCAAAGTAAATACAACGACCTACCAAACTAGCCAAAAATATCGTTGCATTAGTTTCAACTAAACCTTATAATTCTTCGAAGGAACGAAAAAAAAAATCCACGGAGATAAGATTTTACTTTACACTGACATTAAAAATTTACTTTTACATAGTGAATTTTTTTCGAAATTTACTTTTGGTAAGACGACTTTTAAATTATTGAATGCACCAAAATCGCATTATTAGGAGTTCCATCGTGAAAATCGCACCACTAAGAGTTCCATCGTTTCTTCTATAAATATGACTGATTTTAATTTTGAACCTTTTTTTTTATTTTTATTCAATTTTAGTTATTTTTTAAAAAATAAAATTTTGATTTTTCTTTTCCATTTTAACCCAAATTTCAAATTCAAACAAAAAAGAATTAAAATTAAATCGACCCGTCTCTTATATATATTCATCTCACAAAAGAGTGTCCCTTCATGAATATAGTACTGCAAACATGAAATTTTTGCATGTGAGATTTTCTGTGTCACTTTTGTATATTATGTTTTGTATTAATAATATGATTTACACGTAAAATGAAGAAGAAAGAAATCAAGACATTGCCTTTATGATTTATAGTACTCCCACCGTCCCGGGCAAAGGTGGCCGTTTGTTTTTTGCACTTGGATTAAGGAGTATTCTCTCCATCCCAAAATTATATGCACTTTTACTGTATCACGTTTTTTAAGAAAAGTGTTCTTTTTGACCAAATTTGTTGACTTTAGATGGTAAAGTAGTATTTTTAGGTAATAAAAAGTATAAAGTAATGATATGTGTGTGAAAAATGAATGACAAATTTGAAATTAAAGTAATTTTTGAGGTTGTTGGATAAAGTGATATTTGTCATTTTTAGGTTGTGGACAAAATTGTGGGACGGACAAATGTAGAAACATGAAGAAAATTGTGGGACGGAGTGAGTATTATTATTTTATGTGTATTGAGTAGTTGTATTAAAATGATGTGATGGGTAGTAGTGGACCCTTTTTACTAAAAGAGAAAAATTGAGATCTTTGAATGAAACGCTCAATATAGTAAAATAGTGACTTTTCGGCGGGACGGGACGGAGGGAGTATATACATATACTTCCTCTGTCCCAAATTCATCTTAACATTACTGTAAATACAGAGTTTAAAAAAATTATTTTTTTTACTTACATTAGGGGGTAGTATGAAAAATTTTAGGTAATAAATAAATGATCAAATATGTAATGTGTGTTTAAAATGTGATAACAAATTTGAAATTAAAGTATGTTTGAGGAATATTGGTTAGTTGTTTTTTTTTATAATAGTGTAATTTGAAACGGAACAAAACGGAAAGTATGAAATTGAAGTTGGGAATTAAGAGGGGTATATAATTTCTTTCTCTTGCTCCAACGTTTCATTCAACCAATAATATTCCATAAGAAGTGTTACAATATAATGCGCCAATGAATTATTATATCGGAATTATTTGTAGTGAGAGAAAAGTACATGTGTATTTAAGGCAATAATTATTGCGTGCAGTTGAATGATGTCGGAATGAAAATCATTGCTCTATGCTAATTGCAACATCGACAGTAGTAGACATGCACCACATTTCGGAATCGTCGGTTCCGGTTTCAAACTGTCGATTTCGATTTCTGGAAGTGTGGAACCGGAATCGAACCGGCTATCCTATGGTTTCAGTCCGGTTTTGGAACCGCCGGTTCCGGTTCCCAAACCGTCGGTTTTCGATTTTTTATATGAAATCGAATTTTTTTTTTGTTTTTGAAGTTTTAATTTTTTAATAATTCGATTTTTAAGTTTTAAATCAAAGTTTGAAATTTAATTTGCATTTGTAAATTTTTATCTTTTTAAAAATAATATCATTTGAATTTTGACATTTGAACTTGAAAGTTGGAACTTGGAAGTAGATAAATTATACTCCCTCCGTCCCAAAGATATTGACACACTTTCCTTTTTGGGTTGTCCCACAGAAATTGACATATTTCCTTTTTAAATTCTAGAATAAGATGATAACATATTAACAATAAATTGTCCATTATCATTACAAATTTACAATTTACAAATGTACAATAAAATTTTACAATTTAAATTTATAACAACACTAAAAAATTTTCATTATACAAATTACAATCCACAAAATAAAAGGGGAAAAAAAAAGAAAAAAAAGGACTTGAGTTTAAATTTGAAGTTTCAATTTGAATTTTGAATATCAACTTGAAACTTAAATTTAAATTGCATACGTATCCCCGAAAGGAATCAAAGCCCACGTAGTTCTCGTAACTTACTTCTACTTACCTTGTCGGACGGTGGTCGGGACTCGGGTGGTGATGTCAATCTCACTCTCCTTCTGAATTGATGTCTTCATCCGTCACGTAATCATCATCTTTGTGTTGACTTCGATCTTCCGCTTTTGATCAATCATCAAACAAACATAGATTTTTAAAAATTTTAACACCTAAATTGGATCGTTGAGGATCCAAAACAAGTCCACCAAGGCTAAATGCTTGTTCGACGGCGACGGTAGAGGCGGGAGCCGCAAGACCTCTTTTACAATTAATGATAAAATAGGAAATGATTGAACTCTCTTTGACCACCACCACAAAATATCAAAGTTCTCTTCAAATTAGATTGAGCCCTTGCACGTTTTTGAGATCTAGAATCATAAAAGTTATAAAATTTCTCAAAAATTTGATACTTTCTAGAACTATCACCACTTCCACTACTATCATCACCACTAGATTGATCATCACTAGAAGAACTATGTTGTTGTTTGTATTCACTAAAAAGTTCTCTTAAGAGTTGATAAGTATTACCTACTATGTCTTTAGGATTAGGAGCTTGTCGTCTAGAGTCTAAATCACAATTAGCATACAAATGATCATAATAAAGTGTTAACAATTCTTCCAAACCATCCATTCTAATACGTGGGTCTAACAATTTAGCAAGAAAACACAAGTCTGGAATATTAAAAAAATACTTTAACCATTTTGATTTCATTGAAAGAATAGCATCATGTAAAATTGAATTTGTTTCATTAGCACTAAAAGTAATGGCAATTTTAACACAATTATCAACAACAATGTTAGTAGTAGGATAATAAACACCGTATAATTCTTTGGTAGCTTCATTAAAAATTTACAAAACTTCACATAAAGTTGTGCATGTATTCCATTGATTAGCAAATAAAGTATGACCGGTGGGTTCAAGTGTATAAAAATTGCATATATGCTCTCTATATTGAAAAGATGCTTGCAACATTTTATAAGTTGAATTCCAACGAATAGAAATATCCAAAGAAAATTTTTTAGGATGAATATTAATAGATTGACAATATATTTTCCATCTTTTTGTCACGGAGGGATTTCTCATTATATACCAAATAGCATCTTTAATAGGACTAATATGTTCTTTCAACGATTGTAAAGCATCTTGAACACATAAATTCAATATATGGCAAATACAACTAACATGAAAAAACCTATCACCAATTGATGGTTTACAAATGTTAATAAGAGTTTCTAAACTAGCCGCATTAGCACTAGCATTATCAAATAAAATTGTAAAAAATTTTGTGGTCAAATTATACTCTTGCAAAATTGTATTAATTTTGTGAGCAATATTTACAGCGGTATGTGGAACATCAAAAGCTCTATAAGCAATTAATCGTTTTTGCATAGTCCATGAACTATCAATCCAATGACAAGTAATACCCATATAATTCGCACGTTGCCAAGCATTACTCCAAATATCCGAACATATAAAAACTTTATGAGGTAAATTTATTAAAATTTACTTTAAAATCAATTTATACTCCAAAATAACTTTTATAAGACCATTTGTACATTTATTACGATGCAATGGTGGAGCTTGAGGATTTAAAGTGAGATTGACCCAATTTTGAAAAAACTATTTTCCGCAAAGTTGAAAGGTAAATGTTTGGTGCACATAAGTTTAAGATAATATCTCAAATAATTTAGCTCATTAAATTTAAAAAGAGCATTACCTCCCGAAGAACCTCCTTCTCCTCCCGACGAAGACCCCGTGAATCCTCTTCCAAATTGCATTTGATTTGTTGCTATGCCAATCTTATCCGAATGCTTCTTTTGCAAATACTTGATGAAAGTTCCATATCCTCCACCATGCTTGAATTTATAATTGGTGCCACAATAGTTGCAACTTACTTTATAATTTGATGAATTTTCAAGAGCTTATTTCTTGAAGTGAATGGTGAATATATCTGAACGTAGAGTTTGTTGAGAACTTTGACTTGTTGCTCCGGGTGATGCTTCGGGTCCGAGTGATGATCCACCTCCGCCTCCTACTCCGACTCCGGCTCCACTTGCACCTTCTCCACCCGAACTTGGTTGGCTACCTTCCTCATTTTGTTGTCTTTGAATTTGAACATCATCTTCGTCGGACTCGATATCATCTCCAAGTATATTTCTATAATTTAAATCATAGAAATGAGGGTGGGTAGAAATATCCAGAGGAAAATTAGGATGTAGTGGTGATGATGAAAATTGTTGATTTGGTGATAGAGCCGGTGGTGGACAATTGTCTACGTTGGCAATGTTCTTTCCTCTAGAAGATTGTGAGGAAGAACCGGCACCGGAAGAAGAAGAACCTCACCTTGGTATTTTTTTTGGATTTTTTTTGGTAGTGTAGTAATAGAAGAAGTAAAATAGTAACTAACAAGTAACTAGTAAGTATGAAATAAGAAGTGAGAATGAAAATTATGAAACTAACACTAATCTAAGAAACTTGGAAGTTGAAAATTTGGAATTGGAACTTGGAACTAAGAGAATGATTTGAACTTATAAAGTAATGAAACTTGAACTTGAAAAAAACAATTAGAGCACAAATTGAGAGAGAGAGAGAGAGTAGTGTAGAAGAAATGTTGGAAATGGGAGATTCAAGAATGATGTAGAATTGTAGAAGAAGAAGAAGTAGAGAAGAGATGTTGTATTGTTGTGAGTTGTGTGCTTAAATGAACCCCAAGGATGCAAAATGATCCCAACCATCTATTTCAAATTATATTAATCCAAGCCATTGAAAAATTAAAAAAAAAATAGGTTCAGCAAACTGCCGGTTTGGACCGGAACCGTCGGTTCCGCGGTTTTGAACCGGAGCGGGATAGGAGCGGTGATGATCTTGGCCGTTCACCTCTAACGGGCAGCAAATCGGGCGTCCATTCAAATTCAGAAATTTAAATTTTGGAGCCCAAACTGCCGGTTCGGGCGTGAACCAGAACCGCCGGTTCAGCCCCCAACGGCTACTTTTGATCCATCCGTTCATTTCAAACGGCCATTTAGTCTCGCTCGTTAATTTCGAAATAAAAAAAATAAATAAATAATTAAAAATGGAAAAAACCGGGGTTTTTTTCGGAATCGACAGTTTGGTAAAACCGGCGATTTTAACCGGTGGTTTCAATTTTTTGAAATTTAGAATCAGAACCGAACTGTATATTTCACGATTTTGATTCCATTTGGCCGTTTCATAAACCGCCGATTCTGGTTCCGATTAAAATCAGAGATTTTTCAGTTGGAACCGGCGATTTCGGTTAAAATGTGCATGTCTAGACAGTAGACATAATTTCTGAAATATACCATACCAAATCTTTAATTTGAAAGGCACAACAACGTTACAATTTTTTTATTATATTGTATTTTCTGGACCCTGCAGGTTATAATTTATTGGGATCTAGGCTACAGTGCCCACTGTCATATAATGATATTCAAAAAGTCCGGTACAGTACAAAAAATGCAAAAATGCCCATTTTGAAAGTAAAAGACTCTGATACCCTTAATTTGATGTGAAGAAACATGACTTATTTCTTACTGCAGAACACTATATCACTCGGTCATGAAGAATATATTTACTCAGTCATTCAAAGCTTTAAGAATATACTATACATATCGATGGACTCGGCCCTTCAAGAGGCTTTGAGATCTTTTGAGTATGTATATTACTCGGTCTTTGAAAATACATATATCACTCGGTCAAGGCTTTGAGAATATATATACCACTCGAACTCAGAGATTAGAGAATATATATATTACACTTGTACTATTACACTCGATCTTAGGTTTGAGAATATATATTACACTCGGTCTTAGATTTGAGAATATATATTACACTCGGACTCAGTCATGCAAAACTTACACTTGGTCTTAAGGTTTGAGAATATATATTACACTCGGTCTTAGGTTTGAGAATATATATTACACTCGGACTCAGTCATGCAAAGCTTTAAGAATATATATATTACTCGGTCATGAGGAATATATTCACTCGATCATTCAAACTTTTGAAAATATACTATACATATCAATCAGACTCGGCCCTTCAAGAGGCTTTGAAATCACTCGGACTCGGTCACTCAATTTTGAGTTTATATTTCTGTTGTAATAAAATAAGCAAAAGATTGATGAAATATATATTTGAGGGTTTTCATTATTCTCCAAAATAAATATTTAAATATAAAATCATAAAAAAGATTAAAAATTGAATTGTTATTTCTTTGATTCACTCGGTCTTATGTTTAAATTTTAAAATTGTTCAATTATTATTTTTTACTTGATTTAGCAATTATCTGAATAAATTTTATTCCATTAAACTAAAATTTATTAATATAATTTAATATTTAAATGTTAACTTGGATATTACATATTAGTTCAATATTATAACTTTGTCAAATTAAATATTAATATTCATTTAATAATTTTATATGGTTTTTGATTTATGTCAATTTTTATATTTATTTCTAACTTTGATTTTTGTAAATTAAAACATAAAATTTTAAATATATTAATTTACGTTAATTTTTTTAATATAATTCATATAATTTATTTAATTTATTAAAATTAAATTACTCATCAACTTTAATTAAAATTTTAATATTAATGAAATATATATTCTATCGATATTAATTTTTCAAATATATAAATATATATATATATATATATATATATATATATATATATATATATTATAGAATTGTTTCTAATATTTTAGGCATATACTTAAAGTATATTATTTTAAATTTAATATCAGGATATTTATTGTTTAAAGTACATATATTTACGTATGTATGAATAAAAGACGGAGTAGTTCAACAAAAAAATGAAAGACCCAGTATTTAAAAAAAATACATTACTAAAAAAAGTTTTAAGAGTAAAAAACCGATTAGTTAACAAAATAAAATATTAAGAGTTATGTAGATCACTCGGTCTTTCCAGGTTGTGAATATTAGAATATGTTAAAAAAAAATCTGACATGTAATAGGGGTACGTATATCAATAAATTAATCTCAAAAGTTAGCATTTTTGCTAATAATTAGTCAAACTAGGCATTCTTGCAAGTGTTAAAATATATTTGGGCTTCACACCACAATTCTCTAATTTAGTAATTTATTTCAGGAATAATTTCAAGCTATACACCCACTTTATTTAGAAATAATTCTAATTAATATATATATATATATATATATATATACTCCCCCGTCCCATAGTAAGGGTATTTTTGGCTTTTTGGCACGTGGATTAAGAGTATTATTATTTAATGTGTAGTGAGTGATTGTATTAGTGGGAGTGTTGGTCCCATATTTTAATTGTATTAGTGGGTATGTGTGGGTCCCATGTGTGTAAAAAAGGAAAGCGGACTATTTGGGTGGGACGTCCAAAATGAAAAAAATAGACTCTTTGGGTGGGACGGAGGGAGTATATTGTTAGAGAAATATTTATGTGAATAGGGTTTACATGCGCATCCTAATTTATCAAATTGCTTTTAGATACATAAAAAATTACTTTTTAAATAGATGAATTATTATTTTTTTAATTGAAAATATTACTCTCAATTGCACTCTTATTTACCAATTACTCTTTAGTACATGAAAAAATTATTCTTTAGAAAAATGAACTATTACTTTTCTATATAAAAAATATTCATCTTAAAATTTTAATATATGATTATTTGTTATGAGTATGTTTTATAATTCCAATGAGTAAAAATTCTTCTCTTATAATAAAAGTAATTTTCTACGTATTAAAAAGCAATTTTATAAATAATAATAATAATTTTATAAAAATAAGATGCATGTGGATTGATAGACACTTCTCATTTTATCATGCATCAATGAATCATTTAATATATATCAATAATCTATTCAATTATTCGAGTTTGTCTTTGATATATATTATGTTGGCGAATTCTTTTTCCAATTTATATTCATACAAGAAATTATGACTTTGTAGGTATTAATTTGGTAGTTTTTAGCAATAGAAAACATCTTTTAGAGTAATGTATAATGGCAAAAACTTGTGTGAACCGGGCATGCGGACCACACTCCGTGCACCTTTAGAATTTTGTGTTAAATTGTATACCCTTTAGTATAAAGATGTGTACCCTTTTATTTTCTAAAGAAAAATAAAAAATATTAATTAAAAAATGTATATCCTTTACAACAAAATAGTGTACCCTTATTAATTAAAATGTATATCCTTTAGAACAAAATAATATATACTCCCTCCGTCCCTCGTTAAGAGGGTCATTTGCTTTTTGGTACATAGATTAAGGAGTATTATTATTTAATGTGTAGTGGGTAGTTGTATTAGTAGGAGTGTGAGTCCCAACATTTAATTATATTAGAGGGGGTGTGTGGGTTCCATGTGTGTAAAAAAGGAAATGAGACTCTTTGGGTGGGACGACCAAAATGGAAAAATTGTCCTCTTAGGCTGGGATGGAGGGAGTATAACTTTACTCATAATATTAAATTTTAAAGGCACACAATGTGCTCGGGCATAATAACCTCACTCATGTATAAATTGTAGCATACTATTTAATCACTCTTGAAAGTTATAACTGTTCTAAGGGGAAAAAAATCTATTCCTTTTTAGAATTTTGAATAGATTCAGTCCTCTTCATTTTTTTTAATTTTTTTTAATGCAATCAATGGTGTAAAACGATTCGATAGTTTCAATCCTCTTTAACTTTTAGTAGTGACAAAGTCTATTGTGAGACGGGTTGAAAGACTAGTCAATCCGTTATTAAAGTATTATCGTTAATTTGTAATTAAAATATGTTGAATAATGAATTAAGTATGTTTGTAAAGCGTTATAATATTATTAATTACGTACATACTTTAAGTAACAATAAGCATACTTATTTATATATAACAACTATATTTTAACACTTGGTCGACCTGTTTTATAATTCATCTCATAAATATCTGTCTTACAAGATGATTTCCCAAAATGATAAGGTGTCTTGTGATAAGATTGTAAAATTTAAGTAAAAGGGATGAAATATAATAATAAAAATATAAATAAATGATAGTTATTAATATCTAGTATGATGAGAACGTTAATCTTGTATAAATTGCAATTTTTAAAATTGTAAATAAATTTTGAGACAAAGGGAAAATGCTTAGCAAGAAGAAGAGAATGCATACGTGCTCAACGTTCGTCCAGTTTTAATGTTCACATGCATACGTCCTAATTTAATGATTACACTACTTTTTTTTTAAGTAGAGCTCCCACATAAAGATGGACATGCACCCGGATCGGAACTGTCGATTTTAGTTCCAAGGTAAGGAGAATCGGAATCGAATCAGGGTAGGAAGGTTTCGGTTACGGTTTCGGAACCACCGGTTACCAGTTTCTTTCTTTTTTTTCTTTTTTCTTTGCGTTATTTTTTTATATTTTTTTCCTTTTTTATGAAAATAATGCGTTTAATTTATTTATTAAAATATGTGTAATTGAAATATTGAATATGTGTAATTTCATTATTAAAATTTAATACATGGTGTATACAATAATGCGAATTAAAATTTGAAAGTTGATATTAAATTTAGGATTATTCTATGGTGCACCTGGTACACCGGTTCACTCTAAAATTTATAGGCTAAATACATAGGTAGTGGGTAGTTTCCTTAATATAATTTTTAATTATTAAATTAAATTAATGGTAGAGATTAGATTAAAATATAATCTAACGGTTCAAATCGTCCAGATGCATCGGTGTCACATGTGCACCGTAGTTGGACTCTTAAATTTATAATAATCACACAATATTAAAATGTTGTAACTAAGTATAAACCATTACAATTTACAAATGTATAACACTACAACTAATTTATTGTTACTATTCAAAACTTTTAAAAATACAAACTAAAAAAATAAGAAAAAATCAGAAAATTGGTGGTTTTAACTGGGAACCGGAACGAACCGTGGAATACAGGTTTCAGTTTGATTTTTGCCGGTTATGGAACCGTCGGTTTCGATTCCAGTTAAAACCGACGATTCCTGTTAATCGATGCATGTCTACATAAAGAAACGACATTCTTAAAAATTCTACTGCCTCCATTGGGACCATCATCCTGTTTATTGTACCACATTATTTAAAAAAATATATACTTTTTTTATTAATTTTGTTGATTTTAGATAATAAAATATTATAAAGTAATGGAATGAGTGACAAAATTAAAATTAAAGTAACTTATAAGATTGTTGGATAAAATGATGTTTCAATGGAGTGAGAAGGGTTTTGTGGGATGGACGAATAAGAAAAATGTGAAGGATAGTATGAAACGGAGAGAGTATATTATTATACAAAATTATTACCAATTCAAATTAAAATTAACAAAAAAAAAATCTAATATACAATTAAAATTTACCGACGTACTATATATTAAAGAGTTGATATCATATGCACCTAGGTGCACAAGTGCATCTATATGTGTATAAAATTTTATTCAAAAGTATATATATGTTTCATAATAATTGTATAGTTTTTTACATTCAGTTTTTCACTAAAAAAACTAACAGAAAATTCGCTAACAAAGTGTATACATTTTCATTCATTATTGTTATATGTTTGTATTTATAAGTGTATAGGTTTTTAAAAGTGAATATACGGTGCACCTGAATACACCGAATAATTAGCCTATATTAAAATGCTCCTTCCGTCCGCTTCTAAGGTATCCATTTTACTATTTTTGGCGTCCACTTCAAAGGTATCCATTTTCCTTATTTGGTAAAAAAGTACACAATATGACACACTACTTCCCTCTAATACAACTACCCACTTTATATATAATAATAAATAATAATACTACTTAATCAACATGCAAAAAGTAAATGAACACTTTAGAATTGGACGAAGGGCATATTAAAATTTTATTTTCCCAAAAAAGTAAACTTAAATATTAAAATAAAATTATATGAGAACCGTAATGCATACATGACAGTGACACATCCACACACATACATGTTACTACTCTCTGGGCCCAACGGGCCTTGCAACAAGAGGGTTGTATGTATATATTGAAGAAAATATCAAATTTAGCCTCTATTTTGAACAAATTCAATTTTAATTTTATACTTTTAATTTTTATTATTTTAGGTTTTTTATATCAATTTTATTCATGCAATTTTTTACTTTTTCAATTTCCATTCACCAAAATTTTTGTACAACTAAGAGGACTTTGCAAGTCGAAACATTATTAAATAAGTTAATTTTTAATATGTACATATTAATTAATAATGTATAGTTTTATAATGCATACAATAATGTATTTAAATAAGTTCACTCTTTTCATTCATATGGTTGCATAAAAGAGCCTATTTTTCCAATTGATGTCATGCTTAAAATATAAGCATATTTTATTAGGGTCAAATTCTACAGTGCCCCTAAGATTTTTTGAATTCTTTATTGCCCACGTTTTAAGGCAAGTGTAAAAAAACCCAAAAATGACGGAAAAATCATTGACCTGATAATGACACGATATTCACTTTGAAAAAGTTATTATCGAATTAAGTTTTTTACTAGACTCGATATATATATTTTAACTCGATTGTGACTTTTTCAAAAGTGAATATCATGTCATTATCGAGTTAAGGGCTTTTCCGTTATTTTGGGCTTTTTTACACATTGCCTTGAATTGTGGGCAATACAGTAAAAAAGATTTTTAAAAAGTCTGACTGTCACTGTTACTGATTACTTCATTTTATTATTTTTCTGTCTTCTTTCAAATGTCACACTTTTCATTTTGAGAATTGTCCCACAAAAGTTTGTATCTATCTAAAAAGTTAAAATTCAAATACAATCACCCTTCCCACATACACTTTATTTACAAAAAAACTACTCTTATCTAACACACCTAACACACTTTATTATTTATTTATTATAAAAAATATTATTATACCCATAAAAATTATTATTTTTCTAAATCACGTGCCGAGATGGCGGCTCAGACTTAGATGGGATTGAGGAAGTAATTAATACGACAAAAGATTTCGTTTTAGTTTTTAAAATTTTCATGAAAGATTTTATTTTGGGTAGGTGGTGGGCCCATAACTAGCCATTATTATTCCATGGGCTGATATGTAAGTTAGTGGGCCGATACTAAGCCCTACAGCCCACATAATCAGTAATTATGATTTTGAACCAAAAGAACCCTAATATTGTTTTGTGAATATCTCTTTCTCACACGTCGAGGAATAGGATTACCCTCAAAATGCAAGTGTTATTCCTCTTTAATAAAAAATAGTTTTTCGTATACAAAGATAATATTAATCCTTGCACGAAAGTAGACATGCACAAAATAACTAGAACTGGTGGTTCCAACCAAAATCGGAGTGATGGTTTAAAACCGACCAAAATGAAATCGAAACCAAATATATTCCTATTCAGATTCGTTTTTTCATTTCGTGGAATTAGAACCGGCAATTCTACTATTTTTTTTAAGGTTTGATGCTGAAAAGAAAAAAAATCGAAACCAAAACCAACGGTTCCAAAAATTGAACTGAAACCTTCGTACCCCAAATTCAGTTCCGATTCTTCATTTCTAAAAATCAGAATTGGTGGTTTAAAACCGGGTGCATGTCTTCACAAAAGGATAAATACTATTTATCATGGAAAAGAGTAACCCATCGTCATATAGCTTAGCTAGGATAGTGAAATTGGTTGAATGATAAATTTCCATGTGATTAGAGTTGTAAAATGAGCTGTTGGGTTGGATTAACTTATAATCCACCACGACCCATTAATTTACGGATAGGGCGGGTCTATGGATTGGGTCATTAGTGCAGCAGGCTTAATGTGTTGGGTTATCATGGTGAGGAAGGACGAATTGGCCCAAACAAGCCAAATCTCATGTTAACTTTTTTTTTTTTATAACTTGGAATGAAATTAATTAAAAAAAAACTAAAATAAACATATGAAAATTGAATATTTGAATGAACTACTCCCTCAGTCCTACAAAGTTATTGCATTTTCTTTTTTGGGATGTCTCACGAAAGTTGTTACATTTCCTTTTTAAACATATAGGACCCACCCAAAACAATTAATTTATTCATATAGAGCCCATACACACTTCACACACACCACTAATACACATACCCACTACACATTAAAATATTATATCATCAACTCACTACCAATTAAATTATTATACTCCTTAAACTTCATGCCCAAAAAAATGTTACATCTTTAGTGGGACGGAGGGAGTAATTGACTAAAATAGTAAAAAAATCATAAAATCAAATACTTTTTTAAGATTAAACATGATGAGTTATTGGTGCGGCGGACAATATACAAAACGGAACATTTGTGGGGTGAGTAGGAGCAGGCTATTGGTGAGGCAGGCTTTATACGAATTTGGTGTGACGGGCCCGTTGCATAAAATTTTGAGATAATTTGACATTAAACTAACTTACACATTGTATTCCATAAGAAATCGAATCCAACACAAATTAATTGCATTTTGCACTAAAATTGCAGGCTGCAGCCTAAGATTGCATATCTTTACAAGTTTAATCCTCAAGATCAACATCAAATCCAATATACAACGTACGTAATCAAAACTTTGCAAATTCCTAATCAATTTCTGGTTTTTCAAATTATAAGAAAATACAATTTCGAAGTAAACAAGAATGCAAAAACCCTAACTAATGCTTTCATATTGTAGAATGATAAAGACATCGCCACTAGCAACAGATCATTAATTTCTTTTTAATAAGTTATTAAAAAGAAATTCCAATAAATAAATAAAAAATAAATTTGTTGAAAGTATATATGGTAGATGCAAGAAGAAGATGTTTGTTGATGATCATCTAACTGCAAGTCTGCAAATAAAGCAAATTTAATTTGCAGAAAATTAATACTTTATATTAGATGACCACCAGCAAACACATTCCATTGCAGCTAGCTGTTTCCACTACAACCATAAATCTATACTCTACAAAAAATATATATATCAATTATATACACACAGTTAGTTATATATATGTATAATGTATCTATATCCAGCACCAGTCGTTATTATGCATACAGTTTATGGCCCAGATGCCAGATTTATTGCCCTTTAAGATAAGAATATGCTTTGAGAATATACTTTTCTACCATCCATTTAAGTTAGTATTGAATTTGGTTTACTACATTTTTTTGGTTATCAAAGACTTGTGTGACGTATTAGTGGTTATGAGGCGAATAAGAAGTCATAATAATAAAAAAATGAGGTTCAATTAGTAAAAAGTGATAATAGTGCAATGAATTATTTTATTAATAAATTATAGTATAAATAAAAAATAATACTTCATCCGTCTCACAGAAGTTGTGACATTTTTCTTTTTGGGTTATCCCATAGAAGTTGTTACATTCCTTTTATAGCATATGAGACTCACACAAAAAATATTAATATATTCACATTGGCCCACACACATTACTAATACACTTACCCACTACACATTAAATATTATTTCTCTCACTTCACTTTACAATAAAATATTATACTCATTAATCTCCGTACCCAAAAAAAATGTTATAAGTTTAATGGGATGGAGGGAGTATATATATATTTTTTAGAAAAAATAATAATATTTTTAATAAAACGTGATAATAATTAATTAAAAAATATAAAATGGTACGTGAAACGGTAAGACAAGTCTTCCCTTTTGGTTTGATTTTGATTTAGGTAATTAGGTGGTGCTTATTTTAAATTGAAAATTATAAGACTCAAAATTCGTGATTAATTTTATTAGCACACGCCACATGCATTATTATTATGATTATTAAATAATAGTAGTAGTAATTAATACGAATACTTTTCGTGTTTTATAGTCAAAGGTAGTGAGAACAACACTTGGCTTTAACTTAATGTATTTTAAAAAAATAACCCAAACATAATATATTAAAATACTATGCGCTTCTTTGTATAATTTTTTAAAGAAATTAATGTCACCACTTTATCCAATATTTATTTATTTATTATTATTATTATTATTATACTTTGTAATTATTTTCATTGAAGGGTTGTTCAAACATTAATAACCTAAAAATTATTACAATTAATTAAAGGCTAAATATAATGTGCACCCACGTACAAATATAAGCAAAAATATATACAATTATGAGTAAAAATGTATACAATTTAATTGTTAATTTTTTAATAAAAAATTGAGTGTAAAAAAATATACAATTATTAAAATACATGTATACACTATTGAATAAAAAGTTATACGCATATGAATGTTTGTTTTTTTAATAAAAAACTTAGTGTGAAAAAAGTATACAATTATTACAAAACACATATACAAAAGAGGATAACATGTATACAAAATAGAATAAAAAGTTATACAATTATGGGTGCAAGGGTGCACCCAGGTGCACCTAATATACACTCTTAATTAAATACACATTTTATAGTGTTATTACTATAACATACAATAATGTATTACGATCAATTAAAAAAATCTTATAATTCCATTTTAATTTAACCTTAAGTAAATGTCAATGCATTTAAATATTTATTTCGTATGCGTGGCAGAATATATAGTCCATAACTTTAGCAAATTAGTTTCTCAAAATAATCTTGATAACAATTCGCTCATTACATATTAATGAATCATTTGTTAATATTAATTATGTTTGACGGTTTGACACAAACACAATAAAACACTAACATTAAATTTTTTGTATCTTTATCAAGTTGACAAAATAACAACAAAAAATAGTAAAACTCTAGGCTAATCCACCATTAATATTATGTGGAATTGTCACCTCTAATTATTAAGTATAATCATACCCCAATAGAAGACTCAATTCAATTTTTACAATAGTCCTAAAGGGCCAAACCCCTCCCATTGGCCTTATCAAATCAAAGATACTTGCTAAACTACTTTAATTAAGACTCCATCTTTAATGGGCCTATCATTTTTAGGGGCCCAACCTGTTTTAGTTGGTTAAAAGATCATATGGTTGTCGAGATCCATCACCATCCAAGCCCAACTCAAAATTCAAACATGCTCAACAATTATTCGGATTTAATTTCCGTACAATTTTAATTTATTTATACTGTATAATACTTGGCAAAAGCTCCTGCGCCCCCGGGAACACATCGTGCCCCCATGGAAACACAAATTTCCCCCTCTATATTCTATTTAAATCTATATATTGATAGGGGTTTAAATTGCAAAGGGGCACGATGTCTAGGGGCACAAGAGCCTCACTCATAATACTTTATTTCATATTTGCGGATATTAGTTGGTCGCGTGTTATTAATAATATCTATCACCATACAATGTTCTATTAATAGTGTGACTATTAAATATCAACGAACACATGACAAAGTATAACAAGTTCTTTTACTCCCTTCGTCCCAGCAGAGCTTTCACACCTCTTTTATAATTTTCAAAGGAAATGTGAAAACTGTGTTGGGACAAAGGGAGTACATGAAAAGGGAGTACTATTTATATTTCTAATAGTATAAACACCAAAGATTACATATATATACTTCTTCCATCCCTTTTAAAATATTCATTTTATTCATTTTTTTTTCTGGAATCCTCCAATCCCTTTACAGCCCATTTGGTAGGTGAGAAAAGATAAAAAGGTATTATGGGATAAGTATTATGTATGTTAATATAAGGTGGTAATATGAGTGAGTGATTTTGTTTGGTAGGATGTATAAGAAGTAATAATAATGTTATATAGTGTTTGGTATGTAATATTAATACTATGTATTAGATGTAATATTACGTTTATGCCCTTATTTAATTTATAGATTTTAAATTATATCCTTTTCGAAGATGATGATAGGTGTTATTTAAATAATTTTATTTTTTATATTTAAATTTTATTTTTATAAAATCAAATGCACGTAAATTAATAAATTTCTTAAAATTTAAAATGTCAGTTGTTGATATTTGAAATTAGATTTACGAAATAAAAAGTTGAAACAAAATGCGAAATGAAACTACAAATTTATAAGAATAGAACAAAAAAAACCAAAACAAATAATAATAATAATAATAAAAATCATAAATCTGATCTTCTATATTTCAACTCAGTGAAATATCAATTAATCACACAACATACAATTATGATTTTGAATTCACACTGCTCTAATGGAGGTGTTTATACATATTTGCAGTAGAAATTGTATATTAGTACAATCTAGATGTAGTTCCACACATCAAACACAAAATTTTACACAACATTAAAATGAAATACCACCATCCCAAAATATGAGACAATTTGGCCTCTTCATTCGGCGTCTATCATCGTTTACTCATGTTTCCTCAATACTATATATCGTGCTCAAGTTTTGTAGCTTGGGTGTCTTGAAGAAGTAGCTCAACTCTCATTGTCTCTTTGGTAACTGTTAGGAATCAATCTCCAATAAATCAGCCTTGATTGTATATATCTCTCATTAATATTTGTAGATATTATTTTCCTTATATTCATTATTCTATTGTAACTGTAAATAGATAAATATTGAAAGCAACCATTACAATCCTCAATTGAGGATGTCCAATATTCTCCACATGGTATCAGCCATATCTTTCTGAAAACCCACCTTCATCTCCTTCAAAAAAAAATTTTTCCTTCCAAAAGCCTCACGCTACTAATGGCGACTGATCCTCCCTCATCAGCCTTCAACGCCCATCTAACGCTTCAGGCTATGACCCATCTTATTCCAGTTAAACTGACGGCCACAAACTACCTAATGTGGCATAGTCAGGTCTTCCCACTGCTCCTCACTCAGAAGTTCTTGCCGTTCGTCGACGGTTCTTCTCCGCCTCCTTCTAAGACTATTCGCAATGCAGAAAGCTCTTCACCCAATCCAGCATATATTGATTGGCTTGAGAAAGACCAGATTGTACGAGTCTTCTTAGTGTCTACTCTAACAGAGGAAACGATGGCAGTCATCGTTGAAACACAAACTATCTCTCCATTCACAAACAACCTAGTTGAAACACATGAAAAAAATTAGAAATGTTCTTTGACATATTATCTGTTTGCATCTAGTATTAGCATTGAGATTCATAAGTTGGGACATGAATCTCACATTTAGCAACTAGAATCTATGTAGAACTAAAACAGATAAATGGATTTTGAAATTAGCGATGCTATAAAATTTACGAGCATAGTTAGATTGAGAAGCAGAGAATATCACAATCAAATTTATCATGATTAAAATTTCCCCAAATTCTGAAATCGCTAATTCACGCTCATTAAATAAAAAATCAATTAGCTACTATGTAAATTTCACATAATATCAACTCTATTTATTATAAGTACGAGGCGATTGTATTTGATGGCCGGTGGAGGAGACGAGGAGTGCCAATCTAATATTAATTTCAAGAAATAATTATTGTGTAAAATTCATACATACGTATAATAACAAAAATACATTATTGTGATGTATATATGTATATATTATAAGTAAATAGTACTATTTTGTTAGTGGCTAAATCCAAACAAGAGATAAAGGAAGCGATGTTTTCTGTCGGAAATTATTGGATCTTCTTTTCTTGCACTATATTTTATTCAAGTAGACCCATTAAATCTGCCCACATACGTCTTTTCTCATTATTCACCCATTTCAATTCGCTCTTTTTATTCCGACATAATAATTTAATTATATCAACGTACTTTCTAGCTCTCATTCTCCATCTTTAAAAAATGAATAAAATATATAATAAAATAATATTTCTAAAATATGAAGATGTGGACATTCCTCTTTCTCTACTTAACCGCCAAATGATCTCCTAGCTATAATATAATATATCCATCCCAAAACCCTACTTTTCTTCATCATTAAAACTTCTTATATCATTCAATTAAAATGGTGGCTCTTACAAGCAAGAAAATTCATCAGAGCGTGGCAGTTTCGTCCATAGATTTGACCCTGGAGAGGTCGAAGGTGTGCGAGTTGATGGTGAATGCATGCAAGGAATTAGGGTTTTTCCAAGTTGAAAACCATGAGGTTTCCAAAGATGTGATCTCTAGGGTTGAGAGGGAAGGCCATGCATTCTTCTCTAAACCAGCATGCCAAAAGCAACGGGCCGGGCCACCTTCTCCCTTCGGTTATGGCTGCAAGAATATAGGGTTCAACGGAGACCAAGGCGAACTTGAGTACATTCTCCTCCCGGCCAACCCTCCTTCCATTTCTCAGATATCCAAAAATATCTCCTCGGATCCTACCAACTTCAGGTAATAATATTTCTTTTGTGTGCATAGAAATGATGACAATTAACTCATGTTGAGACTTTTATGTAGGCATGGGTCTAATAATGGGGAAATATCAATTTTAATCCTCTAGGATATGTCAAATCCAATTTCAGTTCTCAGGTTTGGTAATTTTTCAAAAGTGATCATTTGGTGTCCGAATATAGTCCTTTTTGTCCACTTTTGGTTCCTTTTTCCGTTAACTTTAAGGACCAAAAGTGGACCAAAATGACCAAAAGTGGACGAAAATTACTAAAATCGAACACTGGAGAACCACTTTTGAAAAATTACCAAACCTGAGGATTGAAGTTGGATTTAACCTAGAAAGAAGACTAAAATTGATATTTTCCCGTCTAATATTTTGTTTATTTATTGTTGTAAGATGATAAAATTTATGTAGATTGATCATATCTGAAAGCTGACTCCAATTGACAATGAGTACTAATTCATGTTCCTTTCAATGTTGCAACTATAATGGAATTTTTTTTATCTTTTTTTAAAGGAAACTAACTAAAAGGTAGTTGTATTTTTAGGATAATAGTTTTTCGGACGGGCAAGGGCAATTTTAGGACAACATATTATTTTCATAGCAAATTTAAGACATTAAGTATTAAGTTTTACTTTAGAAGTACAAATTAAGCCCGAATAAGGTGATTTGAACCTAATTTGTCCCTATTGAGTGAAACTTAAAATTTAATATCCTCAAAATTCAACAATCCTTTATCTAGTGTCCCAAAAATAAATTTTCCATAAAATGTTCAGAATTAATTTGGTAATATATAGAGAGAGGACAATAACTAAGAGTGTAACATTTTTAGGACATATTATTTTTAGGTTGACAATGTTAAGATAATAATCATAATATATTACTTGCCAAAATTCGCTCCAAATGGGTAAATTTAAAAATTGGAAACCAAAATATAGTACTTGAATCTACAACCATCGACCTTAATTACTTTTATATATATATATATATATATATTAGGATGTCATTTGTGCACATGGGAAAGAGGGGCATATCATTCCATAATTGGTAATAACTATAATTGATAAAATAAATCAACTAATTACTTAATTTACTTGCCAACATATATATATGTGGAGCTGGACCCAAGATCCACTATGTGTGCTATTAATATTATATCCTACGTGAAAAACGAGTTGTATTTAATTTGAATTTGTGGTATGTAATAAAATCATCAATTATTCAAGATCTTTAATTGATTTCAGAAAATTCAACTTCAACGTATATAAGAAAAAAAAACATTTTCTGCATTAATTAATGGTAGTATAGTAAATAAGTGACAAAATTGATATTTTTTTATAATAATAAAACAAAGATAAGGGTTTTAATTAAGACAAAAGTACTAGACCAGGTTTGAGGATGAATTTCAAATAGACCGCTCACTTATAACTTCCACTTAGAAGGGTAGCATATCTTAATTGATATATGATTTAGGCAAAAACTTATGCCATAAAATTACATTTATAAAATGGACAAAAAAAAATATAATATATAATAAATAGTAAAAAATAATAATAACTTTTTTTAAATAACGTGGAACATAAACTTGAAGGGTGATTTTAACGGAGATAGTATTTATTTCTAGGTCTTCGATTTTTTATTATATACCTAATAACATAAATTTCAAATTAATTGTAATAATGTTTGACTACTACTCCTATTATGCATGCAGTTGTGCTATGAATGGTTATATAGAAGAGGTTAGGAAGCTAGCATGTGACATTCTTGAAATGGTGGCCGAAGGATTGGGTGTCCAGGATAAATCTATTTTTAGTAAGCTTATCCAAGATGAAAACAACGATTCATGCTTCAGGATTAATCACTATCCATCCGATGATTGCTACCATTCTACTCATTTGTATGATAATTATCAACACCCTAGATCTCGAATCGGATTTGGAGAGCATTCGGATCCTCAGATCCTCACGATCTTGAGATCCAACAATGTTGGTGGACTTCAAGTCCTGTCCAAGGATAGATCCTGGATTGCAATCCCTCCGCACCCCGACAAATTCTGTATTTTCGTGGGTGATGCCTTTCAGGTGCAGTTAATATCATATTTATGAACGTGATACGTATCACATACTATATATCTAAAAAAACTTACATTTTTTTTTATATATATAAATAGGTGTTGACAAATGGAAAGTTCAGTAGCGTTAGACATAGAGCGATGGCAAACTCGAGTAGATCAAGAATGTCGATGGTGTATTTTGCAGCTCCACCACTTAGTGCACGTATTTCGCCGATACCTCAAGTGATCTTGACCGAAAGCCCATGCCTCTATAAATGCTTTACCTGGGGAGAGTACAAGAGCACTGTATATTCATTAAGGTTGGCAGACCGTCGTCTTGACCTATTTAGAAAATAAATAATTAAGTAATGCATGTACGTTTAACTCCTTGAATTATATTAATCAATAATGATTATATATATTCTACTTAAAATTTTTGATCTGGTTCTGGTTTTGTAGTGAATTATATTAATCAATAATGATTATATATATTCTATTTAAAACATTCTTGATCTGGTTGTATATACATATGTTTACTCATCCATCAAATTAAAACCATCTCCATAAACTAGCTGGCTAACATTAATTTTTTAATTTTTTTTTTGAAGAGTTCTTAATTGCTACATGTATAGTTTTTTTTGCATTTGTGATATAATATAGGGTAGGGTTAATTGAAATAAAAAATAAAAAATCACAAACTTTACTCCTATTGCAAATTAATCCTCACTTTTGAGAAATTGCAAAAAAGAATACAACCTTTAAATATTATTGCAAAACACACCAATTTTTTTTTTAAAAAAAACTATTTTTAATAACATATTGTTTTCGTGTCTCTGCTACTCTATTGTCTATTTATGTTACAATCACAGTTGGGCAAAAGCCCAACCTCATGCGCCCCACATTTCGCCCGATAACTCGTAAAGAGGTTAATTATGGTTATTCAAATACCAAACGAAGTTAGACCATAATTTATAGAGTTAAAATCATTTTTCGTCCCATAATTATAGGGAATTTTTGATTCCGTCCCAAAAAAAAATTCAATTTCATCCCATAACTCCAGAATTGGGCTGATTTTGGTCCCAAAATCGTCGGATATTAATTTTTTTGACTGGAAATTTGCACGTGGGCCTCACATGATCACTAGCCCTTGTTACAAGAAATACCAGGAGATGAGGTCATGAATGGCAACCAGCAAACAAATTATAGGTGATGGTTTCCATTAACAGAAGCTGAACCTCATCGTTTTCCTCATGGGAGTGCTCTTCGCTGCACATTTCAGGCACGAGGTGGAGAGGGTTTAGCAGCTTCCCATGTTTCTTCTGTCGTGGAGTACGAGGTTGTCTGGTGAAGCCCTGATCCCATGTGGACACGCTCATGGAGATCTTCATCTCCGGTTGTTGATAATCATCATCGATATCGAAGGTTCTAAAATTGACGGACGCAGTTTTAAGGCGAAATCTTTCGTGCCTACGAGCTAGAGTGTTGGCTGAGTGAACAGATGAATCGCACGATTGGCATAGAAATGCGTCGTCAGCAGCACAGTACCATCGAGCTCTTTTTCTTACACAGTTGTAGCAAGCTCGAGCAGATCTGCCGGCCATGGCGTTGGCTAATTTGCTGTCGGAAACCATCAACTATAAGTGATGAGTTGACGTCGACCAAGGTGGCGGTACTGTAGGTCCCACTGCCCGTTCCTGAAGGTGTCGAATTCAACGGCGAAGATGGAGGAGCCAGTCCTGGACTACCTAAAGATCCCAAGGTTCCCTCCTGCTCTTCCAGAGGGGATGAAGGGGCGATGAAGAAGGTGATTCCATTGACGGGAGTGTTTTTGGTGGGTTTCATGTTGAATTCGATGGTGGTCTCCAAGGTGCCCTGCCTGTTTGCGTCTCAAAACTAAATTAATTATAAAACTAAATCCAAGCTAGTACGGCTAATTTTCAGCGATTTTGAGATCAAAATTGGACAAATTCAGGAGTTATGAGATGAAATTGAAAATTTTATATTTTTTGGGATGGAATCAAAAATTATCTAGGAACTAAAAATGATTTTAACTCTAATTTATATTAAGTCATGATAATATTCTTTAAATAAAGTGGAGTATATCTTATGGTAGGAAATGTATCGATTTTTATGAAAAAAATCAAACTTAATTAACACTAAATACAAGTAAAGGGGTTAAATCAAATTAGTATTTCAACAATGGTCAAATCATATGGATCGGGAGTATATTAATGTTCATCTAATTTAGGATTTTGTGTAAAAAAAAAATCTTCATTTTTCGAATTTTAAAGATGTTATATTATTTATAATTCAATTTATTGCGATGATTATTTAATTTTATTAATTTTATATATTTTAGAGAGAATTAATGTTAAAGATTTCATTTTACCTAAAAATGAAACACAAGTTCCCACAAAATCATGGTACTAATTCCCAATTTCACGATTCGTAGAGTGAGGCTCTTGGGTCTCCGAACACATCATGTCCCTTTGTAATTTAAACCCCTAGTAATACATAGGGTTAAATAGAATATAGAGGGGGAGAGTTGTTTTCCATGGGGATATGGTGTATCCGAGGGCACACAAGTTTTTGCTCAATTCATATTGGTGTTCTATAGGATTTTACCTAGAAGTGAAACACAATTTCCCACAAAATCATGGGACTGATTCCCAATTTCATAATTCATATTGGTGTTCTATAGGATTTCCTGTCACACCGAAAAGAATGCATTTGGTCATTCTTCTTGATATAGGAGGAGCATTTCTTTTTTTAATAAATGAAATAAACACAAAACAATTAATATATCTTCATAAGACCTACACACTACACTAATACACATACTCACTATACACTAAAATATTATTTTTCTCTCCTCATCTACACATTAAATATTATATTCCTTAATTTACATGCAAAAAAAAACGTGTCCTCATTATAGTGGAACGGAGGGAGTATAAAAATTTTATAATTTACAAATGATCATTAAAGTATTCTTGGAGCACACCGAATTTTCTGCGTCATTTTCCTATATCATCTTTTGTGTCACGTGTTATTTGATTAATACATAAGTGGGGAAAAAAATTCAACCATTGCCCCTATAATTCAAGTTTCTTTTTTAAAGGGTGTAGTAAAAAAATACAACAATTGCCCCTATAATTCATGCTTCTTTTTTTTTTTTTGACAGATTTTCAAGCTTCTTTTTTAAAGGGTGTAGTTTCTCTCTTTTATATATTATTCATCCAAAGATATGACATAATAAATTATGTACTAAAATGAAACAGAGAATTCAAATTTAAGGAGGAATATTGCATGACACGTGCCAAAAGGATACTATCCATGTCACATTCCATAGAATTGAATTACGCCTTAAAAATAGTGGTTAGGTACACCGAGAATTTTGGATAAATTAATATAATGTTTTTTTCCCACTGCAAAAGACTGCCATTCATGGTCGAATGAGAGCGCAAAGATAATTAAGTAACTATGAACCACAAAAATTCTCAAGATCCAAATCTATAAAATAAAAATAAAAAAATGAGTTCATCGATCTCTAGGTTAAATTCGATAAGTTTAATATTTGAAGTAACAAATTCCGAGATGACGAATTTCAAGGAAGGATAGAGGTTTGTCAAGTGAAACAAAATTTATACTATTATATATAAACAAATTGATTCTTTTTTAATCTTTCTTCAATACTGAAACAGATTAAAATTCAAAAATATATTATATAAGAGATTCACATGTACGAGAATTTGCATTTAATATTGCATGCGCATGCTGTAGTTTGAAATTAGTTTGCAAAATTTTTAATACGTTTGAGTTGAATTAAACAAGCATTAATTTTAACGAGTATGGAATAATAACATATGATGTGGAGGTATAAATCATTATTACTATATATTACATTGTGTTAGTTTTTAGATGAATAATAGGGTAAAATTTCGAACTTTTATCTTTACTGTTAGAACATCTATTCAAGAGGCTCTCTAAAATTTGAAGAGCATCTTTATAAAAAAAAAATAGAGAATTCTTTTAATATTGAATAATCATATTTCATCATGCTCCAACACATTTTTTATATTTTCATTTCCAATTTTATATGTTCTCTTTTTAATGTTTTATTATAATCTCTTTCTTAAGTAAAAATACAAAGAAAAACAAATAATAACACTTAATGCTATAAATTATGAAGAGTAGTTTTAAATCTCTAAATCTAGAGAGTGAAAATGATTCTTTAAACTTAATATTAAAATAAAGAGTGTTGAAGTTTACTTATATTAAAATCGTCTTTAAAATATGAATATATTTTTTTTACATTAGTTTTTCGAGATGCTCTTAATATATTATTGATTGATTTGGAACAAATGAAATTACTATTTCATTTATGTTACATTTACTATTCATATGTTATAATTATTTTTAAATATTTAATGCCAAGCATATATATTTAAGGAATTAATAATTATTTGTCTTATAAGGACAATGTTTTTTTATGAGACGTTGCTTATATAAGATAGTTTGTGGGACGTGTTTAAGTATGGTTGTTATAATAAGTAAAACGGATTTGGATCCTCTCCATTTGAGATTATGGTCAATTTCATAAATTTCTCTAAATCTAAACCACTCATAAAAATCTATGGTTTCTAAGCCACCTCACTCTCTAACTAACTTTATAATTATAATCTTCTTTAAATTATCTAAATTTCTTTTAAAAAAAAGTTATCGCTAATAATCTGCCATCTTTATTTTTATTAATTAATTAATGCTAATAAAAAAATAAACCCTAAAAATAAATATTAAACCCTAAATACAAAATATATCATAAACCACAAGTGTGAATTAAACTTATACATTTATAATTAATATTAAACCCTACAAATAAATATTAAACCCTAAAAACAAAATACTCCATAACATAAATCACAATAATAAAAAACAATTATACTATTTAAATTAACACTAAATTATGAGAATAAATAATAAATTCTATGGTAAAAAAATATTAAATTTTATAATAAAATATTACATATAATTATTAAAATTGTAATAAATAATAACTAATGGAATGGAAAAAGAAAAAAAACAACGGAGTAGAAGTAAAAAACTGGAACTAGAAGGGAAAAACTGATTTTTATATTAATAATTAATATAGAAAAGATGATGTGGCAAGAAATGAATGAAATGCACCAACTATCAAAATGGAGATGATCCATATCCCAGTAAAATATAATTAATACTCCCTCCGTCCCGGACTTATGTTCACCGGTACTGTAGATACGGAGTTTAAGAAAAGTTACTTTTTGACCAACTTTATTGACTTTTGAGGGGTATTGTAGTATTTTTAGGTAATAAATAAATTATAAAGTATGTTTTGTGTGTTAGGTGAGAGTGGTATTTTTGAAATTAAGAGAACTTTTGAGGTTGTTGGTTTATGTGAAGTTTCCTTTTTTGGGTGGTGAACATAAGTGTGGGACGGACGAAAACGGAAAGTGTGAATATAAGTATGGGACAGAGGGAGTAGTAGTTAAAATTTAATGAATTATCATTAAAATATATTAATATACTTTAATTAAATATCGATAAACACACTTTATCTATATAATTAAAATACTTTAACAATAAATTAACATAATAAAACCCCTTTTTTAGAATATAACATCTCACCTTATACAACACACATTGAAAGACAACTGTGAAACAGGCCGGGATCATTCGGATTGGATTTGAGATAATTTATTTATTATACACACCACTCATTTAAATGGATAATAATGGATGGAAAATTAATAAATAATAGGACATGGGATATATATGTATGTAGTGTTTGAAAATCTTAATTAGATAATGACTGTTCGAGACTATATACGTTAAGTTAATAAGTCATTCCGACAACTGGATATCAATTAAATTGGTCTCACATTCAAAATTAATATTCACACGTTTTTATTTTGTTGTAGTATAATATGATAAACCTCATGCTCTGATTGATTATTTAATTCTAAGTATACTAATGGTGGAGTAGACCATTATTTAATTCTAAGTATATACCATTCATTCACGGTTCACGTGATGCATAGGTCCAACTTCATTTCATTTTAAACTCATTTTAAAATAATTATAAATTAACATCACGTATCTTTTTATTTTATTAAAAAAAGCTAAAAAAAAAAAAAAAAAAATAATCAATTTAGTCTTGTATTTAGAAATTACATCAATTTAATTCACTTTTATGAACCATTCGAATAGTAAAAAGGTGTGAGATGGTCCCATCTACGTCAGATGCTTAGTTGAAAAATCCTAAAATTTTAAGTTAGGGGATGGCACACCGGATCTTCTATGTCATTTCTGCGCATTATCTTTTGTGTCATACGTTAAGTGATTGACACGTAAGAGAGGGAAATAAATCAAACAATTACTCCTTAGGGTTTAAGGATTAGAGTATAGTTTCTCTCTCCTACGTGTCGTCCATCTAACGGTGTGGCACAGGAGATGATGTATCAAATGACACATGGAATCCGAGTCGACGTGATTGTGGTATGTAATTTTTGTAATTTTAGCAATTTTGAAAAATTAGACTAAGTTGATAAAATTTCGAAAGATGTGAGACAAAATTGATTTTTATAACTTTCGTGTAACCATTTCACTTAACCAAAAATTGTTACATGATTAGAGCTATTTTCACCTACATTTTAGTGTCTTTTTATATGTGTTTTCGTATTATTTTATCCGTATTTTATATGTTATTTAGTTGTGTTTTGTGTTTTTATTGAAATGTGTGTGAATGAGCTTAAACTTAAGATTTTCACTTTTTATTTGATGCTAAACTTGATAAGGAAGATGTAGGAAAAAGCGGATCTCAATTCGGAGTTGAAACGAGGGAGAACGAGCCAAAACGGTGAAAGAGGAAACAAGGCAGCACTGCACGGGCCGTGTACAGCGCACGGCCCTGTAAGAAGTGGCCGTGCGCTGACGCTCGAAACGCCAACTCGGCCACGCCTGTGGCCGAGTACCGAACACGCCCCGTGCTGAGGACAGAAACACGGCCCGTGCACCGCGCACGGGCCTGTCGAGAAAGCCGTGCGCGAACGTCAGAAAACACAACACGGCCACCCTGTGGCCGTGTGCTGCGCACGAGCCGTGCGCTGTGTTAAAACACGGGTCGTGCGGCGGAGCTCGAGCCGTGTTGGTGCAAAAACGCAGGAAAGTGCTGGAATCTTCTAGAAGGCCCACATGGGGTATAAATAGACCCCATTTCAATATTTTGAGGATCAGATCCGAAATATCCATCTTCTACACACACCTCACACACCATTTCTTCCATTTTCCACCATCATCTTCATCCATCTTCATCCATCTTCATCCACCCATCAATTCTTCCATTTTTGGTGCTAAAGACTTCAAATCAAGAGCTAGAGGTGGAGATCAAGAAGAATAGAAGATTCTCTTCAAGAAATTGATAGGGAAGAATCCATTCATTTTGTATTTCTTTAGATCTAAGACTATGGGTAGTTGTAATGAATCATTTATTTGTTTTATTACTTTTATCATGTTAGGCTAATCCCTCTAGTGGGATTAGGAATATGAAGAGCATATTAGATTTATATTATCATGTGGATTAAATTGGTTTTTGATTTAATTGATGTTGATTTCTATTCATGGAGTTTAATTGTCTTGATGTTGTGATGGCATGGTTTGTTATTCATGAATGTTTATTGGTTTAATGGATTGTTGATCAATGGATTATTTGTGGTAATTAAATGCTACCATGATTTTCATGTATGTATTGCTTGGAGTGAGACGGAAACGACCCTCTATAGTATTAGGAAGGCATGAATAGACATTGAGTTTGGGTTTGACCGAAATGATATTTGAATTCAATGAGGGGAACCAATCCATTCGTTGGCCTTAGTACACAAAAAGGGAGAGTTTAATCTAACTAGTACCTAGATGGAATGGGTTAATGTTGGGCTTTTATCTTAAGTGCTTTTGGGAGTCTAAAATGGATCAACAACTTTTGTAACCCGAAAGGGAGCTTAGGATACAATTGTGATCACCCTTAGTCTACATCAATTGAGTTGAATTCCGTTTGCATGATAATATGAATCGAGTGTGCTTGGATGTTTCTAATCCCATGTTTTTCCATACTTGAACTTTAGCACCCATTTTCTTTACTTGTCATTTTTCTTATTTGCTATCCTTATTTACTTGTTACTTGTTTTAGTTGTTAATCAATCACAAAACCCCCGATCATCTTTACACAAACAACATGAACATGAGCTCACGTATTTTGCTAGTCCGAACATAACTCCTTATTGGATTGATAATTTTTCTTGGGATATACTACTACAACGATCGAGTATTCTTGCTCGTGAGTGCTATAAAAATAGGCAAACATTACACCGAGAGTAAAGAGCATTAATAATTTTTTTATTGGACACTCATTGAATCTCCCTGAAATGAATCGAATCATATACTCTAACTCAAATAAAATGTATCTATTTTATTTATTTTTAATTATTAGATATGGGTCATGTGTAGGAGAGAGATTGAATTTACTTCAAAATAAAAACATAAACCTCGTAACATCACAATTATATATACCTAAAAGAAGATCTCATGAATTTTGTTGGCTATAAATAGATGGTACACATACACTTATATCATTCATACAAGAAAATAAGAAAAGTAATCTTAATGAACACAATGTTGGTAACTCAAACTTCCTTTCCCCACCACCCACTAGATTTTTCTTTCACAAAATATTCCCCAAAAGGTTATAGAGTAGTTCCATCATCTGTTGATTATGAAAAGAAGAAATTGAAATCAAGAAGTGTTGAGTTGGGAGTTAACATCAATGGTTACACCTATTTCACTTCTCCCCACCACCCTCTTGAACTAGAACTGCCGTTGCCGGCAGAGCCCGGTGGTTGTGGCGGCGGAATAGGGATCCACAAATTCTACCAAGGGAAGAATATCTTTATTACTGGTGCCACTGGACTTCTTGGAAAAGGTATTGTTGATATTATTCCTTTCATTGCTACCTTAAATGTAGCAATTATTTTAGGCTATGTTTGGTTCACAAAGTTAATACATGGGTTGGTCTCCTATACAATATCATTTTGAGCATCTCATGTCAGTACTTATTTCCATTTAAACGAGACGCCTCATTATACATTAAAATATTATATCTTCAACTTTCTCTATGTTAGTTAAAATATTTTATGTTTCATTATGCTCCCTTTATCCTTAAGAATCGTTCATTTTTATTGTACCACGGATATTAAGAAAAAAAATATTTTTTAACTAACTTTATAAAATTTTTGGGGTAATGTGGTATTTTTAGGTAATAAATAAAGTATAAAATATGTTATGTGTGAAAAGAAAGGATGATATTTTTTAATTTAATGTGTACTTTTGAAGTGTTAGATTAGAATGATATTTTTTTTTGGTGGAACAATAGTATTTATGTGGAACGAATTAATGAGGAAAAAATGAACGATTTTTAGGGACGGAGGGAGTATACCTGTTATGACGGGACGGAGTGAGTATACTGCAAATCCTAATACATTATATATCATGTGTATATTGCAGCACTGGTGGAAAAATTACTGAGATCAACATCTGTGGGAAAAATCTACGTACTAGTGAAGGCAACTGATAAGGAAGCTGCAGTTGATAGGCTGTCAAAAGAAGTAAGTTTCTAAAAGGGAAAGTATCAATTTTGGTCCTCTAGGATATGGCAAATCCAACTTTAGTTCTCAGGTTTTGTAATTTCTCAAAAGTGGTCCTCTGGTGTCCACTTTTGGTCCTTTTTGTTCCCTTTTGATCCTTACAGTTGCGAAAAAAAGGAACAAAAGTGGACAAAAATGACCAAATTCAGACACCGGAGGACCACTTTTGAAAAAGTATCAAACCTGAGAACTGAAATTGAATTTGACCTATCATAGAGGACTAAAATTGATATTTCCCATTTCTAAAACTAATTTCATTTTCATCATGTAATTAATCAAAACTAATGGCTGTTTAGATTATTGGGTCGGATTTGTTCGAATGCTTACGTGTGAAACATGGGAGGTCGTACGAAGAGTTTGTGCAAAATAGGTTGATTCCTGTTGTTGGGAATATTTGTGAGCCAAATATAGGAATGGATGCACATTCTGCAAACAAGATAATGGATGACGTAGATGTCATCATTGAATCTGCTGCAAGCACTACCTTAAACGACAGGTTAATTGATTGCTCGCACAATCTTATTTTTGTCGAGATTAAAATTTCTGGGTCCGTCACTGATACTGGTTTTTTTCGACAGGTACGATTTCTTGCTAGATATTAACGTTAATGCCCCTCTACGTCTGATGAGGTTTGCTAAAAGGTGCAAGAATCTCAAGCTCTTTGTTCATATTTCAACTGGTAAGCACTTGAAAAAATCGTGTGTCACTAGTTATACGATTGACAATTAAAAAAATAATAATAATAATCAATGCATATAAGGTTTATGCTTTTCTTTTAATGTATAGTTTCTTTCTCTGTCCCACGTGTCGCTAGTCATCCAACCGTTTGAATACGCTAAAATGACACAAGAAATTCAAAATGCTACCATTTAATTTCCCAACTAATGTAATTGAGGAAAAGTACGAGTTGCATGCAAAAATGTGAATGCAGCATATGTTAATGGAATAAGAGAAGGGGTGATCCAAGAGAAGGCGTTGGTGATGGGAGAAAACGGGAGGAACGACGAGGCGTTTTCGTCTTTGTTTCCTCTCGACTTGGCGGATGAGATGAACCTTGCAATGAAATCCTGCATAGCCTCTACAGATTATGATGCAACTAAAGAGTTGAAAAGGCTTGGTCTCGAAAGGTTTGTAATACATATATTTCTACATACTACCTTCAATTAAATTTCTGAGTATACATACGTATTTAATTTGGATTAATAGAGCTGCATACTACGGATGGTACAATGCTTATCATATGACGAAGGCAATGGGAGAAATGGCCCTCAATGAAATCCGACAAGACGTGCCATTGCTTGTCCTAAGGCCATCTGTCATTGAGAGCTGCTACAATGACCCTATCCCTGGATGGATACAAGGAAACAGGTTTCTTAATTTCTAATAAATCGAATTCCTGTGCCACTTTCGTATATCATTATCTGTTTCGCTAGCTGTATGATTGACGCGTAGGAAATTACTCCGACCACTAGGGAGTTATGCTTTCCTTCCTATGCGTCACTCATCCAACCAACGTTGTGATACATGCATGATATATACAAATGTACATATAACTAAGACATAATTTAATGTTGTGGTTGAAAATATATAGAATGTATGATCCGGTGATTATATCTTATGGGAAAGGACAGCTCCCAGCTTATCTGGCTGATCCTGACCTGCATACAGACATTGTAAGTAATCTACTCAATTTAATATTAATTCCCACATATATAATTAATTACATTACATATATATGATACATTGTTTAGGTTCCATTGGACATGGTGGTGAATACTACAATAGCAGCCATTGCAAAACATGGAATCACAAGTAAGACACAGGTGAATGTGTACCATGTGGCTACAGACATGGTGAATCCTCTGCTTTTTCGCGACATGTTCGACTACATGTACGAGCACTTCAGTGCGAACCCGTTGAGTGGCAGCTCGGAGAAGATCAAGAAAATGAAGCTGTTCAGTGAATACAGTGAGTTGTCAAAGTACACAAGGTCATGCATTGAGAAGAATGGAAGGTTCCAGAAACAGAACAAAGCCAGAGTTGCTTATGCTGAGCAGCTCTGCAAGATGTATGAGTTCATTGGATTCTTCAAAGCCAGGTAATAGTCATGTAATCAGGAAACAATTACATATATAATTTAATCACTTAGATTACTAATTAATAATATTAATTGATGTTAATTCATGTTAGGTTCCATACTGGAAACACTCGGAAGTTACTAGGAGAGATGTCCAAAGAGGAGCAGGATGTGTTTGAAGTGGATGCAGCAAAAATAGAGTGGAGGAAGTATTTTGTTGACATTCACATCCCTGGTTTAAGAAAACATGTCATAAATGGGGCAAGAGTGTCTGTGTAAGGATGCATAATTTAATTTGTATCTTCATTTCAATAAAAGCATCACTTAGATGTATAAGTTTAATTATGTAAACAAGTATTGCTAGAATATTACTAACATCAATTATGTCCATCTAATCAATACGATATCTCACGTATTGATTTTGGCAAATTCTCCAATACTAATGGAATTTATTCGTAAGGCAGTCTTCATGTTCTGTCAACTCAAATTGGCAGTCCATTAGATTTGAAGAGTTGGGCTGGTTTTCCAATCAATCAAGTGGGTCAGTGTCACGGAAAATATAAGATGGAGATGCAGATTTTTCAGATTATTCCATTTAAAATTAAAGGAAAATAAAAGAAAACAAAAAATTATTAGAAAACAACCAATTGACAAACAACATAAATTACAGGATTGAATATTGAATGCATATTCCCTCCCAAGTCACATGACCTTTTACAATGTTTTCTCAACAAGCATTCAGATTTGAAATTCATAACTTTAAAGCATTGATAATTCAAACTAATAATTATTAAATTATAAATTAAAAAAAATTGCAACTATTTGAGCTGAAACAAGCCATCTTCATGGAAATAAGTCCAATCTGAATCACCAGAAGCAACTAAACCACCCCCATCAGTGCAAATGGACTCTGCACACCCATTGCTTCTACGTGACAATGATCTTTCCTTCCCTTTGCTCCTGATGCAAGGCTCGTAGTCGAGGCGCACTGGAGATACATCAACGTCGTCTCCTGTCCTCAGATCATCTCCTTTAACTTCACCTGATTCAATCCCAACATAACAAGCTCCTCTCTTTCCACCATTAATCTCGTCATCTGATAGTACGCAGCACCATTCGGATTCATCAGTTTTGCTTAATGATCCGTCGCGCCATGATACCATCATCTGAGACAGAGAAACATTGCTGAACGTAGTATCAGACACCCAAGAAGACACACTATCCGTATTCTTTCCAAGTTGATTTGGTTCATCAGAAGCCATATCTGGATAAGGGAAACCTTCATTTCTTGGTGATAGGTTCACTCTCCCTAAAGTTTCTGTTATTGAATCAAGATCAGACCAGATGAGGTTGCTTCGATGTGCCCCTAACCTAGACCTCCCAACGCATACGTCTGAGTCGTCTGTGTCCAGTGTCTGAATGATGTTTCCACTACTCAAAGAACCACTAGATAACTTAGAATCACCCACTATATGATCTTCACTTAAATGCATCTCCTCCCTTGATCTGATGCCAATGCTATTGCCGTTATAAGCAGCAATAGGAGAAGTAACCACCAAAGATTCAACCACACTCGAAGCTTCCAAAAGCCCCTCAAATTGATCAGTAGCTTTCCTATTCGAGAGTACAACATTCAAGTTTCTCCTTTTACTTCCCACACTATCACTTCCACTATAGCTATACTCACCACACAATGTATCAAATTCACTTTCACTATCATCACATACCATCCTACATTGGTTTAACCTATTCAAAGAATCAATTTCTTGATCCTCACACCCCTCATTGGAGGGAGATGAATGCCATCTCAATGAAGCCTCAGCAGGCAAAGGAACCGGAGATTCCTTTCGATCAGTACTCACTTGCTCATCACCTTTTCCATCATCAAAAAGAATCACTTTCTCCGAACCTCCTCGGAGACTACCTCTACGCCTACACTTCCTCTTATCTGTGACCCCTGAAACAAGGTGACCAGCACCATAACAAACAGGTGTGGCTGCTGATTTCAAAACCAGCAATTTAGAATGGGAATTACAGTGAATTTCAGGTGATAATGATGCCACAACAGGAGGTGTTTTCACATCACTACTGCCACTATTAGCACCATTAGCTGTTTCAAATATTGAATTCCCTATCTCAGAATCAACTCTGCCTACAGGGGTACAATTCTCAGAACAATTTAAATCAATACTATTTGACATTACAAGTGGATCAGCAGCTCGCTTACCCGATCCGTTTTCCCGTGAATTCTTCATCTTTGCCTGAAATTCTTGAGACCCTTTCTTCAATTGATTGTTCTGAACGGATGAAAGCTTTGATCTTCGCCCATTTGCAGAAACGGGATTTCTGAAAGCTTTTCCATTTGCCATTCGAGAAATGAGCTGAGGCTCGATTTTACCCAAAATGGGTTTTCTTGATACCTCATTTCCTTCGGATCTTGACAGCACTTTCGATGCGTCTGCTGCTGATCTACTGGGCTCCCTCCTCGCCAAAGATTTGGATTTGTTGTCAAGATTGAATCTTGAATACGACGACGAAGATGAAGAAGAGGAAACAGAAGAGATTTTGGGAAGTTCAGCAGAGATTTTGTTGCGAAATGGAAGGCCATTGAGGTTTTGCAGCGGACTTCTCTTCTCACAACTCTCTGTCTTCTTCTGAGGAAGCTTTCTCTTGCAATCTCTCTGCATTTTTAATCTGGAAATGCAAACAAGGGTTTCTGGGTATTGCAATTTGAGCTGAAACAATAAAGTATGCAGCGGACCGTTGGGTTTGAAAAGGTGAGGGCCAATGTTTTGTTCTGTTCATTTTGGTCTTTGTTGGGGGGTGGGTGGTTGGGGGTGGGGTGGGTTCCTTTGACAAAGAAAAGAACATAAGACCTAAATTATTTTTGAGTTCTTAATTGTAAGTTTGAAATGAATAATTTGAATTCAACATTGTAATGATTAGAAAATGTTAAGTCTAATTTCGCCTGTAAATAATTATTAGAGCTAGGGATTTGATTTTCTTTCAAATTTGAGGCTGTACTGTACATCTAATGATTTAGTTGCAAATAGTACATTTGAAATAGTTGTACATTTACTTTACTTTATGAGTATTTATTATGAGATTTATGTACTTAATTATTGACTTATTTGTTAGGCTCTTTTGCTAGTTCAAACTTCAAATAATTGAATTTCTCGGAAGATAATATTATAAGCAGAAAGAAACCACTTTATGCACAAAATATAAGCAGAAATACCCTGGCCCAATATAATATCCTAGGCCCAAATCTGATTTATTATTTGGAGTTAAAATCTGTCTTTTTTTCATAAAACCAACAAAGGGCACCTCTTCAACTTTCCTTCCTCTTCAATCCCTCTTCTCATAGGTATTTTTCTATTTATTTTTTAAATCAATTTATTAAGCGCATCAATTTTTAACCACCTGAGTGATGGGTGATTAAAAAAAAATTGAATGAAATTGCTTTTTTTTTTCCTATTCATGTGTTTCTGTTGCTATTCTACTTAAATCTTTTTATGTTAATGATTCATTTTGTTTTAGTTGGATGTACTTTGATATTGAATATGTATACTTCCTGTCTCCTATTTCTATTCTTAATAATAAACTATTGCTAACATTATTATCATTGAAAGGGCATCAGATTCAGCGTTAAGTGATGCTTAAATAATTGGAAAACACTGGTTCAACTTTAATCGATTTTAAACCGAACCGAACCGCGGTTCTGTCGGTTCGGTGTTGGTTTCTTAGAAGTTTCGGTTTCGGTTTTGGTTTTGTATTTTCGGTTCGGCTTTCAATCGATGCACACTTTACTATATAGATCAAATCAATGTTATGCCGAGTGAAGAAGTGGAGTAAGTTTCGAGGTTCCATCAATGGCGGAACGAAAGAAGATCATAATCGACACAGACCCAGGAGTTGGTATGTTTAGTAATTTGAGTTCAATTACCTTGCATTAATTTCTCGAAAGTTCCCACCTTTTTCGGAATTGGAGTTGAAACGAAAATTCCATCCGATCAGATGATGCGATGGCGATATTTGTGGCGCTGCAATCACCGGAAGTTGAAGTTATTGGACTCACTACAATCTACGGCAATGTTTATACTACTCTTGCCACCAGAAATGCCTTACACTTGGTAAAAATTTTACCCCCCCCCCCCCCAACCCCAACCCCCTATTTTCTTGATCTTCGGTTTTGCTGTGGATAATGAATGATAATAACTGTGTTCTACGGTTGTTGAGGTGTTGTCTTTGATTCTGTGGAAATGAATGTGTCTGATCTTCACAGTTATGCTTAATTTTAGCTTTTTATTACAGTCAACTTTGGGGGTAATGATCTTCCAATTTTTGATCAAATTAAGAAACTAATGAAAAGCTATTGTAGTTATAATGAATTTCTGTTTTGTATATCTCCAATTAAAAGATAGTACAAAAGGTCTATGTTTCTTGATTTGAAGAGCTTACAATGCTGAGAAAGAATGTAATATGATGTTTATTGTGATTTATGTATGCTGTTTGTGAGCCTTTTTTGCGTGTTTAAATTCCAGCAGAGTAAAACAATGAGTCTTTTTTGGTGATCAATCACTGTATATCTAATTATAGTTATTAATCGGGTGAATTTGTTGTTAAGATTGTTGGGTATTCTGATAACTGTGGTTTTTACTAAATTTTGTGAATATATTTGCAATGCAGTTGGAGATTGCTGAGAGGACAGATATTCCTGTGGCTGAAGGATCTCATGTTACCATCACTGTATGTATTCGATATTACGTGCTACAAATTTGATAACTGATAAGTTTTACTGAGTATGTATAACTGTGCTTCGAAAATTTTAAATGATTTGATTTTGCTTACTGCAACCCTTACTCAACTGCCTGTGCATGATTAAGAATAGTCCTGTGGTTAATGTAATGAGGTTTATTCATAGCTGACTTTCGTAGGAGGAAAGGCAGTTTGTCGAAGAACTTACTCCTGCCACCTTCAGATATAATTCTTTTAACAGTTTCCTGATGCATGAAGTTAGTCTTTCCAGTTAAATTCTACGCCTCCATTCACTCTTGTGAACAATGGATCGAAATTTCTTGTTGATTATTAATGACTTGATGCATTTTTCTGATGGTAGTTGTTGGTTAATGCTTGCTTCTTGCAACCTTCTTCTTGTTTGGATTACTTTGTTAGATTTCTTTAATATTTAATACTCTAATGCTTAATGAAGCATTAGTTCTGTGCTAGTGTTTTTTTTTTTTTTTGGGTGATTTTGTAATTTCGTTTTCGTGTAAAGAATGGTACAAAACTTCGAATTGCTGATTTTGTCCATGGGACGGATGGTTTGGGAAATCAAAACTTTCCTCCTCCAAAAGGAATGCCAATTGATCAGTCTGCTTCCGAGTTTCTCAGAGAGCAAGCTCGTCTTTACCCAGGGAAGGTCACGGTGGTGGCCTTGGGTCCTCTAACAAATATTGCGCTGGTAAGCATCTTGAAGTTCTGTAATCAGTTCCAAACTATTGCTTCTGGGTCATTTTATTGAGGCTTTCTTTTTATATAGGCTATACAATCGGATCCTGAGTTTGTCGAAAATGTTGGGCAAATTGTCATTCTTGGTGGTGCGTTTTCAGTTAACGGAAATGTAAATCCAGCAGCCGAGGCCAATGTAAGTGGCTAAATGGTTTTTCCTATGTTCATTTCATTGTATAGGACTCTGCTCTTGTTTTTCCATGATTCAATCATGTTTAATTTTTTTTTTTTTTTAAATCGCTCGATAAGATTTTTGGAGATCCTGATGCGGCAGATATTGTATTCACAAGTGGAGCTGATATCCTGGCTATAGGGATAAATGTTACCCATCAAGTTGTGTTAACTGGTAATTCCTTAAAGTAAATTTTTAATGATCAAGTCAACATACATGTTGTACATTTTACTCATCCTATGTTTCTTATTCTAATGACCACATCATTAGATATGGATTCTGAATTAAACTTGATTCTCAAATAAAATGCCTATCCATGAGTTTGGGTATAGTTAGCTGTGGAAGAGGATTAATCCGTTTCACCAATCGTTGATATCGAAAATGAACGTGTCTTTTCAAATGCTTGTCATAGGCTGCTTTAATCTTAATTTTACCTCTTATAATCAGCGAACATTTACCATTTCATTTCCTCTTACAGATGCAGATAGAGATAAGCTTGCAGCATCGAGTGGAAAGTTTGCACAATACATTGACAAGATTTTAGACGTTTACTTTTCTTATCATCATGATGCATACAGCACAAAAGGTTTGATTAATGAACTGGTGATTAAATTGTCAACAAGATAGTAAGTGTTGGTCGATGTCAATCTTGCTTGATCTAATGCAGGCGTTTACCTTCACGACCCAACTACCCTTCTTGCTGCTGTTGATCCATCACTTATCACCTATGTAGAAGGCGTCGTCCGTGTCCAGACTGCTGGCATCACAAGGGGTCTAACCTTATTCTATAACAAGCAGAAAAGGTACAAGCTGTCCTTCAAGAGTAAACTTTTACTGATATATTTAATCCTCCCAAATCATTCAAAAATCAGTTCAAGTAATGGGTTTTATATCTGTGTGTGTATATGGAATCTATTAATCTAAACAACCATAAATGAACTAGTTGACCCTAATATCAACCCCAAATCCTTCAACTTGAGCCAAATGTAGGTAAGTTATTTAATAATAATTGTTGAAATTGAGGAACAGGGAAGTTTTTAAGATTGTTTTCTTTATATAATTGGTGTTACTTTCAACAATTGTATATGATGTCTGTGTTGTACTATTGTTGACATTACCACTTCCTCAACAAGGTTTGCGGAAGTAACCGAATGGTCTGATAAACCCACGGTCAAGGTTGCGGTTACTGTTGATGCTCCAGCAATGGTTCGGTTGATGATGGAAAGGCTTATGCAGTCGTGAATTCGTTCAGGGTAAAACCATCGTGTTGTGTTTCTTACGTTTCGAGTGACATCTCTGCTTATATGATGACTTGCTTCGTATCGAAGAAGGCAAAGCTTTCTATGAATAAAATTGTGTTTGTTTTAAATAAACAAAAAACTAATTTATGATAGCGCCTGTTGTCCAAAAAAGCCACTTTGCATCACACTTTACATGTGTACATATCATGAAGATCACAAACAAAATGGAAATTAACACAAGGAGTGAATCATCATGAGTTTGTATGTTTAGTTTATGACTTTATGTTACAAATTAAAACAAGTGTAAATTAAGAGAATTCAGAGCCATGGGGAATTGAAAAGAGGAGTGGCAATAGATTTAATGTGAAGGTATTTATCAAGTGCTTGCATCCCCATATCTTTGCCAAAACCACTCCTTTTGTACCCTCCAATTGGCAAATCATTGTCAAAAGCAAAATAGCAGTTTATCCAAACAGTGCCTGCTTTGAGTGATCTTGAAACTGTGTTTGCAATGTTGATGTCATTCGTCATGATGCCCGCTGCCAATCCGTACTTTGTGTCGTTCGCTCGCTTGATCACCTCCTCCGCGCTCCTGTTCCAATGAAAAACGAGATGAAATATCCATCATTTTACGAAATTTTGTACATGTTGATCACATCACTTTGTAATAAGTGGCTTACCTGAATTTCATGATTGACATCACAGGTCCAAATATTTCATCCCTGGCAATGGCCATATCATCCTGCAAAAGCAATACATTATTGATCTAAGTTGTTATAAGATTAATTTAAGTTATTATGAGATCACATTTGAGAATTAAACTTACAGTGACATCAGTGAATATTGTGGGCTCAATGTAGTATCCCTTTCTATCAAGAGGCTTGCCTCCTGTTAACAAAGTAGCTCCCTCCCTCTTGCCATGCTCGATATACGAAAGAACTTTTTCGTATTGTTTCTTGTCGACCTACAAATTTTTTCGAAACATTAATTTGAGTCGAAAAGAATGCTAATGATTGAGGTATAGATTTCTTGTGCCACTTTGGTATATTATCTTTTGTGTGGCATCGTCACATGCATTGATTAGATCACCTCTTCTCTCCGACGCACAACTAATGGCACACGAGAAATACACGAAAGTGGCACAAAAAAACCTGTATCGTGTTAATGGAAAGCATACTTGTGGGCCTTGATTAACATTGGGATCAAAAGGATCCCCAACAACCCAATTCTTTAGCTCTTCCAGCAATCTTTCAACAAATTTATCATATATCCCTTCTTGAACAAATAAACGAGATCCAGCTACACATATTTGGCCCTGGAAAAAAAAAATATATATATATATATATATATAATTAGCAAAAAAAAGAAAAGAATGGTGGGATCAAATAAAATAAACATGAAGTGATATTCTTGCCTGATTGTAAAGACAAGCAGTGAGAGCAAGAGGAGCAATTTTATTAACATCAGCATCATCAAAAACAATGAAGGGGGACTTGCCCCCCAGCTCAAGTGCCACCACTTTGAGGTTGCTAGCAGCTGCAGCCTGCATAATACGATGGCCGGTGTCGGTGGAACCGGTGAAACTCACCATGTCAATATCCATGTGGGAGCTTATGGCCGCACCCGCCCCTGATCCAAACCCGGGAACCACATTGATCACCCCATCCGGCACCCCAGCCTGCATGTTCGTCAGAGTGACTTGATTAAATATTAAATATTACTACTCTGACGAGATGATCATTTAATTAGTAATGAATGATGATCACCTGTTTGGCCAAATGAGCATAGTAGAGAGCAGAGAGGGGAGTCTGCTCAGCCGGCTTGACCACCATGGTGCAGCCGGCTGCTAGGGCGGGCCCCACCTTCATGACGAACATTTGGGTGGGGAAGTTCCATGGAATGATGTGGCCCACCACGCCCATGGGCTCCAGCAGGGTGTAGCCATGCAGCTCCCTCGACATCTTTAAGGTTTCGCCATGGATCTTGTCGGCTGCACCCGCGTAGAACCGGATGAGCTCTGCTGCGTTGTGGATGGACCTGGCCTTTCCCAGGCTGTACAGGTTGGCTGCATCCAATGTGTCCAGCTCTGCCAGTTCTTCCGAGTTTTCGTCTATTAAGTCTGCGAATTTCAGCATTATTCGTCGCCTCTCCTGCATCGGTTTGAGATTCAGTTGCAACGGGTCTATGATTCGTATAATCGGGTTGATCCGATCCGACATTATTCGAAGAAGGCAAACACTCCTATGAATCGGGTTAACGATTTAAACCTTGTAGTCCCCCTTACAATTCTATTATACCCTATATTTAGCTATGGTGTGTCACATAATTTACCAGAGTTGAGTTTATGATGAAAACTCGGTTCACAGAAGACTAACTCATCGAAGAATTGAATATCATTTGGAATTATACTTTTCAATAGTATATACTTCCCTATTAAAATATTGACACATTTATCTCTGAATGGAGGGGATTTATACCGCTTTTCCATATGGAATTTCTTTTTATAAATTAAATTGCATTTTGTGCTCTATTTTCTACTACACAATTGTAATACTCCCTCTATTCCATAATTATCCTCACAATTGGGGATAGAGGGAGTATTATATATTGTCCCCACTTTTAAAATTTTGGATCATATAAATATTAGTAGTATGCAAGAAAAAAAATACTCTCTTGACATCATGTACCTCAATTATTTCAGATTTCTTTGTCAACGTTGTCATTATAACAAGTACTCCACTTTTGAAATACATCAGCTATTTTGTACGTTTTTGTTGAATAATTAATTAATTAATCAATTCGATTATTTAAAGTATGGTCAACCATCCGGTTTAGCTGCCATCAGCCGAAGGTATCCCAAATTAAACTAATTAATAAAATACTATATGTAACTTTTGGGAACAATTGCGTAACACCATCTCATGTAAGATCGTTTTAACTTTTTTTTTTAAAAAATTATTACATTTTATTTATACTATAAATTATTCGTGAAATAATTCACTCTAATTCTATTTATTAATTTAAGTATAACTTTTTATTTAAAATATTATTACTTCTTATTTATTTCATGAAAATCTTTATTTGAGATGATCTCCCAGACACCACCATCTAAAATTAATCTATACTAATTAATCATGTGGCAAGTTTTGTGTGTTGAAACTATTTTTACATTATCGTAGTTATCACTTTCGTTTGTTATCATCTTTTATTTATATTATAAATTGTTAATGAAATAGCATTATTATTTTTTATTAATTGAGCATTACTCCCTCTGTCCTAGTCAAACTGCAACGTTTGACTGCATAAAGCTCTCACAAAAGCTACAGTAAACGTTGCAATATGAGCGGGACGGAGGGAGTACTTTTTATTATAAAAGTTATATTTTTTATACAACTTACTTGAATAATTTACATGAGTTAGATACAGTCTTTGCTTTAATCGTACTTTGAAAAAGTCTAATATGTTAAGCATTAATTTCGGATAAGGCACTAGGGCTGTTCCTAGTTTAGGTGTAACGTGTATGTAGATAATTCCACCTTTAAATTTCTTATTTTTTATTTTTCTTGTTCACAACCATTTAATTACTTAGATGATATATATGAATTTCACGTATTCATTTTCGTTACGTCTGACTCTTTGTATTATACCATTCTCATCATTTACTCAGAATAGTAATATGAATTATCTAGATATATTATCACTGAAGATGTGTCCGTAGCAACAAAACAGAATTTAATAATAATATAGTTTTTTAATTGATAATGGATTAATAAAATAAATTCAACAAGATTACCGAGATCGTTTCACTTTTAAAAAAAATAATAATAATAATAATTAAGTATTATTTTTTATAAATATGTTATAATTTTTAATTTATATTATAAATTTATTCATGAATTACATGACAGTCATCACTTCTTATCAGTATATATTTTTAAAATATTATTACTTTATAAAACTCCTAATTTCATGATGGTATCCACAATTTTTTTGCTAAAATTAAAATATTAAATTAAAATGTATGGGTGCCGTATTAGCTATGGACGGGCTATAATTTGACCATGTCCACACATTTAATACTTTCGTTTTTTTCTCTATTTGAAAAGAAAAAAAAATGTATATATATATATATATATATATATATATATATATATATATATATTTATATTCTTTTTTATTTCTCAAAAGAATTATTTCACTAATTAATGTTAAAAGATACAATTTTTTTTTAGGTTTTTGAATCTTGCACACGGTTGAACCGAAAACACCCAAGTTTTATTATATTATAATGTGTCAAAAACTGATAAACACAAATAGCTAGACCAATGGTTTGATCATCTAATTAAGCTTATATGTTAAAGGGTTTCTAGCCTAACTCTTTCACAAATGTAAATGAATTTATTATCATAATTTTGATGGTAGGATGCATGTATAAATATTTGATTAAAATTATAAAAATAAAAATAAAATAAAATAAAACGACTTACAGTTCCGGGCAATCGAGGCCAAGGGCCATCGTCGAACGCCCGACGGGCGGCCTTGACGGCTTCATCGACATCCTCCTTATCCCCCTCCGATACCCTAGCAATCACTTCTTCGTTTCTTGGATCGATTGTCTCAAATGTTTTTCCTATTTATTATTTTAATTAAAACAAATTACGGTAAGAGTCCATCTAATAGCTAGAGAAATATCAAACTTTGTTCAGACTTAGGCAAACATGATTTTCTAATTTCTTGTGTCGTAGTAATACAAGTGGCATGTAAAATGCAATTAAAAGTACATCATGAACTAATACATAAAATTCATATCAATATTTACGTAAGTGCCCTTGGTGAATTGAATCGTCGATCACGACATGAAGAGTCCACTTAGGACAAGAAAAAGTCGTGTGTAATATAATTATAGTGTGTCGTGGACCATAAGTTTGATTATGACAAGTTACCATCCATTTATGAAGTTTAGTAGTTGACCATATGTATTACAAGGTCCCTAATTACTTAAAAATATCATGTCTACGTACTATTTTTATTAGCTCCTTTTTCAAAGCTTTTAAATGTTTAAAATATATTAAATGTGTGTAGGGGTGTGCATGGATATTGAATTTAACTAAAAATTTAACTAAAATCGTATCGAAACCACACCGAATTAATTTTAAATCGAAAAAAACTGTTGACTTTTTCCGAATCGATCCTAATCAATTTTTCGTTTGGTACGGACTTGAATATTTCTCGTTTTTCCCTACCGAATCTTGGATATAACCGAACCGAATCGTACCAAAAAAATCAAATTTAAACTATGCATTAAAATTATATATAATATATTTATTTTAGTTTATACTTTATATGTCATGAATTAATTCATTTTACTCTACTAATTATAATGTAATCACAATTAATAAATCAAAGTTAGTTGTAATATAATTACAAATAATAATTTAAAATATATCTAATGTTCTAAATATTTATTTATTATTGTATATTAGAAAATACATGGAGTATTTCATAAAGTAAAATAAATTTATAAAAAAATAGGAAATAAATAAAATAATATGTTAAAAGTTCAAAGTATTATTTAAGAGAACATAATCAATAAAGTAATGGTATTTTTAAAGTCTAAATTCAGTCGTAAACTTAATAAATAATTATTATATTTTATATTTATTTAATGAAGATAAAATGCAAAATTAAATGATAATCCATATTTGTGTCTAAAATATTAGATAAAAATTAATTGAAATACACCATAAATTTTAAGTTAAAAGTTTTAAAAAAATCTAAAATTATTAATTTTCTTTATTTTAGTACTATTATTTTTTAAGGCAACACATGATGTCGTCTTATGTAAGACTATTTTATATTTTTTAAATAATTATCAATTTTTATTAAATATATTATCACTTTTCATTAAAAGTTTATCATTCTTTATTTATAATATGAATTGTTTATGAGAAATTTAGTATTTTTTATTTAATTGATATTTTTCTAAGTATTTATACGTGCAAAACACCGTTTCTCATAAGAAATCCGATCTGATCCGCTCTACACCGTCAAAATCCATTTTCCCGAAAATCCGTTTCGAACCGAACTGAATTTCGGTACGGATTCAATATTGAATTTTTTCTATATGGATTCAATATAGGATTATTTTTTTTAAAAAATCCGATCCAAATTTCGGTACGAATTTTTTTAAAATCCGTACTGAATCTCGATCCGCACACCTCTAGATGTGAGTGAATAAAAATTTCAGTAAAACTTAATAGATTTTTTTTTTATGAAGGGCATTATTTGATTAAGAAAATTATTCTTTCTCCAGAATAAATTAATGGTATACGTTTTAGTGTGAAATCGAATCACTATGCATTTTGCTTTTGCAAAATTATTCTTTGAAACATTAAAATTATTTTTTTTATAGAGTAATAAACTGTTTCTCTTTTGAATAAAAAGTTTTACACTTTTAATTTTGATCAACATAAATATGAAAAAATCACATTAATTTGAATATTTTCCATTCGAACTGTAATTAATCATTTTTAAGAGTACATTTTTATGTATTAAAGAGTAATTAGTAAATGAGAATGTAAAAATTTAATGAATAGTATTTTTTGTTCATAAAAATAATAATTCAACTTTTTAAAGAGTAATTTTTTATGTGATAAGGAGTAGTAGGTAAATTAATGTTCATCCAGTTCATACAAATATTCGTGTACATTTTTATATTTAAAAATTTAATGGGATCACCTATTTTACAGTTGTATTTTATCTTCTATACCAAAAATTAAATGTTTGGCAATGTCATGATTAATGACTAAATAATCTCTATTTATATAATAATTTATTGATCATTAATTAAAATATAATATTTCTTTTTAGAAAATATGTTTCGTAATTTAAACTGATTTAAAAATATAATATTTAATACATAGGTACCTTGCGCACGCAAGTTAGACTTTGCATAAGTTATAATGACTTGAAAATATTACCCAGACAGAAAGTGGAGTAAAAGTAATTAGTGCAGAGGAAGAATCAGGAGACACAAAATGGAACACGTGTATAATGAGATAATATGTGATTAAAAATAAAAATAATTAAAAAATAGAAATATTCAGTTCAAGTCCATTCTTTCACAATTTTTTTTTCGAACAAGGTTAGTTGGTAGTATAGTAAGTAGTTAATTCAATAAGTTTTCTTACATCCTTATTCTTCCAAGTGTCCTTATAACTCCCCTCCTATTCGTTTCCATTGAGAATGGAACACGAATTCGAATCATTCAGTTATGTGAGGAGCTCGGTAACCAAGTGGGCTAGCCCACTTGGTTCATTCTTTCACGATCAAAATTACTCCATTCTTTTTTATTAACTAAAGGCATGAAATGAAATATATAAATTTACCAAGTATTGTCTTTTATTTTATTAATTCAATTCAAAGCTTAAATTCAAAATCTAAAATGATAGTTTTGTACACTTTTTTATCTCTTAATTAATAGAAAAAACAATTCAGACCTAATTTAATGATGTAACCATTTTTTAATTAAAAAAAAATCCTTAAAAATATCCTATGCTGAGTTCAGAGATGGTGTGGTCCTTGGTAGACATAACCATATCAGCACGGCAATATGAAGAACTTAACTTGGAAGAATATTAATTAATTTAATTGCAGAATTAAGAAAATTATTCTTTCGTTGCAAATTCTACCATATAAAAGCTGTCTGTAACTTTTTAGTAAATTTGATTAAAAGAGAGCAGAGCATCATTAAGAAAATACAGCAGAAAAAATACTAAAAAAAAATGAAAGATGAATGAATGATGAGGAAGGAATAGGATAGGTTAATTTGGTAATTTGAGAAAAGAATACCTGATATGGAGTCTACGAATTGTCCATTGATGAAGAGCTTTGTGAACTTCACCTTTGGAACCTTCATAGTCGCTTTCTCCACACAACCATTGCTCTCTCCAGTCATCTCTCTCTCTTCACTTTCTCTCTCTTCCTCTAATAATTCTTGATATCTTTCTATCACCTCTTCTTAATATGTCCCCCCTTTTTATAATGAACCTATGCAAAAACTAATGAATACTATGTGCTTATCTTCACCGACCGTAAAATACTAAAAAATACTCAATCCGAGAGTTGTACTTTCTTTGTAATTAAATTAAGTGTAACTTTTTTAGCAGAAATAATTATTTTTTCAACTAAATTCAGCCTTTTCTAAATATATTATAGCATTTTCAAATAATAAATAGAGTAAAAAGTATATACTCCTTACGTCGTCTTTTTTTCATTTTGGTCGTTCCATCCAAAGAGTCTCCTTTACACCTATGGGACCCACACACACCCATTAATACAATTAAAATATGAAACTCACACTCCCACTAATACAACTATTCACTACACATTAAATAATAATACTCCTTAATCCACGTGCCAAAAAGCAAAAGACCCTCTTAATGAGGGATGAAGGGAGTATATATTATATTTAAATACTCAATCCGTCCCATAAAACATTTCATACTTTCCTCATTTGTTTGTCCCACGGAACCTTTCACACCCCAAAAAGGAAACTTCACTTTATCTAATAATCTAAAAAATTACTTTAATTTTAAATTTGCCACTCATTTTTTAAATCCGTTGGCATTTCGTTGTAAAACAAAAAAATCATTTTTGTTGCTAATCCATTGGGAATTACCAACGGATTGAATTCCGTTGATAAATTCGATTGCTAAAAAATACTCTTTTTGTAGTACTACAAGTAAAATAATAGTAATATTTCTTAATCTAGACGCAAAAAGTATATGAGGATCTTTGTTCGGGATATAGGGAGTATGTTGTATAGTCGAAAATCTAATCAGGGGAGATAACAATTTGAAATTCAATTGATTGAATCAATTTAATCGAAAATTGTAAGTATGATTGATTATGAGAAATTGTACAGTATTACTTATACTCCCCCATCCCGAGCAAAGGTTCTCATCTGCTTTTTGTACGTGAATTAAAAAATATTATTATTTTATGTGTAAATTATTATTTTATGTGTAGTGAATAGTTGTATTAGTTGTATTAGTAGTGAATGGTGAACCATACTCCCTCCATTCCATCCTAATAGTTACATATTTTCATTTTGGCGTCCAATCTATGGTTATATTTTACTTTTTAGCATATGGGACCCACACAAATTAATTACTTCTCTCTCCATGATCCACACATCACACTAATACACCTACCCACTTTACATTAAATTATTATTTCTCTCACCTCAATACACATCAAAACTACATTCATTAATCCCCGTGCAAAAAGCAAACGTAACCATAAGGACGCGACGGAGGGAGTATGTGGGACGATTTTATTAAAAGTAGAAAATAAAGACCTTTAAGTGGGACAGATTAGGGGGTTTATAAAATTTGAACTTGTAGACCTTGGTTGAGACCGTCTCATGAATCCTCTTATGTGAGACGGATCATTTATTAATCCAAATAAATATATTTTGTATTAAAAAAAATAATTAAAGAAAAGAAATAGCCTTGTTTTGCTTCCCTAATTAAGATATTCTTTAATTAACCATTTCAATTTTGGCAACCTCCACGTAAGGCAACCTCCAGCCGCCATTATTATTATTAATTCACGATGTTTTTAATTAAAATGTTTCATTTTAATAAAAATAATATTGTATGTTATTAATTTTTTATTTTATTTATGAGTTTATTATTGAAAGGTACACACTTTAGAGTTAAAATATTCTCAAATACAAAGGGAAAAAAAAAATTATTCTCCACTACACAAATTAATACCAAAGGGACCAAATTACCCTTAACAAATCAGATTTCAATTTCGTCTTTCCTTTGGTGACGTCCCTCCCCCGCATGACCTCACGCAACCGCCGCCTCTCCTCTGCCCAATCGCCGCTGTGCATCTCTTCCCAACCACCATCCATAGAAGCATATTCAAGTTTAGCTCCTCAAACATCTCCTTCGTGTCCACCAAAATGCTCCCAAAGCTGAACCCATTTCATTAATCTCCCAGATCAATAAATCAGATCCGCCTCATACCGATTGCAGCAACCCTTCCCTCACATTTTCCTATGCCCTTTCGGCGAACGACTATGGCGACTAAACGAACAAATCCTTCAACTTGTGTTGACGGACAGTTCTCTTTCCTTCTTCGGCGAGCGGTGTTCGTTGTTTCTTTCCCTCCGATCAGGCAATCCATCATCGCAGCGAGAATTCAGCTTTCTCTTGGCGGCGCCGACGTCTCCTCCGTGGCTAAGGAGCATCCGGAGTGTCTTGCGGCAGCGGAGGTAGATTACACTGCCTACGTTTTCTTTCAATTTTGAGGATTTACCATCTCCAACTTCTTCCTGCAATTTCATTCTCCAATTAGGTTTTTCAAATTTTTTTCTTGCGTGATGACGAATCTTATTTTTATTGAAGCTGTTAGTTTCTGGTGAATCTTGATACTATACACGAATTAATTACTACCTTCACTGTTTGTTGTAGAGTCGAAATTAAATTTGAAAATAAATCCAAACTAGAAATTGAATCATCTTGATTTGCAATGCACAATTTGATTCATTGTTTTTCAATTGATATGTTAAATTATTGGCCTACAGATTTTGCAGTATTTATCGAAGATGGTCCGACCGCGCCGCAAGAAGGCTCCAACAATCCCAAAATTGAAGATGTATTTAAATTTTCTTAATTACAGTGGAATTTGATCAGACTTACTTATTTGTGTGTATATATGATCAGGTGCGAAGTCACTTGAGAAATTGTATTGATCGTGGCATAAGGATTCATGAGAATATCCAGTTCCTGACTGAAAGTTCTGCTTCTGGTACTAATTAATTCAATTTGAATAATAAATTTTCAGTTGGATTTAGTATATGTTTATGAGTTAATTTCTTTGGCCTAATTACTATTAGGGTTCTGTAATGTGATGAATTAACAAGATGGGGTGAATGAGTATTGCATTGGCTTGCTATTAATTTTCTAAATTAGGGTTCTGTAAAGTGATGAATTAACAAGATGGGTGAATGAGCATTGCATTGGTTTGCCATTAATTTTCTGATCTAGTACTAGTAAAAATAAATTGTGCAAAAAAAATTTGTCGGACCGCCGCCTGACCTCCGTCGGAACTTAAAATGTGCAAAATAAATTGTGCAAAAAAAATTCGCCGAACTGCCGCGCTGACCTCCGTCGTCGACTGTCGGACCTCCGTCGAAACTTAAAATGTGCAAACAAAATGTGCAAAAATAAATTGTGCAAAAAAATTCGCCGGGCCGCCGCCTGACCTCCTCCGAAACTTAAACTATGCAAACAAAATGTGCAAAAATAAATTATGCAAAAAAAATTCACGGACCGTCGCCGGCTGTCGGACCTCCACCGGAACTTAAAATGTGCAAACACATAGGGATATTTATGGTATCACAATCATAATTGTGTAGTTATGAGTATTAGTGCTTTGATTGATGTAGTTTATAACAATTATGCATTATTTTATGTATCCAATAATATGTGACCCTTTATTTATTATTATTAATTAATAATTCATTAAATAATTCAAAGTCTTATTATCACTTAATTAATTAATTATAATCAGGAATCACTTTACATTAAAATATTATCACTTTTTATTTATTTTATAAATTGTTCATAAAATAATTAAATTAAATGGTTATCACTATTTCTTTATTATGTGCAACTTTTTATTAAGCATGTTATCATTTTTATTCCAATGAATTGTTGTGAAATAATTTAATTAGATTGATATCACTTTTATTTGATTAGAAATCACTTTTATTAAAAATGTTATCACTTTTTATTATACCAATAAATTGTTTGAGAAATAAACTTTTTTAATTAGTTGTCACTTTTCACAAAAGCTGTTATCACTTTTTCTTTTAAAATGTTATCACTTTTTATTTATATTATAGAAATATAGTTCACAATGAAGTTATCACTTTTCATCAATTGAGTATCACATTGTATAAACTAATAATTTTAAATCAAAAAATAAATTAAATGAATAAAAAATTTTAATTAATAAAATTTTAAATAATAAAAAATACTTCATCCGTCACATCCTAATAGTTACATATTTTCTTTTTGGACGTCTCTTCCTTATGGTTACATTTTTCTTTTTAGCATATGGGACCCACACAAATTAATTATTTCTCTCTCCATGGGCCCACACATCACACTAATACACCTACCCACTTTACATTAAAATATTTTTTCTCTCACTTCAATATACACAATAAAATACTATATTCATTAATACACGTGCAAAAAGCAAACATAACCATAAGGACGGGACGGAGGGAGTATAAATTAAAAGAAAAAACATAGTATATTAATATTAGTATAATATAATACAAAAGACCTAATTAATTTAATTTTATAATTAATTTCTTAAATTTCTAATTTGATTACAATCACATAAGACCCTTTAAAATATACTTAATAGGTTAATGGATGATCTGTCTTACATAAGGAGATTCGTGAGACGATCTCACCCAAGTTTTTTTCCTATAGATTAAGAGTTGTCTCCATTGCTTCGAAACGCACAAAATATTAAAGGGTATAATATTTTATTTTAAATATTATATTATATATTTTAATCAGATATTAACTTTTTTAATGAAACGGTCAGTTAAACATGAATGCTATCAATATTTGAGGAAGGGAAAAAAAATCCGAAAGATAAAGAGTATAAATTTTTATATTAAATTATACTATAATGTTCCGAATGGCAAGCAAGTTTCATAAATAAATGGTTCTATATAGTTTACCAATGAACATATACTATATTTTAATAATCTTTTTATCACTCTTAATAATGTCGATAAAACAATTACAGTTGTCGCAAATAATTTGGGCAACAGAATTGTTGACCATGGATATATTTTAATTTATTTTTCTGTAATATTATTCAATAATGTAATTGAGAAATGTATTTATATACTCCATACATATCCGATGACCGAATCAGAGACGTTAGTTGATTGAGATTATTAATTGGAGTATTACACAACTCTGATATATCGCTTTAATTAATTGCATCATTTTCTATATTATATATTTTCATGTATATTTAAAAAAAAAAATAGTATTATTTTCTGTGCCTTTTTTATATGTACTTCTTGTGTTCTTAATTATCTAAATAAATCAATTTCACGTATAGGCAAAAGCACATGCATCTCGAGACACTTGTCCCCATGTGAACACAACTCTTTCATCTTTATATTTTACTAGTATGGATCCCGTGTATTACACGGGTTTTAAAGTTACAATTTTAAAAAGTATATTTCAATAAATAAAATTTTAAATAAATATATTTTATTATACCATAAAATAAATCACCTGTGTGCGTGTGTATTGAATAAATAATACCCCTTCTATCCCGTTTCAATGTTTACGTTTGTTTTTTGCACTTTGATTAAGAAGTATAATATTTTAATAGATAGTGGGTGGAAAAATATAATATTTAATGTAAAGTGGGTAGATGTATTAGTGTTGGATGATATATTAATCGCTTTAGGTGGGTCTCATATTCCAAAAAGAAAAACGTAAACATTGAAATGTGACGCGCAAAATAGAAACGTAAATATTGAAATGAGACGGAGAGAGTAGGTTCTATTTATAGTTAAATGATTTTTTTTTCTTTTTGCTTTCAAATATGATTTAATTTTGATTTTATCAATATCCATATTCAAATCTTTAATTAAATACATGTATTCATCTGCATTAAATTTTAATTAATAATTAATTTTGATTTGATCATAAATTATTCAAATCTTAAATAAATATATGTAATTACTATATTAATTAATAATTAAAATAAATCCATATTCAAATCTTTAATTAAATACATGTATTTATCTGTATTAAATTTTAATTAATAATTAAAATAATTGTGAAAAATTGTGAAGATGACACATTATCAAAATTAAACTCTCCTTTAATATATTAAAGATTTAAACCTATGTATTTATAGGAGGGTTTAAATTACAAAGAGGCACGAAAATTGCAAAAGGGCAATGTGTCCTTAGGATACAAGAGTCTCACTCTCACGTAAGTATATAAGATATGGAAAAAATTATCTAACCCATTAATTAATTATATGTTCCTACTTTATTAATTTGTAGAGTTAAATCAGTTCCCTTGAATTCCTTCTATTCTATACCTCATCCAACAATTTATTAAAAAGAAAAACATTTTAATACAGTAAAAAAAATCTGGTCAGATATTAAATGAAAATATACATGTTGCTTTAGATTCCTTAATACGATTCTCAATCATCATTATAAATCATATCTCTAAACTGATAGAGACATATGCTGTGTTCTTCAATTGTCATTAATCATGATAACACTACAACATTTGTGCACATAAATTTGGATGCATAAAAGTCTTTAAATTATTAATGGTAAAAGAAAATCGTTGAAATTTATTTAAACGTATGTTTTTTGATCTTATTCTAATAATTTTTGCAATATTATTCTTATATTTACCTTGTACTTTTGAGTGTAATATACCCTCTTCGTAACAAGATTAAGTTTGCTATATCCTCATTCGTCTCTTCCATGCATAATTAGGGCCGGACCTGAGGGTGGCAACATGGGCCTTTCTCATGGGACCTAAAATTTTTGGGCCCAATTTTTTTTAATACCTTTATATATTTATTTATTGTATTGATTAAAATTTAGGCTCATATCTTTATTTATTAAGTTTGATTAAATTTTAGAACCAACCAACCATTTAGTTTTTAATTTATTTAATTTAATGTAATAAGCTACCAAATTAATTTAATATTATTGGATCAAACTAATATTTTTTTTATTGAATCAATGATGAACAATGAGATTTATCATTTATCCCCCAAAAAATACAAAATCACTGTCTGCTGAACATTTTTATTTTTTCTTAAAGCTAACAATATTTACGCATAAATTATAAAAAAAAACACAAATTTTATATTTCTTGCAAAATTATTGATTTAAAATGCCTAATTTAACAATCTAATCCTCAATTCTCCATTTTACTAATTCAATTTAATACTATCCATTTCATATGGTCAATGTATCAAAGATATATATGAAGGTAAAGTATTTTTTATTTTATAATTTTTTAATAATTTTTTTCCTTTTCATATTCTATAAGTTATATTTTTATTATGAAATTTATTAATATAAAAAAATAAAATAAAAAAATTGAGGGGCCTCAGTTTTTATTTTGACACAGGTCCCAAAATTTTCAGGGCCGACCTTGTGCATAATAAGGTTCACTCTATAAAAAAAGAAATAACATTTCAATTCAAAACCTCAAAAGTACACTTTAATTTTAAAATTATCATCATTTTTAAACACAGACAACCTACTTTACATATTATTTATTACCTAAAAAAATCATATTGTCTTCAAAAGTTAATAAAATTAATAAAAATTAATTTTTCTTTAACAGTGTGAAAAGGTAAAGGTGAACATATTTGTGGGAGCGGAGGGAGGGTATAAAAGAAATAGTTAGTTTTTTGTAAATCGGATTTATATCATAAACCCTTGTAAACACTATGGTTCTCTTTAATTTAAACACCTTAGAGGATATATAGAATTGGGAGGAGGAAGCGCAGGGTTTACGCCGTAAATCCGATTGAAATAAGTGTTTGTGTAAAAGAAAATATAAATAAATAAAAATTCATATAAATCTGTAAGTACGAAAAAAATGTCACTGATTGCGCAAGGCTGACTTAGCCCACACAGAACTTTGACTTTGTGTATATTTGTAATTGAATTACTATTTTTAAATTAAAAAAAAATTAATTTGTTATGATCGCATCGAATGTCCTATTTTACAATACGTTATACACGTTAAGAGTATCATAGGAGAAAAATGTCATCAAATATTTCACTCATTTAAAGAAATAATACTAATAAGAAATCAATTTTACAAGTCTTAAATAAAATGTATTAATGCCATAAATTTCATGTTTTCGAAATATACCAGAGATTTTTTCATGCATGTGTATTTTTAAAGAAATATTACTCAACAAAATATTTATAAATTTTATTTTTTAAAATGTTAGGTTAAGTATTACTCTTTTAATCAGGAGTGGTTTGATATATTGTTTAATAAATAATTTTTAAATTATGTGACGAGGTAAAATAATAATTTGGAGTTTAAAGTATATTATATGATTATTGAATTGAGTGTATTTTTTATTATTGTATGATTAATTTTGAGTTAAAAGATGGTATGAATTTTTGTTTATAGATGGAGTGAATATTACTTGATGTTTTCAAAAGTGTGTAATTATAATTTGTCTCAAAAAAATTAAAATTATTCTATTCAAATTTAGAGAAAAAATTTGTGTGAAATCACAAAAAGAGTTTCATAAAACTAATAAGAAATAATACTACAAATTTATTTATTTTTTAAATGATGCATGCAACTTAATTTTAAAGTACAAAATACAATTTCTATTAAAATACCTAAAAATAAAAGATATATTCTCTAGTGTTGATTTAATTAATGATTTTTTTTTATGACGAAATCTTATATAACTCATTAGACGATAAATCACGCAAAAAAATTGAAGGTGATGAAGCTATATATATATATATATATATATATATATATATATATATATATATATATATATATATATACGGATCGATTCATTATAAAAATATAATTATTAATATGTAAATAAATAAAGTATATTTATTGATAATAAAAGTATATAGTAAATTATACATCTTATAATACCTTAAAGATTAATCATAATTTAATATATTATTTTTCATACTTTAACGAACAATAAACACACTTTATATATGTAACAATTTATTTTCATAACCGTTGGACCGGCCGGTTGAACTGATTGAACCGGAAACCGGGAATCGGCTTCCAAACCAGTCCAAAACACCTCTAAAACCGTTTTTTGGGTTGAACCGGATTGAACCGGTCAAAACCGGTTGAACCGGTCCAACCGTTTTTGAATTTTTTTATTTTTATATTTTATATTTTTATATAATTTTGCTTTTATTTTTATTTATTTTAAATATAATTTTTAAATTTTGAATTAAATTATGTGATTTTCTTAGAGTGGTGCACCAAATGTATAGTAATTTGAATATAAATTATGTAATATTGTAGTGATAGAATATATAAAAATATACATAAAGTATGAATTATAAATTATAAATATTTTATCTAATTATATTTTCATATAAATTGAATTTTTTCTTTATAAAATAATTTTGGTTATTATAAATTTTTTTAATGAATTGTAATATTATAAAATATAATTGAAAATATGTAAAATTCAATTTTCTGATTGAATTGTCGGTTGAACCAGTTATACCGATTGAACCTCGAACCATTGTATTCACCAATTCATTCTCCGATCCGGTTATAAAATCACTGTATGTAACCATCATACTTAACATATTATATACTTATCTCCTCGAGACTTTGTTGTTATGTGTGAAGATGAATTTATAGGAGTTTCCAAATTTTAAAATCCACTAGCGGCCAACAAAATAAATAAAATCATAGACCAAGACAAGTAAAATATTTAAGTAAGAAATTAAGTTTAGTTTTGGGTACCGTTTAATGTCAATTAATTTAGTTAATGTGTGAAATTAAAGAATTTTGAAGAAAGCTGGTTGCAAGTAGACCAACGCATAGTGCTAACGGTGGGTAAACCCACATTGAATGCCCCGTTATATTTTGGTGTTACATCTCCTATTACACGTTAGATGAGTGATATATATGCGGAGAGCAAAATCTCAATCTTCCCCCTTATGGTTGATTGTTAGGGTATAAATTAGTTTATCATACATATCAATTATCCAATAATTTATAATAGGAGATGTAAAATCAAAACGTAACAAGAGATTCGAATCGGGGTAAACCCACCTCTTTTTGAAGAGGTGTCATCCATTGTTATACCAGATCACATTATTGACTAATAATTATGTATAAAATTAATGGCAAAAAAATATGAATTGACTTTTGTAAATGGTACCAGCTGGCTAATTTAACTAAATATAGTAGTTTTTAATCTGATAAAATAAAACTATATGGGGGCGGATAGTGACTACATTGGTACATTTATTTATGTTAATTTGTCCCCATTGAAGTGGTTATGAATTAGAGAAAGCAAATTAAAGCGCAATTCAAAAGGTGAGGTTGAATTTGACCAAAGTAAAACATATGTGTGAAATCGTCTAAAAAATTTAGAAAAAAAAAATCGTGTAATGGATATATTTAAAAGTTACCATATTTTAATAAAATTGATATTCAAATTAATAAAAATAATAGTAATGCAGTAAATTATTTCATAAATAAGTAACAGTAAATTATGAAGTAATATTTTTAATAAAAAATAATACTCTCTCCATTCCACCACAAAAGTTACATTTTACTAATTAGTGCGTTTCGCAATAAGAGTTACATTTCATTTTTTAGTAGATGAGACCCACATAAATCAATCATTTTATCTTTGTGGCCACACACAACACTAATACAACTATCCGTTATAAATTAAATTATTATATCTCTCAACCCACTACACATTATATTTATTAGTCTCCGTGCAAACAGTAAACGTAACTCTTTTCATGGGACGGAGGGAGTACTATCTTTAATAAAAAGTAATAACTGCTCACTATGTCCCGCGTTGATGTTTACGTTTTATATTTTGAGTAGTTCCACGGTAAGGCTTACATTTATTTTTTTGTCAAGTTGGGCCCACACAAAACAATTACTCCCCCCGTCCTGTTCTAAGGTATACATTTGCTTTTTGCACGTAGATTAAGGAGTATTATTATATGTAAAGTGGATAGTTGTATTAGAGGGATGTGGTGGGCCATATTGTGTACTTTTTTACTAAATAGAGGAAATGGATACCTTTGAAGCGGACGCCAAAAATAGTAAAATGGATACCTTAGAAGCGGATGGAGGAAGTATAATTATTCAATGTAGGACCTACACACAATATTAATACAACTACTAACTTTACATTAAATATTATTTCTCCTACCTTACTACATACTCCCTCCGTCCCAAATTCAAGTTCACGTCCCAAATTCAAGTTCACGTTTACTGTAGATACGGAGTTTAAGAAAAATCACTTTTTGACTTACTTTTGAGGGCAGTATGGTATTTTTGGGTAATAAATAAATGATAAAGTATGTTATGTGTGTTAAAAAGGTGATGTCAAATTTGAAATTAAAGTATGTTAGAAGGATATTAGTTTGTTGTTTTTTCCTTTTATGGAAGTGTGAAGTTGAATTTGGGACGAACCAAAATAAAAAGTGTGAAATTGAAGTTGGGATGGAGGGAGTATTAAAATATTGTATCTTTTAATTTCCGTGCAAATAAACGTTAACGTTAACACGGGAATGAGGGAGTATTTTGAAAAATAAGAACGATTTATATGAAACGGTGTAACACAGTTTGCCCATTTGACCAAATATGAAAACCCACCTGATTCATGAATCTAAGAAAATAGATAATTACTTGGTAACCAAATATGAGAGCCCACCCGATTATATTTTATTTAATGGACTCTTTATTGGGCTTTGTCGTGTCATCACTTGGGCCTTCTTACTTGACATTAAGGCTTTAGTTATAGTGGTGTTTTTGTATCGAAATCTGTTCTGAGAAAAATATCCACACAATTTAATTTGTTAATATAATTAAAATTAACTAAAAATAAAAAAAATAGAGACACGAATAAAAAATACAGTTATTAAATAAACTACATGTACATGTAGTTTATTATATATACACTCTTAAAATTTCAAAATTACCCTATTAATTTTAAGAATACACAACCCCACAATTAAACATAAATCCATTCTTCACAAATAAAAGCCAACACACTAATTATATATATCAAACAAATCTGAAATATCGATTAATAAGAAATAAAAACATGTACATGTAGTTTATTTAATAACTGTATTTTCTATTCGTGTCTCTAATTTTTTTTATTTTTAGTTAATTTTAATTATATTAACAAATTAAATTTCAACAATTTTTTAAACTTATCTGACATAATTTTTTATTTAAAATTTAATGTTAATTTTTTTTATATTAATAACTACTCAAACATAGATTAATTTAACTCATTTTTTAATTAAATATAATGAGAAAAAATGAAAAAAAAACTTTTTTATAAAAAGTAATGCAAATACATATTATATTTAAATAATTAATAAAACATATTTATTTTAATTTTACAAGAAAATAAATTATTATCAAATTTGTCTTAATTGCAGAAGCAATTACGTGGTTGTTTGTCTTATTTATTTATTTATATAAATTAAGATAAAATACATATTATATTTTAATAATTAATAAAATATATCTATTTTAATTTTACAATAAATTATTATCAAATTTATCTTAATTGCCGAAGCAATTACGTCGTTGATTTTTTTTATATATAAATTAAGATAAAATACATATTATATTTTAATAATTAATAAAATATATCTATTTTAGTTTACAAGAGAAATAAATTATTATAAAATTTGTCTTAATTGCAGAAGCAATTATGTTGTTGGGTTAATGAAACGGGCTATTTTTTTTAAGAGTTATAATAATCACTTACAAGTAATTTAGATTTTTTAATAGTATATAATTATATAATGTTAGGGTATGTATACAATATAAAGTAGTGTGTATTTAAAATAACTCATAAAATATATAAAGTGTGTATTTAATAAATTAAGGATAATATAGACATTTTAAAAATAATAATTTTATTTTTATAATAATGAGATGTGTATTCAATAGGAGGAGGTGTGCAAATAAGATTACTTTTTTTTTATCATTTCATATAAGCAAATTACTCCATCCTTCCGCTTTCAAAGTATTATTTTTCCATTTTGAGCGTCCGCCCCTAGGATTCCATTTCATTTTTTATCCACACACACATTAATACAATTAAAAAATGGGACCCGCACCTCCACTAATACAACTACCCACCAAACATTAAATAACAATGCTCCATTCGTCCAATCCTAATGGTTAAATATTTTCTTTTTGGGCGTCGGTTACATTTTCCTATTTAGCATATGTGACTCACACAAGTTAATTACTTCTCTCTTCATGAGCCCACACATCACACTAATACACCTACCCACTTTATATTAAAATATTATTTTTCTCACCTCAATACACATTAAAATACTATATTCATTAATCCACGTACAAAAAGCAAACATAACTATAAAGATGGGACGGAAGGAGTACTCCTTAATCTCCGTGCCCAAAAACAAATAACACCCTTAAATTCGAATGGAAGGAGTATCGTACAATCCTACACACTATCTTGATCTATACTATTGTGATTCATGATTTACTCAATTCATATAATTCATAACTTATTTAAGAGTATAATTATAATTTTATAATTACGGTTCACATCTTATGTATTTATACGATAATTTCTTACATGATTTTGTTAAAAATATATACTACAAATTAGTGAAGAGCAACACTTGTTCCGTCTTACATAATCGTTCTATTTTTCTTAATTTATTATTATTTTTTAATAAAAATATTTTAACTTTTTATTTAATACTAAGAATGGTTAATTAAATAGTTCTATTAAATTATTATCATTTTTCATATCGGTATTACTTTAATTAAAAAGGTATCACTCCCAATATTCCGATTATATGCCAATTGAATAATTTGGTTCCATTTGGATTTCTATATAATTAGCTAAATAAAATGGCAAAGACTTCCCTAGGATAGATTTTTTCATTCAAAATGGTACAATTGGATCCATTCAACCCATTTTCATTTTTTTGGATATCTGGATCAACCCATTTCACGTTACTATTTGACCCAAGCCCATATCACATTAACGTTTAATATTTTAAAACATAAATGTCAGAGGGCTTTCTATTTTGCTCATCATTCTCGGTTTGCGCGCTTCTTCCAACATCGGTTAGCGAAATCTCTACTCGTCTTCTCCGTTTGCAGTTCCTTTTCTGACGTCGGTTCTCGTGTTCCTGCCTTTGGTCGTCCGCGCCCCTTTGGTATTGTTCGTTTTTATTAATCGCCGAAGGAGTTTTCATTTTTGTAATGTATTTTCTACTGATTTTTGTTTATATCTTAAACTTATTCTACAGTTTTCCATCCTTAATTTTTGAGAATCGGTGCTACAAATTATTAATTTCAGTTCTGGAATTTTGACGGTAAATGTATTTTTTAGCCAATATTTTCGATGTCGTCGTGTTTTCATATGTACTGGAATTTTATTTTTCTTGTGTTCATATGATTTTTTTTGTTTATATAATATCAATTATCCTTATTTTTAAGCAGTTGAAAAATAGTCAGCAATTTGCACTAGGTTAAGTAGATAGAACTCTTGTTTTTAAATTGTCTTTTATTCATTGCATGCACAATTTTTTGTATATTAATTACTTGGATTTTTGTTGTAGGTTTGTTGAGATAATTTATAATGGGTAGAAAATAGTGTGTTCTTCCTGGGCAAGGTCATATATTTCGTAGAAAACATAGACGTATAATTCAAACTCGTTCTAAAACTTCTAAAATTTTACAAGAGAAGTTGATGGAGAACAATCAAAACAGAGTGGGTGATAAAAGAAAACAACAAGGAACAGATCATGACTGTAATTCTCTTGTATTGTATGATGATAAACTTACACAGAAATCAATGGATTCTGGTGCTGAAACTTCACCAAGATTTTGTGTAAGAAGAATGAAAATACAAAGAAGTCCTATTAGAGTAAATGAGGACAAGTACATGTTTGTTCATTAAATGAGATACATTGTTATTATTTTGTTGTTTTGATTTGTTTCTTTTCTGTTGTACTCTTATATTGTAGTGAAATTGGTTAGACTGAGACGATCATTCCTGATAGTGATGAGAGGAATTCAAATTTTGATCTGAACATACCATTATACATGTTTCCATGATTAGATTTTGATGAAGGAAGTAGCATGTGTTTTTTTGCATGAAGTTACCTATATATAGATTTGTTTCTTAATGCAGATCTTGTTTTAAATGATTAAAGATGGGCATGGAGTTCTTGATATTGTAAAGTCGTTGAATTATATTCGGTTTGGAGTATTCTTTGTAATTATCCATATAATTATAAATTAATGAGTTTTTTTGTCTGTTCAATTATAAAAAAATCTTTTAAAATGAATATGCTGTAATTAGCTGTTTTATAGAACTAATTTACCCATATTTTGCATGATTTATTTGAGTTTAGAAAGTAATGTATTAGCATTGATTTTCAATCACCACTTACAGTTATTATATATTGAGAAATGAAAGGCCTCTGTTCAACTACAGGCATTGATTTTCACTACTTAAACTACAGTTTTATCCATATATGTTTGCCTTTCTTAAACCAAGTTTAAATTCTGAAAGATAGATATATGGTAAGTGTAGTTATTGAATCTGACAGTAGAGCTAGTGAGCTCAATATGTTGTCATTGGTTACATATATATCTTGTTAGCTTATGCTAAAATGCTTTAACACATGAAAATATAATTACAACTCCCAATTTGCCGGCCAAAAACTGACTGCATGGGTGCTTTGGGACCAAAAATGTAAGATTCTTGCATTTTTTGTCCCAATATTTAAGAATTGTTCAGTGGGACCAAAATTGCTTAACGGAAATAACGAAAAATTTAATGGTGGGATCATTATTGCTGAAAAAAAACGTTTGGGACCGAAGTCAAGACTATTGGGACCAAACCCAAACGTGATTGTGACGGGTGTGATTGATTTTGCAATTTTCTCAATATTTCTTTTATCAATCTAGGGCCTGAATAATTTAAAGGCAAAAGCTCCTGCGCCCCCGGGACATGGAGGGATACTCTGTGTCCCCATGTGAACACGACCCTCCCCATCCAATCCTATTTAAACCTATGTATTGCTAGGAATTTAAATTGTAAAGGGCATGGAAATTGCAAAGGCGCACGGAAAGCAAAAGGCGAAAGTAAGGTTGGGATTGATATGAACATCGATCAAAAGTGAATCTCTCTTGGGCAAGAAAGCGAAAACAAGGGGCAAGAACACAGTGCTGGCGATCCACAAGCAAATTTTCTATTTCTTCTTCATGTTCTTCAAAGACAATAAATCTCTAATGTTGAATTAGGGCAAGAAAGCAATGTAAAATTTATGTTTGTGGACAAAGAAACAAGAGAAGAAAAGTTGTCATCGTTAGCTATACATCCATCATGCTTATGCGCTCAATGAATCTATGATGTACAATATTAAAGCGAAAGCATTCCAGTAAGATTTTTTTAATCTTTTTCCCCCTTAATTAATCCTTACAATTATCAATTCATTCAAGTGTAAATTGATTGTAAATGTTGTTGAGAAGTATGATGGTTGATTAGGAAAAAAAAGTGTCATTGTTATTGTTTTAAAATGTGTATGCAATTTATATTCTAATTTATGCCTATCACATGTTTGATAAAATGTCTGAATACATATTTGATGAAATGATTCGTACTCTCCCATGTAATTCTTCCAATATGAGGAGAGATTGAAGAAATGAAAAACCTTGAAATATCTCAATCTTAAAACATGGAAGAAGAGGAAAAATATGAAAGATAACACAATAGTTTATCTTCGCACTTCTTTTTCCTAATATTTAATCGATGTTTTAAAATTAGCTGCCATGTATGAAATGATGTGGCAATTAAATTTACACATCATATTCTATTAATTGTCAAGATAACGGTGTTAATGGTCCATATCTTAAATTGATAGTTTTAAATTATTCAGGCGCTGAATTGATAAAAATAATATTTCAGGCCCCATATCGATAATTAACATATATTTCAGGCCCTAAATTGAAAAAATTCATTTTAAGTTTTATAATCTCTTGGGAGCAAAATGAAAAATGAGTTACTTGGTCTTCCCTATATTGGGCTTACTATTGGATTTTCACTGGGCTTCATGGACCTTACCTCTTTTGGGCCTTCGATTGGGTCTTAAAACTCTTGGGCTGACAATTCAGGATTCTGATAAATATAAATTGCACTTTACACATCATATTCAAAAAGCTGATAATATAAATCAAATCCTTACCTTTTCAATAAGGATTAATCGAATCCACATTCCTTAAATACTCTCAAAAGATTTGTAATTAAACGATTTTCATGTAGTTTTTCAAAAAAATGTCAATTTACTTTATATAAATTTTATGTTAAAGCTTTTGGTTTTAAGTGAAAGAATACAACTATTATGATAATTCAATGCTTACATATTTCTATTTTGGGCGTCTCATTTCAATGTTTATATTTCTTTTTTTGAATATGGGACCTACCTAAAATAATTAATATATCATGGTATCCATATCCAACACTAATACACCTACCCACTTTACATTAAATATTATATATTTTCCTAATATCATAATGGTCTCCACATCCAACACTGATACATCTACTCACTTTCATGCAAAAAGCAAATTTAAACATTGAAACGGGACGAAGGAAGTACTTCATATTTCATTTTAAAATGTCTTTATTAGTTTGTTCAAGAATATTTTTACGTTGTTAAAACAGCAATAAACTCAATACAATGAATTTCTCAATACTTCCTCCGCCCGCATCAAGAGTGCATTTTGCTTTTTTGCACGTGGATTAAGGAGTATTATTACTGAATGTGTAGTAGGTAGTTGTATTAGTGGGAGTGTGGGCCCCATATTTTAATTGTATTAGTGGGTGATTATGAGACATATATGTATAAAAATGAAAAAAATACTATTTTGGTGAGACGATCAAAATGAAAAAAATAGAAAAAATAGAGTAGTTTTTAACAATTCTACCTAAAACATGCAAGTATGTAAAGTAGTGGAGTACATTATAAATTTTTTTAAAGAAAAAATTAGCATTATTTTCTTATTGGGGAGTGGTCGAGTGGGAGAAGTATTTAAATTGAAAAATTGCAATGAATCTACAAAGAGAAAGAGATGAAGTATATTTGAGAAGATTGATGTCCGTACATTTCCAGCATATTTCGCCTCTCACTCCGCCCTCCCCTTCGTCCATTGCCACCACCTCTCTCTCTCTCCTCTCTCTCTCTCCAGCATCTCCATTGTTTCCCTTCTCTCATATCCTCGTTTTGATTTTCTCTTTCTTCCTTCACGCATTCCACCAAAATTACCTTGATTCGCCATCGCATTCCCACTACCATGATCAAATTCCCTTCTTCCCTCTCTTTCCACCCCCTCTAATCGCATCCACGCCCAATTATCCACACCCTTTGCGCCAATGAACGAGAGATTGGAAGAAGACGACAGAACGGCTCTGGCGAAGATATCCAATTCTCCGCCGCGCCGGAAAACCTACTCCTACAGTCAGCAGCTCAGAGCCAACACCGCCCCCCACCAGAAGCGCAACCACCACAACCTCCGCAAGCACAGCCTCGACGAGAACCGCATTTTGAACCACCAACCCCCCACCAAAACAAACGTTTATTACACCACCACCCCTGATTCCTCCTCCGACGATGAGTTTTATCCCTATTCCACTGTGACTTCCAATAATGCAGTGGGATCAGTGAGTGATCACCATGTTGATTACTGCCAAAGCCAGAGGATCGAGGGGGCGTCCGACGGCGGGACGGCCTGCGATGAACTGCAGCAGCCATTGCCGGAGTTTATGGGCGCCGGTGGCGGCGTCGGGATTTTTAAGGCGCCGAGTAGGGCGCCAGTGAACCCTAACCGCCCCCCCTGTCTCGAACTTCGGCCTCATCCTTTACGAGAAACTCAGGTAGATTTCCATATTTGATTGAAGCATTTTCACAAACTGGTGGCGGTGCGAATTCAACACATTGCCTCGTTTGGTGGTTAATTATTACCTCATCTAAAAGCTTAATCATATTCATCCTCTATCAACTTAGCTTTTGAATTAATGAGATGAAATAGCATTGTTAATTTTTTTTCTCCACCCATATGAGTATTGTGTGCATGTTCGCATGGCTTTTCAGTGTAAGAAATTAAAAGTGGAGTAAAAGTGGGAATTTGCCAACCATATGTGTGGTTATCAATAATGATAGTTAGTTGAGAGTCAATTTAGCTTTACACGTGTTATTCTCAAATGTGTAGGCTAGTGTTCCACTAGGCTTAACCATGCATGCTGAGTTCAAGAAAATGGAAAGTGTAAATTCTGCAAACTGTATGTGTGTTTATCAATAATGATAGTTAGTTGAGTTGACATAGCTTTACATGTGTTGTTCTCAAATGTCTTGGCTAGTTTCTACTTGTCTCAATCATGTATGCTCAGTTCAAGGAAAATGCTTGAAACTTTTTAGATATCATACAGGTAGGAAAATTTTTAAGGACAATTGCAAGTACAGAAAGACAACTGTGGGCAGGGCAAGAATCAGGTGTAAGAGTATGGAACTATTCAGATTCATATAAGCCAGGGATAGGGGTAGCGAGAAGGGTACGTAGAGGCGATGAGGATGCAGCTCCATTCTATGAATCAGCAAGCACACCAGCAACGATATGCTTGGTTGTTGATCAAGCGAGTAAGTTGGTTTGGAGTGGGCACAAAGATGGTAAAATTAGGTCGTGGAAGATGGATGTAAGTTTATCTGATGAGGATGGTTTCAGGGAATGTTTTTCTTGGCAGGCACATAAAGGTTCAGTTCTTTCCATGATGATATCTTCTTATGGTAAATTTCTTCCTCATGGTACTTGTTCTCAGTATGCAACAAGATTAGAATTATGAATTAATTTTTCCTTTTGTACTTTTATGGTTTGTATGTAGGTGATATATGGACGGGATCTGAGAATGGGGTTATAAGGGTGTGGCCATGGGAAGCTATTGAGAAATCTCTATCTCTATCACTCGAGGAAAAGCATATGGCTTCTTTGTTGGTGGAGAGATCGGGTATCGACTTAAAGAGCCAAGTTACAGTTAATGGGACATCTAGTATATCTTCTTCTGATGTCAAATGTTTGCTATCTGATAATGCCAGAGCCAAAATATGGGCTGTTGGCTCTTTCTCCTTCTCATTATGGTACCTTGTTTGACGTGATCATCTCTTAAATATGGTCCTGTCTCCTCTCTTGTTTATAAATAACATGTTGATGAGTTGTTTGATGGTGAAACAGGGACGCTCGTTCAAGAGAACTTGTGAAAGTATTCACAGTTGAGGGTCAACCTGAGAATCGTGCTGAAGGACCTTCAGCCCAAGAACAAGTAGTTGAAGAAGAAGCGCCCGTTAAAGTGTCATCGAAGTCCAAAAAGGAGAAATCTGGCTTCTTGCAACGTTCCCGCAATGCTATTATGGGAGCTGCAGATGCAGTTCGTAGAGCAGCTAAAGGGGGTGGTGCATCTGAAGATGGTAAGAGAACAGAAGCTATAGTCCTGGCAGGGGATGGAATGATTTGGACCGGCTCATCAAATGGTACATTAATCCAGTGGGATGGAAATGGAAACCGTTTGCAAGATTTCATTCACCATCCTTGTGGTGTTCTGTGCTTTTGTGCTTATGGCTCACGAATATGGGTTGGTTATGTAAGTGGTACAGTCCAACTTTTGGATTTAGAAGGAAACCTAGTCTCGGGCTGGGTTGCACATAATGGGCCTGTTATAAGATTAGTCATTGGCAATGGCATGGTTTTCAGCTTGGCGACTCATGGAGGTATTCGTGGATGGAACATTTCTTCACCAGCACCTATCGATAGCATACTTAGAGCAGAAGTATCCTGTAGGGAAATCACATATACAACCCTAGAGAATATCAGAGTTTTGGTCGGAACGTGGAATGTTGGCCAAGGAAGAGCCTCTCATGATGCACTAATGTCTTGGCTGGGATCAAGTGTATCAGATGTCAGCATTGTAGTTGTAGGATTGCAAGAAGTAGAAATGGGCGCTGGTTTTCTCGCAATGTCAGCTGCAAAAGAAACTGTGAGCTATTTCTTTTTGGGAAATTTCCATGTACTAAGGATTACTCCAACTCCTTATATTTAAAAAAAACCATATAAGATATTAAAGAGCTATTTGCTTATTTTATATTATGTGATCTTGAAGTGTTCATTTCTTGTATATTCTAACTGCATTCATCCAATTTAGGTAGGGCTAGAAGGTAGTGCTATCGGACATTGGTGGCAAGATCATATTGGCAAGGCTTTGGATGAAGAACACACCTTTGAACGCGTGGGGTCTCGACAGCTGGCTGGCTTAATGATAGCAATCTGGTATGGTTTCACATTCTTAATCTACTTTACAAAGTCTAAACACGAGCTCTACTTTAGAGTAACTTAATGCAGTAGTTTGATTAGTTACATTATTTGATTCTAAAACTCAGCTAATTATCATTGTTTTCAGGGTAAGGAAAAACCTTAGGAGTCATGCAGGAGATCTTGATGTTTCGGCAGTTGCGTGTGGTTTAGGTCGTGCCATTGGTAATAAGGTGAACAAAATTTTTAGCTTCATGTTTATAAACTGGTAATATTGTCCTCAATGCGATCATGGCAAACTGGCTAAACATTACCTGCAGGGAGCTGTAGGCTTGAGATTGAGAGTGTACGATCGGTTGATGTGTTTCGTAAACTGTCATCTAGCTGCACATTTAGATGCGGTGAATAGACGAAATTCAGATTTCGATCACATATACCGGAACATGACTTTTGCGCGTTCATCTGTTCTAAACAATGCTGCTGGTATGCTGCGACACTTGTATTTGTCTTGCTCTCTTGTCTTCTCTGCATATTTATTTTGGTTGCTTTATTCTTGTGGCTTCTCTTGGATCCTCTCTATTGCAGCCGGTGTTTCATCAGCGGCTCAGACGCTTCGCACTGCAAATGTATGTCTATCCTAACTCCAAAATATTCATGAATTTTTGGAGCATTAACATAACTGATGATTTATATAATCATGTAAGGCCACAAATCCTGACGAGGGAAAGCCTGATCTTGCTGAAGCGGATATGGTGGTCTTCTTTGGCGACTTTAACTATCGATTATTTGGAATATCGTATGATGAAGCCAGAGACTTTGTTTCTCAGAGAAGCTTTGATTGGCTTCGAGAGAAAGATCAACTCAGAGCAGAGATGAAAGCCGGTAAAGTGTTCCAAGGAATGCGTGAAGCTCTCGTCAGGTTTCCTCCCACTTATAAGTTTGAGAGAGGGAAACCAGGATTAGGAGGTAATATCATTTTTGTATCTATAATGCTTGAATGGACAACAACAAGAGTTTGTCTTAAAACTTGTGATTGGTTTAGGTTATGATTCTGGGGAGAAGAAGAGAATCCCAGCTTGGTGTGATAGAGTACTGTATAGAGATAATAGGTCCAATCCTGAAGATGACTGTAGTTTAGAGTGCCCTGTAGTTGCTTCCATATTACTGTAAGTCACATGATTCTTGATCTTTTCTCTCCACTTGTCCCCCCTTTGATTAGTTCATGCTATATTGTGATGTTTTCTTGGTTTGATTAAGGTACGATGCCCGTATGGACGTGACTGAGAGTGATCATAAACCTGTTCGCTGCAAATTCAATATAGACATTGCTCATGTTGATAGATCAATGAGGAGGCAAGAGTTTGGAAAGATTCTTGAGTCCAACGGCCAACTTAGATCCAGCATGGAAGCTCTGCGCTTCGTCCCTGAAACGAGCATCAGCACGAACAAAATCGTTCTCCAGAATCAAGACACGTTCAGCTTGAGAATCACAAATAAAAGTGGGGAAGACATGGTGTTATTTGAAATCACATGTGAAGGTCAGTCTAACATCAACGAGAACGATGCAGCGTGCTACTTTCATGCTCGAGCCTCGCTAGGTTTCCCAAGATGGCTTGAGGTATGATAAATACATCTTTATACAAACAACCAACCATACATAGAGGAATAAAGACTTGATTTATGGTTATGTTTGGTTACAATTTACAAGGTGGTAACATAGCTTTGTTATGGCGTAGGTAACTCCGGCTGCTGGCATGATAAATCCGGATCAAGTTGCAGAGATCTCAGTCCATCACGAAGATTTCCATACGACGGAGGAATTTGTGGACGGATGTCCACAAAGCTGGTGGTCCGAAAATGCCAGAGATAAAGAAGTGATCTTGTTGGTGAGCATAAGAGGAAGTTGCACGACTGAGACGAAAATGCATAGAGTAAACGTACGCCATCACTACTCTGGAAGTCCACCCCCTGCCCCCGCCTCCACCCCCGCAGCAAGCCAACCATCGTTGGAGCCGAAACGTAACTCTTCAAGAAAAAACGGAGGAGGAGGAGGAAGCGGAGGCGGGAGTTCCCACCACAGAGGACGCTGATAAAACAATAGAGGTTGAAACTGGAGCTGTATATACTACATAGTTGTTATCAACAGTTCATTATTTTCACACGTGCAACAAGAAATTGTTATATATTGCATAAGTGTGTCCCTTTTTTATTTACTGCTTCAAATGAAGAAAAAAATGAGACTTTTTTTCATAGGCAATTAAAAAATACTCCATTATAAAGATGAGGGAGGTGATTACAAAATCAGGCTGGCTTACTTCACTACTATGTATAGGCATCATGAATTACATCAGCACTTAATATATTTCACCAGTGATGTATATAGAGCATGGAAGCACTAAAACTGGACAATATCTAATCTCTGTGAGCTTTCTCCACCATGTTCATAGCTTGGCTGTCACCACTGGTAGATCGGTTGGTCGACAGCAGCGATAAAGAACCCAGTCGAGCAGCTAGCGCTTCGTTTGAGCTCATAAGGCAAGGCGTTTGATCGAGCGTGTACTACACAGCATACATCCGCTTGTATCTTTCACTGTACATCTCAGGATCCGATGCCATGGACATGGAGAACGATCGCGAAAGGGTGCTGGCTTTCCGTATGTTCCTCATCCTCGAGTCTTCTAGTCTGTGTCGAATAACACAGTAGCACATGGAGCCAATGGTAGTCATCATTATAGTCCCACCGATCACCGTAGCACATATGGCAAGCCACTGTTCATGAGATCCAACAACTATGTACGTTAGTGAGATGAAGGCGATCGAGATGAAGAGGCAAGCTAGCCACATGAGCTTGTTTATCACAAACATCAGTTGTTTCTTCGCCTTATGCTCTATCACAACCACCGATGTCTGTACGACCACCACCGCAAGTGAGATGAACAATGCCACGCTATCGAACAAAAAGAATATTATGAAAGCTGCTTTGTTTGCAATGTGGGCTTCTCCTAATGAAAATCCATCAGTTCTATCCTCAACATACTGACCAGGAACAGTAAATATGGCAGCGAAAGCAACAGTAGCGATGAGAACAGCCACCACAGTAGCAGAATTTATAGCGTTATTGAGACCCTCTATGTGAAGCTTCTTCACTTTCTTTGCTATCTTCCGAACTCTAAACCCTGTCTGACGGGTCTGTTGGAGTTGGGACTGAACGTCATGCTTTATGTCACTAACAGTCTGCTTGAGTTGCTTTGCTGAACTTTGGGGTTTTCCGTAATCTTTCGAATGAACAGCTCCTGCTTCCTTCAACAGAGCTACAAGTTCTGGAGTTCCAAACTTATCAGCAATATCTAAAGGTGTCTCTCCAATACTATTGGTTGAATTGACATCAATACCCTCGATTGACAATAAACATTGCACAATCTGCCAAGAAACAAATCATGAATCAATATTTATCTTGGAAGCAAATATCAAATGTTATTAAAGATGGTGAATTCTAAAACTTTAGCTTTAAGATCTTGAAGATACAAATTCCATCCAAGTATTAAGCATTTAAATGAGCCAACTTAATGTTTAGAAAAATCTTGCAGATAATAAATAGTTCACGAACTCTGCTGTTCCATACTAACATTACTATTCCCCTGAAACGGGGCATAGTATTGTGGGAGATTAGTACTACATTTACATCTCAACGCAGCACAAAGGAAGGCAAGGTCGTCACTAACCTGATTCCGACCCTTTCTCGTAGCAATGTGGAGTGCATTATTACCCTTGTTATCTCCAAAGCTCAATAATGTAGGGTCGGGTTTTATAAGCTCCGTCACAATCTCCACATTTTGGCCTTTAACAGCCATGTGTAATGCCGTCTGACCTTTTCTATCAGTCTTAAAGCCAATGCTTGGGTCTTTCTCTAAGAGAGCTCTCACCACTTCCAAGTGGCCCATTCTCGCTGCAGTATGAAGCACACTCTTGCCATTGTTCCGAGCAATCTTAGCTAGGTTGGAATCAGTGTCTAGCAGCAGCTTTACCACCTCAGTGTGCCCCTGAGCAGCTGCTGTATGCAACGCAGTTGAATTGGTAGTATCTGTTGTCATCACTAGGCTGGGGAAACAACGTAGCAGCTCCTTCAAGACCTCTGTAGTTCCACAAAGAAAAAAATTTTCGTCAACTCAAGGACCACCATCACAGAAACAGAAAAGTTCTTTACTTAGTCAAATCTTCATAGAGATGTAATGATACATTTGAATCTTTGATTGTCAATTTAATTTTATTTTTATGGAAATATTTTGGTGCATATCACAGTAACCAGAATATACGAGTCCTCTTGAAGAACAGAGAGTAAGAGCATGCCATTTATGCAGTTTAGCTAGATGGAAAGTTCTAATTCCAGAAATAAATCCAATTTATGAATAAAATTTATAACCATGTGATGTTCTCCATAGAATTGGCCAAAGGCATCATGAATCCATGGCAAAACACAAGACATAAGAGCAAGAAATGCAACATGATATAATTAACAAGGAACAGTGAGGAAAGATAAAACATTGCAGAATGAAAAGCCATCTTTACTGACTCACCAAGATGACCATGCTTGGCAGCAATATGAAACGGATCATAGCCATTATTGGCAAGAATCGAGCAAGTCTCCGAATCCGAATGCTTCAAGAACTCCCCTACAATCAACACATGCCCGTTTTCTGCAGCAACATACAGAGGAGTCTCACCTTCTTGGTTCTGCTTCGACAGCAAATCCTTTACACCATTGTTGATGCTATGAAACTTCTGAATTATCTCTTTAATCTTCCCTAAATTCCCAGCCCGAGTAGCCAGATGGAGCGGGGAATCCCCCCGTTTACCGGGCGAATCCTTGCTCTTTTTCTTGTCTCCTCCAAAGCTCAACTGTCTCTCCATTGCTATCCTAAAGCTTTTTTGCTTCTCCATTAAACCCCTAAAGCTCTTCTGCTTTTCAAACATTACTCCATTACGAAAACTCTGCTGTTTTTCCATGGTTGGATTTCGAAAACTCTGCTGTTTTTCCATGGTTGGATTCCGGAAACTACCTTGTTTCTCCATAATCACACACAAGTCCAACAGATTCTAGATTACCACAATATGTTGAATCCTTTCCACTTCCTAAATTTTCAGAATCCAAACGTTTTTAGTCGTTATCCAGAAAGTTTTCAGGTACAATCTTAACAACCATACATATCTAGCAATTCAATAATATTTTTCTGATCATACAGATCAAGAAAACTCTCTCTCTCTAAAGAGTCCCAGATTGAATATCAAACTTGCAATAAGAAGAAAGTACCCTCTGCAACAGTGGCAAAAATCTTCAGCAGAAATTAGAAGAAGAATCCACAGAACCCAGAAAACTAATTGGAAAAATCTCACTCCTAGCCCTAAAAGAATTAAACTTCCCCCAAATTAGAGCTTCAAGATCAAGCCTGAAAGATTGATGCTTCTTTAATATACAGAGAACCCCAGAAGAAATAAACTGCAATTAGGAAAAAAGCCCACCAATCACATGAGGTGCAGAAAAATCTAACGGCATGTACTCCAATAATCACAAATTAGAGAAATTCTTTCTTGGGAAATAATGGAGCTGAGAGGGTAACTTTAAGTGCAACAGCGTTTGGTAATGATTAATATTGATTACAGGAATAGTAAGAGGGGTACTTTTGTTATTAAATGATGAATGAGTAAAGAAGGGGTGAATGAGAAGTGCAAATCGGCCAAATAGTGGCCGCCATTGATGTTAACATCAGAAGAGCACAAGCAAACAGGCAGGGAGTGGTGGCTGCTTTGTAAAAAGCCAAAAGATAATGAGGTGAGGTTGGTGGGTCCCATATGGTTGATGATCAAGATTAGATTCCTCCCTCCATTGTTTATTAATTTTGCATGCTACTCCCCATAAATTGTTTATTTTCTGTTGGATGCATTAAAGTTTTCAAATTTGTTGTTTATTTGCAATCATGAAGGAAAATGGTTGGTCTTTTGAGTTTGCAGTTGCACAATTTGGCTAAAGTACTGTATTTTGTTCAAAAGAATATATTCTTTTATTAATAAAAATATAATATTTTGTTCTAAATATATATACTTTCATTATTTTTTTAAAATTTTTTTAAGAAATAAAAAATAAATATCCTTATAATAAATGGTATACTATTCATTATTAAAGGATATTTGGATGCACAGTATCCCCGAGATATACAAGTTTTAGCATATAGAGAATGTAGATATTCCTCATTTCATGCTGAATTTCAAGGGTAAATGTATTTTTTTGTAATACATACAAACATAAATAAATAAATATATATATATATATAATATAATATAATATTTTGTTCTAAATATATATACTTTCATTATTTTTTTTTAATTTTTTTAAGAAATAAAAAATAAATATCCTTATAATAAATGGTATACTATTCATTATTAAAGGATATTTGGATGCACAGTATCCCCGAGATATACAAGTTTTAGCATATAGAGAATGTAGATATTCCTCATTTCATGCTGAATTTCAAGGGTAAATGTATTTTTTTGTAATACATACAAACATAAATAAATATATATATATATATATATATATATATATTAAAAAAAGGTAAGTTTGAGTTGCAATCATATACGTGTGAATTAATCAAATATTTGAGTCCCTTAGAGGTATTTTATTCTCTCAATTATGATCATGATTTAAATTTTCATTGTTATGATAAATAATGAAGGTTGATGATTGAATGAGCAAGAATGGCAACAACGTGGGTAGCTCCAAGGTGCGGAGCTAGACAAATTTTTAGGGGGCTACAAAAAATTATCGTGACCATCATTTATAATACCTACATCCGACGTTAAGATACTATTTTCTTTTTGTGTGTGAATTAAAGAATACTATTATTCAATATATGTAGTGGACAATTGTATTAGTAATATATGTAGATATTATATTTTTATAAAAAAATAAATGATACCCTTTGAAGTGGACACCCAAAATTGTCAAATGGTACCTTTGGAGTGAACGAATGGACCAGGGAATACTAATTAATGTGTAATATAAAACATATGAGTATATAATTTGCTATCAAAAAGAAATTAAAGATATTATCTTATAATCCTTGATGTCTAAAATTAAGGAAAGTGTAGATATACAATGCTTTCCTTGATTCAAAATAAGAAATTATAGAATCCGTAATAAGTAATAAATGTAGAACTTTTTTTTTTCTTGATTTAAACATTTTGCAAGGAACTCATCATCAATTTTGTTTCGCTGCTATTGATACTGAAATAATATTACTACTTATATTTAAAAATAATATTGAATACTCCTATGTAATACCCTTTCCGTCTCATTAAAGCTTTCATATTTCCTCTCATTTGTTTTGCCAAATACACTTTTCACATTTCAAAATAAAAAATCATTCAATACACTTTATTAATCTAAAAATGGTACCACCACTTAAAATACATATCTTATTTTATTTTTTATTTAATACTTAAAAACACCTACTTTACCTCTCAAAGTTAATAAAGTAAGTTAATAAAGTATTTTTTTCTTAAATAACTTAGTACAATAATTGTGAAGAGTTAGTCTCTTGTGAGACGGGTCAACCCGTCACTAAAGTATGCTTATTTGTGGTTAAAGTGCGCTTATTTGTGGTTAAAGTATGTCGATAATAAATCAAATTATAACACACTAACATCATACTTTAATACATAATCCAACATACTTTAAAAAACATACATTAACAACCATTAAATATACTTTATTTAAATAATCGACATACTTTAACACGTCTCACAAACCGTCTCATGAAAGTAGCGTCTCACAAGAGATTTTGTCAATTGTGAATACATTGCCAAAATGAGAGGAGTATATTAAAAAAATTTTAAATAATTAAAAATACTATATACATATTAGAGGATTTTTCAAACATGGTATAGAGAGGATACGCCCCTCGTAGCTCGATGAATTTTGAATAGCTTCCGCAAAAGTAAACATGACTACGAGAATCCCACTATACTCCCTTCATATAATGGCAAAGACTTAGGTAATTAAAAAAAAAAAAAAAAAGACACTTCATTTTTATTTTTATTTTTCTTTTCCCAAAGCAATTTAATACTCTTTAAGTGTATGAAAAAGCCACCATTTTAAAAGTTACGTTTTCTTTCTCCTTTTACTTTTAAATCAATGATTGAAAGCACCATTTACTAAAACCCCTATTTTTCCACATATATCCTATTATGCGTCCATTAGTTTTACGCGTGTAAGAAAATATATTTTTTGTTTAATTCTATTTAAGAATAGAAGGAATAATACTTTTTAACATTTGGTACATCCAAATGTATAGAGATAAATTCTTAAGTAATAAATTAAATATAATACATATTATATATATAAGAACTCATGAGAAATATAAAGCATTTTAAATATAAATAATAACTTTTTACTTTAATCAAAATAGTATAAAAAACTTAATTTTTTTCAAATAGTCTCATAAATTTTAAATTCTCACTAAAATTGTCATTTTTACTTTAAAATGCCAACTTTTATTTATTCCATAGGGTTGAATCCGTCCTTTTACAAAAATTATGGTATAAAAGTTATAAAAAAATACTATTATTTTTGAACGAAATTAGAGTAAAATTGAATATGTTGAACGAAAATTCTAACTAATTTAAAATCTTCTTGAAAAAAAAAGGTATATGATTTTTTATGTTTTAAATTCAAATGTTTAGAACTTTTAACCATATTTAATGGTGCATATTAGGAGTCATTTGTAGGTTTAATTTTAAAATGGGAACCGCTATTTGCACCCTGTAATTACTTAACATTTTCAAAAAATATTTAAATTGACATAATTATTCTTATGAAACTTACTTATTCCCTCCCAGTTAAAAAGGTTTTTTTTTTTATTTTGGTCGTCCCACCCAAGGAGTCTTTTCTTTTTACACACATGAGACCCACACACCCTCTTTAATATAATTAAAATATGGGGCCCACACTCCCACTAATACAACTACCCACTACATATTAAATAATAATACTCCTTAATCTACGTGCAAAAAAATAAAAGATCCTCTTTTGACGGGACGAAGGAAGTATATATATTCGGTTGTTGCAATCAAAGAATCATCTAACTTATCTGTTTCGTTACAACAACCGAACAAAACAAAGAAATAACAAATAAGTCATTTATCTTATATGTAAAAACTTATATCTGTTCCGTTGTTGCACAGTCATCTAACTTATCTGTTCGGTTGCAACAATCGAACAGAACACGATTTGTGATTTTTTTAATTCATATATACATTACAAAAAAGATAAGATAACAGATAAGTTTCATGAACAATCTTTAAACAAAGTTGTTTATTTTCACGAGGAGAGGAATCACCATCTTTATTTAAAAATAAAAAAAATTACAAATCTTGTTCTGTTCGGTTGTTGCAACCGAACAGATAAGATAAGTGAATTCTTTGTTCGGTTCCGTTGCTGCAACCGAACAAATAAGATAGATGACTGTTCGGTTGTTGCAACCGAACATATATAAGTTTTATAAGGGTAATTATGTCAATTTAAATATTTTTTGGATACGTTCAATAATTCCGGGGTGCGAATAGCCGGCTCCTTTTAGAATTTTAATATCCAATAAAACTTTATTAAATCGTGTATACATTTTTAATCATAATTTAATTTTTTTTATTAGGGTATTCGTCTAAAACTATGTTAATTTTTTAGGTTTAAATATATTAAATAATTGACTTCAAATTAATAGACCGTGATAATTATATGTGATTGTGTTTAATTACACTTGTAATTGACTTTTGTGCCAAAAAAAGTTAATAAAAGAAAAGGTCAATTTTAAATATCAATTGCTGTTTGGTAATATTAGTTATTAGGTTTAGAGAAAAAAAAAACGAAAAAACATCAATTAATGTCTATTTCGAAGTAGTTAAATATTATTGGTGTTGGCTTGTGAAATTATATATTCTAATTATTGACGAAGAATTTATAATATTAAAGTGAATATTAAATGAGTTTAAATATTTCACAACCTTATATTAATTTTAAAAAAGAAGATCTGCTGATCAGTGAACCAATTTGACACCAGTGACAAGTTTTTACCACTCTCACTTTCTAAAATGAATTCATTCTTATTTTTTCTATCTATGACGATGATAATTGACTTATTTACTACCTATTTCGTACATCCTTAAAAGAATTCATTTTAATGTTATTTTGGGTGTCTACACCTCACACTCTTAATGTATCAATTTTTCTTTTTAAATATATAAGACTCACATATATTATTAATACATTTAAAATATAAGATTCATATTCGTTATTAATATAATTACCCATTATATATATATATATATATATATATAGACAAAGTTTGTTGTGAAACTGTTGCCTCGGACATCAAAAACCAATAGATTAACTGAGAGGAAATTTCACAGCAGAA